>LSAX01000012.1:0-1396675 GCA_001557505.1 Reticulascus tulasneorum | reverse complement strand
AAGATATATATAACGCTACACCACCTCGACAACTTTCAGATTCTGATAACGAGTTATATATTACAAATATTCAACAAGAAGAAGAATATAATATATATTTAAAAGAAAATTTAGTTTTTAAAGAAGTAAGTTATTTTATTTTTATTAATATTAACTAATATTATTATTATTAACTATTTAAATTAATAAGTTAATCCTTTAGACTATTAGAAAAATAATACTTATAAATATCCTATTTTAAGTATTTTAGCTAGAAGATATCTAGCAATACCGGCAACTTCGGCTTCTATTAAAAGTATATTTTCTATTAATAATAATATTATTACTAAATCAAGAAATCGGCTTTCACCGGAAATAGTTAAACAACTTATATTATTAAAAAGTTGGAAAATTAAAGATATTAAAGAATTAGAATTACAAGAAAATACGGAAAATGAATTATTAGTTAGTTAATTATTTAGTTTTTATATTATTAGTTAAGCTTTTATTTAACTAAGTTTTTAAATTATTAAATTATTAAATTATTAAATTATTAAATTATCAAATTATTAAATTATTAAATTATTAAATTATTAAATTATTAAATTATTAAATTATTAAATTATTAATTATTAAATTATTAAATTATTAAATTATCAAATTATTAAATTATTAAATTATTAAATTATTAAATTATTAAATTATTAAATATATTTTAAAATTATTAAAATTAGTTTTAATATTAAAGATATTTAATATTAATATATTTTAATATATTTTACTTAAATATATTTTAATAAAATTTATTAATTATTAAATATATTACGTAATTGTAGTTAGTTAGTTTTTATAGTTAGTTTGTAGTTTTTTATAGTTAGTTATAGTTAGTCTATTAACTAACTATATGTAGTTTTAGTCAGGGTACTAACTAACTACATATAGTTTTAGTCAAGGTATTAACTAAACTAACTAATTACAATCACAACCCTAATAATTAAAAAAGTAAAAACTAAGCTCTTATTCTTATTAAAACGTCTTGTTTATCTATGAAGAAAGTTATTAATATTTTTAGAATATTATATAGCTTTAAATATAAAGTAATATAATTATTAAAACTTTTTTAAAGTTAAAATATATTATAATCGTTACCGTTTTAAAATAATTAAGTAATTTATAATAAAATTTACGTTTCTATTAAGTCTTAGATAACTAAATAATAATAGTTAATTTTATAAACTAAGCTTTAAACTAATAAGGTTTTAATTTGTTATCTTTAAACAGTCAAAGGCCTTTTTAACGTTTTATACCTTATTTAGGTTAATATAAATAATTTTAAAGTAATTAATAATAACTTTTATTATCTTAATAAGCTTATCTACTTTATAGTTAAGCTAAAGTTTTAAAAACTTACTGATCTTACCTCTTATCAGGGTTGTAAATTTAGTCATTAATCAAGTTAACTTAGTCAGATTAAGACTAATTTATTTAGTCTTAGTCAACTATTTAAATAACTAAAATTAGTCTTAATCAACTGTTTAAATAACTAAATTTAATCTTAATCAAATAAAAATTTGACTAAAAGAATTAATTTTAATCTTAGTTAAATAATAATTTGATTAAGACTAATCTTAGTCTAATTTAGTTTGACTAAAATGATTAAAATGACTAAAAGTTTATATTTAACAATTTATAAAATAATTTAATAATTTAATAATTTAATAACTAAATTAATAAAATAACTTAATAATTAAATAACTAAATTAATAAA
This sequence comes from Reticulascus tulasneorum, assembly GCA_001557505.1. Classification (NCBI taxonomy): domain Eukaryota; kingdom Fungi; phylum Ascomycota; class Sordariomycetes; order Glomerellales; family Reticulascaceae; genus Reticulascus; species Reticulascus tulasneorum. Next base: position 1,394,928 of record LSAX01000012.1, on the reverse strand, counting down.
ATAATTAAATTAATAAAATAATTAAAATAACAAATAACTTAATAATTAAAATAACCTAATAACTTAAATAACTTAATAATTTAAATAACTTAATAATTAAAATAACTTAATAATTAAAATAATTTAATAATTAAATATTTAACTAACTAACTAACTAAATAACAAACTAATAAAATAAATAATAAATATAATAAAATTTTATTATAAATAATTTTCTTCTTCTATTTTTTCATTATTACTTTCTCTACTTTCTTCAATATTATTTAAACTAACTTCTAATTTATATAATATAATTAATTTTCAACTTTTTAATAATATTAATTGTTTAATCCGTTTTAAGCTTAGCTTATTTCGATTTTTAGTAATAATATTACTACTAATAGAGAAAACCCTTTTTATAACTGTTGAAATAGCTAGAATAGTTAAAAATCGACGAGCTATAATACTTAAAATAAGAAATCGTTTATTATTATTTTTCTAACAATAATAAAAGATTAACCTATTATTTAAATAAATTAATAACTTTAATTATATATATATTTAAATAATTAGTAATTTTAATTATATATATATTTAAATAAATATTTACTTACTATTTTAAAAATTAATAGTTCTTTAAATAAGTTAGATATTCTTCTTCAATATTATTCGTGTTTTCAAATAATTCATTATCCAAATCTGAATTAGTATTTATTTGTTAAATAATCGTATTATTATCGTAATTTTCTTTGTTTAATTCGTCAAAAGATATATTTAAATCTATTATAATGAATATAATTATTTCGCTTTTAAGCCTATTTAATTATTAGTTAATAATTATTAATAATTATAATAAAAGAATAACTTACTTTAAATATTCGATTTTAAATAAATTCATTACATCTGTAGAAATAGCTGGATATAAATATAATAAAGTTCTAGGTTTAAAATGGTTAATTTTAAACCTAGGATTAATAATAATATTAATTAAAAAAGCTTTATAACTTTTTAATATGATATTATTTATTTTTAATAGAAAATATCTTTCAAGCTTATTAATACCAGCTTTAATAGCTTTTATATAAACTTAATAATAAGAAGTCTATTTAAATTAATATATTAAATATTTAAATATTAAGAAAATTAATAACTTACTAAATTATTATTAATTTGAATTTGATATTCAAAATTAGACAATAAAAAATCTAATTTCTTAAAGATTTGATAAATACGTAATAATCCAGTATTTAAAGTTATATAAGTCTTTCTTTGTAATTTAATAAAAGTTTAACAAATATTTCGAATATCTTTTTTAATTTGTTTAAAATAGTAAATTCGATATTTGTTAGTATATTTTTCTTATATTCGATATTAATTATAACTTTTCTAATATATATTAATAGTTCTTTTAATTCTAATATTACTTGAAACATAAAATAAGTAAAATTCCATCTTATTGCATTATCTATATATATATTAATATATTAATAATTATTTAATAAAAAGATAAATAACTTACCAAGTAGTATTTTTTTAATATTATAATTTAAAAGTATAATACCTTCTTTTTTATATTTACTAATATTTTTACTTAATAAACTTTTTATTTCAAATATATATTTTGTTAATATTATAATTCGTCGAACTTTATTTAATATAGCTATATAGAAAGTTAATTAATAAATAGTTAAATAAATATAAAATAATAAAAACTTATTATTGTTTAAAGGTTCGAAATTATCGTTAACTTGATTATTAAATTGTGAATTTATATAATTAATAACTTAATTATCGATTTTAATATTCGATATATATTCTTTTAATATATCTTATGCTATAAGATTTATTATATATGCAATACAGCGTATATCGTTATTAAAAGTCGAATAAGTTAAATTATTATAAGTATTTTTAAATATTTTAATAAACGTATTATTATTAGTTATATTATCTCGAGTTATATTAATAAAATATAAATATTAAATTATTTATAATAATAACTATATTTTAACTTACCTAAATATATTAATATAACTTAAAGAAGGATAAGGTTTTAATATTTCTTTAAATATTTCTTCAATATAAATTCTGGTATGTTTTTTAGTTAATTCTTCAAAACCTATTATAATAATATTAGATATAATTCTTAATATAAAAATAATAAATATAATATACCAATTAAACGATATATTAATTTAAATTTCGGATTAATATATATAAGAATAACACCTAAATAAGATTTTTATGATATTAAAGTCTAAATATCGAAAATAATTGAAAATTTGTTGTTTTTTTCTATATTTTGGTTTAAAATATAATTAAAAGTTATTAATAAGCTATTATAGCTATCTTCTAATATTTTTATAATATTATGTTGGTTAATAATAGGTGTAGATCTATTAAATAAATAATTAATAAATGAATATTATAATGATTTAATGATTAACTTACTTATTATAATAACTTAATAATTTTTTAAATGAATTAGAATTAATTATATTAAAAGATAAATTATTATTAATTGAAAAAGTTAAAATCTTTTTATAAATATCATTTTCATTAAAATCCGTAATAGTAAAATTCCAGCTTCTTTTTCTATTAGAAATAATAAAAAAGCTTTCTTTTAAAGATTGAGAAGTTAAAGGTTGTATTTCAGATCTTATATATATATATATATTAGTAAATTATTTTAATATTTAATTAGTTAAATATATTAAACTTACTTTTAGTTAAATTATTTTCTGTTTTAAGATTATATACAATAATAACATATTTTTAACGATAATATCAAGCATAATTAGAAGCTTGAAAACCTTTAACTAATTCGATATTATTATAAGAACATCTATTATTATATTAGTTAACTATATTATATATTTAAAATAATAACTTATAAAATATATTATAATTTCATTTTTCGTTCTTTTAGTAAATCGATAGTTAATAAAGTACGTGTAAAAAGTCTGTTTTTAATAATATAAACAATAGAATCGTTAATATGAGGTAATTTATATTTAGGGTCGTTATAAATAATAAAAATTGGGGTTTTTATATTATTAAAAATAGAATTATCGATAGTTTTAATAATAGAAAAAGGATTTATAGTTATTAAGTTATTAGAAATTGAATGGATAGAACTATTATTAAAAGATTCGTATAGAGACATTTTTAAATATATTTAAAAGATAAATATTTAAATAATAATATATTTTATATAATATTTGATAATTATAAAATAATAACTTATTACATTTAATAAAAGGAAAATTAAAGTTAAAAAAACTAAGATATATATATATTTATAAAATTAAAATCAATATTAGAAATTAGTATTATAAATTAATATTAGAAATTAGTATTATAAATTAATATTATAAATCAGTATTATAAATCAATATTATAAATCAATATTATAAATTAATATCATAAATTAAGATAAAAAAAATTTAAAATTTAATATAATTATTTTAATTATTTAATTATTTGATTAATCTAATTATTTTCTTAATTTAGTTATTTAGTTAACTTAGTTATTTTATTAATTTAGTTATTTTGTTAATTAAGTTATTTAATTATTTTATTAATTTAGTTATTTAGTTATTTAGTTAATTTAGTTAATTTAGTTAATTTAGTTAATTTAGTTAATTTAGTTAATTTAGTTAATTTAGTTAATTTAGTTAATTTAGTTAATTTAGTTATTTAATTAATTTAGTTAATTTAGTTAATTTAGTTAATTTAGTTATTTAATTAATTTAGTTAATTTAGTTAATTTAGTTAATTTAATTATTTAATTAATTTAGTTATTTAATTAATATATATATATATATATATATATATTCTTTAGTCACTTTAATCATTTTAGTCAGACTAAATTTAGTTTATTTTAGTCTTAATCAACTAGTTGACTAATTTTAGTTAGTCTTAGTCAAAATTTTAATTAACTAAATTGATTTAGTCTTAGTCAAAATTTTAGTTGATTAAGACTAAGACTAAATTTAGTCTGACTTAGTCAGACTAAATTTAGTTTTAATCACTAACTTGACTTGACTTAGTCTGACTAAATTACAACCCTGATTCAAACTAAGTAATATCTTATTTTACCTAATTAAGATCTTATTAACCTTAAAGAGTTTTACTAATTAATCTTTGACTTATATAAAAATAGCTTATAAAGTTATTTTCATCTTAATATATACTTAGTCCTCGTCTTCTAAATTAGTAATAATAATATAAAAGATCTTTATATTATATTTGTTAATATAATATATATTATATAATATATCTAAATATAAGTTATTAATATACTTATAAATAATCATCTTAAATATCTAATCTTATAAATATTTATACATAATAACATTGTTAAAGTTAGTAAGTTAATAAAATAATATAAGGTTAACAAGATAATAACTTTTATTTTTAAGGAAGGCTTAATTTACCTAATAAACCTTAAATTGTAAACCTTAAATTATTTAAAGATAAAACTTATAATCTTATTATTATTATTATTATTTCTCTATCTATAGCTTATTTATATAACTATATAAGAAGTCTATATTTAATAAATAGAAGAAAACCCTATACGGCCTTATATAATCACTTACAGGCGTATAAGATAAAAAACCCCTATTTAGCTAATAACCTTAATCTCCGTAGTTTACCTTATATATTATTCTCTATTTTTCCTTACCTAAAGTAAGATAGATATTATTATATATATTACCTTACGTAGGTTTATATAGGTATTTAAACTTATCTTATCTTATTGGTTAATTACCTTTATAAGCTGGTCGCTCTAAAGGTAGTCTCTTTTGTCTTTATATAGTCTTATACGTTAACATAAAGGCTTATTTTCCTTTTCTTTTTATCGTCTTTATTCGTTATTTCTCTTTTAAGCTATTTAGTAATACTTATTTCTTTTATCGGCTTTTTATATTTTCCTATATCTAGCAGTAATTATTATTAACTAACTTCTTCTTTATACGCGGTTTCCTAATCTGGTACCTTATAGGCGGCCGTATACAGTCTTAAATTTTATATATATATAACTAATTTTTCTTAAGAATTTTTATTTTAAAAATATCTACCATCGTTTACCACCTTATAAGTATACCTTTATATAACTTTATATTTATTAATTATTAATATTAATCTATTATAATTATCTTATCTTTAAAAAATCTTATATAATCTTACGTAGTCTTATAACGTCTTAGATATTAGATCTTTACTTTGGTAATAATATTATATTATTTTTTTATTATCTTTAATATATCTACCTTATATCCGTATAAGACCTCCGTGGTTTAGCTATCTATAAAAAACTTAAGCTTAGTAAATAGGTATTATACCTTAGATATATATATATAATCTTATATAGTTTTTCTTAGTTTTTTGTTAATATTTCTCCTTAACAACCGTAAACAGCCGTTTACGGTGTAAAGTTTATATTAAGATAAATATTATCTATGATTTTATAAGTTTACTTAATTTCCTATATAACTATATATTAATTTATTAATAATTCTTAAATACTTAATTATTATTATATTATTTTATATTGATTTATATAATCTTATATAACCTATTAAGATTATAATCTAGATGATAATAGTTTATATATTTATTTATTATTAAATATAGCTATATTTAAATATATTATGTTTAATATTAATATTACCTATATATAAACTAAAGCTAGTTAGGTTAGTTAGTCGGCTATTAGGTTGTCTTCCGCGGCCTCGTTTTCGGTCGGTCTCCCGATAGTTCCTACGGCCGTGAACGTTAACTTATTAGATATTATTTCCATTATTAATTATTAAAGTAAGATAATAAATCTATTATTTAAGACCGTTAATTATACTTTAAAGTTAATTTCCGCTAATATTTTTTATGTTATATATTCTTATCTATATTTTTAAGCGGTTATATACTAACTTTTATAGATATTTAATATTACCTTTACCGTTTAGGTTAAGCTTAAGCCTTAGGTAGTATTTTTAACTTAGGTAGCTATATTTAGAGTAAAAGGAAATAAAAGAGAAGAGGTTTAAAAAAAGAAATAAAACTAGAAGAGAAAGCTTTTAAGCTTATTAAAGGTGGTAAGTAGGTTTATAAAGTTTTAACGAAGTTTTCAGCCGCGAAAGTTTATAAGAAATTTTATAAATAGGTTTTAAGCTAATATTTAGTTTAAAGTTTAACGTTTAATATCTAAGATATAATTTTATATAAACTTATATATTTTAATACGCTCGTTTATAATTTAATACCTTATATATAGTTTTATATAGACTTATATACTTTCTAAGCGTCTGTTTATGGTTTTATATTATTTTAGTAATTTATTTTTTATTATTATATTTTTATCTATATATATTTTAATCTTTCTTTATCTTATTACTATATAAGCTTATATATAAATATAAATATCTATAAAAGCTTAATATTAATAATTTATTTTATGATAATCTTAGCCTTCTTTAGGTATTTAAGGTTAGTATATAGATTAATATGCTTGTTTAGTCTTTACGTAAATTATTTTTATTATTCTTTAAGGTCGTTATAAAAGAGTATAATATATCTTATAATCTATCTTTTATAATTATAAATATATTTAGGTATATTTATACCTAAGACTTTTATAAAGAAGAGAAATACCTTAAGTCTTATCTTCTTTATATAGATCTAGATTAATATTAAGCTTTCGCTTTTATATAATTATTTATATATTTTTAATAAAGCTTTTATAAGTAGCTATATATAGGCTGTAGAGTCTGTGGGCTGTCGTTCACGTCTATTCGTCTGTTATTTAATATGTTCTGTCTATTTTATTAATAATATTTCTTATAGCTTTATATTATTATATTAGCCTTTTATATTATATTTTTCTATTAAGGTCTTATAAATAATATTAATAATAAGTTATATCACCGTAGGTCTAAGCTTAACTATAAATAATCTTATATAGTTATATATTATATAGATCTAATCTATGATCTTGTTCTTATGTAGCTTTTTCTAGAACTTAACGATCTTAATATTAAGTTAGAAGTTTATTAAGGAGATAAAGGTTTTAATCTTTTTTTAGTTATTAAAGGTCTTCTTAAAGGTTTTAAAAACTATATAGAGATATTTATTTTATATAATTTAAAAAAACTTTTCTATTTTTCTTATCTTATTAATATTATGTTATATTAATACGATGATGTTTATTAACATTTTTATGATAGTTATGTAAATCACTTACGTCTATATAAGGTATAGCCTTTAGGTTAATATATAGATCTTACTAAATATTAGTCTTTATATTTTTAGTTTTTATTTAAAGGCCACCGTATATAATCTTTAGTTAAGCTTCTTATTAAGTTATATATTTAGGATTTTTATATTATTATTAAGTATAATTATATATTCTCTTAGTTGGAGTTATATAGTTTCTGCTTATCTTTTGTAGTTGATATATAAAAGCTGATATTTGCTAAAGTTAAATTATATTTTATATTTATTAGTTTATTCTAGGTATATCTTATATATTTCTTAAAGTTATTTATATATATCTTCTATTATCTTCTTAAGTCTAATTAGGTTTATATTATTTATAAATTTTATAACTAAGATATTATCTAGGTTATGTAAATTATAATATAAGTAGATTATATATAATATAAATAATAAAACAGTAATTAGTAACCTTTATAGTATTTTATAATTATTTAAGATCTTTTATATTAGTTTGTTATTAAAGAATAATTAAGTTATTCTCTCTAAGAGGTAACTTAATATAAATCGAATTAACTACTTTATAAATCTAAGTTTATATAGGTTATCTATAAGTTTTAATAAGATTATTATGTTAAATACATTTTTAATATCTAAAAATAAGATTATAACCATAAACTTAAGGTTTTAAACGGTCTTAATCTAATCTGTTAAGAGCTAGAGGTTTGATTTTATAGACCTTCTTTTCTTATTATTTATTTATTTTAGAGGTAATATGTTTATATTTTCAGCTATCTATATAAGCTTATATATAAATATAGTTTTTATAATTTTATCTATTATAATTAATAATATAATTAGTCTTTATATATTTATATAATCTTTTTCTATTTTATTTAGCTTTAAGATAATTACCGTTATAGATTATTTAAATATTACTAAGTAATATTCTAACTTCTAATAAATATTAATAATATTAATTATTATGATTATTAACAAGCTTCTATATACGAAGAAGAACTTATTCAGAAGTCTGTTTAATCTAAATATATTTTAAAGTTTATAAACCTTAAATGTTATGATAATTTTATCTTTTATAGCTAAACGGTCGATAAAGATTATATTAAGATAACTTATATTTATAAACGTCTATTCATAGATATCCTCGAGGTTTATAATTATAACAAAGTAAAATTAGTTAGCAAAAGCCTTAGCTTTATCTATATATGTGGTAGCTTATACGCTGTTATATATATCTATTTATAAAAGCGAGATTAAGTTAGGCTTATATAATCTTTAACTATCTTTTTAAGCTTAGGTTATTATTTTCTATATATTATCTAACTTATTAGATTATTTATATAAAGCTTTTCATTAATAAGCTCTTTTAGCTTCCGCTATTATCTATCTCTTAAGTTTCTTTATAATCTTAAGCTATCGTTTAGCTTTGTCCGTTCTCTATATATATTATATTCTCTTAATTTTTCTTTTTTCTTAGATAACCTTATAAGTCTTTATATTTTATTAATTATTCTTAAACGTATTCTTTCTTTATATTATATAAACGTAGATAGCTATAATCTTTATTAATTCTCTTATTAAGAATATAATATATTAATTAAGTTCCTCGTTTATATCTAACGTTCTTAATTATAATAATACGTAGCTTTCCACGGCCGCCTTATCTTAGTTAAAGGTATGCTAAACGAATTACTTTTGTCTTTATAAGGTTATTAACATAGTTATTATCTTATATTCTTATTTAATATAGTTAGATTTACTATAAGATATTATCTTAATCTATCTTATATAGTTGTCTATAGTTGTTTAGTAGAGGTTGATTATTAAGTCTATATATCTAGGTGCCTATCTAGTAATAGTGTTTAAGGGTGTGATGAGGTATAATCCTTATCTCTCTATTAGTTAAACAAGTTTATATATATTTATATATATACGGCCGCTGGTTTGTTATTATAGGTCTTTAAGGTTGAAATCTTTTAGTAATATGGTTTTTCTTATTAATATTAGTTGTTATATAAGGTCGTCTAGGGTTATATTTTAGTTTATATATATATATAAGCTTAGATATATTAAGTATATAAAATATATAGTAAGTAGACCTTTATTTAATAATATAATAATATTATATTAATCTAGTTTAATATAATATATTTATTCTTTTATAGTTTTACGGACGTAGATGGTCGTATGTGGTTTTCTTTTATTTATATATTCGATTATCAAATATCTAAAAGAGCTTAGGTAATATATCTCTATAGCTCTCTTTTTTTATATAAGCTTTTATATAGTTATAATGTTATATAAGGTTTTATTATATATTATCTTTATTATGTTAGCTATGATCTTTTTCATATTATAACTTAGTAAGTATAAAGTTATAAAGTTTTATATATTAATATGTTATATCTTATAGGTTTGGCTATCTAATGAAGTAATATATCTTCGTTAAGGTCAAGGTTATTCCCTATTTCTAATTCTAAGCTAACCACGGTCTCTTATATGTTTATAGAGGTTTATAATAATATGATCATTATTATAATATCTTTAAAGCTTATTAAGGCTTTAATAGAGCTTTTAGGTTTACTTTTAACTAATATAGTCTAAGTAGTTAATATAGTTATATATAACCTTTTAGCTTTATATATATATATCGTTAATCTTATAAAATAGATATTAAGTATAAGATTATTAATCTAAGAGTTATCTATAAAGGCGAATTATTAAGGCTTTACGATCTAAGCTATATCTATAAACGTTCATTATTTCTTTTAGTTAATATAATCTTTTAATTATATAAGGTAATCTTCTATATAGTTAAAATATTTTGGTAATTTCCTTTAGTTATATATAAAATAAGTTGATTTTTATATAGTTTAGTCTTTATCTTAGTAGTCTTTATATTTATAATATCTATATATAAACAATCGTTTATAAGTTTCTATAATATGGCTAAATTGTTAATAATTATAATATTATTTAACTTTAATTATAACCTTATATAGTTTATAGTTAAACTATTTTAAGTTTAAAATGATACCTTTATAATAAAGTTTATAAGCTTTTATAAGATCATTTATAATTATAAAGAGGTATTTATTATTCTTAGGTTACTTAACTTCTTCGATTTCTATTTTATTTTCAGCTTAGAGGTTGGTAAGGAGGGTTCTTTCGTCTATAGTTAGTCGTTTAAGGCCGTTTACCACTATCTATAATCTAATATAGTAAACTTTAACTTTAAAATAGAAGGTAGCTTAGATTTAGTTATCTCTCTTTTTATATATATTTCTTATTATCTTAGAGCTAAATATCACCTCTTAGTCCTTATTAGCTAACTTATAGGTTATAATAGCTATTCTTACTTTTATAACTTAGTTTATAACCTTAATTATTTCTTTAGGTATTTTTATATTAATATCTACTAATATATCCCTAATGTAGATAGTTAATTTATAATATATATTTTCTCGTGCTAGTTTGAGAGCGACCGTGGCCGCGTATGTTTTCAGTATTAAGGAAGGCTTTATAGTTCTAGACGTTAATATATTAAGTTTCTTTTCGATAACCGTAAGTCTAATAATAATAAGGCTTAGTTAGTCTTATACGGCTTCAAGATGTCTTAATAGTTTTTTTACGAACGTTTATATTTTAGGTTCTCTATCGCCTTAAATAAGAAACTTTTTAACTTTAATAATAATATTTATTATTAAGTTCGACATTTTTAAATTATAGATTGATCTGTTAGTATATATAGCTTTAAGTAGTCGCTCGCGGCTTGACGTAATCAAGATAGCGTTTACCCCGTTAGCCGTTAGTATCAACGTTTTTTTATTATTATTATCGCTACGTTGAGTATATTATTTTATACGTATATCTACGGCCTTATACGGCCGTTGCCGATCTTATAAGTTATTTTATTTAGATTTTATTAGCAGTTTTATGATTATTTAGCTAAAAAGGGCTATTAAAGCTTGAAATATAATATATAAAATATAAAATATAAAATATAACTTATGTAATATAAGAAATAACCATTTCTCTTTCTTTATTAAGGTTAATAAGTAATAAAAATCAAATAAATAAGTTATTTGTAAATATATAAATATTTGTTAAGTTATCAGGCTTTAATTTATAACTTTTTTTATTATATTTAGAATTTTTAAAATTATTAATATTATTAATATTAGTATTATTATTAACTTCTTCTATTTTTAAATTAGAAAAACTAGAAATTGAAGAATTTCTATTAGTTATTATAAAAGAAAAATCCATTTTAAAAGACTTTAAAATATTTTAATATATATTAAAAGATAATATAAAAGTAAGTTTTATAATTTAAAATATAATAAATTATAATGTTATTTTAAAAGTAAGTTTAAAAGTTAGAAATTAACATTTTATTTATATTTAATTTCAAAATTTTAAAAAGATTCTATATAATTTCATCTTATTATTAAGCCTTAATAATATTAATATTAAATAACTAATATAAAATTATTAACTATTATTAATAATTACTTAATTAATAATTAAATTCTAGAAGTTTTTATAAAATTCTATCTTATTATTAAGCCTTAATAATAATAAATAAATATAAAATTATTAATAATTACTTAATTAATAATCAAATTCTATAAGTTTTTATATAATTTTATCTTATTATTAAGCCTTAATAATATTAATATTAAATAACTAATATAAAATTATTAACTATTATTAATATTATCTTAATTAATAATTAAATTCTAAAAGTTTTTATAAAATTTTATCTTATTATTAAGCTTTAATAATATTAATATTAAATAACTAATATAAAACTAATAAATATTATCAATAATTATTTAATTAATAATTAAATTCTAAAAGTTTCTATATAATTCCATTTTTTATTAAACTTTAATAATATTAAAAATAATTATTATTATATAATTATTAATTATTAATTATTTTTAAATTTAATATAGTTTTATTATTAATAATATATTAATAATATTATTTTAGTCTTTTTAATCTTTTTAATTAGTTTTTAGTTAGTCTTTTTTTTTTAGTTAGTTTAGTCAAATTAAAGACTAACTAAATTAGTTTTAATTAAGCTAAAAACTAAACTAATTAACTAAAATCACAACCTTGATTACACCTTAAGATTATTAATATTAATATGAAAAATATTATAATTACTTTCTTTTTTTACTTTTTTATTATTAAGGTCTTAGATAGTTATATAATTAAAAGGTTAGTTATTTATCTATCTCTTGTTAATTATAATATAATATATTTTAGCTAAAGAAGTTTCTAATTAGATAAAAGTATATAAGTATTATTAATAATAAGATATAGACTTTATAATAATATTATTAAGCTTAGATTAGTTATATATATTATATTATAATACTTAATTTTTAATCTTAATAAGATATTCTATAATTATCCTTAATAATTATAAATAGGTAATTTTAATATAATATAATAAGCTAAATAGAAAGTTTATAATATTGTTGATTTTGCTAACTATTTTACTAAATATTAAAATAAAAAATAAAAAGAGAAAACAGCTTATAATTATTATTATAAGCAGAAAAGAAAACTTTATAATAATTATATAACCTTATACCTAATTCTACCTAATAACTAATAATAGCTAGCAACAGCCGGCAACGTTTAACCTGTTCCGTCATAATAAGATAAACTTTAATAAAATAGTTCTTTAAGATATAAAATTTTATTATTTAAATTTTTTTTTTATTAATTTTCTTAATAATTTAAAAATAAAGTTATATATGTTTATTATAAAGAACATAATATAAATAATTATTTATTATAATTATTTATAATTTATATTAATAGTTTTAACTTTTTTAAGGAAAATCTTAATATTTTGTTATTTAATAATATTTATAAGATAAATAAATTTAACTTTTTTCTTTTTAATATTTATAATTTAACTTTTTATTAAAAAATATTCTAAATTGTTTTAATTTTCTTAAATAATAAAACATAAGATAATTATAAATAAATAATAATAACTTTAATTAAAACTCTTTATATCTTTAAAATCTTTTTATTTAAAATTATTATTATAAATTATAAATTTATTTTAATAAAAGTTCTTAATAATAACTTAATATTTAAAAAAGGTTTTTATCTTCTTTATTATTAATATATTAATATAAATATTATAATAAAAATAAAAGGATTTTTCTTAAAAGTTATTTAAAACTTTTAAATAAAACAAATTTAATATTATAAATTATATACCTTTTTTTTAAAGTTTATAATAAGTTATTTAACATATTAAAAAACTTTTTATTTAAAAAAAAGCTAAAAAGATTTTAATATTTTAAAATATATCTTCTTAAAGTTATTATTTATATAATAAGAATATAAATAATATTATAAAAAAAGAAGATAGTTTATTATTATATTAATAAATATAAATATATAATAACATTTATCATTAAATCTTTATATATTAATATTAAATCTTTTCTTTATTATTTAATAAAAGACTTTATAAACGTCTTCTAGAAGAAGTTAAACCTTTTATAAGGAAATTAATAATTAATAATTTTAATAATAATTTTAATATAAAAAAATACATTACTTATTATTTTAAATAATCTTTTTTAAATATAATCTAACTTTTTATATTGATAAGAGCTTTTAAGTTAATATCTATTAAGTTATAAAGTTTTATAAAAGATCAAACTAAATAATAAAAGTTTTAACGTAAATATAAATAGTTAAAAACTTTATAATTTATTCTTTTTAAAGATTTTTACTTTTTTTATAATATCTTAATAATTTATAATTTATCTTATTATTATAAACTTTAAAGTTATCTTTAAGATAATATATCTTTTAAAATATTAGATATTAATATATATTAATAATAAAATTAAGTAAATATTCTAAAAGAGTTTTAAATTATAAAATCTTTTATTTTTCTTAAACTTTCTATTTTAAAAAGAAAAAGATAGTTAAAAAAGGTTATTTTAAATATTCTTATTAATTATATATATAAAAAAGACTTTAAAGATTTATTAACTATTATTAAGCTTTAAGGTTATAAAATTTGAAAAACGTTAAAATATTTTTTAAGCACCTTTTTTGTTAATCTTAATTATAATAATAATATTAAGAATATTAAGAATAATTATAAAACGAAAGATTTAATTATTTAAATAATAAAAAGATCTTTATAAAGTAGATATATAATTATAATGTTAATAATAATAATCTTTTAAAATAATAGACGTTAAAGATAATAATAATTTTATTATTTATAAGATTAACATTAATATTAACGTTTAATTTGAAAACTTAATAGATAAAGCTTATTAAGCGTTTAACATAGATATTACGTAGTTATAACAACTTATAGCTAAGTAAACGTTAATTAATATAATAGTTTAAAATTTCTTTTATAAAATCAATAGATTTTTAGGTTTATATCAGTCTAAATAGCTTTATTTAATTGATAATATTAATTTATATTTTATTATATTGTTTGTAAGGATATTAATTAAAAATTAGGTACGTTTAGAACTAAAAATTGATGGCCTGGGCAGGGCGTTGTATATAGGGCCTTGGTATGTATTTTTTTAGATGCTGGTTATCAATTTTTAGATGTTGGCTGGGGTGCCTTTATTTATATTATAAGATTTTAACTTACTTCTTAAATTTTATTAGGGTAAGTTTTGCTATTTTTAAAAGTTTAGTCTGATTATTTCGCTGGGCGTTTATCTAAGGTTTGATGGCCTTTAGCTTGTTAGAACTTTTATATAACTTTATATAAAAAAGCTAATTTATCTATAATAATAATCTATTTAAGCTTAAATAAGTTTTAAATTATAAGATTTAAGTTAAAAATATCCAAAAATTTATTTTATTATAACTTTTAGAATAAAAATAAAAATAAATAAAAGTTTTTTTTTTAACATTTAAACTTATTAAGATAAATAACAAAGTATTAGATAATTTTTACTAATATAATATATTATAATCAGAAGTTAAAATCTATATAATTCTTATATTATAAAATATTAGATTAATAATATCCTAAGCGGCCTAATTAAGCCTAAATTAGTACCTAAAACGATAAGGTCGCTAGCTTAGTGTAGAAATAATCAATTTCCGGGCCTATTCTGATTCCAGTTTTCAGTTGATTCCTTTGGCCGATCTGAGCCTTAATAGTTTAACAAAACTACATTGAACAAACACCATATCGCCAGTCATTACAGCCCACATATACCCCACATCATACCGCCTCCTTATTTGACGAAACTATTAGATCAAGCCGCTAGCCGTCGCGCAGTCGGTGGGGGGTCTAGGGTAGTTGAAGCGCGGGCTGTTTTATTCATCACGTCCTTTGGCTGGACACTTTTGCAACAGTGCACAGGAAGCACTCACTTCACATCATTACTACAACTGCATTCCCAAGTGCAGGCACATCATCGCAAAACCGCGTCTCAACCTCATTCTCCACGTCTACGATCTACCTGACTTAACACTAAACCACTCCCAGGTATCTCAACAATTGAATGGTCAATTTGACTGGTGTAGATCAGCAACGCAGCAACCCTTTTCTGCGGAATCGCTTCCAAGAACGTCGTCTGTTTTCCCAACCCCACCGCAGTATTTTGGCTCCAACCACGGCCTGGTCCATTTCAATGCCTCAAAAGCCTCCGCGAACGTCGCCGACGAGATGAGTTAGGTAGATGAAAGTCTAATCCGTTGTCCTCCCAGCTCGCATTCCCGGCACGGCAGCGCTGTGGACCAAACTGAGAGCCTTCGAAACTTGGACCGCTTGTCTTCCTCCACCACGTCTACTCGAACATTGGCCACGAACTCTCAGCCACCTAGGTCATTTGCCCGTCGTATAAGTTTAAATGCTGGTACATTTTCTACCCATTCCAGCTCTGCTACCACGAGTCAGTCGCCTCGACAGCTACAGAAACTTGGCGTCCGCCTACTTCCAACGAGCCTGCCTGGCCATCTATAGCACTTTGTGAGCAGAGCTCGTGAGAAGACAACAACGAGAACGCTACCCCTTGTCAGCCCGCCTTCGATTATAACCTTACCTTCGTTGGAGCAGTTAGTGCTCGTCGCGTCGGAGCTGGCTGCCGAAAGCGTCTCTGACTCGTTCGGACCAAATCTATCGATCACCGAGGCAAGTCTCAGCGGACAAGGGCAGCCTTGGCATGCATCCGGTACAGCGTAATCTCGACAGGCTGCTTTACCAAGCCAAGAGCAATCTCCTAACCCGCCGGCCAGAGCCAAAATGCCGTACAGTGTGGATGGGGAGGCCTTGGAGGTCAAAGGGCACTCTCGAAATCGTTCCGAGGCGGCCAAAGGTAGCACGGATACTTCAGGGTCTTCGAAGAGCAAAGATAAATCCAATAAACCGCCGTCACAGAAGGCAATGCTTTCCAGAGCTCTTCAAAAAGCCAACACTGCTGTGCAACTAGACAACGCTCAAAATTTCGAGAGCGCCAGGGAATCGTATGCTGAAGCATGTGGTCTGCTTCAACAGGTTCTATCGAAAACATCAACCGAAGAAGACAAGCGAAAGCTTGAAGCAATTGTGAGTTGTGGTTTATGATATGCGTGGTATCCTTGCTAACTAAGTACCCGAACAATAGCGACGCACTTATACAAGTCGCATTGAAGAGCTTGATCTCATGGCTCCGATTCGTGCTAGAGATGATAAAGCTCTGCCTTCAAGGCCAGAAAGTTTAGGCCACCTACCACCTGCGACTCTGGATGGAGGGAATGGCGACACTGAGGAGGCTGCAGTTATCGAAACGGCAACCCTCACTAGAATCCTGCGAGATGGTAGTAGAATTGCGCAACCTGCAACTAACTATGCTGGCTCTGGGATGCTGAACTCTCGGCAGCCAGGCATAGCTCTGGCTAATGAAACTCCACCGAGCTCCGTACAGCCGGGATTGCCTACACGGGGCTCTGAACAATATTCGCTGCAGTCAGCATTCTCAAGGTCGCCTGTCCGGGACCGCAATATTGGAGATCACATTGTGCTCCGAAATCCTGCCACTGATGCATACATGCCACCTCCGCTTTCACCCCGGCGACCGTTGTCACCTCCCAAAGTAGATAGTCGCGCGAGCCCGGATGTGACACTCAGGTCAGAGTTCTCCGCACCAAGTGCGCGGAATGAACCTGGGTTTGGCCACGGGAGGAATTCCAGTCGTGAGTCGAACTCTTGGCTCGATCCTATCGACGAATCAGGGGGCTCCACTACTTCTTCTGTCCATTCGCGTTCCTCTTCAATGGGAATTCGGCGGAAGCACATTCGCGCGGCAAGTGGTGCTACGGAGGCAGAATTCGATGCAGCCCTAGATGCCGCCGTCGAAGCAGCGTACGATGATGGCTTCGAGCCCATGGATCTCTCAGAGGTAGAGGGATATGAGTCTGATGACGAAGTTGTGGCAAAAGCTTTGCGCAAGGTCGAATTGGCCAAGGAGCGAGTTCGACAAACGGAACGTGAGGTGTATGAGCTCGCAAGCGAGAGAGAAAAACGTCGACTGCAGCAGGAGCAGCAGCAATTCAGCGTGGAGAGCCTGCGAGAAGATTTCTATGATGATGATTCTTCGGAAGAGGAGGAGCGTATTCTTGAGGAGATGACTCGTGGCTATGCCATCGAAGACTTTGCGTTCGGAACACAAGTCCCGCAAGCTGTGCCTCGAGAATCAGATTCCAGTGGTGTCACAACACGAACATGGCACAGCTCGACAGTGTCGAACACCGCAACCGTGAATACTGTCTCGTCTGTCGTCACTGAGCTCGCTCCTGCCTCGAACATGTCAAAGTCATCCAGTCCAGTTGCTCCACCTCCAGCACAGTCACTGCCGCAATTGCCTTCCAAGTCTGCAGTAGCTGGAGTACAAAGTCTGGTCATTATGACAGAACAGAGCGTCCGAAACAGGAGATTGTCAGGGCAGAACCCGAAACAGCTCAAAATCGAGACCTCTACCCTAGGGAAGTTCCCCGGGTCCAGGCAAGTTGTTAAACCAGAGGCTCCTGCGTCGCTTACGGAGATTGGCGGACGTCTTTCTCAAGATCGCCAAGCCTTTTCTGCGGATGTAGATGGGTCATCATCATCGATGCTACCACGGAGATCATACTCACCGTCAGATGAAATTAGTCCCTCTGACCCAACACATCCAGCGTCACCTCGAACCTATTCTACTGTGGACGGCGAAGATCTTACAGCTAGTCGGTCAGGTTCGCCATCAGCTTTTCGCCCAGAGTTGAGAAAAATATACTCCTCCTCTAGCTTGAGGAGCGTAAAGAGCCGGAATATGTCTGTTTCCAACCTAGACGATGCTTCGGATATGTCACCTGGTACGCCGCTGAGCACAGGGTTCGGCCCAGGCAACAACAGACTGCCGCCAATGCCGACTTTGCCTACACCCCTAGCTGCCGCTTTTCGGGAAAAAACAAGCTCGGGCTCTGCTGGCGGGTTATACTTGTTCGACGACAATTTCCATTCACCTAACAGTCCTGGATCGCCGAACCCACTTCTCATTGATGCACCCGCTCCGCTGGAGCCCTGTCCTACGGATTACCTACTGCGACCATTCTGGTTGATGCGGTGTTTGTACCAGACGCTCGCTCATCCCCGCGGTGGATATCTTAGCAACAAGCTGTTTGTTCCTAGGGATGTGTGGAAGGTGAAAGGTGTGAGATTGCGGAACATTGAAGACAAAGTCGGAAGCTGCGATGTTCTAACAGCAGCACTGCTTAAGCTCGCGCAGGCTGACACTTGCGATGCTGATGCAGTACTGGAGGAGATGCAGTCGCTAGAAGGCATCTTAGAGCAGGTACAGATCAACCTATCACGTAAACTAGGGACGGAAGTTGGGGTGCAGAGTTCGGGGCTGCTCTTCCGAGATGCCTCAAATTCCGTGGAGATCGAGGCCGCAATCAATGTTCCGCGATCTGGTAGTGTCTCTGGCAAACCATCTTCATTTTCATGGCGACGTCTGCGGTCGAAGAACTCAGCTGTAGGGCTTGGCACCGCATATAACTCGAAACCTAGCAGTGGTGACGGTGGTAAGGAGTCACCGGGGCCGGAAATACTCCCAATGACAACTCATCCAACTAGCCGTCCGACGAAGCGCGATGTCAGCAATGCGGACTTTACGGGGCCGAATGCGAACTACATGGGATCACTAGCTCGTCTGTTTGATGCGGCCCAGACAATAGGTAAGGCTTGTCGCTGGACCGGAGTTTGAAGGCAGAACCTGACATGAATGACAGACCAAATTGCACGGCAAGTAGAGGATCCCGGACTCCGACACGCAGATAAGACGCAGGTCGGTCTCGAATTGTGTACAAGGCACGCCGCCGAGTTCTTCGGATTTTTCATATGCAGATTTGTGCTCGCAGATCTTAGCATCCTCCTGGACAAATTCATTAAGAGGGGGAGTGAGTGGGTTCTAGCTTGACTCTACAAAATTTTCTCCTCCGAATGCCTTGGACCCTTCAAGAAGGGATGGCGACAAATACCTGCACCCGGCCTAATGCAGCTGGCAGATGGCTGTTATAAAGCCTGACCATGTTGTGGTTTGGTTGCAGATGATCGCGTTGAAGAAGTCGGACCAGCCGTCAAACGGCAACCGGGTTGAGTTCCGAGGGTCCTGCCCATTTTATTGCTATGCTCCCTTGATGGTCGAGCCGCTAAGCTAGGGTCTAGAAGGTTTCTTTTAAAAGATTCCGATGCTGTAGAGCACCACAAATAGATGTTCGATGATACCCGCCCAAAGATCAGCGATTCCCGTTGACCATTAGTTAGTCAGGGTGGCGGCAACTGACATCCGCTCCGTTTCAGTCAAAATTTCCGACACTTGAAAAGGAATAACTCAACTACCTCATTGTAAGAGGAGAAGCCAGTAATGCAGTGTTCTTGGCCGTAGCTTTTGCTTGCTGTGTGATCTGTATTGCGGCCACGACTTCTTCCAATGACACCTACCAGCTAAATCCATTCGCACAAGAGCTGCAGGAGATGTAATATGCCGAATTTAACAACAGGCCCCCACATTCCCAGAACTATCTTCCTACCTAGGTAGGTACGTGAGCTGCAGGTACGTGGGGCGGGCTGTAGAAGCGGGCTGCAGTAGCGCAGAAAAGAAGAATATGGATAAATAAATACACCTTACAAATGCATTCGCGACGAACTCCAACCTAATATTTCTCGGCGCAGTTCTCGTGTTCCCAATTCTGGAGCTTCCCTGCACTTCTCTGGGTCTGCGTGTTAATGGAGTATTGACGGCGTAAGCTTAATGCGCGGCTTTTCAGTAGCAGCAGTGCGCTTTGTGCCAAATCGGCTGGCAAGCAGCTATCCTGCCCTGTTTTCTCTCTGGTCAACGCCATTTAGACAACCTTGTCGCTCGTTCCACAACACTGTCCCTGACCTAGCAAAAACAGTCGAAATCTTGCGTTCCGACTTGGAGAAGCGCATCTCTTGTATCCCCATCGAGCGCTACCGCAACTTTTGTATCGTCGCTCACATTGATCATGGCAAAAGCACGCTCAGCGATCGGTTGTTGGAGCTCACCGGTACTATATCTGCCAGTGATGCAAACAAGCAGATACTGGTGAGTTGGCTCACTCCCTCTCAGGTCTAATTTTGGATCGACAGCAGCTCATACGTGCCGCTGGGTCAGGACAAGCTTGATGTCGAGAGGGAACGAGGCATCACAGTCAAAGCGCAGACGTGCACCATGATCTACAATTACAATGGCGAAGACTATCTATTGCACCTTGTCGACACTCCCGGCCATGTGGACTTTAGGGCCGAGGTAACTCGGTCATACGCTAGCTGCGGCGGTGCCCTGCTCCTTGTCGACGCCAGCCAAGGCGTGCAAGCACAAACCGTGTCCAACTTTCATCTGGCCTTCGCACAGGGTCTTGCCCTGGTACCCGTGGTCAACAAAATCGATATGGCATCTGCCGATGTACCACGGGTCTTGGCCCAGATACAAGCTACGTTTGAACTTGACCCAGGTCAAGCCATTTTGGTATCTGCTCGGACTGGGAAGAATGTAAACAACATTCTGCCAGCGGTCGTGGAAAGGGTGCCTTGCCCGGTGGGAGACCTTTCAAAACCACTGCGCTTGTTGCTTGTAGATTCATGGTATGACAACTTTCGGGGTGTTGTTCTTCTAGTGCGGGTTTTTGACGGACATGTGAAAGCCGGAGACAACCTCGTGTCCTTTGCTACCGGCCACAGGTACACTGTTGGGGAGGTGGGCATACAGTATCCAAACGCTGTTCCGCAGAGCGTCATTCGTGCTGGTCAGGTAGGGTACATGTATTTCAACCCTGGCATGAAGCGCATTCAGGATGCAAAGCTAGGGGATACATTTACAACCGTTGGCGCGGAAGATGATGTGCAACCGTATGCCGGTTTCGATGAGCCTAAACCCATGGTCTTCGTGGGTGCCTTCCCCGTCGACCAGAGTGACTACGGCCATCTATCGGACAGCATCACTCAGTTAGTACTGAACGACCGCAGCGTGACGTTGCAGAAGGACTTCTCTGAAGCCCTCGGATCTGGCTTCCGGCTCGGCTTCCTTGGCAGCCTTCATTGTTCTGTCTTTCAGGACCGCCTAAGGCAGGAGCATGGAGCCAGTATAATAATCACGGATCCATCAGTACAAACTAGGATCGTGTGGAGTGACGGGTCAGAATCCACATTTCAGAACCCTGCCGAGTTTCCTGACCTAGACGACCATCGGATGCGCGGAGCCACCACATACGAGCCGTAAGTACATGATTTTTTTGTTCGTCATATATCTGACCAGAGCTTTTGGAACAGTTATGTCACCGCCACAATTACGTTGCCAGAGGAGTACCTTGGTCGCGTTATTGAACTATGTGAAGGTATTCGAGGCGAGCAGAAGAGTCTCGAATTCTTTCACGCCACACAAGTCATCCTCAAGTACGACTTACCAGCAGCCCAGCTCGTTGACGATCTCTTTGGAAAATTGAAAGGGGCGACGTAAGTTTCGGCGGTTGTGCCTCGGAGCCTCGATGCTGACATGAGGTAGAAAAGGATACGCAACCTTGGACTACGAAGAGGTTGGATGGCGCCAGAGCCAACTGGTGAAGCTTCAGTTGCTTGTCAATAAGCAACCTATCGACGCCATATGCCGCATCGTTCATGCGACCCAGGCCGAGCGGCTTGGCCGGATTTGGGTAACAAGATTTAAGGAGCATGTTCACAGGCAGATGTTTGGTATGGTTCCGACAGTCCCCTCCTTATCTCCTCCGTTAGCCCTTCGTCGTGGGTCGCTCAATTTCATGGAACGATCTGACAAGAGTTGTTTATGCAGAGGTTGTGATCCAGGCCGCGGCAGGAAAACGCATTGTAGCTCGCGAAACCATCAAACCGTTTCGAAAAGATGTTCTAGCAAAGTTGCATGCCAGCGACATTACTCGACGACGTAAATTGCTTGAAAAGCAGAAACAGGGTCGTAAAAGGCTGCGAGCCGTTGGCAACGTGATCATCGAAAACGCCGCCTTCCAAAGCTTTTTGTCGAGGTAATGCGGCCATCAGGTCTGAAAAGCCCAACTGCAACAAACTAAGCCAGGTGAGCGGGTCTTGTGCCGAACCAAGCTTCTTCTCCTCCTGTGCCAAGCGGATATATACAAACCCAGGCACTTGCTGCTATAGCTTTTGACTGCGTGTAGGTCTTTATATCCGTTATCGTGGGTGTAGCGAGGCATGCGGGATATGACTTGGCATTGTTAACTGCCAATGGCACCAGCCAACAAGTTTGCAGGTGGTAGAAGTTGCGAGAGATAGGAACTACGCGTGAGACGTCACAGCTTAAACCTCGGAAGATACTGGGTTATTCTGCTAGTTACGAGCGCGGTTTCACATTGATTGACGTTGTGTTTTCTTGGGGTTAGTCGATATTCTTGACAGGTACCAATCATACGAAGAGTCTGGGTTAGCCGGGAGCTTAGAGGGCATATTGGTGCGGAGAACTTGGCGGCCTGCCAATCGGCTCCATCCAGAAGCTTGCGCAACGTGTGAGCATATCTGTGATTTGTTGGGTTTTACAGTACTCGACTACCACCTGCACATCGTGGGGCTCAATAGCATACCTTAATTGCGAATGTTTGAGAAAGGTGTGTTAGTTGGCCAGGGAGCTGACTGGGCATAGTGGCCTGCTTTGCTGTCTATGTCTAGGTACAATAAAGTTCTTCCCTGGCGTCCCTCTGGGCAGTGTGGGACCGAACAATTCTTCTGTGCTGATATTGAGTTTGACAAAGCCGCTGAGCCTCCCAATTACTGTAGAGTGCCGTGCCGTTCACTAGAAGCCTGGTGCTCTGATGGTATCAATGTTGCACAACTTTAACCATGGCCGGTTTTACTCCGGTAACCCAGAACCAATTGTGACTTGATCCGCCCAGGACCGTCCCAATCCACCATTAACAGTGGAATCCCGTTGCTTGATTCCAGGTTTAGGTAAGGCTAGGTCGAAATCATAGATTCTATAATCTCCATTAAAGAACCAAAAGCCCGTCAGACCTAATCGGAGGAAAGCAGAGTGCGAAACTACAATAATCAGCTTTTCAGGCCGGTCGTAAAGGCTCTCCAAGCATGTCCTAGCACGAGCTAAAATGGCATCTCGAGTAAATGCATACTTCGCTCCACGCGTGGATGTTTTGTCTGGGTAGACCGGATCAAGGCTTGAGAAATCTACAGATGGGAACTCCAAGGCAAGGTCCTCAACAGCAGAGCCAGTATCACACGGCTTTGCCGAGTTTTCTGGATGTTTTGTCAGATTCGCGACTTGGCATCCACACATAACTCGAAGATCAGAGCACGGGAGACATTAATACCTTGCCAGAGAGCATCAGCTTGGATCGGCACCCCCTTTTCTATCAACCAATCGAGCGAGAGGAGAGCGGTTTGCATAGTCCGTCTCATCGGACTCACAATAATTCTGACATCGCGCTCGTCGCAAAATCTTGCCTCTAGGTTTTCGCGAAGATCCTGGCACTGTTGCTCCCCAAGCTTTGAAAGCACGGGATCCGGAAGTTGGTGATTCTGTAACGTGGATGTTAGGTAAAGGTATTGGCAACTAGTATCTACACGGGAAACTTATTGTCAATGTTGTGTAAAGCTTGCGCATGGCGGATGAGAATAACGGTAGGAGGCATTTTGAAGCGCCCGGGATGCACTACTCAACCAGAGGCTTTACAGCAAGAGCAGTTCTAGATGCGTGGACTGCAAGGTCTCGATTCTCTTCAGCCCCGAGCTACTTAAGTTGGCACTTACAGTGTGATTTTGTTATTCACCTGGGTTGGTTGGATCTGCGGGTTGACGTCTGTCGATAAGTCTACACAATGGTTAAGGTAGTACTTTCGATAATTCAATAACAGACCCCATCATATGTAATTCGCACGGACCTTCATCAGCTACGAGCTGCGTTAGTGGGGCGAGACCCTGCAGAACACAGGTACCAAATCTATTGAAGGACCTGTACACACCTTCGTCGAGCTATATGTGATTGTTCATAATACAACCAGCGCTCCTAAATTACCAAGAGTTACACGCAACACAGCACTTCTCAACGTCTAATACCAATCTCCTGTTCTCATCCACTTTCAAAGTCGGCTAATTGCTGCATCGTTCACGGGCTAGAATGACTAGCGTCGACGACTTCTTCAAGGTTGGTAAACTGGGAACTGCCTCGGCCATACGGCTGACATAGACTAGAAATCAGGACATTCGGTCAAACGGAAGCTTGACCCTGTACGAGACCCTAGTATGTACCGTCGAGCAGCAACCTAGATGTCTATCATAGCTAATGCCTCGGCCGAAGGTGAAATTTACAAATCTGTAAGGCTTGATGGCAATCGCAGCCGCCATGCACGTATAGAAAACGACAATGGCAACGACGACAGCGCTGCTGCGGGACGGACGCTTTCAAACGAGGACATCGAGGATGGAGATGGTGACTACGGGCCCGAAATGCCACCGGACGATGAGGAAGGGAGATTTTTCGGAGGCGGTATCACGAAAGACGAGTCGGAGATTCTTGATTTTGTGGGGGAACAGGGGGACGATAATGCAGCACCCGAAAAGGTTGACGCTGCGTGGATGAGGAAGACGGCGTTGAATTTTGAGAGGAGAATTACCAAGAACGCCGAACTGCGGGCAAAGTTTGAGGGCGAGCCGCAAAGGTTTATTGCCAGTGAGGCAGATCTTGACTCGACAATTAAGGACCTATCCATCCTAACTGAGCATCCCGAGCTATACCCCGAGTTCGTGAAGCTAGGTTGCGTCGCCAGCCTCGTTGGTCTCCTGACCCACGAAAATACAGACATTGCGATAGACGCCGTGGAGATCATTGGGGAGCTGACTGACGAGGACGTGTCGGCGGAGGATGAGCAGTGGGACTCCCTGGTGGATGCACTTGTGGGTGCAGACCTGGTTAGTTTGCTAGTATCCAACTTCTCCCGACTTGACGAAAACGACGAATCAGACCGTAACGGAGTCTACTTCGCACTGGGAGTGATTGAGAATGTCCTATCAAGGCGCTCAATTGCGGAAAAAGTTGGACTTGACGATAGGCTTCTCCAGTGGCTCATCGGCCGAGTGCAGCGGAAGGAGAACCCAGTGACTCAAAATAAACAGTACGCGGCGGAACTCATGGCTATCATTGCGCAGACATCATCATCTACCAGGCGGAAACTTGCGTCCCTTGATGCTGTCGATACAGTGCTCCAGCTAGTATCTACATACCGAAGACGTGATCCCGAGAAAGGAAGCGAAGAAGAGGAGTACATGGAGGATCTTTTTGAGGTTCTCGCGTGTATTGTGGATGAAGCTGAAGGGAAGGTCAAGTTTCTCGAGGCGGAGGGTGTGGAACTGTGCCTAATCATGCTCAAAGATGGCAAGATGTGTAAGTTACCGGCCTTACGACTCCTCGACCATGCAGCCAGCGGAACATCAGGCGTCGACGTGTGCCAGAAACTTGTCGAGGCAGCAGGACTGAAAGTTATCTTCACACTGTTCATGAAAACGCCAGACAGCCAAACCTTAGCGCATTTGCTTGGAATCTTTACATCGCTCTTGAGGCTCCTGCCGGCAAACTCGGCGGAACGAATACGAACACTGGCCAAGTTTGTGGAAAAGAAGTACGAGAAAATAGACCGGTTAGTAAAGCTGAGGAGCGAATACGGCGCGAAAGTCAACTCGGTCGACGAGCTGATCCGGGCGGAACAACGGAGCATGACGGATCAAGAGAAGACCGAGATGGTAGACGAGTGGCTTTCAAGGAGGCTGGAGGGAGGTCTCTTCAGCCTCCAGACTATTGACGTAATTCTCGCGTGGCTCGTCGCAGAAGATGATGGCGCAAGAAAGAAAATACAAGGGCTCCTTGCATTGCGGGATGAGAGCCTTGGTGTGATCAAAGGTACTCTCCAGGAGCAGCTGTCTGGGCTAGATCCAGCCCGAGATGAGAGTAAAGACTCAAGGGACATGTTGTTAGCTCTAGTTGAATTCTTGCAATAAAGTAGCCATCTAGGAGCAACCACTACTTCTGATAATCTCCTGCACCAGAGGGTCCTTCAACGATATCGATGCTACTCAAGTTCGTCCCTGCCTGTCATGCCTAAATAAGTATAGGTATGCATCTTTTGTGTCGAAGGCGGACTATATGCCCAACGCTTCGTCTACAAAGTGCATATCGTTGTATGGCGCATTTATGCAGCGGATGGCGCTACAGGTTTGACCTCGAACACAGCCTTGAGAAGGTCCTTGACGACTTTGTCTTGACTCTTCTTGCCGGCGTCCTTGATTTCTCGGATCTTGCCCTCTGCCTCCTTATCCGCCTCGTTTTCAGCCTGCTTGTTTCCTTGGGAGTGCTACCCACCACCAGCAATTAGTATCTTGGGCGAAATCCATAGCCAGGTGAAGTCGCCGAAAAACAATACCTCTGCCTCGAACTTCTTGTATTCATCCTCCTTGGATTTGCGATAGGCTTCTATCTCCTTCTTGGCCTCATCTCGGGCTTCCCTAACTCGCTTGGTGCGGACTGTACGCCGTGTTACCCGACAAGTACTCGGTGCGCCAATTAGTTATCGGATGAGACATACATTCTCTGGCTATCAAGATGCTGTTAGCACAAGTATACTACACACGCGGCGCCACCCTCTGTCCATACCTTTTTGCACAATCTTGGAGGCTTCCCTCTCTGCCTGGATCACAGCAGTCAGTCCCTAGAAGAGGTAGCAGTGGCAATTCATTGATGAAGAACATACATCTAACAAGGTTTGAATACCCGCCGAGTTCTGGGCCGACTGTTGTGCTTTGGTCAGCTGCAACCTGTATCAAGCACCACAAAGTCACGCACCATAGTATTGGCTCGGGGGATGAAGGTCTCGGAGCTTGCGAAGTGTTTCCTGCTGACTCGATATCGGTAGATGAACTTGAGATGGTAAATCGACGGCGAGAGCCTTTGACAAGGCACTTCAAGTAGGACTATGAAGGATGTCGATGGGGGTGGGGGCTTTGGCTGACTTTAATGCAAGATCATACCAAGGTAAAAGGTAGGTACTAGACGAGTAGCTCCAGTGGAGGGAGTATACCTTCTTTGGCAGTAGCTAGCTGATGGAACAGAGGTCATGTACTCGCTTGGTGGGGCCGGGCACACCCCATAGGCGAGCAAGTTGCGCCACAGAACTTTACCAAAGCAGGTGCCTAGGTGTAGGTAAGGTAGGGTAGTAGCAAGCAAACTACTAAGGTAATAAGCTATCAGAGCACAGACAGACCCCGTAACTTTTTCGCGTTATGTAATTAACTACCTAGGTATTAGAGGACGCCTAGCAAGGTTCGTACCCAATGTAAGCTCAAAGGCGTGAATATTTTGCTCTGAGAAAGAGTCTGGCCGGCACGACAGGTTAAAATAATTAAGGCATTCTATTGTAGCAGAGGGTCACCCCCTTGGGCACAGCGAGAAGCACCGTGATAATTCCGGGATTGGATCTACTTTCGTACGGACGTACTATTCTATTTCTTGAAGAGTTACTTACACACGTTGTCAAGCTTCATTGGGATCCCGATCAGCCCATTCCGTCCTCTCTGCGACCTCCATCCAGCTCCCGTCCTTTACCAATTCCTGTTCCGGCAAAGAAAATGTCGCGAGCTTCCAAGATCACACTTGCCGGCATGTCTCTGTTTGCTGCCAGTACCATCATGGTTGTTCATTTCCAGCAAAGTTCGGAGAAACAGGCTCGTTATCCACAGCCAATCGTGGTCACAGAGTTTGCTAACCAACGTACCTTAGGCCATGCATCAAGGCGTCGTTCGAGATATGGAGCAGCAGCGAGTAAAGCGGGAACGACAATTGGATTTTGAGATGCAAAAGGTTCTGGAGGAGGAGTACAAACGAGAGCAGCCTGTTCGTGAGTCCACTGGGACCGCTGGCAGTACCGGCTGAAATCACGAGTCGATTGCAGATGGAGGACGTCCTTGTGGCCGGCTGGCGAGACTCTTCCAAGCAGATAGGCGACGCAATGCCAGCTGCCTACTGTGCAATTGCATGCAAGTCGACTCTCGACCATGGGCGACGGAATCTGCTTCATCAACAGTATCCGATTCGTGGGAAAGTCGTCAAGAACAGCTGAGATGGAGAAGCACCACCATATGCTGTCCCGACAGCTCTATCCTGGTAAAAGGCGATGGCCTTTATCCTGGACACCAAAAGTTCGGGCTTCGAGAGATGGTAACTTGGGGCCACACGAGGTTATGAAATCACTGGGATTACCAGGAGGATACCACCCGGCATTGCAAGTTGATCACGCCACATATACAAAGAGCGCGCTGCAAGTGCCATCTATCTTATCTCATCTCAATGTTACATGGCATTAATACAGTCCGATTGAAGACGATCCTTTCCAATCTATTGCCCACCAATTGCCCACCAATTGCCCGCGCGCTGCGTGCTGATAAGTCCAGAGTTCCCTACCGCGGCCATAGAATGCGCGGGAGCCCCTGTGACTATCGAGCTATCCTCTGCGGTCCCAGGATTCACGCATCTTACTCAGTGTCACGCCGCATCGAGGTGGTCGCAGACTCATCAGCGGATTGACACACCGGATCTGTTGGTGAACATCCGAGCGGCAATGTTCATGGACTGGAGTTCTTGAAACAGAAGCTTGGCAGCATACGGAATATGAATCTGTGCAATCTTTGTCTTGTTCTTGCACGGCCGGCATTCAAACGATTGCTTGGAGAGGTTTCTGAGTCAAGTTAGCAGGTCGTTCCAAGTCCAATTCTGCAGGCAGCGAGGGGGACTTACGCGATGGGCGTCATCAGCCCGCAAATTTCGCAAACATGAACTCGGAAAGCATCCGAAACCTCGAATAGTCGCTCTTTCAGGAAAGAAGCAGCGCCATGGGCAATCATGCAATCGCGTTCCATCTCTCCGAATCGCAAACCTCCGTCACGAGCCCGACCTTCAACAGGCTGCCGTGTCATGATTTGAACCGGGCCACGGGCACGGGCGTGGATTTTGTCATCGACCATATGACGCAGTCTTTGATAGTATGTAGGGCCGAAAAAGACTTGAGCTCGTAACTTTCGTCCAGTGTGGCCGTTGTACATGACCTCGAATCCACGGGACTGATAGCCTTGGTCTCGGAGCAAGCTCGAAACGGAGTCGACCGTCACATCGGTAAAAGGGGTCGCGTCTCCCTCCATTCCTTTCATCGTAGATACCTTGCTAAGGAGGCACTCGATAAGATGTGCAATTGTCATACGAGAGGGGATGGCATGGGGGTTGATGATGATGTCTGGCGTGATACCTTCGCGCGTAAATGGCATGTCTTCTTGGCGATAAGTCACACCGATCGTGCCCTTCTGTCCGTGCCGGGACGCAAACTTATCGCCTATCTGCGGGATCTTGGTGGTCCTGACTCGGACTTTCACATAACGCAGGCCATCCTGGTTGGTTGTCACAATCACGGAGTCAATAATCCCGTTCTCCGTACTTCGCAGAGGCGTGGATGCATCCCTCTTCACGTGAGCAACAGTCCGTTGACCGAGTTCTTGGGCGTCTGGGTTAATGGGCGACGTTTTGCCAATAATGATGTCTTCGCCAGAGACTCTTACACCTGGCGCAATGATCCCATCTTCGTCCAGCTTATCATATGTCCCATGCTTCAGACGAAGAGTATCGCTCCTGTAGGGTTTTTCGAACTGTTCCACCAAGTTGATGCCAACTCGCTTTTCGCAGTCTGTGTATGATCTAAAGAATAAGCTTCGGAAGAGACCGCGGTCGATGCTGCTTTGGTTCATGATGACTGAATCCTCTTGATTGTATCCGGAATAGCAAGCAATCGCGACAATTGCGTTCTGTCCTGCCGGAAGTTCCCTGAACTTCAAAAACTCCATTGATCTCGTCGTAGCAAGGGGCTTCTGCGGATAATACAGAATATTGGCCATCGTGTCCATTCTGCGCGAGTAATTGGTGAGGAAAAAGCCCATGGCTTGCTTGCCCATGGCGGATTGATAAGTGTTTCGCGGAGACTGCGACCAACATTAATGGAGGAGAGCAAACCATAGATAGGGCACAACATACCTGGTTGTGATCTGGGAACGGAATAATGCTGGCACAAATTCCCAGAATCATACTAGGATGGATCTCGCAGTGAGTATACATATGTGTTGTTGGGTTGATCTTCGTCTTGAGGCGTCGATTTAGATCTTCACCTAGATCTTCCTCGATGACGACACCTGCTTTCTGCGCCCGATACATCTCCAGATCTTCTGGTGTCATGCAGATCATGGATGTCTCTTCCTCTTCTGCATCTAGATATTCAATGACTCCGCTGTGGGCGAGTTTCTCCCATGTGATCTTGTCGTCCGGATTCGCTGGCGGGTTCTCCTGTTGGTCACGCATATCGTTTACCGTCTGCTTTTGCAGAACGAGTGATCCTTGTGGGACGTAGCCGTTTGAACTCTGCTCCACCACGAAAACTGGTCGCATAACCCGCCCCGCATCCGAGAAGATCTTGAACTCGCGATCGCGGATATCCCGAACCAGCGAAACTTCATGAGAGATGACATTTCGTCGACGAGTTCCTTGGACATCCGGAACCAATATCCTCGGGTCCTGGTGAACTCCTACCCAGACTCCATTCAGGAAGACCTTTGTTGCATTCGGATATCTGAGTGGCTCATACTCTTCCAGAACCTCCATACCTCTCTGTATCATGTAGTCAATGATCGGCTCGGCGGGTGTGCCGACACTGACATAACACATGAGCGACAGATTCTTGACAAGGCCGCAAGCTTGACCTTCTGGGGTTTCTGCAGGGCACACCAAGCCCCAGTGCGTATTGTGAAGCTGTCGGGGCTTGGCAAGTTTGCCATCACGGCCAATGGGTGTATTTGTACGCCTGAGATGAGACAAGGTAGAAGCAAAAGTGTAGCGGTTCAAGACCTGGGAGACACCTGCAGTGGAACTCATTGCTTTCTTCTGGTCTCCCCAGTTGCCGGTGGCCAATGAGTATTTCAACCCGTTTGAGAGGGTCTGGGGCTTAACACCAAGAGTCAACTGGAACTGTTTGTTCGACTCAACACAGCGTTTGAGATGCCCGGATAGTTCTTGGTTCATGCGACGAACAATATTCCTGAAAAGCTTCGCAAGGAGCGGGCCGGCGAGATCAAGCCGCTTCTTCCCGAAATGATCTCGGTCATCAGTGTCGCGACGACCCAGCGCGCACTGGAGTAACTTGTGTACCATATAGCCGAGGAAGAAAGCCTTCCTTGTCTCACTACCTTCACTTTGAGAGATATGAGGCAGAGTTTCCTTCTGCAAGACGTCCTTCGCGGTTCGCACGCGCTTGTCTCTCGGGATGCTGTGGTTGCTGCCGCGTTTTCCAATATAGTCGAGAGCGACTTCGCGGTCTTGGATGCAAAACGCTTCTTCGATACAAGGCCGCAGCATCTCAAGCATCTGACTATCATTTCTGTCGTAGCAAATGTGATTCAGAATATCCTCATCAGAAACTATACCCAGTGCTCGGAAAACAATGGCAATGGGCAGATCGGCCTTGATGTAAGGCAAACTGCAGTGGATAGTCTGCCCATAACCGCCTTTGGCCGCATCACCCTTGCTATAAAGCTTCAGCATCAGACTTGAGATAAGTCGAGAGCCCTTCTCGAGAGCGCTTCGGATCTCGGCCGTGTATGAGTAGGGACTCGGCTGTGCTTTCTTGAAGACTTGAACAATATTCGCCGCAGACCTCTCTTGCGCAATAAGGACTTTCTCGCTACCGTTGATAATGAAGTAGCCTCCTTGGTCGTACGGGCATTCGTTCAAAAGAAAAAGATCATCTTCTGGCTCATTCCTCAGATGACATATCTTAGACTTGACCATGACGGGCATTCTGCCGATATAGACTAAGTCTTTCTGGTCCTCGGACTTATCCTTGTCTAGAGGCTCTTCACTGCTCTCTTCCTCCTCCCAGACCAGTTTTGTTGGATGTTCATTGGTCCTAGCCATTTCCTCATGCTGTTCATCATCCATCTCGTTCAGTGGTATCGGCTTCTCCACGGCGATGGAAACCTTCTTCGTGATGTTAACATAAAGAGGGCTGGCATACGTGAGGTTTCGATCGCGACACTCGTACGGGAGAAGTGGTGCGACTTTGCCGTCCGCTTCGGTAATGGATGGTCTGGAGACCATGACAGTCCCAAACTTGACTTCATATCTTCGGAGTGCGATGACTTTGTCGCTATCGGACAACGGATTCGGTTGGTCGAGCGTTATTTGGGAGTACTCGTCGAGAAGCTCCTGCACAGTCGAAGATGTGAACTCATCGAAAGAATCTACTTGCTGGGACACCAGGCCTTTGGAGTCGAAGAAGGACGAAATAACGGTCCAACAGTCCTCGGGCGTGATGCTGGTGTCATCCTCCTCGTAGTCATCATATTCGTACCCTTCCTCGTAACCGGCCATGATGAACAAGCTGCGCAAGTAGGCGCAGTTGATGGAAGAGGAAAGTCCGGTTCAGCCCGAAGATCGCCTTCGAAGGGGACGCGACTCAAGAAGAATGCGATGCGAAGACGTGGCAAGGAGGTGGCTCGAACCTGGGCGATTAGAAATCACCGTTCCCGGCGTCGCTGCCTCTGAGCAGGTGTTGAAGCATCAGTTGGCGAAGATGAGACCTGCTGCAATAGGATATGTGATGAGCAGTCGGTAGAGATCCGCGCTGTGATGCAGGAAGGAATGAAACGGTCGTGTTGAAGGGACAGGACAAAGCTTTAGCTTTCTTAGTTGTGGTAATGGGTTTTTTTTTAAAAAGCATCTGGCGCGACTGCGAGGCGGAAAGCAGGGGAGGCGAACGCGGCAACAGAGCAGTCGGCACTAGTCCCCTTTTCGCATAGTGAGGTTCACGCACTCTCAACACGCCCACGTGACCTGCAACTGCGGTAGTCCCCCAGCATGACCTTTGTAAATTACCGTACCTACCTAAGGTAGTACCTTATTAAGGTAGGGTAAGGTACTTTACTCAGGTAGCCTAGTGTGGCATTTGGTCAGACAGCCCCCTGACCTGGATACTTCTCGATACTTCTTGGCGTCTCATATCGACGCCCCTAGAGGTTAATGTATTGCCGATGCCGGCCTATAGAGGTCTATATAGCTTGATAGAGGCAGCCCTCTACTATGAGGGGCCCTCCTTAGCTGTAGGCTTAATTAATCCTTTTATATACGTTTATAGATAGGTCGTTGTCTTACTTAGTTAAGTGTTATAATTATAAGCTTGGTTGTTATGACTTTGAAATATTAACCTTAAAGTTAGGACTTTATTTAATTATCTATTCTTTTATCTTTTCTACTATAAGACTTATTAGTTTATCTCCGTAGGCGGCGATTTAATAGGTTTCTTCTCTCTTAAGATGGTTAATATCAAAGAAGTTAATATTATCTTTAACAGGCTAGCTAACTAGATAGTATAATATATAATATTTTGTCGTTAAGCGAAAGAAGATAATATTTTTAAGTATATCGATCTAGATTAAGCGGATAAGATGTTTAAGATTAGCCTTAAGTTATCTTCTTTTAAAGTGATTTTTAAGGAGGTTATATTATAAGTCGATAAGTAAAATAAAGTTATAATAATAACTACGTCGTCGGTTTTATCTTTGGCCTTATCGTTTATATAGCTTATTAAGATAGAGCTTAGATTTAGGAATCTTACCGACGAGAGAGTTTATATTTTATATATTTCTTGTTAATATATATATAATATTAAATATAAAGAATAGATTTAATAGAAAATCGTATATAATAATTTTGTAAAATAGATCTAGAAGATTGTTAATAAGTTATAGTTTAACTTAACGATCTATAATAAGAATATTTATATTACTTTTTATATTTTTTAATAATTAGTTTTTATTATAAACTAAGAGGATAATTATTAAGTTTAAATAATTTATTAAATAATATTTTATATTATTAATCTGCGAAGAGTTAACTATAAAAACTAATATAAACGTTAAGAGCTTATATATAATAAAATAGAATAATATAATATTATTAAAATTTAAAGAGAAATTATAATATTTGACTTTTTAGATATAGTTAAGCTGTTAAGACTTATATAAGCGTGATAAACTTATGTTAATTATTAAAATAATATTGATTATTAAGATTAGACTTTATAAGACGTAAGGATAATATTTATTAAGGACGTTAGGCATGATCTTAAGAAGATGATCGTGGTAATATTAAAAACCTTTTATTTAGCTTATTAAACTTTATCTATCTATATGATCTTTAATAAGTTACTTAACAATATAAAAAGGTAGTTATATAAATATCTTTATAATCTTTAAGACAAATATTTATAAAAATCTTAGATATATAATATAATTAGTTAAATTTTTTTAGGTAAGAATATTAATAAGCATATTTATAAGTTAAACGAAGACTTAATCAAGAAGATAAGAGATATTTTTAATTAGTTAAGGTAAAAAGCTTTTATTAATAAGGTTTACGTTAAGAAAAGAGATAAAAACCATGGTAATTATTATAATATAACCGTTAAAAGTATTAGATGTTTATATCTAACCGTTATAATATAATTTTTATTAAGGAAATATATAATAGATAACGTTAACGTCTTATCGTTTATCTTCTTTATTAATAAGCCTTATCTATTTACAAAGTTAACTTTATAAGATATTTATAAAAGAGAATATATTATTAACTTTTTTAACTTATTAATATTAAGATTATATAAACCTTTAGACCATTAAGATAAGGTTTTTATAAATAATATAATATATATTATAACTAGACGAGGTAAGTAAGTCCTTTAGAACTTCTTAAACGATTTAGACAGCCTTTTTATATATCTTATAATGCTTTATAATATAATATATATCTTAGGCTTTTATATTAATCTTATTAAAAGGTATTTTTTATAGATCTAAGGTTATTATATTTATAAACGAGATATGATTTTCTGTTATAGATTATCTTATATAAATAACGTTATTTTTAAAACTTTAAGAAATATATATCGTTTTATTATTATAGATTATGTTAAAATTGATTTTTTTCTTATTATATATTTAAACTTTTTATTATAATATTTTCTATTTATATTAATATTAATAAGTTTTAATAATAAAGGTAATATTTTTTACCGTTAAAGATATAAGATATAAGGATATAAGTAATTATAACTCTTTTATAATATTAACGGATTAATCATCTTAGCTTGTTTGTATTAAAAAAGTTTATATAAAATTTAACAGAAGTTAAAATCTATAACGTTAAATAAAAAGAATATACTTTTTATAATTAAGTATATAGTTGTTAATATATCTTAAGGTCTTTTTTAAATAATTATTTAATATGACCGTTCTAGAAGATCTTTATTAATTTATTTTAGTTTAAAGGTAGTTTTAATAGATATAAATATATCTTATTAATCAAAGATAAATATAATAAATATATTATAATTTTTATGTTTACAAGAAAAACTAACGTGTTTAATATTATCTTAGACTTTAAAGTTTATGTCTACTGGTATTATAAACTATCTATCTATAAGATCTATATAGATAACGAAAAATTGTTATTTAACAATAGTTTATAGTAGAGATCGTTTTTCTAAATATAAGTTATAAATGAGGATATTAATATTAAACTTATTCTTATTTATATAAAAGAACTAAATAATAATATTAAGAACGTTAGTAAAATGATTAAGACGAAAGTTTATATAATAAATCTTACCTTACGGCTTCTAACAAACCTGTGGCCAGAGATCTAGCTAGTTATAATCTTTTTATATAACTATTCTCCTTGATAATAGAATTATTAATTTAGTTTAATATAAATATAAGATAAATAGTTTTATAACTAATAGTTTATAAGCTAAGCTTTAATGATAATATTATAAACGGTATAACGTTTTAATTAGAATATAATCTACATGTACGGTTATTATATATACCCTTTAAAAATAACTTTTAAGTAAAAAAAAGATAAGATTATATTTAAATATTAAGTAAAGGTATATATTAAATATCTAGTTAGATATAAAGTTATTAATATATACTGTATTTAGATTTTAGCTTTTAACAAGGTAATTATAATTTATAATATTAAATTTAATAAAGAAATCTTCTTTAACTTAGATAATGAAATATAGAAAGCTTTATATATTAACTAGTATAAACTGATAATAAAGGTATTAAATATCTTAGATATCTTTGTTTTTTAATATAAAATAGACGAATTTATAAATATATATTGATTTATAAAACTGACTTTAAAAGTTATATAAGATGAATTGATAATAATTAACTTGATAAAATCTAAAGTTGTTTATATTTTTATAGAGATAGTTAATTAAGACTTAAGGGTAAAAATAAGCTTAGAGACGTTGGCTAAGTTATATAATAAAGATTTATGTTTTATAAGATTTTTAACTTTAGACTTAATATTAACTTTGTTTAATAATAAAGATGTTCTAATTATTAATAAAAAGCTTAAGTTAATATATAAGATATTAATAAACGTAATAGTCGATTAGATTATAAAGTTATAAAACTTAAGAATATATATATTAATAATAATAAAAAGATTAACTAATTTCTCGCTAGATAGCTTAGTTAATAATATTATTATTATAAGATAATTAGACTTAAGTAACTTATAGAAAAGTAAGATAGATTATCCTTTTTAACATAACGTTAGCCTTTAAGATAAATCTTCTAATAAATAATAAAAAAGTAATAAGTCTAATTAACCTCTTTAACGTAACAGATAAGTTAAAGTTAAAATAAAGAAGAAATAAGAAATAAGATAATAAAAAGTAGACTAACAAACTAATTAAGACTTTATATAGTTTATTAATTATATTCTATTAATTAACTTTTATAATGTAGATGGCCAAATAGAACCTTTATTAGAAATAATTTAGTTAATATTTATAACTATGATAAAGATAAAATAACGTCTATATTATGATGATTTTATTAAGCTATCTTAGATATATTAAGACTTTTATATATATAAGAAAGATAAAAAATTCAAAAAAGCTTATTAAAATAAGATCTATAATCTTATCTATAAAAAGACATAATAAGCAATTTATTAAGTAAAAGCTTTAAAGATCTTTTTGTTATTAAAATAAGTATTTATTTATAAGTTCAATTAGAACAGATATCTTAATAAGTATAAGGTTTATATCTATATATATAGAGACCTTTAAAGATCTAATATATTTAGATAAATATATATAGTTATTTTTATAATATGTTTATTTTAATCTATAATAATAGTCTATATAAGGTTTAATCTTAAATATAAGTAATTTAATATTATAAACGTGTTCTTAAATAGCCTGATCGATAAGATTAATAAACAAGTTTTTTATAAATTACCTAATAAGTTTAAAAACTTTAGCTTTAAGTTACTTAATAAGTTTAAGAATAATTTAAATGTTTATATTAAGCTTAATAAGGTATTATATAAATTAAAAAAGTTGTTATTTTTATAATATAAAGAACTTTTTATAATATTAAAAACTATTGAAATTGACCTAGGCCAGGTTATCTCGTAACCACACCACCATAACTATTAAATACTCTAACATATATAACCTAACATAACATATTAAAATAGCGATATCTCAACCATCTAGATAATTATATAAACGTAGAAAGTGTTTTATCTTTAATTAGGGATAAGTAGATCTAATGGTGTAATTAAAGCTTTTATAAAGTAAAGACTTATAAATTTATGATTTTATAAGATAACTTAATAATATAAATTTAATAATATTATAAAATATACTTATAAATATACCTCCGAACGTGCTAATGAAAGCTATAAAAATAACTAAATATAGAAAAGATTAATAATTAATATATATATAAATATATATTTAAGCTTGATTAGGTTAGTTATAATAAGTTTATAATAAAACGTATTTATTTTGCCTTACCTAGTTTTAATCGTCTTTAAGTATAATATCTAATATCTTTACGAATTAAGCTTTATTATTATATTTTTTCTTAGATTTTTTTTCTAAAAAGTTAAGAAAACGTTTATATTTATTAGACGTTTTAGCTTTATATATTACCAACTATTTTTATAGGTATATATAAGATCTATAGAGAGTTTATCTTCTAACTTAATATAATCTGGTTTTTTATTTATTCTTAATATCTTATTATATCTATTTATAAGATATTTTGAATTTTCCTTATCTTACTTATTTAAAGGTTATTATAAACTTGATTATCTTAATATAATTATATATCTTAGATCGTTTATTAACATCAACAAAAAGGTCTTATTATTATAAAAACCATTTAGCTATTATAACATATTATGATATAAGCTTCTTATTAATAATAATACTTATATAAAGTAATTTAACAAATATTAAAAGAAGATTATCTATAATAAGTTAGGCCTTTATAAAAGGTTTTATATAGATGGTTAGTTATAAATAGTTTGCTTTCTTTTTTAGTGTTAAGGTTATATAAGGTAAAAAGTTTTTTTTAAACGTAAACTTAGCCTAAGGTGTCTACAATAAAATAATAGATAATAAAGATTTAAAAACTAAGGTCTTAAAATGATTAATTAAGGTCTTTAAACCCTGATTAGATATATTAATATCCTCGTTATCTTTATCTTCGTTAAAGAAGATAAGTTTATTATCTTTGTTATAATAAAAGTTTTTAATTTATATTTGGTTAACTAGGCTAAGATTATTAAAACGTAAAAAAGGTAATAAAATAGGTTTTAATTAATCTTTGTTTATTATATTAACCTTATAGTTATTATTAAGTAACTAATATTATAAAGAGAGATTAAGTTTAGTTTTAATTAAGTTTTTAAAATTAGTTTTGATATATATATATAACCACAGTTACGATTTTTGATAATAGAGAACGTTATTTAATATGATATAGAAAATAGAGAACCTAATATTTTAAAACTTTTCTTATATTATATAATAGATCTATTTTAATATTAAGAAATTATAATTATATCTATTTAATTATATTATGTTATAATAAAAATGAATATTTATTTAAAAGACTTAAGATTTACTAAGTCTTAATCTATATTTCTAATATTAATAAAAGATATAATTTATCTATATTATAAACCGTTTTTCTATATTAACTTTATCTTTTTAAAAGTTATCTTAGTAGAAGATCATTTTACAGGTCTGATTAACGATAATTATAATTTAATGATTATTAAAATATTTGATAATTATTAATAAATAAGCTTTTTATATTTACTTAATATTTTATTTTTACTTAAAAATAATAATTTTACCTTTTAGGTTTATAATTTAGCTATTCTCTATTTAACAAATAATTAAGAAATTAATAAGTCTTTTATAAATTAAGATAAGGCTATTTAATATCTCTTTATCATTTAGTTAGTCTTTATTAGTTATTTTCAATTTAAGATTTTAAAAATTTATAAATAGTTAAAGTTTATTTGCTTATTATTATTAATTTTATTATATTTTTAATTAATAACCTTTTAACTAGCTTTTAAAAGTTTTTATATCTTTTAAGTTATTTATATTAAAAAGGTTTATAAAAACCTAATTAGGTTTATCTTAAGGTTTCTTAATAAGTTTAATAATTAAAGATATAAAAGAAGATAATAGTTAATAATGTTAATTCTTTAGCTTAAGTAAAGAGTAATAATATAGAGATTTTAATAAGAATATGTTTTTTTAAAAACTTTTATTAGTTATATTATATAAAATGATTGTTAAGCTTTTATCTTTAAAGATCTTTTTTATTTATCTTAAGTTTTAGAAAGTCTTTAAAAGTATGTTAACCTTCTTAGTTAAAAGAAATATTATTAATAAAAGGCCTTTTTGTTTTTCTATAGTCTTTAATATTTGAAAAAGATATTTTTTATATAATATTTTAACGTTATAATAGTTATATTCTTATATGTAAGTAGATAAGCTAAGTTTATACTTAATTAGGTTTTAAAGATAGATATTAATATAAATAATAAATTATTTCTTACTTAATTAATAATAAGTTTGTTTATCTTAGATCTAATAAAAAACTAATTATACTAAGTTTATCTTAACTTCTTAAACTATCATTTTAATCTAGTTTAACATAAAATATCTATAACTATAACTATTAAGTTAAATAATACTTAGGTATAAATAGAACTTAGCTTTCAAGATTTGTTCGTTAATAAGATTAAGCTTATGAGTTTGGTATTAGCTTATAATTTATATTATTTATAAGGTAAACTAATCTTTAACGTAGCTATTATTCTAAAGGTTATTATAAAAGAAGACAATCTTATAAACCTAATCAACGATAGTTATAACTTAATAATTATCATAATAGTTAATAAAGATAATTATTTATATATTATAAAG
This sequence comes from Reticulascus tulasneorum, assembly GCA_001557505.1. Lineage (NCBI taxonomy): Eukaryota > Fungi > Ascomycota > Sordariomycetes > Glomerellales > Reticulascaceae > Reticulascus > Reticulascus tulasneorum. Next base: position 1,353,750 of record LSAX01000012.1, on the reverse strand, counting down.
TATTTCTAGCTTTTATAATCAAACCTCTTTAATAAGACTATTACCTCCTTAATATTACTAAATCTAATTATTCTAAATAAACTATATTATAAATCCTTAAATCATATTTTTTCCTGATCAAGGTTAAACTTTTAATCATTATCTCTTTAATTAGTTAGTCTTTTTTCTTTATCATAATTTCAAAGTTCTATAGATTTATAAATAAGTATATATTAAACAAACTTAATTATTTATCTTTCTAATTTTAACTTTAATATTAGTTAATTTATTATTTAAACTTTTTTTAATATTTTTTAAGATCTAGCTTAAGTTCTTCTCTTTTAGGTTTAATAATAATAAGCTTATTAAGTAGAAAGATTATTAAAAATAGAAGAGAACTTAATTATAAAACTTAGTTTTAGAATCTTATCAAGCTAATTATATATTAAGATTTATAAAAGTCTTTTATATTATTACCTTACTAATCTAATTTATATAAGGTTATAACTTTAGACTTATCAAAAATAATCATTTAAATTATTCCTTTATTCTAAAAGGTAAAACATACCTTATATTCTTCATTAGTTAGAGTTAATATATTTATATTATTTATAAAGAATATATATATATATTCCTTACTAAAAAACATAACATCTTTTTAAAGGATTTAAGGTTTATTAGCCTAGTTAGGCTTAAAAGCTCTTTTTATTAATAATAAAGGTAATAAGATTTAAGATATATTAATTAGTTTAAATAAATTAATATAAATCATTTAAAGAAATTGTTTAATAATTTTTAATAATCTCTTTATCTTATCTATATTAAAAAGATTAAAAAGTTTATTTTTAATAAGATCTTATTGATTACTTTTTCAAGATATAATTATATCCTTAATTAACAAAGATTAAAAAAATAAAATATAAGGTTTTTTAATAATATAAATAAAAAAATATATATAAATAAAGAATAAATTATTAGATATAAGTAAGTTAAATATATATAAGTAGAAAATCCTTTTTAAGGCTTATTTTCTCTTATTAAAATCTTTAATATTTAATAAATCTATAATAACCTTAATTAAGATATTAAAGATATAAAAATAATATTTTTAAATAGTTTAAAGATATATAATAATAGTTAGTTTAATGGTTAAAAGGAAATTATAATATATATAGATTTCTAATATTAATAATAATTATAAAAAAGCTCTTTTTCTATTTCCTTTTTTAAGTTTTTTCTTTTTAATAATAATAATAACCTTTTTACTTAACATCTTTAAATAAAAAAAACATTTTTATTTTTCTTTTTTCTTTTTCTCTTTTCTTTTCTTATCTAATAAATAACTTTCTTATTTTAAAGTTTCTTTATCCTTTTCTTATCTATAAAAAAAAATATCTCTTTCTTATATTCTTTATCTTTAAACTCTCAAAATCAACTTCTTTATTTCTCTAATTAGAACTTTTATTTATTATAAATCATATTTTTCACTTTCTCGTCGATCTTAATAACTATATTCACCATTATAAAATTAAGCTTATCAAGATTCTTAACGAATAAGAGCTATGATTATTATTTAATATTAAGATGTTTATAAATTATAGATTTTTCTATTATATTAAAAAAGAACTTATTATAAACTATTCTTTTTTCTTTATAACTAATCAAAGCTAATTAATAATAAATTATTATTTATCTTTAATATTTATTCTTAAAAGGCTTAGCTTAAAATGATAATAATATATAACTTAATTCTATTTACTTTAAAATTTAGTTTGTTAAATTTATTAAAAATAATAAATCTCAAAAAGATGTTATTTACTATTTTTAACGAAATATACTTAATAATAATCTTTTTACTAATAACTTAATAACTTTTAAACCTAAGTTCTTTTAATATATAATTATAATTATTAATAATTATAATATTTTTAGTTATTAGTTTATAAAATTCACTTATCACCTAAATATTATTAAAAACTTACTTATCTAAACTTACGGAGAAATTAACAAGGTCTTTTACAAATATTATAAAGATTAATATAACTTTTCTAGTTTTAATAATATTTTATATATTAATATATAAGTTATATACCTTTTCTTTAAATATATCTTATTACCTAATTATTAAGATAATTATTATATTAATTATAAATTCTTTAAGAAGTCTGATTATACTTTTCAGGTTAATAATATAACTTATAAGCTATTTAGCTTTAAAGCTAATAAGTTTAATCAAGCTTAAAAGGCTTTTAAAACTTAGTTTATTATAATTAAAGCTAAATAGATTTATCTTTTCAACTTTAACTTTCTTTATCTATTTATTATAACTGATTTCTTTTATAAATAATTTAACATATCTTAAACTAAAGACGTTATATCTTTAGTTCTTTATCTTAACCACCTTTAAAATAAAACTATTATCACTCTTAGACTTTATCTTGTTATTAACATTAAGATCTCTTAACAAATTAAGTAGAATATAATATCTTAAGGTTTTTTAAATAAAAAAGCTAAAAATAAAGATATATAAAAAATAATTAAATAAAAGGTTAAGATATAAATTTAATAATAACCTTAGTTTTTAAGAATTAAAAAGGTTTTATAAATAAAAATTTCTATTTTGTTAGTTCTAATTTATAATTATAATAATTATAATAACCTAATCAAGCTTAATACTTATTAAATATATTATCTTTTATCTTATAAAGCCATCTCTTTTAGATCTTAGAAAATAAAATGTTAAAGATAAATATAAGTAAAAAAAATAAAAAAGTAAAATTTTTAAAATTATATAACTTTTAGAAAAGAAAATAAATAAATAAAAAGTTAGATAAGTTAAAATAAAGGTTTAATAATAATAGAAAATAGGCTTAAAAATATAAAATTAAGGTTTAACAGAAGGAAAAGGTAATATAATAATATAGAAAATAAGATATAGGTTTATAGAATTAGTCTTAGAAATAAAGGTATAAGAGGCTGGTTATTAACTATTAGGTTATGGTAATATGAAATTAAGTTATAGTTAAGCTTAATTAACCTTATTTTAAGATATCTTAGTATTTATTATGGTCTGTTAGCTTTCCTTATTGAATTAGGATAAAGAAGTCGTCTTTCTTAAAGTTTTTAATATTTTGGAAAAGTTATTTTTAAAGTTTTTCTATATACTTCTTTTTAATTGTTTAGCGTATAACCTTTAAGATTAAGTATATATTAAGGTCTTCTAGGTTTATAATTATCTTTTCTTTATATTTTTTTTCTTCTTCTTTGAGAGGTGTTAGGTTAAAGTCTAAGAGTAAGTTTATAATATCTTTATTTTAGTCTTTTTAAGTTAACATTTTATCTTCTAGTTCTTACCATCTATTAAGAACCTTAATAAACTTCTTTAGTTTATGTTTTAAATATATAGATTTTTTTTTTTCTTCTTTATTAAGGGATTTTAGTCTATAAGATGTATTATTTAGAATTATTAACTTAATCTTATAAGGTTTTAGCTATTTTAACTTAAGCTTAAAACTTCTATTCTTATTAAGAGATCTGACCACGTTATAAACTAATATTATATCTTTTAAAGCTAGTTTTTATTTATAAAGACCTCTTTTATATCTTTTGTTCTATTATTTAACCTAAGTCTTTCTTTTATGGTTAAAGAGTTTGGTTATATGTTTTTAATCTTTTTTAAGTTATATAATCATTCTTGTTTGTATTATTAATTCTTGATTAGGCGTATAGACTATATCTTATTTAAGAACTTTTTATATAATAATATTAATCTTTATTAACATAATAACTTTATAATTATATATAAGGTAAAATAAAGTATATTTAGTTAGATTATAAATATATATATAGTTTATAAATAAGGTTGTTAAGAGAAATGTTAAGATATTTGTATAATTTTAATTATATTAGATCTAAAATATCTTTATTATTAGCTAGTATCTTATTTTAAAGATTTTGTTTATATAAAAGTAATATATTAAGGTAAGTTATTAACGTAGGTTATATTTTCTAGCAAACTTTATAATATATTTCTTATTTTCTAATTCTTTATTAATTATCAGCTTACCGTAGATATTATAGTAATAGATAATTTCTTTAAATAAGAACTTTGTAATATATATAGACTTATTATTTAAGAAATATCTTATTTCTAATTAGCTAGTAAAATGATCTTTAACTTTTATTATTATCTATTTCTTTATGAATTATATATCTAAATAGATAACTTTAAATATTGTTAATTATGTTTTAGTCTATCTATAAGGTTTATTTTATCTAAAAGTTAATATTTAATATATTAAGTATATTATAAAAACTTCTTTAACTATCTAGTATATATTATTTTAATAATATTTGTTAATATATAACTTATATATTAGTTCTTTTATTTTATAGTTAGTAATCTTATGATTATCTCTGATTAAGGATAATTAATATTCTTTTTTATTTATTCGTCGACGAGAGGTAAGGTATTTACTTAATAGTTAGGTCTAAAAAAGTCTGTTTTTGATTAAGAATTTATATATTTTCTTTTTTAATTTATCTTATTATAACTTAGTAAGACTAGTTGGTATATTTAGAGTTATTAAGATATACGTAATCCGTTTAGACTTTTGATCTTATATCTAATTAACGTTAAATATATTAGATATTAGTTATAGATTTTTAATATTTATAACGTTAAGGTTTATAGTTAAGAAGAAGATTTATCTATCGATAAAGTTGTTAATATCCTCTTCATTTTCTTTGTTAATAAGGTTAGAAAAGCTTAATGGTTTTTAGGATAACTTATTAGTTATTATATTCTTCGTCTTTGGTATATATTTAATTTTAAAGTTAAAAAGATAAATCTATATTATCTATTTTAAGATTAATGCTTTTAAGAGATCTAATATTATGTTATTAAGCTATAAAATAAGTATTTTAACGTTGGTTTCTAATAGAAAATAAGTATTATAAAAGTAGTTTTTAAGTCTTTTTAAAGATATTAAGACTTTTCTTAATTTAAGTTTATTTATATTATAAATAAGTTTTGGCTTTTTCTATATATTATTTTTATATTAAGCTATTTGTTTTTTCTTGTTAAAAGTAAATTAGCTTAATATTGCTCTTTAGCTAATATTACTAACGTTTATATAAAGATATATTAGCTTTGATCTAGGCTTATATATTAATATAATAAAGATTAAGGTTTTTATTAATTATTACTTAAGTTAATTTATTATCTATTTTTAGTCTATTTCTTAGATAAAGATAATATCTTTTTTTAGAAAAAGTGTAAATAGTTTAATAATAATTATAAAGTCTTATACTTAATAGCAGTAAAACGTAATAATATTTAAGAATAATTAGATCTTAATAATATCTTTATAAAGTTCTTACTCTTTAATCTTGATGATCTTTGTTTTTTCTGGTTTCTAACCTAACATCTTATAGATATATCTTACTAAGATTATTAATTTTTAACATTATTAAAATTTCATATCTATTATTATATAACTTATTAACTTAACGTTTATAAATATTTTATTAATATTAGTAATATATTTTATAATATATCTTCTTATTTTAAACTTAATTAGCTTATTATTATAAATAGTCTTTAGCTTTTTAACTATAATATTATCTAAGAAAGCTTAATAGATTTTAAATATAAAGTTATATAAAATCTTAATAATGATATGTATAAATTAAGTAACTAAGTTGGTAGCTCTTTATAATAAGGTATATATTTAGAAAAACTTTATTAACGTTATAAATATTATAAAGTTTTTACTTTCTTTATTAAGGTTAATTTAGTTATATTTAAAGAAAAAATCAAATAAAGATATTAGTTTATATATAATAAAATCTTCTGAGAATTTATTAATGTTAAAAAGGATAAAGTTATCTTTAATAATCATAATGTTAATCTTTATAGTAAAGTTAATTAACTTTATCTTATTATCTTTTTTATAAATAAGGAATTAAGGGTTTTTATAAAAAATATAACTTTTTTCGAGAATTCTTTTTTTAAGATGTTCTTTAAATATCTAAATGATTATAATTTCTAACATCTTTAAGATTAAGATACTTTTTACTTATTATATTTTATATAATATTATCTTTATCTTCTATTATAATATAATAACAAGGTCTAACTGTTTATATTTAAAAAAGTTTTATGTAAAAGCTGCTTTATAATTAAAAAACATAATTTTAAAAAGTTTATATTCTTTTTTATATAAATACCTAAGAAAGTCTAAGATAAGTTAAAGTCTTTCTTTTATAAAATGATTTCTTAGCTTAATTGTTAAGAACTTAAAGGTGATCAGGTTAAGATAGAGAGGGTTTTACTATCTAAAAAGTTCTCTTATCTTTTTAAGCTTTTTTACTTTCTATTTTATATCCCTTTCTAATATTAATCTATTAGAAAAAACATTATTTATAAGATGAATTTTAACCTTTTTTAGCTTATAAGTTCTTAATATTTACCTTTATACCTTTTTAATACCTTCTTTGTTCTATAATTATAAAATCTTTAATTTTATTTTTTTAATTTTTTCTTCTTTTAGCTTCTTAAACTCTTTACTTTCTAAATAGTGAATTTTTATTTTAGTAAAATATATTTTTATTAATAATTCTTCCTCTTTCCTTTTTTACTAATTAAAGTTACTTTATTATCAAATTATCTTTAAGATATATAATCGTTAAATAATTACCTTTTTTTTATATATTACTATCTTTTTAGCAATTTGGTAATAAGTATATTTTAAGTTATAATGTTTAAACGTTATTATAACTTTACAAATTTAAGATAATATAACATTATATATAAGTTTTATTAATAATTTTATAATATAATAAGTTTAATTAAGAAAGATAAAATTAAGAAAAATATCGCTAAGCTCTATTCTTTCTAATTCTAAGGTTTTAAGACTAATATACCCTTAGTTGTTTCTACTAGCTTTATCTTATTAGTAAGATTTTCCTCTAGAAGGATTATTATCTTTAACCTTACGTTTTTCGTTATCTTAGTCCTAGTTAAAATAGATCTTCTTTATGTTAGCTATTTTAGATTTTGTTATAAATCTTATTAATATAAAAAGATATATTTATTTAATAATAAGGTTAATAAAAATAGTATTATGAAAATAGTTTAACGTAAAGGTTATTTATATAATAAATAATATGTTAAACAAGAAATCATAGTTATAATTCTTATCAGATAAGACTTAGATAATCATTTTAGTCTAATATAAACTTATCTAGATATACTTTTTTATATATCTAATTATTTTTAAACTTTAATCAAATATAAAACTATTTACTATAAATATTAAGTTTTTTATATAGTCTATAAGGCCAAGCCTCTTTATTATAGATTTTCTTATTAGACTATATTAGACTTTAATATTAATAATAATAAGAACTATCTTTCTTGGTTTATTAGTTTTAATTCTTAATCTAATTTCTAAAATGATTTATAAACTAATTATCGAAAATATTATTAGATTTAAAAATTAAGTTAAACTTGATTAGGTTAATATAAAGGTTATTTTTATTATTATTATTATAATATTATCTTTACCGTCTATCACCTTTTACTTTTTAATTCTTTTTTGAAAAGACCTTTTTATTATATTTAATTATAATATTTTGATAGACTTAAGTATTTCTAAACGTATTATTTTTGACTAATTATTTATAATTATTTAAAACTAAATTATCTTTATATCTTTAAATGTTAAGATAACTATATAAATATTTTTTATAAATAACTTTATTATCTATATATCTTTTTACTTCTTAATATTATTAATAACTTTATATATAACCTTATTATTATTAAATATTAATCTAAGGTCTAAGATATATTTTATATTAATACCTAAGTTGATTTTTTTTATATTATTTATTCTAAAAGAAGTAGACTTATTTAATTTTTTTTTAAAAGTCTTTTTTAAAATAGATTTCTTTTTTAATATTTCTATATTATTATAAATTTTATTCTAAAAAAAATAAATTATTTAAGCCTGATTAAGAATAATTAAGCTTATTTTATTTTATATTTTATTATTAAACTTAATATTTTGTAATGTTTTTAGTGGTGGTAACGATTAGCTATAAAGGGTTTATTAATAATTAAGAGTTTTAGATTAAGATTAAGTAATTAAGAATATATTTCTTAAGTTACTTTTTGTTTTTAATATAAATTTAGCTAAGATAAAGGTTATATTTTTTTTGATTAATGATTATCTTTGATTAAGGTCTTCTATATCTTCTAACCTTTATTTCTACGTTCTTTTATAATTAAGATATTATAATACTTATTATTATTATAATCTAGAAGATCTACCTTTAATCTATCTAGTAATCGTTTTTTTATTTAAAAAGCTATTTATATAACCTTTTTTAATTATATAGTTTAGAATATATTCTTCTTAAATATTTACGTTAACTTTTATATAATATTTTCTTTTACGAAAGAAGATCTTCTTATCTTTAAGGTTAGTTAGCTAGTTTATATATTAGACTAATATATACCTTAACTTTCTATAATAAACATAATAACTTTAGCAAAAGAATTTCGAATACCTATTTCCTTAATTATCTTAAAGACTTTTTAAACGTTTTTTTCAGACTAATTAAATATAAAAGATAGTCTTTTCTATAAAATTATATTTAGTTATTATTTTTTATAAATCTTTTTATTTCTTTTTCTATTTTATAAATGCTTTTTTAATTTTAATATTAGCCTTTAAGATAAAGCTTTTTATTTATTTAACAAACTTATCTATTTTTTTATTAGATTTTTTTTCTAAAGATGATAACAAATTACTTAATATTTAATTAAGGTTAGTTTATTATTTCTTACTTAATTTCCTTTTACTTCTATCTAGCTTAAAGTTACTAATTATTTAATTTTTAATCGTTTTATAAAACTTCTTTAAATATTTAGGTTATCTAAGATTAATAAGGTTATCTAATAATAACTTCTAAATTATTTCTTTAAGGATTTTTTTATAATAGATAATATATATAACCTTAGTTATCTTTAAGTTAATTATAATATTATTATTTATTTTTAAGGTTTTTCGTTTATAATCTTTAATCTTCTATAAAAGTTTTATTATTTCTCTTAAGTCTTTAATATCTTTTTTTATAACCTTTATCTTTTTAATCTTATTAAGAGGTTCTTATAGCTGATTAAGGTCTATAATTTTAAACTTTTTTTTAAATATTATTTTTATTTCTTCTTATATAGTATTATCTATGACGTATACCTTAAAGATCTTTTTAAACTTTAAGCTGATATATTTTATTATATTTTCTTTTTTCTAATCATTAGTTTATATAATAAGTTTTATTTAGCTTTTATATTTATTTAAGAACTTAATAATCTAGTTATTTATAAATCTTAAAGTTTTAGATAACTTTAAAAAAGTTATCTTTATTAATTATATATAAGTAATTTTACTTTTTAATATTTACTCTTAATTACTAACCATTATAATATCTATAAAAGCTTTTTATTAGTTAATATTAATTATAAACTAAGTCAGATTAGACATATATAGGTTATCTAGAAGAGAAAGGAATTAGCCTATAAAGCTATATAATCATAAGACTTTTTTCTTAGTCTTTTTTAGTTTATCTTTAATATTAAAGTCTTTTATAATATCTAATAATTATTATAAAACATAATCTTAGATATCTATAAAAATGTTCTTAGTTTTTATTAACAACTTTAATATAAAAACTCTTAATATTAATAAATTTACTAGATTAAGAAATAAGCTTAATAAGTTTTTCAAACTTTTTTTCTAATTAAGTTTTAGATTATTTTTTAGTTTTAATATTATATTACCAAAATAGGCCTAATTAAGGTAAACCTATATCCTCTTAACTATTAACCATTAGTCTACCTCCGCCAAGTATATTATAACCTATCTTATTATTTATATTATTCTTTATATCTAAAGATTTACCGTTAAGAAGTTTATTATTCTAATTTATAATATAATAAGTTATATCTTATAATTGATTATATTAACCTTATCTTAGATATTATATTTTTCTAATATTTATTTAAGCTTAGTTAGGCTTAGATAAATGTTTATATATAATATAGACATTAGTTATTATTTTTAATAAGGATTAATATTTATATAATAAGTTTTAACCACATTATAAACCATTAAAGCTTTAATCTTCTTAATATTTAACATCTTAAATTTCTTATTAAGATTCCTCTAATTAGTTATAACTTTTATAAAGCTAATATTTCGCTTTTGTTAATTATTATAAATAACTATTTTAAAATCTCCTTTATCTCTTATCTCTAACTTTTCAGTCTTAACATAATTTCTAATTAATAAGCTTACTTATCACACCATTTTTACCTTATTTATTTTATATAAAGATAATGTTTTTTTTAAGGTTTTTAATATTCTTATAATAATATATCCTTGATTAGGTCTATCTAAGACTTAGAAACGTAGCTATTCGCTACCAACTAGTGTTTTTCTATATAAATAAGTACGGCTAGATTATTATGTCTATATTATCTTTTCTATTAATTTGTTATTAAAGTCCACAATATAATAAGAGCTTTTCCAAGGTTTATAAAAGTATATTTATATAATAATCTAGTCTAATCAGGTTAAACTAATAAACTATAAATTATAAATTATAAATTAGGGAGAAATAAGGAAACTAGTAAGTTATAAACTACTTCACGTAGCTATTTAGATCTTAATAATATTATAAAGAGTTAGTTTAATATGTCTTATAAAAGTTTAATATTTATTTATTAGTTTAACGTTAAGTTAACCGTTAACTTAACGAGTTATAAGTTTATCTTTATATATAAAAAACGTCTATGATTTATTAAAAGTTTATCTTAATATTTTTATAGATATACTATATATATACATATTCTATATATAATTTTAAAAATTGAAAACGATTATTAACGTTTATAATAAATAATAAGCTTACCTTAGTTTTTCTTTTAACTTAATAATATTCTTTATATTATTAATAGATAATTAATATATTATCTTATATATTTAAAACTTATTTTATTAATAACATTTATTTAGAATATATAGAAACATTTAATTATAATCTCTCTGATTAGGTCTAATTAGTTTTTCTATAATATAAATCTACCTCTAAACATTATTAAAATTAACCTAAGCTAAGTCATCTTATAATTATATTATTATAACTACTAAATATTTTAACATATATAACTTAATATAACATATTAAAATAATAATATCTTAGTTATCTAGATAGTTATATAAACGTAGAAGATGTTTTATCCTTAATTAGAGATAAATAGATCTAATAGTATAATTAAGGTTTTTATAAGGTAAAAACTTATAAACTTATAATTTTATAAGATAACTTAATAATATAAATTTGATAATATTATAAAACATACCTATAAACATACTTCTAAATATATTAATAAAAGTTATAAAAATAACTAAATATAGAAAAGATTAATGATTAATATATACGTAAATACGTGTTTAGGCCTGATCAAGCTAGTTATAATAGGTTTATAGTAAAACGTATTTACTTTGCTTTACCTGGTTTTACTATAAAATTAATTAACTTAACAAAAGAACTATATATCTTTGTTAATAATAAGATATTTATATTATTTTATATAGATAATATCTTAATCTTATATAAATTAGACGATAAGTTTAAGGCCGACGAGTTAATTAAGAAGTTTAAGTAAAAATATAAGATATATAACAAAAAAGATTTATTATAATTTTTAAATATCAAAGTTCTTAAAGATTAATAATAATATTAAATCTAATTTTATTATAATATATATATTAAAAAAATCATAATAAAGTTTAACTTTTTTAATAATAATTTTAAACTTTTATTAATATTAATCTTAACGATCTTAATAATAAGAAATATTAACTTTATAAGTTATATTAATATTAAGTTATTTTAAAAGATAATTAAGTTAATATTATATATTATAATTATTATAAAACTAAATATAATAAAGGTTATATTATAACTAACTTATTTCTTAATAAACTTATCAAAAAAATATTTTAAAGCAACTTAATAAACTATCTTCTACCTCTATATAATATACTTTTTAATTATTAAGTTTAATAAAAACTTTAATAAAATATTAATCATAATTAACAATATATCTTTCGCCGATGATCTTAAAACCTAACACTCTTCTTAAAGATATATTATACTCTTATTTAGCAGATTAATTATCTAAAAGGCTAGACTATAAGATATAATAACTATTTTAACTATAAAAGTTAAGCTTCTTAATATTAAAAGAATAATAAAAAAGCTAACCGCTCTTAAATAATTTTTCTAAAATATCTTTCTCGACCTAAATATACTAATAAAACTATATTATAATAATAAATAGATAATATAACTAATTATAAAAGTAAACAAAAAAATTAACATAAAACTAAAATATATTAATATCTAAAATATATAATTAAAACAAAAGTTCAAAAAAAGTAAGTTCTTCGTAGATTACCTTCTAATAAAAGATATACCAGCAGACAGCTTAACGAAGGTATTATCAAAAAAGACGTTTAAACGTTTCCGCGGAATGTTAAACTTAAAAGATATTCAACGGCTAGTTAACATTCTAGATCTCATAGAAGACATAGATTAGGAAAGACCAAGTAGTCTAAATAGCTTTACTTTAGGGACAACAGTCTAACGGACAGCCGGGCTACTAGGGGGTGTGTGGCATTTAGTCAGATAGCCCCCTAACCTAGATACTTCTCGATACTTCTTGGCGTCTTATATCGACGTCCCTAGAGGTCAATACATTGCCGATACCGGCCCACAGGGGTCTATATAGCTCGATAGAGGCAGCCCTCTACCATAAGGGGCCCTCCTTAGCTGTAGGCTCAATCAATCCTCTTGTACACGCTTGTAGATGGGTCGCCGCCCCACCCAGTTGAGTGCCACACCTAGCGAGTGATAACGGGTACAAGTATAATAAAACAGAGCCTGCAATGCGCAGGCGATTGGGACTCGAACATTTAGACCTCAGGTGCGATGTAACCAGAGCATGATAGGCACTGGCATGAACATCCAAGGGTCCAGACTGGCAAGACAAGGCATATCAATCAGTACAGTTCATCATCAATCAATTGGGTGTCCAGTACATCTTGCACTTCCCCCCGGATTGCTTCAATCGATCTATTCCAAACTCTCCATCAATGTTTGTTCCCTGGATCTGATTTTTAACCCACAATCATACCGCTTTTCTCGTCCCAATCTCAGTTTCCACAGACCCTCATCATGGCATCTGGATAGATGAGATGTTATCTATATTTCCCCATGGAACTAACATGGCCATGATTTCTCGGTGGCCATGTTACACTCTCTCGGAGCGCGTCCCGAAATATGCTGGTGTGAACCAAGGTCTGGTTTGCTTTTTAGATCAGATGTTATCGTCCATCGACGGCCTTTCCCATCGTGGCATGGAAAGGTGTATTCTCAGTGGGGTACATGTCGTCGCCGGTGGTGCTTGATTAGTGGGTTATTTCTACATTGCGGAAGACCATCGCCGTATTCCCCCCTTTACTGTTTGAGTCCTCGAGACGGCTCGCAGCCCCGAAGGACGATGCGACCCTCGATTGCGCCGACGCTTTCAGTCATGAATCAGTTGCCTTTCGATCTCTGGGAGTGCTGGGGTCTTAGTCTATATATCTACCATTGCCCACGAGCTGCTGGTTGAAGGTCGCCGAGATCTGTATTCCCTCGCCTACTGTGAACTCTATGGTTCTCGTTCTTCCCGGCCGACAAACTCAGGAATTACGACATGCATTCAAGACTACTCGCCGGTGTTGTCACAGCCCTGTGCTTAACTGCGTCTGCTTCCTCGGGCAGCGGCAAATCCACGAGGTGGGCACGGCCTTGAAGGCAACAGCAAATGTCAAGCCAGTGCTGATTGAAACAACTAGGTACTGGGATTGCTGTAAGCCGTCGTGCGCTTGGGCAGGTAAAGCCTCGGTCAATCAACCTGTTCTCACATGTAATGCGAATGATGAACCCGTCGGGCCTGGTGTCAAGAGTGGCTGCGAAAGCGGTGGCTCTGCATACTCCTGCACAAACCAGTCGCCATGGGCGGCCAATGATTTGGTGTCATATGGATTTGCTGCCACGGCCATCAATGGCGCCTCGGAGGCCAGTTGGTGCTGCGCTTGCTACGCGTACGTTTTTGATATCGAATCGCCCGACGTGCTTTCTTTGCTAACCGACTCTAACTTAGGGTTACATTCACCTCTGGCAAAGCAAAGGGGAAAGTAATGATTATACAAAGTACAAATACTGGATCTGACCTCGCCAATAATCATTTCGATATCCTGGTCCCTGGCGGAGGAGTTGGTAAGTAATAACCTCTCTTGGTTCTCTTTAACTGGTGGCAGCGGCCTGCATGTGTGCACAGCGAACCCCCGTTTCATTCGCGGTCGGTCAGTCCTGTCCAATACGTATTGGCTCGAACAAGTGTTGAATTGTCTACCATTGAGACCGAACAGATGAGATACTCTGAACAGGCATCAAATTAGCTAATCTACTTGCTCAGGAATCTACGATGGTTGTGGGGTTCAGTTTGGGTACACGTTTCCTGGCGCCAGGTACGGCGGAGTCTCGAGCCGCAGCGAATGCGCAGCCCTACCGGCAAAACTCCAGGCTGGATGCAACTGGAGGTTTGACTGGTTTAAGAACGCGGACAACCCTAATCATTCCTTCGCCCAGGTTCAGTGTCCAGCGGAGCTCGTGGCCAAGTCTGGCTGCCGCCGGTCGGACGACTCAAGCTTCCCGGTCTTCAGCATGCCTGCTGTCACAACATGGCAACCCCCAGTACCGACTGAAAACGCTGCTGCCAATTCCCAATGCGACAGCGTAACATGGGACGTTCCAAAGCTTGTTAGTCACTGTACAATAAGGCATGATCCTGACTAACATGATGATAGTGTCCATCTGGCTACTTCTGCAGTTACGTGACTGACTGTAAGTTCTCTATTTATGGCCCCTCTTGCCCACCATGCTATCTAGGGCAATTTACCATCATATATGAGTTAGTTCTAATTGCTCATGCAGACTATTGGCAATGTGTTCCAGGATCCTCTCCGACCTCGTCGTCAAGCCAGCGTAGCTTGACGACGTCCGCTGTCCGGCCCAGTTCTACTAGTTCCCGCACGAGCTCAACCACAACTTCAAGCCAGACAAGTCCAACGGGACCCGCCGTACCCGAATGGGGTAAGTGTAATGAAAACTCATGGCCCGCGCCCTCCCGTTGTGTTGTTGGTGCTTCCTGCGTATCCATCAACCCGTACTACTGGCAGTGTCAACCGACGGGGGCATAGGTACTCCTAACCCTAGGCGACGAGATCTCGCTTGCTTAATCAGGATGAGGACGGTTACCACCCGTTAACTGTACAGACGGCACTTGGATTTGAATGATATTTACTCAAGTAGTCTTTAGATGCTGTACAATATTTCAATTTAGTTGCGAACGTGGGTATCATCTCATCCCGTTTCCCCCGATGACAAGAAAAACATGGCATTCTCACAAGCGCTACATCACTAGTTCACTTGCCATGTTGTTGTATTCGCCGGCCTCTCTTACATATGCGGCTGGCTGCCATAGATCTACGCAAAGGCTCTACAAAGCTAGTGAACTTCACCAGTAAGTTGCGTAGTGCGCTCCGTTAAAAGGAGACCGATAAGTGGTGATAGGCTCAACGATAGGCCATTTAATAATTACAGATGCCTCCAAATTCATCGTCAATGGTCCAGGTACCTGCCAATCCACTCACTTCCACCTCCACCGTCGCAGCCGAGATCGGTGACTCATTTGCCTTGCCAAGGAAGAAATCTCCCTTGCCTTCCGACTTGAGAGTCCGGCTCATGAACCGTCGAGTCCATTCTTCGACAGCAGGCTCGCCTGTTTCGTCCCGTGCTTGTTTCAAGAATGGAATAAGTGCTGTACCACCAGTGCCTTTCAGCTTCTGGTTCTTTTTTCCAGCGCCTTGCTCCCCATGAATCGGTGCCTCGACCTGTCTCGAGGCGGTTGCCAGGTTGAGTCGTTGACGGGTTATTTCAGGGCTTCGAGATCTACTCCGGGCGCGTACTTCTCGTGAAGGTACGATCACATATCTGGTGACGATGGCTATATGTTTGTCCCGGAAGGCGCTCAACATCGCCAAGCACGCGTCGTACGCTAGACATAAAGCTCGATCATTGGTATGCGATTCGACGAAATCCCGAATGTTGGCAACCGCGAAGACATCCCTCAGAAAACGAGCGTGAGGCCCGGGCATGTAGCGACGCATATCCATGATGAAATTATGCTGCGGAGCGGGACCCCGGCTCTCACGCTCAGACCCAGTCCCGGGATCACGTCTCTCGCCGGTAGGGCGATGATCAATGCCGAGGACAATATCAAAAAATTGAATGAGACTGCTCTGGGCATTACTGCCGCCACTGTATTGTCTGTAATCATTGATGCCTGAGCCATCATCATAATTGACTCCATTCGGGAGCCCGGCCTCCGACATGTTCTTGCTACCAGCAAGGAAGGGCCGGATCCGATGGTAAAAGATGGTGGGGTCACAGCTCTCGTGCACACGTTGTAGGATGTTGGTCAGGTCAGTGAGGCGCTCGGCGAAAGTGCGCAGGCACCGCGTGACGGAAGCAGCATCACCTTGCCGGGCCGCGGCGATGGCAGTCAACATCAAGGGAACAATGGGTGCGCCGCGGGCCTCGATGGCGACAGAAACGAGGTAGAACCATGATTCGTCCAACGACCCGGTAAAGGTGTTGAGGGTGGCCAGGTTCTCAAGGTTGTCGATGTCCTCATCAACAAACAGCGGCTTGAAATTCCAGAGGCACACGGCGGCATACGTAGCCACGGGGGGCAGCTCGAGACGGCTGGAGACCGTTAACAACGGGATGGTGATGGATGGCGGCAGGGTATCCGATGGCTGGTCACCGCCCCAGATGTAAGCATGGGCCATGAAGCATAGCAGCGAGTATGCTCTCCGCCATTCCGCGTCATGTTCCAGACCGGTGGTGGAGAGCACGGGGAGGCGATCCACAACGCTCCTGAGGCGTCTGCTGAGGACCAGGGCCTGCAGATTCGCGGCGACGGCCTCCCACTTGTTATAGTAGGGGTCTGGTAGCCGGGTCAAGGGGAGAACATCGGGAAGAAATCCATGGGTGGGAGATATTCCATAGTCGAGCAGAACGGGGACGGGAGGAAGCATGATTTTTCGGTAAGAGTATGGTTTAGACCAGTCCTGACGCAAGGAGCATACAGATGAAGAATCTGTGATACTCCTCAGCCGTGCGAGTTATCCTTGAGGTAGGGAGCATTCAAGAAGGTATAGTGGCTTGACCGAGGTTGATAGAGATACGAGTTTCCTTTCCATGACTTCGGGCGACACGGGAAGAAGGACGGGGAGGGACAAGGAGCGTTATTAATAATGGAGAGGCTTGACGGTCATGCCCGAGAAAACTTGGTAGCGTGGGGCGAGTGTGGAAGCTGTTTTGTTCTCCGACTCCGGCCGTTCCAGGCCAACACTAATTGCCCCGTCTTTCGGCTATTATCGCGCAATGATTTGCGGAAGGGGGTTTACTAATAAAAGTCATGGCACAGTAGTTCCATGACATGACAGACAAGGATAGTCCTTTATCCCATCAGGCTTAGGGTGGGGTGGGTGGTGGTGGTGGTGGTGGTGGTGGATGTTTGTGGGTTGTTGAGAACTGCTAAGGAGTTGGTTGATACGCCACTTGCTGTATAGGTTAGGATCCAATGCTCAACCGTGTCGCAGTTTAATAATCAGATGATAAATTGGAGCCAGGAGTGCTCTCTAATTCACTAGGCTAAGTGGTTAGTTAACTAAGGCAGTAGGCACCTTAGGCAAGGTAGTCTGCAAACAGTAATCAGGGTAGGACAGTATGCACTGTAGTGCCTGTATGTAGTGGGCTATCTTATGGACCCGTAAATTCTAGATAAGATGGGCAGAGCACATATGCAGCAGACCGTTTGTATTCGACGCAGCAACAAAAAGTTCAATCATTTCGTTCGCAAGCCGCTTTACTTTTACCACTCCGTACCAAAGCACATCCACATCCCGCATTCTTGCACCACCATGGTGTGTTGGGGGGGTGGGGTGACCGTCGCATTTCCTTGTTCTGTGCGGTATCTAGAAGAGGCAATCAATCGTACAAAGAAATCGAGAGTCAACTAGATGATTTTATGGTACAAAGCGTTGTCTGCTCAGAGAGTTCAGTGGTAAAGTTTCTCGGTAAGATAAACTAATTAACTAGGAGCCTAAAACCGAGTCCTGGGACCAATCACCTAACTACCTAATTGCTGCTAATTAGTAGCTAGTTAGCCCCGTACCTAAGGTATTGAAGGTTTCCTGAGTCTGCAAAGATACCAGGATGATTACGTAGTTACTTACATCTGCGTGCCTAGGTAGTAAGGTAAGGTAGGTTGCCAAACGAACCCCACCAGGCTCCCACGCACGGGCGGCGGGGGGATGGGGGGTGGCCTGGCCATCAAGCCACATACCTACCTGCGTATTACTATTTACTAGGTATGTACGTACCTAATTATGGATGCGCAAGGGATGGACGAGGCTGCCACTAATTAATTAATCAAGTAAACTACAACCTGGCAAGGTCATTGCGGACATATTGCGTCTTCCCTCCCCCCATGACATAACATCACCTCCAACCGAACCCAAAGACGCGATGAGCTGCCGATAATGTCGCTGTTCCTGTTCGCGGCCGTTGCTCCTACAATCCGCGATGCCCGTCCAGCAGCACATACTGAACTGGCTCTACAGTGTGCTGACCAGCGTACGCAGTTGACACCTGAACGACGCCGCAGGCGCGACAGACCATAAGTTAACCATGAGCTTCTGAACAGGAATACCACGACGTTACGAGGACTTACAATGATGTCGCCCAAGCCCTGTCCAATTACCCCTCTCTGTCTCCTCGAACAGACGTCCACAGTAGGCCCGCCAATGGGATCCCCGATCCTCTGCTCATTCCTGTCCGGCCAGAACTGACCCGTCATCCAGCATTCGACAATGGAGTGTCCGCCCTCCTCCTCCACCTCTCAGGGACAATTCCGGTGATATTTAGAGGAACTACTTACCGATTTCCCATTTCTCTATGGGTGCCCCATGCCTACCCAAGAGAGGCGCCACTCGTCTATGTCACTCCGACCGAGAACATGATGGTCCGCCCTGGCCAACATGTCGATCCTCAGGGCCAAGTTTACCACCCGTACTTGGTCGGATGGTCGGCCTTTTGGGATGTGTGTACTCCTCCTTTCATTCGCATCATGGATCATGCTAACGAAGATGCTCTAGAAATCTACGGTTCTCGATTTCTTAGCAATATTGCGAGACATATTTGCCAAAGAACCTCCTGTCATCGCGAGACAGCAGCCTCGACCAGCTCAACCTCCAGGCCCGGGGCAAACTCCACCACCTGTTCCGCCTCTTCCTCCCGACCTTGGAACCCGCCCTTCGACCCAGGCACATGCTCCGGTCAATCAACCCGGGCCTCCAGCCCCGCCACCAAAAACATCAGCCCGGGAGCCTGGTGGCAGCCCTCACACTTCTCAGTCTTGGGCCAGGTCCACGCTCCCCCCAATCCCATCTGACTTAGCCCGCTCGTCTGGCCAATACAGCTCCGGATCGCCACAGCCTGGCAGCCACCCAAATCCAGCTGGATCTAGGTACGATTCGGCGCCTCCGCTACCGCCGCAACAGCCTTGGACAAATACAAGCCCGGGTATTGCGCCCCAAGCAGCAAGCCATCGTCAACAAAATTCGCCGCCCGAACCTTATCCCATGCATCAAGGCCCAGTTGGTGACACTCGCCGGGTATCAATGATCTCGCCTCACCAGCAGTACACAGGCCCGCCTCCTGGATGGGCTCCGCCAATGTTGCAGCAGCAGCAGCAGCAACAACAACAGCAACCCATGCCAAAGCCTGCGCCGCCACCACCGGATCTGCTTGATGAGCCCCTCACTCTGGGCATCCCATCGCCGTCGAACCTTCCAGCGCCCCCTATTCCTCCTAACCCGGAGAAAGATGCTCTGTTGCACCAGCTAGCCCAAACCCTATACTCTCTTCGTCAACGAAGTCGACAGCAGAATGAGTCGAGTATGGCGGGACTACAAGCCCAGCGGACAGCCATGCTATCCGCATATTCAACTCTACAGTCCGAGATGGGGGCCCTTAGCCAAACGTCGGCGCTCTTGAATTCTAACAGCGGAATCCTACACGATGCACTTCGAAAAGCCGATTCCGCGATCGAAGGCTCCAGGCGCCACCCGGCGCCTGATATCGATGAGTTGCTAGTGGCACCGACCGTGGTTGCTAATCAGCTGTACTCACTAGTAGCCGAGGAGCGCGCCATAGGTGACACTATCTTTGTGCTAGGTCGCGCGGTGGAGCGAGGCCGAATATCACCTGCTGTGTTCGCCAAAACAACCCGGTCTCTAGCAAGAGAATGGTATCTAAAGAAGGCGCTTGTCCGCAAAATCGGACGAGGCATGGGACTTGCGGCCTAATTGGGGGGGGGGCCTATGATTAAGAATTAAGGCTCCGATATACGAGCAATTGTAGACCAAGCCCCTGCTCTAATACATATTATTGTGCAGTCCGATGGACCACACATTTCACTTCAACTTTTGCTGTGATTGATGCTATACAACTATGGCATGGTGGCGCAGCAAACTCTCAGCTATAGCTGCCACCAATTCGTATGAGTAAACCCTTGCGTTCATTATGTTTGTATCTACATATATGTCCCAACCCAAGCTCATGTATCTTCAATTGCCAGCCTTGCTACCTACCAACTTCGCCATTACTAAGCCGCCCCTTCAGGTCCCCCCGTTTAACGAATTGGGGGTATGTGCCTTGTCTAATACTAAGTCTGGATGCTGGATTCGCCGATGTGGATGAAACCGCGATGCCATCCACACGGATTATGTTCACCAGTCTTTAGCTTCAAGTTCATTTGCTCCTCTTAGAGTCTTTCCACATGCCGAAAGATGAGCCAAGTGGATGACCCAGTTCGACAGGAGGAAGGTAGAGAATAGATGACCTCGGAGTAGCAATGGAATTCTTCACTATCTACTTCTTACTGCGAGCACTACCACACTCTCATCCCTTCAAACAGGCCGGACGTCGTCTGAGAAGATCTATACCAGATCTCGTCTCGCACTGCATAAAGGCTATCTCATTCGTCATGCCATGCCGCGCCATCCACGAGGCTTCTCTTCTGTCAAGCCCACTATCTTCCCCATCTCACTGAGGCGGACAGGACGCATTGGCTGTGGATGTTGGATTTTGCACTCGACGTTTGCGACTAGTTGTCCATTGCCTCCACATGCCCGCCGCCTCCCCCAACTGAATTTTCTCAACTTCGCAACGGCGTGCTCTTCTGTTATCAACTCCGAGGGCCTGCTTGTAATGCGACACCTTGCATTATTGCCCACCACGGTACCTATAGCGATGTTCTTCGTCATACTGAGCTCCTTCTCATAAAGCACGTTATCTGTGTTGAGTTCTTTGGCATAGGATGACTGTGGGGGATTTGGAAAACTTGCCCGGCTTGGTAGAATATGGGGAGTCCTGATACACCTGCCGCGACTGGCTTGCGTATACTGCCTGGCACTCTGGTCGTCATTTGGATCCACAAATATAGCTCTGGTCGATGACTCTGTGATGGCCCTGGACAAGTATCGAGAACCTGGCGTTGATACGGCGTCTCCCTTGTTACTGCAATAAACCGATCGCCTTTCTTGCCTAGTTTCGGCAACTTTGGGCCTCTCACTTCCACTACTACTACCACCTTTCTCACCCAAACCTTTGTCCCAAGATACTGAGATACGTCTCCAGACATCACGGCTGCGATTCAACCCCCACCTGCGCGGCTCTCTCTTAGTCTGCTCTCCGAATATACTTTGATACCCAAGGCGCTTCTGAGATGCTCCGATTCCAAACGACCGTACAACCTCAGTTAGATGGCCTGCAAAGCTGCTTGTACACTGTCCGATCGACTCGAAAATCTCAATTTTATGTCGCGGTAGAGGCTGTCCCAACTTCGTATAACCCCGTTGTGGTGTGCTCCAGACGGCCAGTGACGATCTTGCAGCCTGGTTGTTCAGCTTTGAAGACTTGGGCGTTACTTGCTTATTATTCTCTGGAGTAGTTGTACCTGGCGTGGTTTCACAGCGCCTGGCATATTGCTGAGAGAATGATTTCGTTGTGGGCCCAAAAGGTATATCAAATACTCGCCGCAATTTGGAGACATTGCTCCCGGTCTCAGCCGTGGCCACAATTGCGGTATCACAAACACTGAGCTCGCCGTCCAAATTTGAAACCTTGGTAATGTTTCCCTCGTCCGCAGCTGCCTGGGGAAGATTTATGGAAGAGTCACCAGAGTGCCCTACATCGGGTATCTGCTGAAGGTGTAGCTGGCTCTCCAAGTCGGCTCCAGCCACCTTTCGTTCAAATAGGTGCTGTGTCTTTATTCGGCGAGTACATTTACTAACTGGAAAAGTTGTTCGTGGCTTGTTGCAGGACTGTTTCCCCTGGTCAGTAGCCAGGGACCTTCTCAGTTCCATATGCGTTGGCAATTTCGAGGACACCACATGCACATGCTGATGGAGGATGTCGCCTTTTCCATCTCTTGATACAGTTGATGATCTGTCTTGGGGCGCCGTTGACCGTGAGATATCAATCGCGCGATCATCCGCAGACTGGACAACTTGGTTGGCATACTCGGTTGAGCAAGTCATCCGGTTTGCGGCTGTAGCTACCTCGAAATTCTTTCGGAGGTCCGCGACGCTCGGTTTTTTCCTCTTTGACGACGTTCCTGCCATGCTCGCAACTGCGGATGACGGCTGTAATGATATCCGTCTCTGACCTATGTTACTAGAGCATGTTACAGGCGTACCTTCCTTTGGGTTCACTGTGGCTCGCGATTTGGCCTGCCCTGTTTTGGACTTGGGGAGCCTACCAGGCAGGCTCGGAAGTGGAGCAAAGGGATTAGAAAGTCGAACACAAACCTGTGCTACCGTTGACTCATCAAGGGGAAGCGAAGCTATGCGTGAGAGTTAGACAACTACGAGGAACGAAGGCTAGAGCACAACTACATATCATACCTCTACCATGCTCAACAAACCTTCGTCTCTCAGTCACAAGACTTTTGTCAGATTTCCTGACGTTGATCACCTGTGTTATCGTGTCTGGGTGACCTTCCACGAACACCCCCGCGACCTCTGGCGTTTGAATCCAGGCATCGTTGTTGGCATTCACCACTTCAGATACATCAACTGTTGTATGATGCTGTAGTTCCACCGAGCTGTTGGCCGGGTCTTCAGGTGGCGTCCTGACCGGCGTAGCATCTTTCTTGTCCGCCACCCCCCTTGAAGCAACTCGATATTCGGTTTGTCGAGGGGATATTTGACTGGAGTGGCCAGCTGTGCTTCTGTCTGGCTGTTCATTCGATGGAAATGCCAAATGTGAGCTTGCGCGCTCGTCGAGAGTTGTGCAAGATACCACATGCGCCCGGGTTATGCTGTGAATTGGCGAAGAACCGGATGTTCTCCTATCAACTTGCTGCTGGGGCGGCGATGCTTGATAGTCAACAGTGCGCAGTGCGTCAAGTATCTCGAACTTGGAAACAAGAGCAGCCAGGTTTGATGATGTTATCCGATCATGACGCATTGGCTCCTTGCTCGCGCTGACAGATTTACTGGCCTCACTTGGACTCCGACATGACACACCTACGGACTTTCGGTTTCGCCATTCGGAGATCTGTCGAACCGATGTCGCTCCAGAATTGAATACTATATTCTGCGGAAGTCGAAGGGGGGTTGGCTTGAGGTGCGTCTGGGAGAGTTTTTGTGGCTCACATAGCTTGGGAGAGTGTCTATGAAGCGGCAGAGTAAAAAAAGGGCTGGAAGAGGCCATGGATAGAGACATGAGATATAAAATATAACAAACGGAGAGGGAGAAAAGAGCCGAGTATCCGCTTGCTTCTGTGCAAAGCCGCAAGAAGAATGGCACATCAACTATGAATGTAAGAAACGGACCATACAGCCGTGGGACGCTGTCATTCGGAGACGAGTGCTCCCACAGGCTTCACATTAACAGAGTGAACGACGACCTGAGCGGCGCGGCTGCATGACGCATTACACTGAGCGTATAGAAGGGACCGTCCGTGGGATGGAGAAGATAAAGTAGGCAAGACACTGCCTCCATTCCCACGGTACTAGGAAGTACCGTCCAGGCCGTACCTAAGGTATCTGGTTATTGCCTGTGTTACTTCCTATTGCGGATCTGTACATAGAGTATCGAAGCTCCATTGGCGAATACGTGCCTGCTAGAATGTAACGCTCCTTGCCGGGGTGTCTAAGACTGTAAGACATCTTACCCCGAGGTACCTGGATAGGTACTATATATTAAGGCAGATGCAGCTTCTCACATTTCAACAGCCAGCTGCAGGGCGCAACGTATGCAGCTTGAACAGCTTTGTGAATAACTCGAGTCTTGATTCTAAAAATTAGGGTAATGGAATGGACGTGTGTGACTAAGTAAGTTGGGGCCAGGTGTGATGGGTAGATGAACCGCTGCGAGAAACACACACATTGTAGCTACTCGAGGCGAGTGAAAGGGAAGAAAAGGAAAGCAAAAAATATTCGCGAATGGAAAGGAAACAGACACCGCTAGAAGAAAAAATGTTCCTCTACGACTCGGGACAGACTGGACGCCTTTCATGTGCTGTGAAGCTACCGATTTATATACCAACCACCATATCAACCCATATCGTCGAGTTGGAGTTGACTGATCCGAGAGGTTCCTAAACCCTTTCTTCGTGTCGCTCGAACTCACGGTTGACCCTCACTCCTCCCTTTTCAGCATCATCTGTGTCAATGCGGTGTAGCTCCATGTCGATTGGGTCTACCTGATCCCTGAAGCGGCCAGCTTCGACGCGAGAGACTACCGTGCTCGCCAGCGTGGTGCCATCAGCTCGACTAGCGCCGTTGCTCAAGTCGTGCTTGAGAGGCGTACCGGAATGAGCCGTATCAGTAGCAGCTAGACTGTTGTTAAAGGTAGCGGGACTCGCTAACCGCTGTGCAATCAAGGTTCCGAGAGGCAGGAAGATGATCACGGAGGTGTAAGTGAGCGAGCCTGACTCGAAATTGGTCCACATCCCCCATTCAAGACCTGCAAAAACAGCTACAAAGTTTCATCAGCCCATATAGAAGCGAGAAGGGTGGCAAGAAAACAAACCTGGGATAATCATGAGAATACCGTTAGTCACAACCAGCACTTCCATGGCAGTCAGACCACGCGTGGATGGCAGAATGGATCTGTGCTTGACTAGGTGCATGACTATTTTGACATTGAAGAGTGCACAGTAATAGCAGATCGAGACAGCGCCGATAATGGTGCTGTGATATGCAACCCAGTCTGGATTGGGCCATGAGATCGTCACTATTGACTCGATTTGTATAACAGCGAAGGTAAAACGGAAAGCGATGGCTGTTAAAGAGACGACGAAGGACAGGACAGTGAACCCCCACTTCCAGAAATCTGGCAGTAGATTTACCATTGCCCAAGCTTGCAGACCAAGAGACACCTGAACGACGATGAATAGGATCAGAGAGAACGTTTCAGCGGCCACGCTGCGCTGAAAATCTGCTGCAGTGATGAGCGAATAGTCACCGGACCACCAAGCGTAGAATTCAGTCCAGTTCGATGTGAAATAGACGGACAAGAGCGTCATGCGGATTGTGCTGATGATCAAGGCGATGATATGTACCGAGGTTGTGACCTTCGTTAGCTTGGTGGTCGGCGTCATGGTCAGGAGGACGAGGAGCATCATGAAGCTTGCGCCTATCTGCGCACCATAGTTGATGCATGTGCCCAAGTTCTCGTGATATATGGCATTGGCATCAGGGACAGTGACGGGGATTTCCGTCACACCGTCTGAAGCAAGAAGAACAAACGTTTGTCCATAGGGATCGAAGTCGGCCATTTCATCCAGCTAGCTCAAGGCGGTCCAATGGGGAGCCAGAGAGAGGTGCCTGCGACAAACAGTGGACTTTCTGAAGGGGGCTTGCTGCAGGGACCCGAAACCTGGGCCGCTTTCTTTGCCGAAGGGGGTGGACCTTGCGGTGTGTGACGACGGTTCAGGAACGGGGAGGCTTGATGAACAGTTGGTGTTGGATTGCGGGATCTTCTTCACGAAGAAGCGTTTGACGACGATTGTCTGACTTCAAGGGGGCATGGTTCGAATAGGCGCCGCTCAGAGAGTGAAGTAGTTGGCGTAGTGCATGCTGCTGGTGGCGACGAAGATGATGCTGTAGAGATGTAGATATCTTGTTGGGTGCTGCGAACGGAGGCATTGGCAGGACTTATATTGTCTCTAAGGAGAATGCAATCCTGCCTGGAGGGATGCGGAATAATGAGCATTGGAAAATGCGTGCAGCTCCAGTAGCTTCCACTTTGTTGTTTGATATTGTTCTCGAAACCGGCGTTGAGCAGCTTAGTATTGTTCTCTATAAAAGGAAAGGTGGACGGCTAGAGCTGGAATCCGTGATTGGAACGTGGTGCGCCAGCCGGCCAAGCCCAGCCCTAAAAGCACAGACAATGATGAACTTGTCTATTGATGGATCAGATTTCGAAAATGGCGAAAATGGCGGTGTTTGCAAGAGATGGAAGATTCGCTCTTTCTTTTCTTTTTGGGGAGCAAATCGGAGTTTTACGGTACATGATGAGGTCGTGTTCCGGATGGGCATGGAACGTATGTCCTCAAGAAACAGTGCAACCCTCCAGCTTGGAAGTATTAGCATGCAAACGGGCAAACACAATTATCGTATGAAATGGGGACTTGGAGTATGTGCATCCTGCGGCCACGGTAAATACTTGCAGGCGCAAACGAACAAGAAGTCCAGTTGATTGTTAAGTCAACTTGGGCGCGAGGAGAGGTCTGTCAGAAATCGATCAAAGTGAGCATTTGCTGAGAAACATACCCAGCCCAATACCACTTGGTTTGCACATCAAGTACGTTAAGTTTGGTGATGAATGGGTCCGCAAGAACAATCGTAAGACTCCTTGTGATTGTTGCTTGGTCAGATTGTGTAGGAAATAAATGTGGGAATGTTGACGAGAAGGAAAGAGGAGGGCGCTGCATCACATATCTGTAATGGATAGATATTTAAGCTTTTGATATATAAATATCACATGTGACGGGACGTTGGAAAACCAAGCAAACCGGGAACCTGGACCCTGGTAGTATGTCTGTAGCTTAACTGCCAAATGAGGATGTACGTGTTTGGCTTGGCTCTGGTTCCATCCGTGCCAAGCATGAAGCCCAGATATGTCCCGTGGGATGTTTCCATGCATTTTATGTATTGGTTGAGCCGTCCTAGGCTTACAAAGTTCTCTGTCGTTTATAGTGCAGTGGAACGGTACATAACAGTTTGTCTGTCACTTGCGATGTTTGCTCTAATAGGGTACCATAGATGGCTTCATTCAGCTCGGCCAGCACTAGGATTAATCCAGTCGGCTACACGCCCTCTCAGCCTGACTGCCATCTTGCCATGTTCCCTAGTAAGGTTGCACACCCATCCGGGGGCTGGGCTCTGCAATGGCGGCTAGGATCTTCGCATCGATATCTAGCTCAGTCGTTAAAACATACGGAACGGAACACTAGGACCGTATTTGTCGTTTCCTCAATCCCCTTCTCCACACCATTTCAAGACAGAGTCCCATGATGGACTGTCAGCCCGCGAAGGCTTGATTCGTATGGTCGCCTCGTAACCCCTTTACTATCCAGTATCCACCAGTTTGATGTTGCTATCCGTGGACACTCTTACATGTAAATTAACCCACCTGTCATTTAATATTCATCCCTATTTTCGGAATATCCAGCCATATCTTTATCCTGCGCCTCGAGTCGGACGTCGCTGCCAAAGACTCGGTTGGCTTGTGTGCTGCACGAGTAAAGAACCGTTCGAGGCTGGCCTCTCAAGATTTCCTGGTCTGACACAGAGACTATATGTAACTCATATATGTCATCGACAGCAAACACCCGCTGACGTGGACAGGGAATGGCATGTCTCGGCTCCGTTCTTGTGCAACGCCAGATTCTGATGGAGCAGTCAGGGGCAAGCCACAGGCCGCCACTGGGCGGAAGTTGGGTTGCTCATGAGGGGTGTCGTCTGCGTCGAGTCGAGTCGCACGGCTAATTGCATAGACAAACTTATGAGGCATAGACCTCCCTGTGTCCTCGACCAGAGTATGTGGCCTATCGCCGTGTGCTGGATATCGACAAGCTCTTGACAGAGGAAAGAAACCTTGATACCAATATGTAGCACGTCTCACGTCTCAAATGAACCGCATCTTACTATTGCGTTTGTATACGTCCCCAACGCCTGTGATTGCCTCAACTGAAGCCAACACTCGGATTTGGCCAAAGGTAGAAGGGAAAGTTGTCCAAACTCGTGATACCGAGACTGTGGTTGTATCTGAGCACTCTACCTCTAACTTCGTCTCATATAAGTTGCGGCTGCGAACTACCTTGACAAACGCCATGGTCTAACTCGACTCCCGCAACTGTGAACGTCACTTGAAACCCTCCAATACGAAGACGTTGGAAATGGTGCTATACATTGCTGATTCGCGCACGTCGCGCTCTTTATTTACTCCCCTACAGTGCAAAGTGAGCCAACCGGGCTTCTCTTGCGGTTGCTAGGCTATCCTGGTGACTTCCAAATTCATATGATGCTCCTATCAGACGTAGTCTGTTTGCTGCTTCACACGAGGGACACTCCCGAGTACTTAATATAAATACAACGTACTTAACTCACCTCTATGTCACCTTCCTATTACCAGTACCTTCCCTCTCTTCATCCACCCTTGGGTTAATCTGCTCAGAAGATACACACTAGCATTCACAGGCGACCCAACAGTACTCCTTCTTGTTACTGCTCTAGCTTCCTCTGGCTTTCCTCTACAACTTTTCACAGCTTCGATTCACATAAGATCCCTCAAAGCTTTCTCAGAACAACACAATATCCTCGGGTCGCGATCACATCCAACCCTCGACTCAAGATGACACCAACAATCCTTTACGTGGCTTGGCTTCTGCTAGCTACGCAGGCAGCGTCGTTTTTTATCATACCCTGCTCTCGACCTGTCGTCGTGGAGCGTGCTGACCCCATCGTCAACCCCGGAGTCCTTTCTGCCCATGCTCATACCATTATGGGTGGGAGTGGCTTTGATTTCACCATGGACTATGACCGCGCCCGTGCCTCTGCATGCTCTACTTGCAAAGTCACTGCCGACCTCAGCAACTACTGGATTCCCAATCTCTACTACCAAGGCGGCAGTGGAGAATTTACTAGCGTCGAGCAATCTGGTGGCATGCTGGTCTACTACTTGTAAGTCAAGCTTGTGTGTTACGGATAATAAGGTACTGACATGAGAAACTAGACAACGAAGCGATCCAAACGACCCCGAATTCGAGAAAGGACTCATTGCATTCCCAAAAGACTTTCGCATGCTTGCCGGAAACCCGATGCTTCGCAGTTTCCACGATAGTCTGGAGCAAAAGGCCATCTCATATGCCTGCCTTGGGGTACCGGGCGAAGAGACGAACGAGTTTCCTGATCATAACTGCCCTAATGGTCTTCGGCTCCAAGTCACATTTCCTTCATGTTGGGATGGTGTGAACTTGGATTCCCCGGATCACCGAAGCCATGTAGCCTACCCCGATGGCGTGGATCATGGAAGCTGCCCCAGGAGCCACCCAAAGCGGTTCATCACGCTCTTCTACGAGGTGACTTTCCAAACCAATAAGTTTCAGGACCAATGGCACGGCAATGGTCAACCATTTGTCCTATCCAACGGGTAAGTTTCGCAACAAGCGCAAAGGGGACAATTAAGCTGATATATCTTCGCAAGTGACTCTATTGGATATGGACTCCATGGAGACTTTGTCAATGGCTGGGATGTTGCTACGTTGCAAGCGGCTATTACACAATGTACCGATGGCGGAGGCTCACTCGAGAAGTGTGGAGTGTTTCAGTTCTTCGACGATGAGATCATGAGAGGCTGCAAAGTCCCCGTCAAAGTAGATGAACAAGTGCTTGGTGTCCTTCCCGCGCTCCCTGGCTGCAACCCGGTTCAATATGGCCCCGACGACGCCGTGCCGCACAAGGATTGCGGTGCACCAACGGAGATATCAGGACCTCAGCTGCCATTCACCGATGTTGGTACATGCCACCAGTGTGTTGAATATTGCTAACATTCGATGTTTAGTTAACTCGATCTCTGAAGTTCCGGCATTTGGGTTGCGGTCGTGACCCATGGGGCAAGCCTCGCACGCTCGATGGCGCGAACATCTCTAATGACAACATGACGATCGAATACTGCGCAGAGTGGTGCGATGACAAGGGCTATAAATTTGCTGGCTTGGAGTACGCGCGAGAGTGCTGG
The DNA here is from genome assembly GCA_001557505.1 of Reticulascus tulasneorum. NCBI lineage: Eukaryota > Fungi > Ascomycota > Sordariomycetes > Glomerellales > Reticulascaceae > Reticulascus > Reticulascus tulasneorum. The sequence goes on along the minus strand of LSAX01000012.1, from coordinate 1,323,198 downwards.
TGTGGAAACTCCGTGGCCCCTGACCGCAGTCCCAAGAAAGGAATTCTGGGAACATGTGAGCTTGCTTGCTCTGGTAACGACAAGCAGGTCTGTGGTGGATATGGCGCTATCTCGCTGTATGAGAAATGCGGCGGAGAGGACACCTGCAAGAACGCAGATCTGCTCTGAGAGCGTGGCCACACAACGTAGCCCGGCGGTAGTACGGTAGTCATGGATACCAAAGGGTTCCGAAACTGAGTAGCTGAATACACGCTCAGCTGTCCCGCAAACAAACAACCAAAGTTTCACGCTCCGCACACTGTTTTTGATAATCCCACTGATGCCCAATAAGGAGACAAAGAGTATCTGGCAGGGTCATGTCTGCTGTTTGTCTGCGCATCAGAATAGAGATCAGGACCTCGTCATGGTGTGACAAGTAAACGTAGTTCAGACCCAAGACCGATCCAGCTGTGCGCTCTTCCCAAGCATCATCGATTCATAGAAATAATGGATCCACCAACACAGATCACACCAGCAGCGTCACTGTTTTGGTACGCAATAAGTAGAGATATGTTGATTCAACCGAGGCCGATGCTTCGATAAACGCCTAACTATAATGCGGTCCACCTGTAGCGTAGAATACAGCATTAATCCATCTAGTATACAGCCGGCTTCACGCGGCGACAAGTAAGATCGTACATTGCTCATGGCATGGTTCCATCAGGACATTTATTGACTAGCTGCTTGATTAGAGAATGCCATATTCTGCAGTCCTTGAATATAGACTCACGGCGGAAGGAGGAATTCGCCCCATGGACTCGCAAGGAAAGCGACAGCGGCCTGCGAAACTATCAGTGGATGTTTACCAGCGTATGGTATCTCGAGCCTGAACCTACACCAAAGACAACAATGCTACGGACAACTGGCGCATTCTCTGGGGATGTGATCGCGTCATATGTAGCGCCGACGTAGCCCTTTGGGGCTCTGGAGCGGGGAGGGCCTCCCCTTTCAACCATGATTCTCTTCGGAGGCATCGTGCTTTATGGTGTATAGGGAGCTGGAGTCGGATCTGTAGATTGCTTCGAAATTCGGTGGTTGATGATATGTGCAGCTGGTTAGCTCCGTAGCTCCCAAAATTTTCCCCAAGACGTCTCTGGAGAAGTCAGAGCCATGTCCTCAGCCACACAAAAAGCCAAGCTTGTGGCTGGTGGTAATTTGCGGGGCAGGGCGCGACTTCGTCCAGCTTATTCACCCCACTACCCAGCTTATCAACGACCAAGACGTCCCCTTCAGTGTAGAAGCTTTCCAAGTGTCCCGCCCTCTTACGATCTAACAATGCATGTCGAATAGTCCCGATCATGCCAATAATCCCATCTTTTCTGAAGCTCTTGATTGAATCACACTTAGAAAATGGCTGAAATACCCCATGCATCCGGAGGCTTCTTTCCCTCGCAGACGCTCCCATCACCCGCCCCAAGCACCACGTCAACTCGGTCAAATTCCTATCTTCCTCACCCGAGAGCCAAGTCCCTTCAGCCTGGCTCTAATAAAGAAGACACAGTGCGCAGGTTCGTTGACCAAAGGCTGGCGCTGGTCTCTCGCCGCTACGTCAAGAAGTTCGGTATTCCGGCACCGGGAGACCAGGTCATTGGATACAAGAGCTTCAGCGAGCTCTGCAAAGACCTGCATGCGGTCATAGATGTGATCTGGCTCTCTGGGACCCGTGGGTTCAACGCAGAGTCCTGTCCCGCGCGCAATTGCTAATTGATACGCAGCCTCCCTACAAATTCCGTTCTTGCTGAACATCGCCAGCGAGTTTACGAGATATCTAGTGTCGTTCCCTCCATCTCCCGTCGCTACTTTTTCAGTTCTTCGGAAACTAGATCATTGCTTTTCTAGTCTACTCTGCGGCGAGGATATCGAGACGAAGGAACCACTCCCAGGCTTTGAAAACGGGTTGAGAGCCGGGATGACGACGACCGACATGGTTAGGTGTAGAAGCTCGGTAGAGCAAACTCGGGTATTGATTGTGGAAGTCCTAAGTCGGGCGCCGGAGGCGGAGGAAGGGGAGGAAGCGGAGACTGGTAATGAAACCGAGAGTGGTATGGACGATGGAGCAGCTGGCTCGGTGTGGGATGTGGATGATGATCGATTATACATGGATGTGGCACGAGTGTACGAGAACACGATCGTACAGTTGGGAGAAAGACTGGGGGACGCATTTGGCAATGAAAACCAAGCAGGTAACTCCGTAGTACAACCGTAGATGGCTTCACGTTTGTCATGCGCCGCTCGACCAACATATCCCACAGAAGAAGGTACCTATGTAGTCTGATCTGATCGGATTAGTCTCCATGCTCTTGTCCTGATATTTGCATATCCCTGGCAACATTAAGCATGATCTCGGACAAGAACCAATAACAAAATGAACGTCAATATGATAAAACATCAGCCGTGAACTGAGTCGGACATTTCCTTGGGAATGAACTCATCTTACGGCGGTTAGCAGCCTGAAGTAAGGAGCTAGGTTGCATACGGGGCGTCATTGGACATGTAAAAAAATTTAACGAGAGCACACACATCTACCTCACATGCCACCTCAAAGATATCCTGAAACCACATCATAAACGCTATAGAGGCAATTCCGGGTAGTCTTCGAGCATGACACAGGGGACAGGGTGCTGCACAGGTCCGAGTCGTGAATGCCATCGGACGACGTAGAAACGTGCGGAGCCTTCAGTCGAGGCCCAGTGCCATGGGCAACGATCGAGTGGAATAGCCCGAGGGGTCTCCTGAGACATTGGGCCAAAGGAGATTGTATGATGCTGCCAAGGGCATGAGAAGCTGCCTGTCTTTGTATTCAACTCAGCTTACTTTATCCGGGAACTTGGCGATGGCCGATGGAAGCACAGATAGTTAATTGACATAGATCACCGGACCTAGTTCAAACTATCCTGTGAATAATACCCAAGCGATACACACAACATTGAATAAGCTAACGTGAAGTAGAGCTGGGCAGTCAAACTATGCTCCCGCGAGTAGTTGTTCTAGGCAACGTCATGGCTCGTTTGCATGACCAAGCGAGGACGGCGCGGGACAAGCCCTGCTGTTTGTTGATTAAACCCCACTGGCGGCACGGTTAGCAATGTGACAGGTGGTTCTGGCGAACTCGCTCTCTGGTCCGGCCGTGTTGAGGAAAAGCAGCGAGAGCGGAGCTGGAGCTGTAACCCCAGGAAACTGATATTACTGTAGAGGCAGACCCCGGCGGATGACAGCCATGACGGCTTGATTGAGGTGTAATATGGAAATATTCCGGGCAAATGAGCCGTGGAGCTGTGTATCATAGATTTGAGTGAGAGAACAAGAAGAATCGCTCTCAAGAATTGCGAAACTACTCCGTCATGACGGATGTACCTTGTCAGGGTCATCAGATTTGAGAACTAAGTTCCTCAACGATCACCAGTGCTGTTTGATACATACGGAAGAGGAAGAGCAGGGGAAGGAGGAGGTTCTTCCATACCGGCCCGGACATTTACACCGTCTTGGTGCGTTTGATATTTGCGAGCACCTGCAGGAACGGAAGAGTCTAACATCCCAACACCCCTTAGAGATCAAAACCGGTTTTGCTGCAAAGGTTGGACACACTTGGACGCCATGTGGCTCCGAACAGCACCAGACGGCCGAGATCTGGACTGCTAGGGAACAAGTCCGGTACTGGTTGATAGGTGGCGATTATATGCGAATCAGCGTAGAGCGCATAAATGACCAGACGGAACAAAGTCTGAGCTGGGCCAGACTTGATGGACCTGAGATAAACGGATTGGATGCCCGGGTTGGTACTGGAGTGTGTGTTCGTAGCGCATAAATATCGAAATGGAAAGGGGTGCCGGCCACGTCTGATCATCGACAGACCTGCACCTTGGCTGCTAGGTTCGTGGCCGGAAATCCTGTTCTCTCCAGGGGGTGTCTTCTACACAGCCAGGCGACATGATCTTCGCCAAGGACTCCCCGATCGATCGTGACCACGGAGCCAGGTCGTTATTGTTCGAAATCGTAGAATCACGCACCGGACATGAATGAGCACGGGAACCAACTTGGCAAATGCCATGCCCGAGAATGAGGAAAATGCTGCACGGTTGCATTGCTGTTAGCCGGTATCTGGTTTCATGTTTCCATGCCAGAGACGACGGGCAGGCGGCCTCTATTGTGGCAAAAATTGGTTTCCTTCTTCTTTTGTTTTATGTTGGTTTTCTTCACGTCCGTACTGTGCGGTTGGAACTCGAGGTACCTGCATTCGGGAGGGGGTGGGTGGATGAATAGATGGACTGGGAGTTCATCCGACCTTTTTTTCCTTTTCGTTTTTGTTTTATCTCTCAAGACATCTTCATTTCTGAGGTAGTCGAGAATTCGTAGATGTCTCCACCTCTCCCACGGCTTCTGAGCAGGCCGAAGAGAGGTGAGTGCACAACTACCGGATTCGTGTGTGGCATTTCATCTCTGGCAAATAACTGCGTGGCAGCAGACTGCTGCATGGTTGCGGTGCTGGAGAGGGGCCGGTCAATATGGGATGCATATGATAGCTATCCCGATAACTGGGAATGGTGTCACCTAGCCACGTTTATTGATAAGGATTAAATAGGTCGTTAATACCCGACTTGCTTGGTAGCTTGGCTTTGGTTGGCTAGACCAACCAAACGAGGCACAAATAGATAGGTACCTCGTTCAGGATGGACTTGGGAAATCTTCTATCTGGTAATTAACGCATACGCCGTGACACCCATTTCAGTATGGATGGTCTTGCAGTGCCGGACTGCAGGCGCCCCATACAATCCATGATGAGCGCAACAAGGAACAAGGAAAAAGACGCACATTGCTCTTGGCCAATTTGGGCTATCTACCTGACAGCCATGCAAGACTTGTTCTAGTCGTCAGCCTATTTTCAAGACGCAGCTTGAAACCCGACATCGCCGACAAAAGTTGAAAGGAGCTCCGACCAAGCCAAACCTGCGGGAAACAGAAAAGAAGACAAAGAGTCATGGTCTGTTCGCCGGGCAAGTTTCACAAGACACCTCTCCACGTAGAAGCATTGGAAGAACACGGCGGTGATTGAAAAGTGAAGACCTAACACTGCAACGAGGGGCCAAGGATTTAACTGTTCCAAAACGACAGATGTTGCCCATTCCATGGCCCCTTTCAGCAAGCCATCTAAGGTATCTCATCAGCCTCGTCTATATGCACCAACCTGGCCTGGCCCCCCTTGTCTCAGCCCTCGGCAGTCCGTCTAACCCCCGATGCGCCATCAAGCCAACCCACGTTTTCCCCTGGCAAATCTCAGGGGCAAATGGCGATCCTCATGCTCCTGGGAAGGTGTGAGGGTGGTGTGCCTGCTGCTGTGGCACTAAAGCTCCGGGAGTCCGTTCCCTCACCCGTGCAACACCACAGTGCACTGCAATATTCTATCTTGGGATCTTTAAGGACGCTTGGCATGGCAGTTAATGTCCAAACTCGTCCTCTGCCGACACGTTTCTATCTTGTCATATGTGGCACTTACAAGATCCACAGCCTGGCAGCTGTCTTCTGTTGCTGTTCGAAACGGCAGAAGGTCGTCTTCCTTGCAGATTGATAGTCGAGGACTCACAAGAGCTCTTCTATCATTCTCGACACTACCCGAGTCGTGCCCAACATCATCGTCTTATCGAGAGATATGATCTATGTAGGAAGGGAGGGGGGCGGGGGGGAGGGGTTGAATACATACAGTACATAGCATGCGAACACTACCACTCTGTGGGGAACAGCAGCTCGTCGATAACGAGCTTTCCACATGCGCTGGAGCTATTTAATTGAGGTGCCAACGAGCCTCGAAATGGCTAAAGCAAGGCACAGCAGTCGATCGATCCATCCCTGTACCTATCCAATCTATTCTCCCGGCCCGTTTCACACGACCACGCAGGTACATGGCGATTTCTGCTTGACTGTCTTCACAATTGGTACATCTCAACTGTGTCCATCTCTTACCCTGACCGGCCCATGAAGGGGTGGCATGCGATAAAGATGAGCACCTCATATGCATCTCCCGTTGTTCTCGTCCTTGGCAGCATCTACCTTGGTCAACCCCCATGCCATCTTCAGTCTGCATATCACCTCATTACCTCCGGGGGGAGGGGGGTGGGGAGATACAGCCATGATGGAAGTCCAGACGTGACAGGGATTGCTGGGATTGAGGCAGATCAACCTCGCCCCCCTCCGAGGACAGCCCCCTGGCCCAACAGTGCAGCACGTCCACTGTGCATGGTCAACTCTCGCTTACATGCACCTACAGCCTCTTCCGCCATCCTCCCACGCCTCCTTCTTGAACCTCACCTATCCGGAGCATACTCCGCTCCCCAACGACAAGCTTGGTTCCGGAACAAGGAGTCGGGGCTGTGGGATCGGCACCACCTTCGACTTCATCTTCCATCTTCTTGCTAAGATCCTAGGCGTTTCACCCTTGCTCTCCACGGCAATTTCCCAATCATCACTTGCCACACAAATGATTACTGTCTTGCCAGGGCTCGAGCACTGCTGTTACTATGGCTCTGCTTCTCTCGCCTCTCTCACCGGGCTGCTTGCTCCCTTATTGATCCTGCCAATAATGGACATGGCTCTAGTGAACAGCCCAAGTCTCTTCTTTTCCGGGGTGGTGGGCCATTGCCGAACCGCCTCATTAATTCCTTCATGTACTTATATATTCAGTACAGCCTCCCGTCTCTCTCCCGCCTCCATCTTTCACAAGCGTTTCTTTCCTCACGGTCATTTCCTTCCACCCCGGTGTTTCTTTTCCCAGCTGCCTTGCCGGACATAGCTGCTTATTTATATCTAGCTGCCTCCATTCTCTTCTCCAGATTCCCAAGGTAGCTCCTCTCCTCCACAACCGCTTCTCGAATGTTGTAGCTAGGCTACTGTTATAAATCGTCAGAAAGAATATTGTCTTCCACCCCTTAAGCGAACACCACTTTTCAGTATTTGTCTTGATTTTAGCGACCGTCAACATGCGTGCCAACCAGGGAACCCTGCTCGCCTTAGCTCTTCCCCTCGTCAAGGCCATTGTTAGCCCCAATGTGGGAGGCATGAAGATCATCTGGCAGGAGACCTTCGCAGGAGGTTCTGGCAGCCGGCCAAATCCTGCTGTTTGGAACATAGCTCTAGCTATTAATACCAACAACGAAATTCAGACATACACCGAATCCAGCCAGAACCTGCAGATTTCAGGCGGGGAATCGTTCCAACTGGTTCCTCGCAGGTCTCCTTCAGGGCTGTGGACCTCCGGCCGCATTGAAACAAAATCCTCCTGGACACCACAGCCGGGAAGGAGGATGATGGTTCAAGCTAGCATAAGACTGGGCGACAGCCCGAACAAGCAAGGCATCTGGCCTGCGTTCTGGATGATGGGAGATGCGGTTCGGCAGGGCACGGAGTGGCCAAGGTGCGGAGAGCTTGATATCTTCGAGCAGAGGAATGGCGAGATGGTCGGCTTCGGCACTGTTCACTGCCAACAACCCTCCGGCGGCATATGCAATGAGCCTAGCGGCCGCCCGTCAACTACTACCATTCCTGACAATGGATGGCACACCTGGTCGCTGCTTTGGGACCGTACTTCCAACAACTGGCGCACCGAAACGATTACATGGATGCGTGATGGTACACCATTCCACACCTTGACAGGTGATGCCATTGGAGACGAGGGTGTTTGGGCGACCCTCGCACATTCGCCATACTATGTGATTCTCAACGTGGCAGTTGTACGTTGATTCTACATCCTCCAGCTGTTTGCCGAATGAGAGCTAACTATTCCTAGGGAGGTTCTTTCCCAGGACCACCAAGTGCCGGCACGCAAGACGGATACGGCAGCATGATGGAGTTGCAATATGTCTCCGTGTACGAATCATTATGAAGCTCAGACCTTCCTGACGAACCGGCTCATCAACCCTCCACCCCCTCTCCTTCATCGCCGCAGCCTCTCACCTCCCAGGACCCAATCACACCACCACCTTCGCCTTCAACTTCACCTCCACCTCCACCCACGCCTACACCTCCAGTCCTGGCGGCCCCTACTGCGGCCCCTCCCTCTCCGGCGCAGCCCACCGATGAACCGAATAGTCAGGAAGACGGTATGAATATTGCTCTTGTATCGAGCGACTCTACAAGAAAACAAACGAGTAGCTATTTTGCGATAATATTGGCTGGTGCCGCGGCACTGGTGCTACTGGCAGACCTCAACCCAAATGCACAGGTCACCATATGACAACACCATCTAGGATCGGCAAATCGGCAAACGATAAACTTTTGCCTGCGCCGGAAGTCTGGATTTCGTCTTCATGTATGTTCATACATTTTTTGGTGCCGCACATAATTTCAGATTTGGCATGGAGCCGTACATGATGTTGCCGATATCCCGGCATTGGAAGGGCCACAACTTGGATACGCGAACACGACTTAATGGCCTGGAGTTGTCGCGGTGGATTATACATCGATAGGAATTTTAGACTCGAGTAGAATGTCGCAATGGGCGGCAGTTGATACCTATTCGTATTTAGTTGAATAAGAATCAACTCAGCGCAAAAACTACGCATGATAACACCACATGGCTCCAGTTGTGCCATCCCAGTTGTAGAAGCTCATCCCCACTGTCCCCCATTTGGAGTGAGCATCGGGGTATTCCCTGCCTACTTACTTATGCACATTTCATCTCCGCCACTCCTCCGGTCATCAACACGGCGTTCAACCGGGCCCTGGAAGCGGAGTGTGCTAGGAGAGGAAGGTGTTTGGCGACCGCCGACGGACCGGCCCGGGGCGCCGGCGCAGGACCGATCGCTTAGGGGTGGGACGTCAGCTCCACTTGCCTGAGTTCCTATTGCTCCAATTTTGACCTGTATTAGCTCGTAAAATTGGCTCGCCAGCCTTCCAAGTCAAGTCTCTCAAGTTCAAAATACTGTTGTTGTAGGCGTACTTTATTAGGAGGTGTAATCTCTCGATGGGTTAGAGATGAGCTAGAACTATTGGAGCTATGAGAGCCCTCTGATCGACACTCTCAACACCCGAGACGAGGGGTGATTGAAGAACTGAACTGGGAATCAGTATTAAACCACGACTAACTTGAGGCTTTGGCACCGTAGTATCATTGAAACGAGATAGGAAAAGCTTGATTGAACATCGTAAACCAGTACCATTCGACGCCATTGTAATCTGACAAGGACCCATGGTTAAACAGAGACAGCTAGGAAGATATCACCCAGGATCCCGTAGCTCTAATAAATACAGATGCTCCCCTCCGTCCTATTCCTCCACGATACCTCTCGCCCCAGAGCTCCGCCGCCTTTAACCTTCAATCCCCTTTTGGTGGCTTAACAAAGTACGTTGGGCCGCCCCTCCAAACACTAATTTGTCCATGCTTGGCGTCCACAAGTCGTATGCGCGTGTAGTCAATGCTCCTTCGCCCACGCTCAGACACACCGGATATCAATGTAAACCGATACATGGGCTCTGGAATTCCAATAGGCTAGCGAGTGCCGCCCTGAGAGAACCACATCGGCAAGCCCAGAGAGTAGATGACTACCGTGGACGAAACATGAGCCGTTAAAGATGTGAGGATCGGTGGACGGAACACAAAGCCCACGATGATGAGAAAAATTCCAGGCACTTATTTGCAAAAAGTTGCTGCCGGTATCTGAACCTGAAAGACAAAACCATAACCGTAGCTCGAAAAAGTTCCACTCGACTTCCCCGCACGAGACACCGAAAGATGTATGCTAATATACCGCTGGCCGCTCTACTGTGGAATGGTTGAGGAAGGCTTTTAGGCGATTTTTAGGCTTGATTTCGACATGAATCAAGAAACCCCTTTCCCCAATTGGCTCCCGTACGCAACAACAGGCGTTGTTGGCCCAAGAGACCCGAAGATAAACCCAGAAAACGCCTTGACCCATGATGCCAGATTAGTTGACTCAGGCTGAAGAAAGAGCTGCGAGAATGCTAGTGCCCAAATGCGAAACAAATCAGTCCGCTCCAATTTCACCGGCTCCCTCCATAGTGAAAGAGCCAGCGTTGAAGTCGAAGGCTTGGTTGTCGCCATCATTATCGTGGAGGAAGGAGTCAAAGTCGAAGTCGTTGAGTACGTCGCCGGATGTGAGCGGGGCGAAGTCCATGGGTCCAAAATCAGCCATGCCACCGGAATTGTCCATACCGAAGGAGCCATTTTGGGTTGGGTCAGGATGAGCTTGCGGAGGGATGGGAGCTGCGGGTGCGGGTGCAGGAGCTGCAGTAGGCTGACCATTGGGTACGTTGGCTGCACCGGCGTTTTGCCCAGGCTTAAAGCCGGTCGGGTTGACTGGGGTGATGGGCGTTGCAGGTGCAGGCGGCTCAGAGTCCTGGGCGGCTTCAGCTGCAGGTGTGGTTCCAGCATTGAGATTGGGATTTGACTTTTTCGTGGCGGCACCCTATTTGAGACTTGTTAGTTACAGCGTTCTGAGGAGGATTCATAGGAGAGCTTACCTTGCTCTTGGCACCCTTGGTGTCCTTCTTCTTCGGTGCAGCCTTGTTAGACTGCGAAGGCGTAGGCGGGGCAGCTGTGGCTTGTTGAGGGGAAGAGGTATTCGTCCTGTTAGCGTTTGCTCCGGCCGGGGCGGATGGTGGAGGCATGGATCGCTGTTGCGGCGTTCCCTGAACTTGACCTTGAGGACCTTGGGGAGCCATGGGGTTGCCATTGGGGCCGCCCTGCTGCCACTGGACTGGCGCATTACCCTGGGCAGCTTGCTGTTGTTGCTGTTGTCTTGCGGCCATCATCTGCTGAGGATTCATCTGTCCGTTAAATGGTTGGCCTGGATGCGAGCTCGGCGGCCGCATGCCGTTCATCTGTGGATTCGGCACCATATTGCCCTCCATAGTGTTCATCCCCTTGAAGAAGTTTGGTGCCATGGCGGGATCCATTTGATGACCCATAAAGTTCATCGGGTTAGGAGAGCCGCGGTTTTGACCCTCTGGAAGTGGAGACGGGATACCTGCATTGTTCATTTGCGGTGTACCGCGCTTCATTTGCTCGGTTGGGTTCGGGGAAGCACCTGCACGAACACCTTGGGGTGAGGTATCTGGGAATTGCTGTCCATTAGGACCTGGCTGACCTGGCTGGCCCCCTGGACCTCCAGGGCCGGGTGGGTCTCTAGGGATCCCGCCCATGTTGTCCTGTTCTTGTCGAGCCATCATGAGTCTTTTCTTGTTCTGTTGCTCGAGAAGCATTAGCTGCATTTGGTAGTCTTGCAGAGCGTGGTTACTTCCACCGCCAGCTGGGGCACCGCCTGGTCCAGGCCGCATGCCACCAGGACCTCCCATTTCGCCAGCGTTGTAGTACGCATTCAACGCGGCGCCGTCAGGGCCCTGCTGTATCATCGGCGATCCCTGCCCTTGAGGGCCAGCAGCGTTCGGCATTGGCTTATTCGGCATTTGGTTGCCGTGATGCTGTTGGAGGTTGGCTGCATATGTGGCGATAGACTTTGCTTGCACAGCAGGTGGTTGGTTTGAAAAGGTGTTGAACTGCTGAGCCGTCAGCGATGCCGGGTTTATGCCGTTGGTGAGTAGCATTTGTTGGGCTTGAGCTGCATTAGGGCTGGTTCCCACCTGCTGGCCTGGCATGCCCTGTGCTGGTCTCCCGTTCGGCATCATTCCAGGTTGATTTGGGTTGAATGGAGCGCCGTCAAGGCGAGGCCTCTTTGATGGCGATGGAGCATTGTCGGTAGAGCCCGGCGAAGACGGCCGTGGTCGGTTGCCATCCATATCCGAAGGATCTCGCTGCATCTGGTTCTGCTTTGCCTGCTGGAGCATCTGCATAGCTTGTGGGCTAATTTTATCACTGTTAATCAATTGTTCACGTAGTGAGGGGGGATCCACATGAGCGCACTTATTCTGGTTGTTTGCCATTGCTGTCCGTGCCAAGTTGCCTTGCTTCATGTTCATGGCCATATTGCCGTTCTGCATGTTGCGCATCATTTGGGCCTGGTAATGTTGTTGCGCCGCCATATCCGGACGCATCTGACGCAGAAGCTCCTGCTGTTGATTCTGTCTCATGCGGGATTGTTGCTATTTAATGGGTTAGCCGATATGTATCAAGTGTCTTGATCGGAGAGTTCTTACTTGTGTATGGCTGACGTATTGGGTGACAGGACCATTGCCACCCTTGACACGTTGTGCGTTGAAGATATCCCAGAACAGGCAGAACCATTCATAAAGGAACGAAGTCTCGGAGGCAGGCATGGGGAGTTTCGGGGCCGGAAGGTCATCGGGAAGCTTTGCATCCATGTCATCCTTGGAGTCGGTGTCCATGGGATCATCGCCTAGACCGTTTCCAAGTAGGTTGCCATTCTCGTCTCGGCGGCGCATAGACCCATCCTTGACGACATTTGGTGGCTGGTCGCTAGTGAGCATCGAACGCGCGCATTCGTACATATTGTTTCGAATGAAGTACTCATAAATATAGGTGTTTAGGAGTGTCCGCTGGTTTTCTGGAGGGGGTTGCATCTGTCGCGGACCGCCGGCTTGAGGCGCGAGTGCGCCATTATTCATGACTCCCATAGGGGCACCAACAGGGCCTCCCATGTTCATGTTTGCCATATTCACGTTTGCGTTCATATTCTAGCGCGTTGCAGACGATAGTCTGCCCAACAGGATGTGAAGAGGGCGATGCGGTTGATATAGAAGGGGGGCGTGGAAGTGTCGGATGAGTCGCGGTTCTCAAAAGATTTCTTGGTCAGCCCACCGACGGGGTGCGTGGGACGCGGAGCGCTAAAAGCCGACAAGGCAGGCGTAGGCGTATAAGGGGGGGGGGAGGCTTTCGATCAATGCCACAAGAAACTCCGAATCGGGGTTGCGAGAATCAAGTTCAAATGATGTCCTTCTCGTTGCAATTACAACAGCAGCTCCCGAGGCTGTCGAGGGGAGACGGGGTTTGGACCACGGTCTGGGATGGGCGTGGAAAGTGGGAAGAGAGCGGCTCGGTCTCCTCTTCTGGCGTCGTCGATCCTACAGTCTTCCTCTCCCACAACGCTGGGCCGATAAGGCGAAATCGACAATTGTCCTGGTGGCGGAGATGGAAACATCAAAAGAAGAATTGATGGAAGATCAGGACAAGGACATTCAGAAAGGCACACAGGCACCAGAGGAGGCGGGGCGGTCGAGAGTAGTAGATGGCGAGCGAGGCGATGAAGAGAGGAAGAGTTGGAGAGTGGAAAGGATGGGGTTGGGATTTTCCCAATTTTCGTCTGGACGCTTGGGCGGATTGGGGAGTCTGGAGACTGGGAGCATGAGTTGGGAGAAGCTGGGAGGCGACGGGGCACGGGTACAATTCAGAATGGGGAGAGAATTTCTGAGAACAGTGTAGCAGGGGTGCCTGAGGCAGAGACGAACGACCGGTGCGATGGGGGTGGTCGGACTTGGCGGTACCTCAAGAACGGGATTACAGTACTGTTTTCAGGAGGCTCAGGTCCCTATGACCACTGTAGTAGCCCCCGAAGAGACGGTGCGGGGGCGGGGGGCCAGGCCCCATCAAAGAACTCTTTAATCCTAGGCAGGTAGACTGGAGTACCGAAAGTGGGCTGTGAAGCTGTGCCTCACCCTCCGAGAGGATATTCCACTTCTGCAAGTACCTTAATCTGAGATTCTATATGTGGTGGTTACATCATCTAGGCATCTACGATTGCAGACACTCATTGGGGACGCCTTACTATGACTCCACCGAGACTAGAATGACTTGCCTCGTTCGATGGGGGTTTTTTTTTTGGGCCTCACCATTCCAATCAAAGTGTAGTGGGTGTGGAAGAGTTGACGATCTTATAATCTTCAGACAGCTCGGTTTTCAAGGGGGCTCTAGAACCTGGTACATGCTGAACGCAGAACGCACATCAAGCAGCTTTGTGGAGATCAAAATTGTGCCTGCAGCTTTCTTTGCATGCATGCATGCTCAATCCCACCAAGGGAAGAGAAGGGCACTTAGCGACTAATAACTTGGAGTGTGACATTCGCACCCGTGAATTTTTAAAAAAAAAAAAAAAAAAAAAAAAAGAGTAGCCTTGCACAGCGATAAGGCTGCAGCTAGAAGTTGTCGGAGAGATCACTCATCAGCCGCGATCGCCGAACTAATAGCGCCAGTCTCTCCATTTACCTGACATGGCTCTCTATCCCATTCCTCCCCAATCCAGAAACATCTAGACAGAAGCCGGGTGAGAGCGGTAATCGTGCCTATTGTCTATCAAATGTCTTATCTTGCCGTGCACCAGCAGACGTGGATGCTGTATTACTTAGTTGGATTCACAAGCAGCAGCCTCCAATGCAGCTCGATACCACATATTTCGAGCCCGAATCTGGTTAACTTGGAGTCTGCAGAACAATACGGCAACGTGTCAATAGACTTTTCGAGGGACACAATTCAGAGTAGTCTTGTTCGAGATTTGCCAAACCCAGGAATTCCTAGCCGAGATAATAACGGTGCTCGACTTGATTTGGCATTAGATCTTTACAACGATCGAGAATTTGTCTCTTCCTATATCGCCTCTCGCACAGTTGCTTCTGTTAGACCTCTTTAACTCGTCGTCCCTGAGCGGCAGTCCCGCACCGGGCTCGTAGCTCGAATCAAATCAACAGCCAGACCTTCTGAGGGATGCTGGTAGGGTCCCCCATATGCAGTCACTCCCACATGAGTTGTGCTAAGCGGCGAATGGTTCTTGAGCTGAGACGAGAGGCGTTTTGCTTGGAAACGACCATACATACTACACACACAGTGAAGTCCCATGCGCTTGGCCGCACTGCTTGGTTTGCGGGGTTGCGAATATCCCCTCTGAACCCTGGAGACGCTCGCGTCTCAATCATCCTCTGGCGGAAGCTCATCGTCGATGTATCTTATGAGCGATATCCTCATCTCTGTCGTATCGTTGCCTTTGAGAATGTCACTAATGAAATGCGCTTCCACTTGCATCTGGACCATCTCCAAAGCTCCACGTAGTACACCACAGAATATGTTAGAATACCAAAGCTCATCCTGAGCTCGGCCATCATCCGGCAACTCAACGAAGTCAGCAAGCGGATTTTCGTCAAACACTAACGAGAATTGTTTGCTGTCACTCGTCCAATTTGTCACTTGCGGTGTAATATTGAGAAAGATTTTGAAGCCGACCTAACAGGCGATAAGGTTAACAGTGGATTCTCCACCAAATGATGCCACAAACGTACCCTTGAAATCATATCAGCCGTCTCTCGAAAGTTCGAGCACCTTTTCATGGTGTTTGATTTCGCGAGGTAATCTTCAATCAGCCGAAGCCCAATATTGTAACCCATCTTATCAAGTTGCTTGTTGACCTCAACATAGTCCCCGTCGTAATCCTTGCAAAGTTGTGCCACGATGGTTCCGTATGTGAGAGTTACAAGCTCTGCATTGACCTTATCGATTCGGGTTCTGGAGGAGTAAAGTCAAAGGCTATCCGGATTCGCCGCGTGTTGTCCGACTTACTTCCAAATCCTACTACGCCGTCAGCTCAAATTCAACTAAGTAGAGGGGTATGAGACGCACTCTTCGCCCAGTCGGCTAGCCTTATTCGCCGCCATGCTTCAAAACGGTGAGGACTCGACTAGAGCCGAATGCGCCAGGATATTTCAGCGTTCAAGTGGCCGTCTTGTAATTTGGTGGTTGGCGACACGGAAATCACCGCCTGGTTGTTAGGTCGATGTTATATCAAGAGGTGGTGGGATGCAATAAATGTTAGGTACCTTAGGGGGGTGCAGATTTGGCTTGGCAGGGTGAATATAGCGAGGTGGTTCCATACCTATTCACGGGACAAATAGGCTCCGGATCCCGATGACTGAGAAATCTCAACCAATGAAGAATGGCTGCTGGAAATTCTTCTTCATTACTTGATGCCGCTGCAACTTGACGCGAGCGTTGTTTCCTGCGACAAGACTAATTCTTTTACTTGACAGCGAGCCTCCATAGGGAAAATCGGGCTATAATGTCGTCAGAAAAGAGACCCGCGTCCGACGACCCGGGCTCAGGGCAGCTCATCGTGAAGCGGCCAAATCTAGGATCGTCAAATGGAGCCCTAGCTAGGCTGAATGCCACTGGCAAGAGCGGCGCACTTGTTCAGATGGTGAGTCTCATTGCTTCGTGGCGGACATCATGTTTCTGACGCGAATGCAGGCCCCACGAACAAGCGGACTGCAAGCTCCTGTGATGGAACTCTCTGGGCATTCGGGGGAAATATTTACTGCGAAATTTGACCCCACAGGAAACTTCATTGCATCTGGGTCCATGGACAGAAGTATTTGTAAGTTTATTCCTTTGGTAGGTTCGAAACACCGGGAGCTGACCCTGTCATAGTGTTGTGGAGAACGTACGGCGATTGCGAGAACTACGGCATTCTCAATGGGCATCGTGGGGCAGTGCTTGATATCCAATGGTCGAGGGACTCGAGGATCCTATTTTCTGCTTCTGCAGATATGCATTTGGCAAGCTGGGATCTCGACAATGGCACTAGAATACGACGATATGTTGGCCATGAAGAGATAGTCAACACAATGGACATCAGCAAGCGTGGAGAAGAGCTCCTCATCAGTGGCAGCGATGATGGAACAATAGGCATTTGGGATCCACGGACAAAGAACGCTGTTGATTACATTCAGACTGAGTTCCCGGTCACGGCCGTTGCGATATCAGAAGCTGGCAATGAGATATACTCTGGCGGGATCGACAACGACATTCGAGTCTGGGACATGCGCAAGAAGGCCATGGTTTACAGTATGCTGGGGCATCGAGACACAATCACTTCCTTGAGAGTATCTCCGGACTCTCAGTCTCTTCTCTCGTACGCGATGGACTCAACAGCTCGCACGTGGGACGTTCGACCTTTTGCCCCAACTGAACGGCACATTCGGACGTTCGACGGCGCATCTATGGGCTTGGAGAAGAACCTTATACGAGCTAGTTGGGACTCAGAAGGCAAGAAGATTGCTGCTGGCTCGGGAGATGGCACCGTCACAATCTGGTCCAGTGACACGGGCAAATTGATGTACAAGCTCCCTGGCCATAAAGGCACGGTCAACTGTGCAGAGTTTGCGCCAGACAAAGAGCCTATTAGTAAGTCTTCCTGGGGTAGGATGTTAGACGAGTCGGGGATGGATGCTGACCAGTTCGTTGTAGTTTTATCAGCCTCGTCTGACCGGACCATGCTTTTGGGAGAGCTTCGGTGATGGCCACCTGATTCCAATATTGGCGATGGGCATCATCATTGTACTGAGCTAGCACGGAATCTTATTACGGTTCGCATCGGTACCAATCGCCCAAGTCTATCGATCTTGTCATCACGCATGCCTATAGCCAGCTTGGGCTCGGAGTCGGCGGACTGGCATCAATGTCGCCTCGGGGTTGACGGCGTCAGATGAGTGCTTTGAGCTGGTAAAGCGAATCCAATGCTTTGGCCGGGCGTATTCTACCGAGCTTGGCTCCGAGTCACAGTTAGTGTCTCTAGTCGACCTTACTGCGCACGGGCACTACGGAGAATTACGAGAGGGCTGAATAGGGAAGAGGCACTCGCGGATTCCTGATTGAACGTAGCAAGCTCTTCGACTGAATCATGAGGACTACGGAGACACGAAGTATCGGAAGTCAGATGGCCTGGCGAAAATTGATACCCTAGATTCTCGGTGAAACGCTCTAAATGTGACCATCTAGTGAAAGTTTACAGAAGCAATGCTTGCGAGTCTAGAGTCTTGATGCTTGGGTTGGTATTGCACGTTTCTGCCGTTCTGGGAAAATCGCAACGATCTTCTGTGCGATATGTCCGAGTCTGGACAATGATAACACACGTCCAGGATGGGACGAAGCGGAGTGATGTCGGAGACTTTGAGATGCAGCGTGTACTCTAGGGCTCGGGTTCTCAGGAACGCGACTGAGTGTATGTAGTAGTCTGCTGTGGTTGTAGGATACGAAGTTGATGCCTCTTCGTTCTCGAAACATGCATACTACGCTGTTGGCTGTTATGGTCACAGAAGGAGAGATAGGGGCCTCGCGTCGTACATTACAACTTCATCCGAGGCCCAAGCCATTTCATACTTCAATCGCAAGGCGACTTCACAGAGGCTGCCTTTAAATAAATTATGTCTGTGCCGTTCCTCAGTGTGTCGTGCGCGCGCGAGCCTACTACACCCACACAGCACGGCGGGAACTACTTACTACTTGCCATGTACAATCTTGGAGCACATTTGGCACTGCAGCCGTCCACGCTTCCGGGAACTTGACACCAAGAGCCAGAAGCGGGCTAGCGCCTCCTACAATCCGAAACACAGGCTAGGCGCGTCACGGGCGCTGGCCGTGCCGCCGCTTTAAACAAAAAGACAGTCGGGCGGTTGCAGAAGTGCAGACAACTCATCCGATTGATAGATGGAGGCTGTCGCACGTAAGTAATGTGCGAATGCACAACAAGCTACAGAATTGTGTAGGATGTTTGCACCAGATAGTTTTGTTTGGTTTCCGAGGATTGTTGTAGAAGATATATGTACAGATATAATACGCGAACTGGAAGGATTGAATGTGACCTGTCAGCCCTGGGATCGACTCTTGTGCCAAGCCGAGTCGTTGGGCGGCTGCTATTCGCACAAACCAAACCTAGCCCCAGGCATCAGAAACAATGCGGTCGCCCGTGCCTTTCGGACGAGGTGAGCTAAAGGCGGCGAGCCTACCACCTAACCTGACGCTGCGATAATTGTGCGCCACTCGATGTGGAACATACCCTTGTCTCCGGGGTCATTGGCTGTACCCCTTTCCATCATGCAACACCTCGACTTGTCAGAGAAGACAGCTAATGAGGTTGAATCCAACCGGTTCCCCCCAACCTTTCAATCCCTGCTCTCATGCCTCGCCCTGAGTGGACGAACCTGTCAAGGTCTGGATGCAATGGCCTCTCCCCGACACAGAAGACCGCCACACCATCACACCTTTGTTTCTGCTTGCCCCAGAGCAACCAGGTGAGACTGGTGTCTGTGTGATCATTCAGGTAGGGGGGAACCAGCGCTCCCTGCGTATCTCGTCGAATCACTCTTTCATATCCCCCTCATGTTTGCATCCAATCGACCGGTAGACCGACAGAAACTGATTCTCTCTCTTCCTTTCCTGTCGTCGTTGCTGATGGTCGCAATCCCATACAACACTCCTTCTACCACGAAGCAGCGGAAGTACAACCCTGCCGAGACTCTCCTTTTGTGTGTGGCTTTCTCATAAGTAGGCTCTGGGAGCCGAATCAATTGGCCCACGTTCGTTGCGTTTCCGATATCATTCTGTCGTTCATCCCTATATCCCTTTCTACGAAACGTTTGAGTCCCTGGTTGGCATTCAATCTATCGCCCTTTATTGCATCCCTACCTCGTCAAACGCGGGCACATTGCGAGGATATTTGGAATTGGTGGACCGGTCTGGGAGACCACAACAAGATCGACTCGTTGTCGTCGCTCGGATCCGAAACTCGAGGCTCAAGTGCCTTAGGATTTTTCAGTCGTGCTCTTGGTCGAGACGAGGGCTAAGAACGAAAAACAAAGGGCGAGGGCGTGCTGGGATCGCAGCTTGGTGGACCGGTACTGGCATTCGGCGAAATATAGGAATCCAACCCTGGGCAGATCAGTTGGAATTGCGATTACGATTTACCTGCGCAAGTCTCTTCGCCCTCTGGCTCACTGGATTACACAAAAGCATGCCTGGCCCCGTCCGTCGATAATATTCCATTGCTTCCCGTCACTGGATATCGTGATTCACCCGAGCTATCTACGATGGACTTCATTCGAGGCAACCTCCTCGGTCGAGGACGATCATCCAATACCGAGGATGTCGAGCAACATGGTTCAGCTGTCTCGTCTAGAGGACCAATACAGCCAGAGATGGAAGAACGTTCTCAACCTCGCGTACGGCGCTTTTCTATGAGCCGACCTCCTATGCCGAGTTTCTTTTCGGGACGATCGGCCAACCGCAGGGTTCAGGAAGTGGAGGATGGCGAGTCTGAGAGCCCAAAGACGCCTCGATTTACATTGGGGTCGCCAACACTGCCAGGCACACGACTGCACTTACCGCACTTGACAAGGACGTGGACCAACGGGTCCAACGGACCAGCATCGCGACCCAATACGGCCCGGCCGACCACGTCTAGAGCGGCCGAGCCTCGACCGTCATTATCGAGAGTCCGCGGCGAGCGTTTTCCCATCGTGGCTGAGCCGGCTCGCGCAGCACAGTCCGACAGTTCTCATTCGCGAACGAGAACAAGGAGGTTTGAAGGCGCGGACCCGGCCGAGTTGCACTTGGCCGACATGGCCAACGATGGACGGCGTCGCCGGAGACATCGGAGAGGAGCAGAAAGGAGAAGGAGAGAAACCCCGACACGCTTCCTGTTCTGCTTCCCGTGGGTCAAATCTCGACGCATCCGCTCTCAGATCTTGCGGTGCTTCGTATCTGGCATGTTCCTAGCATTGTTGCTCACAGTTTGTAAGTGGAACCAAGCACGGACCGGTGCGTATAACATCTAACTCGCATACTAGATCTTGCCCTTTCCATCACCAAGAACATCAACAACAGCGAGTTTACTGTGCTCCTCATACTAATTATCCTGTTTACGACAATATTTTTCTGTCACGGGCTAATACGCCTCTGTATGTTGGTGGTGCGACCACGGCCTGACGACGATGGCAGACAACGGCTGCCCAACATGATGGGACCCGGTGGTTATGCAGTTCCTCGTGAGCCCATTCGGGTAGTACTGGCGCGTGATGAGGAGGAGGAAGAAGGAGAAGCGAGAGGTACAGCCAACGAGAGTGAGGCAAACAAGCTGAAACCCCCGGCTTACGGGCTCTGGCGGGAGAGTGTGGTACGTTGTTCCGAGTCTCAAGCTGATTTCGGTAACTAATTATGGTCGTGTTCTCTAGAGGGTCGATCCGGATCGTTTGTTCTGGCAGCGAAATCCCGACGCCGCACAGAGCGAATCGTCTTCGAGATATTCGGAGACAACGACCGGGCCACGACCACCTTCGTATGCATCCGACGACGGTGTAAGCTACGTAGTGGAGGCTCGTCCGCGCTCGATGGCACCAGTATTAGATGTGCCGCTACCGCCGCACCCCTCTGAAATCGGACGCGGGGGCACTCAACGACCATGGTAGACTATGCCGTGGTGCGCGCCAGGCCTTCCGACCGTCTATATATATACACACATATGCGCCTTGTTAAAGGCGGGTTCATTGTTGAATCATATCGAATTGAAAGCTGTTAGGTCTAGCAATGGCGTTGGAAGGAGCATTATGTTTCAAGTTGCTACATCCTCATTCGTGTGGAAAGCTGGGCTGGTATCCGCTCCAGCAAGTGGGCGGGAGGAGCTTCAAGGCGGCAGAAGCCATGCACAGGTATCGAAGAATTGTTGGAGAAAGTGCTGGGAAGAATAATCGTACGGGATGCTGGTGACAGAGATGATGGTTCGGCCATATTGTACACCGTCCTGACGAGACCTTTTGTGTAATCTGTTTGTACAATAGCAAAGCAAAACTACATGGACTACTTCTTGTAGTTAGTTGGTAGTTATGTATACAATCTTGCCGTTAATATTTCGTGCGCCGATGAATCCAGAGCTGTGCGACTAGAGAGCAGCATAGTTACAATGGCGCGTTTGTGGGGTGAGATTCACATTCCACATCACCGCCTCATGTAATTTCATTGTAAGTAAGATAGGTAGATGCGACATTGTGTTACCGCGCCCGGAGCTACGGACATCGGACCCCATCCCATATCTCATAACCAGCTCAATAACAGACATGATGGGGGTCAAAAACTTGAATTTGACAACCCCCCCCCCCCCAAAAAAAAAATACGTCCGTTCCCGTGCGTATGCTGACAGCGACCTGATGTTCGAATTGGGCGGTACCGAAGTGCAGGACGAATGCAGGTGGAATCCATTCATGAACATGAGAGCTGCGCTTCCCTGCCTATGATACGGCTCCATCGCCATCCCTTTACGGGCGAAAGAGGGACAGGCCGTTTTTTTTGTTTTGGGGTTTCTTCTGGATTGGTGAAATGCATGATTGGACCGGCGCAGATGTGTATGTAGTATGTGAGTGCTAGTACACTGCACACTCGCTGCGTCCGAAGGATGGCGATAACAATGACAGGTGGATAAAGATAGAATTCCAAAGTCGCTTTATTGGCCAACAGGCGGACCGACGGTCCATCTACTGGGCTGCCAGGTCCTTCTTTGTCCAGAGCCCTCCCTCGTGAGATGGATCTGGCGAACAATATCTAACCCTCATGCGCGTAGCCGAGGATGGAAGAGAGTCCTTCCCCTGCTGCTCCTTGTCTTCTTTTTCTTCTTCTATGCCTCTCCCCAGCCAAGGATGGCCTTTGCGAACCCCGCAACCCCACGTCACGATCACTCAGCTCACATTGTTGGCGCCTTTCCCCTGCCGACGACCATGGACCCAATGGGTCTAACCAAAGCGAGCAGACAGACCATGGAGGGTGGTGGTGGAAAGAACGGAAGCTATGTATCGTGGTCATCATGAGGTGGATGTCAATAGTCACTTCAATAGGTTATTTCATTCTTAGCCTCAGGTACACACAGTGCTTACAGAACAAATGAAGCAAGGCGCGAGCTTGCTTCCCTCGGCGTTTGAGAGCTCAAGAGATGGACTTGTCCCATCTTGCATCCGCATCCCTCCCCTAACGAACCATGAATCTGCTTGCTAGCCATGTATATTCTGTAGCATGCTTGCAAGCTTGCATGCACCTGCATGCACCTGCAGTATTTCCTGTTTGCTATTTATTCTGGTTGTTTGTCACCGTCGTCCTAATGGATGGAGGGGAGGGACGGGCAGAATACAAGCTCGACAGGACGAGCCCCCCCCCCCTCAGTGGAGCAACGCTGTCCAAAAGCACTCAAGTTGCAGTTTTAGGCCCGGATAGGTCGCTAAGACATTTAATTAGCGCCCTTTTTTCTTGGAGTGGAGGGAGCCATCGCGGCTGGATATGCTTCTGGTGTCAACCAGCCCACACCACCATCTCTGCCTCTTTCTGTCGACTATGTCGTCCAGCCGCCCATCCCAAATGGCAATTCCAGGACGATTTGCGCCGGGCCAGCCAGGCACGCACATTGATTGCGGTTTTGGATAGGTTGTTGCAAGTCCTTACATATTACCTGACCCTGGAAGGTACCTATCTCACTTACGCAGCAGATGCAGCTGTTTATGCGGGCATTCGCCCTCTCTTTGTGCATCAGTCGTTCGTTCAGGTTTCCATTCATCCATGAGATATGTACATCCGCACGAATGTAGATCCACGATGTGACATCTTCCCACCCCCTACAGATTACATCCCCCGACCCCATCTATCCACGGGGTACCTACTTGGGTAGGCCTGGGCTTTGGCTCCCAAGTTAGGTGTTCGACAAGGGGTACTTCCACAATACATGGCTCCCCGAGGTAACCATCCCGGCAGGCTTGCTCCGGTTATCTCGTCCATCATCCCATCCCTCACTGCGCTGCATCAGCCACTTAACCCAAAGCATGCTTTGGAAGTCACCCCAAAGTCTCCTCTTTACGCCCGTGCGGTGCTCAGGTGGTCGTATGTAGTTTGTTTGGCTGGATGGCTAGCCTAGGTAGCTAGCTAGCTAGGTTAGCTTGCTTGCTTGTTCACACCTCTCTCTTCCTCCCCCCCACCGCCGCCCGGCCTCTTTCTTCCTTTCCAGAAGGGTGTCCCACTCGCACAGTCTCTCTCTTTCAGGGCGCTCCGCTGCAGGTGTGCCTTTCGTCTGCTTCTTTCTTCGCACTAAGGTAGTTCGGTCCACTTTCTCACCCTCTCTTGCTGCTCCTCTCCTCCCCTTCCCTCTTCTTCCACCAAACATCATCGCTCCTTGAAAAAAATTCTTCACGGGTATATTCCTTTTGGGCTGTTGTTGGTGAGAAGATCGGAAGGTTGTCGTCGTCGACGGTTGATGCTGCTGGCTTTTTGAAGGAAGAGAAAGATATCTGGAAGGAAATAGGTTCGCAAGGCAACTTTTCGCGAAAGGTGAGTGTCGAAATCTACCAGTTCCTGCATTCCCTCAATTTTTTTTATACCTTATCCTTGGGTTTCCCCATTATGCGCCGCGCGCACTCCCAAGACCTCGGACACGGTTTCACGGCTTGGAATGGCCAGCCTCTCGCATCCCGTGGATGAGTAGGTCCATGTGCGGCGCGTTGCGACTCCGGCGCAGGGAAAGGCAGGAAACTGTAGTCAATACGGTTCTGCGTTTCCCTGGTCGTGCGTGGTGGGTTGGGGGATCCTGTCAATCGGTCATGGTGGCACAAACTTTTTGCTGTTCCAGTCGTCCAACCACTCTTTGCGCCCGGTCGCCTGTCAGGTCGCCAACCGCATCCTCGCGCAAATCGGCATCATTTGCTCTCTCTCTACATGGATATCTACGTCGCACAGGCATATGGCTCCTCGTTTTTCGCTCTTCACTCTCTCTACAATTTGCCTCTGAAAAATGGCTCGTCCACCGCACGGCTCTCAACACCACGGTGCATCATCGACCCGCGATAATCCCTCAACACGACTTGGTCGTCTTTAATCGTCCTTCTCTCTCAGCGAAATTCGACTTGAGCAACATGGGCGACAGAAACATATGCAGCACACAAAAGCTTCATGCAGCATGCAGGTCGCTAAAAACTTGTGTGATCGTGGTTCATGTACGGCACGCCCAGCTACGCAAGTCGACGATCTCGCCTTTACCCGAGGCAAAAATAGCCCCACGAGAACAGCCATGCAGCTGCCCGACGCACTACATATATGCCTATCATTCTCCACGAGACCGATCGCCCACTTTGCGCTTCTCGCTTCCTTGCGGTTGTGCCGTCATGCATCGAGGAGTTGTTGCGACTGGAACAGACGGGACACCTCAAACTTGCAAACATGTTGTGAAGAAGAATGGACTGGTGGAGATGGCGCATTGGAAATATGTCGAGCTAACAATGGTGCTTTGCAGACTCACAAAGACTAGCCGTCATGTCTTCCCTCTCTCGACGAGCTTGCTACAAATGTGGCAATGTTGGCCATTATGCCGAGGTCTGCTCCTCTGCGGAGCGACTTTGCTATAACTGTACGTATCTTTCCCAATGCCGACTAAAGCTTGTTTACTAACGGTTGCGCCAGGCAAGCAGCCAGGTGAGATGCGCCGTTCGGCGATCGCGTCTCCTCCGTTGCACCACTGACCCGATTGACTGTAGGACACGAATCCAACGGGTGCCCTCTCCCCCGTACCACCGAGGCCAAACAGTGCTATCACTGCCAGGGCCTTGGTCATGTGCAGGCCGATTGTCCAACTCTGCGCCTAAGTGGCGCCGGAACTAGCGGGCGCTGCTACAACTGTGGCCAGCCTGGGCATCTTGCTGTGAGTCCCCCTTAACCATGTCTGCCTCCTACAGAGACGCTGACACAATACAGCGCGCTTGCCCTAACCCTGCTGGGGTCGGTATGGGTCGTGGCGGTCCCCCGGTTGCTCGTGGCGGGTACGGGGCCTACGGACGAGGCGGTGGCTTTGCCGGCGGTCCCCGTCCGGCCACCTGCTACAAGTGCGGCGGTCCCAACCACTTTGCGCGAGACTGCCAAGCCCAAGCCATGAAATGCTACGCATGCGGCAAGCTCGGTCATATCTCTCGTGACTGCACTGCACCAAATGGCGGCCCCCTGAACACTGCTGGCAAGACTTGCTACCAATGTGGCGAGGCCGGTCACATCTCCCGAGATTGCCCTCAGAAGAACGCAAACGGCGAGTTGACCAACGAGGTCGACCTGACCACGGCCGCGACCCTCGCCGCACCAGTTGTTGCACCGATTCCCCCCGTTGCTTAGGTACCCATGCGGATCGACCCGTCCCCAGAAGCAGGAGCGTCCTCTAGCTTTCTTGGGTGACTCTGGTGCTTTTAGCTCGTCGCGCTGCATTTGTTTGGAACGATTCTCTTTCTTAAGTTTCGACTACGAACCCTTGACGCTCTTCTCATCGTTTCATTCATTTTATATTTCTGGCTTCTGCATAAAACCCGGTCTGTCGCGTTTCTACAGCCTTTGCTTATACGGCGTCTACATGGATTCCTCTTCATCGAAACTATTCATTTTCTGGAACAAAACGGGAAAAGGCTTCCTTTCTTCATAGTACCCTGATTCTTTGCGACGACTCTCACGACGAACGATCTCGACCTATCTGTAACGCAATCTTATTCAACCGATTCTGAAAAGTTTATAATCCGCCTTTGCCATAGGTAGCTTGGTGTAGCCGGATTGGCTAGCGCTATTGGAAACCTCTTTGGAGATAGATCCGTCGGCGATTCCAGTCATTAATACGCTTTGGACTAGAAGCACAGACGACATGGTTCATTCAGGGTGAAGGAAAGCAACGACCCTGTGATCGAGGGTCGGGGATTACCGTTAGGACGCTTCCCGGCGCAATCCCCACAACCCGACACAACGTTTCCTGTCGGGGCTACTAGACGCTTGCGACCATCAGTGGCCCCTCACCGTATCGATCAAAGACCACTAGCTTTGGGGAATCGGTGCCACGGACGCATTCACCATGGCGGGGCAAGACGCAGCTTGCGGAGGGCACACTCGAATGGAGAACTGAGGTTTGGGAGAGAAGAGAATCCGAGTTTCTTTTGAAGAAGAGTTTTGGGGCGGTGGAAGTGGTGGTTGAGTAGAAGACCCCTTTGAAGGGAGATATGGTGGACACTCTGGCAAAGCTGTCGCGGAGTGACGCACAAAACACACAAAAACATTCGTCAATGAGTCAATCGTATCACCGTTTAACACCCGTCCCTGATTTTTTCTCCCCCAAATAGCATGGGCCTCGTTTTCGAAAAGCAGGGAGTTGTATGGTTACGTGTTGTGATTGATCTCCTACGCAGGAGATGACTCGCAGCCGGAGTAGCTTGGCCTGTCCTCGGCCAGGTTTGCGTGGCATTTTCCAGCTTGGACCTTGCGTCGATCGAGTAAATGAATGGAGTGAAAGATCAAGTTGGCAACTCATTTGGGCTGAAAACAACACAGGATGCTTTTGTTGTAGTCAGGCTGAGAGATTGGCGCCTAGGTTGCTCGGCAAGTTCCTGATTCCCTGTTCGAGGAGCGGATGAAGGTTGCCAAAGCGGAGGATTGAATCAGCATTGAGAGGCACGCACATCTGGAGTGTAGTCTCAACGGAGTTGGAAGATCGAAGAATTTTGGCCCACGCTGATATGTAACTTTGTAATTTGTACTAATAAATGTATTAGCCATGCAACAGGTAAGCAAGCTAAAGGGGTAATAGAAGCTTGAAAGCCAGATTTTCGTACCACTACTAGGTACCTAGTTAGGTAGTTCGCGTGATTTGATCCCTTCTATCTGCCGAACTACATCTCGTAACCTGCCAATAAATTCCATCTGTAGTACCGTGGCTGTGAGTGTTATTGTAATAGAAAATGCCAACTCAAAAGAAAAGGAACACGGCAGCAAGGCAATTCCAAAAATTAGGTTGTTCTATCCCCGCAATCCCATGTCGGCCCGCCATTCTCCAATCTCGATTGACGTAAGTATGTAAGGCAGGCAAATCTTGGTCAATTCTCCCCCGCATAGATGGAGCAGGAACAAAGTGATTCGTCGATTTGCTGGAGCTCGGTGCCAGGCTTGCAGCTGAAGTCGTGGCACCACGAACAGATCAAGCGGCCCACTCCCTGCCCTAGTTGGTCGAAGGCCAGTGTGATGCAGCAACCCAGCAGCGGCCCCCATGGAATATGAATGGAGGCGCTGGCCTATGTGCGGCTGATCAGCCAGGCTGGGAGCTTAAGCTCTTTAAGATCGACCCCCATCCCGATGGTGGGCGAACCTTTGCAGCTGCCTTTCCAGCCTTGGGCTCTCTCTCGTTCTCGTGGGCTCTCAAGATCCGTTCATCCTTCCAATGTCTGGACGGCTGCGTTGCCCTATTTGTCCAGAATTATCGACTGTACTTTACTCACATTTCGCCGGTACGGAACAGTGTACGATATCGTGCATTGTTTCCAGCATTTGCGCTCCGGCGAGTCTACCTTCTCCGGCGAATTGACACCGCTGCTGGCAAGTGCCACCGAGACAAGGATAGAGATAGAGTCGTGGATTCCCGCGACAAGATCTGCCCGTCATGTCTTCCGCCTCCAGTTCGGCACGATCGCAGTATTACATAAACCGCGATCAAATCGACGGTCCTCCTAATAGAATACTCATACAAGAAATGCCAGTCTCACTCGCTCACCGCAGGGTGACGAAGCAGCAACCTCCACAAGACATCATCGACGAGTTCTGGGCCAAGTTCACCACCAGGACCCCAGGCAAAGGTGCGAGATTTCACGGCCGCGACTCATGTTGCATGTGCTAACCAATGCGCGCTATAAGCCACTACGATTATACCCCAGAATGCGTATGCTGAGAATGCTGCGAAACGTTCTGCCAAGGCAACTGGGACCACCACGCAAGCTTCGTACGAGGAGGCTGCAGCCGTCTGCAAAGCCAAAGTCGAGAAGATTGTCAAGGAATGTCGCAGGGTCAACCAGAGATACCGGGATCCCCATTTTGACCTCGAGTTCGACATGAAATTCAACCGGCGAGATTGCCTCGAGTCTCTGAGCAATGCCAAAGGCCCGAACCCGCCACAGTCACTGTTCAATCCCAAGGGCGTGAAGAGGGTAGTGGACATATTTGATTCGCCGCAGTTCTACATCGATGGCCCTACTGCTAATGATGTGCGCCAAGGTCGTGATGGCGATTGTTGGCTTATGGCTGCCCTCTGCAACCTCAGCAACAAACCGGGATTGATTGAGAAGGTCTGTGTTGCTCACGATCAGGTTGTCGGGGTGTATGGGTTCGTCTTTCACCGTGATGGCGAGTGGTTCAGCGAGATCATCGATGACAAGGTAGGCCACGCTTAATTTTCTCGGCGTTCCCTGCTCACACCTCGGGCTCTGTAGCTATACCTTACCAAACCTGACTACGACGAGGGCTTCTTAGAACGCATCTTGTGGGAAGACCGAGAGAGAGTGAACTCGGAAGAGGCCTACCGGAAGATCTACCAGTCGAACAGCGGAGCACTTTATTTTGCCCAGTGCGAGAATCCTAACGAGACATGGCTTCCACTCCTCGAAAAAGCCTACGCCAAGGCTCATGGGGACTACGCAGCCATCGAGGGCGGGTTCACCGGCGAGGCTATTGAGGACCTTACGGGCGGCGTGACTTCTGAAATATACACTACAGATATCTTAGACAAGGTAAGTTCATTTGCGTCACAAAACAGGACGGAAGCTAAGATCTATATAGGAGTACTTTTGGAAGGAGAACCTTCTCAAAGTCAACGAAGACTGCCTGCTCGGGTGCTCCACAGGCTTCGCATCCAGAGGATGGGGGGAGCGCAAAGGGATTATCGAGATGCATGCCTATAGCGTCATGAAGGCGGTCGAAATTGAGGGAAAGCGCCTGGTTCTCCTGAAGAACCCCTGGGGAAAAGGCGAATGGAAAGGAGCATGGAGTGAGCCCCCCTTGGTCGAGCTAGATGCAACGCTAACTTTCTCAGGTGATGGTTCGAAGGAATGGACACCAGACTGGCTGCAGAGGCTGGACCATAAGTTTGGAGACGATGGAGCGTTCTGGATCTCATACCAAGACTTGCTTAAAAAGTACAACATCTTTGATCTGACGCGCCTTTTTGGATCTGACTGGAAAATCACATCTATTTGGACAACCCTGACTGTTCCATGGACACTCGATTACCACGACACCCAGTTTGCCTTCTCGATATCCAAGCCTGGTCCCGTCGTCCTTGTTCTAGCCCAGCTTGATGATCGCTACTTCCACGGACTTGATGGCCAGTATCGATTCGAGCTAGGCTTCCGTCTGCACAAAGCCGGCCAAGAGGACTATGTCGTACGGAGCCAGGCGTCTTATCGCATGAACCGGTCTGTAAACGTCGAACTTGAACTGGAGGCTGGGGACTACGAGGTTCTCGTCAAGATTGACGCGATACGCGACGACAAGGTACTTCCTGTCGAACAAGTTATTAGGAATAACGCAAAGAGTCGCCGCGAGAAGTTGATTAGAATCGGTCTAGCTTACGACCTAGCCCACAGCAAAGGAAAGATAATTGAAACTGCCGAAGAGAAGGCAGCGCGGGAGGCATTTGAGAAGTGGAAGAGGGACAAGGAACGTGAGGAAATGAAGAAGAAGATCCGGGAAGAGCGAGAGAAGTCACATTACTTGAAAATCAAGGATGCAAAGAGACGACAGGCACGCCAGGCAAAGTTCAACGCCAAACGGAAAGCCCAGGCTGAGAAACGCAGATGTGCGGGGAATATCGGAAGGTCGACGGCCCAAGGGCCTAGAATCTACATTCGACCGGCACAAGAGGAGAAAAACATGACCAGGAAGACAGCACTGCACATGCACAACCCGTCAAAGGTTGGAAGTGGGAAGCATGTGCAGATCAAGGACCCGGTCTCAGCTGGTGGTGACGGCGAGGGAGCCAGAGAGGGCGATTCCGGTACAGATCAAGAGCCAAAAACACCGTCGGCTACAAATTCTGATAAATCATGCTCTCCAGACACGCCGGAGCTAGAAATCGCGGCTTCAGAGACTGAGGGAGAACCGCCGAATGTTGGGGGAGTCGACATTGAAAATGCACCCACGCCCGGCGATTCAAAGTCGCCAGAAACGAGTGAGAAGGTTGTCTCTGAGGAGGATAATCCCCTGGGTATGGATCAGCCAGATACCGGCTTAGATCAAGAATCCAAGCCAGACGGAAAAGATCCCAGTGACCCAGAGGAATCGGAAACAAAGGCTGTGTCGTCGACAAAGAAAAACACAGCAACCAACGCCAACAGGGTCAATCAGGCTCCAGATCACGAGGCGCGGAGCGAAGATGCCCATAGTGAAGGCTCGGCGCAGCCTGAGTCCTCAGACATGGGTGAATGTGAATCCGAAAGCGAAGACGATCTAAGCAGTCTATCCTCACTATCCGAGCTTTCGGAACGAGAGCTCGACATTCGAGTCGAGGCCCGGCAACAACCCATGGGCCGTCTGGGGTCGCCTCTCCCACCAGGTCGCGGCTCGCATGATGAGCTGGATGAGTTTGAGAAAGATCCATGGAACGCGGTTGCCGTTGTCGGATTGCGTGTTTACTACAAGGTTTCAGAGGAAGACAGCGACCCGCAGATCGTCAAGCTCCGAGTTGTGCGCCCGGACGTCTATGCCGATCAAGAAGACGCGTCGTTAGAGGACAGTGAGCAAGCTGAAAAGAAGAAGCCCAAAGGGCTCGACGTGGATGACAGTGCCAAGGATGCCACCCTGGAAGGCGAATTCAAGCAGAGGAAGAAAAGCATTGTTCCGGATAGCGAGGGCTAGACCAGCAAGGTTTTCCATGTGGCACGGGTAGTACCGGGTGTTTGGTGTACCGGCGTATTAACACCTAAGTTTATTATGATTTGCGGAACAGTTTGTCTGGTTAGGAGACTATGAATGAATCATGGCACTGGAAAATACGAGGAAAGGGGGGAACATGAGGGTGATTGGAAAAACTGCAGTACTTCGTTAGATGGGGTATCATGCCTATGTCATTCCAAGTCGTTAAACGCCGTCTACACTATACCGCCGTTCCTATGTAATCAAAATCAACATTCAATCGTCATCTCTTCGGCCCCTGGTGTAAGTTTATAAGCCATTCAGCAAATCATCGAGCTTCCTCTTCTCACCCACACCAACATTCTCGACAGCTGTAGAGTTATCCTCATAAAGTCGAGTCTCCGAGTCGGAAGCTTCTGGCAGCAATGCCACCCGCCCGCCCACGCGCGCGAGCAGCATCCGCATCCTCTCCATCTCCTTCTCCACCTCACCGTCTCTCGTCACCAGATTCTCCTGGACACCCCTGCCGGAGTCATCTGTCCTGAACGGACCCAGCATCGTCTTCATGCGACGTAGTCGATCGACGCGTTCTATTGCCTGTCCTCTTTGCTCGCGTAGGGATGTGAGTTGCGACGCGAGCTCGGCGTAGCGCCGTGCTTCCATTGGGAAGTTGGTTATGTCGTGCTCCGCGTGCCAGGTGGGAGGGAGGGATGCGATTGTGGAGTCTTCGGCTGTTTCCATGTTAGCATCCACTTATTTCACGAAATCACAGTTACGTACTCAGGTCGGCTTCAATTCGCAGACCCTCCTGCTCGTCCCCGTTGCTGCCAGACGACGGCGATGTTAGGTATAGCTGGTCGATCTGCTCGGCGACATGGCGCATGGCCTGCGGGGCATAGACGCGGCGTGCGTGTTGCTGGAGGGTATGGTTTAGTCGGAAGAGCGCGTCATCCAGCAGTCGTTCGGGGATGGCATCATCGGATGCGTCGTTCGCGTTGCGCCAGGCTCGGGTCGGATTGAGGGGTTGGGAGAGGAGGCGGGCCTGGTTAGACAGGAAGGTTTGCTTGAGGGCGATGACGGTTGGGGGCGCGGATGAGGTGGTTCGGGCGGACATTGTTGGACGTGTTGCTCTCGGAGTGTGATTTGTTAATCAATTGATCATTTTCGAAAACAGTGTGCGCGATGGGTAGGTGTGGTTTTCATGCTGGAAAGACCATAAAGTGCAGGTTTGAAGTTGTGAATAGTCCTAGCAGTGACCCCGCCATGCTATTTGATCCTCCATCGCGCCAACATGTGACTACGCGATCGTGAGCTTTAGCTAGCTCTTGGTATTATGTAAGATGGTTAGAGGTACGCTTATAAACACGACGTCAACGCAGTTCCTTCGCTCTGGATATTGAAAGATGAGCTTGCTTTGCAAACTCTCGGTTACTTGTCTTCAAGAATCCCAAAGAGCTGGCAAGGTTGAGACTTGATGAAACCTCGTGTATTGCGATTCTAGAGGCTAAAGACAAACTTTCGCACCGAGGCGTTGTGGCTGGTGTAACACAGTCATGAATGCTCAACACTTTGTGCGCAGGAATCCCTCTTTTCCTCCTTGCGATCTGTACTCTGCGCCAAGTCATGATTAGTTGAATGGCAGCCCACGCATCTGATTCTCGATATTCGATCGCAAACGAAGCGTCGATTATACTCCTAGTACAGCAGCAGCTCGCACCTCCGACAAAGATGACCCAGTTACACAAGACCAACCCAGTCTTTGCCAGCAAAGAAGCATATGAAAAAGCAATGAACCGAATCTTCAATTGCCCGAATGAGGAGTTCGATGATGCCCTAGCGGCAGTATGGGCTCCTGAATGCGCAATTGTAATCAACGGCCGGTCATTCGACTACGCTGGTCTCACCAGCCACCTCCGCGGCGTGCGGGAGATGTCGTCCAAGGTGGAGCTCAATGTCATTCACTACCTACGGGATGGGACTCTTTGGGCGGGAAAGCACGCCGCAAAGGCCTACAGGAAAGACGGCGCCGTGACGACCACGGATGGGCTTTGGCTTGGGGGCTTGAACGGAGACGGGAAGGCCAATTTTTATGAGGAATCAGTAAGGGTCGTGCCTACGTAGGAGCTGCAAGACGGAAAGGCAGCGGCAAATGAACAGTTGCGAGAGTTCATCTTAATGCAGTATATTTTGCAACGCTCTCGTTGAGATGTATTAGATCTACACAACATCAGTTCAGGCGGTGCGACGGGCCAGGTTGGCCTCTTTCTCGCAATTCGGCACTCACCTTCATCAGAGTGGCACGATACTCCATCCATACCGCAAGACTCTGGTTGCTCAATACCAATAGTCTGCCTTTCCCTCACTGTTTTCGTAACATGCCATAAAATAACCAGGTCGGTTGTTCAGACGTAGGGTCCGTCTGTCGGTGTAGCTGAAATATCGGGTCTATGTTACGGAGGCTGGCTTCGCTCTCTACTTAGGTCGTATTCTGAAAATAATAGGACATCACGACCCCGAGGCGTAGCAAGTGGCCAGACATACAGAACCAAATCTGTGGCGAGTGCTACACTGAATTTTCAAGGTTGAGCGTAGCATTGAGCCGGAATCAGTCGGTTGCTGTGCCTCTACGAACAAATCACGGGCCCTTTCTCTTCCTATTCAGTCAATATGATTGACCTGGCATTGCGTATTTGGATTTTTTTGGGTTACTAACCAAGGTCTTCACTTGGGCGGCCTGATACGGCGGAGCCACGAGCCGATATAAAACAAATAGCGCCGATATAGACGGAGGAGGCCTGCATTTATCTGTGCCACTGACCCGCCTTGGATCCGTTCCGAAATGTATCATTGTACCAAGCGAGGTCGTTTGCAAGATTGAACCCATCTTCCTTGTTCGAACTCTATCCCCCGAGATAGTGAAGCTAATCTGTTTATCATGCTTGAATCTTCCGTCAATTCGCGGCGCCGGTCCCCGCTGATTCATGCAGCCTGCGCAAACGGTGGCTGCATCAAGACACCCAGCCACATGTTACCAACGTGCAGATTATTCCCGTTACCATCTCATAGGATTGGCTGCTTCTACGGGTGTCCTCTGCCATGTGTAGAGTCACCAAGAGACACAACATATATCTCTTACTACTATGTAGTGCCGCGAAAATGCTGGGACAATCCTACTGCAACGTGCGATGTGAATTGTTTGATTCCTCGCAGCAGCATCATGTAGAGAGTGGCGGCAAGGCATTGTATGCCTGTGCTGTTGTCGAATCAGCGAGTCTGCGTTACAAATGAAGACGAGAATATGATTGCCTCTCCGAAGACCCAACCTTCGGCTCGGTCTGGGTCGGAAAGGCGCAGTGTGATGAGGATTGGGGATATATATCGAGCTACTTCCTTTCTCTTGTGCCACTTCGGCCGTGCAAGCTGCTGGATCAGTACATCGGATCTGTAACTACCTCTCGAAGAGCCTGGCACGATCTCTCCTGGCTTGCAACAACCTCAGTCGTTATGGCTACTCCCACGAGACCCCCCCGTAACAAGTTCGTCGCCATTGTCCGCAAGGTGTACAATCCCATCGGCTTCCAGAAGGGCTACAACTTTGTACTATGGTTTATCATGGCCGGAGCCCTGATGGGCTTCTCCCTCTCGCGCTTGATGTACCTCAGCTTCGACAACGTCTACTGCAGCCGTATCCCCTCCGATGGAAACAGTGCCTTGCCAGGCGAGTGCCACTTCTACAAGGGGGGCGTCGGGCGAGCTGGTATTCTGATGCATCTCGCCGGCTTCCTACCAGTCGGGATTCTGGTCTGCTTCCAGTTCGTGCCGGTCATACGGCACAAGTTGTTGCTGTTCCACCGCATCAATGGGTATCTCATCATCGTCTTGTCCCTAGTCGGATGTGCTGGGCTTTTCATGATTGCCCGCAACGTCTTCGGCGGCGCCATCCACACACAAATCGTGACCGGCCTCGGAACAATCATGTTCCTCGTTGCCCTCGGCATTGCCTACTACAACATCAAAATGCTGCAGATTGAGCAGCATCGGGCATGGATGATTCGAGCATTTGTCTATGTGAGAGAAACCTTTGCATCCACTTCCATCCCACCAGCTGTATAAGTTGCTAATTTGGGGGTATCGTTAGTCTGGCTTCATCGTAACTATGCGCCTCATCACCGATATTGTCACCCAGATGGCCATGGGCGCTGGATCAGATTACTACGAAGGCAAGGAATGCTCGGTACTGGACTATATGTACGAGTTTAACCAGACGGCCGTCGAGGAGCTCTTTCCAGCCTGCACCGCATTTTACTCTGGAGCGAACCCTAAACAACGCATTCTCATACACGCGAACGTTGAAGGCCAAAACCTGAGCGAAATCGCAGTAGCGTTCACCTCTGTCTTCGGAGCAGCCGCATGGCTCGGTCTGGCAATCCATGCCATCGGCGTCGAAATATATGTAAGCGCCACCCCTTTCCCCCGTAGTGATGGTCAATACGCTCTTCGCTAATCACGCATTAATGTAGCTCCAGCTCACTCCTGTAGAGGCAGAGCGGCTGCGAAGAATCTCGTACCAGCGTCAGCTCGAAGCAGGCATGAAGAACCCCGGCAATGCTGGCCTGACTGTCCAGCGTTTTGGAGATGCAGAGCCGTGGCTTCCACCAAACGAGAGCGACCCCAATCTTCGTGTGGCTGAGAGCTTGGGTGATGAAACGAAAGAGGTCGATGGTCGCGTTGGGAGTACCTCTACCAGCTCCCGTTCTCTTTGAGTAGCGGGTTGTCTTACGAAGGTAGTTGTGAAGATGCGGGAAACTACCAACCAGATTGGACTTGATGGTGACGAAACTTCAATCGTGTTCCCAGGCAGATAGATATGTAGACATGGGAAGTATAGAGGACGACGGAATCATGCATTAGGTGTCTTGTATATTTGGCAGAGCTTGCTTGTTGGCCAGAGCTGCCAGTTAGATCTTCATTTTTTCCGTCCGTACATGGAGTTAGGTCTACTAAAGATGTATCTAAAATCTAACTTATAATCCGGACCACCAGAAAGTCTCCCCAACGCTAAATGTCCCCTTTACAACCTTCTCCTCCTTGATTGCACTACTATCGCTAACAATAACCTCATACTCCCCTGACTCTACACACCACTGCTTCCTGACCTCGTCCCAGTAGCTTGCGGCATACTTCGTCTCCACATCCACCGTCGCCTTTTTGCTCTCGCCAGGACCAAGCTCTACCTTAGCGAAGCCCTTCAGCTCCTTGAACGGGCGGTTGATCTTTGCCTCCTGCTTCGGCGCGACATACACCTGCACGACCTCTGCACCCTTCACACTGCCCGTGTTCTTCACCGTGACTTCAACAGTGAGCTTGCCGTCCTTGTCCGTGACAGCCAGGTCCGAGAAGTGGAATTGTGTATAGCTGAGGCCGTGGCCGAAGGGGAAGAGGACCTTGCGGTCGATATACTCGTAGTATCGATAACCGATGTAGACATCTTCACCATACAGGGTGCGGCCGCCCTCGGAACGGTAGTTGAGATAGGCCGGGTTATCCTGTACTCGCTCGGGGAAGCTGAGACTGAGTTTTCCGGAGGGGTTCACGTCGCCGAAGAGGACATCGGCGATGGCGTTGCCCGTCTCGTTACCACCATACCAGGCTTGGACTACAGCTGCGACGTCGTTGATCCACGGCATGCTCACCGGTGTGCCGGATTGGTTCACTACGACTGTGTTCGGGTTCGCAGCTGCAACGGCGGAGATCAACTCGTTGAGGTATCCCGGAAGGTCCATGCTTGCTCGATCGTGGCCCTCGGTTTCCCAGTCGGCGTTCAAGCCAGAGCAGATAATGACCTGGTCGGCGTCTTTGGCTAGGGCAGCAGCTTTGGAAACCTCGGCCTTGTCATCGAGCACTTTGCAGCCACCGATACGGAGAGCTCCGGCGCCGAAGATCACAGCTCCTCCTCCCAGCTTGGACGCAGGCGCGGATACGAATTCCACCTTGAAGTCGTACTTCTCACCCTTCTTCAGCTCCACCCGCCCCTTCTCTTCAACCGTCCCTGTGCCGAAGAACGCATCGCCTTGACGCTGCGTGGTTTCGTTGTCGACGATGAGTTCGCCGTTAACAAACAGCTTTGCCGTACCGCACACAATGAGGCCGAGCTCGTAAGTGCAGTCTTCTTCAGCGATAAATGAGCCCTCGAAATCAGCGTACCACAAAGGGTCCTTCAGCTTGGTGTTGTAGTAGTCTACCAGGTTGAGATCGGTCTTTGTCAAGACCACCTCATCTGTGCATTCGCGGACGGAAACACTGGGTGGCTCGTTATAGGCCCTCATCGTCATGCCTGGTTCGCCGGATGCGGTCTTGAGGACGTTGCCGAGGAGAGGGAGGAGTTTATGTGAATATGCGCCTTCGGTGTAAGAGGGAGAAGAGCCAAGCTTGCTGCTAATGCCTTCGAACGGTGTGACGGCATAGTAAGCTGCCAGAGCGGCCGAGCCGCCACCGTGATAGGTAGCGATCTTTGCGTTAGGTCCGATGACAACGGTCTGGTACGATTCTGTTAGATTCAAGATCTGTCCGACATTCAGAGAGAGATCCTCACCTTCTTGTCCTTTTTTAATGGCAGGACACCCTTGTCGTTCTTCAACAAGACGATACTCTCACCACCAATCCGTCTCAGCAGCTCTGCGGTCTCAGGGGTATCACCCGTACCCTCGGGGGCATTCTCGGGGATGCCCGTCGCCACGCACTTTTTGATGAATTTTAGCATGGCTCGGGCTCTTTCGTCTAAAACATGCTCCGGTACTTTGCCCGTGGATACACTGAACTTCAACAGGTCGCCTCGGAAACGCGTCGGCCCCGGCATTTCAAGGTCGAGGCCCGCGAGAGCAGCAGCAGTGGTGGTATAGGTTCCGTACCAGTCGCTCATAACCAAACCATCCCAGCCCCACTCCTTGCGGAGGACCTTGTCGAGCAAGTCTGGGTTCTCGCTACAATAGGTGTTGTTCACACCATTGTACGAGGTCATGAAAGAACCGGGCTGGGAGTCTCGCACAACAAGTTGGAAGGGCAGGCAATAGATTTCTCGTAGCGCCCGGTCGGTCAGAATGCTCTGCACTTCGTTTCGCTTGTGTTCCTGGTCGTTGCAGACGAAATGCTTGATTGTCGCCTGGATACCAGTGCTCTGGATACCATTGACCAGCGAAGCGGCCCCGAGGCCCGCGAGAATTGGATCCTCGCTGATAGATTCGAAGCCCCTACCTCCGAGGGGAGATCGCTGCATGTTGATGGTGGGCCCCAAGATGCAATGGGCGCCCTTGATCTTGGCCTCTTCGCCCATTTTCTTGCCTGCCTCCTCAAGCAGGGGAAGATTGAATGTGGAACCCAGCGCCGTCCCGCAGGGAAAGCAGGCGGCTTTGATGCCGTTGAAGAACTTGGTGCCTCGGACTCCATTGGGACCATCGCTCAGGCGGATGGACGGTATTCCATGCTGAGGCAAGGCCTTTGTATGCCAGAAATCAATACCTAGGATCGAAAATTAACTTCCTGGGTTGCGGGCTGCTGACGTGGAACACCAAATTTCTCACCTGCAAGCAAGTCTACCTTCTCGCCGACCGTCAGCTTCTTCAGCAGCTCTTCTACGTTGATATCCGCCATTCTGATTGTCTTGATCTAACTCTAATGCTCACGGGGCATATGCAAGGAGAGGAACACGGTTCGACCACAAGAGAGGTCAGGGGATTCACAGAAGAGGGGAGGATGAGAGAGTGGGAGGAAAAGGAAGAGACTCGGAGAACACTGGAGCAATTCCTGAGTGCATACAGCTTAAGTACTACTCCTTAACCCGACAGATTCATTTGGTCAAAAATAGTTCCTGCACACAGGCGAGCATTTCGGCATCCGTGAGGCTACCCACGACACTGACAGGGCAAGGCGCTGCACTGGGCACACGACCGATAGAGCATCATGTACCCCGCAAACGAAGCCCGAATGTGCCCAAGACAAAACACGGGATTGACTTGCATCATAACCCCACGTATGATGGCCATTCCCCCTCACATTGCGGGTGATGCTGGGGCATAGCAGTCTGCTTGAACCAACCATCATCGAGCGCGGTCGAGCACCGAGCCACCCATTGACCAATTGCTGGTCTTGATGGTTCTGAACAACGTCCCGACATTCCGTCTGCTAAGGTCCGTACGCAGCATGCTAGCCCAGGAGTAGACACATCTGCTTAACGAAAGCCCCATAGTAAGCCCATACTATGTCCGGACTCAAGCCGATGAATGACCGGAGATCTGGCTAAAATATATCCAGCAGCATCCGATAATATTCCGTGGTTTCGGCGACACTGGCTTGAGTTGACTTACCCCGGCGTCGCTGGACCCTTCGTCGAATAAGTGTCGCTGCTGGCCCTACGAACTCATCATCAGTGTGAAGCGGACTGAGCTGGGGCACGATGCATCATCTTGATTCCAAGATGAGCAGCACATGGCTCTTCGCTTGCGGGC
Source organism: Reticulascus tulasneorum (assembly GCA_001557505.1). Taxonomy (NCBI): domain Eukaryota; kingdom Fungi; phylum Ascomycota; class Sordariomycetes; order Glomerellales; family Reticulascaceae; genus Reticulascus; species Reticulascus tulasneorum. The sequence continues at coordinate 1,283,268 of LSAX01000012.1, read as the reverse complement.
GGTGGGTTATAATATGATTACCACCGGTAGTAAGTTTCGCTCAGTGCTGAATCTCTTTGAGTTATTTTCTCTCTTGTGTCCAACCCACTCTCACCCAGTATTTCAGGGGCACGATGGGTATGCTCAACCATCGGCCTCGGGAAGCTCGGGATCAAAAACAAAGCGAGGTTAACTAGTGGAAGATGTCAAACTGGAGTAAGGTGAGGGAACGACAGTTGAAGTCGACGTCGGTCCTGGGTGACATGATAAATGGGCACTCCCTCGCCCGATAACTCCATCCTTGGCCGAACAGCAGTTGAAAGGAAAAGCTTCCGAACACGCAAGGAGTAACGAGTATCCCCCGGGATGGCCAACATCAACCATTCTCCGCAGAGCACCCAGCAGGACATGGACTGGGATATCCATCCATGCATCGAACGGCATGATAAACTCGCAGGTACATTGACTGAACTTCCTACGAGGTATACAATGCAGGGCGCGATATATTCATCTTGGATTCTCGGTAGCATCGGCTTTATCACTAGCCCAATAGGACACCGAGATGTTGGGTAATTAGCCCAGCATTTCTTTGCAATGAAAACCAACAGCAATCCACTTGGCGAGGAGGATGATCATCGTCTCAACGGTGTCCCACTCAAGTTCCCCTTAGCACCCATATGCTGGGATGCCTCTGTTAGCTCGCTGCAAGTCCACTCTGCTAGGTGAGCCCCTGGCGGCACGAAAAGGGCACACTAGACGGTGGGGAATGGCGCGGACAACCTTCGGCATGGTGTCTTGCGCGGGATTCGTGAAGTACCACCAAAGGTCGCGGATATGTGACAAAATTCTCGGAAGGAGGACGACAAGGAGGCGCCGCCCGTATGCCAAGTCAGCTCTGGATCCTCGCCAAGATTAGCAGGTGACAGGCTTGATCAGTAGCCATGTTCGGGATCTCATCGGCCTGGCGTTACAAGCCGGGGAAGGCATGCTGAAGATATCGTTACACAGCCTCGTTCATGACGACTGCAGCCCCTCGTCGGCAGCTGAGGTTGCCTCTAGCTGGCCGCTGGCCAAACCGAGACCGAAGAACCGGTGAGACCATCCGGACTACCCAAGCTATTCAAGCCCTGCATCCGCAGTCGAGCATCGAGATGAACCCTACCGCAGGCCTCCCCACAAGTTCTAATTTTCCACGCTAAAAGTGATAAACACGACAGTGGTTCTAAATCGTAGTACAAGGCCGAATGTTGTACTTGGACGGATGAAGGGGAGGCGCAGCTGTTCTCTAGAACGAACGGACGGCCAACATTCTAGAGTGAATTGGAGCTAGGTGGAGCCTCGGGTGAGGGCTGTTGGGAATCCACAGAGATGCATACCAAGGCCAAGAGCAAAAGAGCCCATGCAAGCTACACATTCGGGGCTTCATCTGGTTCACGTTTTGACGCTTGGGTTCAGCATCACTTCTGAGTAGTTGCGGTGATCACTTTGAACGAAACCGATGCTATTCGCTATTAGTCCCAGTGTGGCAGGCCGCCTTGATTAGGGACGGGCCTTATCCTATAGAAAATCGATAATCCGTACTTTGCAATCAATAATCGGCCCGGGGTCTAGCAGGTGCCTGGTGTGCGTGCATGGCGCCTAAAGGACCTCATTTTGGCCAGTCGAGGCGCTGCGATCGAGGCGGGAATGTTACTCAAAACCCTGCTCCGTGGTATCGGGACCGGGTCTGTTACCACATCCAGCTATCGTGGCTTCAGCCACTTGACAGGATGTCTTGCATGCTGACGCCTCCAATCAGCCAGCCATGTCTCTATTCTTGCACTGGCTGCAGCATGGGGAAGGGGAACGGGGGGGAGGGGAAAGGGGGAGGCGCACAGGCTCAGAGACAAAGAGAAGCAATTTCCAGCGTCGATTGGGGCACCCAATCGACCTGTGCGCTTTGAAGAATGCACGACTTTAAATGGTGGCCTACTATGCTAGAGACGTGACTGGCTGGGGGTGGTGGCGGCCAAGAACGTACTAAAACCTTCGGATTGTAATCCGGTCACGGAACGAAGTCCGACGGCACGCATACGTAGTAGCTGCACACACGCCAAAGTTACGCACAACCGAACTACTTGCTAGCGGATTTGAGCAGCGAGATTGCTGGTATGTACCTTGTACAGTAGAGCTTTAGAGCAGCTTGAGAGCCGAACTAATTAGAGGGCTGAAGACCTCCAAGGAGAGACTAGTGCTAATGTCGAGAAGATCGGACCTGGCCAGATCTGCTAGCAACAGTCAATAATGGCCAGACGCCAGCAAGGATTGGTTGGTTACAGCCGTTAAATGCAGCACCAGTCCGGGAGCCAGACGGCAATAGCGGAAGATCACGGACGGCCGGGTGGATGGAAAGAGGGGAGGTCAGAGACCACCCGCCAAGCAAGCATTGAACCTGGCCCACCAGAGCGAAAGTATAAACCGGGTCTCTGAACACTCACCGTTGAGACCTCCGCTGCGCAAGTGTGTCATGTGGTCCTCCTTTTGTACCGGTTACAACGAAGCTACTTGCCAGACCCGGATTCTTCCCCGGCCCACAGATTGCTGTCGTGGCAAGCTGGTGAGCGTTCGAGAGAGCCAACAGGAGCCTGCTGCCGGGGAGAGAAACAGGTTTCAGGGCTGAGCGGAGCGGCGTTAGATTCGAGGCGGCGCCGGGAGTGCGGAGGGGCGGAAAACGCGTAGGGTGCTAGAAAGACGATAACTGTCAGAAGTTCAGCTGGATAGTTCCACATCCCGGTGTAAGTGAAGCATGAAAACGAGATGAGTTCTGCACAGGGCGGAGTCTGAGATGAGAAGGGGTCCCGCAGCTCGCGGCTGGACTGCGGCAGTCGGTGGAAGTGAAGAAGAGGCGTACATACGATACGTGGTAGTATCGCGCCCCGGGAACGAATGTGTGCCACATCCCGGTGCAAGCATGTACGTGCCATCACCATAACGTCATCATTTGGCCTCCGCGAATAATTAGGTTTGGCAGTGCATTTGGAACTGCCAACGGCTTCTGAGGTCAGTGACCACCTACCAACCCATTGCTGCATCCAATCTCGCGGTGTAGTAGGGTGGACGCCGGCCCGCTTGGCAGTATCACAAGATATAGAGTATGAATGGCAGCAGTTCTGGTTGGCTGCGGTCCTGCAGAAATCCCAACGTGAAGAAGCCATCGACGCTATCCTTACAGCAGCCTGATTGTTGGATGACGGATGAGGTACCACATTTGCTGGTCATTCACCAAATCTGGAGCTAACCGGGCGATGAGACTTGCTTGCGCAGCCCATTAGCTTTTGCGTGGCCCAGCCGACGTACACGTACGGCTTGCCCCTTCGTTGGGCTCCAAAGTCGATCTGGCTGCTGTCGGGACTTTTGCCCCCGGCACATATGCCAAGACCCTTGATGTTCCCATCTACCATGGCATCCCTGCATTCGTGATCGACCGTGCATTGGATGTCGAACCAGGGGTCCTCTCGCACTAGTGTGAGGTGGTGATCCGCAGTGTCGCCGGCGGGATTACCAGAACAGGCAATCCGCGGCCATCCCCCCTTGTTTCTCGGGGGTGAGTACAAAATGTATGTAATCACATAACGGCACCCAAAATGTCACGTCCTCCTCCTTCGCAACGAGCATGCAGTTAACTAATTAGCCAGGTACGTAGTAGTCAATTAAGGCAATACAGAGAGAGACCGGGGAGACTCGTGGCAATGGCCTGGCAGCCACACACCAAAACACGTAATCTTGCGCGAACATTCGAGACTTATCGGATCGAAGATGCCAGAATCAATTTTGCATCAAGGGGCAAAAGAAGCATATCTGGGCTGGTGAGTACAAGAGTGTCACTCATTGATTGAGCGATTATTGGTGCGTGTGTGTGTGTGTGTGTATGTATGTATGTATGTGTGTGTATGTGTGTCTGTGTGCGCGTGTATGTGTTTTGAACTGCAAGCATCATTATTAGACTTTACAAAGTTTAATGAAATGCGAAGTGCGGGAACGGTGGAAAGGGATGATGATGCTTTCAGCAAGGACTCCACGGTAGGTTTCAAAGGGGCATGGATTTCAATTGCTATTAGTCTCTGTCACATCGCGCCGTCTGGCACTTTTATTACTATTTCTACCTACATACTCTTGAACAACTACGTACCCGTCTTTTGCTGTCGCGATTGCATATATTTCGCATGTACATGCGCGGCTTCTTCCGCCAACTCATGCCATGCATGCATCACCCTTCCTCGGGCGGCTTTATTCTCGTTGTTTTTGTTTCAAAAAGGGGACTCCAAGCCTTTTCTTTCCAACGGAGCCCTTGACCTCACCACCCAGCGTTCTTCCCACGGCCCGATGTCATGTGCCCAGTTCAAAGTTCGGGGTAGGGTGTGAATGATTGGAGGGCCTGGCGGCGATGTGAATGATTGGGGGGCCTGGCGGCGATGCGGTGGCTTGAGGCAGAAGAGCACACTTTCAACGCAACCCGCGCCGCCTCCTCTTGTTTGCTGCGAAACACACACCCGGCGGCACGCGTTGGGCTACCACCGCCAAGTGTGGTCCCAGGCGTGTGTGGATTCCTGTCTCCAGCGGTGGGCAGCGATGCATCTCTTAGAATAGCTGGAGAGGGGGGACACGGCGAGATCTGGGACAATCAATCCACGCTGCTAAAGAGTGGTGCAGAGGCTCGGGCAGACAGACGTGGCATGGTGCTGCCCTCCGCCACCCCGCTCCCTACGTCTTCCATGCCTTCTCTTTCTCTTCTTCCTCGTCCTTCTCCTCCTTCCTCTCTCTCCACTTTCTTCGATTCCAGGTTTACTAGTGCGTGCAGGAGGAGGTGGTGGTCTGATGGGGAGAGTTCCGTCACCTGAGCCCACTTGGGGCATGCCATCTGGGAAATTGAGATTCGTATAGGGCAGAACCGGGGGCCAGAGTTGGCAGAAAGTGGGAACTCACCGTGATACTCGCTGCACCAGCTGCATGACCATATCCACAGCTCGTTGTTTGGGACAAGCTTCACACCACCACCCCTCCCCATCGTCTTCCATCAGACGATCTAGCGGTCAATTCGTTGAGAAACACAGCAAGGAGGCAGCCAGGTCCGTGCGAGGGGGAAGGTAGGTTGAGCGGGATAGTCTAAGTGGGGATGCCCTCACTCGGCCTTTTCATTCCCCGTGAGCGTAATTATACGGTTGGCCGCGGGCACCTCGTGGGTCTCAGATGCTAAGATCATGATCTACAATCCGCTCTGGTTGCCCTTTTGAAACATTTTCAATTAGTCCCCTAACTCTCTGGAGAGGTGGACGCAACGAGCATCGTCATAACTGATCAACAGATCTGGCATGGACATTTGATCAGGTGGTTCACCTTTTGGTGGGACATAGTATTGCAGATCACTCGGGGCTCCTGCCCCTGGCTGTGTGTGCCCGTCCAACCTTTGCGGATGCGGTGGAAACTCTGCGCTTGGGATGCTGTTTGAGGCTCTAGCCTTCCTCCCGTAGATAGCCCGGCACAACCTTGTGACATCTGTCGATGCTTGCGAGAAGGGAAATGGCCGTGGGTGGGTGGGGGCGGCTTGTACATAGACTAGGTGGAAGATATGGAGTATCCCGAGATCTAGATTTGCTAGCAAGGCGACAGGTGCGTTGCAGAATCGCAAGCACTTCCCCAGCCCAGATTCTCGCATACTCGTGATTCATACATTTGCGGGTTCGGCGGAACTCAATCGCCACATACGGGCATCCCGGGCTGTATTCGTCCAAAGTCGGAAAGTTTGATCTTCTCGTCATGATCCAGATTGCTGATGAGTGAACATTTCCCGCCGCAAACTCTCGTAGAGAGAGCAAGCAAGAAACACAAGTTCCTGGCTCCGAAAGAATGAGAAGCACACCACCCATCACGTAGACCCCAACTGCACAGCCGGGCAAGGTTGTCCCTTGAACACAGGTGGAATTTCAACTCGAATACGTGTTTTGACCGGGGGAAAAAAGGGATCATGCTCGTTTGCTACCCGGGGGGCGCCATATGTCCCATTGTCCTAACAAGGCATCCCTGGAACCATCCTTTTCCTTGCGTGAACCGCCCGCGCCATCCGTAACCACCCAAAATTTGCAACTTCAAGCGCCTGCTCCAATACATGCCCAGTTTTGACCCGAATCCAGCTTTGAAGCAAGTTCTAAAGTCCCCATAATTGCAAAAATGGCGAAAGTCTAGACAGCCTGCCGCCACCACACCGCTGGTGCCTGGACCCCCATGAGAAGGGCAAATGGAAGAGGAATTCCAAGACACAAATCCTAATTTACAGACCATATACCGTTTTGAGTAACCTAAATGCAAATATTCCTTTCCGTTTCCCAAAGTGAACCTGGGCTCTTCTTCCGTGGTAAGATCCCAAAAATCGTAAAAAAGAAATAAGACAAGTTTGTCGTCATGCCTCTTCAAGGAGTGGGAAGAGACCGCGCAACTCGGGGTACCGTCGAAGAAAGGTGCGGTTCAGCCTCCAGTTCTCCCCTTTCATCGCATGCTCAAAGAAACTGTCTTGCAACCACATGGCTCCTGATTGTGGATCAACGATTAAGGCATCAACCGGCCTGCCTGGCCAGTTGACGAGCTTCAGACTTGCCGCGTACGTCCTCTGGAAGTCCTCCGTCGCATAAACATCCTGTCTTTCGATAATATAGTCGCGTAGGGGGCCCCATTGAACCAGGTCCATCCATTGGCGGTGCGGTATCCTTCGTTGAACTGGCCTCGGGGCGTAATCTTTGCCGAGTGCGGCGTACGATTCTCTGGAAGGATTTGCAAGCCAGCATATGACGCGCTGGATCGCGACGAACGCAGCAAGTCGCTCGAGGACGTTTATAAGACCAGCGTCGTCGCAGAGCGCCGTGATCAGATCCGTGATGGGTTGTGAAACCATAACTCCTGCGGAGGTCGATGCGATGATTCGGTTGTCGTCCGAGAGCTGTAGCCGCGCCGGATGGCGCGCATGAGAGGCCGAATCGTATTCCACGACAGCTTTCATGTTAACTCGCGGCGGCCGAAGTACTGCGTCAAGAGACGTCGCTTGGCGCAAGCGGCGGCAGTCGAGTATGAAGGTCACCAACAGCTGATCGGCTCGGCAGACCGGTGGCGTGATCAGTGACGGAATGTCCCAAAACCCCGTCTGGGGCTGTGGCCTCAGTGGGCCGACGGTTGTTGCTGGTAGTACATCGGGTACGTACTCCACGTTGGCTGGTGCAGATATGTTTGGTGGATGGGCATTTCGTGAACCAGAGGGTATCCAGCTTCTGGGAACTTATTAGCGTCTTAGAAAATGCAACGGAAAAAATCAGAAAGGGGTTCGCAGCAAGACTCACCGGACTCGACATCCTCGTAGTCCGTCCTTGCCGCTTTGCTGTGCATACCTGGGATTGTGCCGCTGGGCAAGCCCCTCGAGTCCATCATTGGGGCCGGGATGCTGTTGGCCACGTAAGGAGCCCCATATTCATCCGTGTTTGCGGACGAAGATGGGCTCGAGACGTTGGAAGGGACCGACACCGGCCCCCAGCTCTCCGCTGCGTCGGCTACGGGGACAAACGAAGGGCGGAGCTGATCTTGAACCACGGTGTAATCTCCCGATGACGGGAAGGGTGATGATCGAGGGCTCGACACGGCCCCACTGATTGAGCTCAGGTTATCGTCATATGCTGGCGCGAAAGTTAGAAAAAAGTCGGGGATGACAGCTGAAAGGGTTTGAGGTAATCATCTCACTGGAGTTGGAATAGGATTGCGCAGTGGGCAGGCCAATGCTCTCTTTGAGCTTGAACAGCTCCTCTTCCAGGGCTCTGTTCTTGCTCTTGACGCCCCCCAGCTCGCGTTCGAGCCTGTCGATGTGCTCCTTCGTCCTGGCCCGGATAGCTCGCTGAGCCTCTCTATCGTTAGCCCGCTTGCGAGCGAGCTGCGATGGTGTCAGAGTCGATACGCTCCTGGTGCCTGCGAGATTGGACGCGGGTCAATACAAAAAGCGCGAATGCTAAACCAAAAACAAAAAAACATTTAGGCAGGCGAAAGGCTTACCCTTGCGCTTGGTAGCCTTGGAAGGCTCTGCCGAAGATGATCGAACCATATCTCCTGCTGTGTCTGTGCCGTGTGGTTGAATAACGATGATTGATCTGTCTCGATGGTTTGCGGTTGTGGTGTGATGGGCCATACTATGGTGGGAACTTGTTCGTGCGTTACCGGGCAGGGATCAAGACGAGGGAGATCGGGCTGGCAAGCTTCGACTATTATACCAAGATCTATCATGAGAGCAGAGCAGGGGACCGAGTGCCGGCGGCAAAGGGTTTCAGGGACAACAAGCTGGTAGCAGGGGTGGCCCACAAGATGGATATGGATGCATCCGGACTAAGCCAGGCTGGACGCAGGGAACTGGCTAGCAAAGAGAGATAGGCCAAGTATCGGTGTGGGCAGCCGACGAGTACATACAGAGAATGTAACTTGGGAAATATGACAGACAGGTTAGTTAGCATGGACATGGCGTGAAATTGCCGAATCCACTTTGGAAGAGACCGCTTACAGATGGTGAAGTATGGGAGGGAAAAATACCTAGGCAAGGTAGGTAGGTAGGGGAAGAATGGGGTGGGCGGGTTGCGTGGATAGACAGGTCTGGATCCTTCGCTGCAGAGTGGTCCTCATTCGGAATAGGGCCAATTGCAAGCCCACTAAGCCTCAGAGAGAGAGAGTCCCAGCAAGAGACACGCGAAGTGAGAGGTGTCCAAGGTACCCGTGGATACACTCTGTGCTAGATGACGAAATGTAGACGTCTGTTCAGTCCAGGGACTTTGCAGAGGGGGCAACATCTCGCCGAACGCCCACATGGGCACCCGGGGATTTTCTCAGGCTTCGGAGGTTCTTTCCGAGAAATAGAGTTTGAGCTACTCCGGATTCGTGATAAACTCTGTAGAACCCGATATGCATACTAGGTATGAGTGGTGATGTATGCATGTCGAGCGGGAGACACACTAACGAAAAGGAATAATGTACAGGTGTCGGATGGCGCTTGCTCTCCCACACCTCTGCCTGTCTAATGACGAGCGAGCCAGTTACTTTGTTTGTTTTCTTGTTTATTTGTTTTTTTGGTATCCGATGCGATGCATGGCCCAAAAGCCTCCCTCCCCCGGGGCCGGGATATATCATGTAATAGGAGCGCAGCCACTGGCCCACCCCCCGGCCCAAGTTCCCTACATGCATGTGCCACAACGGACTTCACTCCGAGTGTTCAATGAGAATGAGGGGGAGCGTGGGAGGGGTTCGTTCGCCCACTCTCTGCTCTGGGAGGGGGGAAGAGAGGGGGACAAGGACAAAATTAGGATACTTGCCGTCCATCCCAGCCCGACTTAGCTGTTGCCAAAATTCGAAGGGATAATGCCGGCCGTCAGGGTTGTCCTTTTTGGGGGGGGGCTGCCCTGACCATTCCGGACACGACCCGACAAAGTTCTGGGTAGCAAGTGATTGATCACGGGGAACGCCGAGAGCAATCCAGGCGTGGCAGAGGCATCCCCATCTTTCGCGATTGCACGCGGCAGCTTGGGCGTCACGAAGCGAATTTGGAGGGGCCACAGGTAACGAATGTACTTTGTGTGTTGCAGCCGCAGCCTATCGTGAACGAGCTGTGAGGAACCGGCCGTGCGAAGCTTTTGGGGGAAGAGAGAAGACCGCAATTGGAAAAACGCAGCAAAAAAGCAGGCTCGTGGCGCATAAAAGAGTTCGTGTAGGGCATCATCGTTTTCCGCCTAGCCGAGTTAACTTATCGCAACATGGTCCTATACGTGATGGGATTGTACAACGTGTGTGTAGTACGTAGCAGGTAGCTCTCCTCCTCTCATCGTGGGCGGCCCCCTTCATTCGCCCAACCCACGATTCTGCCAAGAAGAGGACGAGCGTCGGTGGCTGCATGAGTTGCTCGTGACGGCGGAGAGAGAATGTCTCAGCTTTTTCTTCGCTCTCAGCTTCAAGGTACATATCCGTCCGCCTTTTACAGACTAATCCGCACCTCACTGGCCAGAGCGTCACCCCTTGGCGTCGGAGACGTATGTGGCGGCGGAAAAGCACGAGTGAGTGAGAAATGGCATTTGTCTCGACACAATCCAGGCCACGCGACGGCGCCAAAAGTGCATTCCGTCCGCCGCTTCCGCAGATCCGGGGCATTTTCTTCGGTGAAGCCGCATCCATGCCGCGTCGAATGCTGGCTGGGATCACACTGACAGTTGCGAGAAGCGTCATGCATTGACACGAGCCCCATTTCCCAGAAGCCCCCTGAGATTCGCGAAACCGAAGCACGTTGCGCCGGCAGGCAGTCACGGCTTTGGGGGGGTAACCTGGGATTGATGCTCGGTTTCTCGTGGGATTCCGGCGATCTCTGGGATTTGCCAATCGCCAAGAGATCTCCGCCACTGGCTATTCTAAGTCACTCCCGGCACTCTGGTTTTGTACGCCTCGTCCCCGGAGAGTCGTAGGCAACGATGAATACATACATACAAGGTACATATCATCGATCAGGTCAGCGTTCTCGATACGAAAGCGACGGCGGCGTTGCTCACCGGACCGGATGAGGTGAGGTGAGGTTTTCGTGTCCCACTCCGCCCACTCCAGGGCACTCCATCTTTGAAATTGTCCGGTAATCACACACATTTCCTGCAGGGTGTTTGTGACAGAACCCACCAAGATCAAGCCACCCCTGGATGAGTCCGGATTATTGGGTCACCTTCGGATTGTCACCTCTAGAGTTATCACTGCCGGCGACCCCGTGAATCGTATGCAATCGTCCCCCGTCTCAGATGCCACTTTGTTCTTTTGGGGCTCCGTAATGTGGGCGCGTATCGATTTCCGCTAAAATATTCTGCCACGCTACGCTCCAGCTCTACTGCTGTACACCGTGCCGTTGAGTTGGGTATCGTAGTTGCCGCGTGTTAGCCACGACTCCTCTTCAGACATCGAGAAATTGTCCGCCGGACACTTAAACCGTACTAGGTACGGGGTGCGCTAGGTATTGTGTTGTTGAATTATGGAATTTTTCATTTTGCGTCCCTCTCTCGTCTGCATCTAGAACGACAAACCGGTGCCATATCCCCGCCCCCCCCCGGGTATCACGAGTATCACAGGTTGCCCTCAGACAAGATAGCGGCCTTCACATCCAAAACCTTGGTTCTCGAGTGTTATTTCGCCATTTCTTCAGGCGTCTCCAGGACCTCATCTTTTACCGCTTCCACAAGCTCGTTTATCCCCCCGACCTCTGTTGGCCCGCTCATGCCTTCTGGAGGTAGTGCCCATTGGGGGAGCGGACTGACGTAGCTCCAGCTGCCTCCGGCATCCTCATATCGGAGACTGTGAAGCCAGAGTGAAAGCTCATGGTCACCCGGGTCGGTGTATAGCGGCGTATCACAGATTTCACACATCTCTCCAGTCAGTTTCTCAGCCCTGCGCTTGTGATACAGGTCGACGAGTTCGTCGTGGTAAGCTACGGCATCAGCGACGTCTTCTTTACCCATGCGGTCCAAACGAGTCATGATATCTTCATCGTTGTACTCGCTCCCATCCTGGTCATTGCACCCGAGGTTTAAACCCCAGACCCTCTGGTTTGCGTAAATAGGATCGTTCTGAATCGGGTGGCCGAGGAACTGCAAGTGCACCCTGATTTGATGTGTTCTGCCAGTCAAGGGCAGACAACGAACGATCGAGTAGCCCTCTTTCGCAACCCATGGCCGCCTCTTTTGCTCCTCATCGATCTCCTCTGGCGTCTTCGGTCGCCCGCCAGACGGCTTGGCAGTCCCTTCCTTTGGCGGGTAGTATGCCAAGCGTTTGAACACTGTCCGCGCCGACTTCCCGTTGGCTCGAACTCGGTTAAGGCCTAGCCTTGGTGATATCTGAAGTATCGGCTGGTTACAGACGACTTCGCCATCAGGAAACTTCCCAATGACGCGAGCAAGATATTCCTTCCGAACGGTACGTGCCTGGATCTGCTTCCCCAACTCCACAGCAGCCTTGGGGTTCTTCCCTATGAACAGAATGCCGCTCGTCAGACGATCTAGCCTGTGGCACGGGTGGGGCATGAAGTGGGAGCCTCTCTCGGCCCTCATAATCTCAATGAGCGAGTTGTAGTTATATCTTCCTGCCGGATGCACAGGGACTCCGGCAGGTTTGTTGACGACAATCATACCATCGTCCTCGTGGATGATCTGGATATCTTCCGCGGTGACCGGGGGCTCGTGCCGATGGATGGTATGGTTTACTAGATCCCCGTTTTGCACTATATAGTCGGGCCCAACGGCCTTGCCGTTGACCACGATTGTTCCCTTCACCATGGCATCCCTGTAGTATTCTTTCGGGCGGTCTCTAAACTCGCTCTCGAAGATATCTATCAAGGGCCGGCCGCGCCATCGTCCTTTACACCAGGTATGGTAGGTGAAGAAATACGGGGCCACCCTCCGCAGGCCGTCATGGAGGTAGTATGGACGTGGCCATGGGTCGCCGCATGGCGTTGTCAAGACCTCGGATGTTTTCTCCTCGGCAGGTTTCGGCGGTTCGAGGTCAGCAATCGCTACTGCGGCAGTCGAGGCAAGTGGTTGCTGAGTCGTCATCATCGATGAGAAGGCCTGGCCTAGCTTAGCTAGGGGCGCAAAGGTGCGCCTTGTTGCAGCCAGCGTGCTTGTCGATTACGGATAACTCGGAAATGTTAGCCAGATCGCGTCGTATGCCACGGAGTGGCAACATCGAAGAAGATTGAAATTTTTTGGGCGGTTCAGCGCGGGAGCGCGAGAAATCGATGTCACGGAACTGGTACGGAACACGCACCGCGGTAATTACCTAGTCCATTAGTGGGCGGTGACAATTGGCAATTGTCAGGTAATAATTACAGGCCCATGTCAAGGTTCACTGCACTGGAAATGCCACTACCTTGCCTACCCGTGACGTACGTAACTTTATTCCACCCCGCCAAAGCTCCCTGAAGCTCAAAGTTCCTTACTGAGGTACGTACCTGTAACAAGCACACTGGTTCGCTTGGCATCCAGCTGGAATGCCTCGGCATCCTTAGGTCTAATGTCCAGATCCTCGGGTGACCTATGTTCTTGTGTTGACTTCTCCTCAACCACGTTACAGCTGAATTTCCATGTCTAGAAAGCTTGAGCTCCAAGTTGGTATTCCGCAATGCAGATTGCTCCAAAGATTGTAAGAGCCAAGACGTTTAAGAGCAAGCGACGCCAGTGTTGTGGATCGATCCCCTACAGCAGCCGTTGGGAGCCTCACTACCAGGAGCTGGAAACCCACCGCTGATTAACTAGCTGCTCATATCCGACGGGCACGAGTCAGAAGACCAAGAGCTAAGAGCAAGAATCATATCATGGCAAGCTACGAGCAGCTGAAGCAGCGGCGAAGGACTGACTACTCCTACACCCTAGAGTATAGAACCCGATGGTGAGAACCCCTTTTAGAGTTTCCTTCATGCAGGGGACGGCATATCGCCACCGACAAGGGGGCAGCAAGCTCTTGAATCTTGATCCTCGCTTGAGGACAATACCTGCTTCGTTGGATTTCATTCAGTAACAGGGCCGTCACAGGGCGGACAATGACATGTATGACCACATGAACAACTCTATCTACAACTTTTTGTACGCCACTCGCCCTCCTCCTCCACCTCCACAGCTGGGTTGTTTCTAACCCGGTGGCGACAGATACGATTCCGTCATCAACACGTATCTGATCGAGAACTGCAATCTCAACCCTTCGTCGTCGAAACAGCACGGCGTCGTGGTGCACTCTCACAGCGACTACTTCGCCTCCATCTCATTCCCAGCTATAGCCGAGCTGGCGTTGCGGGTGAACAAGCTGGGCAAGTCCAGCGTGACCTATGAAGTCGGCCTGTTCGAGAAAGGCGTGGATCAGGTGAGGGCGGTGGGAGAGTTTGTGCAGGTTTTTGTGGAAAGATCTACGGGAAGACCCAGCACCACGGGTATGAGCGATGAAATGCGGCGTGGTTTAGAACGCATCTATGCTGGCTCTACCTCAACCAAGCTTTGAGTTGTCCGGGGCTGTTTGAAACTCTCTTTCCAACTGGGCTTGTATACCTCACCAGAAGTCACAATGTAGCTTCAATAGCAAAGACGGGTAATTGGTACTCCTGCAATATCTAGGGGCCGTCGTCACTGTTGCAACTCAAGCTTCTGCCGAGCACCATCCTGCTCACCACTCCTGAAGATCTTTTCCAGAACCTCAAGATCCGCAAGTGCTTCCTCGGGAGACTGCAAGGGATTCGGCTTCCCAGCACTCAGGCTCTCCGCCCAGGCCTTAACCTCTTCCTTGACACCATTGCTGTACTCAAACTCCTTCACACTTGTATCTGCCTGCTCGCCATCGCCCCGCACAACCGTCACCTTGTGGTCACTGATGGTGACGCTCCCGTGCTCGCCGGCAATTGCATAGTCACCCGCACTCAGTGTCGAGCCCGCATGCACGGAGAAGGAGCCTATGGCGCCTGACTTTGTCTTGATGGATGCTTCCAGCGAGTCAATCGGCGGGAGGTGCTTCTGGGCAAGATTGGTGTACGCGACGACGCTTTCTATGGCTGCTTCTTTGCCCAGCAGGGTTCGCAGAATGGCAACGAAATGAACGCCGCCGTCCAGGAGGAAACCTCCCTGGTATTCTGGTACCTTTCTCCATGAAGTCTCGATGTACTTGCCCCCTATCATCGCTGGTTAGCGTCTATCCGAAAGGGTGAGCCTCGCACGGTTGACATGTATACCTTCCTTGATCATCCAGAACACTCTCGCATTGAAGCCAATGATCTTACCCAGCTTCTCGACCTCCTTCTTGGCATAGTCGACTCTGGGTAGAAAGCGGTAGTTTTCCGCGACGGCGAACGTGACGCCTTTTTCCGCCGAGACCTTCTTGTAGTACTCGATGAGCTGCTTCCCGCGCGCCAGATCCGCGGCGATGGGCTTCTCGGAGAGGACGTGCTTCCCTGCGGCCAGCGCTTCTTCGATGTACTTGGGCTGGTTCATGATTGGCAATGCGAAGATGACGGCGCCGATGTCCTCGCGGGCGAGAAGGTCCTGGAAGGACTTGCCCGGCCCGGAGTCGTCCGAGTACAGGTCTGGGGAGGCATCGCTCTTGGCGAGTTCCTCTGCAGCCTCCTTCGCCGACTTGAGCGAGCGAGAGTAAATGGCCTTCAATGAGAGTAATCCACTGGAAGCAAGAATGGCAGGCTGCAGTTCATGTTAGAACGCTGCTCTTCACTGAGGCTCTTGATCACCTCACAATATGCTGCTCCTTGGCGAAAATTCCGCCTCCTGCAATGGCAACACCGATTGGGGCCATTGTATCTTCTTCTAAATCACAGTCTTTCCTAGCCCGAGTTGGTATTCTGAATGATCTGATTGGCAGGAAATGCCCAGCTGTTACTCGGGGGCTGAAAAACGATATCCTGCCAAGAACACAAGTGTGGCTAAGAGCTTCGTGATGATCCTACGAAGAGGTAGCCGGAGCTTGTAATAACCAACTCCTTCAGCCGGGAGCGCTAGCACGCGATATACGTGCCGCTCGCCGTTCCGCAGGGAGCCGGAAATGATAGAAGCGGAGTATCCAAGTTAGGCTTCGCCTTTCGTGGTCCACGCTCATTGATTCAAGGCATCGCGCGCGGAATCGCCTCATTTAGCTGAGAAGAAACCCCATTTTGACCGGATATGATAATGACGAACATAACTCAAGTGCGGGGGGCCGCGGTAGTCGCCGGGATCGCAGCTTGAGTACGTGCTTGTGCTACGTGAACCCATTGCATGAAGTTCCCCGCACTGGTTGCTTGGTCGAAGCTTCAATATTTGACGTTGGTGTGTGGCCTCGAGCCAACTCCACCGCAAACCCTAAACGAGTCCTGCTGGGGTTTAGAGACCGTCGTCAGCTTACCGCTTTGCCACTTCGCCAAGTTATGATGTGATACGTCCTCTACAGCAGTTATTCCCATGTCAATTGGTGATATTTTGTGATATTGCGCTATGTACATGGCCAAAGCATGACTTGGCACGATCTTAATGCCAGACTATTCCCCAGTTTCCCATATACCCTGTCACCCCTGTCTAACTTTTTCGTATTGCATCACATCACATCACAGCCCACACTCATCACTCATCACCCGCCGCCCACCATTGCCGAACAATGTTTGCAAAATACTTCAGCCCCAGAGTGATCTACACGGCGTCGACCTCGCCTTCATGACTCTCCGGGCTATCGTCCTCCAATCGATCCAGCGCCCGCTGGCACTCCTTATCCCACTTACTCATGCCTACGATGACCCATTCGAGGATACCTACGATGTACAGCGCCACGCACTGTCCGATCCAAAGGCCAGCTAGGCCCCATCCATGGAAGGCGAGGTAGATACCGAACGGCAGAGCGCCGCAGTAGTAGCTGACGAGATTCACTGCCGCGCCTACCCATTGCCGGCCCATCCCCCTGAGGGCGCCGCCGCAAGATCCGTTCAGCCCGTCTGCGATCTGGAACAGCGCGACGAACGGCATCACCTCTGCAACTAGGCGGATGACCCGCTCGTCGTCGTTGAATATCTTGCCGAAAACGTCCTTGGTCGCCATGAGGATGGTGAGCACGATCGCCCCGAGGATCACGGACAGAATTGCCGCGGCATGGGCTGCTCGCGCCGCCTCCTTCGGCTTCTGGGCTCCGAGGAGGTTACCTAATCTCGCGGACGCAGCGACGCCGAGCCCGAAGGGAATGGTGTTGATGATTTGGTCTGCTGTCATGATGACTGACTGGGCGGCCAACGGAATCGTGCCGAGTCGGCCGGCAGCCAAGGCCACAATCTCAAACGCCCACCACTCGGTGCCAACATGGATGACGCCGAGGAACGCAAGGCGAGCGAACGGAGCCATGTTCTTGATTGCTCTTCGTGGCTGCAACCCTCCCCAGCATTCCTTACCGCGGACGAACGCCGCATACGCCACCAGGAGCAGGAACGAGATCCAGTAAGAGATTCCCGTAGCGATCGGCGCACCGTAGAGGCCCATCTTGAAAGTGTGGATGAACAGGTAGTTCAGACCCGCATTCATCGGAGACGTGAAAAGGAGGACGTATGTCCCCGGCCGATATATCTCTGGACACCCGGGGGGTCAGTAACCATGGTACGCACTGATATGTTCCTCGCACTCACCTTGTGCCTGTAAAAACTTCTTCATCGCCTCGAACCACACGTAGCCCAAGCCTCCGGGAATCAAGCACCGCAGAAACATGGCGCTCTGCACGCAGATGTACTCCTCCTGGCCGAGCAGCCGAAACAGCGGCTCCGAGAACCACCACAGCACGGTAACAATGGCGTAGAACGCGGTCAGCACGATGATGCCCCGCTGCAGCAGGATGCCCAGATCATGCTTGTTCGTCGAACCGGTATAGCTGCTCGACGCAAGTGTGTCGAGCGCCGTGGTGCCGCCAAGGGCGATGAGCCACGCGGTGGCCATGGCGAACATGTAGCTGAAGGCGGCCGTCGCCAGCGCCTCGGGAGAAAGCCGGCCGACGATCAGCACGGAGATGGTCTGCAGACTGTTTTGCAGCGTGTAGGCCAGTATGACGGGGATGGCCGCCCGGGAGAGGAGCAGGATCTCGGCCAGCCATTGCCGGAACTGCGACGGCTCCTGCTCGTTGGCGGTCTTTGGGATGAGAGCGGATGTCTCGTTCGGCGGGGTGTCCGTTGGCGACAGGGTCCCGGAGGACGAGAGGTCCGGCATGTTGGGGATGGGCTTGCGGTACAATGATGTTCATGTAGGTTCTGATTGGCGGCTTGATCCGGTGGTTCCTTGAGAAGCCTGGGGATTTCACGCACGGCAAAAATGGGAAGTGCAGGGCGAGCAAGCAGAACGAGTCAGGTAGAGTTCGAGATTGTCGCACCGCATCTAAGACACGATCTGAAGAGTAACGAAGCTCCAATGGCAGCCCATGAAACACCAGGGAAAGATGATGATGATGCAGAAGAGACCCTTCTTCAATCCGCACAAGAAAAGAAACAGAAAACGACAGCCCTAGGCCAACTCGTCATCATCTCAAATTCTTCCCCGCCGGCCAGATAGGTAAATGGAAGAGATAGCAAGATAGCTAAAAAAAGCTACCCAGGCCCCATCGCCGCATGGCGAGTGGTCAATTGAGTCCATCCCCACGAGCGCCAGCGTGCCCCTCCAACCCCTCGCACAGCGTGGCGTGCAGACGAGAAAAGGCGCAAGATTGGACAGCGATAAGCTTTTTCGCATCCGGCACCCAAGTCCCGCACGCAAAGCGTTCCTCTCAGGCTTCTGAATGGCTCGTCGCTCGCTGTGGCGGGCGGCCGTTTGCTGTGTCCATGCGCGCTGCGGGCAAAGACCCTCGGATTTCTCGAACAAGTAAGAATGTGTCAAGAGATGCAGCACCCGTAGCGGCGAAAAAGGGCAGAGATAGCTAGACAGATTTGGTGGGTTCGTGGGATAGGCAAATACATACGTAGTAATGGGCCCAGCAGAAAGAGACAGCCAGACCCGGAGCCCACTTGGCCCTAGGCGGGGTTTTCGGGAACAAAAACCCACGCTAAGCTGAAGAGAGGAGAAAGATAGCAGATTCCGCATGCCCTCCTCCTCCTCTTACCTCATCTCGTTTGCTGGCATGATCGGCCCTCCGATTGTCCGATTGCGCCGATTTGCCGCGTGCTCTCGTCGATGGCGATTGAGATCGGTTGGGAAATTCCAGAACACTGGGCTCGTGCGGATCCGAGAAGGACACGGACGAATTGTGAAGGGCCTACTGCGATATTGCGTGGTATCGGGGAGGGCAAAATACATACATCAGCGTAATTAAGACACAAAAAATATCAGGCTTAATCGCCTGGGACTGGCGCAGCCGTGAGAGATGGTGGAAGAGGCGTGGGAAGGGGGAATTGGAAAACGAGCCAAAAATGAAAGACATTTGTCCTGGGCGATCTCGATCTTTCGAGATGTCACTGAAAGTGCGCAAAAGATACCACACGACGTATGTAGAGGAAAAAAGGCAAGCCTCCTTGCCTCTATGCTGCTTCAGCTCTGCAGCTTGCGGGCAGCCTCTTACATATCAGACACCAACAAATGAGATTGACGCAGAAGGTAGTCTCGTTCGTGAACAATGTATACACATCTGTGCCCTTCCGTCAGATTTCCGTCAGATCTTCGTCAGACCTGCACGATATCATTAAACAGACGTTACACAAGACATCAAAGCTGGGGAAAGCCAACCTCAGTGCCTGATAACTCGACTTATCCGGGCCCCCAAGACACGCCCTCGTACCTTGGACATCCCCATAGATCTCCCCCCCATGCCACGGCACACATGTCGATTGGAAGCGAGGAATTTCTCCGAACTGGAACAGGCATGCCAGTCCCAAAGTACGTCGCCAGAAACTCTAAATCCGGATCCTTGATCCTCATTCGCCTCGACAGCTTTCCGGGGGAATATTGGCAATAGCCTGGGCATCTGGCGAGATTGGACCCCCCGGGCCCGAGCGGTGAGCCAGAGTCCAGAGTACAAGCCTCAGAAGCCGAACACTTGGACACCGGCAACTGTCCTGATTGGAAGGTCGGGTATGTGCGCGATCGAAGACGAGATGGGGCATCTCGATGCAACTTCTTCCCCCTTCAACCACCACGTGGATGCATGACAATGGAAATTGGCCTCTTCACTTGGATATGGTTCACTTTGTAAGAAGGTGCTTGGCGCTGTGAGGCACTGTCATGTACCGGCGACATGACCGCTTCATCGACCAGGTAGATCGGAAGTACACGTTAAATAATAGATTGAAGGCCCCCTGTGACTGTTCTCCAACCCTGACACTCTTTCTTTGGAGTTTGGGGGTTCCTTCAACTGATGTGCATGATATCGGACCCGATATCAGGCTGGCAAATCTACGTTGTAAGCGGATATGAGCAATAATAGACTGACATGATGATGTGGTATCTCTTCTTAGTAAACCGATGCTTCGAATCGCTCCAATGCGCATTTGCCAGCTCCAAACAACCGACCAGTCCTGCGAGATCTGGCGGCACTCAACCAGGCCGTCTGTACCTTGCTGACCCTTGTGCCAACGGTGTCGCATCCAAACTGAAACCCTGAAGCCTCTCGCAATCGGATATTCCGACGCTCAAACTCGCAAAATAGACTGTCACCAGTCCGGCTGGTGATAACCGTGCTTGGAGACGACCTTGCCGCCACCTTGCGGACCAGCTCCTTTCTCTTTATCCTCCCTTTTCACAGTCTCTTGCTCACCACCCAGCCAATGCTGTAGTGTCAGACCAGCCTTGGCGGCGTCCATCGAGACTTTCCAATTCTCCATACCAAGTGTGAGTATTGAAATCATGAGCATGCTTTTCACAAAACGCTCGTGTGGTGTCTTGTGGCAGCACGGCGTGATAGCCAGCATGATCCAATTGAATATGCCAACAGCCGATTTCCACGTCGTGAGTGGTACGCGCCATGTTGTAGTCCAGATCTGCAGGAACTCGGAAGGTGTGCACGTCTTGCTGATGGGCGTTCGATTCATTATCGCGCGACTATAAACCAACGCAGCCATGCGAACGACCTGATACATTGGATCTGGTTTAACTTCTGGGGGTTGTGGCGTACCAGGAGCTTCTAGCTGAGAGCCAGACGGCTCGGGGGATGAATTGTCACCAAGTAATGTTTCACTTTCAGACGAGCCAGGAGATTGTCTGACTCCTTGGGAGGATCGTCGACCTTCGGCAGTGCCTGAAGATGGCTCACTTGTTCTCCTCTGAGCCATGCTACCCCTTCTGCTCCCCTCACCATGCGTAAATGGCCCAGATTCGAACCGAGATAACGAAGATGGAATTGGGGATTGTTGACGGGAGTCTCCTGAGAGCGGGTTCAAGTTCAGGATGCGGTTATGCATCCACTCAGATGTGGATTTGACTTTCTGCAGCTGTTGGGGAGTCGGAACGGGAGGCAGGGAAAGCACGGTATTGAGGAGAAAACGCATATCATCCAGTATCGACGCGGTTGCGGGATGAAGGCCAAGAGCTTGCGCGCAAGTTTCGAAAGAAGGCAATCCACCAACATACGGTGAATTATGCGCCATTCTGAATGGGACGGCTATGAGGTCGGAGAACTCAAATTCAGGCCCGTTTTGAAGGAAAGGGGTAATTTCGTGTGCAAGCGCGATCGAGACGTCATGACTGTGGCCTGTTAGTATCGAAGGACATCTCGAGCATGAGAAAATAGACCCGAAGCTGTACTCCTGAAAATGGATCCATGGATGATCCAGGGAGAGACTCACGCGATAGCATTCTTGGCTAAAAAGCCGCTCATTCCTAACTGAGAGAACCCGCCACGAATTCTAATCATTTCCCGCAGCCCTCTCAGATGTGCCCTCAGATCCAGCGTTTCCCCCCAGTACCATTCGTCAACAATTAGCTGGATGACTCCCGCTATTGCGGCATCGCTGGTCTGGGAGGTATCAGAGCGGAGATGCTCGTTGAGCATGCGGATTGCTTGGCCTTTGTGCGCCATCACCAAGGTTCTGGGGACGTGGCCAGTCTCATTGAGAAAACACGTGGACGTATACAGGACGATCTGCAACAGTAGAGGGTCCTGGATAGCATACGGCACATATTGCTTAACAAATGGATTGTTCGGTTCTGGGTTGCCATCCAAGCAGGCTTTGAATCGGCAGAGCAGCTTCAGATCTGTATGTAGCAGGTCAGCTACACTCAGGACTGGAAATGGTGCGTAGTGGTAGGTTTGCTGACAGATCCTCAAAAGCTCGCCGTTCTGCCTCGTAGGCGCCATGGGCAAATGGCGAAGCTCGGCAACAGCTCCACCAATGGGCCATGGGTTTGGCGAAGTCGCATGCTCGGTATAAGCCAGGAACTCATCGATGTTCGACGGATTCCAATCCGTCTCACTAAGGTACTTGTTGGGAATACTGCTGTGATGCAGGAGTAGTTTTACGGCGTCATGTATGGCATCAGAGTGGATCTTGCAGTCTTTGTCACACTGTGGCAAATTTCCAGGCGCCATGCTTCCCGGCTGGTCGGTCCATGGCGAGCTCCACCACGTGTTCGGCGACCCGACACCGGTACTTGGGTATGTAGTCGTGATATCCACCCCTGACCACCGTACCACCTCACCACCGGGGCGTTTCGCCCATGGCGGTCGCGGCTCTTCTAGAAGAGCGTTGCGAGTTCCAGGTATATCGGTATCGGGGAAACGTTCTGGTCTAAGTGTTACCGTGAAGGTTGGCAGAGTAGATACGCCCGGAGCACTAGGTCGTCGTTCTCTGACTTGTTAGATTCGGGGCTTGCTGGTTATATTGTAGCACCGAAGGGGTGTTATCAACTTACTTTCCAAGTTTGTACTCGCAAACTGGTTGGGGAAACCGACGGGAACAGTTCCCACATGGCTGCCGTTGATCGCACTAAGTTGACCTTTAGCAACCGTGTTTCTAGATGCGAAAAATAAAGTAAATATCGACAACGAGTGGCAGAGCCTGTGCCATCTGTTTGGCCAACAAAACCTCCACGCAGGCAAGATAAGGCGAAGCTTGACGACTAACAAAGAGTACTGACTTTCTGCTTTCTTCTCCTGCATTCACCACACGATGTTGTCACTCTTTCCGCACGCAAGTTGCGAGAAGCCCGTTGCTGCGACCCTTCGGACATAGTATGAAAACGGCGGTGGATGCGCCTATTCCACCCTGAGAGACTCCAATCTGGTAGAGAACCGGCCATAAGGCTGACTTATAAGATTCAAGATCACCAGCGTCACCGCGCTGGGAGGTGGTCAGGGCTTTGACTGCAGGTGTTCGGATATAAGCCGATGTGGTTTAGCGTGTCTTCGCTTAAGCAACGCCAATGTGGGAACTTCCGGTAAGCTGGGAGTAAGATCGCTGGGTTGGTGCGGGAAGTCGACAGTTTAGGTTAAGGCGTCTTGGCATATATGAAGAAAGTAGGGGGGTTCTATCCAAGTTCCCAGGTGAGAAAATAAATGACACGACCGGCGGTCTTTTCGATGGTCGGAAAGAGTTAACACTGCTGAAACAAGAAAAGGAATGATTCATGATGCTCTGGCCTGTTGATATAATATCTTGAAACTTCGTTGCTACCGGTCTTCATATTTTTAGTAAAAGTGGCAGAGGGCTGAGGGCCACCACTCGGAGAGCTGCCTGTAGTGAGTGCATGCTTGACGTAAAAGCTCCAAGCGGGGTTTTGCAGGAAGCTCTGTCTCTCGTTCGAGGCTGTGCTAGCCACGTCCTAGCTCCCTTTGTGGCGCGTCAAAGCTCGTTGATGGTGAAAGCTTTCATGTGGCGTGTCCTGCTTAAACGCGATGGGGCTGTATCTTGACGAATGAACGGTCGCGACAGATATGAGCAAGCCGCCCTGGGACCCAGTCATTGACAGAATCACTTGACGGCCGTGTCCCACCATCAAGCTTTCTGGCGTTCTCTTTGGAATCATCGCCACCATTGCACACCTGAACATTTCCCGTCGTGGTTGCACACCGAGCCAACCAGCCGGAGGCAGACGTGTGACCGGCCGGGGGTATGATGGCGTGGCATTCGACCAGAAGACTCGCGATCTTGGTGACGGCACATTATGTTCGCCGAATTACACAATATGCCCACAAGGGGGATGGTCCGCGGAAGTGACTGGTTTGACCTGACATGCACTAACTTGAGCACCGGTTGACCACAAACTCAGAATCTTCGACAGTTGGCCACATTCCGAACACTGGGCTTGCTACCTGCGAAGACACTGGACCGGAACTATCCGTAGCGTAGTCATATCGGCTGGCTTCCACTGGCAGAGCGCCAAGAGTCATAACGATCTCGCGGTTCTGCCTGTTATCTGTTCAGCCCATCCGCCGTTTGGCGTCATGCAGTCACATTGTACCTTCAGCACATACGTAGTCTTGGCCGACTTTGGTCATTTTGGGCAGCAAATTTCGCCGGTTCTTGTCCGTCGGGAAGGATGGGCCATGGCCCTGACGACGTTGCAATCGGCCGCCTCGGCCAAATAGGATGAGATGTATGCAGAAACCACGGCAGGATCATGGCACCGGTCTCGGTTGTTCCTGACTTTCCTTCTTCGCAGCCCAGACTCCCAAGATTCCACGAACCTCAAAAGCTGGCAGGGCTGAGAATGACCTGACGTTAGGTGCATGCGCCATTCTGCAAGGAGCCAGGCAGGATATGACCATTAGATCCGTGGCCTCGCTGAGGGGTCCAATGACATGCCGGGATCAGTAAGTCGGCTGAATGGCAGCAGGGTTCCTCTGCCACAGCCATTGAATGAAACACGGATTGAGGAGAGAGAAACGGGTCCGTTGACTGGTCGACATTTCAGCCCCGTCCGTCCGAACACCATTACCAAACGAAAGTGATGGGGAAAAGGTGGAAATTTGGCGAGAGGAACTGCAATTAAGCTTTAAGCGCGCTAATCTGCCTAACTGCCTTATGCTAGTGGTTTAGTACGGTAGTTAGGTGGTAAATTAATCTGTATTAGTGGTGGTAATAGCGGTTAGTAGCACTACACGTAGCCCCGTCCCTGGTGATCATTGCCCGCCCTGCATTTGTGACGTATCTCTCCACTACTCTACTCAGCACACAGCACAGCGCAGCACAGCCCAGAGCTTATTCACGTCCATGATTCATTCATTGGGCTTCTTCTCAACACCTTTGGCCAGATCTTTAATGAAAACAAAGCCTAGAGATCTAAGAGTAATTAAAGCTATGTGCGAATCAAATCTTCAATTACTGTTCATTTTCAAATATCTCATTGAATTGCCAACAAAAACCTTCGACGCCGCAGTCGGCGCCGCGGGGGCTGAAGTCAGCCATATACTGGTTACTCACTGTACTATCCACAAAGGAAAGCCATAAACAGAGAGCAAAACTTGAAACGGG
Organism: Reticulascus tulasneorum; assembly: GCA_001557505.1. NCBI lineage: Eukaryota > Fungi > Ascomycota > Sordariomycetes > Glomerellales > Reticulascaceae > Reticulascus > Reticulascus tulasneorum. The sequence goes on along the minus strand of LSAX01000012.1, from coordinate 1,258,337 downwards.
CTCTTCTAGCCCAAATGGATAGTTTGCATACCAATCCAGGAAGACGGCAGTCCACATGCGTCTTGTTTCATCGTAAAAAGGCGTTCTCAGTCCTTGATTCGCGGACAGACATCAGGTGTTCTCGAACAAAAGACTCATTACATGCTATAAATGGTATCCGTGCTGAAAAGCCGCAACGGCCAAGCTGGCCCCCAAGAAACGCCATCCCATTCCCTCACCGTGCCCCTTGTCTTTGGAACACGAGTTTTCGGCAGTTGACCATGCTCGCAGTGTGCATGATTCAGGTCCACCCTTGCTTCCCGGTCGGTGTCTAGCCAACCAAACCTACTCCCCCTACCTGCCGCGGTAGTCTGGCTTCCTCGCCATGTTGACTGGTGGAGGCTCATCGTCCATCGGATAGGGCGGAGCAGGACCAGTGGGAGGAGGGGGACGACGACCCCCTGCCGCCTGGTGCTCTGGTAGCGGTGTCTTTGGCGGTAGGGGAGGTGGGACGCGATGGGGCTGCTGCGGCTGCTGCGGCGGTTGCTGCTGCTGTTGGTTCGCTGGCTCTCTCTGCCGCCGGGGATGCTCATCCGCGCTCGTAATGGCTATCTTATCCGAACCTGCTGCGGTTCGATACTGCGCTGGCGTCGGCGCTGTCACCACCAGCCGATCCGAGTCCTCAACTCGAGCAGCTGGTGGCTGTGGAGGTCGGGGCGGTGCGCCAGCAGGTGGAGTCAGTGACTTGCCTGGTGACGGATGTAGCCGTTCGCCTGAGCTCCTTGGCGAGGGAGTACCGGCGGCGGCCTGGAGGTTTAGACTGTCTCGTTGTCCTGATTCGTAGGACGCGCGACTCGGAGGAGTGTTGTGGGCCGGCCAGCTAGGCAAGTCCCCTGCCAACTCGAACGCGATCGGTTCAGACGAATCTGATGATTTCTGTAGCTCGGGCATGTCTGGTAACCGAGCAAGTCGGAGATGGGTTCTGTTGATTTTGGCAAGTTTTGCAGCAGCCCCTTGTATCATCTTCTGCTCAGCCTCTCTGCTCGTGTATCTTCGCGTCCCAGTGCTGATTTCGGATAGTCGATGCCATTCGTTCATACCAAACTCCCCCACCCCAATCTCAACATTAAGGCGGTAGTAGTTGTCGATACTAACATTCCTCTTTGCAAGCAGCTCCTTCTTCATGTTCTCATGCGTCGTCTCACAGCCCTCGATCTTCGCAATCAGTCTCCGCCGTGCATCGGCAAAGTCGCCCAAGATGCCCTCATACCACAACTGTTGGTTCGAGTCGCTCCCCTTGGGACGTTTCCCTGTCCCCACACTCATAAACACTCCAACTTCTCTACCAGGCCACTCATTCACTACTGCTTCGTCAAGGGCTTCAGGCGATGGGTTGAACGACCCGGAACCATCATCGTGGAAGATCGACTGCCCAATCTGGATTGGCTTGAATGCCAGGCCAATGGCGCACGTCGCCCTTCCGGCTTCCCAAATCTTGCAATCGAATTCTGGTGCTGGCTCTCTCCTGGAATCATAGGACCGCAAGACCGCAGGGGCGCCACCTTTGGGTGTGCCTTTATACATTGCGGTAACAGCACTAGGCGGGTGTTAGCAGTTTGCCGATGGCGAAGTTCACGAGAGGGTGGACAACTCACGTCTTGGTCCTCGTCTCTCTGGAGTCATAGAGTCGGGCATTCGGCTGGCCCCATCGCGAGTGGAGGGCGGGTCTTGCCATCTGGGCCGTGGGACTCCTTGCGCTGAAGCTGACAACACTTGCATTGCTCAGATGCCTCCTCGGGCCTCCGGCAGCCGCACTGGAGAAGGCGGCAGCGCTCATGGGACCGCCCATATCGGTCTCGGTCCCATCGTTTCCTTCCTTCTCGACTATGGTGTGTTCGCGGACAGCCTCCCTGATAGCCTCCTCCAATTTGGAGGCCTTGAACAAAGTGGATCGGTATGGGATGCCAGCAATTGTTTTGTCCGTCTCGAACACTATCCGAGTCAACCTCACGTACAGCTCCTTGCACGTCTCCAGGTCTAGCCGCAGGCGACCCAGCATGAGGGCGATTAGTCCGCCAGTGCCGGTTCCCACAATTAGGTCGAAGTGGTCGCAAGGCTTGGGTATCTCATTTCGTCGTGGAGCTCGTCCTTCGCATTCGACAAAGGTTCGGTGCATAATTTCTTGGATGATGATGAGCATCGAGTAACCTCGGACGCCTCCGCCATCTGTAGTCTCTGTTAGCTACCATTTCATCCCCCGCCAGTGTATTGTGTGCGGCAGCGCCTACCTAGAGATAAGATGCGGAGGGGAGGGCCTTTTGTGGTGTCCCTCCGCCTCACCCCGTTTAAATCCATGTCGCGCAGTGATGACAATATTTGTGGGATGTGTGTCGGTGGTTGTTGGAGAGGTTAGAGTAGGGCTTTTTGTTTGTTTCGTGAAGAAACAGCTGGTTCTCGATGTTTTGACGAGCGACTAGCCTGGGGGGGTCATGAGTGACGCAAGAAACGACCCGCAAGTTGAGCACAGGCAGCCCTGCAACAATACCTGACGCCACAGCAATTTGGGATGCGACAGGCTTGGCGGTTGGTGTTGCTTGGCTGGCTGGTTGGGCGGCCTCGGGGGGCGGACTTCGTCGTCACGATCTTCAATAGGGTAGCAGCAGGTCCGGAGAAAGACTCTTGCCTCTAGAATACAGAGGTCATTTTGGAAAAAGAGCGACAAGAAAATTCTTTGTTTTTAAACAAGGCCCTCATCAACGAGTCCCTTTGCGCATTTTGCCTTTCTCGTAAAGATAATCGGCCACGCTTACGAAATGATTTATGGGCATCAATCAACGGTGCTACGTAGTAATCAGCTAAGGTAAGGTAATAGTTAGCTAGCTGCGCACCGACATAGCGCGCGCTGAAGGTACGAAATAGCACTGATGCAATGCAGTGAGCATGAGAAGACCCCTCCACACTTCACCTACTGTACTTATTATGTACGATACCCGCAAACAATTGACGGCAACATGGGATTTGTGTGGGTGGGCGGGATGCAGCTGTCTCTCTCTTCCCGCTGCGCGTCTCTTTGAGGCTGTGCTTCTCCGGGAGGGCTGTGCTTCTAGTGCGATCATCGTTGATTGCTCTGTGATCGTTCTGACAGGTTCCTGCCCTCAAGCTTTGAAACGAGGTTCCCCTTGTTGATCGATGCTCGGGACCTGCACTAGACGAGTTTGAAAAGCCAGCTATGATGACGAGTTCGCGACTTACTTAGTATCTACCCCGCCAGATATCCTTGCATCGTCTACACCATCCTTGTCAGAGAACCCTCGTTTTGCTCCCGGGGTGGAGAGACTGCTCGTTTATCCTCGGGCCTTTCCAGCAACGTAAATACGCAGTCTGTCGGGCAAGAAATGCAGGAGCAGTGCAATATACACAGCTCATGCCGGTGAACAACAAGCTTATGTTAAGATGCAGCAAACTATTCAACTCAGCTGTCTCGTATCTTGGGCTCCCGCATCAAATAGGCTGCAGTGAGATTCCCTGGTCTTCTTTGGGACCCGGGAAACCCCTTCCATTCCATGCATCCTTCGGCACGTCACCGTTTGGTTTGGAAGCGTCGGCGAGTCCGTACTCTTACTGGCTGTGGTGCGATGACGGGTCACGTGATCGACCATCTGCTTACCACTACCTTACCAGCTTACTCCAGACTCTGGGAGAGCGAGGATCCCTACTTTCGTGCCCGCACCCAAGTAACGTAAACATGTCTTTCATGAGATTACATCAATGTGACAAATTCATGTTATGTGCTTCTGCGCTGTGCGGAGTGGCGGTTCTCGAAGGCCCTGCCCGTGCGGAGCTGCACTTCGTCTGGTTCTAATTAGCAGACGGAGGTCCAAAAGACGAGCAATAAGTGTCCAAGCCGCGAACGGGATGCCTTGCAAAAGGTTAAGAGGATCTTCGTTCCCCACACCGAAAGCGTGAGCCGACCGAGACTACGAAGCAGGTGACTCCCAGGACGGCGGCTACACAGGATAACTACCTTGCCATGGGACATGGGCAAATAGTTGTGGGGCCATAGGCTACAGCCAAGTGTTATCATTGCGCTTAGATATGGGATTGCAAAATGAGAAATGCCAATGCAATACTGAGTGCGAGGTATTCGGTAAATCCCCAAGACGGCCGAGCGCCAGATCGTCGAACCCGGCAATCTCGGATACAGCATCAATGCCGATTAAACCCTTACGAAGTCGCCGAGCTATCACCCCCAGATCTTCAAGACAGATACACTATTGCACTGACCAAGCGTAGACACTCAACCGACTTGGCCCTCCGCAGAACTGTGTCGGGTTGCCCCCACAATGCATATTGCAGTCGGCCTCGGTCGCTGCAACCGACCCGGGCTGGAGGGCATCGCCGCAAAAGCACTCGGCGGTATACTCAAGGCCAAACATCAGCCATCCTAGCCCAAGACAGTACCCCCCACACGTTTCCACCGTCATTCCATTGTTAGCGGTTGCCGCTAGGATTTGGAATTGTTAGTCATCTGAAGAGTGAGGAGATTGGGTACCGCATTATTGCCGCTATTACTTACCTCTATGAAGAGCACGACTATTCGTGGCCTCGGTGAAACATCCCTGATAGGCGTAGTTGTTCGTCGCCCCAGGCCCAGGCGGGTTACCCGTCGTCCCATACAAGCTGAGGCGGTTCGTGCCACCACAGATTTCGGAAGGGAAACCCGCGCAAGCCGTGTTGCAATCGCTTGCTAAGGCGGGGACAGCGCCGGCGGCGAGCTGAGAGTCATTGCCGCATGTACACTGACCGCCCTCTGAGAGTGCGAAGTACAGACTTGTGTGCTCTGTGATGCAAAACGCCGCGCAGAAGCTTATTGACATACTCGCGGATTCAGTCGTTGCACCGGACAATGCTGAACCAGTCGTTGCATCCTTGTAACAACCATAGGACTTGAATGCGAGCGGCGGGACAGGATTGATCCCGTACACGCTTAGTCGATTGCCGTTGCCACATTGCTGGCTTGTGTTACCTGAACATGCCATGCTACAGTCTGTCTCGGATACCTTGATGCTGCCGCGCGAGAGAGTAGTGCCGCAGTAGCATTCGGCCCCGTATTCCATGCCGAAAATATCCTGGCCGTTTTGGGTCAGGCAGAACTCTGCACATGTCTCTATGGACATGTTCGTTTGAGATGAAGTCGTTGAGTGGGACAGAGCACGAACGCCTTCCGCCTCAGTGTAACAGCCATAGTAGCTATATGGGTCTTCGGGATCATCAGGGTCATCTGGGTCTTCAGGGTCTTCGGGAATATCAGACGCCAGGCTGAAGATGTTGATTCTCTCAACCTGACCGCAGAATTGTCCGGCGTCCCCAGCGCATGGCATATCACATTCTTCGCCGCTGACCGAGACGCCCGAAACCGAGATCTCGTTTGCGCATCTGCAGTCCTGGCCATTTTCCACGCCGAAATAGGCATAGTTGGGCAGGCACTGCGCTCCGCAGTACTCGACGTCCATTTCCGCAGATGTGTAGAGCGGTCCCTCGAGCGTCCTCCCAGGACTAGCGCTATCTGTGTAGCAACCATGATATGAGAATCCAGCCTCAGGGGCCGTCTCGTCTAACATACCAAAAAGGTTCACAACACCTTGACCACCGCAAAGCTGCTCGTCATTACCGCCACAGGGTATTTCGCAGGCTGCTTGGTCGACCGCCTTTACGCTCCCGGCAGCGCGAGCCGAGCCGCATCGGCAGATGAGGGACGAATCGAGCGAGAAGAAGGTATAGTGTGGAAGGCAGTGTAGTGCGCAGGCTTCCCGATCCATATCCCAGTCCCAGGTCCACCCTGTGTACAGAGCTGGCCCATAGGCTCCAACAGTATAGCATCCGTAGTCTGTGAAGGCAGGTACGGCCTTAGGAACAAAGCGCTTCTTTGTTTTGGAGATTTCGGGCTCAGTCGAGTACACTTCCACGGAGTCGTAACCACCGCATAATTCAGTTCTGTCCCCGCTACATGGTACATTGCAAGAGGCAGAAACTGTCGATCCAATGTATACGCCAATATCGCACCAGCACGTATTGCCGTTCTGTAATCCAAAGACACGGTATGAGTTGGAGGCGCAATAATCCGCACACATCTGGAACGTCAAACTATCGCTCGTAGTCCGTCGGTCGTACAGCACGGGTCCCTCTCCGTTCCGGTAACAGCCTTGAGGATAGTAAACGATTTGCCAGTCTTTCAATGGCGCTACGCAGTAACTTTTACCAACGGCCAGGTTAGCTGTACATGTCTCTCTCTTGACTGAGGGATTGACGTCCAGGAAGAGATCCATGAAAATGCCGTTTCTGAGGAGCACCGCCTCGCAGGTATCGCCGGCCGCCACAGTGTGCCATTTACCACACCTAAGAGTAGTATTCGCAGCGACTGGTTTATTTGCTGGAGGGGCCATCAAGACCTTTCCGTATCCTGTGCTTGACTGGGGAAACTCCGAAATACCGCCCCTCGGTGCAACCTCCATATACTCGCCGCCGAGGTACGATGTGCAAAGCGTGGTTCCAACAACGTCTTTCGAATGGAGGTTGTCGCAACTGTAGTTGATCCAAGGATTGAAGATTTTGATGTCAGCTACACCAGCATAATACGAGGCGGTATAGCAAGTATCCGCCTCTTGCAGCGTGTAAATTGAGCAAGTCAAAGGCAAGCAGATTTTTTGGCCAACAGGGAGATGGCTGCAGCTAGGGATGTTCTCGTTGGCTGCGAAAAGAAAGACCGAAGAAATGCTTTTGGCCGCCGCAATAGAGTCGCAGGTATCTCCAGCCAGCACGGTATAATACTGATTCGAAACACAGAACGGTGCCGGGACGGCTGTTGGCAAGACGAGGGGACTTTGGGTCGTAGTAGGCGCCGCCGCGGCGCAGCGCTGGACTGCGGCTTTCAGAGCCACTTGGAAGTGTTCCAAGGCAGAGTATATCGAATATCTCGTGGCTTGAATCATCTTTAACCGCGCTAGATAACAAGGCGAACATAGCTGGGCGAGTGGCATGTTCTGAATTCCTCCACTGGAAGGGGCAAAGGCGCCAATGATCTCTGTAAGACGTATCAGCAAGTTGTAAACATCGGTGCAGGAGAAATGGACAGTCAGTACCGTTACAATATTTTCCAGTAGCGGCATCCTTGGTGCAAGTCTCTTGAATGCCATACGAGACATAACTGCCCAGTATCGCTGGTGGCGACCCATCCTCGAATTTATAACCAGAGCAGAAGGTGTTGACGCCGTTTATCCAGCCAGTCACGGACTGCATGCAGCCGGGATCGCAAACGGAATCGGTTAGAGTCTTGTTACCCAAATCTCCATGATAATCTGCCTGTGTCCATCTTTGAGTGTAATCGTCACATTTGATTCTCGCGGAAAGAGCATTTTGGCATGTCTCCGGGAACTTGGAGTATTGAAAGTTGCTCGAGTTGTAAAACTGGTATCCAATGAAGGTGCGGACCCCTGTTGCATTCTTCGACCCGCCCAGCCATGCGAGGATGGAGGAAGCAAAGCCGTTTCGATTGTTGGCCGCAAGTGTTGCAACGCCTTTGATCGGGCTGATCATTTCAATAGCGCCAACCGTTACCAAGTTGTATATCCAGACATCTTCGCTTTGCTCGGTCTGAAACAACCGTTGTTGGCAGTTGCGGTTGCCCAACAAAACACATGTCTGGTCATAATCTTGGAACCATGAATAGAGGCCCGTACTCAGAATGTATACGGTCATCGAGTCAATGATTCTCACTGCCCAAGACATTTTGCACTTTGCGGACGTGCCACAATCTGAGAAATCGGGGTCATCAGCAAAGGCCCCAACTTGGAACGGAGCTGGAGCTCCAGGGTCAGCTTGGAAGTAGGGTGACTCCGTTTGGACAAGGCCCATGAATAGGTCTTTGGCTGACGACGCTTGATACTGGTAAAGTACACAATGTTCGACTGATGTGCCCCAGAGCCATGTTGGACCTCGACTCTCGATAAGAAGGCCGCGGGCTGCAAATACGTCGATTTGGGGCTGGTCGATATTGTCAATATAATGGTCTGCTGCCCATATCCATACATTCTCCAGATAGGCCGATGCGGTAGGAGTAATATGCATCATCAAGGCAGCTGATATGCAATCTGCATGAATAGTTCCAGTGTTCTTCGGGCAACGAGTCGTGTCCAGGTTAGATCCCAAGGCTCCGCCGACGCGAAAATGTGAATCTGATTCGGCCGAGTTAGAAAATACTACAATACTACAATCCCTACGCCCTTGATACTAGGTCTAGAGAGATGATCACTTACCCCACAGTCCAGCCGACCCCTTTGTGGACTCGTGAATATTCCACTCCACAAGGACAGCACCCTTCGTTGCACCCTTGACAGTGAACATCATATTCTGTACCTCGACTGATCCGACATCCCCGCTGTTCCCAACCTTCACAGCAGGGCGGGGTTTCGTGGCATCCGTGAACTTGCTTCCGTAGGCCATGATCTGTGGCCAAGCGTGACCAATGATGCGAGATCCGACGGGGACTCTGATAGTGTCCGAGATCATGTATACTCCGAACGGAAAATAGACTATTGATGACATGTTGGCAGCCACCTCAAGAATATGGTTAAGAATGAGAGTGTCATCAGTGGCTCCGTCACCCTTGGCACCATGCTCCTTGACGTCAAATAGCTGGCTGGTACCTAGCTCTGCATATGAGGGGCGACGCCGTGTAAAAAAGAAGTTTTGACTCGCCCCAGAAGAGGTGGACTGGATTAGAGACGGGGCTCGAGTCATAGTCGCAATATTTTGGGCATTGAGGAAGGCCACAGATCCGGTTTCATTACTGACTTGACCAAAGCCCCAAGAAGGAACAGAGACTGCCCCCCCACCAGGCAAGAGAGTTACGCCTCGAGCGTCGTCTCTTACAATGGTTGGTACGTTGGTGAACTTGGAATTCAAGAGGAGGAATGACGTGGAGTTGTCTGCAAATAGAGACGTCTTGATGCCCAGCGTCGTGCTGGACATCAGCATGTCGGTCAGCACCAAAGAGCCCACGCCTTGACCGGTGCTTAACGGCTATCATCCGCTTTTAGTATGCATTCAGTTATAAGCCAACAGAACAACCAGAAACAAAAAGAAGAACTCACTCCTCCAGCTCCTCCAACAATGGTGATACCTGTGCCGCAGTTATCAATGACGATGTTCTGCATAGTCCAACCCCAATCCCAGTGAATCTGAAGAGCAGTCTGACAGTGGCTGAAATACATTCCACTGCTAGTAAACTGCTGATTACCGAGGTAGGCTCTGCGAAAGTGATGATTAGTATAGGATCGGAGGGACAAGACAATTGCTGCGGCTATTCCTTGTCCATGAGAACTGCGTGAATCGAGACCTACCCATATTTGCCGCCTACAAAGTACAAGTCCGACATAAAACCACCGCTGCCGTTCTCCATGTAAATTCCCTGGTCTCTCTGTAAGCTTCAATATCCGAGGCAGCGGGACAAACATCTCACCTGCTGTGTTGTCGCTGGGTTGGTGGCTGGATCAGTCATGTAGAAGTGAATGTTTTCCAGAGAAGTCCCCTGAGCTACCTGCCTTAATGTATGCTATGTCAGCCCTTTCGTTTGTTATCCCGGGTTGTCTAGCATACCAATGAACGCCGCAAATCTGGGCGGTTTGGCTGCCAGCGCGTATGTCGATAACAAAATTGCGAATGCTACGAAGGAAATTGTTGGTGTTCAAGAACCTAGGGAGGTTAGATTACAGTATGGAGATGGACTGTAGCATTTTGCCTTGGGAAAGATTTTCAACAGTACCACTGTGTCTGCTCGCCAGTGTATACATTGGACTCAATGATGCCGCCACCAACGAAGCTGGACGATGCAACCAGCCTCGGAAGATCAAGAGGCTATTACCATTTAGCAAAGACTCGTGGTATACAGTACTCATTGTTATCTCACATTTCCTAACATTTCGGTATTGTAATACTGGATGATTGAAGAACTTATGATATACGTCCCAGGAGGAAAGTATACAGTTGCAGGATAGATAGTGCTGCCACCGCAATTGTTGCCGCATCTTCCCCCAGAGGAAATGGCGAGTTGAATCGCAGCAGTGTCATCAGCGATGCCGTTACCTAACAAGTGAGTAAAGTTAGCTTGAAATGATATGAACGGAGCCATGAAGCCATGGACCGTTACCTTTGGCACCATAGTCTTTGACATTTCGCCAAACCTAGGTATGTTAGTGACCTGGTTCAGCCGATACTGTAGTTCATTCCTCACTTTGTAACCAGCTGGTGCAAATGGACTAACTCCTCTCTGCTGGATGTTCTGCATCCAGAAGTCTTGGGGAGCTCGTTTCTCGACTGGTGCGTGCCGGGCGTTGAGAAACCCAGGCTCCACCGCTGCCCCGCTAGCGTTGGCCACAAACTCGAAGAGCCCAGAAGGCTGCTGCAGAACCTGGGCCATGACATTGGTATCGTTGTTCTTGGGTGCAAATCTCTCTTTCAAACTGGCCACGATGATGTCATAAGCCTCGCTTGATAGGTCTGGCGGCGATGCCTCTGCGACAATTCGAGCGGCCTCTGCGACCTCAGGTGGAATTGTATACGAGAGTGTTGACGAGTTGCTTAGCTCGGTGCTATTAAGCAGTCCTCTTCGCAAAGCGCTCGACCGGAGGTTCGCCGCTGTGGAATTATCTCCCCCTTCATAGTCCAGGGGAGGTGCAGGTGCCCGGGTCTGCTCCAGAGCGGTCGAGTTGAATATTTCGTAGCTGTTTGGCCTTGGATTCTCCTGAATGAGGATATTCGCCTTCTCCATTGCTAACTGCGCGCGAGCAACAAGATCTAATGCTTGCTCTAAGGTAATGTTTCCAACTCCGACGGTTGCATTTCGTCCCAGCAACTGATGGCGCACATGGCCGCTTACATGACGAGGGGAGTGACTGAGGTCCTGTGCCAAGGGGGAGTCGTGCAATAGAAGAAAGAAGAGTGAGTAGAATACGAGACTTGTAATGTAGCGAGAGACAGGAAATGAAGGCATCGTGAAGGTGGCAAAATTGTAAGGAACGGACCAGCACGATGCTTAAAAAACAGGTTTACGCAGCTGGATATAAAACAGATATTCTTGTTGCAAGCACAACTGCAGTTCCTTGAAAAAGGGGAGCAACCGAAGACAAAGTTTCGATTCCCAAAGCATCGTTCGATGCTCCCCTCACACCCTACCGACCATGATAGTCTCTCTGGTTCGCAAAGTGAACTGCACCCGGCCATCACCCCCACGATTAATGAAATTACATCCGAAGCAAGCTATCCACAGCGCGAGGAATTCAGCGCCGCTTGTGGAGAATTTAGGCGACTGCCTGGGTCTATACATGGCTTGATCTAGAATCAATAATGACTCGCCCGCCAGGAGATATGTCTGTCTGCTTCGTCGAACAGGGTTGTTGGTCAGCTTGCAGCCGGAAGTAGAAATGAGCAAACGGTTCCTAGGGGCGGGTATGGGACGGTGAGGTTACTGACGTCCCCTGGGACCTGCATATGAGCCCTTCCTATTGGCCCACCAGCCAAGACTTCTCCACAGAACGCGGGTGACATTTGACCCCCGGGAATTTGGTTGACTGCGGACCGGGTGCCGACCCCGGTCAGAGGCCTAGGCAGAGAACCTTATCACGATCAAGCTGTTCGAAACGCCGGTCAGCCATGTAACTACTTAGGCAAGTGTGACCCCCGAGATGTTCCAGGAACAGCGGCTGGCTCTATTGATGTTACCTGCCAAGCCAATAATTTCTGTATCTTCAACGGCTGCGTCCGTATTGACGCGATCGAGTTGGCCGAAGCGCCAACCACGAGACCAATTCACAGCAGGTGCTTGGCAGGGTCTCAAGCTGTCAATACAACATCGTGACGGTCTACGATGGCCAGACCAGTCGAATATCCCCCATTCCAACTCTGCTCCGGCCATCCTTCTTCTTCTGGCGACGACTTCACCTTGCCCCTGTAGACCATCTCGTGTGTCCCATGGGTCCAGACACATCGGAAGGCATCTTCGTGTTCATGAGATTAAATCGGAACACCAGCGTTATCAACCCCCGCGCGCTGCCTGTACGTAACGTGAATTAGATGGCGAGGTTTCCTGAGCCGGGTGACCCACGATATCTGCTTGCAATGCCGTCAGTTAATCTCTCTGCCAATGGTCCCCCTTATCTCGCTGCGTCCGAGTAGTTAAGTTGAAGATGTCTGTTCTTTCCACGCCCATCTCACTCCATACTTTCACTAAAGATCAAGGCGAGATACCTGCGACTAGGGTCCGCCAGTTCCTTATTTCCATTTCTAGTCTTCTTAACTCACCAAAATGCGTTCCTTTACATCATACAATCTTGTGATACTCGTTATTGGATGTGCTCTCCTCCTATCGCCCGTACGTGGAGCCCAATGCGACAAGAACGTCCACTGTGCTAGCGGTTGTTGTAGTCAGTTTGGCTTCTGTGGCGTCGGAGACGCGTTCTGTGGCACCGGTTGCCAAAGCACCTGTGACTTCAAACTGGGATGCGACAAGAACAATCCATGCAAAGACGGCACTTGCTGTTCTGTGCACGGGTTCTGTGGCCTGGGACCAGATTGTAAGTTGTTCAAGCTAGACTCGCACGATGGAGCAGTCCAAAAGTCTATTTTCTGGCTTTATCTCGTTGCTGACTGTCTTCCCAAGATTGTGACAAGCCCGGAGGCAAATGCGTGGCGAACTGTGATGCCAAGTCCTATTGCGATCCGGGATATGGCCCCCAATGGTCCGAGATTGCGGAGTGCCCTCTGAGAACATGCTGCTCGAAATGGGGGTAAGTTTACCAAGATTGACAGGCGTCAACAGTGGTCCTAGGAAGCATGAATGCTAACTTGTGGATACCAGATTTTGCGGGATTACCAAGGAGTTCTGCGGCGACAAGAAGGTCAAACGGCCGGCTTGTGACAAGAATCTCACTCCCATCCGAAGAGTAGTTGGCTACTACGAGGGATGGGCAGCTCGTCGGTCCTGCATGAGCTTCCAGCCGAAAAACATCCGGAATGGAGTCTACACTCACTTGAACTTTGCGTTTGCTAGTATCGATCCAGTTACTTTCCATGTAGTCCCCGCAGAGCAGGGTGATGTTGACTTATATCGGCAATTGACAAACCTCAAAAAAATCGATGGAAACCTAAAGGTCTACATCGCCATCGGTGGTTGGGACTTCAACGAACCTTGGAAAGCCACTCACACAACTTTCTCGGACCTTGCTGCTTCAGAAGCCCACCAACGCGCATTTTTTGCCTCGCTTATCTCATTTATGTCCACATACAACTTTGACGGCGTGGATATCGACTGGGAGTATCCTGCCGCCGATGATCGAAGCGGACGGCCGGAGGACTTCGCCAACTTCCCCAAATTCATAAGCAACCTCAAGAGCGCTCTTGACACGAGCAGCGGAGGCCGTAACGGATTGACTCTCACTCTGCCCATGTCTTACTGGTACCTCCGTCATTTCGATATTCGTTCTCTAGAAAGTAGCGTCGAATTCTTCAATATCATGGCTTACGATCTGCACGGTACGTGGGATGAAGGTAACAAATGGTTAGGCGCTTATCTCAACTCTCATACGAACCAAACCGAGATCACCGAGTACCTTGACCTGCTTTGGAGAAATGATATTGACCCTTCGAAAGTCGTCTTGGGACAGGCTTTCTACTCTCGGACCTTCGGCATTGTGAACAATAACTGTGTTGCACCGGGCTGTCCATTCCATTCAGGAGGCGCTCCTGGTCCCTGCTCGAAAAATGTCGGCACCCTAATGCAGGCCGAGGTCCAGCAAATCCTCGATAAAACTGGGATAATACCTACTCTCGATAAGAATGCTGGAGTCAGATTCTTTGCTCATGAGGGTTCTTGGATCACTTACGATGATGCGTCTACCTGGACTATCAAGGTTGACTTTGCACGTTCTCAGTGCCTCGGCGGCGTTATGGTTTGGGCTGTCAGCCAAGATACTCCTGAAGGGAGATTCTCGCGTGAGCTTCAGGGCGTCACGAAATACCGTTCACCGAGTCTGGCCGAACACCAGAACCAGGCCGGGGAAGACCCTCCTGATCACCGTGTTCTCCGACCGCAATGCCATTGGAGTGGCTGCGGAGAAGGCTGTGGGTTAGACTATTATCCAGTCTTCCGCGATGACCCAGATCGCCACCGATCTGACGAACGCATGATCGATCCCACGAACTGTCGAGACGGCCTTCACCATACCCTATGCTGCCCTGCGTACGGTCCATACAGCAAGTGTGGCTGGTATGATTTCTGGAACGGACATTGCGGCGGCGAGTGTCCAGCAGGTCGTACCAAGGTTGGTGGGATGCGAAGCTCCTGCCATCAAAATTCACAGGCTGCCTGCTGCACAACTAGAGATCTTGATCAGTGGGGTCAAGATTTCGGAGAGTTAACTTGCACGGCACTCTACGGAAACTGCCACTGGAACGGCTGCAAGAGTGCACGCGAAGGATATAGTACGTGTGACAGCGGCACTTCTATTGTATCTTCGAGAATGGAAAATGGAGGCGCTTTTTGTCATCCAACCTCGAAGACCCCATATTGCTGTGGTCCAAAAGTTGACGAGAAGAAGTGGGACAACTGCTACTGGCAGGAGGCCGTCAGAGAAAGTGACGGTTACTGTCACCCATTTTGCCCGCATGGCGAGGTTCGAGTTGCCATGGAAGAGACTCCTCCAGGTTGTCCGAGGGGAGGGAAGGCTTTCTGTTGCACCCCGGTTTACAAAACTGACGCAAAAGGCTTTGATGACCTGCTGAGTCTATACGAAGAGGCATTGGAGGTTTTCATGCAAGACCCGATCTGCAGAGGCGCTGGCTCAATGAGGATGGCGCCTGGAGACATATTTGTGAGCAACACATCCAAGGTCCACGATCAAGATAAGGCCGGACCGCTCAACATAACAAACCTTTTGAATAGGCGTGAACCAATGTCCCATTGGAATGCCGAGGGCGTCATGCGGGAGCTAGTTACGAAACTCACCGTTACCAAGGCTAGTTTAAACGGACTGCAGTTGTCGGGACTTTTCAACAAGTTTGACGCTGCCATGAAACGGGCAGCGGTGACTCGAAGTCAAAACTACGGCAAAATGAACCACCTAGAGCTTGAGAAGTTTGCCAACCATGTACCCGAGGCGACACGTCAGCAAGCCGTGGAAAGTGCCGCCTGCAACATGGATCAGTTCGTCGAAGATCTCTCTAGCGGGAATATGTATGCTCTTCCAAAGTGTGATTGGATCTGGGAAGTCGAGGATGAGTTCAAGCGTGACGGAGACAATGGCGGAACCGAAGGCGATGACATCGACAACGCAGCCAGGCGGTCGCTCGATCTCTGGAGCACAGAGCCCGACGAGAACGGAAACTGGCCTGAATTAGCTGAGGATGGCTCTGCTTACCCGTACGATGAGATTTACAACGAACTAGCTCAGCGATCTGAAGGCATTTCGCGATGGTATAAAGTGGATGCCAACAAAAACAGCCCTCTAGTGACTGGGCCGATGTTCACCGTGCAGTCTTCCCCGTATCCGAATGGACAAGACGGCGATGAACTGATCCAGGCCACCGGCGGCAGTCAGCGATATCTTGTCGAATCAAATGGCTGTGGCCCAACAATGTACAAGCTCAGAAACGATGCGGCCAAGCCCGATGCAGCAGGCAAATGGGTATCGGAACACATCCTGGAGCTGCAGGCTTTCCCCCGTTTCCTCGAGACTATCATCTCCGGGAAATTTATGCAGCCCGACATGATCCAACCACGATTGAAGTCTGTGACGCCGCCAGGCGGCGTTCCCTACAGCAAGGTTGCCAATAACATCAACAGAATTTTCCCAGGTTGGGGCTTTGCACTCTCACCACAGCGGCTGGCCTTGTCAAAGCTGGGGTCGACAGTGACACCAGTTGGGATGGTGGTATGTGAAAGTGCACTGAATGCTATAAAGTCTCGGGTGAGTTCTATCATGGATCCATATACGCGAAGGAGCATGCGATACTCCCTGACCATGTGTGTCTAAGCTAACACAGAACCACCTGAGCAGATATTCCGATTCTTCAAACCAGTCGGAGATGTAGCGTGGGCGAGTTGCTGCACTGTGCCCACGCCTCAGGCGTCACAGGCAGCCTTTTCTACCATCCAGAGAGTGAGCCACCTCGATGATATATTTGCCTGTTTAGAGGAGTTGCAATACTGACCTGATACATAAGGTGTTTGCCCTGTTCGACTACTACGAGGACGCAAACGTAAAACTTAGACACGTCACTGCTTACAACCAAGTCAAGCAGGTCTTGGCGGACTACGAAGCACGGAACCCCGATGGAATACCTGCAGGAACGCTCCAGAATGGCTGGAAAGAATATATCCACAACCAATATGATGCCATGGGGATATTTGCAAACGGGTGGCTGGAAGAAAAACTAGCGGCCATGAAAATAATATTCTCGGCGGTAGAAACAAACGCTATCCATGCGGGCGATATACTTAAACAGCTTTGGGCTAGTTCTATACTCGTTTATATCTACGAATTTGAGGCTCAGCTCCAGGCTGGCCATTGTCATATAGACACATCTTTATTTCTTTAGTCTAGACCAGCGCTTTGATCACGATCAGCGCTCGATCAAACATGTTGGGATTTATATATCATTCGGAAGAGACGACTCCATTCGAGACTTTGGGGAAGTCAATCATCCAGAATCTCATCTGCCATCTTGACCATCGACAAGGCTGTCTCAGCAAACAGCTTATCGTCATATTCATCCCATTTTGCAGCTTTCTCACCAGCCGCCTTTATTTTCGCAGGGTTCTTGGCATTGTTGGCAACGATCTGCGCATTTGTGGCAACATTCTCTTCCCTCCACTTCGCGGCCTCCTTCGCTTTCCTAGCTAAACGTGCTTCGCCACGTAGGTGTTCACCAGATGCGGCAGTGTAGCCTTCCCGCTCGAGCTCGGTCGTCACAATATTGACAGCCACTCCGGCGTCGCCAAGTATGTCGCCTAGTTTCGACATCCACGTCAAGTAATGTCCTCTCTCATACAAGCTATCGAAGATATGGTAGCCGCTCATAATAAGCATTAGCTCCTCATCCGGCATTGTCTCGGCGCTCTCTAATGCCTTCCGTAAAAGTTCATCCGGAGTCGACATGGCACCACCGGTCACTTTGGCGATGTTCGCATGTGCCTCTTCTGGAGGCGCGTACATCCTAAGCCGATATCGCTCAGCAAGTGTCAGGCTGTCGGGATAAGCCATCGCTTTAAAGATGAGTTTCTTGGTTCGCAAAAGGCTGCGCTTTTCTTTGTTTGTGAGCTCCTCACGCGCTTTCACTTTCGCAATAATGGAGTCGAGATAGACTCTAGCCTGAGCACGCATCTCATCGTAGGATGGCATGACGACGAGATTATGTCTTCCTTGGAATCTGTGACTGGGGAAGAAGAGTTGGGCGTTTTGAGTTTTGCTGAGACTGCCTTGGGGTATGTGAAGGTGTAATCAATGTTTATTGCTGCTCAAGTCGTCCTGTTGGTTGGTTACTGTAGCAGCATAATAATACCGCCTTAAGCGAATGCAACACTACCGGAACTGGGCAGATATCGTTTTGCTATTAGCGTTCTTCCATCCCTAACTCCCATATCATGCATTCGTGTGCTGGTGAATCAATTACACTAATGTTCATCTACACTTCCAGCACCGGCTCACTGAAAGGATCGGGACATTGGGTTGGCGATCGCATGACTTGGCAAGACCTAATTAATATATCTAGCGGCTCTGGGCTCCGTTAGTGGGGCAATTGCTTGAGAGGTATGGTTGGTCCATGTACATGCAAACTCTTTTACGGTAGGTTAACGAGCTATTCATCAGCTCTATGCAACTTTGACATGTTTCTATCTAGCTCTACATTTATGATAGGCCTACTAGTTAACATATAGCTACTTAAATAGCAAATCCTAGCCATGTGGCAGTCCCATATACTAACGATCTAGCCAACCTCCCACCAAAGAAGTGACTCACAAACGATTTCCTCACTCGCAAACTGTGCATGGTGAAAACTCCGAGTCAACTAGCGCCCATCACTATTAGAAAGGGACTCAAACTCTCCATCAGTTGAATTGGATTTATAGGTTTGATTTTTCTTATTTTTGACATCTTTTCCGGCTCATTATTATCTAAGCATCCTCGAGGAAAGAAAAGGGATACACGCCTTGGTCCCTGATGTAAAAGGTAATTATGGTGGGGGGTGAGAGCCATCTCTGCCCCACGCTACCCCCACGTCTGAATTTTGATCCATCACGGACAGCTTCAAACCGTTGCCATGCATTACCTCAGAGAAAACCCCATTAAGAAAAGTTGCGTCTTCCACGAGATCTTTGCAGATCGCATAATAGTGCAATCCGCTTTTACTTTTCATTTATTGGGATGGGTCAGCCTACCAAACTACCGTAAATTCGCGGGATACACTCAAAATGGCGTCCCACAAGTAGGGAACACCCACCCTGCATCGAGGACTGGCTCCTCTCACCATTATGTGTTGATGCTTGGCGCTGGGTTCGTCACAAGACCGACCTCGATATCCTCTCCAAGTCGAGAATTTCCGTGACAGCCGGCATGGCTTTCTCTTGGCTGGAACGGTACTTCACGATTATAGACCCACTGAGACTTCTGCAGCTTGCAGGACTCTCGAACTTGCCAAGTCTTTCTCTGAAGTTGTCAAGGATGCCATCCTCATCTCGCTCGACGGTACCGATGATCAGACCCAAGGACCCGAGCTGTCCGTCATTCGCCAGAAGAATGAAGCATATCGTCACCACAAGCTACGTTTCGCCGGCTATGCTTGAGCTTGAACAGCAGTGCAAGCATGCCGTCGTCACTGTCGATGACTGAGATCGGTTTAGGTGGGTTTCTTTCCCGAAGCTGGTTTCTCATGTCCAGTGCGAACTAATTGACTCTCCTACAGTCCAGGGGAATTGATCATCTCTGTGAGAAGTCCATGCCGGATACGGAATCGAGGGTGCAATGCTGATCCGTTCAGACGCTGTCAAGACCATCCATGCGCCAATGTGAATGCTTGCGAGAATGGCTCCCGTATGTATTCTAGTGGTTATGAGAAGTGTGGTAGGGCCTGGTTTGGGAGCTATTCCCCTGTGTTCCTCAACCCTTTGTTTCTGAATGCTTTGCCACTCTCATGCCAGCAGGCGCTCGCGTGACTGCAAATGGAGAGACACTCGATGTCTGAAACCTTCTGCCAAATGTTCCCATCTACAGTGGGTATTACGACACGGCGTGTAGAGTCCCAATCATTCTTTGAGATATCCAAGGGTGCCGATTACTATGTGCAATCTTCTGAGACTGGTCATCATCGGCAATTCCCCGAAACTCTACTAGATATGCCAACTCAGGCCAAGTGACCGCTCTGAATAACCAAAGGAACTTGCCTGGGGAAACCTGGGGAAAACCTGATATATCATGCTGTCATTCGTTGGCACCCCGGTCTCATTCGACGAATTGGAAGACGATTTCTTCTAGCAGCTACCCTTAGCAGGCCGTTGGGTTTCACTCGTGCGAGGTTTTGTAAGATTGAACTTGTGCAACATAGCGGGAAAGGTGATGTGGGATGCCTCAATCAGTCTCAGCCTGGACAGACATTGATAGACAGGCGGAATTTCATTAATCCACACTCTGATACTGCATTGGGTCTCTGCCCGGCACGAGCGCCGAAAAGGGCGACGCCCAGGTAGACCGTCGAACTTCCGGGGCCGGTCAGGTCCGTCAAACAGGGAAACGGGTCTCATCGGTGCCCTCGCGCATTCCGCTAGACTCCAGGTGGCTTCCTCTGCGAAGCCCACCAACAAATACATGGTGTAAACTATGCTAGCCTCGGAGGAGTGTTTGAATTGGAGGACATGTCGCAGGGACAGTTTTGGGCCACTCTTAATTGAGCTCCAGCTCGGCTTTGGCCAGCTGCTGATAGTGTAGTCATTCAGTTAGGGTAGTCCTGTCCTAACTATTCTCTTCAGTTTAATTAGAAAGACCGTAGTCTCATTCATGATTACTCGTGACTTCAAGCTCTGGAAGCTGAAAGGCCAGGGGGTTGAAACTGCACGGGTTAGGCCCGACTAGCTAGACACTATCGAGCCGCTTTTAGACTACTGGTGACTATCCTATATTTCTTGTGCCGACCTCAAGTTTCATATGGAGCAACTAGGGAGCAAAATGGAGCGCAATTGAGCGCGTCGAAGAAAGCAATGGCGAATGCTACCCCGACAATCGTGTTGTGAAACCGAGGTCTGGAGCGTGAGCTTTCCACTGCAAAGACGCTCAATGGTCGCAAGTGTAACTTCATTTCAGTTATGTATAAAAAGGCTTGATCAACTGAGAGATTGCATCAAAACCTTAGTAATTTTTGAACGTACGGACAGCTCGTGCGATGCATGATACCTGTGTCAGTTGCGGGAATATGGGTTTATCGGTGTGGCTAGCCGTCTAGACTCGGTCACCGCTAGAAAGCCTCATGAGAGCCTTGAGAGAAAATGAATGGAAATGTGCATAAAACTGCATGCGGCGGACAATTTTTGTCCAGTCAGGGGGCAGGCATGCTAGCCCTGTATGGCAAGTGACGGAGGGCTGATAAGTGGCTAGCGAGGCCGTCTTTCTTTGCGTGGGCGCCTCGAGGGCGACCCCGAAGCGTGCCCAACCGGTTCTATCAGCCTGCCATGCAGAACCCAAAGTTCGTGGCACCAGTGGATGGCGATAATGCAGAGTGGGCTGCAGCTTGTTGAACCAGTTGTTGTTCGCCGACCGACCCCAGGTGGTCCGAGGACCGCAAGGCGGGGGATTTTCGAGCAGAGAAGGGAAGAGGGGCAGGCGAGGTGGACTGCAGGGCGTGCAGGACACCATCGATGCATCATCTCACGAGGCCTCAGGCTGCGTTGCGAGGGGAGAGAGTCGGCGGCCGGCGGTGGGAGATGACTGGTACGACAACCTCCACCACCCCTCACCCGACTCGGATATCTTACATGCTTAGGCTCAACCAAAAGGTGTAGTAGCGTACGTAGGTTTCACAGCAGATATATCCGTGTGGATGTGCGAGATGGATGGTATTTTGATATTTCAGTATAACTAGCAGTAGTTGTGTCGTGGAGAGAGAAAGCCTTGGGGTGGGGGAGAGAGGGGCGGGGATTACGAAGTGCCGGGGGGCCCCAATGAATAAATGAGAGGAGTTTCTGTACGAAGGTAAATATGAAAGAAAAAGGGTACAAACAAAACGTAGAGGTAATTATTACGGACTACATAGAAGAGGAGACGAGAGCAGAGAGCAGAGAGAGGAAGAGAGAGAGAGGCCGAACGAAAGGGAAAGTCTCGGGGCGGCCAAGAGGGTGGTGGGCTGAGGTGGGTCTCGTCGCAGCCTGTCGCTCGCCTGGTCGTCCAATAAAAAGCGGCCAATCGAATCTTAGGTCCAGACCACGTCCTCCCATCTGAAGGCGCCCGCCACAGCCTCGCTGGCAGTCGCTGAGCTTTTTGGAAAGCTCGCCCCAGCCTTACTTTTCTGGCCTCCCACACCCGTCCCTTTGCGACTACGTCGACCATTTTATCGGTGAGACCATAGACTTTCGTCCCATTTTCCGCCTTCATCCCACTCTCTTCAATTCGCACTCGACCGTTGCATGTCATTGACCTTCACCGTAGATGGAACAACCATCCCAGCCCAACAAAAAGCGCAGGCTCATGCCCAAGGAGCTGCCCTCCACGACAAGCACCGCACAGCCAGCGCCCTTCCCAGCAGACTCGGTGAGCAGTTCTGGAGCCTCCACCTGTCCACCCGCCCATGTTACCGATGCTAATGTTGTTGAACCCAGCCTCAGCATTTCCCCGCTCAAGATGCCGCTCCCGTCGCCGAGCGCCATGACTTCGAGTCGTTTGCCCGCCATCTCCAAGACGCTGCCATGTTGATCCAGCGCCAGACTGAACGGGCGCCGTACAGCAGCGTTTCCGTGCTTCTGCTGCGGTGGGAGGAGGACTCTAGCGTCGAGGCGGACCTCGTCGCTCTGGACACCATTCTTCGGGATCGATACAATTACCGCACCGACAGGTGGAACATCCCGACAGTGCCCAATCCCAGCATCAAGCTCGGCGTCCAGATGGCCTCGTTCCTGGAGCACGCCAGGCCGAATCACTTGCTGATCATATACTACGCGGGGCATGGTTACGTCGGTGCTGATAACCAGCTCTACTGGGCTTGGTGAGTTTCGAGACATTGTCAACTGCGCCACACAAGCTTTCTGACCGCTCTTCTGCAGCAATGCTCGAGAAGATGCCGCAAAACTCAAATGGGATGGCGTTCGCTGTCTCTTTGAAGATGCGCAATCCGACATTCTTCTACTGCTTGACACTTGCTCGGTCCGCGATACTCCCTTGGCTGGGAGCCACGGCATTAAGCAGGCCATTGCAGCATGCAGCCACGAGCACAATCCCCGCGATGCTGGGGGACGCAGCTTCACCTACAACCTGGTTGAGGCTCTTCACAAACTAAGCACCGGGCGACCCTTCAGCGTCCAGAAACTCTACGACGACATATTATCCCAGAAGCAGCAGGAAGTTGCCGCGGCCACAAAGCTAACCAATGGCGCCAGCAAAAGCCCCAACCCGGCTCCCCAGCTCCCCATTTTCTTCACACTCACTCCTGGAAAGGGTCAAAGTTTGAATCTGGCTCCTCTACCCTCTCGGGGGACTCAACTGCAATCTTCGCCCAATGGCAACGGTGTAGATGGTGAGGCCCCAGCCGCCAGACCCAGCAGGGAAGATCAGCTCATTGATCCAGAATCTGTCGTCGATTTGAGATTTGACGAAGCAAGAGTTCTCGTCTGCACAACTTTTGTAGGGGATGCCAGCCCAGACATGTCATTTTTCAACGGCTGGCTGCACAACACGCCACCGCTTGCTACCAAGATCACGGTGGAAGGTATGTTTCTTGGCCCACCCACGATGCTTTTGATATCGATGCCGCACTCCATCTGGAACATCGTCCAACATGATAAGGTCTGCTGTTTTCTGGGTTACATCAGTTCCCATAACATGATCCACCTGTATCAGAAACTCGTGGGATCCATGGGCATCAACACCGCCACAGCTAAGGAGGTCGAGGATGGCCGAATACTGCTCGAGGCAAGAGAAGTCGCTGCGAGTACGCCGTCGATGCATCGGCGCGAGGTCGATGTAAAAGAGACACCATTTCAAGAAGCAGCAGGTCGTATCGACACGACTCCATCGGCGGCAACCTACGCCACCCCCTCTGCTCCTACTGCCGTCATTGACGGGAAGGATGATGTCGAGGACTCTGCCGAGATGCAGGAAGCGGCTGAACAACTCAAAGCACTGAGCCACGTGCGCCACTTGAGTGACGAAACTCCTCCGGTTGTGGAACGGCAACGAACGACGCTTCCGGACAGTGCAATGGACAGCAGGCACGAGGACACAGGCTCATCGCATGATGCGAACGAATCTGGAGCTGATGATACAATCCATGCCGCTGACGCAAGTACGCCTAGTGCCCGAACAAAGCCGCGGCGATCTCTGCAAAAGGCGACCCCGAAGCAAGAAACACGATGCACTCTTTGCAGTCACGCACCGTTCAAGGACTCGTCCTCGCTCCGCAAGCACATTGCAGCTGCTCATACTAGACCTTTTCCTTGTGCCTTCTCGTTTGCTGGCTGCACCAGTACTTTTGGTTCAAAGAACGAATGGAAACGACACATTGCGTCCCAGCACCTCTGTTTGCAATACTACAGATGCTCATCGTGCACACAGAGCACGGTGGAAGGAAAGGGCAACGAATTCAATCGGAAGGATTTGTTCACTCAGCATCTGCGCCGCATGCACGCACCATTCGCCATCAAGAAGGCCATTGCCAAGGGCGATAGTAAATTGCAGGTCGAATGGGAGACCCATGTCAAGGAGATGCAGCAAACATGTCTGGTTACACGGCGCCAACCGCCCCAACGATCGGCCTGCCCGAAACCGGACTGCCAAAACAACTTCGAGGGACCTGGTTCTTGGGATGAATGGACCGAACATGTGGGAAGGCATATGGAGAAAGGTGAAGGTCAAAGACTTGGCGTGGATCGACTACTCGCAATGTGGGCACTTGACGAAGGCATCATCGAGCCGAAAGGAAACGGCGAGTATCGGCTGTGTGCTGGCAATGGTGGTGGTGGAACAGGCAGCGGGGCGGAATCGAAGGATTCAATTTCTGTCGCGTTCCCAGAACCGAAGCTGGAGCTGGAGGAACAGGCAGCGGATGCTGGCGAGACTCCCGACGACAAGATGGAAGTTGACGGCTGATATCTCTGCTTGGGAGTGGCTTTGCCGCCATGGTGGATCAATATGCGACCTCGCTCCGGATTTCCTTCAACCTATATATATACGACTGGGGCGGGTTTGTTTAGGGAGTCTTGTGACGACTGACACGAGGCACATGATATGGTTCTTGATATATTCTTGCTTGCTATGTGCTCCTTTTCTGAGTGCAGCAAGTCTTGGCAATGGCTTGCTTTGCTGGCTTGGTGTTATAAGTTGCGAGGCGCAATCTGGCAGTGGACAGAAACGGGAGAAAATGCCATAGGGCAGGAAACAGAAGTGATACGATATTAGAGACGAAATTCAAATTTTTGGCCTCCCCTTCAAGTTTCGGAGCACACTCCCTATAGTGAGTTGTCATTCCCGATGTGTGCCGCGGGAATACTTCAGTCCAGTGAGTATCGAACGGTTCCAGGAGACAACTCTTCCCCGGATTTCTCGAGTTCCGTAACAAATTACCGCTCAACCCCGGCAGATCATCCGATGCCCGGTATTGCAACAATAATCGGTTCCTGTCGCCTCGTTGGGGTATTTTGTGGGGCAAGTGATCTGCTCTGCCTACTACCGAAGGTCACTTTGGTGCCATCCTTCCGAGCCCGAGACGACTCTTTGCAGCAGCTGACTCGGCCGGTACTACTCTCTATTGGCGGCCCACTGATATGCCGGTATTTGGCCGAACTGCTGTGTAAGAATGGTAATTCACCATGGTTGGTGCAGGATCGCACCCTGGAGGATAGTTGCCAGCAGGTGCTGGGATTGTATCATACTTCGGACTGAGAAGCAGAGTTCCGGTTGAGTTCCCTGATTTTGTTGCGTTTACTTGGTACATAAGATGCCTGGATATCTCCCTTCATCCTAAAGCAAGTGGTTCATGACTTCGATCAGACCGAGCACTCAACGAGTCTTCTTCCTTCCCAAAGACATCCAGCATGCGTTCTATTTTCAACCTCTGCTCTTTTCTGCTCTCGGTGGCCAGCCTCGCTCTGGCGAGTCTTCAGATTATACCAGGTGGCACCTGGAGCGCAGTAAGCACCACCCTCTGAGTGACGAAGGGATTGTACATTGACTTTACTAGACCAATACCGGGCGTCATATTCAAGCCCATGGAGCTGGCATCAACAAAATTGGGACTACCTACTATCTGATAGGAGAAGATAAAACCGAAGGAACTGCTTTTCAGAACATCAATTGTTACTCTTCTACCAACCTGGTTGAATGGTCGTTTGTGGGGGCTCTGTTGTCACGCACAAGCAGCGGCGACTTGGGTCCTAGCAGAGTGGTCGAGCGCCCAAAGGTGATTTACGACTCGATTACCGGAAAATATGTGATGTACCTGCACATCGACAGCAGCAACTACGGGGAAGCGAAGGTCGGAGTTGCGACTTCTGACTCTATCTGCGGGAGATACACCTATATCAACAGCTTCAGACCCCTTGGGTTTGAGAGTCGTGACATTGGGCTCTTTCAGGACGGCGATGGCAAGGGATACCTGCTCACTGAAGATGTATAATCATACAAATGATCGCCACCCTGCTAAACTAACTGTCTTCTAGCGGCCTAATGGCCTCCGCATTGACGCATTGTCCTCTGATTACCTCAATGTTACCAGCAGCGTGTACTTGTGGGAAGAGAGTATTGAGTCGCCAG
This sequence comes from Reticulascus tulasneorum, assembly GCA_001557505.1. Lineage (NCBI taxonomy): Eukaryota > Fungi > Ascomycota > Sordariomycetes > Glomerellales > Reticulascaceae > Reticulascus > Reticulascus tulasneorum. The sequence continues at coordinate 1,232,304 of LSAX01000012.1, read as the reverse complement.
CAGTTCTCAAGCAAGGAGGCTACTATTTCATGTTTGGCAGCAAGCTAACGGGCTGGGATCCCAACGACAATGTGGGTCAAAGCTCTCGCTATTTATATTTCCCAATCTGACTTCTGTGTAAGGTATATAGCTACGCAACATCTCTGTCCGGGCCTTGGTCCTCCTGGCGAACCTTCGCACCAGCTGGGTCAAAAACCTTCACCAGCCAATCGACGTTTATTCTACCACTGGGAAATTCGGCCATCTACATGGGAGACCGTTGGGTCAGCACCAACCTTATGCGCAGCACTTACATCTGGTTGCCACTGAGCATCAGCGGGACAACAATCACGATGCAAGACCGTGTGAACTGGGTACCGAACGTCGCATCCGGCACATGGGCTCCGGGCCCGAGCGAGACGGCTTACGAAGGCGAGTCCGGGCAATTCTCAAACGGCGCCGCAAACGTGTCCTGCACGGCATGCAGCGGAACCCGAGCCGTGGGCTACATCGGCGGGTCGTCGAATGGGGCGGTGCAGCTTACAGGCATTAGCAGCCAGACGACAACGAGGACGACAATCCGGCTGAAGCACTTGAATGGGAACCAGGCCCAGCGGTATGCGAGGGTTGCGTGCAACGGAGTCTCTCACGAGGTTGGGTTCCTCCCCACTGTCGATGGGAACACACCCGGCAGCAGCTCGGTGCATTGTGACCTTAATGCCGGGACGGGCAATACGATTAGCATCACCAGTGGTGACAGTTCCTGGGGTCCGGACGTGGACAGGATATTTGTTCCGGTCAACTGATGATGTTTGGGGCTAGCTGCGTCCATGGTCTGATGCAGGCAGGATGGCGTCACATTCAGATGATAACATGCAGAGTGCCGGCCCATACATGCCATTATAGCTTGCTTCTGCTCTGAGCATGATATCCACAATTTGAAACACGATGCAAAATACTCCAGGTGTTTTCAAGTGAGAAGTTTAGTGACGCTGCAGAACATACGCCCACTACCTATTCATGTGAATACTGTCTGTAGCCATGTGCTGTGACCGGGGATAGTTGGTCAAGCTAGCTTGGGGTACGTTTTTCACTGTTTACAATTTACAGTTTGTCCTGGGGCGTACTACGTTGATGACGATAGTTCATGTACCGCCGTGTGTGGCGCGAGTTGTGTTTACTGTTAGCCTTCACGGATGTGGAGCTACTCCAGTTCTTCGAATCACACCAGGATCCTGACTAGTTCGAAATCCAAGCTTCCAAACTGCCATGCTTGGCTTATGGTTGGCAACTTGGCGAATTGGTATCCTTTAAAGAGATCGACGCAGACGAATTGGCCCCGGCCGAAGGATGGAGCGAACGATATTTGCGACGTCTGATGATTGCCTGCCCTGGTGGAAAGCCACCCGGCTCCAGCAACCGTTCGGGGTGGCACTTGCACTTAGCTAGCTTCACCGATTTACAGGGGTGCTTTATAGTGAGATGCGGGGCGATGATGCGGGGGCATCTCCGCCACCACACCTTAAATCGGGCCTTTCTTCAGTGGATCGTGTTCCCCGACCTGACATCACCAATCACATCCAGCTCTCCTCACTCGGCCCCAGCTTCTGCATCGAGGCAAGTCGACATCATCTCGTAAGGCCTTTTTTCTTTCTCTCCTCGAGTTCGCTACCGAAGTGTGGAGAAATCAGAAAAGAAAGCTTGGATCTAAGAGTAGTCCGGAGCAATCGGTCAAATCCAGCGGCCCTATTTCGCGTCAACCAGGTGCTTTTGCCCCTCCCCGCCCCGCCCGCAATGTGCTGTGAATTCTCGTTTCTCCTGCATGCGTTTTGCACTACCGGGTATACCGGTTCCCCAGCAACAATGACGAAGCTTACATGCCGTTGATGTGCGGAGAGGTCGAGCAAACATGATCCATCCACAGCCTCGGGAGGAACAGTTGGGGGAATCTGTAAATGAGGGGAAGCTCGTCTGAAGTAAGCTCCCAAAGCTGTGTGTATAAGAGATCACTTATACCCAGTCCAATTCACTTTTCACCCAGCTCCTGCCAACCATTACCCCCTCACGAACGTACTTGAGGGCTATCATGACTAGGTTCTCCCTTGTCCAATTGGCTCTCTTCTCGGGACTGGCGGCTGCTGCTGTCCTCCCGAAGAGAGACTACCCCAGCGACGATGCTCTTGCAGCCTGTCCCGGCTATAAGGCCTCCAATGTCAAAACAACCTCCACCGGCATTACCGCGGATCTTACGCTTGCTGGCGAGGCTTGCAATGTCTATGGAACTGACTTGACCGACTTGACTCTTCTGGTTGAATACCAGACAGGTGCGTTTCGTCGATGGCTTCCCGGGTTTTGATGGATCAATTGTGACTAACGTGGCTTACAGACAACCGTCTCCACGTCAAGATTCAAGATGTCGAGAACTCGGTTTACCAAGTTCCTGAATCTGTCTTTCCTCGTCCGGTGAACCCTGGAGCTGAGGCAGGCGGGTCCAAATTGACTTTCAACTACACCGAAAACCCCTTCTCCTTTTCGGTAAGCCGAAGTGACACTGGAGAAGTTCTCTTCGACACATCGGCTGCCAGCCTTGTGTTCGAGAGCCAGTATGTTCGGCTGAGAACTTCGCTGCCCGAGAACCCCAATCTATATGGCCTGGGTGAACACTCGGACCCTTTTCGTCTCAACACCACCGACTACATCCGCACCCTTTGGTCTCAGGACTCTTATGGCATCCCGACCGGAGCAAACTTGTACGGTAACCATCCGGTATATTTCGAACACCGACCGGGAGGAACCCACGGAGTGTTTTTCCTGAATTCCAATGGCATAGATGTCATGATTAACAACACAGAAGAGTCGGGTCAGTACCTGCAGTACAATACTCTGGGTGGAGTCCTTGACTTTTATTTTGTTCCCGGACCTTCCCCCATTGAAGTATCTCGGCAGTATGCGGAGGTTGCCGGCTTGCCAGTCATGATGCCATACTGGGGTCTGGGGTACCACAACTGCCGATACGGCTACCAAGATGCGTTCGAAGTGGCTGAGGTAGTGCAAAACTACAGCAATGCGGGGATCCCTCTTGAGACGATGTGGACTGACATCGACTATATGGATAGACGAAGGTGACTTAACCTTGGCACGGGAAATTTTTCAAGTTGCTAACAATCTGCAGGGTCTTCACGCTCGATCCAGAACGGTTTCCTATCAAGCAAGTGAGAGAGCTGGTGGACCACTTACATGCCAACGACCAGCATTATATCGTCATGGTAGATCCTGCAGTGGCTTATGTAGAATCCCCTACTCTACAGCGGGGTTACGACGATGATATTTGGCTCCTCCGAAGCAACGGGTCCGTGTGGCTCGGGGTTGTCTGGCCTGGTGTGACTGTCTTCCCGGATTGGTTCGCTGAGAATATCTCCAAGTTCTGGAATAACGAATTCGCCGTCTTCTTCTCCAAGGACGAGGGAGTTGATATCGATGCCCTTTGGATTGACATGAACGAGCCATCGAATTTCCCTTGCAACTTCCCCTGCGACAACCCATATGCGTCTGCAGTCGGCTTTCCCCCTGAGCCGCCGCCGGTCAGAGAACCTCCGAGACCTCTTCCAGGCTGGCCTTGCGATTTCCAACCGCCAGGCACGAACTGCGAGAGATCCGTTGACATCGCCGCTCGCTCATTTCCTGACTCCATTCCTCGCGGGCTCTCTGTTGACCGTCTGCCTTTGTCTGAAAGGCAGACTCCAGGCGAGCAATTGGGTCTTCCAGGAAGAGATCTTCTTTATCCCAAGTATGCAATTCATAACAAAGCAGCTTTCCGAGACTCCTGGAACGCAGAACAGGGTGGTATCTCAAACAAGACTGTCAACACGGACTTGATCCACCAGAATGGCCTCGCCATGTATGACACACATAACCTATACGGCACCATGATGAGCACTGCTTCAAGAGAGGCTATGGAAGCTCGTCGTCCTGGTCTTAGGCCATTGATCATTACCCGTTCGACCTTCGCCGGTGCCGGAACAAAGGTTGGCCACTGGCTCGGAGACAACCTCTCGAACTGGAAGCAATATCGCATCTCCATCGCCCAGATGCTGCAATTCGCTTCTATCTACCAAATCCCTATGGTCGGTTCCGATGTCTGCGGTTTCGGTGACAACACCTCCGAGAATCTCTGCGCTCGATGGGCTGCCTTGGGAGCTTTCTATTCATTCTACAGAAACCACAACGCGTACTTGCCGAACATCCCGCAAGAGTTCTACCGATGGCCGATTGTGGCAGAAAGCGCGAAAAAGGCGATCGACATTAGATACAGACTTCTCGACTACATCTACACTGCCTTGTACGAACAAACCGTCGATGGAACACCACTCATCAGTCCAATGTTCTACCTGTACCCAGAGGACTCCAATACTTTTGGGTTGGATCTTCAATATTTCTACGGACCAGGCCTGCTGGTTGCTCCCGTCACCGAGGAGAATGCCACATCAGTCGATGTCTACCTGCCGGACGATGTCTTCTACGACTGGTACACGCACGAAAAGGTGCAGGGAGAGGGTGCCGCTGTCACTGTCACGGACCAGACCCTCACAGATATCCCACTCTTCATCCGGGGCGGCGTCATCTTCCCTCTGCGAATCAAATCTGCCATGACCACGACAGCTCTCCGACAGGAGGACTTCGAGCTTCTGGTGGCACTGGGCAAGGATGGCACGGCCAGTGGCCAGTTGTACCTGGACGATGGAGTCAGCCTGGAGCAAAAGGGCATCACTTATATTACTTTCAGCTACAAGGACGGGAAGATTGTTGTTGATGGCGAGTTCGGCTATGAGACTCCGCTCAAGATAGCAAAGATCACTATCATTGGCGAGAGCAAATATAAGAGGAGCGGAAGCTCCCCGTCGAGGACGGTTGTGGTTGATAAGCCACTCACCGAGGGTTTCACGATCGACTCGAGCCAGTAATGGGGGGTTTCTTAGGACGGCCTCAAAAGTTATGTCAACTAATGTGCGTTTATGAATAATAATGTGGCACTCGTTTGCCTTCACCTTCACGACCGATTTTGCATAACCACAGACCTTGTGCATGCGGCCTTGGTTCTTCTTTCAACTTGCGGGTGCGAAATACATGATACAATCCGGCCTTTCTTACCTGAGGAGTACTCCAAACCGGGCCACTAGAGCAAGACCAACTGAGTGTGCATCATGTTAGACGTGCGCCGCCTCTGCACTTCATCGTAATCGAGTTGACGTTCGACCCACGTCATGCAAACTTTGCAGAACATATCAAATTATGCACTAGGTATACTCTGCAAGCCATTCCAAAGATACGCCAAATTTCTTGTGGCGTTAAAATTGATTCCGGCAGTGACCCGAGACCCTCCGGCCCCGACACCGAGAACCCGGACATGAAGGCCGGAGCAAAACGAAGCACAGTGTCCCCATGGCCCGCATCGCCCCCGGTAACCCTCCTCACGCATCAACCATCGCAAGCCCCTCGTTTTTTGGGCCTCCCCTCCACACATCGAGAAGCTCACCTCCCGCATACTTTCCCCCACTGAGTTCATCAGATTCACTTCCCGCTTCAAATGCTCATTGACCTTGTGGTCTTGATTCCCATTCAAACTTCCACTGCCTCAGTATCGAACCACTCAAACACGCACTGAAGATGAGTCCCCAAGACGAGGAGATGAAGGAGGCCCCAGGCACTCCAAGACGATTGCTATTTCCCAGAACCAACCGCCCTCTCGGACAGAGCACGGCCTTGGAAGCCTCGCCATCGGTTCCCAGTGCTGCTCGACCTTCTGCAATGGCCACTCCGTCTGCTGGCGCGGGAGCTCGACCATCCTCCTCCGTTGCAGCGAATCCCACCAGATTGCTATTCAGTTTCCAAGCTCCCGAGCTTCCTACCGACACGCGTAACCCATTCACCACTTCTGTTGCCGGTCCTCTGCCTCCTTCAACCTCTTCAGGTCGTAGACCGGGCACCCCCATCGCGCCCTTTCGCGACCCGGTTGGGCCACCTGCTACTGACACACCTAAGAAGAAGGTGAGCTGGGGAGGTCATGGCTCCCCACCGCCTTGGACGGATCCTCTGCTTGCCGTGCCAAATGGTGCATATGGAACCAACGCCGGATATAATGGGGAGGTCATGGCGGACGATTCTCCGACAACCGGCGTCTTAAATCGCCGTATGCGGTCGTTGGGCTTCGGACAGAGACCTCTAGGCCGTCCCGCTCAGCAGCCGATGGGACCTCGCCCCCTGGCTCGCGCCGCTGAGCCTCGTACGCCACCTAAGCAGACGGGCCGGAAGAAGCGATCGCGTGATGTCCTCGAGAGAACCACGACGATGGCTGGCAAGGATGTCGCAAGAGAGCGAGAGATTATGGAAGACGCAAAGGCAAAAGCTCGAGAGGAAGACGAAGACGAGGATGAGGATGAGAGAATGGGAGAAGACGACGATGACGACGAAGATGAGGAAGACAATGATCCGACTCCCAGAGCCTCCGTGCTCAATGCGCACCTTCGCCGTGCCCGCATGGACTTGGATGAATAAGTACAAGTCACTAGCCACTTGGCTATATGAACCTGGCAGTCTCGTCTCATGCCATGTCACAGAGGCTTTTTTATTCGATACTTGGTATTTAAGAACATCCAATCCCGGCTCACAGCCTCGTTTTTCGACACACCTTGCATGGACCTTGATGCAAGTAGCAACTTGCTTCTAATGGGAAGGGAGTGAGAGGAAAGGGGCAAACGATGTAGAATTATTCATGATTGATATGAGAGAGTACAACAACTGGGCTTGGAAAGCTCATTATAACCAAGAAATGCACATATTGCACAACGAGATCTTCACATACCGTGAGGACCTGTTTAAGATGACAATGATCCTGTGAGAAAGATTGATGCGAGCTCTGAATAGGACAACTTGTCTGAAGCACGTGCTGCGACCCGGTTTAAGCATACCCATTGTGAACCCTTTACATGCAAGTGCCAGTGTGTGCTTCACCTGTTCATCCTCCCCAGCAAGTAGCGAAGATAAATATGGTAGAGTGTTCTTTTCTACGAGAAAAGAAAATACTGAATTAATGATCTACAAGAACATGTTCATGTTGATTCGTGTCTCGAGCTGGCGGGAGGATGGATATGCAAGAAACATGCAACAATCCACCAGGATCCGGGACTACTAAAGCGCCTTGTAGCCCTCCCCCCTGCGTAACACACTTCCAATCATGACCCCCACAAATAGCGCCTAGCACCAATACACCATCTTCGGCGCCAATGTACACACAGGAGACGAGGGTCCTCTCACATTGAGCTCCACCAACCGAAATAGTCTAGCTGCCTTCCACGTCCTCCACCATCAGACCAGGGCCATGAACTTTCCCGCTCCTCCAACATTCCACGACTCCCAGCCTCCACCACCGCGTCAAGCTCCCCTCAACAACTCGTCCGCAGCACAGCAAGCCTTGGCGCATGCGCAACACCAGCAACAACAGTTGTACCTCATGAATGGTATGAACGGCGGCAACGTCCCCGGCGGCATGGGGGTGCCCACCCCTGCCGGCCACCAGGCCGAACTCAACTACATCTATGGCATGGTGGAGGATCTGAGCCGACAGCTGGCCGAGAATCGTCGAGTGACCGAAGACATAGTCACTGGGCTCGGCAGGGTAAGGAGCCGGGCAAGAACCCAAGGTCTGGGGAACGAGGAGTTGATTAATGTCGCCGCGGAAGACATCAATGGTATGACCACATTAGCCTCCCCTGCGAAGGTTCCTACAGAGATCCAAACTCGAAGGCTAACTTTGCTGTCGCAGCGCAAGAGCAAAATCTCGACACCCTCATCTCGATGCTCTCCGAATCGCTCGAAAAGGCCAAATACAGTCGAGACGCCAATGCTGCTCTTCTATCCCAATACGCCAACGCGCTGGCATTGATGCTGAAGCAGTTCCACGAGTACAAAGCAAAACACGTCACCGACGTCGCGGCATGGCACCAGTCCTACCGTTCGCAGCTGGCCGAGGCGCGATCCGAAAATAGCCGCCTGAGAGAGCAGATATGGGAGATGCAAGATCGGGCAGGCAAAGCGAACGAACTATTACGTGACTTCCGCCGCAAATACGACGAAGATGAAGTGAGATGGGAGCATCGCGTTGACGAGCGGGCGAATCGACAAGAGCTGCGGTTCTGGAAGCGGCTGGCTATGCCTGATATGCCGGAGGATGATGCGTACTGGAGCGACGACGACGATCTCATTGACACGGCTGAGAAAGATCGCTTGAAGGAGCTGGAAAGGAAAGCTATGCAAGAGCAGCTTGCTGGCAGCCACAACGGAGGGGACGAGGATGCACATCAGCAATCGCATCCGCCGCCACCACCATCCTCTGCAATGATGGGCGGCGTCCCAATGCAGAGAGACGATTCAGGAGGATTCGGAGCGCCTATCCTCCCACCACGGCCATCGAGCCAAGCCTCAAGTACCGGTTCATCGGGGCAATGACGCAGCGTTTGATAGGCGATTCGATATTGGGTTTGGGATGTCATGGATTCCCCGTCTCGTTGCATCACTTGGTGTTGGGTAAAAGGAACTGGTGAACATCTGTTGCTTCCAGACAAGCTTTTATTATACCAGGGTCTTGAGGCATTTGTACTATCACCGCAGAGTTCGACAATCTCGTCGTTTCAACTAGGATTACTATGAATAAGAGGACGATTCAATTCCAATGTAAAAACAAAAACACCACAAAAAACAAAGGTTCCACGCGCAGCAGTCCCCTCCCCTCTTGGGCAGCTTGCCTTTGCACATTTGAGAAACTCCACCAAATGATTTGAGGTATCTTCAATACTTCGCCCTCGACTCCCAACACCGATACCTCCCAGAACCCACAACCAGTCTATCATTTACCTCGATACCTCCCGTTCATTCAGATTCTTGGCTCCAGGTGGAACCCGGCTCGTGGAAATCATGGCTCTTCCAAGTCACTCCTGAGTCGCATGCCGGTATCGACATCCATCTTGCCAAGAGGAACTAGATGTGATTGCTTTTCCATCTTATGCAGTCTTTCCCATATTTTGTACCCGAAAAAGAAGACCCAAGGGATGATTGTTCCGATATTGTCTCGGACTATGGCCTGCGCATCGCGTTTGCCCCCTATGGGGGAGACGGCAGTGATGATATTTGCCGTCAAACCGATGAAGCAAATGACGAGGCCCAAGACAGATCCCCACCGATTGAAGGGGCTAGTCCAGAGGAGCTCGCTCTTCTCGTGCCCTTGAGCACGCCATCCGCCGCGGAAGCGAAGATGGCTGAGGCAGATTGACGCCCAGGTGTAATAGTTACTCGCCCCGGAAAGACTGAGCAGCCAGTCAAAGATGACTCCGCCGTTGGGATCCAGTGTTATGAAAGCGAGGCAGCCGGACAAGGACGTGAGCACAAAAGCGTACACTGGAACGCCCCATTTCACCTTCGCACCCAGGCGAGGGCCCATACCCTTCTCGCATAATGCTTGGAAAGCCCGACTGGAGGCGAAGATGCTGGCGTTGGCCATGGATATCAAGGCCACGATAATCAGAACATTGAAGAAATCTGCCAGCTGGGGGATGCCGGCGAGGTTGGCTGCTAGTGTGAAGGGACTATACTTGGCTCCGTGACCAGTCGAGGCAAGCTCGGGATGATTGGCCGGGACGACAAAGCCAAGAAGCAGAAGGGCTCCGATATAGAAGACGGCAATTCGGAAGAAGACGATCTTGGTTGCGAGCGGAAGCGAGGAGCGCGGATTCTTGCACTCTGCGGCTGTCATACCAAGCAACTCGGTCCCTCCGTATGACATACCAGCAGTCCGAAACACGATAAAGAACCCAGAGGCGCCGTTTAGCATTGCACCTGGGTTATGCCAGTACTTGGCACCCGTTCCATGTCTATATATGATTAGTTCGGCCGCCTGCGAGCTATTCATGGTCTGCTTACCTGGAGTCCGATGGAACGCCTCCGTTGATGATTGCAAGTGCCAAGAAGATGAAAACAGTGATGGCTACGGCCTTGCCTAGCCCCAACACATGCTCAATCTCGCCATACCATCTCGACCCGAGGAATGCCGTGAACGTCAGGCCGATGAGGACAGGAGCAATGACAGCAGCCTGGTTGACGTCCGGATACCAGTACTTCAATTGAGCCGCAATGGTCGTCAGCTCAAACGGGAAGACGATGAGCCAGTTGAAGACAAAGTTCCACCCCATGGCGAAGCCCCAGGGGTCCGAAATGAACCGCCTCGAGTAATCATAAAACGCCCCCGCAACGGGAAGTGCAGCTATATCGTCGTCAGCATCGCTCGCGGCGTGGATATCGACGACGAGACTCACCAGCCATTTCACCCAATGCACCCATGGTGCAAGTCACGCCGGCGCCGACGATGGCGAAGCAGAGCACCAGACTTAACGGCCCTCCTGCACTCAGGGCGGAGCCCGACCCGACGAAGAGGCCTGCGCCGATGGAACCCCCGAGCGCCATCAATGCCATGTGCCTATTGTTGATGTCCCGCTTCAGCTTGGTGCCTTCGGCCGCAACATCAACCGGCTGGATGACTCCTTCCCTCTGGCTCTCGACCTGCGCCGGCCGGTTCTTATCTGACGACGGCCGTGGCGATTTCTCCTGCGAGACAGGACTCACGGGGACAGCATCGGATGCAGCGTCATTGTTCTTCCTCCCCAGCCCGCCCTTGAGGAACGAGAGACTCATGTTGTTTGGTGAAGATTTTCCAAAGGTGCGAATGTTGATACAGACACTGTTTCGTTGGGAGGAGAGAGGCAGGGCGGACCAGGCATAGGGAGGGGAGTCACAATTATATAAGACTTTCTCGGTTATGCGGACGACCTAAAGTCTGGAACGAGCAACTGATCGTGTGACATGACATAAACCCTCGGCCGCTCATATCGCAGCTCCGATATCTTCTCGTATCTTGATTCTGTAAGTGGCCCCATGGTAGGACCGACCTCCTCGACGTGCATGAACATGGTTCCCCAAGCCCATAGAGTTTCCAATCCGCTGGATCCATGACTGCGCCCCTGGCCTCGGCGCACGTGTGATGCAGGGCATTGGAAAACGGAGAAAGGAGAGGAGCAGCGGAATCGCGTAGACTGCACCGGCTTGCGGTGGCGAAAAAGAAAAGTTAGATCGCGACTAAGTGTCTGCACGATAGCTATCGTCAGGGAGATATTCGCTCGCTTTCTAGAACCTTGACATATTGTGGACGGGTGGACATAGGTCTGGGACGGAATCACCGGAGGGAGTATCGTTGAACAATTCCATCTCAACCAGTCCTCTTTCCTATTCGCCATGGCTTTCCCACGTATTTACCTATCAACCCTGGTTGTAGTTGGATACAATTACCACAGGCAGCAACATCGACTTCTCGATTAGCAAATCATCATAGGTCAACCCGTCCCTATCAAGGTTCCCCAGATTCTGTTCCCCAGGTTCCTGAGATAGCCGGACCCGACTCCTGGCTGAACTCTGCAGCTCCATCCAAGTTACGAGGAGATAAGCCACGACTTTCCAATTCATGGTGTGTACCATAACCCGGATGGGTCCGCACCATGATGTCCCACAAGCCGTTGCTTAGTTTTTGAGTTGTTGAGGAGCAGGTGGTTAGATCTCTGGAGAATAGCACGCATTGTGGTCTAAGTTGCTACGAGGTATACCGTCACAGGATGCATCAAGTCACACTGCCTCCGACAGCTTGCCACTTGCTGCGAACGAATCAGATAGCAATTGGCTGTAAAACGTTAGGCTGCTCCAAAATCAGAGGAAAGAATGGCAAGTGAAAGCACCGGTGGGCAAAACAGCAGTGCATATAGATACCATGGTTATCGTAGCGAAGGTGCACGCAAAGTGTGATAGTTTGAATTCGCCGTGGATCTTATTTGCCCAATTCCACGGACGAATCAACCGCACACATGCAAAGTTTTGCATTGGAGATAAGCTAGGCCACCGTAACTTTTATCCCATTCCATGTGTCCAGCAAAGAGGGATGCCGAGATACGGACCTGGAAGCACTGTCACCCATAACGTACAGTTCTCATCCACCTCCACCCCCTCATTTGATCCGCCGAAACAAGAACCTTGGAACACTCAGTATCCGCTTTGCTCTCGCCGAGAATCGTCATCGTCGCCTTTGGAGTTTGACGCCGCCTCCCCCGCCTCCTTGATACCCTGCTCATCGCCTCTCAGCTTGGCAAAATAAGCTTTAATGTCCTCAGCACCGATCGCCTGGCCGCTCTCCGCGAACTGCTGGAAGAATGGCTTGAGCTGCTCTTTAAGGTGGTTATATGCCATGACGCCCTCGATCGCACGCACGCGGTCCACGTTGCGGAGGGCGCTCTCGCCGCGCTCGAGGAGACTTCCGCTACCGTGAGTTGAGCCGCCGTGCTCGGAGGCGCCATCTGCAGACAGGGGTGGTTCGTAGGTTTCCTCTTCCTCGAGGAGTTGGGGATGATCGTTTAGCTTAGGGAAACAGGATGTGCACCTGCAGAAGGATTCGCGGAAACCGTCTTTGAGGAAAAGGGAGAATTGCCCTTCTGGTGCAGGTGGCAAGGTCGCCCATGTGCAAGCAGATGGCACCTCGGAATTCTCGTCCTTGATTTCGGGTGCTGTGCCAACCACTCCATCCAATGCGGCCTCCGGGTCGCTCTTCAGCCGCTTGGATTCTGATTCCTCTTCATCATCCTCTGCCTTGCGCTTCTTGGATGCATCCGTAGAATCTGTGCTCTCCGTGACACTGGCCTTCTGTTCGTGGAAGACTGGGAGAAGGAAGCCTGCTGTGCCAGCATATCTTTTAATCCAGGGATATGCATCAACACATTTGTAACACAGGAATCCTTCGAAATCCTCCTCGGCAGGGAATCCTGGAGGCATAGGAGGGTCATCGTCATCAGCCTGCTCTTCAGCCGCTTCAGGAGTACCAGTATCTCCATTAGCTGGCTGTTCCGTATCTTCTGATATCGTCGGTAGGGCACCAATTTCTATCTGTCCATTTGTTGGCTCTGCCTTTTTCTGCTTCTTCATGCTCTCGAACCACTTGGGGCCCATGCCAACGACACAGCCCGGGTGGTACCAATCTTCACCGCAGCCCCCAGTCTCAGTTGTGCTCAACCCCAAGCATTGGAACATGGTGCCTTTCTGCTGGAACGGATCGTAGTCGCATTCGCAGCTGCAGAATCGATTCCTGAAGTTTTGGTTGTATTTGTTGTTCGCATCCGGCTCCTCGGAATGCACGTCACCCCTCGTGTTGGTCGCGGGATTAATGCGGAGAGCACAAGGGCTGGTTGAGGGGTATCGCGTCGTGCCGCAATCGCAAGTGAAGTTCCTTTTCGTGAAGATCTCCACAAGTGTGTGTTCGCCGTGACATTGGATAGAGCAAGCGTAGCACACTCCGGCTCCATTGTAAGAATCGGCGGGATTCGCTGGGGGAGGATTGCAGGTTAAGCAGGCGAAGACGCTCTGTCGAAGTGAACCAAGGATTTTGGTGCAACTATCGATGCTCTGTAAGCCGATGTCAGCTAGATATCTGGAGCGCAGTTACGACGGATCATACGTATGGAAGAGCTTCTCTCGCGTCGGCCTCGAGTTGCATCTGATCGCGAATGAAGCTGTGCGTTGCATTAGCCTCACATATACAAGCAATGGGTAGATGTTGACAAACTCGGCGGCGGTTTGCGATTCATCGGATTGCTGCGAGAAGCTGCCAGTGCGTTGCGGACCTGGTAGGATGACAGTAGCATCGGCACTTGCGGACACAACGGGCGGTGGTGGAGGATCCATTGACGCGTTTATAAACTGAGGTCGGATTGCAGAGAAATGTAATGGATTCTGGATTCCTAGATTATTGACCTTTTGATGTTGTACAGATGGATGAACAAACTTGAGGTAAAGAAAGGTGCAGTTGAAGCAGGCTTAGAGGACTTGAAATGGTACGTAGTTAATTATTGGTACTCTGCACCTTAGGTAGGTAGCTTCCTGAAGGCCACTTTACGCGTCGGCCATTTTCGGCAAGGCGCCACTTAACGCGCCCACCCCTGAACGCGTCCAACTCGAGACGCGACACTAGGACCCTCATCTTGGTAATTGCCCCCTTCCCACTCTTCCAAGACAGCCTTCCTTTCATTTCAGTTCAACTCCTGCAACCCATCGCAACTTGTAAATTCAGCAATTACTTTTCAGCATCCGCGACCATGAGGTAAGTTTGTTCATTCGGCTTCTGCTCTCGTCCCAACCTGGAATATCTTGAAGTGTCATCACCTGTTACCAGCGCATTTTATTCTAACCGCCGAGATAGTTCCCCTCTTCGGGATAACCCCAGCTCTGCCAACAGAGGCGCGGCGCCGCGATCAAACCGCAAGCGTTCTCGCACCAACGGTGAAGATGGCACGTCCTCTATCGCTGCCGCCTCTAGTCCTATGCCCTCTTCTCCTCCTGCGTTCAACATCGGTCACGGAGTGGATGATGACGATGACGTCGAGGAAGAAGTCGAGCTCCAGGAGGACGAGCTTGATGACCTCGACGAGATGGCCGAAGACGATGTAGATCTATTCCGCGAGGGATTTGAGCAAGACTACAGAGCAAAAGAGGATGACGCATACGAAGGCATCGACATTGACGATGAGGGAGAATACGATCAGCTGAATCTCGGCGACAGAAGGCGACTTGAGGCACAGTTGAACCGCAGAGACCGAGAGGTTGCTCGCCGCCAGCGAGTTCCCGCTGCATTCCTCCCCGGCGAGGATGACGATGGCGACATTGATCTCACAGCTCAACCACGTCGTCGTCGACACCACTATGACGAGGATCCAGACGAGGACATGGACGCCGACATCATGGACGAAGAATTATCCCTTGAAGCTCTGCAGGATGTTAAAGCTGCCAGCTTGACGGAGTGGGTTTCGCAGCCTTCGGTTCAGCGGACCATCAAGAGAGAATTCAAAACCTTCTTGACCGAGTACACTGATGAAAACGGCTCTTCGGTTTATGGTAACCGCATTCGAACACTTGGTGAAATCAACGCCGAATCGCTGGAGGTTTCGTACGACCATCTCTCGTCGTCAAAGGCCATCCTCGCCTACTTCCTAGCAAATGCACCAGCTGAGATGCTGAAGCTCTTCGACGAAGTCGCCATGGACGTCGTTCTGTTGCATTATCCAGATTATGAACGCATTCACTCTGAGATTCACGTTCGTATCTTCGAGCTTCCTGTCCACTACACTTTGAGACAACTCCGCCAGTCTCATCTTAACTGCTTGGTTCGGGTCAGCGGTGTCGTTACCCGACGAAGCGGCGTCTTCCCGCAATTGAAGTACGTCAAGTTCGACTGCTCCAAGTGCGGCGTCACCCTCGGTCCTTACCAGCAAGAATCGAACGTCGAAGTCAAGATCACCTACTGCCAGGCATGCCAATCCCGAGGACCATTCACTCTCAATTCCGAGAAGACGGTTTACCGCAACTATCAGAAGTTGACCCTTCAGGAGTCTCCCGGAACTGTTCCGGCTGGCCGTCTGCCACGACACCGAGAAGTCATCCTCCTCTGGGATCTTATTGACAAGGCAAAACCTGGCGAGGAGATTGAAATCACCGGCATCTATCGAAACAACTATGATGCTCAGCTAAACAATCGCAATGGATTCCCAGTTTTCGCTACCATCCTCGAGGCCAACAATGTTGTCAAGTCGCATGATCAACTGGCCGGCTTCAGAATGACTGAGGAGGACGAACAGGAGATTCGCAAGCTGTCTCGCGATCCCAACATCATCGACAAGCTCATCAACTCCATTGCGCCGAGTATCTACGGTCACGTCGATATCAAAACGGCTGTTGCGCTTTCACTATTTGGCGGCGTTGCCAAGATTGGCAGAGGTTCTCATCAAGTCCGTGGCGATATCAACGTTCTGCTCCTCGGCGATCCTGGTACTGCGAAGTCACAAGTCCTAAAGTACGTCGAAAAGACGGCCCACCGAGCAGTATTTGCTACTGGTCAAGGAGCCAGCGCTGTTGGTCTCACGGCTAGTGTCCGTCGTGACCCGTTGACTAGCGAGTGGACTCTGGAGGGAGGTGCCTTGGTTCTCGCTGACAAGGGCACTTGCCTGATTGACGAGTTTGACAAGATGAACGACCAGGATCGGACATCAATTCACGAAGCCATGGAGCAGCAGACAATCTCCATCTCCAAGGCGGGCATTGTTACAACACTGCAGGCCCGCTGCGGCATCATCGCAGCAGCCAATCCTATCGGCGGGCGATACAACTCCATGCTTCCATTCTCGTCAAATGTTGAGCTTACAGAGCCCATCCTGTCACGATTTGACATTCTGGTTGTTGTCCGCGATACTGTCGAGCCCGCTGAAGATGAGCGGCTTGCACGATTCATCGTTGGGTCGCACAGCAGGAGTCATCCAGTAGCTCAAGCGGCTGCAGATTCTATGGACGTTGAACATGATTCTGAGGACACGCAGGCCGAGGCTGCGAGAAAAGAAGGAGAGATTCCACAGGAACTCTTGAGGAAATACATTCTCTACGCGCGTGATCGATGCAGTCCCAAGCTGTATCACATGGATGAGGACAAGGTCGCGCGGCTGTTCGCCGACATGAGAAGAGAGTCTCTTGCAACTGGTGCATATCCCATCACAGTAAGTTAAACCATAGTGTGGCACACAATTATTCCTGTTGCTAATTAAGTTCAGGTGCGTCATCTTGAAGCAATCATTCGCATTAGCGAAGCGTTTTGCCGAATGAGGCTCTCTGAGTACTGCTCGGCCCAAGATATTGATCGTGCCATTGCGGTCACGGTCGATAGCTTTGTCGGTAGCCAGAAGGTTAGCTGCAAGAAGGCCTTGGCCAGATCCTTCGCCAAGTACACCTTGGCAAGACCAGGCGGGAACTCTCAAAGGAGAGGCGGCGCGACCAGCCAGACCTCAAGACGGCCAGGTGTAGTTGGTGCATAGGCGGTCTGGGTGGGTTATGTTGGGAGTGCTTGGAATTTGTATAATGACTGGGCTGGGCTCTTAGATGGTCATATCGACTGGCGTCGTGGAAGGAAGAAGATGACGAAGCAATTGTGTCAATGTATCCGATAAATATCACGTCTGGTAATGGGCAATCATTTCTTGTTCTCATGTTGTTTCGCACGGCTTTAGCTCTCGACTACTCTTCCGTGACATCCGATTGTGAAGACAAGGATACTGCAAATAAGCGCTTGGCGGCTGCATTGACGCGGCCAGGACAGGTGAAGAACAAGGCCCCATGGCGGCCCCGCCCAATGAAGAAGCTGTCACCGATATCCCAGCCCCAAGAGCGGGACTAAAGAGCTTAAAGCGACACTGACGGCCGTCAATATGCCTTGTCCTGATCCTCTTCGTAAGCTATCGCCTTTCCGAGCTACCCTACTCCGCGGTCGAGGTCCCCAGTCGAAGTCAAACTGCGAGGTGAGAGGATTGCCGAAGGATTCTGTCATCATCAGCCCTACATATTGAAAATCGCCACCGCATTCGGTAAAGCTGAGGGGTTATCATCGAGGTAGTATCACTCTTCTGATAATTTTAGAATCCACCATTCCTCACAGCGGGAAGCGGGCCAAAAGAATCGTTGGGCACAGCCTTCCCACGGCCCCCGAGATGCGACCCCATCATTCCAACATGTCTGGGCTGGGCAATTCTCCCTTTGCGGCCACTGACCTGTGACATTAGATCTCGATATATGTAGTGTAGCAGCGAGATGCAGTATCAATTGATTAGACAATCCCGTCGTCGCACGAGTTGAGCGCTTTGTGGACGATGAGTTTGTACAGGTTGTCTTGATGACCGCAGACACGCAGCGTTGGGGGCTGTGCGCTGTTGCATTATGTTGCCGCAACACACGCCCTCGAAATAAAGAGATGAACTAATGTAGCTTTTTTATACCAATCCATATCTATTCTTCCCACACTCGCACATGCTGCAATTGCCTGATCCGGCAATGATTGCCTGGTGGGATGAGGCAGGCTCTGACAACTGCATCTGCAATGGACCCCAACGCGGGATAGCTTCATGATTAGGTTGGGGGGATAAGGTACCGGGAGGAAATGTCAGGTACTCCAGATTTCTTCCCTGCCGATGGTCGCGTCTCTGGCCGCAGAATTCTTCTCTCTTGGTCTAATACCTAAGTAGGTATCGAAGACATCTGGTCTCGTGGGCGCCAAGCGTGTAATCTCATGCAAGGTTGGAACCGTCACCAACAACCTAGGAAAAACTGTTCATGTCGCTTTCAAGCTCTTTATCAGCCCTCAATCCCTCGCACTTTGTGGCTCTGTCCTGTGGCATACCCCCCTTGTTATAAGTCTGGAATCCCAATCTCACCGTCCGGCTCCTTCAGACGGACTAGCAGGCTGTTGACGTGGACGCTCGGATCCACTTCGTTCTCCAGATCTAGCTTCAACAAGCTTATTTCCTCGGGAGGTTTCAGGTTTTCTCACATCAGGTTGCTCGTTGGCATTATTTGTTAGCCTCGTAATTTCTACTTGGCTGCGGATTGCTATGTTTGGACGGGCAAGTGGAGTTACAGCCCACGGAAGACAGCAGCCATAGCCGGGACGCGCTCTCCCTACATCTAGTACCTGAGATGGAAGAAGGCGATCCTTTTAACTCGCCTCGCCAGCCAAAGTCACCCTCCGGTGGGACTCTTCTCTCATCTTCAGTATTTCGAAGAGACGGTTATCAATCCATGGCTTCCGAAGCCGTGTTCGACTTGTCATCCTTCGATGATATTCCGAGTCGAGCTTCGCCATTAAATGGCTCATCAACTAATGCCGACTTGGATGATCTTGGAATATCCATGCAAGCAAGCAATAGAAACTCGATATCCCGTGTGCCTGTCGGGTCGAAGATGAGCTCCCCGGCGACACCTCGCTCCTATCACAGGTTTCTGGAGACGCCTGTTTCTGGGACCTCATCACCGCTAAATCCGTACATGAAGACTGGAAATCCTGTGTCTCCTCAGAGCTTACTCTCGCCAACCTTTTCGCCCATATCGCCACCAAAATCCAAGTCGCCGGAGGACAAACGAAAGTCCTTGCCTACTCCTTGGGATGCGCCGCCCAAATCAGGGCGGCCATGGTTCGACCCCCCTGGTGATGAGACTGGGGATATTTCCAGGGCCAGCCCCGGGATAGAAGACACCAGCAGTAATAAAGGTATCACTTTCAGCCATGACGGTCAAGATACGCTCCAAGAACAGAGCCAGGGAACGAGTCCTGGACAAGAATTTGAGGGAAACCATGACGACGAGTCGTTCCACAAGAGATACAGTAGGCCACATTTGTCCCGTCACCCAGATAGATCTCCGAAACTTGCAAGCTAATGAACTGAACTAGATCGACCACCGAGCTACTGCGATTCAAAGAGAGATGTGCACATGAGAAGATTTAGCTGGCTTTCTATGTCAATCCTTACTCTGTCAATCTACTCGACAGCTCTGAGCTGCATGTGGTTCATTGTTGCCCTTGTCCAGCCGAGATGGGGCCGCGCCATCTCCTCCAGCGGTGGTATCCTGCCCTCCACGGCTTCTTTGGTGTGTGCATTGTTTGCGAAGACGATTGAAATGTCTTTCGTTACAGTTTTTGTTTCGTTCATTGGCCAGGTTCTCACACGGAGGTCATTCGTTCGGAAATCCAAGGGCATGACATTGTCAGAGATGACGATGCGAAATTGGGTCATTGTATGCCACCCCTCGTTTCTTCTGTTCTGATTTGCGTTGGCTCTAACAGGCTTGAAGCAACCAGGATCGCTCATTACCCATTGGGAGACATTGCCCTACGCAGGGCTGACGTTTCTTGGCATGGTGTCCTTGATTGCAACAATTGCCGCAACCTTCTACACAACCGCTTCAGATGCAATGATTGCGCCGAAGTTAAAGTTTGGAGGGTGGGAACATAGAGAACTCCAGGGACGTGTTCGGGCATCCTACTCGAATCCGTACTTTGTGAGAGACACCTGTCCCACTCCTCTCGAGGACTCAGATCCCGTGGAAGGCGGTGGATCCTGCCTGGATGTTCAGTATTCAGGGCAATGTAAGTCGAAATCCCTGGCTCATGCATATTGAGTAACTTTCTCACTGATTACATCAGCGTACCGCAACTTGATGGCCTTCCTGAGTACTTGGCAGGATATTAACGATAACGGCACAAGCACCGTTGATCAGATCACGAATCGACCCGTTGGAACGACATTGCTGTATGATAATACGACTCTAACATCGTCGTGGATTGAGGGTCAGAATGGAAATACGACACGGAACATGGAAATCCACAACAGGATCATTAATAATGTAACTTTAGCGATGCCACATCCCGGTATGTTCCAGAGAAGGCATCTTGGTTATATATCTTGACTAATAGCTTGATTTAGGAGTTTATGATGCGGCAACGGATCCGGTCAATGGCATTCTGCAGCCAAATGACCTGTCCGGCGTGGGTGAATACGCTATCAAAGCCAGCGTTGTCTCGCCATCCGTTAACGTTATGTGTGTGAATATGGCGCGAGACGAGCTCGCACCTCTTATCTATACGGAGTGGCCTAATAATAAGACTAATGATACTGTCATTCCCGGACAGAAAACCGGGTATTCTGGGTGGCAGGGCGAGGTACCTCCGCCTAGCGAGACGGAGTGGCTGAACAGGACGGTGGTGGATGAAATATTCAAATGGGGCGAGAAATACAAGCGGCGACCGCCCGTGTTCCAGCTCGTAAGTCGTTTTGACTCGGTTGATTGCCAGATGCTGACTTTTAGCGCTCAAGTTCCCCAACGACTTCAACATGATCACAAATACCACTGTGTTTGAATCAAGTGCTGTCTACCTCCTGGCCAAATCACCATCGATCGCCAACTACACCCTCTGTGAACTTCGTTCCTGGGTCTCGCCGAACTGTTCGACGCAGTTCAACATCTCAGGCACCACGGGGGCCCATATGCGAGCGCACTGTGAAGATCCGAAGGATAGAGATAGTTATGTTCGCTCATTTCCGGACATCACCTGGTCCATACCATCGACGGATTGGAAGAATCTAGCAGATCAGTGGCGCCTCTCAATGGATCTGAACGGTGGTGTCAACAACAATAATGCTTCCAACGCTCGCATTCTAACCCAGCTGATCCTCCAAAACCCGACCCTCCCTACGCTCATCCCTTCCATAGCGGAGGCCCTCGCCGTTCTCGTCTCCTCCACCCTCGTTATCGGCGCCCTCAAGACCCCCTACCGCCACTACTGGGAATATCCCAAAACCATGCTCGGCGAGCCCGGCGCTTTGCAAGCCTTCAACGTCTCCATGAAGACGCAGCAATACACATCCAGCCACATCAACAACTGGCAAAAGATCTTCTACATCATCCTCCTTCTTGTCTTCGCCATCAACGTTTTCTGCCTGGTATACTTCATCGCCCGCTCCGGACTGGTGACGGACTACACGGAGCCGCAGAACCTGTTCGCTCTAGCGGTGAACTCGCCGCCCAGCGCCCAGCTCAAGGGCAGCTGTGGCGGGGGGCCGAGGCAGCGGGACTTGGTGGTGCCGTGGCGGGTTGCCTATGCGCCAAGCGCGAATCATTATTTCTTTGACGAGGCAAGTGAAAAGCCTTTGAGGGGGAAGTATGCGAGAGCCACGGGGCGAGAGGGAGAGTATGGCGAGGAGGATGCGAGAGGCAAAAGAAGCAGTTATAAGAGATTAAGTAATAGTCGGGGGTGGTTATAGTATTAGAATCGGGAATATTACACGGCCGTTATGAAATATAGAATGACACCATCATCTGTTGTCTACTTGACTGTTCCCTACCTTATGTATGATGCTTCGATGGTGACAGACCGAGCTTGGCATTGAGCTACGGTGTAATGGAGATTCTCTAGACGAATGTGGGCGAAAGGGGGTGGTTCCCGATTGACTGCTAGATAATAGTACCCTAAAGTCCTCATCAGCAAACCTGATTTAAGTCTTACCTATATATTCAAGTAGCTATTCAGAGATATATGACCACATGGAATGATGATGCAAGCAGGCAGACAGGCACGCATGAACAGAAGAAGTCGGCGGTTTGAGTTTTGAGTTCCAGTTGTAATTAGTGATATCGTACTCTACACAATTGCCATTTAAAGCTTGCGGGCTCATTGTACCCAGTTGAGCCTCGCTGCCAGTGCGCAAAATGTGTCTCTGCAGCTAAAATATTGTGACTCTAACCCCAGTGCTCCAGACTCTGGTGGAAAGCATACCAAGATATCAAACCTCCTATCCAGGTGGAGGAGCACTTTCCAAACCCAACAACCCCGCACGTCAAATCCAACTACCGTTCATGTCATAATTACCGAACGAAGGTGGCGCTGTTCCAGCCCTGCCAGGCCGTATTCTCTCTCTCGGTGCTTTGGGGGGTATCCGCGTGGGACAAGGCGGGACGGGCAACGCTGCCGATGCTGCCAGAGGACTGTTCTCCTTCTCCAGATCCTCGGCTAGGAAGATGTCGATCTCGAACATCTTCTCATCCGTCGAGAGAACTCGGCGTCTTCCAGGATTGGGATATTCGGGTATGACTGTTGAAATAGAGCTTTGGAGGCGCTTGCCGCCCGTCTGGTGGCGGGTCTGCTTATCGCTGTTATAGGATGATTTTCGGGGGGCTTTCACCATCACCCACCTGGAGTCGTGGTTCTCGCCGTTACTTTTGCCAAACGCTTCGACTGGTTTGCTCTGAGGAGTCTCCCTGGATGTGCTGGGATTGAAGTCGAAGTTGGAAAAGGGGCCACGGGTTGTCTGGCCTCTGGTGGTGGGGAAGAGCGAGGTCCGGCTTGGACTGGCAGTGCCGTATAAAGAACCATGTGCAGCCTGAGCGTCAGCTATCACCCTTTCTTCGCAAAAGCCTCGTTCGACACGTTCCTGCGCCATTCTTGAAGTGGACTTGTTCTCTAGTTCTTCGTCAGTGATCCAAAGATAGGCTCGGACGTTGTCCCAGAAGGCATTTACTTCGGCCGGGTCTCTGCGGTTGATATTGACGAGTTGAACCTTGGCTTGTGCTGCTGCGGAAGCTGTAGCCTCAGTAGCTCTGTATCGAGGCGTGTGTTTCGTTTGACCATCTTTCGATTCCATGCCAGTTGCCCTGGGCTTCGTAGCAGGTGTGTATTCCAGCTCGTCCCCAGTCACCTCCTTCGTACCGTTGCTTTCTTCGATTCCATTCTCAGCCGATTGGCCGAATACTTGCGTCGACTTTTCAGTTTCAAGGCTGTCCTTCGTTGCTGAATATTTGGTCAGTTTGCGGCAGGTCCTTTTCACCTTAGTCGTTGGCGACGGCGGCTCTTGCTCATCGAGACATCGGGCCAAAGGGCGATCATTGAAATATCGTTGGTATCTCAACATAGATAGAGAATAATCCTCGGATGTCTCACGCCCATGCGTTTGCCGTGGTGTAACTCGATGACTATATTGCGAGTACTGGCTGAGTGAGTCGGTGTCAGACGCCTTGCTCTGTTTCCTTGGGATGGTTTGTGTGGTTTGAGTGAGGCTTTCTATTGCTTCAGAAGTGTTTGCTCCTGGATTGCTATTTGAAGACTCGAGCCATGCGACGATGGCCTTCACTGACTGGTTTCCCGAAGCTTTTTGACTGCTTGGCGGTGATATCTTCCTCCCGAGGTTTGAGGAAAAGCTTGTTGAGAGTCCGCCCGAGATATCGCGCTTTCTAGCAAGCACATTCTCGCCTTCCTCGGCAGAGGAAGTACCTGCGCCGTCGGTGGTTGAGCGTGTGTCGTCATCGCCATGTGGAAGTGATCCTGATATTAGACCAAGCTGGGAAGAAAAGCTGATAGGAAGTCTTGGTACGGGCCGCTTTCGGTCAAGTACGCTGCCTTCTGTATTGCTCCTACCCCTGAAAGAGCCTACTCTGCGGATGTCGGTATCGTATGCCATGTTTGCTTCTTTCACGGAAGGAAAGACTTGCGGTGTTGAAGTTACCCTATTCACAGTGAAACGTCCGAAGACACGATGAAAGTTGTGGGCATAGATGAGTCTGAACACAGTCACAAGAAATAGACGTGAAGGTGTGTAGTGATCTGAATGTGAACTCCTTTTGGTCTAACGATGAGTTTTGACATCCACAAGAACGTCAAGTTAGGACTAACACTACTCGATCCATCATCCCGCCCATGTCACTTCTGATTCAGCATGATAAAGTTCCCATTGCCGGGCGCTTGCCTCCAGCAAGATATGACATGCCAGTTGAGGGATATTGAATGCCATACTAAAGGGAGTTCTCTGCTGAACTTGATTTGCTAAGAACCACCTCAAACAGAAGCTTCGAATAGTACAGCCTCCTGATTATCCTGTGCAAGATTTCGAGCGACCCAAGTACAATCCTACCCAGACCCGTGAACATTGGGTTGAAATACATCTCTCGGACTGGTTGTCCAGTTTGTCCCCCGACTTGGCAATCCTTAATACTGAACAGACCATGATGGCGACCATTGAACGGATCCAGATTATACACGGTCATTGACACGGAATCTGGTACCAAGATTTAATAGACAGCTGGTCCTGGATATCGATGATCGATAGTACCGTAGCCCTGACGTAGTCGGTGGCCTTTGTGTAACTTGGGGTGTTCGCTAAGATCACGCACGAGCTTTGTGGGTTAGAGGTTTGGGGACCAAGCGCACGGACCAGTTGACCAATTCCCACTCTCACGGCATCTGCCGCCTTGTCTCAGGGTTCCACGTTTACCAAACTGGATAGCCTAACCCCCACATTCACCAAGTCCTATCATAGCTGTCTACTTCAACCTCAGCAGACACCACGAGCGCTTCAAGATGGATCCCTACTCGGCAGAAGGCGAGTTGATCAACATTCATAATCACTTCCACCAAGGACAATACCAAGAAGTCATCGACTACGACACCTCCTCCCTGTCGGCCGAGAACGCGCTACCTGCCAGAGTTCTAGTTCTTCGAGCGCGAATCGCCCTAGGCCAAGCTGCAGATGTCATCGCCGACATCAAAGGGGAGAAGGAGCCAGAACTCGAGGCGCTTGGCGCTCTCGCGGAGTTCAGCCTCGGCAAAGCAGATGCGGCGGTGAAGACCATCGAGAAGCTCGCTGCGTCTGATGCCGAGAATGCGACAGTTCAGATCGTTGGAGGCACAGTCTTGCAAGCCGCTGGGAAGTCCGAGGAAGCGCTTGCTCTACTGTCACAGCACCAGGGCAGTCGTACGTGAAGCCGTCTGTTTGCAAAGAGCGCTTGCTAACGTCTACGAAGTTGATGCCGTTGCCCTGATTGTGCAGATACACCTGCAGCAGAACCGAAACGACCTCGCCTTGAAGGAAGTCACAGCGGCGAGAAGATGGGCACAGGATAGCTTGCTAGTCAACCTGGCAGAGTCATGGGTAGGATTACGACAGGTATGTGATGCTCAAGTTGGTGGGTAATGATGTGCTGAGACAGC
Source organism: Reticulascus tulasneorum (assembly GCA_001557505.1). NCBI lineage: Eukaryota > Fungi > Ascomycota > Sordariomycetes > Glomerellales > Reticulascaceae > Reticulascus > Reticulascus tulasneorum. The sequence continues at coordinate 1,206,848 of LSAX01000012.1, read as the reverse complement.
GTAGGGTGGCGACAAGTACCAACAAGCGTTCTACGTCTTCGAGGAACTCGCTCAGGCACCAGCAACATCATCAATCGCTACGCTCGTATCGCAAGCGGTAGCAGAGCTACATCTGGGACGACTCGAGGAGGCACAGGCCGCGTTGGACCAAGCAGCGAAAAAGGATCCCAATTATGCTGAAGCTATTGCGAATCTGCTGGTGCTGACGGCCATATCTGGAAAGGATCCCCAGGAGCTGACTAAGTAAGTGCTCTTCTCTTTGGGCGCTTCAGCTGGCGTTTGGCTGGCGTTGAAACTGTTGACTGACTCGCTCGCAGTAAGCTCAAGAAGATTGACCCTGGACACCTACTTCTGACCGACTACGAGGAAAAGAGTGCGCTATTTGACAAAGCCGCCACAAAATACAGTGCCAAGGTGTCTGGATAGACTCGGGGAGCTTGATTGGTGAGCATACAGTTGGGCGTACGGTTTAGAGAAACATTGCGGATACAAGGACCACAAAAAAAAGAGCGCTCCACTGGAGTCATTCTCGTACAGTCCAAGTCCCTGAATAATCAGCTGAAAACCCTGACAATCTGGCCTCTTTCATTTGCACATGCGAGAACACCGCTATCGGTCCTATGAGTGCGGGTTGACATCATGGGCATTTTCAAGGAGTGGGTCTCGTACTGGACCGTGTCGATGTCGTGATTTACACGAGAGGGGTGAGGGCTATCATGGCATTCGTTTTTGAAGAGAATGACGATGCATCTTCTATTCCTTTAGCATGAAAGTTTACGAGCAAGTGCTATCATTTAATCGTCATTCCGATGGGCGACGTACATATCCGCCTGTCACGTACAGTATGTGCGTTGAAGCTGATCGGAGATTAGGAGGAAATCTGCAGAGATAAGAAAGGACCCCTCATTTTCTCACCGCCAGGTGGGATAATATGTCACAGTTGGATCGCTGCCAGAGGGTCCGTGATAACAGATAACCCAACATTGCCAAGGCTGCAATGTGAGCCCTCAACTTGGTCCCCGCTGGCCCATTTCTGTACGAACCCTTCGCACAGCATGCAGACTCACCGTTTCTAGTTCCAATGCCTTCGACGTCCCATGACATCATGGTCCCCTTCGTGACTCTCCCATCCTACCGTCTTACACGTGCATCGGCCTGCAGAACCCGAGTACACTTCCGGAGTTGGTGCGCATCATCAAAGCTGCAAGCCGCCGGCTACGTGGGGTGCTCCCAGGGTGGAGAGAATCCACTTAGGTCATCTTACATGTGCTCCAGACATGGGCCTGGTTTTCCATGAAGTCGCCTCCTCGCTGCGGGTTATCCGAACAAAGAGGCGAAGACTGCAGTCTCGAATCTTCTTTGATTTGAAAGAGAAACGGTCGTTATGATACTAGCCGGTCCAGATTTCTTAGCGAGTTGGAGAAAGTCGAAAATCTCCAATAAAGCGGCTCCGTAGCATGTGGCGGCTCATCCAGTTGCCCTGATGATCAAGAGCCGGCCGGCTGTCTTGATGGAGGGAGGATGGTAGCATGGGCGGTTCCGCACATTACATGCCTTGTCGGAGCCAATCATGCACAATACCCTAGGAGATTCTGTCATACCCACCTCAGCCAGTGACGGTATTGTGCTTCCAGGCCCAGATTGGGCCAGAATTGTCTGCACTTGTCATGCAAGATTGTGCGCCTTGACGTCTTGAGGGCTCCTTAGTCGGGGCGAGAGCCAAACTGTTCCCGAATCTCGTCATCGTGAGCATGGCAGTGCTGTGAAGAGACCTCACAGTAGGCCGTTGGCCTCATATGGCCTTGCTATATAAGTTGACTTCTTCTCTTCTTTCCTTTTCACATCAGACTTCATAATTCATCATCACACAAATAATCGAGTCCTCCAACAATTTCATAAACATTTCACCGTATTTCAAATAGTTCTTTTTCAACTATTCCCTTCAAAATGCCTATCGCAATCACCCCTCCCGAGATTACCGTCAAGGGTATTACTCAAAATGATCTCGACCGTGTGGTCAACTCGCTCAAGCCAGTGACAGAGAATAAGAAGCGGAAGATCATATGTTTCTCAGGTATGTTGACCCGCATTCTTTGCTCTCTGCAACACGACTAACACAATTTAGACTTCGACGGGACCATCTTCATGCAGGATTCTGGCCATATCCTTTTCGACAACCATGGTTGTGGCAGCAAGCGAAGAGAGGTCCTTGATGAGCAGATCAAGACTGGCGAACGGTCCTTCCGAGAAGTCTCTGAGGAGATGTGGGGATCTCTCAACGTCCCTTTCGACGATGGTTTCGAAGTCATGGAGAAGACGCTCGAGATTGACCCTGACTTCCGCGAATTCCATAAATTTTGTCTCGATAACAACATCCCTTTCAACATCATCTCTGCCGGGCTCAAGCCTATCCTGAGAAGGGTGCTCGATACCTTCCTCGGAGAAGAGGCGGCATCCCACATCGACATCGTCGCTAACGAAGCCGAGATCACGGATGACGGCTCCGCTTGGAAACCAATCTGGAGACACGATAACGAACTCGGTCACGACAAGGCGCTCTCCATGGTTGAAGCTCGGGAAGATGCCGAGCTAGCGTGTGAAGATGGCACAATTCCACTCATCGTCTTCATCGGCGACGGCGTATCTGACTTGCCGGCCGCTCGGCAAGCCGACGTCCTTTTCGCTCGAAGAGGACTTCGCCTAGAGGAGTATTGCAATGAGAACCAGATCTCGTACATTCCCTTCGACACCTTCGCGGATATCCAGAAGGAGATCGAACGCATCCGGGAAGAGGATGCTAAGAAGACTGGCGGCAAGGGCATGCCGGCCATCTTCAACCCCCGCGCCAACCTCTGGAGAAGAGTCTCCAGCCAGGCTGCGGTCCCACGATATGTCGTCCTCTCGCCCACGAAGGAGCAGAAGATGTTCCTCTGGCCAGAGGCCTTCAGCGAGCTCACGACGCCGTCTATTGAAAAGACCATGGTGTCACCTGTTATGGCTTAACGGATTTCTTTTGTTTTAATGAGGATTGCATCGTCGTCGCTAGAACACTTTGCTAGAAAGGATACACGGGCGTTAAGCTGTATGATAGCTTCTGCAAGGCGGAATACAGGTCGGGAGCATTAAAATGGAGTTTGGGGGTCTTTCTTTTTCCTTTTGGTTGTCGGTAAATCGGCCATCGCAGATTACCAGATCTCAAGCATGGAGGGCTCAAGTCTAGAATATGAGAAGAAGCTGGACAAGTTTTAAAAAAACAAAAAAAGCCGTTTCAATTGCCACATTTACTCCATGCGAAATGTACATGAAGAGCCTCGCCAAGTTGACAAAAAGCAACAAACTGCCGAACATGTTCCCGAGCCAAGAATAGCAGCGAATCGTACCTGAACACTCCCACGTTTCCACCGTGTACTACCTACCAGGCAGGTCTCACCTGTTCGTGGTCGTAGTCGTGGTCGTGATCCAAAAGCTTGACTCTCGATTGCGTCATGATTAGGTACGAAGTACATTGGCGCTACACCCGGGAAAGGCATCATGCGTTGAGAATGGGGGGGTTACTTCGAAAGAATGTGACCTCCCATCATTAGTCGCCAATCTCAGTGGGCCTTTTGGATCCCTTGAATGAGGAAGCTGGCCACGCTACCATTCAGCAGCTGCCCTGATCGACGAAAAGGACAAAGATCAGCTCTTTGCACCGCCCGTTCCTTTGCATCGCGGCTGGGCTGGGCTGGGCTGCGACAGTCTGGCTGTGTCAAGCTGTAAACGAGCTGGTAGAGTGACCGCGACTATAGGATTTGGACGAGGTCTAGTGAAACTCCGCTGCATACGGATTACATTAATTCACCCTTCGTCTAATCATTAATCGCTCAAGTCGATACCCGTCTTGGTTTGCACGGAGTGCCACCGAGCCGAGGCGAAAACCCATGTACAAATGCCCGCATTTGCCATGATGAAGACAAGACATATTTATGGTCGAGAAACAGCCATAGGCGCGCACGATCAAAGAATGTGTGCCAAGATTGGGGGATGGCAATTGTGTGCTAACCCTGCCCAGCAAAGCCGCTGCCAGGAGCTTGGCACACAGACCCAGTTGGGAGACTTGACGCCGCGAATGGAAATTGAGATGGCGTCGAGCCTGTTGGATTGCTGCACGCCGAGAAGTGGTAGGGCAGACAGCCGCACGTCGGGAAGTTTAGCAACCATTCTGGCCTCAATGCCAAGACTGAGGATGGCCTGGGCACCAGCAGCAGGGACTGAGGAAACGGGGACAGTCCGCAAACGGATTGCCTCGCTTGGGGGGAGCGGGGGGATTGTAATAAGTTTGTTCGAGTGTAGTAGATGAGGGATGGATGGCGAAACGAACTACACATACGTACCGTGCCGTGCCAAGGCACACTCTCCATCCACAAGCCAGACGGAGCTGTGACGTTCGAGTGGATGATCAGGGCTGACTCCTGATACTCTAGACTGACTGCGTTCGATCACCTTGGCCCTTTGAAAGAAGGCAGACATGCACGAAATGTACTTTGGAGCAGCGGCTGGGAGGGAGGATCGGAGGCGAGTTCATCGCAATCCTTGCCCGCCTTTGAGCTATCATCATCAGCCTGGATGTAACCACCAAAGAAGGAAGGATAATTATGGCGCAGCTACCTAAAACGACCAGCTCGTAATGTGAGGGATGCAAGTCCTCAAGTGACTTTATGGCCTGGCCAGCCCACGGGGCAAAGGGTAAGATAAGCAAACACCTTTTCAGCTTCAAGCCATTCCCGGGGTTGATTGAATGGATGGGATGATGCCGAGCCATTGAGCTCGACCCCCAAACGTAGACTGTCGCTTTGTGAGAATCGACTAAACAAGCCACGTCTTGGGCAATTATCTCTACCTGGCCAACGACTGGATATCGCACGCAATCTGCGTTACTTATAGCCAACGAGGCGATGCTTTCGGTTTTGGCGTGACAAGGCTCTCTCTCCCGTCTCTATCTGCCTCTCTGATCCTTCTCCTCTCTCTTTCCATCATCAAGCGTTGGTTGCTAGCAGACAGTTTCTCTGCGACCAACCCCCATACTGGACGGAGATTGGAGCACACACAGCCTTCGGAAAGATTCTGGCCAACAGAAACTACTGCTGCAGGCAAGTCTGGTCTGGGATGGATCCAACACTCTAGACCACCTTAGGGATATCTGTGTGCTGTCTCTTTTTGCGCAAGACGCCTCCCCGCCAACAAATAGGCCATCTTACCCTTTCTTCCTTTACCTGACTTTTAGATGGCCACCTTGGTCTAATTAACGAGCACTCCCGACCTGCCTACCTCTCGCAAGCGTTTCCCGGGCCAGCCGTACGCATCACGCGCGAGAGAGTAATTACGGACACATGGAGCGAGCCTTGCCCCCTCTCGCACCCCTGGCCACAAGAAAAAAAAACAGAGCACACACATTCCAATTGAGGTGTCTGGAAAGCCACGTATCAGGGAGCTGAAGTTTGTGCCGAGGCGATCAGAACATTCCGGTGCCAGAGCTTATTTATTAGTTCGGGGGATTCTCTCTTGTTTCGGTGCTATTGTTGTTGTTGCTGCTGCTGCTGGTACAGGTGCCTGTTGCTGAAGCTGAAGCTGAAAGCTACCTTTGACCTTTCAGCGGGCGTCCCAGGGCTGAACCTCGAAATATTACGATCCACCCCCCCAAAGCTTCGACACATTTCAAACAAAGACCCTTTCCTACCTCTCTCGTCCTCTGTTTTGGTCTTGACCTCCCCAACCGACCGACCGACCGGCCAGCCGATCAACCGAAAAGAATTAATCAATCTCCCTATACGCGGATTTATTGGTCCTGGGATTGTGCATCAGTGGCTTAGGCTTGGTGTCGAGATCAACGAGGGTCAATCACCAATCCACTTCCGTACACCAAGCTTCACTTGGCGCCTGCATTGCATCTCATACGTCACCCCCCGCCAAGTTTTGAGCATAGTCGGGTCCCGTTGCGTTGCGTTGCGTTGCGTTGCGTCGCCTCGCCTCGCTCTGGGCACCTCTCGCCGTGACACACGTCGCAACCATTACCGCAACCCCTCTCTCTGGGCTGTATTACATATAAACCGAGATGGTTCGCATCATACCAACCCGCCTCAAGTCGAGTTCTTCACTCCACCACACCAGGAGCAAAAGCCCACTACGGAACAAAATGGGGGAACCTAGTCCAAAGGAGAACGGCTTGATGCTGAAAGTCGTCATTTTGAAGGTATATACCACTTGCAACAATTCGGTCCCTCCCCTTGGCTCTCGGCATTGGCCATGTCTACGTTGCCTACGTTCCTGGCCTGCCTAAACTAACGTTACACATCCAGGCTCGAAACTTGGCTGCGAAAGACAGAGGAGGCACTTCGGATCCGGTAAGCTACATATCACCCTCGAACCATTCCTGCTTCTTCCTTTGCCAAGCTCCAGCTAACCCTTCTCTTTCCCTCCTCAGTTTCTTGTCGTAACCCTCGGCGAAGGAAAGATTGTCACCCACGATGTCCCAAAGACTCTAAATCCAGAATGGAACGTTGTCGAAGAATTGCCCGTGAACTCCCCCCAGACCCTGCTTCTCGATGTCATCTGCTGGGACAAGGACCGATTCGGCAAAGATTACCTGGGCGAATTCGATCTGGCGCTGGAAGAGATATTTGCCAATGAGAAGAACGAGCAGGAGCCGAAATGGTACCCGTTAAAGAGCAAGAGACCCGGGAGGAAGACGAGCATCGTGTCGGGCGAGGTGCTGCTACAGTTTACGCTTTTCGACCAATCCAACACGGCTGCCACTCCCAAACAGGTTTTCGAAAAGTTCAACAATCTCGTCGGCACCATTCCCTTGAACTCTCGAAACGTGACTCCGACTCTGACCCCGAGCATGACTCCAATGCTGGCCCCAGTCAAGGCGCCGAAGCTTGGTACATCTCCGTCTCCTCCGCTTAGTAGAAACACAACCGACGAGATGGATGACGAGGACGAAGATGACCTAGACCTGGAAGACGAGACGCCAGAGGACACGGAAGATGCCGGCAAACCGGAGACCCTTGAGCGGCGCAAGAGACGTTTGAGAATCAAAGGGCTGAAGAAGAGAAGGAGACAGAGGATGTACGAATTTACCAATGGGGGAAGTGATGTTGTTGGCCTGATCTATTTGGAAGTCTGCAACATCACTGATCTGCCTCCCGAGTCAAATCTTACCCGGACAAGCTTCGACATGGACCCCTTCGTCGTGGCCTCCCTGGGTAAGAAGACGTACCGGACGAAGCGCGTTCGACATAGCCTAAACCCTGTCTTCAACGAAAAGATGATTTTCCAAATCATGAGCCACGAGCAATCGTACTCGTTCGGCTTCACCGTGATTGATCACGACAAGTACTCGGGAAATGACTTCATCGCGGCTTGCAATCTCTCTGTGAAGGAGCTGATTGAGAAGGCTCCCAAGGCGAATCCCGAGACAGGCTTGTACGACGTTCATGACCCTCCGGAATACGTACCAGTGTCGCGTACTCGCTTCAAGAAGCTTGGGATGTCTAGATCCTCGTCTTCCCAGAGCCTCAGCAAGTTGATCCGACCGTCCCTGTCGAAGAACCCTAGCAATGTCTCGACATTGTCGCAGTTCCAGCCTCCAACTCCAGGTGTACCCCAGCAGCAGTCACTAAACCCGGAATTCCTAACCCCTGAGCAGGCCGTGGCCGGGGCTGGTGCCGAGCTTGCTGAGGTACAAGATGATGACTCGGACTTCACCGACTTCCAGCTGCCGTTGAAGATGAAGAACCTCGAAAAATGGGAGGCCAAGCACAACCCGATGCTTGCTGTCCGCGCCAAGTACGTACCTTACCCGGCACTTCGACAACAATTTTGGAGATCCATGTTGAAGCAGTACGATACGGATGAGAGCGGTCGTATTAGCAAGGTCGAACTGACTACTATGCTGGATACTTTGGGCTCGACCCTGCGCGAGTCAACCATTGACAGCTTTTTCCAGCGTTTCCCTCACAAGGCCAGTAATGGTGATGACGTGTGGGATATGACCATGGATGAAGCTGTCATTTGCTTGGAAGATCAGCTTGAAGCCAAGAGCAAGCCCCAGACCCTCGCGGAGAGGATGAAGGGTTTGCTGCCTGACGCAAACCAGGTCAGAAATATGTTGACCGTGCCGGGGTCCAAACCAGGTCTTTCGGCCCCTGCTCTCCAGTCAGAGGACTCTGTGAACTCGGAAGCGTCTGGAATTTCAGAAGCTACTATCACAGTGCCAGAACTCAACACTCCTGGCGAGGAAGGAGACCTGCTAGACAAGGACGACCTCGTCGAAGAACGTGGCGGCGAAGAGCATGTGGTAGAGATCAGGGAGTGCCCGATCTGTCACCAGCCTCGTCTGAACAAACGTAAGGACGCCGACATTATCACTCACATCGCTACGTGCGCTAGTCAGGATTGGCGGCAGGTCAATACTTTAGTCATGGGTGGCTTTGTAACCGCCAGCCAGGCGCAACGGAAGTGGTACTCCAAAGTCATCACTAAGATTTCGTACGGCGGCTACAAGCTAGGGGCCAACTCGGCCAACATTTTGGTTCAGGACCGTCTGACAGGTCAAATCAACGAGGAGAAGATGAGTGTTTACGTGAGACTGGGAATTCGTCTACTCTACAAGGGATTGAAATCCAACAACATGGAAACCAAGAGAAGTATGCTCTTACTCCCACTGGTTTGTGTCGAATATAAGCTAACGACCCCTAGTTCGCAAGATGCTGAAGAGCATGAGCGTAAAGCAGGGCAAGAAGTTCGACGATCCGGCTTCCAAGTCGGAGATTCCCAAGTTCGTCGACTTCCATCAGCTAGATATGTCCGAGGTCCTGCATCCTGTCGAGACGTTCAAGAACTTCAACGAGTTCTTCTATCGTGCCCTCAAGCCGGACGCCCGACCCTGCTCTGCTCCAGACCACCCGGGAATTGTTGTATCGCCAGCCGATTGTCGAAGCGTTGTGTTTAACAGCATCAACCAGGCGACCAAGATCTGGATCAAGGGCCGCGAATTCTCCGTCAAACGACTGCTCGGTGACGCATATCCCGACGACGTCAAGCGCTACGAAAATGGTGCTCTGGGCATATTCCGCCTCGCGCCACAGGATTACCATCGCTTCCACATTCCCGTGGACGGGGTTCTGCTGAAGCCCAAGCTTATTGCTGGAGAGTATTACACTGTGAATCCGATGGCAATTCGCTCTGCACTGGACGTGTACGGCGAGAACGTGCGGGTCATCTGCCCGGTCGACAGCCCAGAGCATGGGCGTGTCATGGTCGTTTGTGTCGGCGCCATGATGGTTGGCAGCACTGTGATTACGCGCAGTGAGGGTGAACAGGTAAAGAGGGCAGAGGAGCTTGGATATTTCAAGTTCGGCGGCAGTACTATAGTGCTACTTTTCGAGGACGGGAAGATGAGATTCGACGATGACTTGGTTGACAATTCCAACGGTGCTCTTGAGACCTTGGTAAGTTTTATTCGCCATGGCCAGGATATATAACCAGTCATGGAGGCTAACACGGTGGCAGATTCGCGCTGGTATGTCCATTGGCCACTCGCCTGACGAGCCGCAGTGGACGCCAGATATGCGCAAGGATGCCAAGGACGTCACGGAGGCAGACAAAAAGGAGGCCAAGCGACGTATCCAAGGCAGTGTCGCAGAGGACTCGAGCGGCGACGATGCGCCCACAACCAAGGCGAGTCTCAACACGCACGCAGCATCCGCGACGTGAAGGCCAGTACACAGCCGCCCTTAGAAGTAGTAGCAAAAAGAGCTCGATGTTTTTTATAGAAAACAACTGTAAGATTTGGTGTCATGATTGGGGATTTGTTTTTTGAAAAAAGCAAGAAGTCGCACACAACTGCAGACACGTATTACATAGCGAGGGTAGGATGGGATGGACGGCATTGGAGGGGAACCACCAAGTGGCAGACAGGCATACGCGACATCCCGGAGAGCTGGAAAGCGAGGGAAGGGCGGGAAATCTTTAGGGCGATAAGATTCTTTCGTTAGAGAAACATGTTTTATTCCACATTTAAGACCATGTGGCTTTGGGCGCTACTTGCACATCATGATTTCGGATGGTATTTTACGTACGAGCATCATACGGTCAAGAGCCCGGTACGATGAGGAGTGGTGAACACAAAACTGTCACCTCCATACTCGTCGTCCAGTTATACTGGAACCCTTCTGAAGCTGGCCAACCACGAGAGAGAAAGTCTGGTTAGCAGTTGAAGCGTTTCAGATGGACATGTGGCGACCAGGCCAGAGTTTCCAACTCTCTTCCCTATTCCTGTCTACTGGGGGCTCTCCCATGAACTTGTAGCAATTCCAGAACATCACGCCGAGGCAATGATTCGGCAATGGAAATCGGCGTCTTTCCTCTATCGTCCGCCAACTCGATCCCAGCTCCAATCTCTATCAGAACCTTCACGACATCCAGATGTCCGTATTCAACCGCCCAGGACAACGCAGTTCGACCAGTACGATCTCTTTTGTCAATGTCCACGGACCCAGTCTCTATGAGGGTTCTGACAGTCCCCGAACTATTTTTCTCTATAGCCCAGGCCAATGGGGCCCAGCCATCAACGTCTTCGTCGTCAAGACCTAGGAATTCGTGTTCGATTAGTAACAGGAGGAGCCTCTCATGGCCACCGCCGCTTGCCCAAGAGATAGGTGTTCTCTTGTCTTTGTCAAGATCATCCTTGACCACTCGGCTTTTCTTGAGAAGAACTCGCACAACTGCTTCATGGCCGCCGCCAGCTGCCCACGACATGGGTGACCGGCCTTTCCTGTCTCTGAGGTTGACTTCGACTTTGCGGCTTTTCAGTAAGCATTCCAGTGGTTTCACCATCCCGTCTCCAGCCGCCCACGATAGCGCAGTCCGCCCAGTCTTGTCGCAGTGGTTGGCGTTCACTCCGGCGTGATTTAACAAAGCGTTAATGCGAAAGGATCAACACCGCCGTTGTTCTCCAGATACTCGCGATACTCCTTGGACGTCTTCAGACGGTCGTCAATGCGGGGCAGGTCCACAAGCTCGAGCAGCCCGCTGCTCAAGGGTCCGGTTTGTTTTGTTCGGTATGCGGAGACTGCACCGTCCTTCTCGGGTCCGGCGCGGAGAAGATGGTTGTCCAAGCCGTAACCGTCCTTCAGCTTGAAGACGTGCGAGAGGATGGGGTGGTCCAGGAGATTCTGGCCGACGTGCTCAGACTCGAGCACGGTCTCAATTCCGAATGAGTCAAGAGTCTTCTTGGGGCCGATACCAGATAACAAGAGCAGCTTGGGGGTCTCGTAGACTCCCGAAGACACAATGACCTCGTACTTGGCCCGGAACGATAGTTCCTCCTGGTTGGGTCCAATGACTTCGACTCCGACAGCCTTGCCGTTCTCGATAATGAGCTTCTTCGAGTTGGTTTGAGCCAGGATGTGGACATTCTTCTTGCCCTCTACGAAGACCCAGCTCGAGGATCGGACGCGCTTATAGATAGAGCTCACGGCGGTAGCGAGGCCGCTCATTGTGCCGTCGTAGATCCCATCGTTCAGCTTCTCGCCCTTGCTTACCCAGGCCTTCTTCAGAGCCTCCCGGAACGGCGCTGCCTCCGGAACCAGCTCGGCCGGCAAAAAAATGAAGTGGCCCATTCACTCCAATGTGTTGGAGCTTGGCCGGTAGCAATTTGGCATCATCATGGAAAGTCGCCGGCTTTTCTTAAAGGTTAGTACGGGTCCTCTACGTGCTGGGGACTGCACACAACATACCTTGTCGAAGTACTCCTTGCAGGTATCCCATGTCCAGTCATCGCCGCCGTTTTCCCGCCAATCGTCAAAGATAGCCTTGCTACCTCGGATCCAGGTGTAGTAGTTCAAGCAACTGCTGCCTCCCAAGACCTTTTCACGAGTTTTGGGTTTCTCAATACGAGTGTATTCGGGACGATCGATCATGCCGGTCTTATAACACCAGTCCCATTCACTGCCACGCAGCTCAAAGGCACGGGCCGGCGTTGTTATGGCAGCATTCTCTTTAGGATTACTACAGACTGTTAGGTTAAAGGACTCCCAGTGCTTCACAGCAGGGGAATTTCTGCTTGTAAAAACATACCTGACGCCAGCCTCAATTATAAGGGCGTTGACATTGGGATTCTCAGCAAGTCGTCCAGCGACCACACATCCAGCCGTTCCTCCTAAGGACTTCATTAATCTCCACACTCGGACCAGGGGATGTAGGACATTCCTTACCGCCAACGACAACGAAGTTGAATGCTTCAGGGGCACCATTAATAAAGAGTCGTATTAGATAGAGTTGGGTGTAATGAGGCACGGAATCGAGGATGGTGTTTATGGCAGAGAGGGAATCGCTTGAAGCCAGACTTGGAGTACTTGATTTGGTCTGATCTGGTTTATTCAGTCTGAAAAGCAGCAAGTACAAGGAGTATTTATCAATATTCTACATGAAGCCGTATTCCCATGCTCAGCGTCGCAACAGGTTCAGCACCAACATTCGTCCTTTCTCGCCGCCGACGAGTGACAGAACCGAGGCTCCGCATCAAGGACTGCTGCACGCGATGACAGATTCTGAAGCCGTTGAAACATGCTATTCCATGCTCCGCGAACGTGGCTTAGGCACGCGTATACATTCGATGACAAAGTCCCTTCATGATTCCGCGTTCCCGTATTCAAGGGACCCCACGATTCATGGTCCGAAAGACGCGGTGTGTACGGACGTGGGCGTCGAAATAAAACCCGCCAATCCCAAGCAAGGTACGGGAGAAGTTGGGGGTCGGAGCCGGAGAGAGCCGTGTCTGTATGAGGCTCACGAAACTTATCGAGAGGCGCTTACTAAAGCGCCTACATGTCAGCGTCGGCAGTGACATCATCCTTGGGTAACGAATGAATAAAGTCTGGCAGGCCGAAACATGGATGGATAATTAGCTGCGGGCATGGGGGTGTTGGTCCGTGCGAACGCCCTCGGAGGTGCTCGGGATTATGTAAGTCGATTTTCTTCTACGCCGACTGGCTTTTGCAACTGCAGCATTTTGTTCGGCATTGGAGGTTGTCTTAAACATTTACATCATACCTTACCCCTGAGATCTCGATGCAACCATGGCATGGTTCCCACTAGGTAGCTCCCCGATCGCGTCGGGACTGAAATCCCCTGAAGTTTCTTATTGCCGTTCGATCGTGGCTGACCGACCAACCGGACTGATGGCCTGATCGAACTGGCTGACTTACTGATCCGTGGATTCTCAAAGATCTAGACCACGAGCTGGAGCACGCCCGAAGAAACAGCAGCAGTCATGTTTTCGGCTGTCGGCGCAGAGACGTCTGCGTCGTACTGTCACCCAATAATGAGGACGATTCATATTCGAGGACCTTGAAGTTACTAAGTGCAGGCTCTTATCGCCGCGATGCTTGGGTTTACAGAGTCTGTGGTTCGCTGCACTACTTATAGTCACGGTTGCAGCCACGTTCTTGCCGGTTCCAAGATATTACAAGCTCATCTACTTTTCTTGGCTGCATTGGCATACTCGCTGGATTACCAAAACGACTGACTTGAATCACTGCGGAACTAAACCGACTAACGCCACCATGTCTACCGCCGACGTTCCAACATATACCCTGGCGGAAGGTTTGTTGCACTAGAATGGACTACTTCATGTTTTCTCGGAGGCTCATCGTATACAGGAGTTCCGTATGCCGATCCAAGAACGGCCCAGCACTTTGGTGGCCAGTCCATCCGGGGGCTGATGCTGCTTCAGGACACCCAACTCATCGAGACCTTGGCGCACTTCAGTCGGGAGAGGATTCCGGAAAGAGTTGTGCATGCGCGGGCCGTGGGAGCCTTCGGCGAGTTCGAAGTCACGCATGATATCTCTCACCTCACTTCTGCCAAGTTCCTGAACGGTATCGGCACGAAGTCGAAAGTCCTGCTGCGCGTTTCGACTGTTGGGCCCGGCAGAGGGAGCGCAGATACCATCCGTGACGTGAGAGGCTGGGGAATGAAGATCTTCACAGAAGAAGGGAACCAGGATTTTGTCTTCAACAGCATTGTAAGAAACTCCCCCCTTCGCATCCCCTGCCCGAGAGCAAGACGCTAACCACCAATCGACGACCATAGCCTGTGTTCTTTGTTCGCGATCCCATCAAGTTCCCATCCTTGAACCGGTCCCACAAGACGCATCCGGCTACGAACGCGACGGACAATACAATGGTACGATAATGACTCCTTCGTAGTTTGTGTGTCGGGGATACTAACAGACTGTGTAGTTTTGGGAGTACGTCCACTGCACGGTTGCCCTTATGGTCCAATGACTCTAACATATCTTTAGCTTCCACAACAATAACCAGGAGGGTATCCATGCTCTCATGCACCTTTTCAGCAACCGTGGGATGCCCAGTTCCATCCGGCATTTGCATTCCTTCAGCGGCCACACGTACAAGTTAACCAAAGAGGTGTGTGGAAGGACTCCCTGCCCCCACCAAAGACAGGACTAACAGCTGGAAAGGACGGTACTTTCCATTACATCAAGATCCATTTCAAGACGAACCAAGGCATCGAGACCATGTCGGACGCAGAGTCGCATAAACTGGCTGGAGAGGACCCCGACCATCATACTCTGGACCTGTATAATGCCATCGCAAGGGGCGACTTCCCATCCTGGACAATGTACCTTCAAGTGATGGAGCCCGCAGACGCCGAAAAGTATCGATGGAACATATTCGACATGACAAAGGTCTGGCCGCACGCCGACTATCCCTTGATACCAGTGGGCAAGCTTACCCTGAACAAGAACGTGAGTCGCATATCATCTACCAACTGAGAGACGTGACCGTTGACTGACAGGTGATGAAGCCATCCAACTACTTTGCGGATATCGAGCAGGCAGCTTTCTCACCCTCCAACATGGTACCAGGAGTAGCCCCTTCGGCCGACCCAAGTGAGACCATCTTGCCCCTTGTACCTCCACACAAACCACTGACAGAGACTCGCAGTGTTACAGGCGCGAATGTTTGCGTACAACGACGCGGCAAGGTACCGTCTCGGAGTGAACTACCAGCAACTGCCATGCAATGCAGCAATCTCGCCAGTTTACTCACCTTACCAGCGAGATGGTTTGATGACCTTTGGGTCCAACTACGGAGGGGACCCCAACTATGTCGGGTCTGACCTAAGACCCATCAACTTCAAGGGCCGATACGGGGCCAGCGGATATTCTCTTGGCGGCCATGAGGAATGGGTCGGGCAAGTAACCGGGTTCACATCCGAAGTGGTGGACGACGACTTTGTACAGGCACGAGCATTCTGGGAGATGCTCGCCAAACAGCCTGGCGAGCAGGAATCGTTCGTACGCAATGTCAGCGGCCACATCAAGGGTGCGATTCCCGAGGTCCACGAGAAAACCTTTGGTAAGTGTCGCCATGCCGGATCTGCTGTCGTGGACGCATCTGCTCACTAGGTCGTGCTTTAGACATGTTCGGAAAAGTCAGTCCGGACCTCGCAGAGAGGATCAGGGATGCCGTTCGCCAGACTTCGTAGGATCGTCTCCGGGGCTCGGTAACACATCCAGCATGGATTATCGGTCCGAGTGTCCTGTCAGGATGCCCCAGGACGGAGTCGGACGGATATAAAGGCCGGGATTATTGTATGAGGATTCGGACACGGGGGCTGGTTTGGCACTTTTGCATCAGTAGTGATGCAGCTAATGCAGAGACCTTATGAAGGGATTATGAATGCAAAGATACTGTCGAGGCATGCGAGAAGACGGAGTCAAGAATGCGACTAGTTTTTAGTTTTCATGGAGTTGTTTCTTCTTTCTGATCAATCCTTCCGTTTGCTTGTCATGACCACCAGCAGGTTGCCAAAAGGCGGAGCGGAGCATATTATGAGAAGCTGATAAAGATGAGACTTGTGGATCGGCGCTAGATACGAGAGTATATTGTAGATGTTTATACCATGTCCCACCCACCTATGCGAGCATATTATGAGAAGATGATAAAGCCTGATAGTTGTGGATCGGCACTAGACACGAGAGTATACTGTAGAAGCTTTTACCATGTCCATGCAAGTTTGGAAGTGCTGCCTATCCACCCTTCGAGAGGGAGTGAGTGCCTCTGGCCTATGAGATGGTGCTATGCGGAGTTCCGCAGTAGGTGCAGAGATGGCCATATGCAGGTCTGGGCTAACTCCGGGGGCAGTTCGAGAAGCGAAGCCCACACAACCTCAGGCCTGTGAGCAGCATGCAGCGAAGAAAGGAAGCAGATAGTCGGGGACTGGGGGAGGTGGAGGTGGTGGAGGATGAGGAGGAGGAGCATAGAGATGCGTGGCACACATTGCTTGGCAGGCTGGTGCAATTGTAACGGAATGCTTGGCGAACCACGGTCGAGGAGGGGCTAGATCGGTCGATAGCATCTCACTTACATGTCGTATCCTCCGGGGCACAGGGTGGTGAGTGGTAGGCATTACGATCCGCGGGCTCTGATTCGTCCAGAGCAGCAAAAGGCGGTGATGGTATCTGCGTACGGATGACTGTGAAGTGTGATCGGAAGAGAGAAAGAAGTTCGATAGCCGAAGAAATTGATGATGGGGCAGATGGAGAGATGGGCGGGGAGGAAGATCTGGGATGGAGGGTTGAAGGGCGAGATCTGGGAAGGTGGAAGGTTGATGCAGGGTGTTTTGTTTCTACTAGCACTTTGGGGTGAGGGATGGGAAAAAAGGTGGCATGTCTCGAAGGATGGGAAAACTATCGTGACATGGGAATTTGGCCGCGGGGGCGGGGGGGTAATGACAGGAAACTGGAGGACAATGCCATCACATCACACCCTGGCAGACCCAGAACCCAGAGACCCGGAGCAGACGAGCCATCAAAACTTGCTTCAACCAGGCCATGCCCATATCGCGGCGACCACCGCGTCGTATTGCGCACATGTCTGCCTGCCTCTCGACTCGAGAGACGTCTTCCGGCACAACCGGCAGAGGCAAAAGGCCCCTTTGCCAATCCGCCGCCCGGTGACGAGACCGGCCAAAGGCCCTTTCGGTGCCGAATCCGGGAGGGGAGGGGAGACAGACGCCCTCGAAGACAGTAGCATTTCTCCTGGATAGTAAACGTCTCCCCCTACCTCGGCTCGGTACTTGAAGCATGGATTACGTTGAATGTAATTCGTCCTGCCTTTGCTGTAAGGGTATAGCTAGAGCTATGGAGCTTGAAAGGTTTAAATTTGGGACTGGTGGGTGGTGGGCAATTAGTGAGTGAGGTTGATCTAAAGTGGATGCGGATTGGCGGGACATCGTCCTCTGGTTGGGTGAGCATATCCAACGATCTGAAAACCAGTGACCCCGGGAAAGGCGCTGAGTAAGGGGCGGTTCGATTTCTCGAAACCGGAGAATATTCTTCACTATAGGTGGTCTTTTTGTCTTTTCTGTTCTCTCTTCTGTTCTTCCGGAGGGGCAATTGTAAGAAACAGTACTTTGATACCCCGTATTTTGGATCAGTCTTGGCAACAAACATCCTTGCTCGGTGGTGTGGTAATTACATGATCTTTTATTCGTTTCTGGGGCAAAGAATGGAATTCATTCCGCCCCCTGGACAAACACGGAAGCACGGGGCGGAATAAGCTGCGTGGAACTCCTCTTTGCCAAAAGGCCTGCGTGACTTCTGAAGTAAATATGGAGAGGGAGAGTGAGATGATGGTGAGGTGGTGGTGAGGCCACGGCAAGAAAGGCAAGAAAGTCGTAGCATATGGGGGGGGGGACAGTCGGTGGAGAGCTAATTAGCTGTGTGGATGTGAATCTGAGCTGCACCCGTATCTGTGTGTATATGGAGTCTAATTAAGAGAGTGAGAGTGCTACGTTAGAACAAACTGTATATGCGAGTATCAGGCGTCAGTGACGCAGCTCTTGGCGAGAGAATCTCTCCCCCGCCAATTCAGCCACAAAAGTCTCCCCCGTTCAAGCTCTATCTATCCGCCCCCAAAGACACCCACCCCTCTTTTGACCCAAGCCACCCCAATCCCCCGGGTTGGACCCTGGAAACCTCTCTCCGTCGCTCGTGTACGGCCGGCCGGCCGGCCAGGTGGGCAGGTGGGCAGGTGGCAGGTGGCAGGCAGGCGGGCAGGTGGCAGGCATGCGGGCGGGCTGTCCGAATATGGGAATTCTGCAACTAACGAAATCGTCATACTGCAGCCCCCAGGGCAAAAGTGGGCTGACCACTCCCATGCCAGCTGTCCCTTCCCTTCCCCCTCCAAAACCAAGATTCCGCCCATCGGCCAAGTCCACACGCCCAAATATGTGCCATTGCGAACATCACCGAGATGCCGTGATAATGCCATAGCCCCCCCGGCCTTGTCCCCAAGAATAGGCTGCCAGATCACCTAAACAAAACATTCCGGCTCGGCAAGCGGTGGCGGCGCCTAGGCCGCCTATGTCGATCAAGGCGTTCGGAGAATATGCGCATACGAATAAAAAAAATAAGGTACGTATGGTGGCATCCAAGCTCAGCTCTGCCGAAGCTGTGACGTCACTTTTCCATGTCCCGCCCAAATCCCAGTCACTCAGTCACTCACCTCTCAGTCATTCATCGTGTCACTTGGCCTGGCGTTCGCCGTGTCGCGACGCGAGAATATGCCTTTCGGCGCAGACACGGAGCACAGAGTGGAAAGAGGATGACGAAGCCGCATGGCTCGAGCACCTCGGTCTCTCTGTCTGTCTCTCTCTCTCTCTCTCTGCGTTCCGGCCTGTCTCTGCTCCATCCCTTGCCCTTGCCTTGCTCTGCTTGCTTGCGTGCTCGCTTGCCCGCCTGCTCGATTGATTGATGGAACGATGGCCTACTCGGCCGCGGAATCACTCGCCGTAGCCGATGATTCCTTACTCACACTCCGGGCCATGCCTCCGCGCAGGGGGCATTCCTCTTGTGGGAATTTATTCTGGGGCCACCGAGCCTCATCCCACCTCTAGCTACGAGACACGCTACACACACAACCGGAGGATATCCCAGACTCGGCTCAAGGCCACCTGGCTAGCTTCGTGATAAACGCCGACCGGAACCATGTATGTTTGAGTTTAGGTAGTTTGAGGGGGGGGCGCGCATGTATGCATGCACATCTGGGTAACTGTCGTCGATGGGGTCTGTTATTAGATGCAGCGGTGGAATGGAGGGGCACCACGACGATGTGTGAGTGTGAGTGTGCGTGTGCGTGTGCTTGTGCTAGTCTAGCCTATGGATGGGACGGATTTCATGGGTTGGCATGGGCGATTGGGGATGGGATTGTGGGATTTTGTGGATATGGCCCCCCCGCAGCCCGTTCCAAATAACCTCACATCATCAAAATCGGATCAGATCACACACATACATACATATTCAGGGTCCCTGTGGAATACTGCCCCGCCCGCACCAAAGCTGTAGTCAACCCTTGGTCACGCCCCCCCTGCTTCTTATTTTCATTTCACTTTGCCCGTTTCCGGCTAGGGGGGGGGGGAGAAACCAGAACAAAATGAGATGGGGTAGAAACAGAGTGGACAAATGGGAAAAGACAATTGAGAAAAATGAAGAAGAAGACGAAGAAAACATCCTGAGCACTCCCCCTCCTGCGTGCATGCCCAACTGTCTGTCGCTCTGCTGCTGCTGCTGCGGGTAGTTACTGTAGCCAAGCCCTGGCCTGCATGCCCACTACACCATTATCCCGGCTATTATTCCCGCCATTTCGCTCCCGATTCCTCGCTGTTTTCGTGCGACTTGGCTTGATCCTCACCAACCTCGAAGCGGATGAGGTTACTGCAAGCCGGGAAAGCCTCGCTGCACCCCGGTCCCATTGGTCCCCTGGCGATGAGTCGGCGGCCGGGGGGGCCCCTCACTCCATCCCATGGCCGAATACCGAACTCCCAGATGGACCTTGAATATCGACACACACACACACACACACACAGACGCAACAGGTACGTACACATGCACACACACACACACGCATACACACACTCATACTCGCGCATACACTCACACACCGTCCTCGGTTCCCTGCAGGCATATCGACATCCACCGTCGAGCCATCGGACCACGCTCTGTCACTTCCAACCACCCCCCGTAGAGGCTGAAGCCGGCTTCCGAGATCGCGACTACCATGCACGCTTCTCACCTTCACCCTCACCCTCATCCAGAGCTCTCCCCCCTCATGCACTTTAAACTATATAACCCCCCCCCCCCCATCCCGCCCATGCCTTCTCTCCAGTTCGTTTGTCCGCACCTTCGAGTACATCAAACTGCCACTAGCAACAAATAAGCTTTCGTCTTCCTCTTCCTCTCCTCGCTACAACACTACCGCCCGCCCTCGACTTATAAACACGTCGATATCCCTATTACAACCAATTGCCCGTATCAATTGAACACTCCGCATCCATCTGCCCATCCGTCACAGCCAGGCTGCTCGTGTCAACCCGTCAACCATCGAAAATGGATCCCAGAACAATGTCATCTTCCCACACAGCCACGGCCAAGGCCACTTCCATAATGCCAGACGAGATGGCCTTCGATATCTTTGCGGCTCAGTTTGCCGCCCATATGGTATGCCGGCCCCGAAATCTCTTGCCGGTAGCTTCTTAAAACAAACCCAATTGCTAACAAACGGGATGACGTAGAGCACATCTGAAAACGGATACGAGAATGGCTACTGCACACCATCCTCCATGTGGTCGGGTCCCCCGAGTCCCACCTCCAGCGAAGGTGCTGGACGCGCAACGGACTTTACCGACGAGTCGAGCAACGCCACCTCCCAAGATGCCAGCTCATCCCAGAAGAGCAGGCGGGCGAACAGATACAAGAACTGCACCGAAGCTGTGCTATCGGTTAGTCGGCCCCTTTTCTTGGCGGTCGCCGTCTATCTCCCTCCCTCACAAGATATCTTACTAACCCGTCATCTCTAGCGGCGACGTGCTCAGAACAGGGCCAACCAGCGAGCCTACCGAAAGCGAAAGGAGCAGCGTCTCCAGGAGCTCCAAGATCAGCTCGACAACGTGAACCAGAAGAACGATGCACTCAACAGCGCCTACACCTACCTCTCGAGCGAGTGCACCAGGCTCAAGTCCGGGCACGTCTCTGAACCAGGCAAGTGGCCTGTCAACGTCTCGAGGCTCGACATGGCCAACGTCATGGCCGCCTACCAGGCCGATCTGGGAGCCGGAGCAACATCGGCCGCCCCGTCACTCGACTGCCCGGGCAGTCCTGAACAGTGGTGGGGCTCGTACTAAGTGCTCGGGTGCCGCTACTTGGACACAGCCATCGCGCCGTGGGGGGCTGGGCCCCACGCCTTAATTTGCGGGAAGCTTTTCATGTGTTGAGTAACCAAATGTAATAACTTTGTTTTATTGGGTTCCGCCGGCATTGCGGGAGGCGGCTTCTTCAAGTTTTGCAACTGGAAAACACGGCGCAGATATGGGACGGACAACACTTTTTTGTTTTGATGTCGAGGTCACTGGTGGCCCTGGTACTCGGGCGCGGCGCAACGGGGTATGCTAGCCAGTTCACGAGGCCAGTTGATATCTACGCTGCAGATATAGATCCAGATAATGAACCAAGAGCTGAAGGCACCTCACGGTAGTTTTTAGTAGGGGAAAGGGTGTGTGGGACGTTTCGCGGTCTCGCTCACGAAGCCAGGGAGCTAATGAAACATCATAATTCATACGTGTCTATTCGAGTATGCTTATACTTTGTGAACCGTCGATGCTGCCAAATCCGACCCAAACCATGTCTATTGCTTGCGCGATCTCGATTTATTCGAGAGGAGTTGCGATATTATAAAGTGATTAACATCTTCGTCCGACCAGTACGACATGTGAGAAGCGATCGTGTTGAGCGGATTGAAATCGAGGACGCTCCTATTACACCGGGTGTAAGTATGTCAGAACCTCCGAAACGTGGCTTGTTAGACTTACTCCTGGATCTGAAAATCAACTCTGCCATTGGAATTTAAGGCTCGCACTTTCATCTCCTCGTGACGTAACTTCTGTGCCTTGCGCTCCTCCGCCATCCAGTCAGCTCCGCTGTCTTCATCTTTCGCCAGATCTGCGCGTTTGCTTTGGAACCTCGAATATAGTGTCTGCAGATCATTGTCCAGCAGTGTCATCTCATGCCCACTTTCGCTCGTTGGGTTAGTGACGGCAGCAAGCTGTTTCTTTCCCTCGTTGGTTTTCTCGCTGAGCTTTGCCGCTTCGGAGACCACGCCGCCACCTGAGATATTGGTCCCCGCCCCTGGCACCGGGTGTGCCGTTGATGCTGAATTGATCTTGGCCACATCATCACTCGTCAGGCCGAGACTTCGATTTAGTAGGTTGCTCGCGATTCCTGCACTGAAGTTGGACCACAACCCGCTGACACTCTGCCCGACTTTCACGCCGATGCCTGTCAAGCCTTGCGGCGCCACGTTTCCAAAGATACCTTTCTTGGTATAAGGCAGGACCTGTGGCCCCAGTTGAGACATGGCCGTTGAAATCAACGGCTCGAGTCGGTACGAGATAGGATCAGCAGGGTGAAAGATGTTGAAGAGCTGAGAGACTTTGGGTGAAGAGACGGAGAACGGAAGACCAGTGATCGGAGACACCCGTTGGTTTGAAGACGGAAGCGATGCAGTCAAAAATGGATCATCCATCGCATCAGGATTCAACGGGCTATCAGATGGCAGGGCGTTGGGTAAGTGACGTGCTGATATGGTTCTACACCCAGAATGGTCAGCCTTATCAGATGGTCTCAGGTGTGTGCAACAAACCTTCCCTTGAGCATCTGGAACAATCCAATTGGAGACCCAAGGCAGTAAAAATCCTCCACATCAAAGTCGAAGCGTAGCTCGTTCGTCTCCTTCGGGGCCTCGGCCGTCCCGGGGGCAGGCCAGAAACGGAGGGGGTTCCTTTGGCCCTCCACTGGTTTGGGCTTCTCCTTTTGTCGGCACAGAATGTCGAACATGATGGCAGAGCCAAGGGAATGACCCATGATGTGAACTTTGCCCTTGAATTCTGGATTTCGTTCCATGAAGAGGTTGTAGATCCGATTCGACTCCTGCAGGACGATCTCCGATATTTGTTCCCGGTACGCGCTCTGATACAACAATACATCTAGTGCGAGGTCAGAAATGAGGGATCGTGCAAAAGCAAATCCTTCGATGGTGATGTCCTTCAGCGACGGATCTGTTTCATGGTTAGCGGTTAGCTCGGGTTAACAGCATACATAGTCAATTGGTAACTCACACTCGTCGTCATCGTTCGCGACATCTCCAAGATCCTGTTCATTCTCCCTCTTTCGTTTTCTCGGAAAATCCAAGAGGTGGCGCCAATTGACCGGCAGGACTTCACGTATGGGGTTAACAATCGATTAAAGAATGTTCTGGGATGCTTCGGATCACTTACCTTGGACTCGACAGTTCTTAGGCACATCCCCCAGTTCGGAGTTGAGCGCCCGCAAATCCGGAGAACCAGCGTAGACGGATTTCATGGTTTTCCTCATTACGTTGACGTCATGAACGAAGTTGACACTCTCCATCCTGTGATGCATTAGTGTCAGTCCACGCGATATATCTCGACCGAATTGGGGCCACGTACCGGATACCGAGAAGCTGGCCAATGCCATGCGTGACCAAAACAAGATGCTCGATCTCACGGCCTTGTGATTCTCCAAACTGGCCGTTGTAATCGTCCTGTATTTCCTTTTCTTCCCTTTTGCGAATCTCCTCTTCCTCTTTCGCAGGGTCTCTAATGTTGCTACCCTCCATTAGTGATGAGATCTGCTTTTGCAAGCGAGCTCCTCCGGTCCCGGTCTCATCGGGGACCTTGTCGCCATCATTCGGCTCATCGGGCGGGGCCGGACGGGTAGTTGGTGGGGCGGACCTCCGCTTCATCATCTTTTCATGCTTTTCATCTTTTCCTAAAGCTGGAGTGATAGGCTCAGTAGGCGTAGTTGGGCGTTTCTCTTCCTTGGCCTTCCCAACATCGGTGTATCCCCTGACAAGCTTGACACCACTCATGTAACCGCTCCCGGAGAATCTCTCATACATAGTGGATGTAAGAAATGACAGCACGCCCTCGGAGGATAGCCAAGCTGTATTGGCATCATGATACGTGGTAATGCTGTTCATGTAGGTTCCGAACATCCTGTATGACTGAGGCTGATGCTGCCCGGTCGGTGCTTGTTGCTTTGCAGCGGCATCTGTGCCAGAGGTTGACACGGCAGCAGCAGCAGCAGAAGCAGCTCTCAGATTTTCTGCCGATGCCTTTGGGGTAAGATCCTTGCTTTTGGCATCGTTGCGAGCTTGTGTCTTGGGATACAGCCAAGGTCTGATCTTGAGGTATCCTTCTTCCAGCTGTGAAGCCAGATTCTCTTCACATGGTCTCAGAGTAGAACCTTCTTGGTAAAACCAAGTACCCCGGCGAACCTCGTAGACTGGACCTAACCAATACGTCGGAGCAAGTTCTCGGTCCTCAATGTCCACGTCGAATAGGTAATCCTCATTGACCGGCACCCGCGTAGCCACTTTTTTGGTATTTTCAGAGGAGTCTTCGAAGTTGGTGTTCGGCATGTCCTCGCTTGTAAGCATGCCACTGTTTCTAGAGCCGGAGGACAGGTTCCTGGAGCTTCGTTTGCGTCTGGTATCCTCCGTACCCTCAAGCAACTTCTGGTATGCCACCTCAATAGCCCGCGAATCTGACCCAGAAAACGCTACATATTTCTTCGGCACCGGTGGAGGTGTATCATCGTCTGCAGCCTTAGAGCGTCCATTGAGGAACTGGGGTTTCCGCTTCGGGACCTAGCAGAGACGCGCAGACAGTGTTAGCAACGTGGGCCTTCCCAACAGTGATCGCACCCGAGACTCACGTCCACAGCGTGAAACCATAGCACATTCAGCGGAGGGCAATCGGGCGGATATCGTTTGGTGCTTATTCCATACAGGTGAGTAATGCTATGATCTCCAGGCCCCAGCGTCGGGACGTTCTGCTGAGCATCATCCCTTGGAACTGGGGTGGAGCTTCGACTCCCTGCCCATGGGTTGATGGAGTCCACTGCCGACGATAAGTACGACTTTTCTGTTTTCCGATCGGCACCGCCAGGGGCCATTGTTCGTTTCTGGCCAGACAGCCATTCAACGGCTGATCGTTGAGGTAGCCAGTACGCTTTGGAGGTCACGATCCGTCTGCTTGGATGCAGGTGTCTCGAGAAATGTGGCGTTCGTGACAGGAGGGGCGCCACCGTGAATGATGATTATGGAGGGTGGGCAGGTCCAGCCAAGCCACACAGCGAGACAGCTCCGAAGTTAAGTAATTAACAGCTCCGGTGAAGCTTGGGCTTGAATAGAATAGCACGAATAAGGACCAGTTCCGGGGACAAAAGTAGGATACGAATGGGGTTTATGTAATACAACTAATAAGTCTAGAATTTCAACACTGCTCTTATCCATGAGATCAAGGTAGTCTGTACCATGACGCAAGAGTTTGAGGGACGTGATCTGTGGTCGGTTCAAGGCGGGGCATCAGAGGGAGCACGTGATCACGTGATGCGCCATCCCTGGGTACCATGTACTTTTCAACATTTGTCTACTACGTATGTAGTATTGACCTGCTACGGACCCCCTGAACCCCTTGCTCGGCGAGTGATGCTGAGATAAGTTTGCCGGTCCTATAAACTCCATCGATGTCTTTGATGGCTGGTCTTTTGTACCTATCATTATCATTCCAGGGCGACTGCCAGCTACGGACATCCTCTGTTCAACGCAGGGGTCGGCTCGTTCCCTTCCGCTTCAGCGTCGTCTCCGCGGCCCAGGCATCCTCAAACATTGTAGGTCTCTGCCCAACCGCTCCTTTCTCCAGGGCGAGTCGTCGTACGACGTGGAACGCCCCTGTTCCTACCGACATCGTCTGGCCCATGATGATACATTCGCTGACACCCTCGATCTGATCCGTTTTCATACCTGCCGCCGCCTCGAATAGGTGATCTGGCGTCTTTTCAAAGGATGCCAACTGAAGCACGCTGTCCCTCATCTTCGATAAACCAAACCGTGTAATGCCAAGTACTTCGCCCTTGTATGTCATGACATCGGCAAGTAGCTGCATGTGCCGTGGATCAATGCCCATGTCTCCCATCACCACGCTGATCTCATGGGCAATGGTTGTCCGGGCTGCTTCTATGCCCAGCACCTCTCGGCATTCCATGACACTATTGGTCTTTACCGCTGTCCCAAGAACTCCGGCTGTGTTCATGCAGGCAAGGAGGCCGTATCCTTCCACCAAGATCTTATGCGTGTTTTGCTCCGACGTTTGAATGATTGCTCGAGTCGCTTCAGGATATCCCGAGATCGCCACCGAGGGTATGTGTCGCCGTAGAAAGTTTGCCCGAATCAGCAGATCTCCTGGTTCATCCGTCGAGCCCGACTTGGTCTTTGCGGATCGCTTGGCGCCCGCCGACTCATCGGTTCGCACAGTTATTTCAATCTTGGTTGTACCCACGTGCATGTCTCCCCGCTGAACCTTAAGCTTTCTTTGCTTGCAGATCGCCTCGGCAACATCGCTGATGCTGACTCCCAGGTGCATGTCCTCTAGCGCTTCCATGTCAACCTGGAGAACAACCTTCCCAACGTCGGGCAACCACTCATCCTCAATAAACCGGAGTATGTCTGAGACATAGGTTTTCTCGATCCGAGCTTTCACAATGCGAGCTGCCTTCAGCTGTTCGCTGTTGACCAGCGGACAGGTGATAACTGGCGTGCTGATGGCCTTGGAAGCATTGATGATTTCCTTGATTCGCGGCACACCTTGAGTGATGCTCATACCAGCGACACCGGCGAAATGGAAAGTTTTGAGTGTCATCTGCGTACCCGGTTCACCAATTGACTGTGCCCCCACGGCTCCCACAGCGTGACCGGGTTCCACATGAGCTTTCTTGTACTTCTCGAGGCAGAGTCTGACGAAGAGCCTGAGTGTGTTTAGTGATACCTTGGCAACTCGATCCGCATATGCCCTCTTCGCTTCTACTTCCGCCGCATCCAAGTCCACGTCCATGCTCAGGTCCGGTGATAGCCCGGACTGCCGTATGACCCTGGTGAGCTTGTCGGAACGCTTCTTGACGTAGTCTCTAATCGAAGCAAGGAAGGCTCTTGCGCTTTCGTGCTCGTCAGTGAGTTGGGGCTCTTCGCTGTGATAGTCGAGTGTTTTATTGCCCAGCAGTGCCCTTCTCGGATAGCGGGCGCGTTCCTGCTCGAGCATCCCATCACAAAACTTCAGAATCTCATCGGGACCCAGTGTCGCTTCGGAATTGTCCCAAGTTAGATTTTCTGCGTGAGTCCACGTCCGGTCGAAGTTGACTGGCTTGGCACTTCCCTCCATATCGACAGGGTCCAGCTTGTCTGCGCCAAATTGGAACTGGACAATGCCCCCTCCAGATGTCCTGACCGTATCGTCGTATTGGGTTGAAAGATCCTCAAGAGATTTCATCAACCTGCGTGACATGTATCCAGTCTCTGCAGTCTTGACCGCCGTATCAACGAGTCCCTCTCGTCCGGAAATAGCGTGGAATAGGAACTCAGTTGGTATTAGACCAGAATAGAAGCTGTTGGCAACAAATCCCTTTGATGGGGGTTGGGGCGCATTTTTGTGGAAGTGCGGAAGAGTCCTGTCCTGGAAACCATCAGCAACACGCTGGCCTCCGATAATTTGCTGTCCAACGACAGCGACCATCTGAGCGACGTTGATCTCCGAGCCCTTTGAGCCAGACTTCGCCATGATAAGCGGGGCATTATTGCGACTGAGCGTCTCAATGCAGTACTGTCCAGCTTGGGTACGAACTCTGCTGAGAAGGCCAGAGATCGAGTTCTCCAGAGTCTGGTCCAGATTGCAGCCCGTTGCCTTCTCAAGCTTTCCCCTCTTGAAGGTATCAATAAGTTCATCCACCTGCTTGTTAGCTTCTCTCAGCAGATTCTGCTTCTTCTCTAGTAACACATCTGTGGGATACACATCTCCCACACCGATGGAAAACCCACGGTTGGTTAGCTGCCGTGCACACAGCTTGGCCAAACGATTCATCGCAGTTACTGCTTCATCCGGACCAAAATCCCGAAGAATGACGTAAAAAATGGAATCCTTCTTTCCTGAACCGACTGTCGATTTGTCCATCCTGCCGCACATAACCTCAGAGTTGCGTACGACGAGCCAACCATCATTCGGGTCCATATCAGGACACTGCCCGGGTCTTGCCTTGTACTCCCTGCACTTGGCGTCAAGGTTGACTTTGACCGGAGAATCTTTGTTTGGCCTCATGAGCATGCTGAAGACCTGTTTACCGGTCCAAAGAGCATGAGGCTTGAGGATGGCAGGAGGGGGGAGGTCGAGGTGAACTTTACCATCCATCATGTGCATACATATATACGTAAAGGACTTTCGGTCGAAAAAGCGGTCTTTGCTGCTTAGAAGATACGCCGCCGTTATGAAATCCTGGGTTGCGGCAATAATGGGTTCGCCGTTTTTGGGAGTCGCGAGATTATGCTTGACACCCATGAGATTGATTGCCTCTGCCCTGGCTTCCTCCGTCTGGGGAACGTGAAGGTTCATCTCGTCTCCGTCAAAATCAGCATTGTAGGGCGTGCAGACGCACTCGTTTAGCCGAAATGTTCTCCACGGCCGAACCTTCACCAGATGGCTCATGATACTGAGCTTGTGAAGGGAGGGCTGACGGTTGAAAAGAACAACATCACCATCCTCAAGGTGCCGCTCGACAACATCGCCGATTCTCAGATCCTCTGCAAATCGCACTCGGTCGCCAAACTTTAGTGCAACCTTGTATCCGCCATCGTCATTCTTTATGATTTCTTTCGCACCAGGCCAAACGGCTGGCCCGTTCCTCACACACTGCCTTAGTTTTGCTATGTTGTAAGCCGAGACCCTCTCAGGATAAGTGAGGTTCTTTGCAACAAGCCTGGGGACGGCAACCTGGTCGATCCCAAGATTCGGATCGGGGGAGATGACAGTGCGACCTGAGAAGTTGACACGTTTTCCCGATAGATTTCCCCGAAATCGACCTTGTTTTCCCTTCAACCGTTGACAAAAGCCTCGGACGGTCTTGCCAAATCCCGGTTGCTGCAGTCCAGGAACATCGCTGTTAACGTACATGGCTATTTGACACTGCAGATATTCCCACTGCTCCATGATCGTCTGGATGGGAGAACCTTTCTGGAGGGCAGACCTAATCATGCCGCTGACCCAGACTATATCGGCCAGCTTCGTCGTCAAATCATCCTCGGTGCTTGCATTGTCTTGGGCGACGGAAGGCCGAATGCAGACGGGGGGCGCGGGCAGGAACTGCCATATAAACATCTCCGGTCTGCCCTCCACGGGATCCAAACCAAGGAGCTCGCAATCCGTCGGGCTGATCATTTTGAAAAGATTGAGCACTCTCAGGGGGTTCAAGTCTTCCAGAGCTTTCCGTAGGTGCTTGTCCAATTCCGTGTTCTGCTTCTTGGCCTCGAGGAACGAGTTATCGAACTTGATTTTGCTCTCCGGAGGCACTTTTTTGATGGATGTAGACTTGTTGAAGGTGGAAAACTTATCATGAGCGAGCTTGAGGACTCCAAGTTTTCGAATTTGGCCGTTGATGGACCCGCAGTAGGGACAAGACTTGACTTTGCGGCACTGCTCGTTGATTCTCTTGCAGATCTGAGTCCGGCGCAGGTTGTCCATGAAGGGGCGCCGCAACTCCTTAAGAAACGAGCGACGTTCGGGTTCGGTGAGCAAAACACGACCACAGTCCTGAGTTTAGTCAGCCAGCCATCAGACTCGAGATGACCGTGGAGCCAACCTTGCATATGTCCTGCAGAATCATAATGACGAAGCGCAAGTACCCGACATGAAAGGCAGGCAATGGGAGCCTTACATGGCCGAAATGGCCATTGCAGTGCTTTAGAGCCTCATTGCAGGTTGCGCACTTGACGTTTTTGCTCGACGTGCCCTAATGGAAGGCAAGAAACGCATTAGACCCGACACCACCCACTGCCCAATTTCCATATACTGCTTACCAAGCGAGGATCCAGCGGCCCATGGTGGTAAGGCGCTCTGTTGTTCTCTATATCGTACAAAAGTCGGTCTGACACTTCGAGGACAGCTTGATTCGCGATGTCTTGGTTGGATCTAGCAAGGACGAATGGTGAGAAATTCGACTCAGTTAACCCCGGCAGGAACGGGTCTTACTGTATGCCAAACTTGATTCCCTTGAAGCGTTTCGGCAACTTATCGACCAGCTGCGCCTTAACCGGGTTTCCAGTTGAAATGGTAGACATGATGCTGGACTCGGATCACGGTAGGTGGAGGGAGTGTCGTGAGTCACGGTGGTAACAGAGGTGCTATGCTACCTGTGGAGATCAGTATGGTGATGTCGCAGGCGTCGCGCGGTCATGATCAATGGGCCGCTGCTATGCAGGGGCTTGTGAGTGGCGATTGAGCGAGCGGTCTGGTGGAAGTGCTTCGAGAGTCGGGATTCGTGGTTTGCGTAAAAAGAGTCGAGAGTGGCATTCGGAGTTTTTTGAAAGTTTCTAGCAGTTTGGCGCAGAGAGAAAAGTGAGGTCGTACCCCACCATCCCACTTGGACCTGTCGCCCCACTTTAATAAGCTTCATCTTCTTCGGCCCGTACCAATAACTTGCAGCTAATGGAACTAGAACTTCATTCTCTACCACAGCTTCAAGGTGCCCTGGCTCAATTCTCTTCTGCACGGTTCCAATATCAAATACAATAGTAGCTAAGTAAACTGGAGAGCTTCATAGACGCAGGTGTAATATTCCAAAGTACTCATTGTACTAATACTACCAGCTCCCAGGCGAACCTATGAAGCAAGGACAGCTTAATTATGTCACCAAGTGGATCGTAAGAAATAGTGCCGTTTTGTCAAGTAGCTATTCATGGGGATGTTGTATTGAATATATCGTAAAATATCAAGATATTCAAGCAGCTATTCATAGGAGTATTGGAGTGAATATATTAGTGAGTATGTGGCAATGATTAGAATATTCGATAACTTCTCTCACGTACTTTGCAAGTGAGTTATTAGTGCTCTTGGGCTCTGGTCTCCAGGCGGGGGAGGTTCAAGGTATAGGTATGCAACCACGGTGACTTTGCCGGTGGTATTTTATTTCGAATTTGCAGTGAATGCTGGATACATTTCGTATTAAAATCAATGAGAAAGTTCCTCTCATGGATATTTTTCGAGTAGCTATGGCAATAATTCTAGTATCGACCCTCAATTTGGCTGCTTCTATGTGACATAATTAGCTCGGTGTGGTCCAGGTAGCCAATAAATGCCCCGCATTGACTTGACCCCAGACGCTCACGTTGCCGTGAACGCCTCATCATCAGCGGCCCTTGGAAGTGGCGACATCTCCGTCAACATCCTATGTTTGGCCTTCTTGTGGTCCCCTTCATCTGATGGGAACTTCGATTAATCTACCTGACCAGTGGTGGATCCGTCTAGTGCACTAGAGCCTTCGTATTTTTGAGTCTATCACATCACAGCGTCACAGCTCTTCACGTTGTCAAAAAGTGTGGTCTGGTCCAATGTGTGGACGGTATTCACTTCACCTGGTAAGACCATGGTTCCCCGCCCTTGTAGCGTATGCTGATGGACTTTCCACCTGAAGCGCCCTTCGCAGGTGCGCAGGATATTGGCGGAAGAGTATGACATGATGGTCGAAGAAGCTCCTGATGACGAGGGCGAGGATTCTCCGCGCCAAAGCTACAACTTTGCCCCAAGCTATCGCGGCGTTGTATATCGTGCAGACACCCCGGATTGGGGCGCCGGTCCTCGTCGCGAGCATGCTAACGGCACCGGGGCGGCCACGGGTGCTGCTGCCGATGCTGACGCCAATGAGCAAGAAGGTGAGACCGAAGCTGGTGGTATCACCTTTGCTAGCACCAGCGAGGGCAACAGCCCCGTCAGATACAAGCTGCAGACCATGACTTGGGGCCTAATCCCGCAGTGGACAAAGCGTAACCCGGACTACAAGCTGATGATGAAAACCATCAACTGCCGCGATGACTCCCTCAGCACTGCTGGCGGCATGTGGAGCACGATGAAGGCCAGGAAACGCTGCATCGTCCTCGCCGAGGGATTCTTTGAATGGTTAAACACAGGCCCGAAGGGCAAACTCCCACATTACATCAAGAGGAAGGATGGCCAGTTGATGTGCTTCGCTGGTCTGTGGGACTGTGTACAATACGATGGTAAGTTCGCTATCTGCTCTCTTGCTTTACTGTTGAACTAGAGAGTGCTTACTCTGTGGATTCAGACACGGATGAGAAGAAATACACCTACACCATCGTCACCACCGACTCTAACAAGCAGCTCAAATTCTTGCACGACAGGATGCCCGTGATCTTTGACGCCGGATCCGAGCAGCTGAGGACGTGGCTCGACCCGAAGAGGTACGAGTGGTCCAAGGACTTGCAGAGCCTGCTCAAGCCATTCGAAGGGGAGCTGGAAGTTTTCCGAGTGACGCAAGAGGTCGGCAAGGTCGGCAACAACTCGAGCTCTTTCGTGGTGCCGTTGAGCGAGAACAAGTCCAACATTGCCAACTTCTTCGCCAATGCCTCGGCAAAAAATGCATCAAAAGGCACAGATCCCAAGGTCAAGCCAGAAATAGTGGTTGAGAAGAAGCCACTCTCCCCCTCGCCCAAGAAAGCCGCATTAGGCTCCCAACCTCTACCTGAGATGTTCGCAGCTGTCGAGAAGGACGCTAAACTCGGCGTCAAACGAGAAGCTCCTGACGATGCTCTCGAAGGCGGACCTACCAAGAAGCTAGCCACCAGGTCATCGCCGAAAAAGGGCGGTGCGGGAATCAGTGCAACTAGCAATGGCAAGAAAAGCCCAGTCAAGTCGAAACAGGATGGGAGCCAAAAGATTACCAAGTTCTTTGCGAACAGCAGTTGATTCTGTCGCGGAAAGAAGCCGGTGGTTTTGGGAATGGCGTTCTGGCACGAGAGTAGGAATGGTTGGATATTGGATTATGGTTCGGCAATGCAATCAGTGCCGATGTATGTATATGCGGAACTCGTTTCAGTCACGATGGGAACGGACACCCAAGCGGATCGTAGCTATACCCTTGCCTTGAGCGGATAAGGTTTATTACTTTGCACCTCGCATTTCATCACTTTGGTTTGTTCATGCTCTTGAGATATCGGGTTTTGAACCCTGCGTGAGAGCCAGAGGAGTAGTAGGTGAACCAGTCACGGCACTATATCGGATATGGGATAATAAAGATATGTTTTCTCGGTGCTTAAGGGAGCGACCAGTTCAAGGAGCTGGTCGGAATTACTTTTATCAATTTGAAATATATACACGAAACAAGATTGCTCGATCCAAAAGGGCGCCGCAGCCAGACTATTTTTTCTCCTATGCGGTGGTGCACTACGTTCGCAGTTAGCAAAAAGTCCCACGTTTCCCAAGTCATGCATGGGGGAGGCACTGCTTACCGTGGAGACATCCGCGTTCCATTGCTTGCATACGTACGGCGCAGCGCAGCTGTAGCTGCCGGACCAGGTCCTGCCACCGCAGGTGGCGCCGAGACCGCCCTTGGCGGGAACGGCGAGGTGGGAGATCTTCTCTGCGGCAAACTCGCTGGCGACTACGATCATGGCGGACGGGTTGCCGGTGGACATGCCAGGGAAGATACTTGCGTCGACGACGAAGAGATTCTCCTATTGAGGTTGTCAGTGTTCGGTTCTTGGAGAGGTTCCGGCTGGGCGTATGAACTAACCGTGCCGTAGACCTTGGTGTTGGTGTCAACGACGGCGGTACCGCCAAGTCTGCCATCATCTGTTCCCATCTTGTTGGATCCTAAAAACATGTTAGTTGTGTAAAGCGTGAAATTTTGAGGGGGGTCGCCATACCCATCCAGTGATTCGATCGACGTGCACCAGCGGTGACGATGGTCTGCGAGGCAACATTAGAAACATATCAGTCATATCACGACAAGCTGTTCACTTACGTTCTTGACATAGTCGATTGTCGTCACATTTGCCGCAGGCTGGAGGAAGGTGAGGTTCGCGACGCCCTTCAAGGCGTTACGCATCTTGTCGATGCCTTCAATGACGGCATCCACATCATTCTGATCGCGGAGATATGGGACGACAGAGATGACCTTGGCCTAATTAGAATGCGTTTGAGAAGAGAATGGGCTTTTACTTACAGTATCCAATCTTGGGGTGATGGACATGCGTCCTCGAGAGGTGGAACCTCGTCCAAGGTACTGGCTCATAGTCATGGCAACTACAGCCACTCCATTAGCTTATATCTCTAGGAAAAGAACCAGACATGTACTTACAAGGAGAGTCGACACCCAAGCTTCCTTCAACTCGAGAAGTCCACTGGAGCTGACGAACAATGCCGTCTTTGCCCTTGATCTCTTCCCAGATCTTCGCAACCGTTAGCAGGGCATTGCATTGCACTGGTTTCAGAACTACTCACCATTGGTCCAATATTTGGGGCAGCAGTGGCGAGTATACCGGAACGTTTACCTAGTCTTGTTAGACAATCCAACTCAAACTTGAGGCTGCAAACTTCACGTTGCAAATTGACGAAACTCACCAAGATACAACTCTTTATCAACGGGATTAGGCGTTACCCACGATTCGTAGAAGTCGTATGGAATCACGTCAGGATGCTCAACGACCATGTCCGTCTAGCAGCGAGGTCAGTTGTGGTTCATTTCAAGCTTGGAGGGGGGTGTTCTCCTACGTTGACGTGATCGACAATGTTGTACCCCACTGGTAGATTGATCCAGGACTGTTCAGCAGCTAAAGTGGGGCCATCGGCCGAGGATTGGACGACCTTGAGCTGATCTTCTGGTCCAATGCCGCCTTCATCCTGTTAGCCACTGCATAGGTCTTGGGGGGGGGGGGGGGGGGGGGGGGTGGGTTAAACTCACTTCGCAGTAGAATCTTTGCTGATCCGAAGGTACCAGCGGACAGGATAACACGACCACCGTTAGGTGCAACGTTGATGATGCCGGTGCGGCCGTTGTTGCCTGCACATTCCACCTCGACGCCGGTGATGAGACCGCCTGTACGGACAACCTTCTTGACAGCAGTGTTAGTCCACAACGTGAAGGTGTTGCGTTTAACAGCTGAAGCGAGGTATGTTCCCAACGGACCGCCTCTCTCACCACCCTGAAAACAAAGTTAGCGTTGTTGGCTCTTACACCCGAAAGGGGGGTTCTTACGCTGAACATGAAGGCAGTGTGGCTGAAAGTGTGATTCTTCAAGTTAGGGTTATCATTTGGCCTGGCAAGTTCCGTGTAACCGGATTGTCTCAGTCCGCCTGCCAGCACATTGAATCCTTCTTGTCTGTAAAGCTTGCCGTCCATTGATGGGACAGTGGTTCCCGGGATACGAGCGAAAGTTCGTCGGGTGGCGCCAGCAACATCATTGTTGCTCCAGCCCTTGGGGAAATTGAGATCCCAATCCAATGGGTTAGGCTTGCAAGAAAATTGATGTTAGTATATTATTCCAGATTGGATTGGGGGAGTAGCCTTACCTTCCACCACAGACCCGCATTCACGGCTGTACCGCCACCAAGAACACATCCGGCCATTTGGTCAGTATCGGTACATGCGATGCCATCTGAATCAACCCAGATCTGATTGCAGAGACCCGGGACATCGAATCGAGTAAGATTGGTGCCTTCCAGCCATGCGGGCTTCATGGTGCCACCATATCGACCAGAAGATGGCGGACCTTTCTCTATAAGGAGCACGCTGTATCCTGCTTCGCTCAGACGATCTGCGATGGGAATGCCACCTGCTCCTCCACCGGCCACGATGTAGTCGTAAGTCTTGGAAGATGCACCGCTGGTGCATCCGGTTGGAGCCGGCTTGGCTGAGGACGTAGTGCTCGGAGCGGGCTCAGAGGTCACCTCTGTAACAGTGGTTCCAGGAGCTGAGACCGTCGGGCTGGCCGTGACGCTGGCACTGGTTGCCGTTGGAGTGGCTGGCTGGGAAACACTTGGTACACCGAAGCAGGCCCCGGAGAACGACTTGGTGGCGAGGGCTGCCCAGGACGCATAGGACGGGCTGACAACCTTGGCCAGCGGAGCGCCCCACTGCGCAAATCCGTCGTTGTGATATCCAAAGGTGATCTCATTCGGGCAGCCGGCGTTCTGGACCGCGGCCTTGGCTTGAGCCCGGCCCAAGATGAGTGACCCGCTGCTTGTGGCAACCTTACCGGCTGCGCCCTCCTGATTCCACGAAAAGCATCTCTCGCACCTGTAAAGGACCTCGAAGCTGGTCCCGTTGACTTTGGAGCTGATCTGCGTCAATTTGGCGTCTCCGGTGTACAGGCCAGGGGCTTGGTATCCAGTGGCGAAACGGAACGAGGTGTAGACCTGGCCCTCGTGCGGCCAGGCCATGAGGAGGAGCGAATTGGTCATTTGGCCGTATTCTCCGTGCGATAGGCCACACCAGCCGCCGGTACATCTCTGCCAGATACTCAGCCAACTGTCCAAATACGGGCAATCTTCGGGGGTTCAACCTACCAGCAATCCAATGTACTCAGTGCTGTCCGTGGTCAAGGCGTTCTCGGGAAGTGCCAGGCCGAACGTGTAGCCTCCGGCGGGAGCAGACGAACCCGGAGCGGGTGCGTTACCCTGAACTCCCCAGGTGCCGAAGGTGATACCGGTGGCTGCATCGGTATACAGAGCGGGTTCCTGAGCGGCGCATAGCTGGAGATCTGCATTGTGTAAGTCCTCGAGTCCCCCCTCAGGCAAGCGGAGGCGGGCGGGCGGGCAAACTTACAAAGTGAGGCGACCGCAAGAGCGGCGCCTGTGAAACGCCGTCGCATCTGCATGGTGGACTCGCTGCTGGAACGGGGTGATTGGCGTATGGGGAGGGGCGGGCGAGGGTAGGGGATCAGGACGGAGCAAGTGGTGAGGAAGGGCAGGCGGTTTATTAAGACAAGACTGGCCAACGGGCGCTGCAGGTACAGGAGAAACAGGAACGGGCAGCTGGGCGGTTGATTCCCGAAGGATATCTCCAAATGTCTGGCACTATGGGTGCGGTCATGATGCTCCGAAATGGAACTTCACCGATAGGTTGGATCAACCGGGCTGTAACAGCGGCAGATTGGCCGTATGCC
Organism: Reticulascus tulasneorum; assembly: GCA_001557505.1. Lineage (NCBI taxonomy): Eukaryota > Fungi > Ascomycota > Sordariomycetes > Glomerellales > Reticulascaceae > Reticulascus > Reticulascus tulasneorum. Next base: position 1,169,703 of record LSAX01000012.1, on the reverse strand, counting down.
ATGACTGAAATGAAAATCATGGGGTAAAGAAGAGATCAACGGCGTTCATGAAAGGCGGAGACGAAGGATGGGGTGGCGAGAGAGAGTGGGCAGCGCGTTAACGAGAGACGCGGACGAGGGTGGAGAGGGACCCGACGGCATCAAGTTCTCATCTATCTATGCCCCCGCCTTCTTCGTGCCAGCCGGTCGAATGTATGATGCCGAGAGATTCTGCCGGAGTGTTGATCCAATGAGTTCCAGTCCAGAGGGCGTGCATGGAGCGGATCGAGGCGAGTTCTTCGAGAATGCTTAAAGTTGCGGAGAATATTTGGGGGGAATATCATATAAGTGAGATTGATAGATGAGGCGAAAAAATGGGGTCAAGTCCAAAAGCCACACAGAGATACGAGCTGGGGTTGGTCCGGCGCCCGGTTGGAGGTTGATTGGGGAAAGCGGAGGGAGCACTGTAATGATCGCCTATTACCTACTGTACCCAGTGGACCTACTGTTAATACCGTAGCACCCGAGGTACCCCAAGATACCCTGGAGGGAGGAAATGTCCCCAGCCCAGTAATTAGACCAGAGAGCACCGCTGCAGCCTGAGAGAGACCGCTGCAGCCTGAGAGAGACCGCTGCAGCCTGAGAGAGACAACCGCAACGATGGGAAAAGCAAGTTGATGCGGCCCGACAGTCCAGGACAGCCGTCACGCTCCACTCCACTGTCCTGCTATCCAATATGATGCACATGGCCGCCCGTAATTAGCGACGTTATGGCGGCCGGGGGGGCTATGCTGCACCTAACTAATACTATTGAAGGTAATTAGAACTGGAAGGCAAAGGTCTCTAATACAGGCTATAGGCTACAGGCGCTTATAGGTATCCACGACCCTGGGACTCAGCCAGCCGGTCGGGCCAGGCCAAACCCATCCATATCCAACTTACACTGCACCGCTCATTTAATCATACCCCGCTATATCTCAAGCAGCCACAGCGAGCGACGGCACAAACGCCGGACCGGCCGGGCCCTCTCCTCAGGTCACGGGTTAAGTTACGTCGTATCATCCCATCATCACTCTCATCGATACGTGAATCGTCCCAAGTGAATGGAATCCAATAGATATCGAGACAATTGGGTTTCCCTTGCCTTGGGCATCCCGATTGGCAATAAGGCCACCCCACGCCGGAATCGCTCCCAGGCATGACGTCGACATTGGTTCCTGGGGGAACTTTGGAGAAAAGTGACCACCTGTCCTCTGGCTAAGAGATGGATGGTGTACGTAGGTAATATAAAGAGATGGAGGGACTTTGGTCCCAGACTATCTATTATCCTTTCTCTCGTCCACTTTACCATACACGAGACAAATTTGATCTTCTGTCCTTTTTTTCTTCTTCTCGTTTTGCCTCCTCTTCCTTCAACTAACCAAATTCCTCTCTATTCTCCTGGGGGGGGCCGAGGTCAGTAAAGGCCAGCCTGAGAAACGGATTAATTTGGGCTACTTTGGATAAAGTCCTCTGAAAGCTCAGAGTGAAACCCACGATATTGCCCTTCATCAACTGCTATAGCTCCTCCGCTCCTCCTCCGAATTGACTTTCTCTGGCCTCTGGCCTTCTGCCTCTGCAATTTTCGCATTAACCCCCCCTTCTCCACAGTAGCGTCCGTCCCGTGTCTTGATGGGATCTGCTTCCCTCAATCTCATCCTTCTTCCCATCCTTCTCCCGCAAATTACCAGGCACCCTTAACGTACCTGCGTGCCCATCTTGCGTGGCATCGCTCGTCAGCAACATCGGGTCCCTCACGTAGCCACAGGTCAGCCAAGTCGATACCCGTGCCCGGGCCCGAATTCGCATATCGGTTACCATCTGGTATGCCTCTGCTGTGCAGTCGCGGTGTGCCACGTCCAGGAATATTAGGCTGGATGCAAGAATCTACCCTCGAGTGAGAACATGCTGTGGTCCCTCCTCCATCGGCCTTGACCACGCGACTCGACCTATCATTTGGCATTGATTACCGACCTGTCATCGATGTGCTGCATAGGGCATCTGCTCCCGGTCCCCACCCACCACATGGCTTGCGTCCAGGTTGGGAGTGTCAACTCGAGTCTGCTTTGGGTACTGCTCGGCTTGCCGAGGCTTGGCTCAGCCATCTGTGGCGCATGAGAATTGTCCAAACCGGGCTCGGTTGACTTCGCTCCGCGGCCGATATCCCTTTCCTTGGTGTTGACTCCTGTTTATGTCTGGCACCAAGAGAATCATCGACGAGGATAGCGGCAGACCGAAAATTGGTAGATCTTGGTGTTCATGCCGTAGCCGTCATGAAGTAGATATATCTACGTGTTTCCAGCTGTATATCGTCAACTGGCGGTTGAACCTTTCATATGTCATGTCTCGTGTAACTCTAAGAATTCGTTAGTGGAGCCGAACTCGCCAACATAAGCCGAGATCCTGTTCAAGTATCCTCATTTCACAATGAAGCTGGTGAATGTGTTGCTGGCCGGTGGCATAGCTGCAATTGCCCAAGCTCATACCATCTTTGTCCAGCTAGAAGTAGATGGCAAGGCACTCGGTACAGAATCTGCGTCCACCCCGAATGATAAACCCGCTAATCAGTCTCAAAAGGCGTTGGACATGGAGTCCGGGTTCCCACCTATGACGGGGTGAGTCTCAACGTAATCTCTGCCTTTGATCGCGCCCTCCATCTAATACCTCTCAGCCTCAAACGGATGTGAGCTCTCAGAGTATTGCTTGCAACGGGCCACCCAACCCGACCAGCCCGTCGGACAAGATCATCCAGGTCAAGGCCGGCACGAATGTCACCGCCGTCTGGAGGCATACCCTAACATGTCCGTGTGGTGCCAGAAGATATCTGTGTATGTAATGCTGACGCACACATAGCTGGGCCGGGCGAAGTTATGGATCCAAGCCACAAGGTATGTCGCAATGCTCCCTGCTCCCAAATCAAATGCTGACAGGATCTAGGGACCGACTTTGGCATACTTGAAGAAGGTGACCAATGCTCTGACAGATAAAGGCCCTGGGGCCGGATGGTAACCAAGACTCGAGCATCACCAGAGAATGTCCGCTGATCAGGCTTGCAGGTTCAACGTCCAGCGATCGGGACTCGCAAACAACGTGTGGGGCACCGAGACTGTCATCAAGAACCAGGGCAAGCATGTCATTCACATTCCCGAGTGCATCGAGGACGGGCAATACCTCCTGCGAGCCGAGATGATTGCACTTCACGGAGCCAGATCTCCTGGCGGCGCGCAGCTCTATGTAAGTGCCCATCTGTCGTGGCTCATGCTCGGAATGCTACCTTAAGCTAACCGCTGCAGATGGAATGCGCTCAGCTGGAGATAACTGGTGGGACTGGCTCCAAGAAGCCTCAGACGTATAGCATCCCGGGGGTCTACAAGGTACGGAGCATGCGCCCTCCGAGTCCAGACTCTTGCTGATTATATGTGGCAGGCCAACGACCCCGGAATCGTGGTTGATATATACAGCGGGCTGAAGAATGGCTACACAATTCCAGGTCAGTCCTATCCCATCATGTCAGCACCGATATTTGCCCAATAAATGAAGGCTAACCAAGTACAAGGTCCCGCATCATTTGTCTGTTGAGGAGTAACACGAGGGGGCACAGTCGGCGTTGGGCATGGTCATTTAAAGGATCCTCATCACCCATCTTGTGTGAAGACTCGTTCTCTGATGGCAGCGAAAGTGAGCCGCTATTTCATCGCATCTGTAGATACTTGTAGAGTAGGTCAGTCCCGCGCGGGCTCCTTTCAGCGACAACTGAAATAGAGCCATTCGACCACCTAGTTGCCTCAATACCATGGTCTCGATCATTGGTGGACCGAGAAGGAATTAAGAATGTGTGAGACACAAACCAAGATCCTGCCGCCGTTCCGCCTTTGTGAAGATCTCCGTGGTCTACACGTGTAGAGGGTCGAATGCAGTACCACGTCGGCAAAGACCAATGAGGAGCAACTTTAATTTGCGTAGATTGGGATTGTGGGGTGCATAAAGTCGCCAGCAAATGGCACGCCAGGTTTTCGCTCATCCTGGCCTTGTCTTGTATGTCGGCACCTGGTAGTTTTGCAGGGCTAGTCAAGCCAGCTCAGGTCTCGTGTTGTTCGGTGGGTGGCAATCGATGGGCTGGTTGGCTTGTGCTGCAAGCGTTTCGTAAACAACCTGGCGAGCAGTCTGCTGAGCAAATGGCAAATCCGTGATAGATGAAGCCGTAATCATTGGCAGTTGGAAAGCAAGATCATAATTAACAGAGAAAATCGAAGGCGCCCGTGACGCCTTGTCCCGTCAGCCGCTGGGTGCAGCCCAGACTGGCAATCTCGGGGGATTTAGAGATGGCAGGACTCGTGATTCTCTCCTATGCCAACTGTACCTAACCGCCGATCCCTTTGCTAGAATTGAGAATCCACTTTAGAACCACCAAGGAGTTGTACGGATTGGACCCCTAACTACATATAATTAAAGTGCCGTGGACCTCAAGTAAACGCTCGGGAGTCAGTGGCACCATAGTTGTAAGCTTAGGCGTTTCGCTGCCCGCTGTAACAGAATCGCATGCGCTGTAATTAGGTGGGTTAAGTTTCCTCTCAAAGCCCCCTAATTATTTGGTCTAGGACGGCCCGTCTCTCCACTGGCATCATCATCCATCATCTTGGCTCCAACAATTCCCGCCATTACTGCCATGGCACCGTAGCACGGCGAAATCTAGGGAATGCTACCCAAGTGCTCCAAGCGACCAGACATCGTTTACATCGTGTCGCCATTTGGATATCACGTAATTCCCTGGTAGGGGCATCCATGCAGGACTCCAAGATATTCCACGGGTTAAACGAGAGAAATAGCCAGCGTCCGCACCACTTCCAGCCACCTTCCGAGATTCCCCCTTCCGTCCCACTGTGCCAGATCGGGGACCAGTCAGTGTGCGCACTCATTGTGTGGGTTTTCTAATTCGTCATAGAACTAGGCAAGAGAATCATGCTCTCTCCCGCCTTGCCGACTCCCGTACCGCCTGACCCTGTGTCATGCCCATTTACAAGCACAGAAAAGGCCTACACGGCATTGGTCGTAGAAATTAAACCGCAAAAAATGTCGCCAACCAACGCGTTCCTCCGGGCAGCGCTGGGTCAAGTCTTACCCGTCACAAGATCCCTATGTGGCCAGCAACCGATGAATTGCCACCAAGGCTGATGATTGACTACCCACCCAGTGTCACCTCAGGTAGGTAGGTGGTAATGCTCGGTATATCAGATTCCACCCGTTGGCAATTGCCACCCACCACGTCCACCCCCAGCATGCTCAGGCATACCAGGGCTTCCCTATCGATTACTACCCATCAGCATGTGGTAAACACCAGGGACGAGGGGCTTCCGGCCCGTTTCATATACAGATTTCACTGGCTTGACGGCATTTATTTGCCCGTGGAAGATGTTGCGTAAAAACATAAAGGCCCGTGGCTGGAGCCTCGAGCCTGTCGCATCCACGGGAATGTTTTGTGCACGGCCTCGCTAGACATAGACAAACAAACTATCAGTCTACATACCTTCCCCACTTGCCAAAATCAATCATGAAGGGACTACTCGGACTCGTCGCGGTCCTCTCCTTGGCCGTCAGTGATGTGTCGGGTCATTACATCTTCCAGCAACTCTCCGTTGGAACGAAGAAGTTGGGCGTCTTCGAGAGCATCCGCAGGAACACCAATTACAACTCTCCCGTCACAGGCAAGAGCCCTGAACAATGCCAATTGTGCGAATCTGTCTAATTGGTCCCTAGATCTGGCCTCCAAGGACCTGAGGTGTAACGTTGGCGGAAACACTGGTGGTAATACCACCGTGGCACCCGTCAAGCCCGGGGAAGCCTTCACCTTCACGCTCGATGCTGTATGAAATGCCCTCCCGCGATGATTAATTAGCTCCAGGTTCTCTAACGCTTGAACGTCTAGGCTGTCTATCACCAGGGACCCATTTCCTTGTATGTACCTCGAAGTTCGGAGGCTATTATTAGCGGCGCTCACAAGTATACAGGTTCCTTTCCAAAGCCCCTGCATCTGTGCAAGACTATGATGGTTCTGGAAAGTGGGCGAAGTTCAAGGACTTTGGTATGGTCGTCTCTTTAACTCGTGTAAGGATGGAGTACTAAGTCATGATCCCAGGCCCGACTTTCAGCGGCGGCCAGGCCCAATGGCCCCTTCGACGTGAGTCTCTTAGGTGGTCGTAACTAGATGATTGATTACTAAATCAGCGACACAGAGACTTACACGGCAAACATTCCTACATGCTTACCTAACGGCGAGTATCTGCTGCGAATTTCCCAACTCGGCATCCACAATCCCGGTGGACTTCCACAGGTACGGATACGCGTCGGCACCGAGAGAGAGGAGCGGGCAGAATGTTAACCGGGTGCATAGTTCTATACCAGCTGTGCCCAGATAAACGTTACTGGTAGCACTGCAGCAGCTAGCGTGTTCGCACCAACCCTTGATATCCCTGGCGCATTCAAGAAGACGGACCCTGGGTATACGGCCAACGTCAGTTCTACCCTAACCTATATCTCGATATAGTGCTAATGAATTTGCAGATCTACCAACCAGGCTTCACCTCATATGAAGTCCCAGGAGGAAAGGAGGTAGGCTTATATCCCGTTCTACCCTGTTTATCGCCGGCTATCACTAGTATAATTACTAACTCCTGATAGTGGACTTGCTAGACAACTTGAAGAAGCTGGGCGAGCCAGCAAGCCGGATGTCGCATTCCTTGGCGTTAGGGTAGAACCGACTGTGCCTCGGATTCGGATGAACTTGTCCGCCACTCAGATTGTACAAGAACACCAATCATGTAGCGAGCGTTGCAATAGATGAAATGCAGTTAACTACAATGGCTTTCAATGAACTTTTCAGTGCTAGTGGTTGGATTTGTTATGCGTACTATAATAGCTGTGAACTATCATCATTGGGCGAAGAATACGGAACCCCCGCAGCGGCTCCAGGAGTTCATGGAACAACACACAGCCAAAGGTTGTCCAGCAAAATACGATGTGCTCGCCACGTTCTGACTATGTGAGCATACCTAGAGTTGATAGATAGGATCGAGTCTGTCAAGATGGCTAGCAAGTCAGAAACGCAGCACATGATTCGCAATGACTACCTACCTTAGCCATTCATGTGCAACGCCTTACACGTGACTAACTACCTACCTAGGTAGTCTAAAAGTACTATGTAATTGCCTCGGAATTTGTATTCTTTAAAAGAGTGGGGTTTGGGTCAGAACTTTTCAACTTACCTCGACCTGGCCAAAAACAAAAAAAAACCCAAACGAGTCTGAAGTAAGGTAGGTAGTTCGTAGTATTGCTCCAATCAGAGCTAGGTATTAACTAGATGACGGTTTTGATACTCACGGGGTCAGGTCAATCCCCCCGGGGGGGGGGGTGAACTTTAATTATCCAGCACTGCATTCCTCTTGAAATCTGTAAAGGCGGGCCAGTCAGGGAGGGTTGCTTATGACCGCCTACCGTAATAGGAAAAAGTGCCCCTCCTCCCCCCCTCCTCCTAAGATCGGAGTGCGGCAGAATTCTTTGCATTTTCGAGCCGTAGTTGTGTGTCATACCTTTCTCAATAGAAACAACTCTTTTCAGGATATCAGCTTGGCCTATGCTCCAGGGACACATTCCTCACGAGCCGCCTTCCCACTCGGTAGAAATCTTGCTGTATTGCTGCTGCCATGGGGCTTCCCGATCCCACCATCGACCTCGACTGGAGCGGCTACATCGGCGCCATCCACGAGATATTCCACAACAATGCTTTGAAGAATCCCGACGCGCCGTGCGTCACAGAAACGGCCTCCTCCACCACGCCCGAGAGGAGATTCAACTATAAGCAGATTTGTGAGGCGTCCAACATCGTGGCCAACCAGCTCCATGAGGCTGGCATCACCAATGGCGATGTCGTCATGATCTTTGCCTACCGCTCCGTCGAACTAGTCATCGCCTTCATGGGAACCCTTGCTGCCGGCGCCACTATTACTGTCCTAGACCCCGCGTACCCCCCGGCGAGACAACAGATCTACCTTGAAGTCTCACAACCAAAGGCCCTGATCACCATTGGCAGAGCCAGGGACGAGAATGGTGCTTTCGCCCCGCGTGTCCAGAAGTACATTGACGAGGAACTATCCCTCAAGCTACGAGTACCCGAGCTGCGGATGAGCGACGATGGCCACCTCACTGGTGGCGAGGTTGACGGGAAGGAAGTCTTTACCGACACTGGAAGCAAAGCATCAGCGCCTCCAGATGTTCTGGTGGGACCGGACTCAACAAGCATCCTGAGCTTTACCAGTGGCACGACATCCACGCCTAAGTACGAGACCTAGCAGCTCTTGAAGTTCGGATATTGGCTGACCATTTCTAGGGGCGTGTTAGGCAGACATTACAGCTTAGCCAAGTACTTCCCGTGGATGGCCAAAACTTTCAACTGGACCTCGGACACAAAGTTCGCTTGTCTAAGGTAAACCTCATCAAAGATGATAAACCCGTCACAGCGCTGCTAACCAATCATAGTGGCATAAGCCATGATCCTATTCAGCGAGACATTTTCAGTCCGCTTTTCATGGGCGGGGAGCTGATTTGCCCTGCTCGCGAGAATATCGCCCACGAAAGGTTGGCTGAGTGGTTCCGCGATCACAAACCCAACGCGGTCCATTTGACGCCCGCGATGGGCCAAATCTTGTGCGGCGGTGCCAAGGCAGAGTTCCCTTCATTGAAGTGGGTTCTCTACGTTGGGGATATTCTTACCAAGAAGGATTGCGCTGCGCTCCGCAAGCTGGCGCCCAACGCCGAGATCTGCGCTGCGTATGGTACCACTGAGACGAGCCGCAGCGTGTCATATTACCACATCAAGAGCCACGCCGAAGATCCGAATGCATTAGATAAATTTGGCGATGTTATTCCTGCCGGAAAGGGCATCGAGAACGTCCAGCTCCTCGTAGTCAACCGAGAGGATCCAACCAAGCTTTGCGGCGTCGGTGAGGTCGGTGAGATTATGTTGAGAGCAGCAGGCTTAGCCGAGATAAGTCTCCCCTTTCTTTTTTATGATAGAGTCCTGCTAATGTTCGACTTTACGGATATCTAAATGACCCGGAAAAGACCAAGGAAAAGTTCCTCGACAACTGGTTCGTCGACAACCAGAAGTGGGTTGAGGCTGATAACAAGGTTGCCGATCACGCCAACGAGCCCTGGAGAAAGTATTACAAAGGCCCGCGAGACAGAATCTACAGGAGCGGCGACTTGGGGTACTTTTTGGATGATTCTGGTAATTGCGCAATTACAGGTAGAGCTGATGATCAAGTCAAAGTTCGTGGCTTCCGCATCGAGCTCAATGAGATCGATAGCAACTTGAGAGGACACCATTTAGTCCGCGAGTGCAAGACGCTGCTTCGAAGAGATCGGAACGAAGAACCAACACTGGTCAGCTACATTGTGCCTGAACACCAAGAGTGGCTCAAATGGCTAGCAGAACGCAGCTTGGAAGACGCTGAGGAGCAGGGTACCGAGATCGGACCTGTCATCGTGTATTCGAAGCGCTACCGGCCAATGCAAACGGAAGTTCGGGATCATCTCAAGTCTCGATTGCCAGTTCATGCTGTCCCGACATATTTCATCTTCCTGGAGAAGATGCCTTTGAACCCCAACGGCAAGGTTGACAGCCCAAACCTGCCGTTCCCGGATGCAGCCCTAATATCGGAAGAGGCTTCAGAGGAGGATCTGAGGAGATGGGAAACGCTCAGCAGCACCGAAAAGGAACTGGCGGAGCAGTGGGCAACACTGATCAATGGTTTGAATGCCAAGACTCTGCAGCCCGAGTCTGATTTCTTTGAAAGTGGTGGGCACAGTCTGCTGGCCCAGCAGCTTCTTCTCAATACCCGCAAGATCCTCGGTGCCAACGTGTCCATCAGCTCACTGTACTCGAACTCATCCCTCAGGGCTTTTAGCACACATATTGACCGCCAGCGTGAGGGCAAGGACGATTCTGGCGCGACAGAGGACGTCGAGGCTGCATATGCCCAGTCGCTCGACAAGCTGCTTGGTAGCCTCGATGCCAAGTATCAGACGGCGGACCCTGCGGCACTCTCACCGGCAGGCAAGACGACCGTCTTCGTGACTGGCGCCACGGGCTTCCTGGGCTCTTATATCGTCAAGGATCTGCTCGAGCGTGAGAACCTACACGTCATCGCCCATGTCCGTGGAACGAAGGGCGTCCCAGCCGCCCTCGACCGGCTCCAGAAGTCACTCCGCGGATACAGCGTATGGCAAGATTCTTGGTCCACTAGGCTCAGTGCAGTCATTGGTGACCTGACACAGCCGCGCCTTGGACTTGATGATGACACATGGAAGATGCTTGGCGACGCTGTCGATGTGGTTATCCATAACGGCGCCCTCGTCCATTGGGTAAAGCCGTATAAGCATCTCGAGCGTAGCAATGTTATATCAACAATCGATGCCCTGCGGCTTTGTAACCAGGGCAAGCCTAAGCTTTTCTCATTCATTAGCTCGACAAGCGTTCTAGACACGGACCACTATATTAACCTGTCACACGAGCAGACCAGCACTGGACTAGGCGCTGTCATGGAAGCAGATGACATGATGGGGAGTCGCACCGGCCTCGGCACCGGATACGGGCAGTCCAAATGGGTAAGTAGCCTCCACAGACCCCTTTCTGCATTGAGTAAACATCTATTCTGATGGACCACAGGTATCTGAACAGCTCGTCCGCGAGGCTGGCAGACGCGGGCTCCTCGGATCTGTCGTTCGACCTGGCTATATCCTTGGAGACGCTGCCACCGGTGTCTGCAACAACGACGACTTTCTTATCCGCATGCTCAAGGGCTGTATCCAGCTGTCAAGCCGTCCGCACATTATCAACAGTGTGAACGCCGTGCCTGTAGGTCACGTCTCAACTGTCGTCGTCGCGGCAAGTTTGAACCCCGTCCCGGCCGAAACTACAAACAGCAACAGCGGCAGCGACGATGTCGGTGTCCACGTCATTCACGTCACTGCCCATCCTCGCCTGCGCATGAACGAGTATCTCTCCATCCTGAGCTACTACGGCTACGATGTTCCTGAGGTGGATTACGACCACTGGAAGGCCCAGCTCGAGACCTTTGTCTCGGCAGGTTCTGTCCAGAAAGACGAGGAACAAAGCGCTCTAATGCCTCTTTTCCACATGGCGACGAACAATCTCCCCACAAACACTCGCGCTCCGGAACTAGATGATCGCAATGCTGTTGCTGTCCTTAAGGCCGATGCAGACCGGTGGACAGGGGTCGATGAGAGTGCCGGAGAGGGCATTAGTAGGGAAGCTGTTGGCCGCTTCTTAAGGTACCTCGCCGAAACCAATTTCCTGGCGTGGCCAACTAGTCGGGGTAGGGAGCTGCCTGCCATCAAAGCTGGCGTTGTCGAGGCGCAGGCGAAATGGGGTGTTGGAGGACGTGGTGGTGTAGCGTGAGGAAACAGAACCGGGACAAAACTCGAAAGTCTGGATAGTGAAAAACATATTCTGATAGATCGGAGAGCCTAGACAAAAGTAAAATGGTGGGCATTAGAGACCCCTTTAACTTACAAGCTACGCGTCTCATTTGTGTCTATACTGCTTTTTTGCAAGCGGTATATGAAATCTTTAGACACCACCTTTTTGCCCTCAATGATCAAGGTCGGATCCTTTGTGAGACGTGACTCATCACCGTAAAGGAAGCCTCTCGGGATATAATCCATCCTCCTGGTTCTGAAGGATGACAAACTTACTAGATAACGTGTAAAAGTTCAGATAAGCTAGTAGCTAGATATTATATTCTTTAATAGCAAGATAAAACTAACCTTTACTTCAAATTCAGATAAACCTATCCGCCACTCATATTATAAAAGAACACTAATCATATAGCGAGCGTTACAATAGATGAAATAACAGTTAATTCTAGCTTCTAATAAACTTTTTAGTGCTAATTAGTGGTTGAATTTGCTATGCGTGCTATTTCATCGCTGTTATTTATCATTAGGCCCCGCAGCGGCTGAGATAAGCGGCATAAAGATGCGCTCGTTACGTTCTAGTCTCGTGGGCATAACAGAGTCGACAGATAGGATCGAGTCTGTTAAGGTGACTAGCAAGTCAGAAACGCTGGACATAATTCCCAATGACCACTCAAAGTATAGAGAGCTCGACTCGACTGCCGGAGAGATCCGCTTGCTCACGGTTCAAAAGGGTGCAGGTCAGGACCCAATCCGCTGCGTTCTCTGTCATAGCACCCTCGAGAACGCGCGAGTATCCTCTTACGAGTCGTTGTCATACTGCTGGGGAAGTATAACAGACACACAGCCAACCACAATCATCCATAAATCCACGGACGAATCCGGTAATTCGGCCGATATTCCTATTCCGTTCTCCGTCACCTCGGGCCTGGCGATTTGCCTGCGCCGACTATGGAGGGAAGATGTTGATCGTACATTCTGGGTCGACGACGTGTGCATTAATCAGAGCGACCTGGCCGAATGCGGACAGCAGGTCTCCCTCATGCGCGACATCTACAGAGGAGCGAGCGGAGGGACGGTATGGCTGGGAGAGGCAATCCCCATGAGCAACGAGGGGATGGATTTCATCAATACGCTCTCGGTAAAGTTCCAAGAAGGAGTTGGGGTTGCGGAAAAAGATCTCATGAGAAACGGCACTTGGGCCATTGATCCGTCACAACTCAAGGTCTTGGACACAGGACAAGACTATGTATCGCGCCTCAATCAGACTGAGAGGATCCAAGTGTTCTTCCTGACCGTCATTTTTACAAGGCCGTGGTTCAGAAGGGTCTGGGTCGTGCAGGAGGTCTGCTGCAGCACCTCCACCGTCGTGATGTGCGGCGGGAAGTCCATCTCCTGGGGCTCCGTCATGGTGGCGTATGAATGGTACAAAAATCGAATGCCGTACTATCTGGTCGACAAATCAGACGCCGCAAACAAGGTGATCCCTGAGATATGGCTCGATTCGACTTACAACGACTATCACGCCGGCAAGCCTCTGCTCCCGCTCGTATGTGGAGCACGGCAGTGCCTCGCCACAGACCCGCGGGACCACATTTTCGGGGTAATGAGCTTGGCTACCGAACTCAAGGACGGGACTTGGCCTGCCGAGCTTCGCCCAAACTATGCCATTCCGGCGAATGAGGTCTGGATCGAGTTCACGCGAGGAATCATTCGCTCCAATCAAAGCTTGGAGGTCCTGTCAACTGTCCACACGTCCAACATGACAGCGCAGGCATCGAGGCCTCGGGACAGTGGGCTTCCCTCTTGGGTTCCTGATTTCCAGACATATTTTGACCGAGAAAGAACTTTTGGCTTCCCCCGACGGTACAACGCTTCGGCTGATAGCGTGGCTGAGGTGCTTCCGTCAACTCGACCCAACTCCCTTCGCCTCGTTGGATACACCGTCGACAGAATTGCTGCCATAATGGCCGTCCCAGGTCTGGATGGCGTGACCAGACAAACACCCATGCAAGCGCATTCGAAAGCCGGAATCATATTTAAGGATTCGAATGTGATCGCTGTACCTAGTATCTGGGGTATATTGCTTTCGAGGTAGAACCTCAGGTACGAGAACCTGCTTGAGGCACTACTCCTGACGCTGACCGCAAGCCGGTGCTCCCTTAAGGGGTTTCTTTACTCTACGGATCAGATGAGATGCCGGAGCTCTGGGCAAACTTTGCAGCTTACTGGGATCAGGTTCTAGCCGGCTTGGATGGCCTGTCCGAGGAGTGGCAAGGGAAACTTCGTCCTCTAGTCGTACAAGGAAATGCAGGTGCCTTTCTCGCGAAAGCAAATCCTGCTGTCAACGGGCGTTGTTTCTTCCTCTAAAAAACGGGCATATAGGACTGTGCTCCGCTGACGCAGCTCTTAATGATTCTATAGTGATCATGCCGGGGGGCAGCGTGCCGCTTATAATTCGACAGCCGGGATCAATGCAATTCAGTCCCCGGCACGCATGCGAGTACGACCAGCCCGGTACGTTTATTGGAGAGTGTTATCTGCAAGGATGAATGCACGGGACTGGATTTCCGGTTTGAAAGGGGCGATGGAAGAAGAGTTTGAGCTACAATAGTGTTGCGATGAAGTCGAACGATTTTCCAATATATAATATTTTAATTAGAAGAGGGACACAGCGCCTACACAGCTGGAGATGATTCTAGATCGGGGACGAGGACTGTCTGATCAGATCTCCCATGCAGCTTGTCACGTACAGGGCCTTCATTTCTTGCACGACAGACTATTGTTGATTCGGCCTAGTGGAGGCATATCGGACTCATTACATGACAAAATCAGGACGATCGGTATCTCCTGTTTCGCCCAACTTAATGAACCAGATCACGCTAGGATGTGATTCTGCGGATCATGATCGGACGCTCAGTAGATGATTTGGAAAGCTGTGCCCCATCCGATACCGTGTACGCAGTAGATGTTTTGGAAAGCCGTTTCCCATTCGATACCGTGGACGTAGTGGATGATTTTGAAAGCTGAGCTCCATTCGCCACAGTGGACGTGGTCTTGCCTTCGATCAACTCCTCACGGTCCCGAAGTGGACCAAGACAAACTGCTGCCTCTGTAATGGGAACATGATGACTCGTTCGAGTCCAAATATAGTCGGTTTGACCCTCGTAAGCCGCTCGTTGGATCTGAAGCACGCCGTCCTTGACCCAAGCCGCCCTAGCTAAGAAGGTCCGCCGTGATGCCCGACCTTGGCCTAGATGGTTGGTCAGTTGCTCTAAGAAAAGACTGGCTAATATAATGAGGCTCCCTAGACTGAGAGTAAAGACCAGACCGAAGAATGAGACGTTGTTGAAGCCCTGGCCAATACGCACTCTCTGTGCCTTGCAGACCTGGGTTTCTGCGGCTGTGCCTGGCGGAGTAACGAATTGCAGCGAGCCCGGATTGCTAGGCCCAATGACCCTGTTAACCAGGTGCTGTTGCATGCTTGCCATGACAAAAGCATGCCAGTCATATACCTCTATCTGCCATTGGTTGCTTGGAAGGCCGTATTGATAACCAGCAAGACGGGTTTTCTGAGCCATAATGCTGAGAGGATCCATTATTGAAATAGATGCTATAGCACCACCCCATCGGATAATTATATCGGTCAAGGCCGTAACAGTTTCGATTTGAATCGGGTTCAGCCCAAGTTCGATAGCTTCAACTGCTACTGGTCCTGAGCCAGTAAAATTTGAACAGCGGCGACCGGTGGTAGCGGCTGGGTTACAAAATTGGAACTAAAAACCTGTGAATGCACTTTCGACGCTTCATGATGGTGGCTTCCATACCTGCTCAAAGCACCCTAGTACACCAGCAAATTGATCGGCAATATAAAATGTCTGAAGCTCTTCTATAGTCGCCTGCTTTACCTTTATCTCCGTATGGGCTGCAAATATCGGGTCGTCGATGGGAGTCATCGCTTTAATGTTATTACTGTTTAAGAAGAATAGTGTGCCATCTCCGTCTATGCGGTTCAAGGCCTCAATTGGGTCAAAAGTGTTGCCAGAAGGGTCTCCTCCAAAATAGACCTTTGGCCTGAACAATATGCGTTAGTAATCGCACAAGTCGACAGCTATCAGCGGTCGCTGTAGTTGCCAAAAAATAAGGCAATAGTCAGTGAACAGGCATGTTCGGGATTGCACTCACAGTAACGTATACGACCCTGTGCGGTTTGCCCCATAGGTGCTGAAACTCTGAGTTGCAGGCGACGTATGCCTTCCAAGTGCCGGACCGTAGTAGAATGAGGCTAATTCTTCGCCCGGTAGGGTTGGTATTGTGAGGTTCAATTCTGAACCATCGCTGATCTTGACTTTCTGAACCAATGGCGCGCATGTTGTTCCCTTTCGGAACTCTACCTGGTCAGATACGCCAAAATTGATCCCAAATATGTCGTTCGAGTTGATTAGGCCGGTATCTATCTGCATTGCGGGACCAATGCACATATCATCCGCGAATGGACAGGCAGCGTGGTAATCTGTAGACCACTGTAATTTGGGGGATGCATAGATGGTACAAGCCTCGAAAGACGTAGCATTATAACACCTCCGAGAGTACGCAAGGGCAGCCGATTGGGTCTCCATGGCGTACCCTGCTTCTGCCATAATGCTCGCAGATTGTAACTCGCGGGTCCAACCGTCCTCGGTTGGTGGCCGCAGCCATTTCCCACAGTGCCGGGGAGATAGTAGCACCTCGACGTCTGATGTCAGGACTATAGACGAAGAAAATATGCTAGCAGCAGCGAGCAATAATGAAAAAACCGTTGCTATGCTAGAGATAACAAACGTGCCGGCATTCGATGGTCGGTGAGACTGGTGAGAACGCCAAGCCCACGCAGTTTCAAGAGACTCGAATAGTACGGATAGTACCGATGATGTATTGCGTAGTATGGCCTGCTGCTGCCGCTTTAATGGATGGCATTCTGATGCCTTGCGGGTTTGATGGATTGAAAATGCGACTAAATGCCATAGATGGCTGGCGACGAAACGGACGAATATGGCGAGGAATGCAATGAGGAGTGTACCAACGGCTGAAGTAACTGTAATGGTAGAGCCGAGGATTGGGCCCTTGGACCAGTTGGTCCACAAACCTAGGTAGATGTCAGATGAAGTTATTGCCATGGTGGATCTGGGCTGCCAAATAAAGCTGGGAGATAGATACCAAACGCTCAATCTCGACTTATTGTTGAGGTGCTTGGGCATTCGTCCATCTTTAATACTGCCCACCAAGCAACTATGTCTACACCATTCAAACGGCTTACTCATGTAAAATTGATAAAAAGAAAAACTCCGAAATCACTACCCGAGATAAGAACTCACTCTCTTTCGGTCTCATTGAAGTCACGGCTGGCTGGTGGTGGCCGTTTTATTTGGGGAACCCGATATCAATTCTCTACAAGTTCAGCCCGGCTATGCGGGGTTCCCAGATACGGAAACTAATGGATCGACTGCAACGAGAGAATGCAGGCCCCTGGCCGCGAAGGGTCTTGTCTCACTGGATCAATTGTACGAGGTGCATGCCCCGCTGAGTCAATTCTTACACTTCTGCGTCTTCACACACACAAAGTCCTTACCTTTCTGTACTATTTTGACCGCCGGCCTCACAAGGTCTAGTCGAGAATGAGTAAAGCAGCCGCCTAGAAAGCGCGATATGCTACCGGTGCCAAGATTCCTGGGTCTCGCGGAAGAGAGGAGACTCTGCAGCCGAATGCAAATGGATGATGTGGGAAGTACCGGGCGTACGCCAATCCCAACACTTGCCAACATCAAGCCGGAAGGCCGAAAAGAAACTTATCTACTAACTTGTCTACTAATAACGCCATCCGTACCGAGGAATAGTCACAAGATAAGTTTTTCCTTTCTTCAACCATATCTCGAGCAATGGCAGATCTAGACAGCCGCGTTTATCGACCATCCCGCTGGTATCAAATGCGGCGTTGGCAGATGGTTCTCTAATTGAACAGCCGCAAGCAGGCTGGACCTCAGAGCCAAAGGGGGCCACCGCGCATCTCGTCGAACAAGAACATGAACCACTAAGATGAAGCCTTTGACTCCCGGTCGGTCTAATTGCCCGGCAAAGCATGCTAACCTTGACCAAAGTCGTCTTGGCGGGTATTGGTATCGCCAGAGAGGGGGGGGGAGGGGGGTTGACATGAGATTATGCCTCAGAAGCTGTCGATACCACGTACTGGCTTGTGGGAAATGCTGACGTTCGGGCGGTTGAGTAAGATCCCTGTCTGCTGACGCCATTTTCTACTCGGCGAACAACGAACAGCACGCTGAGGCTTGTGTGCCAGTCAACAGGATTAATCTTCACCTGTCTACAACCGCCGAAAAGATTCCATGGACTAGCTTTCTGTGCGGCTGAAAGCTGAGAGGGATTCCTTCTAGAGTCTAGACCTAATTTATCAGTCCGCTGCGGGCGGCCATATCGATATGTCAGCGCATGGCATGCGGCCTGTGGAAGTTGGTGCCTTGTCTGCACCAACGATTCGGCGGCCGCTACCCACCAAACCGTTCTCAGAAAGGCTAATCGCCGAGAAGAAAAAAAAGAAAAAAAAACACACCGCCATTGGCGGCATTGACCTTCCTCTCCCAGGCGAGACGCGCAGGATACCCAGGAATCGTCACATCGACAGCAATAAGCACGCTATTTGCGCCGAAAGTAGGACCCCAGGCTCCACAAAGTTGTGATAATCTACATACCTACACTGGCCATGTACCCAAAGCTTCGCCAAATACCGCTTCCTAGTTCCGGGGGAGGGGTCGGCAGATCTGCCTCCACTTCTTGGGCTGCAGCACATAACGACGAAAATAGTGGACGGTGCACAGAAAAAAACACCTCCACATAGGTAGTTGAATAGTTTTTGCACTTTTAACGATTACTAGAGAACCTTACTTACTAAAAGAAAAAAATAGAGTGGGGAATCACTTGCTGTCATGAGACTGAAAGCGATACATCTCGATAGTATTCTCACTCTCGGAAACAGGCAGCTTTCCCAGATGAATGATCTGACAATTTCAGAAGGGTAGAGAGTAGGAACTGGCCTACTCGGTCTTAGGGTCAGGTCAACTGGGGGCTGATTAACCCGGGTGAAGAAGAACTTCCGATTGAAAGATAGCGATAAAGAATCCCTTTAATAATCTTGAATTTCTTATTCCAACCTCGATGCATTCGATAAGATTTGACATATATCACAACTCATAGCAACCCAACAACGGCCTGCCAATAAATGTAACTGGGTTACACGTGAGCATGCAATGCCTGTGTCTGTCGCGAGAGACCCACTGGTCGATTTTCACGCCGGATAAGCAGCGCCGCGCAAACGGTTTCCCAGTAAGTGAACCCTCCGGGCCGACCCTGATGCTGTATTTGCTTCCAAACTCCTTCTCCCGCGAGTCCAACCCGCAAAAAAAAATAAGCAGCATCCTGCCGTTAGTTTTTTTTTCTTCTTTCAAGTACAACGTAGTACTCCGGGGGCCGGAGCGGTCATGAGCCGCTGACGTAATGCACGTAAATTGTTCGGGTTCGGCGCTGGGACCGGACAAGCGGTTGCGGGGCTTGGCAAGCATCCGCCAATCATCTGGGGTAATGTTCCGGTGCCCATGCCCACATTGTTAGGTTTAATGACGGAGGGGTACCTCAGGCTCTTAGTAGTGCCTGAATACGCCTGAGGCCCGTAAATAGTCCTCCCGTCGTCATCATACTGGCTCGTTCCGAAATCTCTGTTCGGCTGGCTGGGGCCATCTCGTCTACCGTATATCTTGGCGAATGAGACAACGTAAACCCTGTCCTGGCCAAGCCTCAATCAATCTATCCCCTTTAAATGCGATCTCAAAATGGCGCCCTTAAATATTCTCATAATCGGCTGCAGCATCGCCGGGCCGACGCTCGCCACTTTCTTGCTGCTCTCCCCGGTCCCGGCCTCTCAAAAGCCACACATCACCATGCTTGAGAGGTCCCCTGCCCTCCGCGAACAAGGCCAAAACATCGATGTCCGCGGGGGCGGCGTGACTGTCATCCGGAAGCTCGGGCTCGAGGCCGTGATACGGGCCTCCACTACCGGGGAAGAAGGCGTGCAGATCGTAGACAAGGATAACCGCGTGTGGGCCGCTTTCCCGGCGGATAAAAGCGGAAAGCTACAAACGCCAACGAGCGATATAGAGATCATGAGAGGCCGGCTGGCCGAGCTTTGCTACAACCGCAGCAAGCAAGTTAGCGAGGATGTGAAGGCGCAAGGCGGCGCGGGGGTAGAGTACGTCTTTGGCGATTACCTTCAGGAGCTGGAGCAGGATGGGAGCAAGGTGCATGTGCGCTTTGCGAAGAGCGGCGAGACGCGCACCTTTGACATGGTAGTCGGAGCAGATGGTCTACAGAGCCAAACACGGAGGATGATTTGGGGGCCCGATGGCGAGAAGGACAGGGTGAAGCGGTTGGGCATGTATGGCGGCTTCTTCAGCATGCCACGAGGGAAGACGGACACAACGTGGCGTCGCTGGTTCCACGCTCCCGGCCGGCGAGGAATTATGCTACGGCCAGATGAGCGCCGGGGCAAGACGACCGTTTTCATGTCTATCATCAACGACAAGGATGACAGGCTACGGACAGTCGCGGAGAAGCGGTATGAAGGGACGGCGGGCCAGAAGGTGCTGCTAGAAGAGCATTTCCGGAATGTCGGATGGGAGAGCAACAGGGTCATCAAGGAAATGATGATGACGGACGATTTTTATTATGATATGGTTGCCCAGGTCAAGATGGACAAGTGGAGCCAAGGCAGAGTAGTACTAATAGGCGATGCTGGGTAAGTTCCTCTCCTCGCACTGGACTGTCAGGCGGTCTTTGTCTTCTGGTCACCGGAGCCGCTACTAACCTCACCAAGCTACTGCGCCTCGCCGCTCTCGGGGATGGGCACAACACTAGCCCTATGCGGCGCCTACAACCTAGCCGGTGCCATCACACGGCACCCAGATGATCCAACAGCCGCGTTCGCCGAGTACGAGAAGAAGATGCGACCGCTCGTGGATCGCGCGCAGAAACTGGCGCCCGGCATGCCTCGTCTGATAAACCCAGAGACGGCATGGGGTGTCTGGCTGCTGAACGTTTTCATGCTCATCATCTCCTGGTCTGGGCTGTTTACTCTGCTGGTAAAGCTTGCGGGACCGCCGGCAAACGCTGTCCCGGTCGAAGAGTATGGGTTCGAGCAGCTGTCTGAATGGAACGGGGAGTGAGGTCACTGAACTGGGGATGTGCTTCTCACAACTGGCTGCGCTATTGTCGGATTCTGAAGAAAAGCAGAATCGCAAACTTCTAATTAAGATACTCAGCTCTTACTATAACCACATTATTGTATTAAAACACAACTCCGCTGGGCGCCGCGCCACGATGGTGGTGCCTTGTAGCCCCAATATGTTACCTGATGCCAATCCGCACTCTGCAGTACTAATAATGAGGCATCGAACGGTAAAGCTGATAGGTAGATTCCAAGACAGCCAGACCGAGTCGATCATAATGCTGGAAAGCAGCCCTGTCGTTTATGCAATATCATATATGACCCTCGTCAATCTAAGACGCCCTTGTTACAGTGTGCAATCATCGTTGATTATCACTCTGCTTCATCCCTGATCAAAAAGGCACTGTCCTCTGGTTCCCGTCGCCATCCAGAAGGTGTCATCTCGACAACCGCTCTTAGCTCCAGGAACGACTTAGGATCCTGCCTGGTCTCTGTGCTGATAAGTTCCATACCGGCTAGTTTCTCGTTGTACCACAAGGGACAAAAGCCCCGGGGAAACCTAGCTCGCCACGCAGCCTCCGTCACGACTTGATCCGCAATTTCTGCATCCTTAATCACAGGCTCTGCGGCATCGACTCCGCCGGCAGCCCTCGCTGGAACCCTGGCGCCCGACTGGAGAGTCAGCCAAAGAGGAGGACCCTCAGTCATTCTCTTGAGGGCCGCCGATGACAAGGCGACAAAATTGCCCTGTTCGGTGCGGACGTAGTGGGGCATCGGACTACCACGCGAGGGAGGGGGCAGGTTGACGTTGGGAAAGGCGTATGTGACTTTTTGATGCATGTGACTACGCAAGGTTGTGTTATAGCTGGTTCTGTCCTCGTGGCTGGCTTTTACAGCACGCATAACAACGATCTGAGCTCCGTCTTTGATATAGCTTGAGCCATCAGGGAGTGTTTTGTGTGATATAAGATCCAGGGACGCTGTTGCCGATATGGAGTCATTATTGCAGGTCGGATTTGTTTGCCACCCGACCCTTTCATCAATCAAAAGTGTTTCCAGGTGTCGCAGCTGGACTGGCGTGGAGTCCAGCTCAAGAGTCTCGCTCCGAGGCGTTCCATCTTGAGTGGTGAACAAGGAGCCGCATACCGTCCTCAGCTGCAGTCTCACGCTCCGCATGCGCGTCAGCACGCTGCGTACGTCGTCACACAAATGAACTGCCGGACCAGTAAGAGCGCCCGTGCCTGGCACATGTCTTGGGGCATCGTAGCCCCGACACGCTATCTCGAGGTTTACACAGCTAGGAGGCAGGGCCTTGAGCAGTGTCGCAATGGTCGAAGAATAAATGGCAAAGTGCCATCCATGCGGTACAAGCAGCGCCAACAGCGAGAAGCTTTTGAGATCGGCCATGAGTGGGAGTATCCTGGCCAAGGCGAGCAGCGATCTGTCTAGCATATCGTTTGCGACAAGGCCTGCATCACCCATGCTCGGATCAGATGTCTTTCCACCAAGACTGGTTGTGATAGGCGCAGAGTCAATGATTGTGTGTGCGCTGCGGCGTCCAAGTCCGAAGCCGAAATGAAGCGGTGAATTCGTGGGGTATCCAAGACGATATCGTGATAGAGCAGCCGAAGAACAACGCCGCTCCACCGTCTACATACCACAGCATAGTCTAGGATATTTACATGGTTTGTTCCGGTATGAAACAGAGGGGATATGATCTGGGTCAGCAGCTCAGGCGCTAGAGCCTCCATCGTAATCTCTAGATGTGGGGATAGAGGCAGATGTTGCGCTCAGGCAACTGGTGACATATCCCTTTTCCGGACACAAAAGATTGCAGAGACCTGAGTGTATTTTGAGCTTGAGATATACCATGGACGTTAGAGTTGGTTGCACAAGCAGAGGAAAGCGTTTACAATGCGGCTCTGCCAGGAATTTGATCAGACCCACACTGTCGGTAGACGGTTGACGGGTTTGCGGGGCCGGCAGTGGGTCTCCCCAAACTGCTAAGCGCAAGTGGGTCGTCGGAACCAGTGCCGCTTAACTTGCTAATTACAAATTCAGTGCGACATTCGCCCACAATGTTCCATTACAATAATCTACGTAACCTCGATTTAGTGGTTAGGTGGGAGAGTTACATGCATTCTAGATCCCAGGCTTTCTTTCTCACGTCCACTTCGGAAAATATATATAAGGGAATGCCGCTGTTATTCGCGGGCCTCCTGCATGGCTTGCAGCGAGCTGACATTCTACCAACCGACGTCTTGTTCCCGTTCCGAATCGTTGCCTCTGCCGCTACTATGATAAACGGCGTTAACTAACGACACTTGGAAAGTGTCGCTCATCCTTCACTTCGCTTATACCGCCGGCCAGATCTAGGACCATGCAGGTGGACAATGCTGGCCAAACGCCAGGAAACCACCGGCCATCTTGCCATCACCTCCCATTTGGCCAAGAGGGTGAGCTTGGCAACATGAAGTGGGCCTCGGAAGACCCCGATCCAAGGGGAGGGAGGGATCATGAAATTACCCAAATTTAAGACCACTACTTTGTTTTTCTCTCTTGCACACCCAACCATGGAGAGCCCCGCACGCAGTCTGACTCGCCAAACCTGAGAATTAATCGTGTACCGTTGGTCAAACCAACCGCAATATAGTCAGCTGCAAGGGTCCACGCGGTCGCCAGACCCGAGGGAATGGAACGGCTAATTGGGCCGTCACCGGGTCTGTTTCGGCGTTGAAGTTTTAGAATACTCCCCAGGTTAAGCGGGAGGGGACGAGCCGGCCAAGCACGGGACAGAAAGAGAGCATCGAAAATTTACATCGGTGTAGTTGATTTGCAATTACTACCTAGGCTAAGTTCAGGACATGAGCAGCCAGAAGCTAAAAATCCCCGCAAACATGAGTACCAAGAAGATGGTGCTGTTCTCGCCATATCGAGATGCCACTGAAGGCGGTTGGATTGGTGTAGGGCTCATGTCGTGGTTGCACGGCGCGATGAAGGTCGGGTTCGGCCATGTGCCGGTCGTGCACCTTGCCGACTCCAGCATGCTTTTGGTTACATTGGCAGCCATTTCCGCAGACACCTTGACATTGCAAGGATTCGGCAATGGGTTCAGGTTTGCCTCGTCAAGAACAATGCACTTGCCGAAGCTCCCCTCGACGGATGCCGCCATGCGAATTGTTGTGCCATTTGTTGGGCACCCCTCCATTTCAGGAGTAATCGTCGGCTCCACGCCTGTTTCGTCGTCCACGGCTAGTTGAACAAAGCCGTATGAGTGGTACTGCATTGGACCCCCGGCGGTAGAGCCCGGGGTGGGACCGCTGAGGGTGCAGTTTTCTTTGAAGAGGACCATCCAGCGGAGAGTATAGAACTCTGCGGTGGAGTTTTTGACTCCGTCAGCGCTAGAAATGAAAATGAAGGGGTCTTGGCCACTAGAGATTTCGCCGGTAGTCCAGGTGCTGCCGTGCTGCCAGCCTGGCAAGTTCAGCGGGAGAGCTCCGTGGTCTACTTCGAGATTCTCGCTCTGGAGCTCCCAAGAGAGATGGAGGCCGTGCTGCCAAGCAACTGTAGCGCCTTGGATGGCGAAGACGACGGGGAAAGGATAGACGCGTTTGTAGGTAGTGTCGTTTCGGGGGAACACAAGGTCGATTTCCAGCGTTGCGGGAAGAGATCCAATTGATAGTACCAACGTGAGGTTTGAAATTAAAATAAGGCGCAGTGCGAGCCCGTGCGAGCTCATTAAATGACGGAACGACATTATCATCCTGTTGCGTGATTGGCGAAGAATTTTGTTGGTTGATTCCGTCAACTAACACCAGATTGACCTGAGCGATGGGAAAAGGAGAAGAAGTCAAAACTGCACAGGATGGATGGCAGAATCAAATTATACCTATGTTTAGAGAACCAACAGCTTGACCCCTCGTCCGTGAATGACGTTCCCACACCCGACCCGTGTCGCGTTGCATGAACTTCCTTAGCCGGTCCCGATTGGTCTACGAGCAACGGTAAATCGAACCAACAACCTGGAAGCACCCGGGAAGCCACCTAGCCCGTGCGGTCGCCTTGCCATCTTGCAGCCCTCAAGTACGCTGGGAACTTGAAAGACTAAGAACGGCAAAGGCAATGGAGTTTAACCGCCGAAATGAGAGAGTCGAACAACCAACAGGTCAGGATGCTCGGTCTTGATGGGTTCACAAATAAGGGAGATAGAAGGCGATGGAGGACAACAGAGGGCGACTCGACAGAGAATCGGTGTCCACTGATCAGAGAACATTTAACCAAACCTGCCGTCCCAGACTGAGGTAAAGGACCTCCGAACGTCTATGCCATTACACAGAAGCGGCGCGATGTGGTTCATTTCTACCGTTCACTGCCTGGTGGCCACGGTGGTTGCGTCTCTGCTTCTTGTGGATGTCTACGCGCTCGGCTCATCGTACTTACCACCCTCGATACCATGTCCTGGTCTGATCCAGGATCTGGGCGAACACCCCAGCAACTGGACAGTCTTTCAAAGTTGGGACCGATTTCTATTCTGCAACTATAAACCGAAACTTTTTGACATTGCCATCTACAATGATGTTTACTCCGATACCGTTCCTTACATCCGTAGCTGCACCTCGCTACGCGGAGAGGCCATGCGATCGATCGAAGTTTCTTGGAACCAGACCCTTGCGTCAGCGGCAGCCACCCCAGTTTCTCTGGAGGCGTCTTGGTCAGATTGCTCAGACAACACCATCCCTGGACAAGGGATCGCACTCCTTGTGGAGATAAGCACATTCCTTAGTGTCAGTGCGGACCACACCAGTGACAGACCGACCACTCTGCTCGCACACTACGGCGATACTGTGGTAGGGATATACATTGGTTCTCGCATCAATAAGGTCGCCGCCGCTTTCACGGTTCTCCAGCAGGCTATCAGGCACTTGCGTGAAGTCGGTGTTGGCCGCTCTCTCGTCCTTCAGCTCTGCGGGTCTGGGCAGTTCAGCTCCACCACCCTAGGAGTAATAGTCGACACCAGTGGAGGGATATCTGCAGTTTCAGAGGTTCAAAAGGCACTTAAGTCTTGGGACAGTGCTGAATGCGTCGCCAAACTGGATAATTCGGAGTTGCGCGAAAACACAATTCTCTGGATAACCCCTGATGCCGGCTCTCAGCCGAGACCTCCTGCCAATACATATCTAACGAACGGTACCAGTTCAAATATTACCGCACCAGTTGTTAGACTACATTCCTCCCCAGGGCTATTGCGCAGGGCAGATTGCCGAACTATCGAGGTGGCGTCAGGGGATGGTTGCGCATCACTGGCAAGCAAATGCGGTATCAACGGTAACGATATTACAAAGTACAACAAGGCTGCCAACTTTTGTTCCACTCTGAAACCAGGGCAACGCGTTTGTTGTTCGTCTGGTGACCTGCCGACTCCGAAAGCTAACCCGGACGGAACATGTCGTGATGTACAGGTTGAGGCAGGGGACGGCTGCTGGAGCCTAGCATCTAAGTGCGGAGTCCCCCAAGAAGACCTTTTGAAGTACAACACGGCGCCGCGGTTCTGCGAGGACCTGAAACCAAAACAATTTCTCTGCTGCACGCCTGGCAAGCTTCGTGACCGGACACCGCAGCCAAATGCAGACGGAACTTGCGCGACATACGTCACAGTGCCCGATGACAACTGTTGGAAGATAGCTGAAGCCCACGGACTGCAGTCGGAAAAGCTGGAGGAGTTCAACAAGATGAAAACATGGGGCTGGGCAAACTGTTCCAGCATGCGACCGGCAATGGCGATCTGCATAAGCCATGGCGATCCCCCGCTACCAGTGGCGCAAGACGGAGCGACGTGTGGACCGACAGTTCCAGGAACGGCGAAGCCAGCCAAAGGCAAGAGCATGGCCGATTTGAACCCATGCCCTCTCAAGGCGTGCTGCAGCGCCTGGGGCTACTGCGGAACCACGCCAGAGTTCTGCGACAAGACAGGGACCGGCGCCCTCGGCGCGTCCGGTTGCATCTCCAACTGCGGGACCGGAATCATCAACAACCGCGAGCCGCCCAAGGAGTTCATCCGAATTGCGTACTTTGAGGCGTGGAACAGAAACAGGCCTTGTCTCTGGATGGACGTTGCCCAGATAGACACGAGCCGCTTCTCGCACGTCCACTTCGCCTTTGGCAGAATCACTCCGCAATTTACCGTCGACATGAGCTCCTCGCAGGAGCAGTTCACCAAATTTGTGAAATTAAAGGGGATCAAACGCATCATATCGTTTGGTGGCTGGGACGACTCGACTATGCCTGACCGATACTGGATATTCCGCCAAGCAGTGGAACCCCAAAACCGACAGCTGCTAGCCAGGAATCTCGCCAACTTTGTCAAGGAACACAACCTCGACGGCATCGACATCGACTGGGAGTACCCTGCAGCCCCGGATATCCCAGGGATACCCAAAGGCCAGGCCGTCGAGGGCAGCAACTACCTGGCTCTTGTGCAAACTCTCCGCCAACTCTTGCCCGCGAAATCCATCTCGATTGCAGCTCCCGCCTCGTACTGGTATCTGAAAGGAATTCCCATCGAAGAAATGTCAAAAACACTCGACTACATCGTCTACATGACCTACGATCTGCACGGACAGTGGGATTACCAAAACGCGTACTCTCAGTCGGGATGTCTCAATGGTGATTGTCTCAGATCCCACGTCAACTATACAGAGACGCTCGGCGCGTTGTCTATGATCACGCGGGCAGGGGTGCCGGCGGCCAAGGTAATCGTCGGCGTTACGAGCTACGGGCGTTCATTTCGGATGTCGAAGAAGGGCTGCACGGGAGACATGTGCACTTATTTGGGAACGGAGTCGCATGCAAAGAAGGGCCCCTGCACGGGAACGGCTGGATACATTGCCAATGCCGAGATCGAGAAGATAGCGCAGACAAACCGTAACGTCCAGCAGTTCTACGATGACAAGGTCACCATGAGCAACTACCTGGTGTACGACGACGTGGAGTGGGTCGCCTACATGAACTCGTCGGTGAAGGCAGCAAGAACAAACATATACAAGAACCTCAATTTCGGGGGGGTCACCGACTGGGCAGTTGACCTGGAGGCATTCTTGCCGCAAGAGTTTATGACAGAAGACTCGTACGAGGCATTGTCATCCCTGGAGGGCTGCCAGTGGAGGAGCGTGGATGGATTCGACTGTATGAAACGAGAAGCGACCGACATTCTGATGGAATCCGAAGACCGGTGGCATGGCGTCAACACAGACTGTGCGTGGCGCGACTTTGTGTTCAACTGGACGAGCTCGGCGAGGCCTGAACGTACGTCGAGCTTCTCCGCCTGGGCAAGCGGCTTCTTCGATGGCGGCGAGGGCGACTTCCAGTGCCGCTATCCGGGGGGCTGCT
Organism: Reticulascus tulasneorum; assembly: GCA_001557505.1. NCBI lineage: Eukaryota > Fungi > Ascomycota > Sordariomycetes > Glomerellales > Reticulascaceae > Reticulascus > Reticulascus tulasneorum. The sequence continues at coordinate 1,141,544 of LSAX01000012.1, read as the reverse complement.
CACCATTGCCCATGTTCTGCATCCAGACTGTGCACAGCGGTCCGGCAGGCTCGTTCATCCTTCAGTCGTTTGTGACTCTAAATGAGGTATGCCATCCGAATGTTTAACGCTCTGAGTTACGTTTTTCTCCCTCGTTGGTACTGACCGGAGGGAAACATGCAGCATTTCGGACATCTGTCGGAAGCGATTGCTAGCGCACTGAACAAGCTTGACGTTGTCATTGAGCCGTTCATGGGAACGTTTGCCACAATGCCCGAGCCAACTCAAGATCTCAGAAGCTTCAATATATTTATTGATCTTCTTGGAATGACACTATCTATGCTTCTGGGCCCGTTTTTTAACAATGGTGAGCAGATTTCTCAGTGGCCTGCAATTGCGCGTTGCTCTCATGCTAACAGTGGCGTGAAATTCAAGTCTTGAGATCCGGAAAGGTCACGGACAACTTAAAGGACATAACAGCAGGCATGACGAGTTGGGGTCTTAGTCTCGTTAAGGATATCCAACAGAGGTATGTAAACTGCGGATGCTCTGAGCGATATCATGAGACGACTACTGGCATGTTTTGGTGTACAGAAACGCTGATTTGGTTTGGTGCCGCTTGTCCAGTTTTGAAAAGGAGATAGAAAAGCAAGTCCGCTCTGACATGTTGTTTTACGTCAACAATTGGCAGGAGGCCGTTTCGAATATTACCTATGAGCTCTGGTCTGGCTCCGACGCCACAATTGATCGCCTATTCAGCTTCATCCGTGACGGGAAGATGATATTAGGCGGCACCACGCCGCAAGAAAGAGAAAGGAAAGAACTACTTCAACCAGCCCAGCTCGAGACCCAGGTAACGAGAGTCTTGTACGCCGTAATGATCCCGAGAACCTGGCTCCTTGCCGGCTACCGCCCGGTGGTCATCCGAAGCGACGGCTGCGACAAGATCGGCGCAATCGACAATAAGTACATTACTTCAGAAACAGCAGACCAGACGGGCGCATGCTTTGAAGGGACTCGGTACTACCTGGTCAGCCCCCACCGGCCTTATCATGCCGAAGGCGCGAAATGCCAATATGAGAGCCCCGGCCCAAATCCCAGTCCGCCCCCTTGTTGGACCGAGGGAAAGACTCCATATCTCGAACCGCTTCCGGGGACTTCGGATCTGCATGCTTTCGATGGTCTGAAATACTGGAGCACTCTATCGGTCGACGATATCATTGGGGGGTAAGTGTACTCATATCTAATATCCACGCTGCTACGTGGCTAGGCATCCCGCTCGTGAGCATACAACAAGGCTAGCCAGAAACGTGACAGATTGGTCTTGGTGCACTCAAGTTGAGCTAACTAAGTGCGTAGATCTATCGCAACCTTTAAATACCACGGCCAGCGCAACGGGGCGCCACCGCTCGATCCCACCAAAAGGGTAGAAATGGACCTTCTTTTTAATGAAAATGACGAGCCGGTCAACGTTCGCGCCCCTGGGATCTTCCGAATTCCGGTCTGCTCGGCCGAAGAAGCCTATAAGAATTGGAAGAATCACAAAAGCTGGAACAGCACCACATTCCCCTGCAACGAGGTTTAAGACTTCCGGGAAAGACTCGCCTCTCGCCCGATTTAACTTGGTGTAGATATACCGTCACGTAGACGCTCTCTCCCATTTACATTATCATTCAATTGCTGGAACTTTTGGGAAGATGCAAGACTTGGAGGAAACTTGGGCGTTAGATAGATGAGTTCGTATTGCGCTCCCCACTCCATGTCAGATGAAATTGAATTTATTTCTCTAAACCCCGGAGAGGAATTTCCTCAGCTTTCAGCAGTGGCATATCATCTTCGTAAGGACTTTGTGACATGGCGTACTATCCGGTGATGAAAGTGATTTCCAATGAGCGGCCAACACGTTTCTGGGCTGCGACGGCGGAGTCTTAAGAATGCTGGGCCAATGCCCCAGCCAAGGTGAAAGCACCGGGCGGTCACATACGATACACAGAGACAGGGGAGCACTATTTTCAAAGGGACCCCATACCTTTGCTGAGCTGGTAGTCTTAAAGAGTTTGGATACATGCATAAGTCCATCTACTTGTAGGAGACATTTCTTTAGACCCCTCTTCTTTAAATGCAACGGTTTGTGTCTCTTTTGGTCTCAAGGGCTCCAGGTTCTCTCCGTCATAAAGACCAATTCTAAAGCTTTCAAGTGCCCAGGACACATTTATGGGGCGAATTCGGCATCTAGACTTCTAGCATCGGAACCCAGATTGCCCGGCACCAACAATTTTGTTGAAACTCGCCACGGTAGGGGTAATTAGGCGTTCCGATGAGAGAGATTGATAACGACCAACTGGGCAGACTGAATATCACGGGAGAAACTACTATGAGGATCCGAGTATGATATCAAGAACATGGTTCTGAGAGTACTACCCCTGCCATGTCCATTCTACTATAAAATATCCCGCCACAGTTAGATCGTAGTGACGTTGTCATTCAATGCCATCTCATTAAATCGGGCAATGTGTGCCGATCGACACAGCTCTCATAGGATCCTGGTGCCTGTTTTACCATCGAGATCTAGTAATTACTAGTTTCAGGAGGACGGGAAGACTCATAGTGGTTAGACGGGATGTATAAGAGCGCAAGATTAATGCGGTGGGGATTCAATGCTCTCGTTCAGCCCGTAGAAAATGATGGAAAGATCTTGAGCTTGGGCAATACAAGCCTCGAGCTAAGCGCATGTACGGACTCAGCAAGACTCTGACCAGAACCAGATTATACCTATGTTTGGAGAACCAACAGTTCACCCCTCGTCCGTGAAGGTTCCCGTACGCGACCGGTGTCGCGTTGTATGAACTTTGTAGCTGGTCGCGATTGGTCTACGGGCAACAGGTGGAGCCAACGAGCTGGAAGCACCCAGGAAGCCGCCTTGCTACCGTACGCTAGCATTATAGCCCGCGCTGTCGTCTTCTCATCCATATTATACTTGAAACCCAGCAGTATGCTAGGGGGTCCTCATAAATTGATGTAAGAATGGCAAAGCAACTAGTATATTGAGAAGATTTAAGCCGCTGGGGTGAAAGCATCAAACAACCAGCAGCTCAGGATTCTCAGTCATGATGAATTCACAAACAAGGGAGATGAAGGCGACTCAACAGAGATTCGGTGTGCATTGACCAGAAAACATTTAGCAACCTCTGCCATCTCAGAGTGAGGCATATGATCTCAAAACTATTATGCCATCACTCAGCAGCGGTGCGACGTGGTTCCTTTATACTATACACAGCCTGGTGGCCACACTGCTGCGACGACAAGATCGGGCGTCATCGAAAACAAGTACATCACTTCAAAGACGGCAGACCAGATACATGCTTTGACGGGACTCGGTCCTAGCTCAGTTCGTCAACGGCGATTCACTCCCAGTCTTCATGACACGACGACAACCACGGCAGTATATAGTGCTTGGACAATTCCAGCTGCTGAATATTCCATACACAGCATCACCAGCACTACCCGAGGAACACCTGCTTTCTCCCGCTAAACATAGATCTGACCGACTGACAGCTGTCAGAGGCCTAACAAATTGAGCGTATTGATTGCTATTTCTGGGGTACCGATTCTTGTCAAGGCCGAATTCTTTTGTCACATCCTAGGGATTTCATAAAGTCCTCGACCTTAGCCTGGATCCAAAAACCCACAATATCAACGGAGCCGGAAGTCCGATGAATAGGCCCGCGAAAGCCATCGTACTATTTCCCCAGCCATACCCGAGGACATCGTACATCCGCGGTGCGAAGAGCGGGAACGCAAACGCGGCCAAACTGCGCATAAACTGTGTTGCTGCTATGGCGCTACTGACGTGGTCAGGATAAGAATCCATGATGTAGGCCTGAATGGCCATTCCTACGATTTGCATGCCGAACAAGGCGATAAAGATACCACCATCGACAGCAACCCAGTGCACCTTGTAATGGGAAGTCCAACCGTAAATAAAAAGACCAAGCGGTGCGATTAAAGCGCCGAGGAAGATTAGCGGAATTCGCATTTCGGGCGTATGTTCGCCGTTAGCTGAACGAGCCTTCATTCGGCGATAAAGTGCGTCCATTAGCGGACCGCCCAATTGGGAACCGGATATCTCCCCTAGCGCGTACGCGATGTAATGAAGACTGGAAGTTTGTAGGGACTGGTAATAATGTGTAGTCCAAAGATTGGAAAAGGTTGCGAGCACGATGTATAGGATACCGAAGTAAAAGGCTGAAATAATCGACGTCACTTGTATACTACAAGATAAATAGTTAGTTCCAGCTAATCATACGCACGTCTAAGGCTCAGACCAGATATTCAGGAGATCCAGACTGTATCTCAGAATACTACTTACATGGGATGAAAGGCCAAGAGCTGAAGAGGACGGACAAGAGCACGTCCCCAGATAAGACGCGCAGACTTGTTCTTACGAAGACGTTCATCTGCAGTGCTGAACCGCAAGTCTCCTGTTTCTCGACGGAGTTTCTCGGCTTTCTTTCGAAGAATAAGAGGAGCGTAAGTTTCACGAAATGCAGAAAAGGAGACGGCTATCATCACGCCTTGGAAGATCGATGAGACCCAGAATATCCACCTCCAAGTCGTACGCGCGACTATAAGCCCACCGATAATGGGTCCCACAGCAGCTCCGAGCACAGGTATCAGGAGAAAGATACCTAATGAGCGTCCACGCTGTTCAGGCTTCCAAACGTCTCCAAGCACACCGCTGGCGAGCGTGAAAATAGCACTGGCGCCGAAACCTGCTAAGAAACGCGTGGATAAAGATGAGAAATTGTATATGCATTTGCTAGAAGGAACTTTTCGGGTAGATCAGATCTTTGGGGTGAGGGGTTAGGGGTTATACATACCTAGGAAGCGAGACGCGATCAAAATTTTCTTGTTGTCAGAAAAGCCACAGGCTATATTCCAAACAAGAAACCAAATGTTCGAGAGGTGTAAAATAGGTTCTCGTCCGTATATCTCGGACAATGGCCCACTTATTAGCGGCCCGAAAGCTGTCGCCAGAAGGTAACTTGAAAAGGTGAGCATTGCTTCAGTCGGGCTCATGCTGAGTTCCTGAGCTACTGTTGATAAAGCCGGGGCAGCAATAGTTGATACCATAATCCTGTTAAATCCTGAAGCCGAGAGAACATTGGTCACTGCCCATTTGCGACGGGTAGACCAATCTTTTGGATTCTCGGCATCAAGGGGCTCCGCGAACTTCACAAGGAAGATGTCATTGTCGTCGGATTCCCTAGGCATTGCGAGACCCTGGGAAGGGTTGGGAGGGAATTCCTGGCCGATAGAGGCTATAGTAGCTTCTTTCTCGTTAGTTTGGTTCTGGTGACTTGAAGACATGATGCCCGGGAGAGACGAGCAGTCAACGGAGCTCCAAACAACGAGGTTTTAGAAAGAAGACTGGGATTTATCTTCAGGGCGAAAGGCATTATTTTTCAATCTTGTAAATTCTTGGGTATAGATCTGAGTGCTATGGAATCTTCGGCGGATAGGTAATTCTACATATTCTGTTGGTTCCAGGATTCAGATCCTTCCGTTCATGTGTCGCAGTGGCAGGTAACCCCCTGTCTCTTGCGGAGGCCCATAGGACGGGTAAATATACCAAGAGAAGCGATACTGATGGCTGTTGGTTGTCTCCCCTTTGTCCGGATTACTCAATTAGGCAGGAGGCTGTCGCGCAGAGAGCCAACATAGTCATTGCTGACTGGTCTGGCGGTTTATGTTCGTTTATCTTCCGTGGACGTCCTAACTGTCATAAAATCATGAGCATCGAATAACCACACGTATGACGTTCTTAGCACTACTAGTCTATGGACGTTACACCGGTACATTCACCCTGTTAAAGGCATACGGCTCCTTTCCAATATCACCAGATAGCCAAGTGAAGCGATCGCGTCCCTCAAAGTTGATCAGGAAGGTGTCGGCGACGTAGTACATAAGAAATCGGCCCCTCCGAGAAGCGTCATTGAAGGGAACCCACCTATAGTACTTTAAATTAGGAAATTTGGCCTTGGATTTGGCTAATTCGAAGAGTCACCTACCATGAAAACCTATCGTTCTGATAGTGCTGCAGCGGGTATGTCTCCGCTCTGTGCCCGTTGAACGTGAGCATCAAGCTGTCCTTCTCGCCGTTCAGCTGTATGTTGATCTCGAATGGAGTCTTATCGTGCTTAAAAATCCCAGTATACGCTTCGGTTGGGAAAGAAGGCTGCGTGCCGGGTAAACGTTTCTCTTCGAGCTCCCTCCCAATGGAGGGGATGTGATCGAGAATCTTCAGCGCCATCTCTTCAGCAAGCTTTTCGTAGTTATGTTTTGTAGGAGGGTCGAAAAGCGCTTCCATGATCATCTGTGATATCCAGTCTGCACCATCCCCTAGAGGCGATGCATTAGCTAAGATAGCTACCACTGTCTCGGTTTCTGGGACTAAGGCCACGTTAGATGTTGAGCCGACCATCATACCCATATGATAGAGGCACAAATGAGACGGGCCTCCCTCCAAGACATCCGGCACGTCCACGTAGTCTGCATTCATTCCAATCATTCCAAGGGGTCCTGGAAACTGACAGCGGATCCAGCCACAACCGTATGATTGTTCACGCAAGATGTAATCCACGTTAGCGAGTTTGTTATGGGGTGCTACAACCGTGGTGCATTCGACAAAAGGGTTATTCGCCGTAGCCTTGGTCTTGGACTGGAACTGATCATTGATTGCCAGGAGGTAATTGTGGTAGAGAACAAGCATGTCGTCTATCGTTGAGAGAACCCCTGAGCCTCCCTGAGTGAAAATGCCAACGCCAATTGTAGGATAAGGGACTTGTACGGGGGACCTGTCGTCCTGCATTGCGTACGGGATGGCATTGTTGTCGAATGGGATGCCGTCTTCCATCTTCGTACGCTTCAGGTTCAGTGGATCGAAGATTCTTTCCTTTAAAAACTGGTGGAATGGCTGCTGGGACAATTTTTCAATAACCAGGGCAATGATCCCGTATCCCCAGTTGTTGTAGCTGAAGTAGCTGCGAAAAGGCCCTAAGCGGGGCGTGGCATTCCAGAACTCAATGGTGTCTTCTCTATCAGGCAACACAATATTACTACCTTGCCAAGCCATGCAGTTGAGAGAGTGGTGGCCTGTACGCATAGAGAGCAAATCTATGGGAGTGATGCTCTGATCCAATTCATCACAGCCTTTGGCAAACTCTGGGAGTATTGACTTGATAGGTGTCTCCCACGTAATCTTGCCGTCTTGCACCAGATGGGCAAAGGCCGCGGCCGTGATGCCTTTGGTCAGCGAATTGAGATTGAAGACCGTGTCGGACTGTGGTGGAATCTTGTTCTCGACATCGCGGTAGCCAGAGTTGAACTTCCATACTTCGACTCCCCTGTGGACGACTCCAATAGAGCAGCCGGGTATGCCGGTGATCTTTTGGATCTTCTGGATTCGAGGTTCAAGCTCTCGGAGTCTGTCAAAAACAGACGTTGAATCGACAGCTGGTGGATGGGAGTTCGCTTTGGTCTCGACTCGCCTATGCGATGTGTGGTCTTTGGTCATCCTTAATCCTCAATTCAATAATATTTGATGGCAATTCTTGTTGTTATTGTAAGTGTTCTTCCTATTCACTACAATGTTGTTGAAAAGGAGTGTGGAAAGCTATTAATGCTTCCTGTTGGTGATATGGGAGCACTGCCTACCCCTCTTTATGGAGTAGTACCTGTGCCAACCGCAACACCTCCAAAACCAGCCCCCTGCTCGTCGTATTTTCCAGCAAAACTTTAGTGGGAGGCTACTTTGCTTGGTTAGTTAATATAGGTACTACCTAGTACTTATTCCGAACGCCCAACCAACACGGTAGCCGAAACCGGTCATGATTTTTAGCATGTTTAACCTGCCTATGGTGCTGTGTTTTATGTGACTGCATCCGCATCCCCTGACCAGGGCAAACACACGTCTTGCCCACAACTGTATGCTCCGTTGACCGGTAACAGAATTACTTCAGGCATGGTAGTGGTTGGGTGGGTATCGGTGGGCCAGTCATGCCTACTAAAAGTATAATAGACTACAAATTACCAACAACCCAGACAGACTGAGACGCCACATCAGCGACCAATAGGGATGACTGAAGACGCGCTCAGGGATGGCCGCCCCCCCTTCTTCCTTTGCGACGGCTGGCATACGCAGGCTGCGCAGCAATGCTCCTGCTGTGCTACCCCGTGGGGGGTCGGCGCTTCCAGCTGTCCGCCCGGCCAACATGAAGCCACCCCTGGGGGGGCTAAACAAATGGAAGTAGGCGTATCAAGTAATGTCCGCTCTAACAAGAACAAGCTCCCAACATCGTTTTTGGAATCAAAAACTCGATGCCTCTCTTCCAGCCTTCTCCTCGGGTTTCTCTGTCTTATGCTGCTCCATTGTCCAACAAGAATCAATCGAACTCGAGACTGGGACGAACCCGTCTCGTGAACCTGCATAACAAGATTTATCGAGTGCGACTCATCTACCTATAACATCATCGCGGCGCCATGTCGACGGCCATCCAAAGAGCATTGAATAGTGCACTTCATGATCAACGCGAGCGGCTTGGGAAGAAATATGAATCCTCAGTAACTGGCCTTGCGTTTGATGAGTTCGTGTCGAATATGGAGAGGACGCGAACCAAATATGAAAATACAACAGCGGCACAGTGTATCAATCGTCTGAATCCAACCTTCCAGCAACTATATCTGTTCAACCTTGGCCTTACAAGTATGGCATCGGCGAATGAAGGTTCTAGCATAGTATGGGGAGTTCTTCTGGTTCTTGTCAAGGTAGGTCCGATTACACAAGGCGCCCAGGGCAAGAAAACCTTCACCTAACCCAGGCACTCTCAGGCGGCGTGTGAGTACGCACAACTGTTGGAAGACTTTTCCAACATTGTAGAGGAGCTTACTCAAACCGTGACGCGAATCAATCGTTACCTGAAGCTTCTCCCCACTAGTCAGGAATTGCAAAACCTCTCCGTAGGCATCATCAACGATTACGTCCAGTGTTGTATCACAGCCCTCAAATTCTACGAAACAAAAGCAGCCTGTAAGTTTTCATGTCCATCTAATATTTTCGATCATTAGTCACTAAGTTTCCCGCTTCGCCGTAGCCAACCTTGCAAAGCTCTTCTGGAAACCTGTTCGAAAGAACTTCAAAGCTACCCAGGATAAGATTGCTTCAAATATCACTGCATTCGAAAAGGCACTTCGAGTCGATATTGATGAAATCCTCGTCAATCATGCGCGAGGGGGACAGCAGTCCCAGATTGAGATGCCCTCTTCGCTCTTCAGCGTCCCATATACCCGGAATGAGTTCTTCTGTGGCCGCAAAGAGACACTAGAAGAGATCGATTCAATATTTTCCCAGCAACCAGATATTGAGCAGCCGTCTTGTCTTGTTCACGCTATGGGTGGTATGGGGAAAACACAGGTTGCGCTTGCATATGCTCATCAAAGGCGGAATAAGTACCCTTATATCTTTTGGCTTGCCTGCCAAAAGGAGACAGAATTAGCGGCCAACTTTTCCGATTTGGCCGGAAAACTTGGCTTTCCAAATGTGCAAGATCTAGGTCAAGGGAAGAGAACAGATTTAGTCCGACAATGGCTGGAAACCACAGGTGAGCTCATTTCCCTTCCATGCATGGCCGCTAACTAACGCGGACAGATTCCTCATGGTTAATTATCTTCGACAACGTGGAGTCTATTGAGAGTATACGGCAATTCTGGCCGTCTACAAGCTGCAGCGGAGTTATTCTGGTTACAAGCCAGATTGCCGCTCTATCACAAGCCATCAAGCAACATATCCCCTTGCAGCCACTTGGCGAGTACGAAGGGGCGTCTCTCCTGTTGGACACACTTTGCCTGAAGTCACCATCAGTGGCTGAACGGAATGCCGCCGCAACTATTGTCAAGCTTATTGGGGGGCTCCCTATTGCCATTAGTCACATTGCCGGTTCCATGTTCTCAAGTCAGCTAACATTGGATGAGGCCGTAAGAATGTTCGAAAAACAGAGGTACAGCTATCTATGGTCTGGGAAACAAACCACTTCCACACATGCATACGATCAAAGGTTAGAAGTGGTCTGGGATATCGCGCTGAACGAACTCAGTGATGCGGAGCAGCATCTGCTGAATATACTGTCTTTTTTGAGCCCGGACGCGATCCAAGAAAACATGATTTTAGCGGGACAAGACATCGGGATTTTCGACATCGATTTCGATGAGTAAGTCCTCAGCACCCTGTTGTTTTTAGTTCTTGTTCTGACATGTCCAAAGGATATTTCTACGTGTACGGTCTGATCTTGCCCGACGTCAACTGATTCAGCGGAACGCCTCAGAGACCGCGGGAACGGCGCACTATCTGTCTCTTCATCGATCCTTTCAAATTAATTTGAGAGGGAGGCTTATCAAAAATAGATCAGAATATGAGAAAACTTTCAATGAAGCGGTTGACCTCGTGCGACGGGTATTTCCAGCCCAGCATAAGGCAATGTCGGTAGAGAATCACCAATGGGGTTCATACGCCATGTACTCGCCGCATGTCCAAGCACTCCAAATTGTTGCTCGAGCATCTACTGAATCTATTGCGAAGAATTCGGTCTTTGCCCAACTCCTGAGCGACTCCGCAAACTACTATTGGGAGAAAGGATTCCTGAAGCTTGGAGTTGAAACTTGCCAGCTCGCCGTCTCGATTTTCGACAGCTTACCGGATCCTGATCCTATTGCATACTCCCAACCACTTACCCTGTGGGGACTTATGGCAGGCGAAATGGGCATTCGTTACAGAGGAGAGGAAACATTTGGTCCACTGACAAAATGTCTCGATATCCGCGCTGCCTACCTCGAGAAAGCGCCTGGAGGTGGCGACAAGGACGAGCAACTGCTCTACGGCAATGCATGGGGTGACATTTGCTGCGCTTGTATTGATGCTGGATATTACGACGAGGTCGAGAGGTATGCGAACATCAATCTCGCTCTTAAGAGTCGTGTTGCCTCCGAGAAAACACACGCAATGTTCTTCGGTTCATCCTACATGCACCTCGCCCATGCTTATGTTGGTCAAAAGCGGTTCATAGAGGCAACAGCGTTCGTGGCACGTTGTAGGAAGATGGCCGCGATCGACTATCAACCCCATACAGCTGCGTATCAAAAGTTCGTCTTCTTCGAGGCGTGCATACTTAAAGAGACTGGAGATCTGCAGCGTGCTCTGAACCTGCATACCCAAGCTCTCAACGAACGGTTGGACCTCTTTGGTCCATTCGAGAACAATACACGCTACAGTTACTACGCAGTCGGCGAAATTTATCACATGATGGGAGACTTAGACAAGGCGGAGTAAGTTGAGCACGCATTGCCACTACTAATTCTTCGGTTTCTAACACGTTCAGAACCATGTTGAAGCAGTCACTCGTGTCGTTAGATCGCTCCTCATGGATAGACTTGGGAGCTGTCGCGCGATCACGGTTTCGTTTAGCCAAGGTGATTGAGGAGCAGGCTGCGCTCTACCCCTTTCGGCTTGCTGAGGCGAAGGGTTTAGAGGCCCAAGCAGTCGCTTGCCGGGAAGAGCTCATGCCCTACCCGGAACAGATCTTCGAAAGCCCGGTTGTTGATCCCACATCATATTACGACCTTATGGTCCCCTTCACCGGAAGAACTAAATTTGGCTACGACCGAGTGAGGCAGAGAAAACCAGAGAATCAGGTGAAGATCCCTGATCGCCTTGCTGAGCTGCAAGATCAACCAGCGTACATGTACTGGGATCCTGAAGACAGGAACGCGTTGCTCCATAGGCTAAATTCCGTCATGTTAGATCATTGAGGTAATGTGAGCACGTTTTTTACTAACTCACTTGAGTATTGATAAAGACCTTGACAGCCGGATACACATTCTTTTGCCGATGTCCATAGATGATCTTCACCGTGCTTACCAGCGTATCATGTAACGGGGTGGCTTTATTTTCCTATTTACTTCAGCTCATCCTACCTAATAGGTTACATTGCAGTAGTCTTTAGAAATCTAGTTCCCTTATTGGACTTTACGTAGAAAAGTACCCGGCCATAGGCGTTGAACGCCTTCTAAACCCCGTTTCCCTAGCAGCCGGGTTAGGAGCATGTCTCATAGGAACTCAAACACAGCGAAGGATTTTGTTGGGCCAGACCCTTACACATTGCCTCCTCAAGGGAGGCAAACCTGATTGGTTTCCAACTTACACCTTTGCCTCTGTAACGTCGAGGTCCCCGTACCTAGTTAGGTACCAGGTACTCTTAGGTTAGGTGGGAAATGGGGATCAGCATGGGCGTGCTGATTGCTCCTACTACCTCCCTCGTCTATGCTAAAGCTTCAGACCACCAGAGGGACATTTAAGGGGGGAGGGCACTGCTGTACCAATACCACTAACGTATAACCTAGATAAGATACTGCCTGCACCATTTGAGATATGTATATCATTCATCTTTGTCATCCGCAATTCATCTCTGAGGTTATCAGACGCCCAGACTCAACACAAAAAGTCCATCCCACTCCAATAGACGGGTTTGTTAGCAAATGGGGGTGTCTCTCCACAGAAGGGACCGCATTTGAGCTCACATTTTGATAACCAAGGCTCATCTGTTTTGGAGGTGGTAACACGAACTCCCCACTGTCAGCCAATGATACGTAGCATGTCCTCCAGCCTGCTTAATCTATATGCCACTTTTAGCCATAAAGATGCATTGCATGCATAGGTGGGGGCTCTTGCATTGCAGTTGTAGCCTACCGGCTTTGATTGCAGCACCGCAACCGCGCCATGTGCGTGCTGTGCTTGGATTCGTGGCCGAAGACAACCAACACAGACGGGACGGTACATGCTGTCCGGTTTTCAAGATCGAGTCACAACTATAAGTTGAGCAAGGCGCTTTTGACTGCATTCTTAATGCTTTGGTAGACAAACCACTCTGCCTTGAACTTCAGCCACGACCATTTCTTCCATCATTAAGGTGGTACTCTTTTCGACCACCACAATGGCTTCCCAGGATATGAATGAGCAGATCGCGGCCCAGAAGCCTTCATGGGTCCAAGCCATTGAGGAGACGGACCTGAAGGATACCCGTTCTAAACCTTACGACGCGGTTGCAAAGTTGGATGATTCGAGCAAGACTGAAGAGGGAGCGGACATGCCAGACCGTTTCAATATGCCAGAAGTCTGCTATGGAGTCGGCTCGACTACAGCCTAGGTGGTAGTTTGGGGGACTCTTCTGGTATCTTCATGTTTGTCGTCAATGCCACGATTGTCGCCTTGAATATTACTAATTTCATCCTTCTTGCTCAGCATAAACACGGAATTAGCCAAAGACGCTTGAGATGAGAGGCCTGTACTTCTACTCTGATCAACAATTAGTATATTCGCAGGTCACTGGCGCAATAGTATCGAATCATGATTCAAGGGGTCGCTCAGCATGTAGATTGCTTCACAGACGTTTGCGGTAACTGGAAACATAATCCTTAGTGTTTACAGCTGAGGACTGGCCGTCATGGAAAACATGGATGAAATTGAAAGCCACTCTGCAAACTGAATTCCGCCACAGATTTTACGTATATGGCCTGCTGAACACAAAATTCATCATCCATTAAGCCGTCCAAATTTCCCACCCTGGTGATCATCCGTCCCACACAAAGTTCACATTGGCAACCCTAGGACTGTTGAGTGCCCTGCCGGTCTTCTCCCTCATGATAGCAGGTCGTGCATTTACTGCAAGAGGGTTACATTGGCAAAGAGCTTCGCCTTACAGCTCTGGCCAACGCAACGTTGCGTTCGATGCACATCTTGACGCGGGCTGTTGCAGATTCCAATCCAATCGCTCCAACTGAAAGTGATGGTAGGCTTCTCAGGTATCACAACCCCTCATGGATCTGCAGGCCAATTCAGCACCTCGCTCCACCCACAACCCCACTTACGTTAGCACGTATCTTTGGGACCTAGCCCTCATGCCAAATGTAAGTATGCGAAGTTACTAAGAACGGTATCCCTTCAATCATAGACGTCTTGGAATGACTTCGTCATTAATGCCAAACTGTATGTCTTGTGCCTCCACCTCCCCACAATTTGATACATATGTTATGCGGCTTAGGCCACACGGCACGGCTTGTTGTGGGGGGTGTGGCGGGGTTTTGCTCGACGTCAAGGAGGTAATTATTGGGTTGCGCGATCAGCCACAAGCTCCCCCCCCCAAATGGAGCCTAATTTAAGTCGCATACCATTGTAACTCTCTTTATTCCCCATTATCGAGGCTCAAGCTTGGCCGCACAATATTTAGTGGAACCTCATGGTGGGCTGCAGTTGAAACCCCGATCTTGTAACCCAAACTAGCATGCTCCTCTCCGGAAAAGAGCGTTGTCAGTAGTGCTACTTGGACGTAGGACACTATCCTATTGCGCAGAGCATCAACATGACGCCGTCGCCGAGACACGAGGTAGCAGAACTTACGTTTTTGAAGCGGGATCCGCTCTATGAGACGGAGAAACCCTTTGTGTTCCTTATGAATGTCCCCGAGGACCATAAGGACAAACGTCAAACGAATATACTCCATGAGCGCATATCAGTACCCATCACTGATGTTCGTGGCAATGAAGAGCATTATGCTCTAGATGAACACGGCTTCGCTTTCCGTGAGAGCAAGTTGAATTTCGTACAGTCTATCAATAATGCGGAGGATATTGAAAAATATTACCTGCCCACAACGCGAGACACTTTTCTTCGAGAAGTTGACGATGCAGACGAGGTTCTCATATTTGACTGGAGAGTACGCAACACATGTACACGAGATCACGTCGTTACGAGCTGATAGCATGCAGATACGCACAGCGGCATATGTTCCCCGCGAAATCGACATGGCCTCTAGAGCAGAGTGGCTACCGCCAGCTTCAAATGTTCACATAGGTATGTTCATGTCCTGGTGATGGTATTTCATGACTTTGTGATTTCGAACTCTTGTCAGATCAAAGTCCGCTCCGCGTCCTTCAGATACTTGAATCAGAAAAAGTCCGCAACAGTATCGATGAGGAAAAGCTGCGACTATATACACATTGCCGTGTACGGATTGTGAAGTGAGTTGCTACTCTGCTAGAGATCTGGATTGTCGGTAGCTAAACTTACCGCGTTAGCCTATGGCGCCCTGTCAGTGGGCCTGTGCAAGACTTTCCTCTTGCATTCTGTGATGGTAAAACGGTGCAGCCATCTGATTTGTATCCTCACGATGTAATAAGAAGCTACGGCCATAGAATAAGAGAGGCCATGGCCGTGGCATATAGTGACAGCCAGAAGTGGTACTATTTATCAGGCCACCACCCAGATGAGATCTTGTTGCTGAAGATGTTCGATTCGAAGGACGGTGTAGCGGCCAAGTGTGAGCGTTACATCCAACCTCGAGAATCTCACATTCTAACTTGATTTAGGGTCGCCTCACACAGCATTCAAACACAACGATATCCCCAAAGACGCACTTCCGCGCAGGAGTATAGAGGTCAGGGCGCTTATCTTCACACTACCAAAGGGTACAACTAAGTGACACTCCGTTACAATGAGGAAAGTGGATATTATAATCGTCGGCTGTTCTTTCCCTCGGTCGTTTTTCAAAGATGAGGGGTATGTAATGATTCTAGTATGAGGTTTACAATGCTTGCCAATCCCTCACCAAGAACTAGCCCGCTTGCGAGGATAAATATAAACGCTTCGGACCGCCCGAGGACTGACGTCCAGTAAAATGCCCCAAATGCCCCGATGGCTCGAGCAAGTGTGAAACTTGGAACCAAATACATCCCTTTATCTGGATTAGTTTGCAGATCCCCTATGTAGATACGCCGTTGAACTTACCAACAGCGAAAGGAATGCCAGATGGTACGTAAATGGACCATCGGTGCTTCGAACATCGAATTCGAATGACAGCAAATATGGCAAAACAGCCAGCCATTGCCAGGCCGAACTCTGGGACTCTCGGAGGAAGATTTTGCCCAACTGCTAGTCTTGCCCCGGCCCGCCACACGAAAGCGGATGGGATCCCAAACGTATCCCCAGGAACCTTGTATACTGTGGTATACAGTTTGTATAAGCCACTTGATACCACTCCCCCTACAATCGTGCCATAGAGCATGCCTAGCAGTTGCGAGGTTGGATTGGCTCCAACAAGGTGCGCCGTCTTCAATGTCTGCATCAGAAATCCAGCTGTGACGACTCCAGCCTCTGTTATTCCTCCTGCAACAAGGTTTTCCACGATGGCATGGGGATTATCGCGACTCACGAGAGCCCCTACAATGAGTTGAGAGATCTTCGCTATCCCGGACGCCGGGCTATGGTCTGTGGACCCAACCGCGTTGATCCCCATGAGGCAAAGGGGTAAAGCCAGAATAATGGCAAGTAGAATCGTAGAAGTTGAAACCATCTCCCCGAGTGCTATTTTGACAGATGCGAAACAACATAGTCCAGAGCTTACTAGTCCCACATACAGCCACCAATTTGGACTTGCCTCCCTTTCTGTTGCTTTGGGTGGATCTATTGCCGGGTCTTCATTCTCTCTTGGAGCATCTGCTTCTGTTTGAGACGAGATTGAATAAAAAGACATGAAAGAGAAGGACACAAGACCGACGAGGGCATCTGCGAGCATAATGGATAAGCTGATCCAAAGGATCCATCCTCGACTCCCTGAGTCCCAATCTCCCACAGGTCCTGGTGCCCACCCTCTCGATTTAGCCAATGGTGACAAGATGGCCCAACCTACAATTGTCCCTGCGAGCATATTCAGCAGCGCAGGTAACCCAGTAATGATGCCTTGGCCAAAATAACCAGGAGAGAGATTGATTGTCCAAAGCCATTGGGATGCAGCGGCTTGGCCAAATATCGGTATATCTCTTACCATGGGTGCGAAATACGTGATGATTGTCTATTGAATCGTTAAAATTGTGTCTGATTAGACGAGGCATACTGACGTAGACTGCAGATACTCCGATCCCGGTAGAGATAAGAGTGATACTAGTCCTCCAGTCGAACTTTTGGGGATGAGGTTCTCTATCAGTCTGATCGTACCGCTGGTGTGCGCCGGAACTTGGCTCTTCGAGAGATTCGGATGCCGCTGGCAAAGATTTCTTGGGGTCGTGCAGAACGTTGATCAACAGAGCTGAGGCAGTCCCTGTGGGAAATCTTAGGTTCTCGTGTAGTATGATCCGTTTGCGTAGGATTGCTGCAACGAATAATCCAAACAGAGAGATTCCAGCCGACCATGTGCATAGCTTGATGAAAGAGAGATTGACTGGCTCTAGCAGAAGAAAGTCCATGGCCGGCACGACCCCAATCAGACCAGCACCTGAAGGCATCGCCCCTATTGCGCTGGATATCGTCTGGATAAGTATGTTCTCCTTTCTTCCGAATGGCAAATTGGTGTATTTGGAAAGTACTTTCATTACAGCAAACCCTGCAAGGGCCGATTGCATTTGCATGATATTGATGTAGCCCGTCTGTAACCCAAAATGAATATTTGACAGGCACACGAGAACACCCACGACCGATCCTATCAAAACGCAAAGCAGAGTGGAAAGGGGGCTTCTTCGCAAGTTTTGCGACCGTGAATCTCTTTCTCCAAGCCCATCATTTTGATGATCATGTTGCAGAAGGTGCTGCGATTCACCTTCAGTGGTTGACATCTCGCTAGGAGGAAGTGGCGAGGCTTTTACAACCGCCCCAGGGCGGTTCGTTCTGCGGAGCTGCCTGAGCAGTGAGGGAGTAAGCAAGCCGGCAGTCGGTGGGATTTCGTAGAGAATAAAGTTCTAGAAGCATTAGGAGGTTGCTCCAAGCTTGCACAATACGGGCTAGAACGACGGAATAGCACCAAACTGGGGGTGTGGGGTTGGTTCTCGCAAAGCGTTGTGTCACGTGACCAGAGTCGAGCACGAAGCGACAACCAAGTCCTGGTAACTTGAGCTGATCCAGGATCTCATGCTTCTGCTTGAGATTTCAGACACTTGATAGCTACCTTAGTTAGTAATCAAACTAAGCTAATTTCCAACCCATATTTACGATACTCAATAGGAACTGTAAAGAAAGACCAGTCGAAAAACGATCTCCTGAAACAGGTGGGAAACACACGTGAGAAAGCACGTGCAACGCCTGTGCACAGAAATCTCATTGTATGATCCGGCTGCCGAGAAGCAAGAACAGTACAGAAACAGGCTCAACAAGAACTAAGAAGGGGCGAGGATTTAGGGCAGAGCTATGGGTAGTTGAGGTCACTGATTAAAGTACCTCAAATTTCAATTAGATATAGAACTACGGAAATGGTAAGTAAAACGGTGAAAGCCAGCATAGTTAGGGAGACCGCCATCATGCATAAAGGATAGAGGAGATAAAGGGGCTGTTCATCTTGTTAGTTGGTACGCTATTTTAATAATAGTAGATACTAACAGTTCTACTTGTTGCAGAATAAAAAGGGGAGAGAGTTGTGATGGAAGAGGTGCGGTGCGCGAGGGAGAATTCATATGGTGTATAAGAAACAGCGAGCGTGAAGCAGTGCTTCGGCGCTTCGAACGTGATTTGGGAATGCCAAGATCGCAGCCAATTGCAAGTAGCATGTTCACAGTCTTCGCCTCTTATGAGCTGCGTCGCTATTTTCTACAAAACTTAGGTGAGCCCGTGACGGGCGTTGTTCACCGACAACATTGTCAAAATCCTTCTCGAAAGTCTTTATTGACTTTAGAGCCATATTGATGTGCCTCAATTGGATCGTAGCCCCTTCGCTCACAGCCAGAGCCTGAGCTGTTCGAACGATGTTCTTGATCTGCCGCCCATTGAGCTCCTCCTCTGCGAGTAGGTTGAGCGAACCGTCCGCTTCAAGGAGAAGATAGTTATGCGCCGACACCCGCGAGATGAATGTGGCCCACAAGCTGTAACGGCTTTGGAATGACAGTTTCGGGAAACTAATAGCCAAATGTATGCGCGACTTGAATGCTTGGTCGAACGCTGCGACACGGTTTGTTGTCAGGAACAAAATGCCTTGATAGTACTCCAGAATTCGGAGAAATACTATGACAAGTTATGAGCAGATCTAAAGTCGGGGTGCTTCGGGCGGACTTGCCGGATACCAAACTGTTACGCTCGAGATCACTACTCTTGCGCTGTTCCAAGAACACATCCGCCTCGTCTAGTAGAGCGACAGCTTGCCATTGCTCTGCAAATCGAAGCACTGTTGCCAGTCCAGCCTCGACTGAACTCGCCGTGGTACCCAGAGAAGAGGAATCAATTCTTAGTAGGGGTTTGCGGCAGTAGTCCGAAATACTCTCTGGACCAATTGTTAGAAGGAGAGATTTCTGCAAATCGGGTTGTTGAAACGTTACCTGCTGTCAAAGTCTTCCCAACGCCAGCCTCTCCATGAAGAAGAAACACCATGCCCTTTCCTTTTCCTTTGATGACATCGTCGAATCCGACGTTCTCGTTTTCATGCACAGAAACAAGCGAAAGAACCTGCTGTTTGATATCCTTCTCCAGCATCAGTGCGTCAAAGGCGTCTTCATCAAAGTCAATGTCGTCAATGAGGTCAACATCGAAGGTTCCCCATCTATTCTCGGTTAAAGAGAACCCAGAAACGCTCTCGTGACAGATCAGGTATTCTTCCTCAGTCATCCCGAGATGCTCGCCAATCGCGGGATCAAAGTGTCTCTTCACGCTAGATAGCCGAGGCGTGTGCGAAGGCTTCGCCTCTTGGAATGCCTCTGTATCAATGATGATTCTCCCTTTGATCTGATCATGATTAGCAGAGGAAGGCCAGGTCCGGTGAAATCAGGAAGTACCATAGTTTTGCGGGTAGGAAACGAGTCCATCTCTCCCAGCAAGGTCAAATCCCTCGCACCACCGAGCAACCCGGCAACCCCGTTGTAGTGTTTATAATGCCGACCATGTAGTTCGGTAAACTTCCGGCCTCTGGCTACGAAATCCTGACGGAGCTTACTAGCTTGTGGATGGTATTGCAATGGGCAAATCCCGAGATCTTGGAGTGCTCGAAACCCTTCGTAAGGCTTGATTTCGAAGGTAATATTCCTGTAACCGAATTTGGTACCATCATAATCGATTATCTCGCCTTGTAAACGCCAGAGCAAGTCTGGATTGACTAGCAACTCGGGCCTACCTCTCTCCATAGATGTCAACCGGAAGACCTGGCCACTAAGTCGCCCTCTTTGGAAGCGGTCTTTAACAAATATCAGATCGCCTGGTCGAAAAACCATCCAGAGATTGAGGTGGTCCAAACTCGGCGGGTTGTTTGGATTTTCCATGAAAGTGAAGTACGTGTAGAGCTCTGAACTGAGTGCCTGGTACATGTACCGGAGCAAGAACAGGATGTGCTTTATTGCTATAGTATGTTGCAGGCTAGCTCCATAGTCCTGGAGTTCCTGTCTGAAGTGAAATAAGCAACGAGGCTCGTTCCGCAACAGGATATGGTTAGTGTCCAGGTTGAAGTCTTTGTAGTAGGGCACCACTGTTTTCAGGGCTAGTTTCATGTGAGACGATCTGATTTCCAGCTCCGTGCGGTCGTATGACTTGTCATACTTCCAGAATTTTGTCACGATAAGTGCTGAGGCGTGATATCTTCGATGCTTTTCAACTTCAATCTTCTTGGTGGAGCCAGTGCGCAAGAGTCGGCGTTCGCCTTTGATATTGTAGACCGAATCGAATGACTTGACCTCGCATTTAATACCAGCACCTTCGGCCATGGTCGGAGGTTTCGCAGGATTGAAGGGTTGGATAAAATTGATGTCGTCCTCGGCCGCGCTGCTCTCCTTGTCCGAGTCCGAGAACGACACATCTGAAAGCAAAGACTCCAAGTCGCTCATGGTAGCTGAATGATTGTAAAATGATGTGGCTGATGACTGAGAGAAAGCAAGTTCACATTGCAAGTTCAGCAGTAGTTGGTCAAGGTAGTAATTATGCGCAATTGAGCATTGGTGACTGATATAAATGAATTCAAGTTATCCAACCAACAACAAAACACCCGGGGTCCTCGAGGCTTAAATATTTCAGCAGTGCCCCCTGCTTAATCACCCACTCCGAAATTTACCTGTCGCCGCCACAGTGCGCTGACCCTCGTTGGCCAGGTCGAGGTATGCAAGGCTAGAAGGGCCTGCCGGACTGGTGGTGACTCCAGAACCGCCCTCGTTGGGCTTTGTGTCCCAAACAGAAGTCGCGAAGCTAGTTGCATTGAACGGTTGTGTCTTGTCGCCTTCTCTGAGCCACCTGTCCATGGAGTAGGGGGGGTAGCCGCCCTCGTTGCAGGTGGCGGCACCAACAATTCGGCCTGCCGCCCGCGTTGCCTTGTTCTATTCCAAAAACACATTAGCGGATCTGCAGGGCAGCGTGGTCCGCCAAGTATCTACGGCAGGGGGGTGGTTCGCGGAATCGTACTTGTGACATGTTCAAATCCAGGTTGCTATTTAGAAATTTAGGGTTTGGTAAACGATTGTGTAGAGGTATGGATTTATAGATTTGACCGTCTTAAAGCAAGTTGGCGTCTTATAATGCCAATTTCTGCACCGAAGTCTTGCAAGGCATATCGCTCTGTTATTTCTTAGAACTTCTCGGCACTTTCTTAGATGCTTCATCCTGTCCTCTTGGTAGCTTGTTGAGCAAGAACTTTCTGCTGCCCTCGAGAGATTAACTTATCTTACCTATCACATATCCTAAGCCCCCCGTGGCGTGTGCCCGTCCCTCGTTGCAGGGGTAAGAAACTTTGTTGAACTTTTCTCGGACTTTGTTCTGTCCAATTAAGTGATAAGAAAACGTGGTGACGCGGGTGTCCGTGCAAAACGCCATGTCGTTCGGAGTGGGTGTGAGTGAGTGAGTGCGCAGCAAGCGACACCATACACCAGAAGCCTCCGGGAGGCAGGTGATGCGCGCCCTGAGCTGGTACAGCCACCGTGGAAATTTTGTCGTAGAACTTTCTCAGGATCTTTCTCAGGACCTTTCTCAGAACTTTCTCAACCTCCTTCCCAAACTAGTTCTAATTACAGGAGGCGGCAGATTGGCTTCGTCCCCCTCATCTTTGTTTTGATGACGGCGCTCCACGATCCCAATCAAGCGGTCTTGGCCTAATCATCTGTGTTAGTGGTGTGTGTGAGGCTCCGGTCGGGGTTCTACCCGCATACGGTAGCAGACTAGATTTCTCCCAAGGACTCTCCCTCATACTTTCTCGTGAGTTGAATGTCCCCCATCTTCAACCTTTTCATTTGGAAGAAGACCTGGACCCCAAGCATGAGTTTCTGGTTGGAACAAGGCCATGAGGCTTGGCGTTCTCCGAACTTTAGGGCACTGGCTCCTGGAGACGATTCAGAATCTAGGCAGTTTGAACTCGGCGGTTTCGGTAATATCCAATCGACACAACTATCCCTGCATGGAGGATTCGTCTCCGGTCAAGCTTCGACAGCTGGGCCATCGAACTTGGTGAATTTGATGAACCCCGAGCCGAGGGGCGAAGACTCAAATGTACATCAGGTGTTTAGGCGGGATCATTCAGATTTGCCACCGCCTGTCCTGGCAAGCCAGGGACCGCAAGTGTCAAGGACCGACGAACGTCTGGCGAGGGATATTGCTACTCCGCGGCGACGACGCATGCAACCACCCTCAGAGGAGCAGTGGGAGATGAACAAGACATATATTGAACATCTGTACATGGTTCAGAAACTACCATTGCCGGTCACGATGCAGATGATGAAGGACAATCATACTTTCGAGGCTACGTAAGTTAAGCCTGTCTTCGGGGGGTTGAACAGAACATACAAGGCTGAGATACCGCAGCGACAAGATGTACAAAGATCGATTCAAGATGTGGCAGTGGTCCAAGTATCTTCCTCGTGACAAAGCAGCTTGGATGCTTTGGAAAGCCAACCAGAGACGTGATCGGGACACTGTTTTCACCTATGGAAACCAAGACTGGGGCCAGGAGAGGATCAGGGAGACTTGTGGAAGGATGCCAAATCATCAAGCCATTCTAGAAACCCAACAGCTTGGTGAGCCGCAGAGAGCTTTGAAGTCGGACAACGAGCGACGCTGACCGTAATCAGACAAACCGACGCCCGATGGCATAACCTATCGAACACCGGTCACAGTTGTGGAGACTCCAAGAGGCCCTAAAACACCACAAAACGCAAACTCCCCCGCGGTGTGGACACCTCGTCCTTCGCTGTCAGATAATTCGCTCGATGGGAGAGCTTTGCGGTTGGATTGGCGGCATATGTCCCTCAAAGATCTCGACTCCTTGCTCTCCGATGCGGTAAGGACCGATGCGAGACACGAAATTGACAAAGCCGAGTCGAAGTTCCTCGACGCTGTTGCGGGCTTCAAACACCTGCTGTCCCCGACGCATCCCAAGTGCATCCGAGCTGCGTACCTCCTCGCCTCTTTCTATGGTAACCATGAGATGATGGATCGGGCAGATGACGTCTTGAATTGGTTGACCGCGAGACATGTAGACCGATGGGGCCATCATGACAAAAGAACACTGCTTCATTTCCTGCGAGTGGCAGAGATGCTGCAGCTATGGTCTCGACAGGAACACGCGAAGGTCATCCTCTACAAGCTGCTGCACGACTGGGAAGATATCGACGACGAAAATTCGCTTGAGATACCATCCATCGGGGGCCATATAATCTCAGAACTGGACGAATTAGACGACGATGCAATGGATCTCATATGCGAAGATATACAAGACCCTTCGGAAGTCAATATCAAGCTGCAGGCAGTGGATCTTTGGCTATCTAATGGCAACTACAGACGCCTGGGCCAATTGTTGGCTCGACTGATCAACCAGTGTGACAAACATCCAGACATACTCTCCACCGAGTCGATCCAGGCACGCTGTAGCCTAGCGCAGTTGCATATACAAGCTGACCGAGGTGAAGAGGCGAAATCCGTTCTCAAGGAAGCTTGGAAGTTTCTCGTCAAGCTTATGAAGAAAGACAGAACATGGACCAACGCCGTCTCGGATCTATGTCTTCGTCTTGGTTTTCTTCATTTGCAGAACAAGGACGAGAGACTCTGTCGAAAAATCCTTGAATGAGTGGCCAACGAGCTTGAACGCAAGGTCAGCTGGACATCCAGGGTTGACGAAGTTGAACTTGCGCTGCAATTTCTGATATCCGCTGGGAGAAAGTACCAGGAACTCACCACCTGGAGGCAAGCGTGCCCATGGTTCGAGCGGGCACTGGCATTTTCCATCAAGGTATTTGACAAGTCTTCAGCGGATCCAAGGATTACGCGGCTCGAGAATGCCTTGAGATACAAGAGATACGAGGTAACTCTGTTCAACAGCATCAGTGACCTCAGTGACTCGCGTACAGGGAATGTCTCCCTGACGAATTTCTGAAGCGTATAAGTAACGCTGGAATTGGTACTGCATATGGTAGTTTTATTACGTATAGTTCAGCGCGCGACCTCTTAACATCTTTTAACTAACCTCACAAGTAGCACGTATCATCTGTGATAAGAGAGAATGTGCACTAGACTTTGTGGGAAATAGTGAGGTTCATAACTAAGAACGCCTATACAAGCACTTGGCTTATAAGATAGATGAAACCTCAGACTCTTTCACTCTACATTTAGAATACCTGAAATAGCTATATTTCCATAACAACATGGTAACAATACTTTATGATGATCTATAAACCTCCTATCATATTACTAGCTACTCTTACTACTTTTTCCCAGTCGTAGAACTAGAGAATGACCTACTACTAGACTAAGTTCATTTAGAACCTAAACCTGAACCTAGATTGCTCGTCACTTAAGACCCTAGATATTACACTCGATCAATTGAACACGTATGATAACTATACCAGTTTATACCGGACCACCCGACACATAAAGAAGTACAAGAAATTGCTCGTAGAGAACGTGAACAAGCAGGTGGCGTCGTTCTTGGAACGATACCCAGCCGAAGATTCTACTGCTGAACCAATGAAATCGACATCATCACGGATTAAACTCCTCAAACCTAGTAAATGATATAGATCGATACAAGGTAGACATACACGCGTTCCGTGTAGACTGGAAATCTATTCTCGTACTGGTGAGAAGCAAACTGGAGAGAACATGCCAAATTTACAACTTTGTAGAGAACATATGCCGTTGTGTACCACCAACAGACATGATTGCACATTCAATAGAGCTTTATCAATATGTAGAAAGCCAACAGGACGGTATAACCTGTTTTTCACAGCCATGGTCAAGAAGCTGCAACATAAGATGTAGGGAACAAGCGGTCTCCACTTTTGCTCAAGAAGTTTAGTACAGGCCCTCGGCTTGATGATGTACGACGTCAGCTAGACTCTGACGAAGGTGTGCTTCTTGGGTGGGTGGTTTCCCTGGTTAAAGCAATGCCTCGTTTCGAGACGCTTGAGGAAGCCGGGCTCGCATGCTCTTGGCATGCGCTTGGCGCCATATGGAAACCAGATGGTGGGAACAAGATATAGACCAAAGACAAGCTAGGTCATTTCCTATACATGCACATAGTATGTCTTTCTACTATAACTCTATCTCCAACGGCAATGCACAAGCCGTACTCCGTGGTAGCCCTCCCTGCGAATGTCGGAGTAACCAGTCATATGACTTGGAAGGATCCAGACCAAGGTGCCAGCAAGTGCGGGCTTTTGCCCTAAAGGAATCAACGGAGCTGGAGCAGGCGCATGGTGCCAACTTTGCAATTTTCCCCCTATGGCAGGTAATAAACGTCCCCACGCCAAGCGGCGCCGTAGCGAAGAGATGACCATATAGTGGTTGATCCCCACCCCCAAAGCAAGCCCATCCGGGGGAGGGCTCGCTTCCGACACCAACGAACAAAAGGTTGGATGGGGCCAATTTACCCCGGAAGGCGGCCCGAGATTAAGGAATGGGCGTGGAGCTGCCCCGTGACGTGATAGTGGGTGTGCCGGCTATATCTGCCAGTGTTGCATCTACAGTCCCCGGGCCCACGTTCGACCAACATGCCGTCCCAGCCCAATGTAATCGAGCATGCCATGCGCTGTGCCGAGCTGACGTGAATCGAGAGGCGAGAGGCGAAAATTAAAAAAACATACAGGGAATGCCCTTCTAGAAAACGCGCCTAATGGAGAGGTTCCGAGGGTTGCGCGTTCTTATAATGCGAGTGATGCCCATTGTACATGTTCGTGCGGCCAGGCAAGATTTTCAAGAGCAGCTCCAACATTTCTGTGCATGACATCTTCTTCGTTTGCTGTATTATAACTTTTGGAACCAAAACTTCACGACTCAAAAGATGAAGTCATTTTTGCCCGTTCTCGCGGCATTGGCCGCCGTAGTGGACGTCTCGTCGGCGCATTGTGGGCCAACCCGCGTAACATTCACGCAAGTCAAAATGGCTAACAAATGTCGCCAGATCGATTTACCAGTCTTGTTGTTGGGGGCAAGAACACTGGTGAATACGTCAATGTCAGGTATGTTGCGGCTTCCCTGCTCGTCTTCTCTACCAGTACTTAGACATGGCCAGGCAAAACACAAACCACAACAGCCCGGTGACCAATGTCCTGAGCAAGGACATAGTCTGCAATGCGGGAGGATTGACATCCGGGGGGTCGACCAAGCTGGCAACTGTTGCAGCTGGAGCGACGGTAAGGCAGACCCTTCTCGCTCGTGTATCTAGCAGCCTGGCTAACGTGGACTCAGGTTGGTTTCGCTATGGACGTAAGTATTCATTCACCAAATTTCATCAAGTCGTGGTCGACAGGAGCTGAACAATCCTAGCAAGCCATATATCACGACGGGCCAGTGACAGTGTGGCTGTCCAAAGCCTCGGATAACGTGACAAGCTACGACGGGAGTGGAGAGTGGGCTAAGATCTGGGAACTGGGCGCCACCATCTCTGCCGGGTCGATCAAGTTTCCTGCATCGGGCCAGTCACAGTTCAACTTCCAAATTCCGGCCTGCACTCGTAAGTTGACATCCACAAGAAACTCGGCGTACACCGTCATTAAATCTAACCCCGTGTAGCCCCGGGAGACTACCTCCTCCGCGTTGAGCAGATCGGTCTCCACTCGGCCGGGTCGAAGAACGGTGCACAGTTCTATATTGCATGTGCCCAGATTGAAGTGACCGGCTCTGGGTCCGGCAAGTTTTCACCCACAGTCAAGTTCCCGTAAGCGACTTCTCCCCTTGTGCTCAGACATCTGCACTGCTAGCGGCGGCTGACTAAAACTGTGCAGCGGTGTGTACACGGGAAGCGAACCTGGCATCTTGATCAATATTTACTACCCGATTGTGAGTGCAGAGCAGCGCCATACTAATTTATGCCATTCAAACGCTGACCCAGCCTCCAGCCAACCTCTTATACTATCCCGGGAGGCCCGGTTGCCAAGTGCTAGGTTGCCGATTAGGAGGAGGTCCCCGATATTTGGGGCTGGAGAGAAATGTAACAGATATTTCTCTCGCGAGAAAGTTGTAAGGACGTCAGGCAGTTGTGTGATATACCTAGACTATACATCCGCCAGTTCTTTTGCTTTTCGGGTGCCCTTGATGTGCACTGCCAGCCCTGAAGATATGTCCCTTCTGTGACCAGTTAACTAGCCGCATACCTGTCCGTTTCTTTTGTTGTATACCACTCTGTCGATGTCGGCAATGCGGCAAATTTCCCCTTAAACTCAAGCCCGCAACAGCCCTGCGTCCAGCAGTTGGCCCCAAACCCTTGGCATAGTGCGAGCGAGATCCTCTGCTGTCTTACCGGCGGCGTTGGGCAATGCTCGTATGTCATCCGCCGCGTTGGTGTTCAGCCGGCCCAAGTGCATGGATTCGGCTCTCTCGCGAGCAACAAGCGGGAAGGAGTCCGTGGGCAGCGTTGAAGCCAGCCACAGGAGTAACCAGACGACGCCTTCCTGCGACTTGGTGATGGCGAGGTGCAAACCGCTACGCATGTCGGAGAGTGGGTCCTGGTAGCGCAAGAGCTGTGCAAGCTTGCCGGAGTCGCCTCCAAGATCATTTCTTGCGTTCTGGAGCAGCTCGACGATGCCCTCGACGTCTCCTTCCGAGCACATGGTGTGATATGCCCGGGCAGGTTGTGCTTCGGGGTTAGTCTCGAGGTAGGCCTCCTCCGTGATGACGGGTAGGAGGTCCAGCTCGCTAGGTCCGCCTTCGTTGACGTATTTCGTCAGTATTCTGGGACCGGAAGGCGCAGACCGGAATGCGTTTGTTGTTGACGGGCCGGGCTGGTTTGTAGGCAGATACGACTGGCATGAAGGACATTTCAAGGTGAGGGCGATGTCCGAGGCCTGGTCTAGCAAGCATTGCCTGAGTGAGGTTTAGCAGGTTTCAGTTTAAGGGACGAGATGAGATGAGCTCAGAATAGACTCGTACCAGTGGAAGTGGCAGCCGCATGGCAGTTCCAGGTCATCTGGCACCGTCTCAATTTGCTGTTGGTCTAGTTCTTCATCGGGCTCAATCTCCAGCACCAGGGGCTCACTGCAAGCTTCGCATTGGGCCATAGCCTCAGAGGGAGGCAAATTTCTAGTGGGCAGTGTGTTGCGATTTCGTCTGTCCTGAAAGAATTAATGGCAATTGCGGTCGTTCAATGTCACGGACAGTACATGGTCTGGTGGTGAAAAAGAGGCCTTGCATCTTCGGTGATGTGAAAATCGGTGCCGACTCAACTCACCATGACCAGCCGCCCCCAATGGAGATCCATGCGGGGACTGTGCGTCATGATGTCTAATACTGTACATATGCAGCCATCTTGCCACAAGTATACAGTGCAGTGAAGGCTCTTTACTGTGGCGAACAATGATGCTTGTCACACCTTGAAAGGGAGTGTTTGCGAAAATAGTAATCTTGACGCCTAACAGGCAGCCTACTTGAAGATCTTGTTGGTCTGTGGTTTACATATTAGTAGTATTTTAAAATGTGCCTAGAATCGCTTCTGGGAGGCACGCTTGCGTCGAGGCGTGACGAAGTGGTTGTGGCTGGTGTTGAGATCTCAAACTACCTAGGTACCTTACCTTACTAGGTGCGTATGGACTACCAGCCAATACGTCGTATGTACCTAGGTATTCCTCGTACACTAATAATAGCGAGTGACCGATCGCATTCATTACGTAGCCCCTTGCCGCTTCTCTTCAAGTTCCTTGCAGGGCTTAACTATTCCATGCCCCTCTTTTTCTACCCCTCCAGGCAGCCCGATTCCATCAAGCAAGGCCTCAACTTCGCTACATCAGTTAGGTACCTAAAATTATTACTTATTCCAGACTCTCTCTTAGTACCTTATTAGGTCTGCCCCGCCAAATGAAAAGCCCTGAGGCTTGGGGGGTCAATCAAGAAATATAGTCATCAATCCCATTCAAACTTCCCGCCAGGCTGGACATCCCCCTTGCTTTCTACTCCCTCTCTGCCTCTCCTTTGACTGATCTATCCCATCATTCTCAATCTGAAACACAATAGCCAACAGATATCCTCGTTTGGCGCCTAACTCTTCTTTCCCGCGACTCGAACATCCAAAGCGGGCTCGTTAGGTTCCCCCCAAGTCCGCTGAATCCGGAGCTTCCATCCTGCCGACCAACCTGTTTCGCGTCATCTGCCGTTGGCGCATAGCCTTGGATCCTCCCGCCTTCGAACTGGCACACGTTGCCCATAAATCAAACCAACATCCGATCACACACATCTTCCCCCGAACACTCGCAAGAGGGCAAACACTCAGGACATTCCTTAACGGCCACAGTTTACCAAAATGAATGTCCTCAAGCTGCAGAGGTGGGTTCCGCATCGCCCTGCTTGCGGACATGCCCTGTCCGGCGCACTGCGCTCCTTGCTGACTGCTTTCCTTCGTCTGTCTTAGGAAGTTTCCTCAGTTTCCCCAGAACGAGATTTTTGGCCTGACAGATGCCTTTCGGAAACTGGACGTCGACGATAAGGGCTACATCGACGAGGCCACTGCGATCAAAGCCACCCAGCAGAGCGAGCGTCAGCCATACGATGTTGTGCGACAAGCTCTGAAAGAGGTCGAACTCGACTCTTCCCGCCGCGTTGAGTTGGAAGATTATGTCGGAGTAAGCCCAGCCTTTCTTTCCTAGTCCCCGGCATTCCGTGCGCGTTACGGCTACTAAACCACATTACAGCTTATTTCCAAGCTTCGAGAGTCCTCGCCCGCCCAGAAGCGCGTGTCGTCGGGCCCTGCGCCGCCCTCAGGAGGGGGTGTCGTTGCGCAGCGGACCGGTGGACATGCGTCGAAACCCAGCGTGGGCAAGATCCATGTCCAGGGCTCTAATGCGAACATCACACATACCATCAACGAGGACGAGCGAACCGAGTTCACCCGCCACATCAATGCTGTCTTGGCAGGGGATCCCGACATAGGAAATCGCTTGCCCTTCCCAACCGACACCTTTGAGATGTTCGACGAGTGCAAGGATGGTCTCGTCCTGGCCAAGCTCATCAACGACAGTGTGCCCGACACCATTGACGAGCGAGTGCTGAACCGCCCCGGTAAGAAGTCCAAAAATCTGAACGCCTTCCAGATGACGGAAAACAACAACATTGTTATCGAGTCGGCCAAGGGCATCGGGTGTTCCGTGGTCAATATTGGTAGTGGCGACATGATCGAAGTGCGCGAGCACCTGATCCTCGGTCTCATTTGGCAGATTATTCGCCGTGGATTGTTGGGCAAAATTGACATCAAGCTTCACCCCGAGTTGTACAGGTTGCTGGAAGAGGACGAAACCCTAGAGCAGTTCCTGAGACTGCCACCAGAGCAGATTCTCCTACGATGGTTCAACTATCACCTCAAAGCTGCCAATTGGCCCAGGAGGTTCGTTTCCTAGTCAAACCACTATTCCAATCTTCGTCACTAACGTGGTTGCAGAGTGAATAACTTCTCGAGCGACATCAAGGACGGCGAGAACTATACGGTTTTGTTGGCCCAGATTGGACCCGAATACGGTGCCACCAGGGCTCCTCTCCAGACACGAGACTTACTGCAAAGGGCGGAAGAGGTTCTCGTCAATGCCGACGCCATGGGTTGCCGCAAATTCTTGACCCCAACGTCTCTGGTTGCCGGAAATCCCAAGTTGAACCTGGCGTTTGTTGCCAACCTGTTCAACAACCACCCGGCGCTCGACCCCATTACCGAAGAGGAGAAGCTTGAGGTCGACGACTTCGATGCTGAGGGAGAGAGAGAAGCCCGGGTCTTTACCCTGTGGCTCAACAGCTTGGACGTCCAGCCTGCGGTGCAGTCTTTCTTCGATGACCTTAGAGACGGAACCATCCTGCTCCAGGCATACGACAAAGTCATCAAGGGCTCGGTCAATTGGCGCCACGTCAACAAGAAGCCTGCGAGCGGTGGAGAAATATCCCGGTTCAAGGCGGTCGAAAACACAAACTACGCTATCGAACTTGGCAAGCAGTACGGGTTCTCACTTGTCGGCATCCAGGGAGCTGATATCACGGACGGCCAGAGGACCTTGACACTGGGCCTGGTCTGGCAGTTGATGCGAAAGGACATCACAGTGACGCTGTCTGCACTGGCGCAGCGCTTGGGGAAGAGGGAGATTACGGATTCCGAGATGGTGAAATGGGCCAACGAAATGTCCCGGAAGGGCGGGAGGAACTCGGCGATTCGATCCTTCAAGGATCCCGCTATCGGAACTGGAGTCTTCCTCCTGGATGTCCTTAACGGCATAAAGAGCAGCTACGTTGACTACGACCTGGTAACACCCGGCAAGACGGACGACGATGCATACCTCAATGCCAAGCTCAGCATCAGTATCGCAAGAAAGCTAGGGGCTACCATTTGGCTGGTCCCGGAGGATATCTGCCAGGTCCGGAGTCGCCTGGTGACCACTTTTATAGGTAAGCGAGCCCCCTCTCACGCGATTTGAACTCCACTGACACACCGACTAGGCTCTTTGATGGCGACATCTGAGAGGTTGTAATCCTATCTCCAATCTATTTGATGGTTTCTTGAGTTCCTTTTTGGGGGGGATCGGAAAAGCTAGCAGATGGCGAGTTTTATGAACTCTTCCTGGTTGACTGTACTAGCTTCAAAGCTATTGAATTTGAAGCTGTTATTCCAAGGTCTGCTGCGGCCGAGTGTACTTGAATCGAGAATCCCACCAAATCTTTGAACCCGGCATTAATGCTTGCTTTCCATCTAACAGCCGGAGCCGCTCCAAGCTAGCCAACATGAGAACAATCCGATAGACTCGAGCCGGCGGGTTGCCATGTGTCCACTGGTCGCTGATGCCTGTGGTGGCCGGTGACGTAGATGCTATGACGCCTCGTGCAAGTGCCAACATTCATGGCCTGCTGAACCGAATACGGCTCACGTCTTTTAAAATCCATACCCAACAGAGTATACAATGATCTGGACATGGCTGTCGATCACAAGATGAGATACAGGCTGCACAACAAGCTCGGCCCAGTGAATATTCCCAACCAGAAAATAAGATTCCCGAGAGTCTTCCGCCCCTTCATCCACCGTGTCCGGCTGATTTGCACCAGCTGCCATCCCAGTTAGTCAACAGGTCATATTGGGAATGAGACGTTTTGCGCACCGGTATTTGGCACATCTGCAGGACCAAGAGGTAGCCCCGCAGCTTTTTGAACAGAGACCACATGACTAGTTCGTGAACACATGCGGAGAGAAAGAAGGTGATTAGCGTGGCCGTATGGCGATTGACCTTCATTGACGATATGGAGCTGTGGTAGACATGGCGAAGGAGGAAGTTGTGGACGGGGCTGGCGACATAGTTAGTTGGGATGAGGGGAGATGTGATGCACTGGTTCTCTTACCGGTTCCAATCCCGTGCGAATTGATCCCAGGAAACTGCAGGTCTGATCAGCTTGAAGCCCGTACGAAAGAGGGCGCGGTGGCCGTACCGCTATTCCACCAGGCGTCATAGAAACTCCGATCCGCAAAGTACGTCAACTCGGCGAGGATATTCAGAATAGTCTCCCAGATGAGATACCAAGCCAGCTATGTCAATCAACTTAGCAGAGTCGAACAACACAGCAGATTAGCGGAGTGGACTCACAAGGTACTCCATCAGGAAGGGAAACATCAAATCGCTGAGCATCCAGGGGAAGTGTTGGAATCGTTCCGCGAGAGGCATGCCTATTTCCTTCATGGCCACGGTCTGCATTACCACGGGATCTAGGGACGTGTTAGTAGGAAAGCCAAGAGGCTCTGGGCGATATCTCGAGATCTCACATATGAATGCCTGCGAGAGTATGATCATGACGAAGATGATGCCGACCATGGCGGAAACCTTCTCGGCAACATAGAACCAGTTGATGGAATCGGAACGCGGGTACTCGAGCTCGTACACGACAGTAGGAAGCACAATGTATTCGTAGTGGTTCGCGAAAGTAAGGTTGTGCGGGTACGCCCGGCTCGCACTGTTTGCCTTCCCGCGCAGCTCATCGGCAAGGCCGTCGATCTCCCACTTGATGATGCGCTCGAAGATGTGGATCTGATCCACGTCGAGCGGCTGGCCGGACTCAATGGCGGCGGCTATCTTGTCCAGGTCCGTGCCAGCCGGGCCGACGTTCTGCGTCATGGACAAGCGGCGCTCCTTCATTTCCATGGCCGACGGCGGGTTCGCAAGGTGGGAGGTCGAGATTGCGGAGGCCGGGGGGTTGGTTGCCGACGGCGACTGAATGGGGGCGATGTTCTCTAGTTTCTTCAGCTTTAAGAGCAGCGAGGTACGTCTTTTGTAGACGGAGGAGAGATAGCCGTTGTAAAATGCGTAAGAGTGCTGCTTCATGAGCATGACGATGCCGTGGAGAACGAAAAAGACGGTGTGCGTCCAGGGCCATTCTCTCAGCAGGGTTAACTCTATCACACCTCCGATGAACATGGTTTGCCAGAGCTGGGGTCGCAGTTAGCGATGTCAGCCCAGATTAGGAAGGGTCCCGAAAGGAGGTCGAGGCATAGGTAGAGAGAGAATGGTGAAATTGAAGTAGCAACCGCGAGTAACGACGCCAGCAAGGGCTTACATTCTGAATGATCCAGCCTTCCCTGTCCCAATCAAGGTATCCAGCAAAGATGAGTTTTTGGAAAATCCAGCCAACACCAGTAATGCCGCACATGATGCCATCCGAAAACAAGAGCACGATGACTGAGACTTGTTAGATCTGTGAAGTGACCGCTCAAGGGAGGGGTAGGAGGCAATAGATGCGAGGCAGACTAACCGTCCCGGCGGAACATGTTCTTCATAATCTCGTTCGTCCCCAGCGGCGTGCCGTGGGCTTTCCAGTTCTCAGCAGCAATTTTCATCATGAACAAGAAGACTGCCAGCCAGAACAGGGTGTAAAAGCCGTGGAAGGGGCTGTTGGCGGCATCTTGATTCTGTCTGTCAAAGGTGGAGAATTGCCGAGTAAAAACCAGGTCACTGAACTTGCCTGGCCGCTTAGGCTTCTTGGGATCCTTGGCCTGCGTCAAATAAGTAAAAAGAAAGAGAAGTCCTGGAGGCGGTGGCGAAATATGGGCGAGGACATACTCTTTCTAGACCCCTTCTAATGAGGTCCCTCAGCTCCTTGTCGTCCGCAGCAAGAACATAGGCATTCAAGTCGCCCTGACTTCTGATCCGCTCGGTGGCGAGGGGTGGCAGCTGCTCGTTGCTCGAGTTGGAAGATAGCATGGCGGAATCCTGGTGTGGAGGCGATTCGATACCATCAGTTCCCTGCGCAGGCAAAGCCTGGGTAGCCACAAGGCCATTGCGCTTCCGGCGTGTCAAGAGCCTCACTGGAGACTTGGGAGGCTCATCGTAGTCCTCCTCACTAGGGGTGTCTGACGCGGTTGCGAGACCGTCGATAGAGTTGTTGACAGCCTTCATGGCCTCACGAAGCGCTCTCGGCGCCGGAGATGCTGCGCCGTTCTCCTTCCCCTGGCCATTGGAGAGGCTCGGAGCATCGCGTTCATTACGACGTGCATCGTCAATGGGCTCCGAACCGGTCTTCGCCATAATATGCCTTTGCCTCGAAGGCGGGTATGTAATAGCCTAGATTGAAATTCCAGGTTCAATCGCTTTGCAGAAACCGCAATTGGCTTATAATTGGACCATAGGCGCCACGAACCGAGTCGCAGATATTGATTCAGCGACGTTTCGCTATTAAACGCGGGACAGGCAAAATGGAATAATTGCTGAAAACCTGTATAATTAGGAGCAGTGAGGTGAGATGAGGTGACGTGAGTTGAGAACCGCGCAGCTGAGGCGGTGCTACTTAAAACCCACGGACGTTGTTGGGCCTTGTTGTAGGAGATGATGTGTTGAATCCTTTTTGCGGCAGCTACCTCTACACCTGCAGATGTGGCCAAGAGAACCGAGGCCAACAGGCTTGGCTTTAAATCAATCCATAATCAA
Organism: Reticulascus tulasneorum; assembly: GCA_001557505.1. Classification (NCBI taxonomy): domain Eukaryota; kingdom Fungi; phylum Ascomycota; class Sordariomycetes; order Glomerellales; family Reticulascaceae; genus Reticulascus; species Reticulascus tulasneorum. The sequence continues at coordinate 1,106,168 of LSAX01000012.1, read as the reverse complement.
TGATCCATGGCTTGCGGCTCCATCGGAGACTAAATAACCCTTTTTGAGCCTCTGAAGTTGTCCTATTCGCCCAGATGCCACAGTGATTGACCGAAGATTCCGAGCTCTCTGATGTAATGCGTTGTCTGGTGTGTCATTGGGGACAATGTTTGCCAGGAAGCTCCCTCTCGGTGAACGGGGGTTCGGCCTGATGGGACGCCCGATACGATCTACAATTACGACGATAGGACGCCTGGAAAGAAAAAGTCCCGGACTTTCAGAGCGCCAGGCATCGACGGGCACTTTTATCTTGGTACCTAAAGGGCCACTGCGAGCACCTGGAGACTTGAACTGTACAGGGCAGCCCACAAGGTAAATCTGCTCAGCTACTCAGGAGATCCCCCGGTTCTGTTAGTCTTACATCATCATGGATATGCGGTCCATGCAGATCATATCTAGTTATCATCTATTCCTCTTAGGATGCTGGTTTATGTAGTCCTGGTGGGGGCCATGCCACTCTGTGAATGAGATGGTACATTCCACCCATCAATGTTGAATTAGTAGGCTGTCTGCTCAGAGGTTGGGAAACGCTAAACATATACACACTGTGGGGAACTGGGGACCCGTCGAGATTTCTTTCAACCTTATGAGACATGCATGCGAACATGTCACAACAGTCGAGGACGAGAGAGAGTTACCAGAACATACGTCACATCTTTTCAGGGACTCGTTAAAATAAGCAGCAGAGCGTGACAGATTCACACAACTGACAAACTTACTTCAATGGCGGCACAATGGCTCCTCAAGTACAGGAAACCGAGTGTTAATGTGTGCATTCACACAGTGTAATGCACTGACCAGCCAATCCTTACGTAAGCCTCGACCTCTCTGCCGGCGAACCTATTCCAAAACTTTTTTTGTTACTTCGTGCCTGTCCATGTCTGACCGAACCACAACCCCGAGCCTCTCCGCATCTTCGCCATCTTTCAAAAGGGACTGCTTCATCAGGCCCCTCACATAACCTTGTTCATTCGGAATACAAACCCCCTTCTTATACACAGAGTCACTCTCAGAGAGAGAACTCGTCATGTCGCGCAGTGGCGGAACCACCTTATACGTGACGGGCTTCAGCCACGGCACTCGCGCCCGAGACCTTGCCTACGAGTTCGAACGGTATGTCAACTGATATCAAAACCACCTCGATACCTCCGTCCTACCTATGAATGCGAGACAACCCCCCGAGCGTCTTCGAAACTCCCCTCTCCTTAGTCCCCCCCATACGCCCTCGTCCACGTCCTCGTCCTCGCCTCGCCCTCGCCCACCCCCCCCCAAAATATCAACCTCTCCTCTCCTCGTCCGTCGATGCGTCCTCGTTCAAGCAGTCCATTCCTGCTTGATCCGCTCGCTCGCTCGCTCTCCGAATCGTCCGCCAGCCGGTGGCATAGCGCTCGAGCCTATATGTCTTCACTGCGAGGAAGCCGGATTTACCATTTTCTCCCGCTTGTGTCGTTTAGGGATGCTGACAACATGGACGCTTTTAGCTATGGACGCCTGGTCCGATGTGATATTCCAGCTCCACGGTCCGCATCCAGCAGACTGTAAGTTATTCCATGCCTGGCTTCGGTTCCAATGGTCCCGCCTGCTGACTGCTAACCCATATAGCTTCGCGTTCGTTGAGTATGAGGATCGACGTGATTCAGACGATGCCTACCACGAAATGCACAACAAAAGGATCGGCCGCGACGATATACTAAAAATCGAGGTACTGCGGGAAATGTCCCAAATATTCTGGCTGGGAAGCTGACGCATGGCTAGTGGGCACGCACCCCTCCCTCGGCATCCTGGCGCTTCGACTCTGGTCGGGACCGCGAGCGGGCTGAACGACCTGCAAGACGATCCTCTCCCCGTCGTGGACGTTCCCCATCCCCGCGACGTAGCACGCGTGACTACTCGCCGAGGAAGGACGACCGACGCGATCGCGACCGTGACTACGACCGCGATCGTCGTGACCGGGGAGATCGATCTCGCAGCCCAGACCGACGGTAAGCATGCCACACCCGAACCCGGATTGACAAGTGCTGCGACTGACGTGCGCTCCGTTTGCAGTGAGCGGGACCCTAAGGATGAGCGTGAGGACCGAGACCACCGCGAGAACGGCACGAACGGCGATGATCGAAAGCGTAAGAAACAGCCGGCTTCACCCTAGCAGAGCATTGAGCATGTAAGCTGACAATCACTTCAGCAACCGTCGACAGCCCACCGCCTGTTCACGATGACCTGGACATCGCAGAGTGATAAGTATCTTGGCAAATCCCAGCTGGTTAGGTTGTGCACGGGATGCCCCAAAATTGACAACAAAAATCGGTTCCTTCCTGGGCCACTGATATCTCTCTTTCTAATTGTCTGTATCATCTCCTTACCATCAAAAGGGCTCTAGTCTCGACGCGAACCGGTTCCGCTCTTCGAGCTTCCCATCGGCTTCGGTTTTGCGACGTAGAAGACGGCATTCGACGCCTGTAGAGATTAGATTGCTATTTTCGGCGGGCATAGTCCATCAATGGGTTTGAACGCGGCGGTGGAAAATGTTTAGTAGGTAGTTTCCGCTTAGTCGAAGAAATCGAACGTAGATTCTCCGTAAAGTGCACGAGGAACAAGGATCGGGAGGAAGAGCAAACTGCAGCGTGACGAATTGTTCAGCCGCACCGTAGAGACCGGCATTGCCAGTGTCCGTACGGAGCAGCAAGATATGAGGAAGATATGAGGATGAGCCGCGTGGTGGTGGTGCTGGTGGTGCATGTGGTCTATTCCGTGTGCGTCTTGACCAGTCTTGACTGTGGCTCATGACTATTCGCTAAGCACGCCGTCATCTTTGCCCAAGCCAGCTGACCTCAAGCCCTGCAACGAAGGGCTATTAATTTATCAGCCTAGAGGCCCTATCCAGACTCTCACCCAACAGTGACAGCCAAATATAGCATTTGAGAGCATCTTCCAAAACCAGCTGGACTGCCCAGGCAGGTCGAGTCTAGGTAAGTAGGTAAATTCACGTAGTCAATGGGATGCCGAACGCCGTCGGCTGGCTTCCGATGCAACCCGGACAATGCCGATAAATTGGAGAACTCGGGCTGTTCTTATCGGGATCCCCATGGCTTCTTAGCTCGCAGGCTCGTCACATCATCATGCACGATCTGATGCGGGCATGCAGATGGGATGATTACGGTGAGTTGGGATGGGCCTGTACGGGCGTGGTAGGCCGTCCGAATAGTGCTCGTAGGTTGCATGTATTCCCCGTAGGATACGGGTGTGTGTGACATAACCTCGGTACCAGTTACAGCGATGGGAATTGGAGGCAGTGGGTTTCTGGGGGTCTCTAGACTAGTCCAACTATTACCTTTTCGCTTGGCGTTGATGGGTGACCTGGTGGTGCAGGTTCTGCGCCCCTCAGCTTGCGCCAATTTTGAATCACACTGTGGACTGCAAGTGAGACTTTGTCTCGCCTCCGGTTCCCATCTTCACTTGCGCAGCTCGAACTGCGTGAATTCCACGTCTCCCTCCAACAATTGCAGGTTAGACTTGTCTCTTTGACGGCGGTAGCCCACTCCAATTGTCGTCATCATTGTGGAGCTGAGATGCCCGCGGCCCCCCCTAGACTAATAACTGTGGATTGTGCGGGTTTGCTTTAGCCACTCTCGGAGCGAAAGCTGTCTTGGTCCGCGCGCCTCTGACCTACCACATCTCTGCCCTGCTGAGGAGATGCCTTTTCAAAACCTCTTCTTCCTCTCAAACAGACATTCGACTTGATCCAACGGCTGTCGTATCTGACTCGAAGCAGAGCCTGCCTGGCTGACTTCCGGAGAGCCTGCCATCCCCATCAACCTTGAACGAGAAAAAGTCTTCGATCACAGTGCGAGGCCCTTTCAACCTGCCAAACTATCGACTTCGAGAAGCCTCACGCCTACGACCCGCGTGCCACCAGCGTCTTCGATACCAGCTGTCACTAGTACAGGAGATAGTCTTCGGAGACACTCCCATCTCTCGTGCTTTTACCAACGGGCTAGTCGCATTGGACGAGCGAGTCGGCGCGAGCGCAGACTGTGATCTCTTGCGACCAGGTCTCCAGGCGCAACCCCATGATCGACGCCTCTCCCTATCTCTCTCCGACTATGTCGTCCTTCTCTTCGAAAAGCTCCCTATAGAAACCCCCGATTTCAGACGTTCGAGACAGTCTTACAGAGCATCCTTTCTGCCTCCTGCAAGAAGCGCAAACTCAAGACCAGTACATAAAGAAACGTCGAAAGCTTTAAATGCCAGAAGATCCACTGCACTACAGTCGAGATCTGGCGTTCTGTGGTGTGGCAGTCGGTTCAAGGCCTTGCACATTGCAATAACACACGCCCACCCTGAAACCCCACCCGAGCCTTCAGCATGTCGACAGTACGTCATATCCCTCAGGGCAACCTGGTGTGCCGTGCAGTTTGGGCTTGTTGCTAACTTGTTCTGCAGTCACAACGTGACATATCGCAACCCAAAGATGCGACTCCCCCCGAGCGGTACGTGTACCTGCGCGAGACCGTCTCACAGCCTGTCATTGCGGCTTTCTGCGCCGGTGGCGTGGCAGGCGCCGTATCTCGAACGGTCGTATCCCCGCTGGAGCGACTGAAGATTCTGTTTCAAGTACAAAGTGCTGGGCGAGAGGCGTACAAGCTGTCTGTTGGTCAGGGCTTGATGAAGATGTGGAGGGAAGAGGGCTGGAGGGGCTTCATGCGCGGGAACGGGACCAATTGCATTCGCATAGTCCCCTACTCTGCCGTTCAATTTGGGAGCTACAATTTCTACAAGAGAGTATGTGCCCCGGCTGCCCTTAAAATCAAGCTCGCCCGGCGCCAGGTGCCGTCGGCCAGGCTGGACACTAGTTGCTAACCTCTGTGTGACAGAATTTCTTTGAAGCCTACCCTGGCGCGGATCTGTCCTCACTGACCAGGCTGATATGCGGCGGTGCGGCCGGCATAACCTCAGTCTTCTTCACCTATCCTCTCGACATCGTGCGAACACGGTTGTCCATCCAGTCTGCATCTTTTGCTGAGCTTGGAGCCAAACCGAAGCAACTGCCCGGCATGTGGTCAACAATGACGCTGATGTACAAGACTGAAGGGGGAATCCTCGCGCTCTATCGCGGCATTGTCCCAACCGTGGCTGGTGTTGCGCCATACGTAAGCTCCATTTCGCCGCCCTTGTTGACGGACCGGCCTGCTCGTGTCTTGTGCTGATCTTTCGTAACAGGTCGGACTGAATTTCATGACATACGAGTTAGTCCGTCAATACTTGACGCCTGAGGGTGATAAGAACCCGAGCGCCGTCCGAAAACTTTTGGCTGGTGCTATATCTGGAGCTGTGGCCCAAACATGCACATACCCCTTGTAAGATTTCTCCTCGTCGTACCTCAATTCACTTGCATACTCACACACTCTTCCTCTTAGCGATGTATTGCGCCGCAGATTTCAGATCAATACTATGTCGGGGATGGGCTATCAATACAAGTCCATTCCCGACGCCGTCAAACTAATCATTGCCCACGAAGGCATCAAGGGGCTCTACAAGGGCATTGTTCCCAACCTGCTTAAAGTCGCGCCGAGTATGGCATCCAGCTGGCTCAGTTTTGAGCTGTGCCGCGACTTCTTCGTCAGTCTGAAGCCGGAAACCGACGAGGGTCGTGTTGTTTGATATGGATGAGCGGGTTGTTATTCTGATATACCAAAGGGGCATTGGGTGGCTGGCTACTACAAAAATTCCGGAATTTGAGCATGGGGCGGTTATTGACATACATAGACAAATGACCTTCGCACGGGGTCATGTCCAGGCTTTTTCTTGCCTCTCGGGTCTGTTCTTGCGACAACGGCACATGGCCAGGAGGGTTCTGGTAATAGCTGGGATGGGGGGTTTTCTCCGGCATTTTCAGAGGCCGAGGGGGTCTGCGGGTGGACAGGCAGCTGCCAAACTACCAGGGCTGGCTACTAGAGTTCAGCTTTAGAGGAGACGTCCACAACGGGCATGTTAGACCAACGCTGATCAGCAGCTCCGCTACCGTACACGAGATAGCAGGTTAATATATGTATAATGTATATGACAAGAATGGACTTGACGAATGGTCTCATGTGCCCATTATCTCCCCTTTGACAGTGTTTACACTTCTTCACTATTTCCCTGCGTAGCCTTAATATTATTCAACATCAATGTTATTACTTTATTGCAGAAACGTAGCTTCCATGTAACCATCGATAATGCAGAAGAACATCAGCCAGGGTCTTCCCCGGCTCACCGAGAAAGCGAGATCACGTGATCCACCAGGAAACCTCCACAGATGTTGATGCCTTGCGGCCTGAACCCCCCACCACGACCGAAAAAATGCCCTAATTGATAATTCCACACAATTCGCTTGGGTCACCTCACCTCCAAGAAATTTCCTTGCACCCTTCCTCCAACCCATCACGAACCACCACCGCCCAACCGACCTCAGATCCCCAGCCATCGAGTCGTCGCCGTCACAATGGGTACGTAGGAAGCAAGAATGTCTTCAAAACCTTTCCATGCGAGTGGAGCAATCCGCGTCTTGAGCATGCTTGAATCAAAAGGCTGATAGATGTTTCTTCTGAAGGTATTGATCTGAACAGCCATCACGTGCGGAATACGCACCGCAAGGCGCCCAAGAGCGACAATGTCTACCTCAAGCTCCTAGTCAAGCTTTACCGCTTCCTGGCTCGTAAGTGGTTCGGGCGCGGCCCTCCCTCCATGAGGATGAACTGACTCCGAGGAAACAGGCCGAACCGATTCCGCGTTCAACAAGGTCGTCCTGCGCCGACTTTTCATGTCTCGCATGAACCGACCTCCCGTTTCCCTCTCCCGAATTGCCGCCAATTCCAAGAACGGAAACGAGAAGAAGTTGATCGTGGTCGTTGGCACCGTAACCGACGACAACCGTGTCCTTGTGATCCCCAAGGTCACCGTCGCTGCCCTGCGATTCACGTCCACTGCTCGCGCTCGGATCCTCGCTGCTGGAGGCGAGACCTTGACTCTCGATCAGTTGGCTCTCCGTGCCCCAACCGGCGCCAACACCCTCATCCTCCGAGGACCCAAGAACTCGCGCGAGGCGTTCAAGCATTTCGGCTTCGGTCCTCACAAGCACAAGGTAGGCTCGTCCGGCAGAATTGGATGTGACAGTGCACTAATACATGGCCTTAGAAACCTTATGTCGAGTCCAAGGGTCGCAAGTTCGAGAAGGCTCGTGGCCGAAGAGCGTCCAGAGGTTTCAAGGTGTAAGGTGGGAGTGGATGAGAAGATGGTCACACATCGGATTGGTTGGCATGCCTTCGTGTTATGCGATGGCCGACGAAGGATTTACCCTTGCCTACAGAGGCTTTTTGCGCATGGTATTGGCGTGGTTAGGTACAAAATTATGGTAGCTGCATGAATTTTTAAGTGGCATTCTGCCATACACAGATTACACGCCGTGTGGCTTTGTCTTGTCTCTCCTATCATACATACATGGTATCACGTCGTGCGTAGCAGTCCAGTCCCATCCTGAATTACTCCATCATGGAGCGGCCCTCCCCCTTCTAAAGTCGCACTTCCTTTTCGCCGGAGAGCAACAAAATATGACTCTTTTGAATCCTATAGAACGTTGAGTAAAGCCTGTTGCACGGGACAGAAATGCAAGAACTTACACTTCGGGATGACTCGGGCTTTTCGCGGTGGACTTTGGAGAAAAGCGTCTTTAGCTTTCTCTCAAACTCCTTGTCCTCGGCTCCCTGGTAGAATTTACATATGAAGTGTCCGCCGTTCTTGAGGGTATCGCTTGCGAACTGGAGCGCGGCGAGGCAGAGATCCTTCACGCGGGTGACAGCGTTAGCGTCCGGGGCCACTGGGGTAAACGGTTCCGAAGGGGAAATTTACCATGCTGCCGGCGTGGTCTCTGAAGGGATTTCCACTCGTGTTCATCATCCTATGATAGGGATTACTAAGACTGTTCACCCGAAAGCCAGTGGTCTGGTCCCAAGGTGCTGACATGTCACTTAGAACTATCTGTGTTTGATTGTCAGCTCAGTCGTGTTCGCTCCCGTCGTTACTGCGGCACGGGGGCAAACTTACATTGACTAGGCGATTCTTCTTGAGGTCAGGACTCTCTGCGGCCGCAGGGTCTTCGGTGGGCGACGGCGCCCTCTCCATGTCGATGTAGCTCGGCCGATCTTCGACCAGGGACGGGTCGTCGTCCTCGATGCTCTCTTTCTGGCTCTGAAGCGTGCGCCGGAGCGCGGCGTCCGTGATGAACTGCTTCACCATGTCCTGTACGTCCGGCGACAAAAAGTTGCCTTGGATGGTCGAGACGCCCCGAGGGGGTTGTGCCGGGATGATGTCGATGCCCAGAACCTGGCCATTCGGCTTCGTTCTCTCTACGGCGACCTAGTGCGGGCTCATTTAACTTTGCACCGAACAAATTCGCCAGTGGGCAGCCATACCTGTGACCAACTACCCGGAGCATAGCCCTGGTTCACGCTCAGCCATGCACTCTTGTCAGTATCGCGTGCCACTTACGAGATCCACCACTGTTTGCCCGGCCTTGAATATCCTATACTTCGCATCCATCTACAAGAAACCCCTCGTAAGCTTCTCGTGTTTTGAGAATGTTGGGAAATCACGGAACAGACCTCAAGCAGCTTGAAGGCAGCCCTGCTCTTGAGTCCCTGGACCTTCGCGTCTCGCGCGTACATGTCCTTTCCCTGTCGCTGCTTCCATCGCGAATTCGATGATGACGCTCGTCTTTGGCAGCATTGCTTGACGAGTCCTAGGGCCGTATTTGGATGGAGTATAAGCCTGCTTGTGGCTCGGCATGCCGGCAGGGACATGTCCAATGCCGTTCGCGGCAAGGTCAGTAGACCAACTTTAGATCGTCCCTGAACCAAAGGATCCTCTCACATCGGCAACACTTGATGCTTGGATGGCAAAACAAAATTCAATAGTATAAACACATGTTGAGAGCTCCGAGAAATTAAGAAACAAGATGCGCGCGAATTGATATGATGTGAGGAATCAGAGTCGTGGCATATTGTAGACAGTGGAACAGCTCAACTTTTCACATGAGTCTGTCTCCGTGGCCACAGTCTTGCGCACTGTAAATAACACTGTACATTTATAGCAACCCATAGATCCTTTGAGCAGGGTTTCTGGGTTTGCTTGAGTAGAGAGCATTCCCAGTCTTACTACTTACTTATTAACGTCCTTGATAGGTCGCATGCGAAAACACGGGCACTGAGGTATCAATCGAGGACAGCTTCCAGGTCACAGGAAATGCAATCTCTTCCTTGAATGAAGGCGTAATCATACAAAGGCATTACACCAATCCAACAAACCAACAACCTAAAACGCCAGTTATGCAAGCCTATCTTTTCATCATTCAACCAGTGTCCTTCCCAGCCCAGTCCGTAGCCGTCAACTCATTCATCGACCCTCAGGCCAGGAAGCTCGCGTGCACACCTCTCCTGTCCTTCTTGAGTGGTGAGAATGTAGCCCCGCCGAACGCATTCCGAACCATCCCCAACGGCCCCTTGCCGAGTGTTCTTACAGGCGCGAGCGGAGCCTTGGCTGGGCGTTTGACAGCCTCGACCTCTTCCCCGTCAAACAGGGTTTTGGTTGCATCTCCAACCAGCTTGCGCTTCTTCTTCTTCGGTTCTGGGTTCGGCCCACTTGAGCTGCCGCTGCTGCTACGTGCCTCTGGGGCCTTTGCTTTGAGATCCAGGACCTTCTTTGCTACCGAGACATGCTTCAGGGTGGATGCGTTCTCCTCTCCCGCCACGTCGGGCTCTTCCATTACCTTGTCGAGAGTAGCCTCCGCTAATGTAATCTTCTTGTTGAGAACCGGAACGGGAGCAGCTATATTTCTTTGAGATGGCGAGGCTTCAGCCAGTGCCTTCTTGGGTCTCCCACGGGCTTGTGCTTCCTTCTTCGGCCCCTTGCTTGCCTTGCTTGTAGGCTTGACAGGTTGCACATTCTGCTCGGCAGGAGCTGGTTCTTCCTGTGCCTCGTCGACGTGGGGGATGTGTGTCGTCTCGGCATCATCTTCTTCATCCTCGTCGATCGGAAAGTCGATGTTGAGAGTCTTGGTCCGGTTGAGGAAGGGTGTGATGGAAAATGTTGACTTTTCACCTACGATTGTGTGTTCCATACCCCTCTTCTTAACAGGTCGTCTGGCTCTCGACTCATCTACGTCGAGAGTCACGGTGGTCAAGTCATCAGTTGCCATTTCATTGGCCCGCCGTTTCCTACCGGCCTGGGACTTTGTGCCGGTAAGCCTCACGCTGGATTCTACCATCGCCCGAGGTGCCTGGTGGGAGTTCGCCAGCTCTGATCGACATGCCTTGAGCTCATCCTGCAGATTTCGCAGCTTTGATTTGAGGTTGTCCAATCTTTGCTCTAACAGTTCGTTCTTGGCATGCGATTCTGAGAGTGCAACTTCTCCCTCCTTCCGGGCTCGTTCCTTTTCTTTCTTCTCAGTGAGCAGCTTTTTCTCGAGATCTTGGACTTTTCGTTTCAGCTCCTCTTCTGCCGTTGTACTTTTGTCGAGCTGCGTCGTTGACAGCGCTGCCTCTAGTTCTGTTTGAGCGCGCTCTTTCTCCCGCTTTTCCATCGACAGCTTCTTTTCAGCATCTTGAAGTTTGCGACGCAGCTCGTCTTCGATCGCGTTGTTATCTTCCTTTTGCGCCGAGTGTTGTCGTGCACGCTTTTCGGCGGCAAGCTCCACCTCGGCCATATTGAGTTGTCGTTCTAGAGATAGCTTCTCCGATACAATCGTCTGCTGGTGTGTAAGCTGCGATCGCAGATGTTCCAGCTCTGGCTTGATTGTATTGATCTCCCTCGATAGGGCGAGCTTTTCCGCCAGTATCTTGGCAGAGTCTTGGGTTACGGTACTGAGGGATTCCAGCTCCAACTGTAAGTTCTTATTAGACGAAGCCGATGACTTGCTACTCGCCGCAATCAGAATGAGTTTACTTACCTTCAAGTTCGAAAATTCGCGAGCCTGAGCTTTCACCTGCTTTTGCTGGCTCAGCAAGGCTGATTTGGTTGTCTCCAGGTCCGCGCGAGCTTGCTCATATTGGTCGGAAAGTCGGTTGACATTTTCGTCTTTCTGCGCCAGCTGTTCCCGGAGAGTGTCTATTTCGCCTTGCAATAGATGCTTGCGCACCTTTAGACGCCGTGCTTCCTCGTCCTTAGCCACCAGCTTTGATTGCTGGACATGCTCTTGGTGCTTCATCTCCAGCTCATGTATGGCACTCATTCTCTGTAGTATAGGATTAGTCTGAAGTGCACGCGTGGTAGTCGTAGTGGTATGCGAGGTGTGTATTTACCTCGTCCGCGTCCATTTTCCGTGTTGCGACTGGCATGGTGGAAACGTTGCGCAGACGCGACAGTGTGAAGATATGTCGTTTTTTTTATACTTGCCTGAGAACAAGCGCTGTGTGAATGTTATTGAGTCCAACTTGGACCAGGTCTAGTCTCTCCAAGACAGGAGCGTTGATATGAAGGTAGCAATTTGATGGTTCCTAGGAATCGCGATGACCAGGCATGGGATGGAAAGGTGTGTTTGGGGTTATGCCTCAAATCTGCAAAGTAAACATGGTACCTAAATTGGTTAGAGCGCGCCCGCTTTTCTGCACGTGCTGAGAGGAGGGCAAGTCACAATGTACCCCACTACGCTTGCTGTAAGACAGGACCTGGATAAAACTATTGCCGAGAGCCGAAGGAAGTGAGGCGTCAGCATATGCAAGTGGCCCGTGCACTACCGTACCTGTCCTTAGCTGGGGGATGGTGTTTGAGGCCACCTTGAGACTTGCCGCAGCAAATCCACGACTTTGGTCATTACTCAACCCAAGACCAGGCCAATTGGCCCCGAACAACAATCATCTCGACATTGTCAGCTCTCAAGCTGCATATCGAGCTTCGGCAATTCTCTCCAACATGCGTTGGCTACCTTCTTTCCTGACCTTGTCAGTTTTGGCGATTGGTTCCCTGGCCGCGAAGAAGACTTCAGAGGAGCGATTCACCGAATTCCACAAGAAAGCTCTATCCTCGTCTCCTGTCAAACTCGTCGACTCAAGCTACAAATCCCTGACCTCAGCACCGCGCGACTACACCGTTGCTGTCTTGTTGACTGCGCTCGAGTCTCGGTTCGGTTGTCAGCTTTGTACCGAATTCCAACCAGAATGGAACCTGCTGGCTCGGAGCTGGACCAAGGGTGATAAAAAGGGCAACTCACGTCTAATTTTTGGTACCCTGGACTTTGCGGATGGCCGTGAAGTTTTCCTGTCGGTACGTTGATGGCCGGCCACTCCTCGATGTTGTGAGCGCCACTGCTGACCTCACGTCTGATAGCTCGGCCTGCAAACTGCGCCAGTGCTTCTCCTGTTCCAGCCCAACCTTGGACCTCACGCCGTCGCGGCTCAAGAGCCTCTGAGATATGATTTCACGAATGGGTGAGTGCTCTTGGAATTTGCGATAGAGCTTGCCTCTGGCTAACCAGAACCAGCCCTCAAGCCGCGGAGCAGGTTCATGCATGGGTCGCCCGTCATCTTCCAGACAGACCACACCCACCGGTGAAGCGCCCGATTAACTGGATGCGATGGGGTTCGTCTATTGTCATCATCCTTGGTCTCGGCACAGTCGCTGTGACTGCGTCACCCTACATTTGGCCCGTCATCCAGAACCGAAACCTCTGGGCTGCCTTCAGCTTGATTGCCATTCTCCTATTCACCAGTGGCCATATGTTCAATCACATCCGAAAGGTTCCTTACGTTGCAGGAGACGGTCGCGGTGGAATCACGTATTTCGCTGGCGGTTTCCAGAGTCAATATGGCATGGAGACGCAGATCATTGCCGCCATTTGTACGCCGTCCCCTTTCTCTCGGTCCTATCTACCCGCTAACCAACTTATAGACGGCGTGCTATCCTTCTGCGCTATTTCCCTAACTGTCAAGGTGCCGCGGATAGCAGATCCTAAGACCCAGCAGTTTGCCGTTCTGGCATGGGGAGGCGCAATGTTCCTGATGTACAGCTTCCTCCTCAGTGTGTTCCGCATTAAGAATGGTGGGTACCCATTTTCTCTGCCCCCTTTTATGTAGGGCAAACCTACGAGAAAGGCATGCGAACCAGCAGGAAGGACAAGTTTTGCGACCCAGAACGATTCGACTCTGCATCGAGATGACTCTCTGGCATGGAATGACTGCTAGCTCGTCCAGAGATGGTCAGCAATGTATCTATGGAACCAAAATGTACAACTAGACACAATGGAGGTCCGGGATGCCATGAGATGGATCCCAAATGCTTGCGCAAAACTACGGAGGAAGACAAAACTGAACCGGGTTCTCAAATCCTTTTGATGAATGTGGCGTGAAGAAGATGTATTCGCGTGCAACAGATCCGGTGTCAAGTTGCACCCCCCCGCCTGACCTTAAGAAATGAACTCGCACGTCAATAACTTGCTCACGTCCAGCCTTCGGTCAATTCTATTTTGTTTGATACAGGCCATGAACCCCTCTGGCGGCGCTGCGAACTTTTTGATTAACAGGAGGAAGCTACTATCCTTTACGACATGGGATCGTGGTCTCGCGCGCACATGCTGCAGCAGACTACAACGTCATAAAGGCGATTCTCGGCGCCTTAATTCCCGCCAGACTGTCTTACAGTGGTTTGGGGGTCCCAGCTGATTGCTTACGGTCGACTAGGTGGATCGTCATGGGTCTTGGTCTTGTTTCCCCCATGTTGAAGTGATAGGATGTTTGTCACAGATCCGCACGCGATTGATGGCCCCTTAACGGGCCTCTCCAGAGAGCGACCAACGTCAAATCAGCCAACGAAAGGCGTGCCTCGCCTCGGCCGAGGTGCAAGGCAGAGGGTAAGCTCCAGATCAGGACGGTCCACCGTAGCACTGAAAGGCTGGGCAGCGGAGCCTCCTCATATACCATCGGACGGTCAAGACGTCAGAGTCTCCATGTTCAGACGCGACGGGCAGGAGACACGAGCCCCCGTGGATATTGCGACAGGATCGCCACTGTACCATGAGCATTTCGCTTCCGACACGCACAGTTGGAGATCTTGATTGCTTCGACCTTGGCTGCAGCTTTTCCAAGGCGAATGGCGACAATCATTTGGGTGGTGTCGTGATGCGGCTGTGTTCGCCCGTTGCGGATTCCTGGGCAGGGAGAAGGCACCGCGGATTCCGAAATGAGCAGAGACCGAAGGAGGAAATCCGACTGAAGGTTCCATCAAGCCCTCATTTACTGCCGAGACGCTTAGGCGACTGACAGCCGAGTTCGGCTCTTTAGCCGGACGAGTGAGCTGCGGCCTGGCGCCGGCAAGCAGACGTCTTCCGTCGATCTGGGTTTTCATGCCGGCTAAACATTGAGATGGGCACAAACTGCCTCACCACACTATATAGCGGCAGTCAATATAACCAGTTTCAGATAGCGGCTGACCTCGATTACGAGCTCATTTCCTCGCCCCGTCCGCTGCGCACGCGTGGTCACTTGCTAACTCGAACCCCGTCAGGCTCAGATCGGCCCCGGATACCCCGCACTATCATTTTAAAGTTGCAGGGCGGTAGAGATGGAGAAACTTTGGAGAAAAGCGAGGAGGGCGAGATTGACGAGAGAGAAAGGGGAAGTGAGACTCCGCGGGGGGAGCGGTCACTTGACCATGGCCGCATTTTCTCGATCTTACCCCAGATTTCGCCCAGGTACCCGAGGGGTCCGACTGCATATGCGATCTCTGTCTGTGCCTGTGCGAAACCGCATATTCTACTGCCTCTTTGGACATCTCCCAGGTAGGACGGCGGCTAACACGATGGCCAGAAACAAAAAGATCGACGGAGGAAGACGTGTAAGTTACGAGGACTCTTCTCCTAGGTCCAACCCCCACGCAATCCCTCTTCAAGCCCGTATTTGGACCGCGCGAGTCCCGGCTCCATCGTTTCTCCTTTTCCCTGTATCTAGCAGCCAGAAGGGGGTGGCCAGTCCCTATATGAAGTTGTCCCCACCCGGTACCCTTGGCGGTAGTTCCTGTAAGGGGAAAACAGGCTGGATTTGGCTAAGACGGAGGTAGTCGACGAGCATGTGCATAATAAAATCATCACGATATATTACCGTCTGGTGGTCGTCCTTCTCCACACTCTCTGGGCCTGAACCACATGGGCCAACCAGAAATCGGCCCGTCGGTCGTTCCAACTGGACGATAAATTGAGCTGGCCATATGGGAAAACTGTAAACGGCGGGCGGTTCTCGCAGAGCTCGCAGTCTTTGGGTCGCAATCACGGCACCTACATGAGCCCCGCCTTTTGTGCTGGCCAGCAGATCTTGTCGACAACGGCATTGCCACAGCTCGGAAGCTCGTGGCCGAAGCTCTTTCGCGATGGACGGGCCTGGGTTCCTTATTGAACGTGCGCCTGGAGGGCCAGGGAAGGGGAAATGGCCCCCCAATGAATCGGTCATGATGAAGCCACATGATCGCCCGGGGTTCTCTCCCGAGCTTCTGGCCGATATAAAGGGGACAGGCTGCCCACCCTCCCATCTCCCGAATCTCGTCTGACCAGCCTTGTCCCGGGTCATCAAGCCATCAGTCGTCTGTTCACGACACCCAAGTCACAATGAAGTTCACCGCCGCCACCCTGGCGGCTTTGGCCACCGCGGCTATTGCTGCCCCTTCCCAAACCCACAAGGAGTCGCCTCGCCAGGCCGGATCTGCTTGCGCTTCCGCCGTTTCCCTGAACGCGAAGACCAACATCTGGAAGCAGTATACCCTGCACCCCAACTCTTTCTACCGAAGCGAGATCGAGCTTGCGGCCGAGGAGATGTCGGGTGACTTGAAGGATAAAGCACTTGCGGTTGCTGAGATCGGTACCTTCGTCTGGATGTAAGTTTGGAAAGCTGGGCTTCCGGGGACGGGGCCACCACTGGTTTGAGGATGGATACAGACGCTGACATTTGCACCACTAGCGATACCATCGCCAACATTGAGCGTCTTGAGCCTGCCATTGCCGACGTTCCCTGCGAGAACATTCTCGGTGTCGTCATCTACGATCTTCCAGGCCGTGATTGCGCTGCCAAGGCCTCCAACGGAGAGCTGAAGGTCGGCGAGATCGCCAAGTACAAGTCCCAGTACATCGACCCCATCGTCAAGATCCTGAAGGCCCACCCCAACACCGCCTTCGCGCTCGTCATCGAGCCTGATTCGCTCCCCAACTTGGTCACCAACGCCGACCTGCAAACTTGCAAGAACTCCGCTGCAGGATACCGTGATGGTGTTGCGTACGCCATCAAGAACCTCAATCTTCCCAACGTCATCATGTACCTCGATGCTGGTCACGGTGGCTGGCTCGGCTGGAACGACAACCTCAAGCCCGGTGCACAGGAACTCGCCAAGGCCTACAAGGCCGGTGGCAGCCCGTCCCAGCTCCGAGGTGTCGCCACCAACGTTGCCGGATGGAACGCATGGTAAGTTCAATGACTCGCGAACCACCCTTTTCCACAGTTATGTCGAAAAGGAGAAACTAACACGAGGTAACCAGGGATCTCTCGCCCGGCGAGTTCGCCGATGCTTCTGATGCTGAATGGAACAAGGCACAGAACGAGAAGACTTACGTCACCCTCTTCGGCGCTGCGCTAAAGACCGCTGGCATGCCCAACCATGCCATCGTCGATACCGGCCGAAATGGTGTCCAGGGTCTCCGTGACGAGTGGGGTGACTGGTGCAACGTCGACGGTGCCGGCTTCGGTCAACGCCCCGGCCCAGACACAGGTCTCGAGCTGGCTGATGCCTTCGTCTGGGTCAAGCCCGGCGGTGAGTCCGATGGTACCAGCGATGAGGGCGCCACCCGATACGACTCATACTGCGGCAAGCCCGATGCTTACAAGCCAGCTCCTGAGGCCGGTACCTGGAACCAGGCTTACTTCGAGATGCTCATCGAGAACGCCAACCCACCACTCTAAATTGAAAAAAAGGAAATCTGCTTGGCCACTAAGCCTGCCCCTGATCAAACAACCTTCACACTGTACATATATATAGCTCCGTATATATATCAATAGCTTCCTATGTGGTACATGACTCTTACCTGTGCCTGTGAACATGCAGTGTCCGCTATATCCTTGAACCCGAATTCTCCCGTAGATTTGAATTCTTGTAGCGGAAATAGGTGCTGAGTATCATCCATGGACTCTGCTCTCTCGAAAGGCTTCCCGTTATCTTTCAACTCATCGTATCACCATGATTAAGAACACCGCTCAGGCAGGTAGATATAGACCAGATACCCGAAATAAGGAACGTGATTAACTCTTGTAAGAAAATTAGATCGAATCCATTGTCCAGCGCTCAGGACCGAAGGCCGGAAAATCTAGACTGTTGAGCGCATTAAATCTCCAGCGAAGTCAGAAGATTTAGAGGATGTGTAACGGGGTCTGAAGCAGATCACAGGGACGTTCATAAGGCACAATGTGGTAGCGGTTGCATTGGCACAGTGCCAAGACAGGTAGCATTGACAGTGCAGCATTGTCTTCAACTTGCGCATGCCAACCCGACTGTAGTATTCAGCCGGGCAATCTATCGAGCTATGGTACCTTGCGTATATTGGCTTCAGGCCCATATACGGTGGGCGGAAACAGTTGGACAGTAAACGACAGGGTTGAGCCCTGAGCTCGATGCCCAAGGACAACGACACGAGGGCACATGATTTCAGTTTTAGAATTCACGGGTGGGACGCAAAGGTACATGGGGGAGTTCTCAAAGTGCTTCTTCATGCCAAAAATGATTTTGCCAGGGTTTCGTGTGTTTGTACGGGATGATGTTCAGTGCCCTTTCAAAGGCTATCCTATAGCCAGCAATGCATTCATCCCCTTGACAGTTCGATTGACCCTGTGCATCCGTAAAGACCAAACGAGGAAGCCAGCCTAGGACGCCCACCATGATCTACCATCTCCAGCCTTCCCCAAGCTCGACCAGCTATCAAGAGTCACCCTATGCTCTCGACATCACGCCCCAAGCTCGGATGAGGTTGTCGGTGTAGCCTGCGAACAGGGTCTGGCCATCGGCGCTCCAGGCCAAGCTGACGCACTCCGGCTCCCGGCTCTTCTTGCCGACAGCTGTGAATTCCGGCTTCAGCTCGTCAACCTTGCTCTTCTTCTCCAAATCGAAGATGATGATGCTGCTGGCGGTGGCAGCGCAGAGCCAGTATCGGTTTGGCGAGAAGACGAGGGCGTGGATCTCATCATTGGCGTTCAGGGAGTAGAGATGCTTGGACTCGTTCAGATCCCACAGCATGGTGGTACCATCCTTACCGCCAGATGCGCACAGGGAGCCATCGGGGGAGATCGTGACTGTGTTGATGTATCCGGTGTGGCCGATATGGTCGGTCTGCAGCTTGCAGGTAGAGAGCTCCCAAACCTAACGTTCTCATGTCAGCGACAAATGTCATTTGGAAACCGGAAATATCCAAATATTCAGCTGGGTTGGGAAGGTTGTGGGATCAGTGCATGGTGATTATTTGTCTCATGGCCTGCCGAAGCAGGCTCTGAAGTAGCAAATACTTTTTTAAAGTTGCAAAGCATCATATCGCGGGGGGTTGTCATATTTGAAAGGGTCCGATCTGCGCTTACCTTTACGAGCTTGTCCCAGCCGCTGGAGACGATGACGGGGTTCTGGGGGTTGGGGCTGAATCGGACGCAAGAGACCCATTCGGTGTGACCCTTCTCGGTGATGGTGAACTTGCAGTCACCCAGAGTGTTCCACAGCTTGATCGTTCGGTCTCGCGAGCCGGAAACAATTTGTCTGTTGTCGGCGGAGAAGGAAACGGAGAGGACATCGTTGGTGTGGCCGACAAATCGTCGGGTGGTGGTTCCGGTCGCGAGTTCCCAAAGACGGAGGGTCTTGTCCCACGAGGCAGAGAGGGCATATGCACCGTCCGAGGAGATGACCTAACATATCCACCATCAGCTCAAATGACCAGAGAACAAGAGACCAGCCCTAAGGGAGGAAACATACGCAGTCGGAGACGATGTGGGCGTGGCCGTGGAGTGATCGCTTGGGATAGCCGTATTGGGATTCGTCGCGAGTGAGGTTCCAGATGATCAGGGACTTGTCACGGCTGCCGGACAAGAGCATGTTCGGGCTGCATCACGGGTTAGCAAACAGCTCGAATTTCGTGGCCTCATCGAGCTGGGGGCATTGAAAGTCGCACTTCTCGATGGAGGTAGCCAAGCTGGTGACCCAGCCATTCTGTAAAACATCGCAGTCAGCTATCATGGTGCCATGCATGCAGAATGCTCTCGAGGATCAGACGTACGTGGCCCTCAAGGGTACCCTTGAGAATCAACTGTTCAGCCATTGGGAGGTAAGGCAATCTAGAGGATCAAGTGGTGAGGAAGGGGAAAGAAAGAGCTTTGCGTTGATTCTCTGACCTCACTTTGACCCTGAAGCTCAGTCGATGAAATTTCCGATTTTTTGTGTGGGCAAAAAATTAGGGCCGCAGGTGGCTCGCGTAGTGGAGCATATTGCGGCCAGCCTCGCGTGGGGCAGTAGCCAATCGGCTGGCAGTGGCTGACGAGGCTGATCTGTATCTTCCTTCAATCCTATCAACGATGAGGTAAAATGAGCAAATGCAGACGGGGTGGCAGCATATTTGGATAGGGAAGTAAGATATTTCCATCATATAATCGTCCAACCCAATGGGCTATATTTTGAAGGCAGTGTTTCATTCATTACTATTTCCGCTTGCTTATTGGGTATCAACGCTATGAACAACTGGAAGACCATTGTCTGCCTGCCATCTTTGGGTCCAGAATCGGCACTCTCTTCATGGCTTGAGAGAAGGCCATGATGGGTGGTCGAATTGCTGGCCTTGAGCCTGTGCTATCCTCATTCAAGCTGAGAGACTGATAGAGCAATTCGTAGCCGTCTGCTACAATCAAACTGCCCCTTTTAGCTCTCATGCCTGCTTGCACCAGGAATATGTCCCGAGATTCGACTTAAGTTTCCGGCCAGCGACTGTCGTATCCCAGAATACTGCTCGCTCCCAGCGCCTTAGTCTTTGGTCCACGTGGAGTTGTCTTTGCGATTCCGTCGCTCCTAGCCAGTCCCTCGCTTCCCCTGTCGCTGGACTTCTCTCCGCAAGTGCTGCGCTTCGGCGTTGACTATCATACTGTGGTCCGCAATCTCCAACTGCCGTCCTTGGCCCTTGTTCACAAACTGTTCCATCGCCGCTTCCCATAATGTATACCTCTCCTTGGTCTTTGGATCGCGCTCCGACAGTGACCTGACCTCCTTCTGCTTTCGAATCTTTGCAGCCCTGACCAGCCTCCTAAGAGCCTCCTCTCCCTGCTTTGCGGCCTTGGCGGCCTCCTCGCGAATCTTCTTTGGATCTCGTCCATCATCGTCTTCCATGGGTGTGTACTTGTAGGTGTGTTTGCTAGGGAAGTCAGGGAATGACTTTGGGATATATATTTTCTCATCCTTCTCCGGCTTTCCACTCAATTCCTCGGCCAGCAGCGGTAACGTTGCGTATGCATCGTCGTCGTCGGCTAAGGGGTCGAAATATTCGGGTATCAGCTGGGATTTGGAGATAGGTTGTTTCAGATGAGGCTTCAAGGAGGATGTGACAAGCGTATATCTCTTCAGTGTCGCTTCGAAGTCTGCCGGTGTCGGCTGCTCTCGACGCGCTGCGATGGATACCCGTTTGAGGTCATCTATGAAGGAGGCAATGTCTACAAGCAAGGTTAGAGGAGGCTGCGCAGGAGGGTATAAGGCAAGATCCTACATGTCTCTACAGTAGCTGCGAACTCCTCCATAGCTTCAGCACTTGCGGCTTCGAAACCCACATGATGAAGGGCGAGCCCTATGGCTCGCTGCAAGCCACATTTGGATTGGTAGTCGACGGAAGGAATCGTCAGTTTGCGACTTGCGACGAGATTATCATCGGCTGCAGGCGGCGGCGGTGATTGGGAATCAGTCCTTTGTCGCTTGCCGCCGCGCTCATCTTCGTCATCAGCGGAACTTCGCTTGAGAGGATTTGTTGCCATCGAGGTCGAGAGCATTGAATAAGCGAAGAGTGATTGCGACAGGTTCGTTTCAAACGCGAGTGCCTGGGGAGGAGGGCGGCGACAGTCGCAAATTCGTAGGATAGAGTGGCTATGAAGTATCGCAAGTAGTTCGAAGGATTGACGGAAGCTTGTAACTATGCGAGTTGAACAATATTGTCGTGCTGTAGGGGGAAGTGACGTGTTTCGCGACGACTTGGATCGGGTGGATGGTGTTCGGAGCTTAAATCCAATCCTACCTATTCATGGACGGGTTCGTCCAATGAGGGAAAATTCGAGGCTTGAGCACATTTTTGTCGCCTGAGGCTAGCAGATATTTAAGCCTCCATAGTGCATGGTACCTGAGCCATAGGTAGTACCTAGTCTAGAATACAGGAGCCGCAGCGCCTGCAGACCCCCACGCTTTACTGCCAGATCGAACACAGCTACAGTGCTTTGTTAGGTGATGGTTGTTATGTGCCTTCCAAATGTGTGCGGCAGGCTTCCATTCGGCAGACGACTAGCAGAGGTTGCTTGGATAATTTTACCAACATATTCCTACGGAGGCCAAATATTGTAGGTCTTCATCATGCTCCCATCTCGTACGATCTATGATTTTCATCAGGCGCACCCTTGTCAACAATTGACACCTGCAGTATTGCCATCTGGTAGAAGGCTTATCTCGCATAGTGTGGGCCAGCCCCATCCATCTGCAAGCTATCAACGACAATGTTGGCTTGCATGCCCGTGCCAGAGGGCGGTGAGCATACTAAGCTTTAGTCCAGTGACAAAGGACTCTCTATCTCGATGACCCCATACTCGTAGGTGGCACTAACCCTTCAGCATGAAATCTCGTCTTGTTCGCCAAACAACACCATCCTGGCTACAGGCCTTGAGCGAACCGAAATGCATGACCTGGAGACACTCCGAGATGGTGGCTACCGTGGCCATGGCCTGCAAAGGCTCAAACTCAGCGGCCCATTGACAGAGTTTCCTTTGGAAATCCTGGATCTATCTGATAGCCTTGAACAATTGGATCTGTCCGGGAGCGGCCTCTCCAGTCTACCCGATGATATTAAACTGCTTTGGAAGCTCAAGGTAGCTTTCTTCTCGGATTGTCACTTCACCGTCTTCCCTAAGCAGCTCGCATCATGTCCCAGTCTCGAGATGGTGGCATTTCGGGGGAACCGAATGGCAGAGATCCCCGAGAACGCCTTGCCTGCGAATCTGCGATGGCTCATTCTCACCAACAACCGCATTGAGTCACTCCCCACGAGTATCGGACAATGCCTTCGGTTACAGAAGTGCATGCTAGCAGGTAATCGATTACGCAGTCTTCCGGATGCCATGTCAGATTGCAAGAAGCTCGGCCTGCTGCGACTGTCAGCAAACAACATCGCAACTCTTCCGTCCTGGCTTTTCGAACTGCCGGAGCTGTCGTTTCTCTCAGTCGCGGGAAACCCGTGCTGCGTTCCGGAAGACCCTCGCGATCCTGCATCGACCGATGCCGGCCGCAAGCTACGGAGTGTTGTCTGGCAAGATTTGAAGATCCAAAGTCTGCTCGGCCAAGGAGCGTCTGGTGACATTTACAGAGGGCAATGGACACAGGCCGACTCGGTCTCGGACGAGGTAGCTGTGAAACTCTTCAAGGGAGACGTGACCAGCGACGGTACTCCTCTGGACGAGATGGCTGCTTGCATGGCCGCTGGCTCGCATGATAACCTCATCGACACGCTGGGAAGAATCCACAGCCACCCCGAGAAGAAGGGGCTTGTAATGCAGCTCATTCCGCCTCATTACCAGACTCTCGGCCTCCCTCCCTCTTTGCAAAGTTGCACGAGGGACTGCTACGTGCCCGGGACAACCATTACGGTAGAGAGGTGCATTGGAATTCTGAGTGGAATTGCGGCGGCTGCGACACATCTCCACGACAGGCGTATCTCGCACTGCGACTTATACGCCCACAACATTCTCGTCAACGACGAGGGTCACGCCTTGCTGGGAGATTTCGGAGCGGCCACCTTGTATGACGGCTTGAGCCGCTTCGGCTTTGAAAAGTTGGAGGTTCTCGCCTTCGGTCACTTGATGGAAGATCTCCTTGGCCTAGTTCAAAAAGATGACGCAGGCAGAGAGATATTGTTGGCGTTTCAGCAGCTCGAGGAATTGCATGGGAAGTGTTCATGTGCGCTTGTCAAGGAGCGGCCAGTGTTTGCTGACGTCTCGCAAACCCTCCAGACAATTAGATCTCAAATGGGTTAGAGAGTTTAGGGGTTTAGAGAGCTCGAGGCTTAGAGAGCTCGAGGTTTAGAGAGCTTAGAGCCTTAGAGAACTTGGAGGTTTACAGAGTTTAGACATTTGGAGAGCTTATGTGTCATCCAGGTAGAGTGTTGATTTGTTTCTCCGGAGGGTCCCGTGGCAGTTGGAGAGACCTAGCCTATTGGATCTTGGTTGGCTCGTTTTTGCGCAGCCCCGGACCCGAGGTTGAGAGCTACGTGACTCTTTTCTCCGGATGGATGGGTCATGTCTGTCAGACGGAGGGTGACGAGGAAGATTTTGTAACGTGCATCCCCACAGAGTCCGAAGGAAAACGTACGAGTACTGCAGTCATTTGCAACGTTTCCAATCAAAGTTGGAGCATACGCTTGAAATCTCAACAGGCCAATCCATGTTGCAAGGTACACAAACAAAGGCCGCCATGGAAGAAATGACCAAAGTGTTTTCCCGTAGACAAGAATGAGATTTGAGATTGAACACATGGAACGAAATCCGTTGCAACGTATGCAGGTCAGACTACCGCCGAGGCAAAACATGCAAAGCACCCACAGGGGACTAGTTTACTAAGGGCCAACAAAGGAAGCCCATCACAACCCATGTCCCCCTCTCTCTCGAAGATGGAGGCCCCTGCTGAGGTTGCGAGAAGAGACGGAAGCTAGAGCGAGAAAGAAAAGACATCTGCAGGGTTTCGAATCCTTTCCCGGGGAGCCGTGTGCGAAAGTGTGACCTGTGACCGACTGCATGCATAAGGTATCTGATGGACAACCGGCGAAAGGGAAGAATGAAAAAAAAAAAAAGTTGGATGAAACTGGGTCGTGGTGGTGGGTTGGTGGCTGGGCGATAGATGATTTTCTCGATTTGTTTAATACTTCATAGACGGTATAGGTAGAGGGGGGGGGGCAGGAAGGAGGTGTGATTGTTCGGCTCTCTTGGGACGCTATTGGACATGCTGCCTATAAGTGAGGTTCTCTATCTCACCCTCCGGTCATGTTTAGTCTGAGAAACCATAGGTTTAGGCCCCATGTTGAAGCGAGAGCGAGCGAGCACACGGGGAAGTTTTCCTTTTGGAGGGGCGGGAATCGGCAGGGCTTGCGGACAGTAGGGCATATCGTAAGTTGACTGCCAGATTAATACCTAATTATAGCGGCTCTAATCTGGACTCGTTGCGCTAATCAACTACGACGTAACTACGTGCATACAAACATACCTGGGCAAGCTGGGGTGTGCCAGACCACCTAACTAGACCAGGGCGGCAGCATGTGCAGCTGCGGCCGGGGGAGGAGGGCAATCAAGTGACACACGCGCACACACTTCGGCCGTTGAAGCAGCAGTTCATGGATAGATATATTTTGTAATTAATGGTGCAGAGATAGGGTGTTCATTAAGATCCCGGCCACTCTAGAGGACGTTTCAAGTTAAAACAGACTGGAGTGAGCCCCGGGTATGTAATTAGTATACTTTGATATCTGTCTGGGGGGCCACGCCCAAGATGTTGCAGCCCGCTGCGTAGCCGTTATATCAGGACAGGCACTAGTTAGATTAGGTAAGTAATTAAGGTACTGCATGTACGCTGTAGTTAACTAAGGTAGACTTTTACTCGATAATTAAAGGGCCACACCGGGTGATATAGGAGGGCTGACCTAAAGACTCTGCCCGATTGCATGCTGACCGAAAGAAATCCACGTCCATGCTATTTACTACCTACCTACTATACCTGCCTCCATTTGCCGTGCTGTCAAACTCTTTAGGTTAGTCTACTAGGGGAAGACCGGGGCAGCTCACTACGTAGGAGTAGTAGCATTAGTAGTGGTAATAGTAATCGTGTCTTCCCAAGATCAAGCATCATCAGCAAAGGACACGTGAGGAACTTATTCATCTTTCCCCAAACACGGATAACTCGGGAGATCCTTCGGTCTCGACTTTTGTCTATCACGATCAGGCAGGGGCTGCTACATCGATCTTGCAGGGAGACTCGTCACCTCTCTCGTCAACCAATCTATTCACACATTGTGCCGTGGGCGCAGAGCAGAGCGCGCAAACCGGTCTACAGGGATTTTGTATTTTGCTTTCATATTCACTGTATCCGCGATCAAATCAAATGCTGTAGCTTCTTGGCCGTGTGTGGCCGCCGGCCTCGAGAGTGATGACCCCGCCAAAAGATCTCCCTTATCCGTCATCACACCCCCGCCCTTGTAGGTACCTGGGTGAGGCACAGTAATTACAGGCCACTGCGCTGCACAGCATAGCACTGCACGCACACACCACCTGGCACCTGGCACACACCCCCCCTCACCATCCACACTCAACCTAGGTACCTTAGGTAGGTATTATGATCTACCCGGTTCCTCCCCCCCCCCCCCCTCCATATCACCACCACCACCACTCCGCTTAACTGAAAAGTAAACCCTCCACCCCTCCGCCCATCCCCCACTATCTTTATTTAGTTATTCATACTTAGAAGCTGCCCTCACCGTTTCCAACCTCGCACGCCTGACTATCCCTTTTTCTCACTCGCATCGTCTGGGCACTGGAGGAGAGCCAGACAGAGTGAGAGAGAGTGAGAACAAGTCACTGCATGGCCGCTACTGACCATGTTCCCCTTCGACACAAATGCTCTTCCTCACCTGTCAACTCGGAAAGCCCTGCTGGCCATCGACTTCCAGAATGAGTTCCTGGACAAGGACGGCGCACTGCCAGTCACCGAACCCGAGGGCTTCGTCGACCGCACAGTCAACTTGACGGCCGCGTTCCGGAAAGTCGGTGATGTCGTGTGGGTATGCACCGAGTTCGACAAGAGCCGTCCCGCTTCCAGCGAGAAGATCCTGGCCACCGACGAGATCCCTCTACTCACCGCGCTTGCTGCCCGTGCAAGACGGAGGACCCCTCCCGCTGCCGGTGATACTTCTGCCGCCGACGTTGACCGTGACCCTGAGGCCTTCCTCAGTCACGGTGGCCCGTCATGTGTGCGCTCCGGCTCGTCAACTTGCCAAATGCCCCCCGCCGTCAAGGATACCATTGGCCCGCGCGACATAACCTTCATCAAGTCTCACTACTCGGCCTTCAAATCGGGCCAGCTGCTCCAGATGCTCCGGGGGAAGTTCGTCACCGAGCTGTACCTCTGCGGCTCCCTTGCCAACATCGGTGTCTACGCCACCGCCATCGATGCTGCCATGTACGGCTATTCCATCACCGTCGTCGAGGACTGCTGCGGGTACCGGAGCGATCTTCGGCAGAGCAGCGCGATCCGTAGTCTTGTCGACGTGACCGGCTGCGAGGTGATCGACGCCGAACAAGTCATTGAACTGCTTCAACCCAAGCCGCCCAAGCCAAAACCTGTCGCCTCGTCTCCGCGCCACGTACAGAGGAGGGTTGCGGGACCGCCTGGGGGGAACAGCAAGACACCACCCGTACGTTCACCAGCTGAGTCTCCAGATATTGATGAGAAGTTGGCCCGACTCACACTAGCCGGTGCATCTACAGCCTCGACGGATCAGCCACAGAGCTCAGAACCGCTTCAGCCCGTGGTAGTCTCTTCGTCTTCAAAGCTGGAAGCAGATCCTGAGGCACAGCCAATGGCGCCGTCCTCTCCAAGTGCTAATGAGTCACACGTCGAGGCAAGCCACAAAGAAGCTTCCAGAACTACCTCCACAAGAGACTCGCCCCTAAAAGGGCAGCCAAACCACGGGATTGGAGCAGCATCTAGCAAAACCATTGTTCCTGAACCTGTACTCGTAGAAACGACCGCAAAAGACGGTTCAGACATCGAGTCGGACCCATCGCGGCAAGAAATGGCTACTAAAGAGCCAATAGTCGCGCTAGAGGCAACCGAGCCTCTATGCGAAGGCGATACGCGTATCATCCACAACGTTCTTCCAGCAACGCTAGCCGAGGGTATTTTTGAGAAGCTGAGAGATGAAATCCGCTGGCAGAGAATGTCGCACCAAGGCGGCGAAGTGCCGAGGCTTGTCGCAGTCCAGGGTGCGGTCGCCGACGATGGAAGCATGCCGGTCTATCGACACCCGGCCGACGAGTCGCCGCCTCTCCTGCCATTTTCTCCTACCGTGGTGGCTATCAAGACCGAGGTTGAGAAACAGCTGGGACATCCGCTCAACCACGTCTTGATACAGTTCTACAGGGACGGCAACGACTTTATTTCCGAGCATAGCGATAAGACCCTGGATATTGTCAAGGACTCTTACATTGCGAATGTGAGCCTCGGTGCGGAAAGGACCATGGTCTTCAGAACCAAGCGACAGGATAAAGACCCGTCGAGGACTGAAGCGCCATCGGAGGAATCGAAACGGAAGATATCTAGAGCCAAGCTGCCCCACAACTCCTTATGCCGCATGGGCCTGGTGACGAATATGCGCTGGCTGCATGCCATCAGGCAGGACAAGAGGTCGGAAAGGGAAAAGTCGCCCCTGGAGCTGGCCTATTCCGGAGGACGCATCTCTCTCACTTTCCGAAGGATAGGCACCTTCCTGGACCGTGATGGCACGATGATTTGGGGCCAGGGGGCAACGGGAAAGACGCGAGATGAATCCCATGCCGTTATCAACGGCCAGGGTACGGAGGCCGTCAGCATGCTGCGAGCGTTTGGGACCGAGAATCATTCGAGCGAGTTTGACTGGGATAAACACTATGGCAAGGGTTTCGACGTGCTGCATATGAGCAACTCGCCTCGGCTCTTCGCCTCATCTGACCATGTCATCAACATGCGAATCGCCCTCATGCTGGCCGAGTACGGTATCGGCTATGCCAAGGGGAGCATGTCTGGCTCCTTCTACTGGAAAGACGGCAATCCCGCAGCCAAAGACACGCCGGCAATCCCCGAGAGCCTGCCCATCAAGTTCGTCGATAACGACCTTGCCAAATCCGTGGTGCAAGGCGATATCGCCATCATGATGTACCTGGATGCCGTCTACGGGTCGGGGAAGGCGGGCGAGGCGGCCACGTCGCAGGTGGAACTAGCGCGCCGCTTCAGCCGATTCCAGCAGGCCCTCGTCCTCCTGGACAAGTGGCGGGCCCTGGATAGGGATGACGAGAACAAGCGGAAGCTCAAGCCTCTGAGGCGCGAGCTGGCCGTCTGGGATGGCTATGCGGCCGAAGCCGACTTCATAGCCGGCGGCAACGTGTCAGTGGCTGACTTTGCGGCCTGGCCCGTCCTGCACGACATTGTCCAGCAGCTGGGCCTGTCCGCGTTTGAGGGCCTGGAGCAGCTGACGAAGTACTACGAAATGTTCAAGGAGACGGACGCTGCGGTCAAGGTGCTGAGCGCCGTGCCCCCTCCGCCAACCACCTAGTTCGAGCCGAACTGGGGTGTGGGGGGCGGTTTTATGTTTTTTTGTTTCTATATAGGAGGCCCATCGACAGGCAGCCAAGGAGGAAAACAAGAGGGCATAGGTAGGGGGTTTTGGATGTTTATGGGGTGTCATAGATATATACCTTACGAAGCAATTGATGACATGACCTGGCTGGTACTGGAAATACCTTTATAAGAAAACGCTCTGCAATGTGATCAATATTGCCCATTGGAATTATTAGCTCACTTCCTTGCCAAAGTTTGTCGTTTTGAAAGGGAGATGCGAATCGAGTGTTGCAACTGTTGACTGTACCTTCCAGAAGCCAGGTTTGATTCGCACCCGTATATAGAGTGGTCATCATAAATTTGGCACCGTGGAAGAGTGAGTATGCGCTCTTACTGATCTCAATTCAGAACCCAGGATATGCAAATAAGTTAAACAGTGTGCCCTAACAGAAGCCGACCAACTCCAAACACATTTGCAGCCCGCACCAGGAACCATCAACCACTCAGCTAAGTAAACCGCTCTCTTATTTGCCCGCGACCCAGGGCAGCGGGTACGTCCCCACCCAGTCCGCCACCTCCGCTTTGAGCTGCACGATCTCCGGCTCCGAATCGCCATCTCCCAGGTGTTCCATGAATACTCTCAGCCGGCCGGGGCTCTTCTCCGACCTCTCCTCCGCGGCCTTTCGTGCGCTCTTGTCGATCCGGACCGCGATTGACACGGCGCGGTCGACGATATCCGCGACTCTCACGAAGTCGTCCTCGCTGAAGCCTCGCGTCGTCATGGCCGGCGTGCCCATCCGCAGCCCGCCGGGACTCAAGGCCGATCGGTCCCCGGGGACCGTGTTCTTGTTTGCCGCTACACCGACCAGCTCCAGAATCCGCTCCACCCGGCCACCGTCGATCCCCTGGGGTTTCAAGTCGACCAGCAAGAGATGGTTGTCGGTACCGCCGCTAACTAGCCTGTATCCCAGCCCTCCCTTGTCCTTGGGCTCACCGAGCCGTCGAGCAAGCGCCTTTGCGTTTTTCAACACCTGCTCCTGGTATGAACGGAACTCTGGTGTCTGCGTTTGCTTCAACGCAACGGCTAGCGCGGTGATGGTGTGGTTGTGAGGGCCACCCTGATGCCCGGGAAAGACCGAATTGTTGATTGGCCCCTCGAGATTATACAGTTCATCCTCCTTGGTCTTCGCGTTCGTTTTCCTGACTCCTTTGCGGAAGAAAATCAGAGCCCCGCGGGGGCCTCGTAAGCTCTTGTGACTTGTCGTTGTGACGATGTCTGCGTAGTCGAACGGTCCCGGCATGACCTTGGCAGACACCAAGCCCGATATGTGTGCGATATCGGCGAGTAGATAGGCATTCACCTTGTCGCACGTCTCGCGCATTCTCTTGTAGTCGATCAGTCTGCTGTAGGCGCTTGCGCCGGCAACAATGATCTTTGGCCTGTACAGGATGGCCATTTCTTCTAGTTTGGCGTAGTCGATGAAGCCCGTCTCTTCATCAAGCCGGTATGGCAGCGTTTCGAAGTACTTGGAGATTGCGGAGATCTTCTTTGTCGGCGTTTGGTAGCCGTGGGACAAGTGACCACCGTGGGGTAGGTCGAGACCCATCAACCGGTCGTGTGTGTTCATGAGAGCAGAGTAGACGTACAGGTTAGCGGGGGCACCGGAGAGGGCTGACAGCAGGTTAGCAGACAGTTCAAGCCAGGTGCTGTCAAGAGGGAGAGCTGACCTTGCACATTAACGCCCCATTGCTTGGGATCCAAGCCAAATGCTTCCAATGCCCGCTGCTGGCACAGCCGCTCCGCCTGATCGATAAACTCGTTGCCGCCGTAGTATCGTGCACCCGGATAACCCTCGGAGTATTTGTCTATCACAAAATCTTAGCTGTTGCGCGGGGGGAGATCGGGACCCGGGCGCTGCCTACTTTGCATGACACTGCCAAGTGCATCGAGGACCGCCTGCGAGGTAAAGTTCTCGGACGGGATCAGGTTGATAAAGTGCTTCTGCCTGTTCTTCTCCTACATGGCGTGAGGTTCATCAGCATTGTTTCTTCCGAGTCTCCGTTGGATCAATTCGGGATCGCGGTTCGGGGTAGCTAGGTACCTTTTCGATGATGTCAAAGACCACCGGGTCGGCCTGCTGTAAGTGGGCGGATAGCAACTGGAGAAACGAGGTCAGATAATGATACAATTTCATTCCACACGTTCAATGGGCAAGACTCAGTGCGTACTTGCTGCTGGCCCTCTGTCGCCAACGAAGAAACCGACCTCCTCACGCCACATGACGATATGGCCGTCGCCGCCACCACCCCTCTCGGGAGGCAGCGGATGGACCGAGATGTGGCTCGAAAGATTGGAACAGACATGATGGCTCTGTAAAAATCGGGATACAGAGTCAGCCAATGCTACGATGAGTCCAATGTAGGAAGGGATTGGGAGACGCACCGAGCAGAATTGGGGGAAAAGCTACCAGGCCATTATGTGGTGGTGGGTAGCTTCGGGATCTTCCAGGATGAGGAGGAGGAGGAGGAGGAGGAGTCAAGTTTTGTGGTTCTTCGGTGCGGTCACCGCTCTTGCGAGCTCGGATAGGTAGGTAGCTAAGAATTCACTAATTAATGGGGCATTTACTAACGTTCAGTGCTCTATAAATCCAAGTGACTTGCCAAAGCCCTGAACGACCCCGCACTGTGACCAGGGGGGTTCAGGTCTTTTTTTCGAACAGGACCGGACCCAGGTATGTAAGCTAAATGGACTAACTATATTCAGCGTATCATGGAATTGAGAGCCATCCAGAGTCAGCAAGAGTCTCACTTTAACTCCTAACAGCATCCTCAATATCCTGCTCTACGCATTCCGCATCGGCTAGCCTTGGTATCTGTGACCTTCATCACCCTGCTGGATAATTTGGGCGACTTTGCCTGGTGAGAATCGACTAAACTTCTCACCCGCCCAAATGGCTTTGAGTATAAGTGGCTGCTGAATCGCCCCATCTCTGCACATTTTCTGTATTTCAGTTTGGTCTCCTAGTTACCGATTCAATAGAAACATGCAGTCACTGACGAGAGCGAGGCGTGGTATCAGATTTGTTTCCTAATGGTCTCTATACTTTCCTACTGATGAGGTTTAACAAAGTCATAAGCCGGTGTCTGGTTCCTTCACACTAGTGATCTCAGACACGATACCCTCCTCAATGGGAGGCAAAACGGGGCTTGTAGATATAGGACAGTCTTTGGTTGAGTCTGATTCCTCCACACTAGCGATCTCAGACATGACACCCTCCTCGACGGGAGGCAAAACGGGGCATGTCCGTATAGGACTGCCTTTCGTTGCGTCTGATGGCTCTATGACTTCAGCGTTGGCGGTTTCATTCGGGACTATTTGTCGAGATTCGGCGTCGGGGCGGAAACCGGCAAGGAGATAGATAAGCGTAGGGACACCAATCAAGCCCAAAACCAACGAGGTTACAAACGAGAAAAGGTCACCCAATGACAGCACTGCAGCCGGCGGTTCGCCTCCATCACCTGACATCGTGTACAGCATCCATATTAGCAGCTGGAGCAGGATGATGGACACCCAGAACCTCGCTATCGCCAGCGGCCCGAGCAATGATAGCCAAACCAGCCAAGCAGGCATAGAGGTTGTAAGCGCCATGAGCAACGGGACTGCCAGACATGACCACCTGCTTGTGTCTTTCCCTAGGGGTTGGGAGCCTCGGGAAGCTCCTGCCGAGATCGCTTGTCGAGTTGGGGCTGCATCCGCGCTGCCAGATAGGTCGGTCGCCGCCGAATGGATGCTAATGACGTCCGTATCCGCCTCCGTGGCCCAAAGGTTGATGGTGAATATGCTGCCGGCCTCGAAAAACTCTCGGTTTACCGAAACACGCAAGTGGAGCGAGCCAATTTCCACAACGGTCCCAGCAGTGTTGAAATCATCCTCGGTGATTTGCTCTGCCAGAGGTCTCAGCGAGTTGAGCGGTGCCACTTTGATCGCGCAGCATAGCAAGTCGGCTTCAGGAAGCTGAAATGCCACTACAACCACGAGGTCGAACTCCTGATCAACCGCACGGAACCGGAGTAGAGCTTCTTCGAGCGGCGGCAACTCTCGGACGACGCCAGAATTGAACATTTCAACGTACTGCTCCAGATTTGATGTCGGGGAGTCCACCTCGACCAAGTTGAATCCTGCAGTGTTGAGTGAGCTTTGGACAGAGAACCAGTGATTCCCTGATCCGACTGGGAGCTCTTTTGTGCCAGCATCTCGAACTATGGTCGTTATATAGCGCTCCTCCTTATCAGCAGGATCCCAAGTAATGAGTCGAAAACGCTCCGTCCCCGCTACCACCTGCGGTTCAGCGACCTCATCATCCTCCAGCGATTCAGTCAAGCTCGGACGCATACTTAACAGCGGAAGCGCAACCAGCTGCTCCGGGTCAGATGCCGAGCAGCAATTCAACACCATGCACAGGTATCCGTCATCCGAAGCACCCATAGGGCAGGACAACTGCGACATGGAATCCAAGGCCCTAGAACTATCTTTAGGGAGCAATATCTGAGCGAGCGAAAATGAGTCCTCGTATGCCTTGCACGGCACTATACCGCCGCAGCCGCTAAAGTCGGACGGCGAAGCCGCCAATCGGACCTTGAACTCGTAAGAAGGCTCGCCGTCGGGATACGACAACAACGTCGCGCCCGCCAGAATAGTCTGGTCGGAGCTTTCTTTCATGATTTCCCCCTGCAGGCGGATGAAGGCCTTGTCGCCTTCGCCATATATCATTGGCATTGTCACGTCGAAGATCCCCAGGAGGCAGTAGGCAAGGTCCTCCCTCTTGGTCGTAACTCGATTTGCCGCCCAAGAGAATCTTTGCGCAACGCTGACCTGTCGCATATCTTTGATTCCGAGGAGGATGGCTCGGGGGATCCTGGTGATGCTCTCAATGACAGAAGACATTTCTGCCTTGGTTCCGATGAATTCCCACGCTGCGTTGTAAAACTGAAGCTTGGTCGGTGCAATAAGCTCTTGCAACGTCCAGCCCCTGGTGAACCACGAACTGCTGCGGAACTTGGAGTCACCGCTCTGTAATATATCACCATGAGGGACGTCGGGAAGATAGGCGTAACATGCAACGGCCTTTTTGTACCACAGGAACATGGAGTTGATCGATTCCTCAAGCTCGGAGGAACTCGATTTGTCAATGCAGCAGGTATCGACCCATATGTAACCGATCCCTTGGGCTTTGGCTTGCTGCCGACACCCCTCTAGCTTGGGCGGCCAACTCCTCGGCAGCCGATAGCGGCGTGACTGAATCTGCTGGAATGATATCTCATGCTCGCCCCATCTATGTGAGAGAATGGCATAAGGTGGGACTTCATCCCCAATGAAGAACTCAATCTTCCGTGTTTTGATGTTGAGAAGGCGCATGGTATGGATGGGAAGTTCACTTTGCTGGTGGTAACACACCAGACAGACCAATGAGGCTTTTGTTCTAATTCGGAATCCGATTGAGATCAAGTAGCCACCAACAAGGTCAGACAGAATACGACAGACACGGGATAATTGACTCTATGCGGAAACAAGTTGGACATTATGAATGATGGAAGTTCACAAGAAAAGCCACTATCAGGGGTAATGTTTTAACTTTCAGCTCTTGGACAACAAGGCTGCGAACTACTCCGTATGTGTGTGCTTCGCAGCAGCCTTGGCCACAGACGGCTAGATGGATTCCCTCATTGGCCAGTCAGAGCTGCTTGCTACATAAATACAATATTATCACACTCCCGATTAAGGTACTCTACAGTCTGAACTTCTCACAGACTGTGTTCCGCCACACGGTATCGTTCGTTACCGTCAGATTTAATGCGATCCCTTCCCCCCATCACTTTTTTCTTTCTTTTTCTTCTTCTTTCTTCAGCAATCAACTAAATTGGGCGTGACGAGACCGCTTCCTCAGCAGATTGGCCTTTCCGCTTCGGCGGGAGCATGCTGATATGTCCTGGCACACCTCACCACCTTGAAAGGGACAATTTTGAAGCAATCTGATCCAACCACGGTTGAAGTTTCTTTGATTCTGGCAATTCCATATTGATCATTCTCATGTTTCCCAATCTGCTCCCACTTCCTGTACATCTCACCCTATGAACTGTCCAGTGTCCATTGCCACCATCACCCAGCAAAACACTGTCGAGGGTCAAAAGAGCCTTTTGATACACATATATGTATATCTCTGTACCCACATTTTGGTCCAACACGAGAGTTTGAATATCAAGGCGCTAGGCGTCCCAGTAGCGTCCAAGACATGCACGTGGAGCACCATGAGAGCCCGGACAAATAATTACCGGCTGCAAATTTTTGGCCCACCCACCTACCTGTACAAGCCTGCTGCTGTCTTGTAATTAAAACCAGAAAAGGTAGTAGCTAAGCATGAAACTACTGAATACTAACAGAAATACTCCATTGTCGTCACCAGATATAGCGTAAACATAGACTGCTGGGTTACGGCTATTCATTTGTGTGACTCGATGGTGACACACAAACTACACTGCTTAGACACTCGTCATCATCATTATTAGGGCGATGCCTTTGTCAATTGTCGTCGATTTTCATTTTCAATGCTACATGCCAGAGCCCTGCTAGCGACAATAGGACCAGTAGGACGCAAAAAAAGAAGACCCAACCCGATGACTCCGAATGCAGCCGCCTGAGGACCAGGACAGAGATGTGGACCGAGATAAAGTCGTCGTCTATTTGGTCTCCTCCTCGTCCTCGCCCATCAAGGCGCTTCGCTTCGCCGCCACTCTCTCCTGCTTGCGCTCGCGTGCCGCCTTGGTCTTTGCTCGCTTGACGTCCATCTCGTCCTTCAGTGCTCTCTCGCGTGCCTTCTCAGCCTTGGCTCGGTGGATCTGCAGTGCTAGTTAGTATACTGTTTCATCCCGTAACCCGAAGCGGAGGGAATGATGGGAAAGAACGTACGTGCTCAACCAACGCTCGCTTGTGCTTGAAAGTGTTACCCTTGCTCAGGTGGTAGAGCTCGTGGTAGAGGTGCTTGTCAATCTTTCCGCTTGCTCGGTACTTGACCAATAATCGGCGAAGAACTCGGAGACGTCGCATCCACAAGACTTGGCTTTATCATCGGGAACAAAGTCAGCATTTTGCTACACTGCCAGCGATCCATCACAAGTCTCCCCAACTTGTCCGTCGCCACGAGTAGAATGGGATTCAGAGAATCACGAACCTTGGCATACGAGCATCGGCGGTACCCTTTCGCTTACCGAATCCACGGTGTCGGCCGATTCGTCGGGCGAGGTTCAGCTCGCGAGCCCGGGATCTCGAGTGCATGGTAACGGGCTTTCGGATGATGAGGCCATCGGCAATGAGCTTTCGGACGGTCTGGCGGGAGTTGGCATTGCTGATTTCGTTGACCTCATTGGGATCGAGCCAGATCTTGCGTTCACCGCAGCCGATGACCGACGCGGCCAGGCGCTTCTGAGTGGTAAGATTGACCCTATATGATGAAGAGGATCAGCATGAGTCGCTGAACGGCACTATTCGGACACTGGGAAGCAGGATCTGGGTGTCGCCGCCCTCTAGATTGTGTTTGAGGGGCATTCCTCCTTTCCGATGGGTCCCTCGAGACACCCGGATAACAGAAATCAAGACTCCAATGACCGGAGAAGAGTATCAAGCGTTGCTCGTGATAACTTACATCTTGAAATTTGTGCCTTTCGATGGTCGTGCCCGGATGGGAGATGTTGAAAATTGAGAGGGGTTTCGGAGGTCTGAATTTCAGAAGGCACAAAGTGAGATTGGTGTCGGGTTTGTGGGTTGGGTGGAGCTAATCCGAATTCATCGCGCTAAGCGAGCCCTCTCAGAAAAACCATGACTCAATCCAAGAGTCTAGATCACGTGATGGGTCACGATGCCAAATATGTCCCTTAGGGCCTCCTTTGGTGGAATGGGCTAAACTTGTGGCATTCCTCATCGCATATGGCTTTAGGAATTCGGCATCATAGCGGGTGGGTGTCTGGCTGGAAATCATATTCAAAAGGAAGGAGTTCATGGCCTGTTGGAAAGAGTCGGATGGCGCGCCTAGGGCGAGAGCAAAACTGCACTTCGTTCCATTCTTACTCTTTACCACTAACTTAGGTAAGAATGAGATCAGATATCGGGAATAATCAGGGGAGAAGATTCTCCTAGATATAGCACAACCTCCAGAACACTTCGAACGGCCTAGAGCAACTGTAATGGAGGAAAAGTTGGATTTAGCCATGGCTACCATCTAACTCTTGCCGAACACATCCTCTCCGACATCTACCTTGCCCACGCTCCAAATCTCCCTCTCGTCCTCTGCTTCGTCATTTGAAAGACCCAAGCCTCCTTGGCCGCCTTCTGCATCCCTCCTCTCTCTAACCTGCGACCCCAATCGCAAGGCTACCCGCTTGAAGTAGTCTTGCATGCTCCTCTTCGTATTCGGCGGAAGGCTTGCTCCTGTTCCATCTAAGAACTTGTCAAAGATCCGGCTTTCTTCGTCCGCCACACTAAACAGAGCTACAAATGCTGCCTCTGCTGCGAGTTTGACCGGAATAACGGGATCTCGAACGCCCGCGAATATCGGAGGCGCTAGCAAGGCTACATGTGGTCGTATCATGTCCATGTTCACCCGACTGAGAGTTCGGATAATAACCAATGCTAATCGGCGAGCGTCTGTGGGTTCTCCAGGTAGTATCACGGCTGAGAGCGTCTCGAAAATCTTTTTTGTGTGGTCGAACGCCTTGGGTGTATCAGACAACAGATATTTTCCCGTTGCCAGTATGAAGTTGTCTGCGATGAACGTCTAGACTACAAGTTAGAAGGACAACGCACAAAGTAGAGTATGGATATCTTACGTTTTTACTCGACATGCCCTGGGAAAGGAGTTCCGGCAAATCCTCGACCAAGGGGCTCTCCAATAAGCTGGCAGGAGACTCGACCAGGACTGCATTCAGGGCAAGCACCGACGAGTTGCTCAGGTGACTCGTTACCACTCTGTTCTTCATTAAGCTGTGGGCAGATTCCTCAGGCACATTCTTAATCAAAGCTCCGAGCAGCTTCGCGTTGGTGATGGTCATTGCATCGTCCCGTTCGTCCGAGTCCATATCGATCAAGCCCAACACGGCAGTTCTCGAAGACTCGCCCATGTTGGCCCCGGCCTTGCTGATAACTTCGTAAAGCGCTTTTAGCATAGCAGTCTTGACTCCGGCATCGGACGTCTTGGAACCAGTCACGAGCTCAGCAATCAGAGGATCTATCCGTGGCGTATACTTGATCAGAGTACCCAGTGCTTTGGCCGCTCGGCTGCGCAAAACCTCGCTGGAGGTGTCAGCAAGAGACTTTGCAAACGTGCGCTGGAGCTGCGGTAAAAACGGTTTCAAGGCTGTAGGCATCTTCTCTAAGAGATTGTTCAGGGTCAATAAAATTGCTGCCTTGACCTCCGTTGATCTCTCAGAAACAACACGAATGAGGGGACCAGTGATTTGCGTGACGAATGGTTTGAGTGCTGCCTCGCTGGTACGGTCGACAATGTCTGAGATGGCAAGTGCAGCTTGAGTTCGCTGATCTGCAGAGCCGTTCATCAAGCCCTGCAGGAATATTGGAAGAATAGCGTTGATTCCCTTTGGAAGCTCGAATCCCGGGAGATTTGCCCCAGGCACGCCAACATGCTGGAGCGTTTGTCTTGTTGAAGGAACAAGTGCCTCCATTTCCTCCTTCCTCAGATTCTTGGTGAATTCACTGAGCGCAGTCCAGGCTGCTTTGACCACCCCTTGATCTCTGTCGTCGAATGAGATGAGCAGCGATCTGATGATATCTTGGTTGTATCGAGAATAATCGACATCGGCTTCAGCAAAAAACTTGGCCAGGTGAAGTGCTGTGGCCTCCCGCCGTCGATGATCATCGTGCTTGAGAAGCTGGAGAAGGACGCTCATGAGCGTGTTCAGGCCATCGTATTCGTCAATAGACAGGATGACCGTATCAAAGGACGTCTCGAGGTCGTCTCTCAAATCATCATCCGTACAGCTGATAATGTTGTCCATGAGCGAGGTGATGATGTTCGGCAGCCGGCGGGTCATTGCCGTTCCGGCAACTCGGGACAGCGACGCGAGCGCCTTTGCGTTGAATGCAGATATTGGAGGTGTCGTGAGAGTCGGGATGAGATTTGGCAGAATGATATTGGATCGCGTGGTCTCGGTCAGGAGGGTCAACAAGGCAGACAACGCATTGTCTGCCTCCTCTTCGGTCCGCAGAAGATTTAGTAGATACGGGAGAACTTGGTCAACAGCTCGCTTGCCCAAAATTTGTTGCAGAGAGTCGAAGGCTTCGGCGGCAGCTTCTCGGACGTCCTCGTCTGAGTCCGTGAGTGCTGTCCGAACCACAGAGATGAGTGTCTTCTCGTGGTCTTCCAAAGCCTCGGCAGACGCGGATGAG
This sequence comes from Reticulascus tulasneorum, assembly GCA_001557505.1. Taxonomy (NCBI): domain Eukaryota; kingdom Fungi; phylum Ascomycota; class Sordariomycetes; order Glomerellales; family Reticulascaceae; genus Reticulascus; species Reticulascus tulasneorum. The sequence goes on along the minus strand of LSAX01000012.1, from coordinate 1,067,059 downwards.
ATGAGTTCCTTGAGAGCAAGACATATGCCTTGCTTGGAGTCGGTGTCAGTCGATGTTTGTAAGCCCTCCTCTAGTGTTGGCAGAAGGCTGGATAGGACGCCATCACCAGCTTTGCGGATGAGCTCCCCGAGTGCGTTGCTCGCAATGACTTTGTGCTCCATGTTCGAGCTTCCCAAACGGCGGATGATCAGTTGTGTAAGAGTCGGTACCAATTCCTTGAGTGTTCGAGGGCTAGAGACGAGAGCCTTCCATACCGCAATAGCGGCCGAGCGAACGGAGCCTGCAGTATCGCAGCGAGATATGTATAAAGCCGAGAGAATCTTATTCCGTTTGTCTTCTCCGAGCACCTCACGGAGGGACACGCCTGCTTCCTTAACGACCTCTTCTTCCTCATCATCTGATTCGGCGTTCGCACTGATGCCAGTCAGGTTGAATAGCAAATCTCCGACGAGTTCAACGGAGGAGAGCCTGATTCTATAGTTGTCATCAGCTAGACCTCGCTCTAGTTCTGGAAGCAGCAGGTCTACGGCTCTGACTGCAAAGTTCTTGACAAGGAGGCGACCGGCCCGAAGAGCGGTCTCGCGAATGGACTCCACGTCATCAGCAAGTCCTGCCAAGATGGGAGGGATGATTTTGCCCAAGTAGTTGGCGAAGCTGTTGCCAAAGCACACTGGAAGGAAGATAAACAGCGACATGAAACCTTCCCTGACAGCGGGCTTCGAGGATTCCACATTTTGGAGGATCGTCGGCAAAGTCTCCTCCAGTCGAGTTGTTCCAAGCCCAGCAAGAACCTCGCTGAGAGCCTGCGCGGAGCCGAGACGGTCTCCGGCTCCAGTGTCCGACTTCAGTGTTTGCATCAGCCCGGGGATCAAGTCAGGCAGAGCGTCCTCTCCAAGCTTCTCTACAAGCGAGCCGAGAGCCCTGGAAGCGGTTGCACGCGTAGTGGGCACTGGGTCCACAATCGCGACCTTCAGGCCCGCAACAAGCACAGGAAGGTGCGATACTAAGTCTTTTCTTTCAGTCAGGTGAGCCAGACTGCCAATAACCTGGGCGGCCTTGCGCTTCGTGTTCGATCGGTCGCCGAGGCCTCTCTGCAATATCCTGGTAACGAGTGCGAGCGAAGGAGCATCAAGATAATGAACAAACTGGACCTTGATCAAAGATTCTAGCGCCTCGTCTGTGTACTTAGTAGGGTCGCTGAGGGCCTTGAGAAGGATGTCCACGAGGCTCTTTATTTCGGGATTGCTGATGACCTCGCCGAAACGCTTCAAACTCTTATTAGCAGCCGCACGAACTTCTTTGTGACTGTCGTTCAAAACACCGGTCAGAGGCGGGATAATGTCTGGCAAACTTTGGGCCAGCTGCTGGGGATCCAGGTAGGCCATGGCGCCGAGCAGATCGCAGGCTCCCTTCTTGCTACGCCATTGATCATCGTCGAGACCTCGCAAAAGTGGAGGTAAAATCTTTTTGACGCCGTAGGAGCTCAGTTTACCAAAACAAGCCTTTGCGGCTGCAAGACACGCATCGCGGACGTTCGCATTGCTGTCGCCAAAGCCCGTGAGCAGCTGCGGAACAATCTGGATAACATACGGCTCGAAGAGTCGACCCAGAATTGTCGACAGCAGTTCATATGCTAGGAGTGCAGCCTCTCGTTGGTTCGCCTCCTTTTTGTTCTCGACCGCGCCTTTTAGTGTCGTCATGATCCGGTGTTCTCTCAAGGAAGCGATTCCCCGGCCCTGCACCAGTCCTGCAAGCCCGTAAGCCGCACCTCGCTGTTCAGCGTACTTCTTAGCAGTTAGCAGCGTCTCGATTATTTGCAGAAAATATTTCGAAGATTTGTCACCACACGCGCGAATCAGAGGAGGTAGACATTCGGCAATGGCGTATTGGACAGTCTCCGAAGGGGTGCTAAGAGTTGCCAAGAGCCTCTCAATGACGACCGGCAACTTCGAGTCGCCTGGCTTGAGGTGTTTAGCCAAGGCACCATACATGATGATCACAGCCTCATTAACGAGATCTGCAGTATTCGAGTTCTTGTCCGGCCCCTCAAGAGTCTGCTCAAAAGTCTTCATTAAACGGTCAAGAATACTCTTTCCGTGAATGTCGATTGCGTGTATTGCGGCGTCCAGCATTTCACTCCGGACTGCAGCATTACGGTCACCAAGCGGACCCTTCTCGATCAAGAAGTTGAGGAAATGGCCCAGTTCTTGGTTCTTCATATGAGGAGCGAGCTCCTTAAAGGCGGACCCAATGCCTTGCCTTGGCTCCCAAGGGTCAGAGAGATCCATCTTCTTCGGCATACCGAACTCATCCAGTTGAGGGGCTCTCGGCTTGGCAAGTTCGAGATACGCCGACCTCAACTTCTCGATTGTCGACTCGAGTTGAGCAGGATGAACACCGCAGGCCTCGGCTAGCGACCGAGCAGCTGCTCTCCGGAGTTGAGCGTCCTTGCTCTCCAAATATGGAAGCATTTTGAATGGCGCGTCCTTTATAACCTGGAAGCCACTCTCTTCCCAGATGTCGCGGCCCAGCTCGACATTCTCCTCGACGTCATCATGGCATGCAAGCCAGATCCCCTCCGAAAACTCGCCTTCGCTCATGTCGACGTCGGCGCTGATTGACTGCAGCACTGTAGTTCTGACGGAGATTTCGGGAACTATCGCACCTTCGACCAAGACTTGTATCTCGGCTTGCGTTATGTTCGCGGCTACGCAGCGACACATGTCGGCAAAACAGTCCTTGATGATTTTGTAGTGTTGAGTGTAGCGTTGCATGGAGGATATGATTGCAGAAAGAACATCGGCTCTGGGTATGGCTTGGTCTTGGCAGACATCCGTGTGAAATGCAAGAAACTCAATTGCCAGAACAAGTTGCGCATCCCGGTCGTCAGGATTTGAGCCAAAACCACCGGTCTTCAGCACGAGGAATACCAAAGGGAGGGCGTACATGAACGAAACCGGATCAAATGGCCGCTGCTCTCCAGCGAACCGAAGCCTGTATAAAACCCTGGTTACGACTTCGTCGACGGGCTCCTGCTCGTATTCGTGAGGGAGGGCTGTGACACCGCGAGCACGTAACGTAGCCACTCCCACAAAGGGCCTCATTGGCCCCAACCGGCTTGTGGTCCTCTCAGAACATGCCAGATATGCCGTGGGTGCGGCATCGCCTGTGATTAAACCAGCCCCTGCATCAATGACATCGAGCAGGGAATTTACCGCCGGCCCTATCCATAGCGTTGCTTCGTTCGGTGGGCCAGTTGCAAGGCTTTGGATAATGCCAATACCGCGGAGCAATCTCGCCTCCACTTGTCTCACAGATCGTCGAATTTCAGCCTCCTTCTTCAGCTGCGCATTCACCTTCGCCGTCTCCTCTGCAGTCAATTTTCGCTGCTGGCCCTTCTTCTGGGCTATCTGGCTTCTCAGCTCTTCCTCCCACTTCAGCACATCATAGTCCTTGTTGTTTTTGTCCGGCGCAGTGCTTTGCGCCTTTTTCGCGAGGACATCAACGAATGGGGTGCCGTCCGGTGTTCGAAATATGGCTGCCTCCATAGGACCAATATCACGTAGGTAGCCCACTTCGAGATCCTCTTGAATGACCTTCACAACTCGGCGTGTCATAGTGTCTGGCGCGACGAACGCAAGCTCGGCGGCGGCATTACAGGCAGCTTTCTTAACGCTAGCCGGCTTCTGCTCAGTTGAAGTCCTGGCCAATATTTCCTGAATTAGCAGATCTTCGTACTTGCGAGCCAAGTCGCCTGGGTCGATCTCTACGCGCAAGCAGAGCTCGATCCAGCTGGCCCTCGGTATCAAGTCGGGTCGTGCGAGAACCAAAAGAGAACACAGCTGGTGTTCTAGTTGCTCCTGTGCCGGTCTGCAACCCAAGTCGTTGAGCTCGTTCGGACTCAAGCATATTGCCCTCAGCGCCGTGTGGAGATCGTGGTTTTCTGCCTTGGAAATTGAAGCCGCGCTATCTTTGTCTCCAGCAACGGTTGCTTCCAGCCAATGCCAAATGCCATCAATGACTGCCTGAGATACGAGCTCGGGACGATGAGCATAAATCTTCGACAGGCTATCGACGGCTTCCTTCCGGATTTTTGGAGCCGCTGCAGATGCACATGTCAGGAATATTATTGCCTCTGCCCACGCAACCTTGACCGGCTGTGCAGTTGTCTCTGACAGGTGATCAGCGGCAGCAGTCAAAGCGCGACAAAGCCACTGGAGGTCCTCTTCGGCAGTCACTTTGCCATAAACTCGAGGGTTTAGCAGGAATGAAGGTTTGGGCTCCAGCACAAGGCATTGCTTTAGGATGGAGACTTTGGCTAGGGGCGCTTTGGCACCTGGGAATTCGCTTCGCCCCTGAAGAAACGAAGCAAGCGTAGTGACCACGTATGCGCCTATAGTGAGATTGTTCTGAGCTGCTGCGACAGGATTTGCGAGCACTTCATTGTAAGTCTCGAGCAGTTTGGGCAAAACGAACTCGGTAAACTTTACCATGGCAGGCGAGGCATCACTGGCTTCCCGAGCAGAGTTTATGATTTCCCCAACGCGAAGGATCCATATTCGTCGGAAGTTCAGCCTTTTCTCTGCTAAGCCCTTAGCAAAAGCATCCAAGGCTGTCTTGGCTAGCTCGACATTCTCTCGAACGAGGAATAGGCCACATCTCGCCAACACCAAGGTCTCGATTGCAAGGGCAGCCTCGTTGCCCTCTTTCGCACCAACAGTGGCCAACGCACTCAAAGCCTTCTCGGCGATGTCTCGGGAGAGGGGTATGGCCTCAAGCATCTCGCAGTGCAGTGCTCTGTGTTCCGCCGAAGCCAACTTCCCGGCCTTAAGCGGGCCGACGATTTCGTCAGAGACACGTTCCAAGATTTTGCTGTCGTGACACCTGGAGACGATCGCATTGAATGCAGTAACAGAGCTCGTCCGAATCACCGCGTTGCTGGATTTGACATTGGACAGGATCGGCTTCAGAAGATGGGCGTTTAGGATCTGCGAGAGGTCATGATTTTCTGGAAGGGAGAGGATTAGAGGGGTGATGATGCCGCTTAGTACTATCTCCGGAGCTCGTAGTAATCCTTTCTCCAGGGACGGCACAACCTCCGTTCCAAATTCCTCGAGCGTTGCGAAGTCAGAGAAGAAGTCACGGAGGCCGGAGGCTATGTGCTGCGGAACTGCTATTCGAGAGCCGATGATCTCCCTCGTGTAAAAAGCGTAGTAGTGGCTCTTCTGGCTTTCCAGAATGGGCTTCGCAGCTGCATTGCGGGCGGCTACACCCGCGATCACGCCGAGGAGAATCGAGTTCCCTGCTGTAGACTGGGAGGCCTTTGCAGAGAGAACCTGCACCGCATCCTTCAACGCCTTCTCCCGCGTATCACCTAGCGAGAAGAGTTTCCTGAACCCCCGCCTTGTCACGACGATGGCAGAATGGGCCACGGTATTTCTCGAGGCAGGCTGAAGACATTTCTCCAGCAAATCCGCATTGCTCAGTACAATCTGCGACCCATACGTGTCCCACAATGGCGTGCCTGCCAGGTGCTGCATGAGAAGACTGCACCATTCCACCAAGACAAATGCGCTACTGGACGCGATTCCCGGTTTTTGAGATTCCCTTCGCAGAGCAGAGACGAACGAAGAGATTATTTCGGGGTCAACTCCCTGGGAGAGAATTGACACCAGGCACTTCTGGACGGCCAGTCGAGATTCACGATCATTATAGTACGCATGGGTCCAGAACAGAAGCTGAAGGAGGTTCGTGAGTAATGTCCGATCTACAGCTGAGGGCACACTGCCTGTTAGTATTGAGTCCGGCAGTTTTTTCTTCTGGCAATGCTAGAGCAATCACCTTTATGGGGAAGCCTGTCGTCGATTGCGCGGAGCTGGGAGATTCTCGCCGAGGTGGAGGACGATGTCAAGGCTGACTTCGTGGCGGAGAAATCGATGTCCACGGAGCCAGAACCATTGACCTCTACTTCAGTCATCGTGGCGATATTGTATCTGACCGAAGTTACCTATCATTTGGGGCCAACAACACGGGTTGGAAGGAAAGGTCGAGATCAATGCTGGTAGATAATTATTTGAGCAGGAAGGGCGGAAAGTAAATACACAGTAGACCTTGAGGAGACAATTTGGGAAGAATTTCTGCCAACTCGAATCAGCTCGCCGACGTCAAAAGTGGGATGTCGATGCTTCGAATCTCGGCCCGCAAAAATACCAGAGCGGTACTTCAGGCGACGCAGTAAACCGACAGCGCTCTTAGGTCACTGTAACATCGTCTAGGGCTTGGTGGGCCCTGCGGGGTGGCCCGATGCGGAAAGCGGTCAACGCCAGCAAGGACATCTTCCATTTCGACAAAATACGCCCCCCCCGCCATATCCATATCCCCACCACAGCCTGGAGTCTGAGTCAAAAAGAAAAAAATACTACCTGCTGCAACGCTCTCTTTGATAAAACACTGACGCTTCGTCGCCTTGACATCACCATGTGGCTAGCTTCCTCCGTCCTCCTCACCCACGTCCATCTCATTCCTTCAGAATTTCCCTAGGCTTGGGTCGTCCATTTACTTGACCGGCATCCAAAAGCCATCATCATGGCCGGTGCCAAGAAAAAGAAGAAGCCAACCGTAAATCCCGCCAGAGGATTTGCCACTACATCCGTTGCCTCTAAGCCCAGGGCCGACCCCGCTGAAGACGCTGAAAATATCGCTGAAGCTCAGGGGGCTGCTACCCCTCAATCCGCTCCAGGTCAAGCTGGCGCTGCTGCTGCCCCACCATCTATCGCTCAGTCGAACGGCAGTGCTGCTGCCAACAACGCAAAGGAGGAATTGAGCCCGGAAGAGTTCGAAAGACAGCTAGAAGAGTCGGACCTACAGCTGCTCGTTGAAAAGTATGCCCAGAAGGCAAAACGAGATGCCCAGCGTCAGCGGGCCAGGCTGGACACTGATCGCCGCCTCCTCAGGAGTCAGGCCGAGAGCGTCAACAGCAAGAAATGGCTTCCCCAGGAGCTGATGGATCATATTCTGGATTTGATCCAGGCAGAGAGCCGATTTGCGTCATCGAGCCTCTCGTCCGAGACTGCCAGTGCTGGGAAAATGCTGCCAGAAGAGGACATGACCATCAAGCTGTGGACCCTCCAGCAGACCTTGGCCAGTGCAGGGTTCCCGGATAGCCGAGTTCAAGCCGTCATTCGATACACCTTGGACATCGCACCGAACATTCCCACTGTCGCCAAGGATAGTGTATGGGGTCTTGAGGAGGCCTTGGATTGGCTGGCCAGGGAGTGTCCCAGTGAGGAGTTGCCGGATTACGATGGGCGAGGAAAGTCGCTTGTGAAGCCGTCTGGTATGTTCCGCCCTTTGTTAGATTCTCTCATGGTCACATCTGATGCTATTGCCATCCTAAAGATACCCCAGCAAATAGCCCCCTACCATCCGGCGCGAACACCCCCAGTCGCCACAAGTCAGGGGCTGTGCTTAAAGGCGGGTTGGGCACCCCAAAACGCACTAATTCTCCATCTTCAAAGAAGAAGACGGTTTTCACTTGTGACAGTGATATCGAACCGGATGACCTAGTCCCCGTTTATTTGGAGACGAAGGCGAAGCTCTTCGGTCTTGAGCGGGAGACTAAGAAACGAAAGATTACCCCAGCCCAGAGAAAGTCAGGCGACCAGGCGGAGGAGGAAGAAGCCGGGAAACTCCATGCTAAACTTGAGCGAATAGAAAAAGATGTCTTGTTCGATAGCTTTGTCGCAGAGCAGCAGTGGAAAGTGAAGAGATTGGCCCTTGAAAAGGAGTTTGCTGCCACCAGAAAGCAGAAGACTCGCGACCAGAACGAAGCAAGTGGATCCGAACAGCATGCAAAGAGCGACGATGATGATATCAACGAGGAGGCGGCACGCATTGCCGCAGAGGTCCTGGCAGAGGGCGAAGATGACTCTGATGGAGCTCTAGCCGATCTCTTCGCCAGCCTCCCAACCACCGAAGTTGACGAGACTGGCAAAACTAATACAGTCATTAACGGCAGTGACGGTGTAAAGATTTTCATCAGAGACTTCGGCAAATGGACCGGCGTTAGTCCGATGAGAGCCCTGGAAGAGGCGTGTCGGTCAAGGTATGCCATTCAACCCTCTTACAAACTTGGTAGCGGCTGACTCTGAGTGACTAATAGGGATTCTTCTTCCAAGATTGCATATACGCTCGTTTCCGACATATCATATGCCAATCGCCATATGGTGAAGATTTCTTGGGCAAAGTCGCAGGAAGTTCTCCCACCGTCGTCAGATGAAAGCATCGAGATCTTTACATCCCCAACTCTCTGCACATTCACCATGCGGTCCATCGCCACGCCTGACCCGAAGCAATCCGAGGCCTATATTGCGACGTTCGCTCTATTCCAGATCTTCGGCTCTTCGGCAAAAGAAGAGAAGGTATTTCTCAGACTTCCAGCCGTCTGGCGTGAGCTGTGGGCGGAGCTTGCAGAGGTCAGGAAGAGCCAGATGGATGCAAAAGATCGGGTCGCCATCAAGGAGATCCGCACCTTGGTGCGACAGAGGCAGGATCAGGAGCTGGAAGATGGCGTCATCTTACAGGGCGCATTTAAAGGCCGTGGGTCGGCACGGAATCAGAACGATTCAAGAGATGATGCTGGCCAGGAAGTCTCGCAACGCCCATCCGGAGGGCCTGAATACTACCAGAGGATCTGGGCTGAGAAGGCAAACTCAAGGAGATTCCAGGTTATGCTCCAGTCTCGAATGCAGCTTCCAATGTGGAATTTCAGGCAGCAAGTTGTCGACACGGTCGAGAAAGAACAGGTGGTCATCATCTGCGGCGAGACGGGGTGTGGAAAAAGCACTCAAGTCCCTTCGTTCCTACTAGAACATCAACTATCTCAAGGCAAAAATTGTAAGGTATACTGCACCGAGCCTCGGCGTATCTCTGCCATCTCTCTTGCTCGTCGAGTCAGCGAGGAACTAGGCGAAGGTCGGGGGGATCTTGGGACCCCAAGGTCCCTAGTCGGGTTCTCCATTCGCCTGGAAGCGAACACGTCTCGTGAGACAAGGCTCGTGTATGCGACAACGGGTATCGTGATGAGGATGCTCGAAGGATCCAATGACCTTCGAGAAGTCACTCATCTCGTGCTGGACGAGGTGCACGAGAGGTCCATCGATAGTGATTTCCTCCTCATCGTTCTGAAGAAGCTCATGACGAGACGAAAGGACCTGAAAGTGGTTCTCATGTCGGCCACGGTCGACGCGGAGCGGTTCTCCAAGTATCTTGGAGGCGCGCCGGTCCTGAACGTTCCGGGACGAACGTTTCCCGTGCAGGTCCGCTTCCTGGAGGACGCGGTCGAATTGACTGGCTACACTACAGGCCATGGCAATCATGAGAAGATGGTTGACCTTGACGACGACGTCGTTGAAGCTGATGCTGAAGGACCAAAGTCGGATAATGCGGCGGATTTATCCCATTATTCCGCCAAAACAAGACATACTCTCACTCAACTTGATGAGTATCGGATCGATTTTGATCTCATCGTACAGCTGATTGCTAGGGTCGCTACAGATGAGGCGTACATCCCTTACAGTCGAGCGATACTAGTTTTCCTGCCAGGTATTGCCGAAATTCGAACTCTCAACGATCTACTGCTAGGGGACCCATCATTTGCCGCCAACTGGCTGATTTACCCCTTGCACTCTAGCATCGCCACGGATGATCAGGAAGCTGCATTCCTGGTTCCACCGCCTGGAGTCCGCAAGATCGTCCTTGCGACCAACATTGCTGAGACGGGTATCACGATTCCTGACGTAACATGCGTGATTGACACTGGCAAGCATCGGGAGATGAGATTCGACGAACGGAGGCAGCTCTCTCGCCTAATTGATACATTCATCTCAAAGGCCAATGCGAAACAGCGACGTGGACGGGCTGGTCGTGTTCAAGAAGGCCTCTGCTTCCACCTCTTTACAAAACACAGGCACGATGCGCTCATGAGCGAGCAGCAAACCCCCGAGATGCTACGACTGTCCCTCCAAGACCTCGCAATTCGAGTAAAGATTTGCAAGATTGGCGGTATCGAGGAGACGCTGAGCGACGCTCTAGATCCACCTTCGACGAAGAACATCCGCCGCGCCATCGACGCGTTGGTCGATGTTCGAGCTCTTTCTGCTGCAGAAGAGTTGACGCCTCTCGGGCATCAGCTCGCGAGGCTTCCACTCGACGTCTTCCTCGGCAAGCTGATCTTGATGGGGGCCGTCTTCAAGTGCCTGGACATGGCCATCACGGTGGCCGCCATATTGTCCTCCAAGTCCCCATTCTCGGCCCCCTTCGGACAGAGAGCACAGGCCGACTCAGTACGGATGGGTTTCCGCCGCGGCGACTCTGACCTGCTGACCGTCTACAATGCCTATCTCGCCTGGAAGCGAGTCTGCCAAAGCACCGGTGCGGCGGGCGGCAAGGAGTTTCAATTCTGCCGGAAGAACTTTCTCAGCCAGCAGACTCTCGGGAACATCGAAGACCTCAAGGGGCAGCTCCTGGTGTCGCTCGTTGACTCCGGCTTCCTTTCTTTGACAGACGAGGAGCGCCGTACGCTGTCCCGTCTTCGATACGCCTCCAACTCCAAGGGCCGCCGGCAGCAGTACTTCTTCGAGATGCCGCAGCGGGTGAATACCAACAGTGACAATGACTTCATCTCCACCTCAGTCATTGCGTGGAGTTTCTACCCCAAGCTCCTAGTCCGTGACGTTCTGGGCACTCGTGGCCTTCGCAACATCGGAAACAACCAGTCCATCAGCATCCATCCGTCGTCTGTTAACAGGGGACATCTGGAGCTCAAGTGGCTCTCGTACTATCATATCATGCAGTCAAAGCAGTAAGCCAGCTCCCCCGACTGCACCAGATTCCCCGTGCCCGCTAACACCACAACAGGGTCTACCACGCCCACGAAACAACCACTGCCGACCCATTCGCAATTGCTCTGCTCTGCGGCGATGTCCGCTGCGACGTAAGTTAACCCCCCTGGTGCCTCGTATCTACCTTCCCTGCTAACCTGGGTTTCACAGATGTACGCGGGTGTTTTAGTCCTCGATGGTAACCGGGCGAGATTCGCGGTTCCGGACTGGAAAACCATGCTCGTCATCAAAGTCCTGCGGGGCAGACTTCGCGAGCTGCTGACGAGGGCGTTCAAACAGCCCGGCAAGCTACCTACTGCGCAGCATGAGCGATGGTTGGAGGTGTGGCAAAAGATCTTCTCGCAGGAGTTCAAGGAGGCTGCGAATGCCATTATGACCAAGGCGTGAGGGCAGGATGGGGGTTGCAATGCACCGAGTTCACAGATAGAGAGACCGGGAATGTCCACCCGTGCCCTGGCATGCAAACATTAGAGTATTGGGAGACCAGTAGACAATGCTGCAAATCATGTGAAAAATTCGCTCTATATTCAGAGAGATAGAGAGAGAGAGAGAGAGAGATAAAAGATCCCCTCTAGTAGCTCGCCACTAGGATGCTCTTTCAGAACCGCGCAGTACCCCATGATTTCCCATCCCAAGCCCCGAACCGAAACTGCAAAAAATTATTGAATAGGTTTAACAATTGACTACGCAGTGGGGGCAGTATAGCCTCCCTAACTAATGCTCCCCGTTGCCATTTTGGCTCTCCTTCGCATCACCGCCTAGGAACATCGCCTTGAAATCCGCGTTGCTCTTCGGCTTCGTGCTGCCCTCTGGCGTCTCGTTGGTCGAGCCATTCTCCTTAGGACCGGCGTCGGCGGCATCCGCCTTCTTGGGCGCGAAGCCCAGGCCCCTCTTGGGGCCGCCTTTCGGACCCTTTCCCAACACCGGTCGCCTGACAGTTGCAGGCGGCGGCATGAGGCTCTTTCCGCTGGAATTCCCGCCGGATTTGTTCTTGCCTTGCTTCGCTCCCCCGGTTCCGTAAATGATCTTATCGGTACGCATCTCGCCTTTGCCGTGACGCAGCTCTTCGATGCTTCCGATGTGCAGCTTGCGCCCGTCCAGCTCCATGCCGTCCAATTGGAGAGCAGCGCGACCGGCCGAAGCCTCGTCTGCGAACTCGATCTTGGCACCTCCGTTGGCGGGCTGCAGGAGAACGTCGACTACCTTGCCGAAAGGCTCCACCAGTTTCAGCACCCGAACATCGTTGACTGTGTCAGATATGCCCATTAGCGCTATAGTCCGGGCAGCAATCTCGGCGCGCGTTGGACGATGCCTGCCGCCATCCCCGTTTGTGTCCGCCATGGCCTCGTCGCCCTCATCATCGCGACTCGGCGCCGGCGAAGAAGTGGCCGAGACGGAATTCCTGTCACCGGCCAGGGCCGACGAGCGTTTATTGCTCCTGGACGAAATCTCCACCGCTATGACCGCGCTCTTGAGCTTGACCCCGTTGAGCTCCGCCAGCGCCGCGGCAGCTTGCTCTTTCGATTCATATTCCACATAACCGATGCCGTGACTCTTGCCGGCTTTGTTTCTCGGAATGTTGATTCGACTCACGGCGCCGTACTTGGTGAAGGTATCCCGAATCGTATCCTCGGTCGCGGCCGTATCGAGATTGGTGATGCGCAGCTCTCGGCCCTCCTCTACAGCACCCTCGCGCTTCTTCGCGTGGCCGGGATCCGAGTACATTGCTGTCAGCTTGTACTTGCCCGCAACAAGTTTGCCATGCATTTGGGTGGCATTTGCCGATGCGGTTCGGTCCCGGAACGTAATGTAGCAGAATCGACGGTGAGTATTACCTTTCAACGATGGCATCCGGACACTGAGGATCTCGCCGCAATCCTTGAACAGTTTTCTTAGGTAAGCCTGGTCTGCCTCTGGTGGGTAGTTGGTGACATAGACGGTCAGGTCAGTGCCCGGCTCAACTCCAATCTGCGCCTCTCCAAAGTACTTTCCGTCCCTGAGCAATGCCGACCTAGCTTCCTCAGGTGTTCGAAACTCCAACAGCACAGTCTGGGTGGCGGTCGAGTCTGGCACGACCGTCATGCTATTGATGTGTCCATAGTCCTTGAAATACTGTCGGATCTTGGTCTGCGTGGTGCTTGATGGAATGTTGGTGACGAGGACCGTGGTGTTCTCTCTGTCTCTCTTCAGGCTCTGTTGACCGTAGGCCGAGTCCGCGGTAGAATCCTCGTTCTTTGGCCGTTTGTTTGAGAGGTTGTTTGAGTCGTCTGTGTCGAGGTCCCGCTTCCGCTTAGAGCTCGCGGGCGAATCGCCCCCGGCTGGTTCAGCTGATGATGCCTCGGCTTGTTGTTGAATCTGGGCGGCATAGATACGCGCAGCCTCTGCAGCTTCCCGTTCCCGTCGCTTTGAAACCTCCTTTCGCGTCTTGTGCACATTATCAATGGCATTCCGAACCGTGCTCGGCAGTTCGTAATCATTGCAATGCTGGACATAGACATCCATGACCCTCTCGGGCCAGTCCAGTGTCTTCCTGATAATGGCCCGTCCAAGGACGGCTGTTGCAACTGACGGGACCCTCAAACCGACCGCGACAGTTGAAGGAGTCGGGCTGCGGTCTGTGCCACCCGATGCGAAGATCATCATCTCCCAAAGATAGAAATGCAACCAGAAATCGTAACTATCCGCGTAGAGCTGTTTCTCGGCTAGCTTATGCCACTCATTTCGTGCATCGTCTATATAGTGTTTCTTCTCGGTCAAGTACTGAATGTAGATGCGCTCGAGGCGAAAGGCTGGGTCCCCTCTGTAGCTATCGCCGTATCGATTTGCGGCCTGGTCGACGAACTCGAGGGCCGCGCGAAGGCCCATATCCGCCACGTCGACGGCTTCATCAGAGGCGTTGATATCCATGGCTGTTCGTTTGAGGAAGCCGCACCAAGCAGCGTACATGTCGAGAAGCGCTGTCATGCCATCCTTGTAGAGTTCGGGCTTGCTTGTGGCCTTGTGCTTGATCTGTTCAATCTCGCTGAACGGCAGTCTAGCCTCCTCGGCGCTGAGAATGTAGCGAGACCAGAGGGGACCAGACCACGGGCAATGGTCAACGGCTCTGCGAAGAACGTCCAGCATTCCTTGTGGGGACTGGGCGTGTGTTCCGGACGCAGAGAGGAATCGGATATACTCGGTCCACGTGGAGTCTTCGAAGGCGAATACCCCAGTCAATGCGCGCGCGAAGAGGCCGCGGCAGAGCTCACCAGTCATTTCTGCGGCTATCTTGCTGATCTTGCTCTGCTGGATTTCCCACTCCAGATATTCTCGGAGGAGAGCCTGATACTCATCGTACTTGCCCTCCTTTTTGGCCCGACTCAGCTTCAACTCATAGATGTCGCGATCCCCCGAGAGCCTTTTTGCTTCCTGGGATTTGGCGGTGACGCTCTGCATGGTTTCCTCCCACGCCGATTTATTGTAGGTGGAGAGGAACTGGGAAAATGTCTGCGAGGTCTCTTCCCAGGTGACGTGGGGGACCTGGAGCCGATCGGCGTAGAGATGCGTGATGCGCTTAACGCCCTCAGGGGTCCTGGTCTTCTCCAGCATGCCCCTTTCCAAGGAAATCCATCTATCCCAGAGTTCGTGGCTGTCGCTGATGCGATATTGGATGGCCTCGTACCCCTGCTGCCACAAGCTGAGGGCGGCGTTGAGAGAAAATTCCTCGCGACCCATCTGCTGCTCCTCTTCCGACCATCCAGCGTCGCCGCTCTGGCAGTCGGTGTGTAGCGACCAGAAGTACTCGCAGTACGCCCTCCATACTTTTACGCTGTTCGGTTCAGCCTCCACGGCAAGGCCGAAAATGCCAACAACGTGGACGCGCTTTTCGAGATCGTTTGCCTGGCGGGTCTTCTCCTCAACATAATCCACCCATTTCTCCTCCCCTACAGGAAGAGTATCCATCTTCTTCTGCTTTGTTTCTAGGCTGTTGCGCAGTATGTCGGGGCATGGGAACGGAGGGAGCTCCGGGGTCGCGATCGGTCGATCGGTCGTTTGGTCGAGCTCAAAAAGGGCAAAATCCCAATGATGTCACCAAGGAACGGATAGGACGACGATGAGCTTCAAAAGAGCCGTATCCCGGAGCGAGGCCTTCGGAAAGTGGTTTTAAGGAAAGTCAAGCACGGCAACTCCAACACACCGACATTGAAAATGTAAAGGGAATGTTTGAGGAGTGGCTAGAATTAAAGTCGCGACATAAAACGGGGTCCAAATGGATGCCTCGACCAGGAATAGGAAGTTTTGGCGCAGATCTCTCTGGCTATGGGCCTAGACTTTTTTGGCCTAATTCCTTCGCGTTAACTATTTGGCCGAGCCGGCACCGCAGAACCTTGAACCCTTGTGGGCGGCGGGCAGCCTGCACGGTCACATCAGAGCTGCGTACGCACCTCGTGCACTACAGTGCCCTATCCTGACAAAAACATACTGTATCTGTAGCGGGCAGTATGCCCTAAATCACGACTGCTCTCTGGGTCATCAGCGGATCTTTAGTGGTATGGCCAGAACATCAGTGCCTGCCATCTTTTCGTCCCACCAGTTAGAGGCACTGTATAGGCCACTCGCCTTTTGGTGCTATGTAGGCACTGGTCAACTCATCTCTCTACTTGCTTACATCCCTCCCCAGATAGAAAGATCTTTTGTGACCATGCATGGTATTTGCTGCTTTTCAAACGTCTTACCCGGCATTTACTAGAATGAGAGGTTTGTCATGATTGCCGGGCTTTGCGTTGCCTTGGGTTTGGCTGAGCCGCATCTAATGTGTTGTCACCGACCGGGATGGATCATGGTTGACAAGATGATGATGGTACTACGTATAAGGAACGGGCAAGGATCACCAGCAATGCTTCTGACAGAACATTGCTGGGGGGTAAGTTAATTACGCCAACTTCATTCCGACTCTAATCACTTCTGATACAGCCAAGCTGGCGTATTCCCGAGGGGAATTTTTAATCGGAGCATCATCCGCGGCGGAGATTGTAACGTCGACCAGCTCCGAAACATCGCCTCCTCATAGTCTGCCGTATGTAACAAGCTCATCTCATTCGGCTGAGGAACATAATCCGATGGCCTTGGCCAAACAGCTCACCTGTCTCACTGCAGTGTCCATTCGACGATGTTGATTTCACCTTGCCCACACGACGGGCATAAGTGCTCGAGGATACCCCGACGAGGCATGTGTGATACTTTGCTTCTTCGGTGGGCTGAGATGGAGGCTGATAGGGGGATTCATACATGCGATTTGCTGCACGTGTGCGGCTTGGTTTAGGCATGGCGAATTCATGGCAAGCAGGCACGTGCTACTACGGGTTGGAAAACTTTATCTGGAATGTCTCGAGATCATTTCACCCTTCAGCTGCCACGCTTCTTCGAAGGGTGTTGCCGTTCGTGACCGAGCCAGCCAGCTGCATAATGGTGTAATTTTAAAGATTCCGCGATCCTTTGTGGCGGCGCATTGCCTTGCCTCGTCGTCGGAAATCGGGACCGAAATTTACCAGCGGATCTCTCCTTGCTAGGGGATCGCCTTTGCATGCGCCTAATTCGAGCACTGTCTTCCCAGAGCTTTTCCCAGGCTTCGCTTCAGGTTCGATCCCAATGTTACCGTAGCCTTTTCAGGCAAGCGACCACATTAGGGCAATGCCAGTGATGGGCCATGCATGACACAGGATAACAATGTTGGTGGGAGGATAACTCTATCGTGATCTCACGACGTCCGTTCGTAATTTGAAATAGGGCTGTGATTACATCTACAGCCCCCAAGATGCTCTCGAGGAGGACCGCCAACAGGATTTACTTTATTGCTGCGATTGGGGGCAGACGGTGAGATGATGCAGTCATTCTACTCGTAACTGTCCCCCCTGTGCTACGTACGTAGCGCAGTAGCAGAAAGTTGCGTCGTCTTCCACGTTAGAAATATATTGGCATCCCTGATGTTTTCGAACATTGGTAATTGATGAATGGCCTCCGCCGCCAGGCTGTCCACCCGAAACCAGACACAAGTGGAACTCCTTTCTAAACCGATCAGAGATAATCCTCAGAGAAGCCTTTTCAGATATCGTGAAACTCTTCTGGAGGCAAAAGAAAAATTACTCCGTTTCTTAAGTGGAAAATCGTTCCTAATTCATCTCTTTGTCGGCAGACATTGCCGGAATCATCTGATAGTCGGAGGCGACGCACGCATGTTTAGAGACGAAAGGGTCCCTCACAATTGACCAGCATCCCCATGCCGATGGTTCAAAAAAGCAAACATCAAAGTTGGGAAATAATGGGCGGGATGAAGGGCTGACGGCTGATTGATGGGAAGTGCTGGGCATCTCTCTTGGATGATGACATGCCCCCCCCCCCCTTTTCGGGTCCTGAAACAGTGCTGGAGACGCCCAGGGGGACGGTTGTTGAAAACCGAAAGTGGAAGTTCCCAAGGATAACTCCATGCTCTGCGGACGTACACGCCTACGAATACTAGCTGGTTTGAGAAAAACTTCTGGTGGGGTAATTCTCCATGGGCGGTGTTATTTCTGTCACAGAACAGTTTATCCACAGCGACTTGACAGGGTCCCGCCAATCGCCTCTCGGCAGGGGGTGAGATTTGAAGCGCCCAGCCAGGGAGTGATGCCGGAAGGCTGAGGGCATCCTCCCATGTAGTTCGTCGGACGATCTACAAGAGCAACGAAATTGAAGTGCAATGCGGTACCGTAACTGGGCTGTTGTTGGTGGACGGGGAGCTCGTGACAAAGGACTGATCCAAATAGCAAACTCCCCAGGAAGGGAGAACGACAGGAGAGTTTATGAATTGAATAATTACTGTGTGTATTGAGTTTCAGTGTTCGATAGCTTCAAGGTTCCCTCTTCTCCAGTGGGGGAACTGCGACACTTGGCTTGACTGTCCTCCAATAGATACAGAACCGCGTGGTTTCCAAGAGAACTGCCTAACCTGCCTCGCATGAGCGCCCTGAATCCGAGAGAGCACGAAGTCATGTCGGCCCTCTTGGGTAAGCGTTGATTCTAGACGACATCGATCCCACTATTACGGTTCTTCACTACTCCCTCTCTGTAAGGTAGTACTGTTATCTGCTCTAGTATGCAGTAAACTGCATTAGTTAGTGTATGAATAATCGGTGCATGCCCTTACCATAGGTAGGGTAGTGCACAGTCTCCAGCGTGGAGAGAGGGAGCCGCCTTCAACCAAAAAATAAATAAAAGGGTCACAACCCTGGTGCAGATCCCCTTTACACACCCGCCCGACCCCTGGCAGGCATATGTACGTGGTTTGTACATGCGTATGTATGCGTGTACCACCACTGGTATGACAGATACATGATCCCTGCGAGAAATGACCAGGACCTGCAGCAGAAGAAGGAGGGGGTGCGAAGGAGACCCTTCAATTCGGGAATATCCAGCAGTGTGTTCTCAAGTTCGGTGTCTTCCCATTAACCTCACATCTTATAGGCCGATCCTCCCAATTCCTCCGCGCCTCCTTCGAATACCCTGGACCCCGGGAAGCGATTTCAATAGTGATCGGGTATTATCGTCTTTTGTATTCGTAATTGGTCGCATTGCCTGCGCCGTAACTCAGGTTGCTGGGTCTTACCTCTCCTCTCCTCTCCGTGGCCACATTGTCAGCTTTCGCTCTCCACGCAATAACCTAGCCCTAAGTCTGGCGGGAGACTACCCATTCCCTCGCATGCCTCCCATCGTCCCATGCCTATCCCTCCACCGCCCCCCTCAGATCGGTGCACCCCATCCCAGAATGTGGCCAGTCAAGACGGCCAGTTCACGATCGCCCGTAGCCGTCAAGGACAAGCACAGGGGGACGATACCCATGGTAGATGAGGGAGGCATTGCTCAGATCCAGCTTCCATTCGTGTGGTAGGTTGTATGTACGCACCACCTTGGTAAGGTAGGTGATAGATCGATAACAGTATGGGGATGGTGAGTGGTGGAGGCATGTGCAAATACCACTTGTTCCCCCCCCCTCCTCACATGGCCTTCTCACTCGCACTTTCCAATCTTTAAGGCCCTCACCCATCCTTCCCTTCCTATTTTCTTAAAGGTACCTTACTTGGCCTTCTTCTTTCTTACCCTCAGGCCAGGCATCAGCTTCCTGTCATTGGGTCCTCTTGTCTTCTCTTCTCCATCTTCGTCTTCGACTTCGTTTCTTGTTGTTGGTCTCGTCATACTCCGCGTGGTTCTGCAACATCGCCATCCAGACTTGACTTTCTTCGATCCAAACACTCATCTTCTTCACCTCTACGCCGTATACGACTTCCCTTGACTGCTGTCCAACTACATCTCTGCTTTGACAGAATACGGTAGAAGCAAAGTCGGTTCCTTTATTTCGTTTGACAACAAGTTTGTCTGGTCCAATCGTCGTCATCGCACCATCGGATACGGGAGACTATTCATTGGTCATATTGTTCAGGCAGGCCAACACCGACGCCGCTACGTGGACTCACCGTAACTCCTCGTATCAATTTCGGAGTCAAGTTTTGAATTCCAGCTTTGGACCATGAGCTGCCGTGCGACAGTCTGACGACGGAACTGGTCATACACTGCTTTCCTTCACTTCGGACCGACCCCTTTTTAGAGAAAAGGAATATCTGCCTTTTCAACCTCGTTGTCTCCTCCGGTTCTCTATTTAGAAACAACTTGGCCATCACCATGCAGCTTCATATTTGGGCTTCGCTGGCCATTCTGGCCTTCCTAGGACTTACGAACGGTCAAATGGACTCGTTGCCAGCTTGTGGGGTGAGTGGATCTAATCCTACATTCCACTATCTAAACCATATCCTGGTGGTCAAGACCCGACCTTATCGGGCTGTCTTGGCCTAAGGGGCGGGAGGCGGAGTCTTGTAGAGAGGTTGAATAGTTAGCTAACCTTGTGTGTGCTTTGCAGCAAGCATGTGTCAACAATGTCATCGCGCAGGGTTTGGGATGCGACTCCGGTAACAACGCATGTCTATGCCAAAACCAAGACTTCGAGTTTGGACTTCACGACTGTGCCGTGCAGGCATGCGGTGATGAGGTGGCTTCTCAACTTGCCGACTATGCCACTGCGCTTTGCGCAAGTGAGTGTAAATGCTCGCAACACCAAGCTAGATGAAGAAGGACTAACATGAGACTACAGCGGCTTTGGAGGACCCTCCATCACCTGCCGTCACTACTGCGGAAACTCCAGCAGCGGAAGCCCCAACGACGGCTCCTCCCCCGCCACCTCCACCACCTCCACCGTCGACGACGAGCTCGCCTAGCCCTGTACCGACTACAGTGGTAGAACCGTTGTCCACGTCTTCCACCTCTATCCAAGCGACATCGTTGGCGGTACCGAATACTTCCCGGCCCACCCCTACGTCGACCACTCTGGTATGTATCCTGTGTTTCGCACTTTGATGATAAAAATGCTTACTCTTTACTGCAGAGCACTGTAGTTACAACATCCCGGCCAGTGTCCACTGTGACCACCTCTGCGGCATCCACCACGAGCAGCAGTACCGCCGCCGCTTCATCTGCGGCGGATACGCAATCCGCCGAATCAGGTGGACTTACGATGACTGTCAAAATCGGGATTGGTGTCGCCGCAGGCGTTACCGCCATAGCTGCCGCTCTCGTCGCATTCCTACTCTGGAGACGACCGAAGAGCCCAGCACGAACCATTCAGATCTCCGGCCCATTGCCTGGATCCGGAAGAGATTACTCGGGTGGTATGGGGAGACTGCCCGAGAAGAACCTGTCCGAGCTAGAACTGAGATCGAAGAGATATGAGGATATGGTTCCACGCCAAGTCCCAAGACATATGATATAGATTGGCAACGATCAACTTGAGCGCTTTCTCCTTGCATTCTCTGTACATGCTTTATCAAAATGTTGGGAGGAATGAAAATGTGGGGCTGGGCATTTGCTCACCACCACCACTCACCTTGCGGCCCGCCCATGGCCGCATCTTGTCAGCCATAGACACTCCGGTGAGAGAAGAATGGGCACTCGGCATGATGGACTTCCCTGGCTTGCCTGTAGAGCGTTGCTGCTATTTTTCTTACGAACTTTACGAATCACGATATAATGTCTGTGTTGGGGGTGGAATGTATAGAGTTGATGGTCGAATACAAGGATGTGGAGAGTATCACTACTACGCTGTTGCTTAAGTGGTCTGCCTGAGGCTCGGAATTCGAGTGTCGCGGAGGGAAAAGCTTAGTTATAACTGTCTCCAGTTGATAGAACAACCATTACATCATGTACATATGTTACAAATCTGAATGATACAGTGTCGTCCCGTTCCAAAGTCTTCTACAGCCTCCATAGCTACATCTCTAATGCCTCTATAGTTACCATGAATAGTACGGCCGTTGTGCTGTGACTGGCCGGTCAGGGAGGTGGACCCACGGCTTCCTCTTGGCCGCCTTGGTAACTCTTTCGTTGTGCTCGCGTATTCGGGTCTTCTCCTCCTTCAGGATTACCGAAATGCCTGAGACCACATGTTAGCAAATCATGCTCCTTGTACGCCTCCAGTCGTGTGATAGTGAATGCTGTGATGGGAATGGACATACTTGTAGATGGGCGCTTGATGATGCCATTCCTGCCTCGTCCCTTGATATCCAGCTCCCTCGCTCGAATTGGGCCCCTGCCCACCCACGCCTGCGCGACGTACATCTTCGTGGGGTCCTTGATGGTCAGCGTCTCCCCGTCTTTCGTCTTGATCTTCAGTGGCTGCCTTAGCCGGGGCTGACCGCTCGCCTTCCCCAACGCCATACCGCGCGTGACGATGGCCATGTCTCGAGCCTGCTCCAGCTGGTACTTGACCTCTCGCGCCATCTTCTTCTTTGAGTACGTCATCTGCACCAGCGCGTCGTCCAGCGTCTTGCCGCTGATCTGCCGCGCCAGGTGGACCAGCTTCTTCACGCTCGTCTCAAGGTAGGGGCTCTTGCTCGTGAGCTCCCGCTCGGTGCGGGCGATGCGCTCGGCGCGGGTGATACGGCCGTTGCGGCGGACCATCTGTATCACCTTCTTGCGTTCCCATCGGATTCTGCTCCGCGGGTCCGGGTCGAGGTGGTAAGCCGTCGTCTCAGCCGAGATGGGCGCCACGGAGGTCGCGGTCTCGCCTTCTGCGGCGGCAGGTGTACTGGCTGCGACCTCGTCTTCGAAGATGGAGCTGGAGAGCTTGGGCTGCTGCTGGGCGAGGATCCGCTGGCGGATCTGCGGGTCTTCAAGGTTTTCGGCCGATGATTGAGACGCGCCTTCAGAGCCAGACCTGGACTTGCTCCGGAACATTTCTCGTATACTCCATTTGCTTCGGCTTTGGATGGTAGGCTGCAGGGGAAGCAAGAGGGTTCGAGGAGCTGGTCTTCCTAACGATTGAAGAGCAGCTGGAGCTAGGAGCCAGTAAGCATTGATTCAATGGGGCGTAGAGATGCAATGGATGTGCAGAGCTCGCCGCTACAAAGTAGAGAGAAGAAAACACCTACCGGACAGGGCTATCCTCCTCGTCGGGAGGTGGAGGCTCATGATTGAGGAGTTGGTGATTTGGACTGTCTCTCCCTCATGCTCTAGCTTCACGTTCTGCCAAAGAAATTGATCGAGGTCGTGGTTGTGCTAAATTGCCGGGGTTTGTCCGACCGTAAGGAGTGAGTCACGTGATGACCCACCGCGCGAATATCATCAGACCATCTCAAAGCTTCCGAGACCCAAGCCCGCCAGATCTACCCTCGGAACACAAAAAGCAGGCTCCTTTCGACATCCATATCCTCCACCAAGCTCTCAGTCATAATGGCCGGCACTACCGCGATCAAGCCAATTACTGGCGTATGTTTCCCGACCCAATTGGCCTTCTGGCGGCGGGACGGAGTTGGTCTCGGGAGGATTGGTTGCTGACCTATGACACAGATGCTGCGACGAAATCTCGTCCTAGATCTCGGAATCGGACTTGGTACGTTCTATCCTCTTTCCGGAAACACCATCGCAACGTTTGCTATGTCTCTGTCCCGAAATCACATAGCCAGCTGCCATCGTATCGTACACCCGCTAACTTACCCCCCAGGCATCGGATTCGCGATGGCCAACGCCTTTTGGTACGAACTCAGCCAGGTTTCTGCCGGCGCTCTGAAGATGCCTGGAACTAACTGGATTAGGTACGGCTACCACATGCCTCGAACAAATGCACGAGACAACTACTACTCCAAGTTGGAGAAGCAGAAAGCCGAGGCCCGAGGAGAATAAGGGACGGGCGAATGAGCTGCATTGGGGGGGACTGAGAAGGAGATAGAACTCGAGCGGACAAGCAACTTGGATTTCTTGGGCATAGACAGGACGTGGGCTTCGTCAGCTAGTCGACCGAAACCTTTGTATGATACATATCAACAATCAACCCGAGCTGTTGAGCAACCATAACCAGTGCCGCCTGGCAACCAGGAGCAGGACTGCCTTGTGAATTTTGAATGCCCATTCGAAGTCAATATGAGATTGTGTGATTCATCTAGTGCTGGTATTGAGCCAGCAAGCCAGTGAGCTCCTCTCTTCTGGTCTGGTATGGGAACGCTCGAGATGGTAGCGAGTCATGATAAACGAACCCGCAGAAGAGATGCACACCCTGAAAATGACACTAGAAGGTAGAAAGCAAGATACAAGGAACACCTGCTGTAGAGCAGGACGCGAAAACTAGTTGTTCCATAGCGATGGGGTTTGAGAGAACGACCTCGAAATGCACGTTGATTGAGCCAATCACGCACGCTGTATGCCCAATTCGAATCAATTCGTAACTATCTGCCATCTGACCCGATTGAAGACCATTGGGACGCCTCTATGAACTGTGGTTAAATCTTGCTCTGGTTTAACGTGCTATTTGTGTCCTCCCAGGCTGTTGTCTCGACCATAAAACTTCCCTTCTTGTCCTTACATCTACACCACGAAATCTCGTCAGCCAACTCAACAACCACCCTCCCCGCCGCAAGTCGAAAGCGCAGGAGGATCAAGCAGAGATACGAACCGTCTAAAGAATCGTTGAACCGCCCAGCACTCGACGGGGCTGCCCTCAGCGCCAGGATTCTCGACTCTGCAATTGTACTGCGTCATCCCGTGCAGCCCGCACTTGGAGAGGTCAACGTTGGCGACGCCTTGCTCCAGCTTCCGCTTCGAGCCCTTGACGTCTATCTGTACTTGGAGAGGGAGCTCCGATGCCGGGAACGCGTGACACGGCGGTGCCATCTTGCCATGGATATGACGAGTGAAGCGAGGGTTGGTGCGAGGGTTCTAGCCGAGGTGGAGCAGACGAATCTGGAAGAGGTGAGTCGGCTTTTCTGGCTTGGTCTGTGAGATTTGGTCACGAGACATCAAGAGAGCCGGCTTCGAATCAGTGATCAAGACATGCCGCTGTCTTGTTTGCAACGTGCTTCATTTGATGTTCCGTCTTGTGAATTGTTTTCAGAATGAAGAGGTGTCTTATCGAAGTCGATAAGCACGCGATCCGCCTCAAGTCATCAGCCCTCACTTTCACAGGCAACTAACACAGAGCCAGATTCTAAATGCACTCCGCGCAGCACTCAACCCAACAGCAAGCAAAAGCAAACGGCCCAAATCATTTCCCATCCCCGGTCTCGATGATGTCGTCGCACGCAATTTCCGCGCCACACAGTCCGCCCCGCTATCCGTAGCCGGGCGCCATCTACCGCTGGTCTACGTCCTAGTCTCTACGCTTGTCTCCGAGCCTCACCACAAGACCGTCATCATCATTGACGCAGAGGGCCGCTTTGACGCTACTAGGCTTACCTGCAGCCGGGATGATCTCCGCCATGTCTACGTGTATCGCCCGGCGCGGTCCAGTCCCGAGCATCTGCGGGAGCTGACGGCTGCTGGTGAGAAATGGATGCTTTACGGCAATCATGAGAGCGGTGCACGTGAATGGTGGGGAAGCATTGTTATCGGCGGTGTTGGGGCTGGCGATGTCAGTGCCGGGTGGAAGGGTTGGATGAGAGTTGATCGCGCTGACGTTCGGGGATTCGCGATGGGATCCAGTGCCCAGGAGGCCATGGCTGCCCGGGAGAGACGACAGGAAGCTGTCGATGCCGCTGGGTGGGTGGCGACCTCGCAGTACGGGCAAGTAGCATTTAAAGAAGGACATGTTCCAAAGGACGAGAAGACTGAGAACCTACCTTGACCTCGACATGAAACATTTTCAATTGACACTCTCTTCTTACGGTCACAGCCCAAGTTGTTTAACAAAAATATCTTGCTTCTCAAGTTTGAGTAACCTAATAATTGTGAATCCCAAACCCTCCATGTTGAAGCACATGGCTTGCGGCCAAAACGAATGGCTATACTGTAAAAACACAGTTGTCCTGCAAATGCTCTCTAATACATATGATCCGTTCCATCCTTGGAAGTCTAGTGGTGTAACCGTACCCAACCCATCCCATTTAGTGCGCCGGTGGTATCACAAATTCCCATAATGCAGCCATGGCCGGCCGTTATCCCAAGTTCTGGTTCAGTTGAAGGTCAATATCGGATTGCTCCGCTCCTCCGTAGGAGAAACAATGGCGCTGGTGTTGCCCTGCATGGCGGCGAAGCACTCGTCCGCGCCCAGAATATCCTTCTTCAGCGAGGCGACAACTTGCTTTCTCATCTCACGTTGGATACCGAACCGAACGGCGTCGAGGACGGTCGGGACAGTGGTTCGTGGCTTGTAAGCCGGCTCGGTACCATCTTGGTAGACACCCGTCTTTACCAGGATGCTGTACCAGTTGTTCTCGGCCTTCTCGTTGTAGGCATTCGTGCCTCGAATGTCACTCTCTGGAGTGTCTCCAACAAAGTAGACAGTGTCTGGTGGGGCATTGAGGCCGTGCTGCTGGCGTCTCCATTGCTGCAGGAGGCGCGTGGCAAATTCGAAAGTGCTGACTTGGGGCTTGCCGAACGAGTGCGCGTAAAGCTTTCCCTGCTTCTTGGTCAAGTCTTTGAACAACACCTCCAGCATGCGGCGAAGCGCTCCCATTCCGAGGCGGACGTTGTCATGGGCGGCAGACCATACGACGTCGTCGTGGGAGAAGAAGATAGGAGGACCCTCGTCGAAAGTAGAGCTCAGCGTTCCTAGATGGCCACCTTGTGACATGGCCAAATCTAGCATGATTTGAACGTCGCCAGCCCAGTCCCTGGAGTCGGCGAACACGAAGATTGCCTCGATTGGGGTGTCGACAAAGTCGCGCTCCCGAGAGTTGGATTGCTCCAAGGGAGTCAGTTTCCTGAACGGCGTTGTGGCGGCATTGTTCTTGATGATATCACCAGGGGTGATGACATCTCGGAAGCCATAGCCTTCGGCAACCTCTCGGCATTTCTCGCCCTCGCCGCCGACGACAAGCACAGTTTTGTACTTCTCCGCCATTTCCCTCATGGGTGTGTGGCCGCAGATGAACTGTGCCGGGGAGATGTCGAGGTCCAGCTGTGCTGACAAGTCGCCGCATCTCTCTTCTTCAGTTTTACCTCCACCATTTGTGAGGAAAATATACGGTCTGAGGGATAAATCAGTAAAGATCGGACAGTGACACATGGGGTGGTAAGACTCACATTTGAATACCATACTCATTCTCCCCGTTCAGCATCCGCATCGCCTCGATGGCTTCGGGGATGGGTTGGCCGCCTCGAACCAACACGCCATCAATATCGAACGCAAAGGCAAATGTGTCTGCCACCGGGGCATTGAGAGCTGGTGTGATGGGCGTTAAGGGGTATCCAGGGGTTGTGGCGCCGGAATCATCGGCGCCCGAGTCTTCAGACGAATCCGGAGAGCTCAGATTCATGTCGTCCAACTCCTTCCGCGCAGCTGCGATAGATTCAATGAAGCTGCCATTGGATGAAGCTCGGTGGGTCATGCGGGGACGGGTGAGATGTGAGGAAGGCATGTTGGGCGTTGTAGTGTTGTAGGTTTGGTTTGGAAAGGTGAGTGAACGATTGGGCTCCTGGCCTATAATATAATATGGAGTTTCTGTCTAGTAAGGAAAGCAAAGAAAGTCTCCAAAGGATAGGTGAAGTTTCGGTTGTCAAACAAAAGTAACGGCCCAAACCAAGCCCAAGGACAGATTCCGCTTATATACCCTTTTGAATACATTTCCAAGGCAACTGTTTTAGTGTTCCCTTGCCTACCGAAGCCACAAAAAAGCGAAAGATTGCTTAAACGGAGCCAGGCAGACGCGGATCTCACTCGGTATCCTTTCCCTCGCCTGCATTACATGGTGCGAGTCGTGAAGGCGTGGAGGCGGGTACCCGCTCCTCGCATCAAGCGGTCCCACACGTTATGAAATCTCTGACAGGAGAGGACCATGAGAATGAGATGCTGGCGGTGAGAACGTGCCATACAGAGCCCAAGGATCGGACGGAATCCTTGGGAGGCTCCAGTGTTTTCCAGGTTGCGCCTTCAACAGTTGAGTTATTGTGGCTACATGTGGACACTGGGGGGGGTTTGATGCCGGTGGATCCTCAACGTAGTCGCTTTTTTTGCTTGACTTTCAGCATGCGGCTGGACAAGGCTGTACTAGGTAGGCTATTGGGCCGGCCGCCATAGGAGAAAATGCCCGATAGATAGGCGACCTGGGCCACACCTGGTTACGATCGTCCATCTGGTCCGACTTGGCAAGGCACATGCAAGAGACCGTCACGTCCTGGTTGGCTGTCCCTCCGGCTAGCGGAGCCATCCTAGAAGGACCCCTAGAAAAAGAACCTTCTTCGTTTCGGCTTTACTACGTCGTAGGGGTGGTGGCTTTGGGTTTCTGCCCATTATCGAGCCCGAGGGCCGCAAATGGTGCCAGTCCCACAAATGCGAGAATATGAAGTGACTAAGTGGCCCATGGGCGGGGCGGCGGGTACCATAAGTGACGTCAAGCGAATATGATCAGGGACTATAGGTGGTGCAAGGACAAGAGAACGAGATTGAAACAATAACAAGAGGCTGACTGCGCGTCAGCACCGCAACAAAGCGTCCAGTCGCTGAAGGGTAGGCACTCCGCTAGCCGGACCGAAAAATCCCAACGTGAGACTAAACGAGGCAGTCCTTCGAGGCGGCGAAAAAGGCATGATGTTCTGCGGGCACGGACTGGTGACGTCTGGCAGGTTCTTTCATGAATCAGACGGCAGAGACAGAGTTAAGTTTTGAATCAATTCGCACTTGCTACCGAGAATGATGACGACGGAGAAGAGCCGGAGCCGGCAAATCGGCCGGAAAACTTCGGGGGAGGAATACCGAGCGAATATTTCAGCGTGGGCAAGGTGATCGGCGTGGCACACCGACACCGGATTGGGCGTCTCACCACCGAAACAGGGGAGGGTCTAAGATGTCTTGACACTTCTTCACAAGGCGCAATATGGGATTCCCTTACTCGAGACGATTGTCTTCTGTATCTCGTAGTTCATTGGTGCCTTATTACAAACATGTGTCCAACCAGCCCGCATCTGGTAACGAGGGGGCTGATTGATACCGGGTCAAGGCATGAATCTCGGGTATCATAGCATCTTGGCCACAAGGAAGCGACTCCGAGAGTAACAGGGCATGTTTCAACCTCTGATTTTCTCGAACATGCCTAATGTAGTAGGTAGATTACAAAAGTGCAGCTGGAGATGGTTGCAAAAAGGGGGGAGGGGAAGACTTGGCCAAAACCTGGCGTCACCGCGCAGTAGGGAAAGTGGCTCCCGCCCACTTGCTGGACATGCAATCGCAGTCCCAGACCCGGCTTGGCTGGAGAGGACGGGTTTTCGTGCCCCCAAACAGCCCACCCAAGACGCGATACGTAGCTCGTTGTGCCTCGGAAGACGTAAAAATCGCGCTTATTGTAAGTTGACGAATAGTCCGCCGTCCACCAGCAGCTGCGACCCCGTGACGTAGCCGCTGAGCTCGTCGGAGGCCAAAAAGACTGCCGGCCCAGCCAGATCAGAGGGCACGCCCGTCCGCCCGAGCGGAATCCGCGTCTCCATGTAAGACCTCTTGGCATCGTCGGCAAGATCCTCCTCGTTCAGCTGCGTCTTGATCGTGCCGGGCAGTAGCGCGTTGCAGCGAATCTTGTACTTGCCCAGGGCGACGGCTGTGCTCTGCATGAGACTCAGGATGCCGGCCTTGGTGGGCGTGTAGTGTGTCTGGAGACCGCCGCCGACGAGGGCGGAGATGGACGAGATGCCGATGACGCTGCCGCCCGGCGGGGACTGGATGCTCATCTGACGGGCGGCGGCCTGGACGACGTAGAATGCGCCGTCGAGATTCGTTCGGACCGTCTTGGAGAAGAGCTCGGGGGTCACGTCGAGGAACTCGGAAAAGGTGCAGATGCCCGCGTTGGAGACGCAGATATCCAGCCGGCCGTTGCCCGAGTGCTCGACTGCGAGGGCCACGAGCTTGGCGGAGGTCTCGGGCTCGCGCACATCGCCTGACTGGTGGGCGAGGCGGCCCGCGTCCGGGTTGCTCTGCTTTATGGACTCGGCCTCGGCGACGAGAGAGTCGAGGTGCGGCCTGTCCTTCTCGAGATCTAGATGGTTGATGACCACATTGCAGCCCTGTCGTAGGTACTCCAAGCAGATTCCCCGACCGATGCCCGTGCTGCCGCCCGTGATGATGGCCGTCTTGCCTACGAGTATGTTTGAGAGTGGCATGGTGGCGGGGTGCTGTTTATGTGGGTTTCAGTCTGTCGATATGAGAGTGATGGACACCGGAATGTGGGAGCAAGGGCGTCTCTTGGCTCTTGTCGCGCTCTGAGAAAATGAGGATACGAAATGGGAATCGTAGTAGAGTTCAGCTCAGCAAAGAAACAAAAACTCTCAACCTGCCTGGTCTGTCCTTCGCCTGAGTATTTGTAACGAGGGCCTTCGTGCAACATACCCACCTGGACTTCGCGATGCTGCGGCGAACGAACAAGCAAAATTGGCAAGCGGAGGATTCGTCTTGGCAATAAAGGTCCAATTGAGCATTTTAGCCTCTTTGTTCCATTCCATCCATCTCGAACAAACCTTACCCGAGGCGTGAATCCCCGCCGCGCACCCCGCGCTTCGGTGCGTGTTATCGCGAGGGACCCCCCTGCAGCGGGTCCGGGTACTTCTTCAGCGACTTTAGCGACGCCGAGCTAGGCTGCGGAATGACTCGCAGCGTCCCTCGCTTTGCTCGGGTCCTCTCTTTTCCAGGACATGGTCACGGGGTTCGTATTATGCGTGCTGGAACTTTGAGGGACATTGATCAGAGAGGGTGAGTGAGAGTAGAGTTTGAAATCTGACCAACGTGTGTGTGGCTACGTTGGCGGCGCTGGGAGGGGGTTTCCAATTGATTTCGGCTCGCGGCCGCATAGTGGCGCACCTCAATCACATATGTGTCAAAGGATGAGTGAACAGCTTCAAGCTGCAGTCCACTCATGGCTGCTAGGATGGCTGTGTGTAGATGAGGAATCAAGTATATTTATTCATTCAATTCAGTATTGTACTGTTCCCTGCTCCCATATGTAATTAAGAATCTCATGCAATGCCATCTACCCAGTATTCAACTACGATTTCTCCTGCGAATGAAATCCAACTATTCTTCCCTCTCCAACAATAACAGCGACCTCTCTAGGTCGACGTAGTAAGCTCTTGGATCTTGGCCGTCAGGTCATGGACGATACCGTTGGTGCCGTTCGTGACGGGCTCCGGTTGCGATTTGAGCGCGGGTGCCTGAAAAGTCTTAACTTCCTCGCTTTCCGACTCAGGGGTTGGAGGGCTTAAGGCTTTTACCGGACTGGGGTTAAAGAGATAATCAGATGAGATGAGTTTCGCCCGGGCGACTGGGTTAAGTGTCAGACCGAAGCCCGGCTTGTCGAGGTCGGCGGTCGTGAGGAAGCCGTTTACCGGGATCGGCTCGTCGAGGAAGAGGTCTCCGAAGACGGGGAGGACGCTCTTGCCGTCGGGGGAGTTGGCGAGGTACTCCTGGAATGGTGTATTCGGCTGAGACATGACAAAGTGATAGCTGTAGGGTCCGCTGGCGTGGGGGACGACGGGGATATCGTAGGCTGCCGCCATCGCGGAGACCTTGAGCAGCTCCGTCAGGCCGCCGAGCCACATGACGTCGGGCTGGATGATGTCCAGGTTCCGGCCCTCGATGAGCTTCCGGAAGCCGTAGCGGGAGTATTCGTGCTCGCCGGTCGTGAATTTGAGCGTGGGATGTGCCTGCTTGATCTTCTCGAACCCGTCCGTGTCGTCGGGTGAGAGGCACTCCTCCCACCAGTTGATGTTCAGGTCGAGACACGCCTTGGCAATCTCGATGGTGTAAGACACGTTGAGGCTCATGTAGCAGTCCACCATCAGGGGGAAGTCGGGGCCAACGGCCTCTCGGTGCTTGCGCAGGAACTCGACGTTCTTCTTGAGGCCTATGTGACCCTCCTCGGGGCTGTAAGGGAGCGGCACTTTGGCGCCCCAGAAACCCATAGCCTTGGCCGCCGTCGGCTCTGGGCCAGTGCAGTAAAAGTTAAGTCGCTCCTTGGTCGCGCCTCCGATGAGCCTGTATACGGGCTCATTCCTCAGCTTCCCTAGCAGATCCCACAGAGCAAGATCAATCACGGAGATGACAGCAATTGGCAGTCCCTTTCGGCCGTAGAACATGGATGCTCGGTACATCTGCTCGAAAAGAAGATTTGTGTTTCGGGGGTCGGCGCCAATGAGGAACCGCTCAAAGTGCTGGTGAACAAGCCAGCAGCCCGGTGGTCCTACAAAGTGCCAGAGTCAGCGTTGCACGGCAGACTCTCGTTCATGACGTCAACACATACCTCCAAAGCCAGTCGCGAAGCCCACAGTTCCGTCCGTGGCTTCAATCTCGACGAAGAAAGATCCCAAGACATTGATGCCCCAGCTCGTCCGGGACTGTCGATATTGCTCCCATTGCGAGCATGGCGTGGAAATTGGCGAGTCAATCAGCCTTTTTGCGCGGGGTTAGTCGATCATGATCACGCGAGCGAAGTGAGGGGGCCTTGAAGTATAGACATACCAGTGTCCGCCTTTGACGTTGTGATAATCACCACCAGATCCGACACCGCTGATGACATATGACCGTACGGCCTTGATGGTTGGGAATGTCCTGACCGACGCCATTTTTGCGGATTGCCAATGGGCTTGTTGTTGGATGGGACGGGATGGGGTGAAGGGATGGAGGGATGGAGGGGTTAAGTGACGGCTACCCAAGATGTGGTGAGGACTAACAACAGGAAACTCGACGTCTTTTTAGCAGGGAAAAGAGAGACGGATGCAACCTGATTGGGATGAAAAGAAATATTAAGTAGGCAACTAATAAATAAAAAGAGCAACACTTGTTGATCGACTGGGCTGGAAGATCGAACGGCGAGGTGCGGTTCTCCGGGTTAGTGGGGGTCTATGGAGGAGTCGAGACTTCGCGACATGTTTGCATAGCCAGCGGCACAAGGAGAGTTGTGTGTGTCCATGGGGATCGGTGCAAGATGTCCCGACCGAAAGTTTGAGTGGCACAATATGGGGGACGGAGTTGGAGGCGGGTGAGAATTCGGCACTCGGGTCTGGGGTGTCATCTCGGCCATCTATCCACCAGGTGGAAATTTGCACCCCTAGCTTCGACACGGGAAAAAGGAAAGGCAGTTGAGTAAGAGGATATCCCCACCTCTTCTCGCTCTCTTGTGCCATAGATCCGTTCATCTCACCTCGTCCCGCTCTACTTCGCATTGGCAGTTCTAGTAGTTGTATCTTCATCCTGCTCTTGCTCTTGAACCAAGGTTGTCTTGGGTCTGACGGTTCAGTGTAGAGGTGACCTGCCGCTTTACCCCCCCCCCGGGAACTAATAAAGACCATGGCGCCATCCAGGGTGCGGTGCAGGCGGGTGTGTGGTGCGCGTGGTACAACCCCATGAGAGGAGAAGACCGAGCGGGCTGCGGATGGCGGGAGATGTCACGAGCCTGCACGACACGCCATGATGCATTCCAATCGGACAATTCAAAACGTGGGGGGGAAGCCGTTGCGGTTGGAGGACAGGCCAGGGCGCGCGGGTTCGTCGGGATATGTTTGCTTCTTTTTTAGATCTCTTCCTTAGATCACGGCTCCGCCGTTGAAAACCTCGTAGTGCCCGAGAGACAAACAACCGAGTGGAGGAGACAAGGAGATACAGACGCCCAGGTTGGCGTTTCGGTGTTGGCCGACATTCTATTGAAATTCCTTTCCGACTTCGAGAACGTCCATCGAGGAATCAACTGTGACCTCGGCACTTGGACGGACGGAGAAATGATCGTATTATTCAGAAAAAGTGGAAGCGAGGTGGCAACACACAATGGGTGATCAGCATCAAATCTCTTCGAAAGGAGGGGTTTCTTCCTCCAATAAAGAGAATTGATAAATAAGCAATTAAGTCATGTCGTATAAAGCCGGATGCTTCACTATGACCGATCTTTCCAGCTTAAAAAACATGCAAGAGGAGGTCGTTTATTACTTACATAGCTGCATATCTGCCTGCCTTGGACGACTAACAAGTAAGTTAAGATGAAGGGGGCACAATCCCAGTGACAGCGAGAGGATGAAGATAAGCTCTGCCTACTTACCTACCTTATGTACATACTTCGGGCCGGAGCCAAAGCCCCAACCTTCATTCCCAATGGATCCGGTTCCCCAGACTATCCAGAGTCGACCACTCCCTATCCGCGGCGTCCATAAGGGGGACGCCCATCTCTTATTGGTGACCCGACACCCAAGGCTCCTACACACGGGACTACGTCTGTAGTCTTTCCCCAGGCTTGACCCTCCCCCAGTCTGGGCATCCCCGCCACTGAAGGGTTCAGGGGTTACGAAGGGTGATTCATTAGTGGAAGGATTCGAGTCCAGGGCAAGCACGTTTTCCCCAGTACACATGGAGTAAGGCGAGGAATTACTGCTGCGTATCATGGGCACGCTGTTGGTGTATCCCTTCTAAAAATAATCCCCCATGTCCTGGCTATCTACACATGCGTCGCAGAGCTTGTCCGCACTGGTCTAGTGTCCATCTGGAGAGCGCCAGTTTCTGGCTCGTGGGTTTGGATGCGCCGAGATTGCCGGCCCCCTACCCTTGCCTCAGCTCGCCTTCGATGCTCGTTGAGGCAGCTGGTGAAGCTCGCCAACACGGGCGATCCCCGCTCATCCAGTCCGGGAAGGCGGGGAAAGTGACGCTAAAATCAGCACCTGGAGACCCTCCATGAGGGGAACCTAAGGGGGGCGCGGCGCCTCCATCATTGTCTTTGGAGCGCTAAGATCAATGGTCTCAGTGGGATCGAGGGCCCTGAACACAGCAACAATCGCTGGGACTACAGGGGCTGTACAGAGGGAAGGCCCCTGATGATTGGTTCTGCGGTTCGCGACTCCACACAGATGATGGGTCCCAAATTTCAAGCCTCCACTCTTTTTCTCCGCATTCTTTGGCACGGGGACGCAGCTTTTTCTTCGCCTTTGCGCCCATGGGCTCTCTCTTCCTTCTCGTCCTCCCCCGCACGCCCACACTCTCTCTCACTCGGTCCGGAGATGATGACCACCTTGTCAGTCGCCTTGCGCCTTCAAGGTTGCGCCTCTACTTTCTGGTTGGGTCTTTCGTGCACAACCGCCGACTGATGATGGATGGAATGGACGGGACACAGAGAGAAAAGTCTGGGGAAATCTTGAATCAGACAGGGGATGGATGATGGACCGTCTGACTCCCCCCCCCTTCTCCCCTCACTCATCAAATATTGAAGCAGCTAGTTGATTAGTCTCTGGCGGGCGGCGGTCTTGAGTCGTATTATTTATTACCTACCTGCGGGCAAACCTTGAAAGCTGCCTCTGCGCATCCGTACCTAGGTAATCCTGCATCGTACGTCGAACGACATACTACCTCTACGTAACGTACATGCTACTGTAGACTAATACCTACCTAGCTGGCCGGGGTTGCATTGCGTCGCGCGTGAACGGGTTTCTTATTACTTTTTCTTGTCCCCCGGCCCCCCGTCCGTTCGTTCGTTCGCTCGTTCGTCGCCCACACAAAAATGCCCCGAGCTTTCCTCTGCTTTTCTCCAGCCGCTCCCTTCCCCTCTGCTCATCATTACCCCGAGCCTCGAGAAGCTCCTCCCGAATCTGCTCTCTGGGTCCTTTCTCACCACCACTCCGCTGCGTGAATGCGCTACTGATTCTTGCTGACGAGCACGTCGCCCCCTCCCCACTACCACGGCCACGGGTCCTCTCACGCCGACCGACCATGCAGCAGAACGGCTACAAGCAGTGCACTCGGTCACCGCCCGGCTCTAGCCTCCAGCCCGACCTGGACAGCGATGATGGGAACCCCTTCCACAGCGGCGACGAAAACGACAACGACTTTGACGATCAGGAGTCGGTGCGCCATGGCAAGCGCAAGAGACCCATATCTGTCTCGTACGTCGTCGTCCTTCTTTCACCCCAAAGCTTCTGTCCTCTGTTGCATACAGCCAAATCATGTCCCCTCTGTCGCCCTCGCCAGAACGAGTGCCCTCCGAGAAGAGCCTTGAAGCTAACAATCCCATCCCAAGGTGTGAGCTTTGCAAGCAGCGAAAGGTGAGGCCGAACCCCTCGCGGGACTCTCCACTTTCACCCCATCTTCCTTACTCTACTCTCCATCCCGCTGTGGATATGTCGTCCCTCGGCTAACACCCGTTGCGCCAGGTCAAGTGTGATCGCGGCCAACCGGCATGCGGCTGGTGCAGCCGCAATGGTGCCCTTTGCGAATACAAGGAGAGGAAAAAGCCCGGGCTCCGGGCGGGTTATGGCCGCGAGCTCGAGCAGCGCCTGGACAAGCTGGAGGAGATCCTGAGGACCCATTCCGAGATACTCCAGGCGTCACTGCACTCCAACGGCCACCACAATGCGCCGCCGAGCATACGGAATAGCAACTCGAGCCTCCCCAGCGATCATGGAACCCCTCGAGACGCAGCTCCCATGTTCCGGTCGAATGATCCCACCCGCACGCCACAGGCCGAGACGGCACTGTTCCTGCAGAAGCCGTCTACCTATCCGGCAACGTCCCAGTCCATGGAGTTCGGCATGCCGCCGCCGACACCCTCCATGCACGAGTTTCAACCCCAGATCCAAATGTCTGGGATGCCCGGCTCCAACCATCTTCCTCCTCTCCAGCCGAGCAGCGCGGCGCAGGAGTACTACGGTACCAACCAAACCCAGCTCCAGTCGCCTGACGTGCCCATGGCCCAGGCCCCGAACCCAACAAATACCGATCAGGATCTTCCGCCCTACGACTTGCTCTACGCGCTCGTGGACTTGTACTTTAAGCACATCAACACTTGGTGTCCGATATTGCATCGCAAGACCACCCTCGACTCATTATTCGGACCTTCAACCTTGGAGGAGACTGACCGAATACTGTTACATGCCATCGTCGCCACAACGCTCCGCTACTCTGCCGACGCTAGGTTGACGGACGATAGCAGACAGCACTACCACAGCATCTCCAAACAAAGGGTTTTGCTATATGGAATGGAGAATTCGTCCGTCAAATCCCTACAAGCCCTGGTGATTCTTGCGCTGGACCTGGTCGGAAGCAGCAACGGGCCCCCAGGCTGGAACATCATGGCATTGATCACGAGATCAGTGGTGCAGCTTGGTTTAGCCGTAGAAAGCACTTCGTTCTCGGTCTCTCCGAACTTCACATCCATCTACACTCTCCGAGCGATGATACTGCCCGAACCAAAAGACTTCATCGAGGAAGAAGCCCGGCGGCGGCTGTTCTGGATGATCTACCTGCTAGACCGCTACGCGACCATCGCTACGGCGTTCGAGTTTGCCTTGGATGACAAGGAGATTGACAGGACTCTTCCTTGCCGGGATGATCTTTGGATCAAGAATCAAAAGGTCGAGACTCGGTGGTTCAGGACCCAGGGTAACACTGAAGACTCGAACCCGGACTACGAGATCAATAAGCCCGAAAATCTCGGCGCTTTTTCGTACTACATCGAGATCTTGTCCATCCTTTCCAAGGTGCACAAGTTCCTGAAACAGCCGGTGGATATCA
Organism: Reticulascus tulasneorum; assembly: GCA_001557505.1. Lineage (NCBI taxonomy): Eukaryota > Fungi > Ascomycota > Sordariomycetes > Glomerellales > Reticulascaceae > Reticulascus > Reticulascus tulasneorum. The sequence continues at coordinate 1,030,147 of LSAX01000012.1, read as the reverse complement.
GCGCCCTCAGCGACGTTGAACAGTGGCAGATGCGTTACAAGGAGCTCGACAACATGCTGACTTCTTGGAAGTTTGGTCTGCCTGGAGAGTACGGCAACATGGCCAAGCTTTTCCAACCGGGGAACAAGACTCTCAACTGCGGCTGGGTCATGTTGCATGCCACATATCACACCGCGGTCATTCGTCTACATTCGTCTGCCGCGTATCCGACTACCCGCTCCCCGATATTTACCCCATCCTACAGCGCCTCCCAACGGTGCCACGGCGCTGTCGAGAACATAGCCGCCCTAGGAGAATTCGTTGTCAACAACGGCCTTTTAGGGAAGCTGGGCCCTCCATTCGCCTTCACACTTTGGGTGGCGTCTCGTCTGCTTCTTGTACATGGCTCGACAGTCGAGCACAAGCTGTCGCCGCAGATTGCCTTCTTCGTCGACACACTCCGAGAGATGGGTCGATACTGGCCCGTCGCTGCTCGGTACTGTGAGCTTCTGCAGCGAGTCCTCGATGAGCACAGCGATAGCGAGCGCCAGGGGGATGGTGTGACCCCGAGCTCTGTCAAGATTCTTGCAGACATGCGACGCACCGCCTTTGATCTGGACTTCCTCATCTCGCGCCAGCCCCGTGCGAACGGCATGCCTTCCCACAGCCGCCTTCCAAGCGTCACCCCGGCTAGGACACCAGCCGCAAACGAGTTGGAGTACCTCGATGTGTTTGATTTCTTCAATGTACCACGCCTGCCGTTTGGCGGTGAAAACATAATCGCGTCGCAACAAGGCATAGCCCCGGGGAATGCGCAGAACGGCACGCCTGCTGAGATGGAGGGTACCACTACCAATGGTTCCGCTCCACCCGGACCTCCACCGCCGAGTAATGAATTTAATATCACGAATTTTATGGTTGATGCCAACAGCGATTGGCTGTTCAAGCAAGAGGGGGGCAAGTTCCTTACATGACGCCGAAGTAGCAGACCTGGGATCGGGTCTGGGGGTCACAAACTTGGGTTATGGTATTGCTTGGCGTCCCGGGAGCCATGGGCTCATGTTGGATATACGGACATATTAGTCACATTTTTGGTACCACTGCGATGTTTATTCTGGCCAATCTACAATCTCGGATGGGTTGGGTTATCCGCCTCGACATTGACTGAATGTTTGTACGATAATGAATGGCGGTAATGGGTAGCTCGCTCGCCAGCCTGCAGGGGCTTCTTAAATCAAAAGTATGAGGAAGCATTAACCGAATATCACTTGTCCTGGCCTAGTCTTCCGCGTGATCCAAGTTGTTCTTTGACCTACCTGGCTGGACTGAGATAGGGGTTCCCATTGACGTTTGCTGGCTTTTCCCCCCAACTCCAAATTGGCAATTGAAATCAATGAAACAGCTTGAAGGCCAGAGCAATGTCGTGGTACACTTCACATGGGTCTCTATCAAAGTCTGGCGACACTCACAAGAACTGCGCGGTGGATCGCCCAATTGACATCAGGACTACTCAGGTGGAGAGCGCGCTACGTTATCATGAGCGGCGACGATTTGGGGCTAACCGGTTGAGAATAGTGTCGACCGGTAGACTGGTAAGTTGGCTGGTCATGGGATGAGATCACAAATCGTGAGTCACTCGGATTTCTGGATTCTTCTCTTGTTCATCAGGGTTCTCGAGTTACCACATTAGCTCATACACCGCTCCTCCGTGCTATCCGCAACAAACCGACGGCTCCTCGACCCCGAGCGCTGTAGGAAACGTCATGGCGGCTGAGAGCGTCACGCGGTACGTCAGCCAGTCGCACAGGAACTTGCCGATCCCCGCCCCGATGATGATGGAAATGATCAAGAAGCCATTGTAGTACATGGCAAGCAGCATGATGATGTAGGCCAGCCCGAAGGTGAAGGCGTGGATGACCGCCCTGATCAGCTGCTGCAGCGGCGATGCCCTGAACAGGAGGGCCTGCGGGCCGGGCGCCATGTCGCCGTCGCAGCAGTTGGACTTGGGGACGCGGGCTTGGATCTCTGCGGCGCGGGCCTGGAACTGGCGGAGAATGAGCGTGTCGTACTCCTTGCCGAAGCGGCGGAGGACCTCGAGGCAGACGGTGAGGAGGCCGACTCCGATACAGCTAGCGGCGAACATGCCCGCGTTCCTGATTTGCCATGATTCTGAGAGGAAGCCTGATATTGGTTAGTTGTTGTTTCGAGCACTTTTCGGTTGTTTCAAAGTCATTGCCATCGCCATCGGTCTTCTTTCTGCGTCCTTGTCGTCCTCACTGACAGATCTGCATTTGTCTCTGCGGCACAGAGGAACTACAGGCTTGCCGCACAATGGACGGGGTTTCAATGGACTTTTAACACTCACATGCGTCAATTGTGTACCAATTCCACATCATCTGGACAGCCAAGGTCAGCGATATTCATTGTAAGGCGAGGAACTTCAAAAGGCAAAATTACCGCCACCTTGCACGTAGTGCTATTTCCCGCCATCGAGCTGTGGTCCATCTTGCCGGTAGTTTTGATATCGACTTCGTGGTTGATTTATCGCCGAGCAGTATCTACAATATAGGCAGATGAGACTCAGAATTAGCAGAGAGGCTTGAGATCTGTGAATCAAGTTCGAGGTTGAGAGCGAGGAAATAGGCGTGCGGCGTCCATCGGGCTGGCGATCAAGGCGGCTCTTCTATGGCCTCGGCCGCTGTCGTCCCAAGACTGCTGCTGTTGGGTGCCACATCCGGGAGTGGCTCGGAGTCGACCGTTGAGCATCTTTCGATAACGTGGAAATCGCTCAACGGGGCGCCCTATGTGTCTTGGCCAAAATCCCGGCTTGTCGTTGGACATTTCGAATGAACTTGCGCAACCCAAGGCCCCGGTTCGGTGGGTCGGCCCACCGTGAGGAGACCTTAATTCTCCGCTTTCCGGCAGATATTGCTCTAACTTGCTCACTTCTCTCTCTATGTGCGTAGTGACCTAATTAGCTGTTGGTCATCTCTTCCTCTCCCATAGGCCGGTCCGTATATCTGGTGTCCCGGATAAGGTAGATGGGCACCTAGAGTGGCGGGAAGCGGCCCCAGAGTCTGAGATCGAAAAGTCCCGAACGCTCTCTATTCGTCGGCGCATGGCTGGGAAGGGTGGCGAGTCAGTCCAGTCCGGGCCATCTCGAACCCTGCCACACGGGCTTGGCACATTCATCAAAATGGAGAATTTTTAATCAATGTGCTCAATTAGCCTTGGCCGGTGGCCATACCCGGGTTGTCCAATATTCGATGGGGCGGACTGCCGGTGTTCTTAAGGAAGCTGGGAGTCGCGCGGCCGGACTGAAGATGTCGTGCGCAGCTGGACGGTGAATTGTACATCCTCCACAACCTCGCTACCCCAGTGTTCAAGATGGATTCCCATTTGAAGAACATGCTGGCCTCCCGCATGATCCAGAACATGAGCGAGGCGGCCGCCCTCGAGCCTCATTGGGGCTACGCCGACCGTGCTATCCCTTGCACGAACGATGCCGGATCATGCGCCTACCTCGACCTCGTCTACAATGCTCATGACTTGGGCATGCTCTACATGGGTATTCTGTGGGCGTCCATTGGCGGTATCCTCCTCGTCTGGGCCGTAGGTAGACAGTTCTTCCCTTCCGCCACCGACAACCCGATCAACACGGTCGGAAAGGTCGAGGACGGCCGTAAGGTCGACGGCAGCCTCACGCGCCTGAGAAATGCCGCCTCGTCGTACATCAAACGTATCCTCCTGCCGGACTGCTTCCGCCCCGTCTTCGGACGAACGACACGGTTACAAGTCCTTGCCCTGGCGATTATCTGCGGATACCTCACCATTCTGACCTTCATCGGGATGACTTATCAAACGTGGATAACACCAGTGAAAAAGATGCCGGGTGTGTACAACACGAGAACCAGCCTGGGTCCTTTCAGCGACAGAATAGGCGTGATCGCATATGCCCTCACCCCGTTGTCGGTGCTGCTCGGGAGCCGAGAGTCGTTGCTCTCTATCCTCACGGGAATCCCTTACCAGAACTTCAACTTCCTTCATCGATGGCTGGGCTACGTCATCATCATCCAGTCTTCCGTCCATACCATCGGCTGGAGCATCGTCGAGATCCGCCTATACCAGCCGCAACCAACGGTCGCAGAAACGTGGATCAAGCAAACATACATGATCTGGGGTGTCGTCGCAATGATCCTCTTGCTGATGCTCTACGTGTTCACTCTGCCTCCTGTGATTCGCCTCACCGGGTACGAATTCTTCCGCAAGTCTCACTACGTGCTGGCCATGGTTTACATCGGAGCGTGTATTGGACACTGGCAGCAGCTCCAATGCTTTCTGGTCCCCTCTATTCTGCTTTGGGTCTTCGATCGGGCTGCCCGCGGCGTCAGGACCTTCCTACTACATTACAACCACACCGAAGGGACTGGCATGGGTCTCTCGGCGGCACACGCAGATACGACGGTCTTCCCCGATCCCGAGCACGGGGATGTTGTCCGGATGGACTTTACACATCCCCAAGAAGCATGGCAGATCGGCCAGCACTTTTACCTCTGCTTCCCGGAAAGCAGCATATTGCAATCGCACCCGTTCACGCCTCTTAACGCACCGGTGGCGACCAACAGAATGACGAAACACTCCTACATCTTCCGGGCCAAGTCCGGCGAGACGAAGAAGATTGCGCAGCTTGCGGCCAAAAAGCGAGCTGCGAAAACGGCCGAGAAGAACGGCGTGGCCCAAACTGCCACGACCACGGTGGTGATGACTGGTCCGTACGGGGACGCGATTGTCCGAAATCTCACACCAGAGTCAAATATTCTCTGCGTTGCGGGAGGCACCGGAATCACATACGTCCTACCGGTGTTGCTCGGTTTGAGACGATCCGGAGCGTCAAACCGAAAGATTGAGCTTGTCTGGGTTGTCCGTCAAAAACATGACGCGGAATGGGTAAAGCCGGAGCTCGATTCGCTAGCTGCCAGCGGTCTCCAGATCAATATTCGCATTTTCGTAACCAGGGAATCAGCTGTGACTGCTTCCGCCACATCATCCACCAAGGGGTTGGCGCTGTCGGAGTCCGGGCGGTCTTCGGACGCTGGCAGTGGGAGCAAATCACAGAACAATGTCGTCACGGTGGAGAGGATAAAGCCGGTGGATGCAGTGAATACAGCCTCGAGGCATCCCGATCTAGGGTCGGTTGTAAAGGAGTTCGTGGAGAACACCGCGGCCGGAAGGACGACGGTTTTCTCCAGCGGGCCGCCGGGGATGATGTCTGATATCCGCAGCGCCGTGGCAGCCTGCAACTCGGGAGGAAAGGTCTGGAGGGGCGAGGAGAGGTTCAACGTCTCATTAGAGTGTGATGAACGGATGGAAAGGTGAAACGTGGGGAGATGGATAGCTTCTTTAGCGTTATGATAATGACACAATGTATACCAACGCCCATTGTTAATTCCCCTGGTGACTCTAGCTCCTTGCATATCATCAATCACACGCACTCTGCACCAAAATCGTACAAGACTCTATCATCGCAACCGAAGTGGTACAAAATCACTAGTATACTGGTGACCTCTGTTGATACGCTTGCTTGGTAAATATTTTTGATTGGCATGATACTATATCTAATTTAAGTACCCGGCTGGAAGTTCTGAACCTGAGGGTAATTCCGCCTCAGCAGCACTCTTCATCTCGGGCCCCCCTTCCGAATCACCAAACCTCACAAGTTGACCACGCTAATCGTAGCGGATCATCTCTTGACGGGCGTCAGTTTGCAGTCCAAGGCGTTTTTCGACCAGGTGTTGAAGGCCTTTGTGTGCTTAAGATCGCCTGCGGGATCCCAGAGATCTACTTCACCCTCCGCCCGTGGCGCCCGTTCGATATCGAAGTGCCACAGCAAGTTCGCCAGGATCAGTCTCAGCTCCAGGTACGTTAGATGCCTTCCTATGCAGCCACGGGGCCCCAGCGAGAACGGCTGGCTGGCCTCCTTATCCTCCGCGTCGAAGGCCGGGTCGAGCCAGCGCTCAGGGATGAACTCGTCCGGTTGCTGGAAGTTGTTCGGGCTGTGAGTGGCGGCCCAGGCGTACACGGAGACGGTAGTGCCCCCGGGAAGGAATTCGCCTGCCACCGTGTCCCCATGGGCGGGTACGGTGCGGACGAGGCCGGTGGGTATGGGAGGGAAGATGCGGAGGGCCTCGTCAATGCAGGCGTTCATGTAAGTGAGGTCTTGCAGGTCGTTAAACTTCATGTTCTCGGCAGAGTCGAACTTGGATCGGATCTCTTCGGTCAACTTCTTATAGGCCGCGGGAGAACGTGTCAGCCACATTGTGAGGCCAGCAAGCAGGGAGGCAGTCGTCTCAGAGCCGGCGACGCTGAAAACGTAGTGTTAGTAGCTGCTCCCAGCGGGTGAGTATGGAGGCTCTTACATGAAGAGAGCGCTGTTGAGGATTATTTCATTCTGGCTAATGCCGCCCTTTTCGTTTTGTCGAAAGATGTAGTACAAGAAATCTCGGTGCTCACGTCGGAGACCTTCGTCGATACGCCTAAAGCGAACGCAATCGTATTAGCTCCAATACACCCCGATAATAATAGTTGCCAGACATACTTGAGGCACTTTTCTTTGCTCAGCTCGAGATGGAGCTTTCGCTTGTCTCTCAGTGATTTGGGGACGAATCTCAAGAGGAGTTGTTGCCAGACGCTACCAGTCGCGAACATTCGTCGGGTCGCCTGCTCATAGGCGCCAGCCTTGATGGTCTGCGTGATAAGAGACACCCAAGAGTGGAAGACGCCGTCCTTCAGGCAGCCGAAGGGCTCTCCGAAGGCCATGTCGCCGATGATGTCGAACGTCGTGAAGTCTGTGGCCGGTTGTTAGCGGATATCAAGGCCACGCATTGGCAGAATACTCACTGAACCAGTCGCACATGTTGGCGGGCTTGCCGGTATTGGCAAACGGTGTTAGTCTCTCTATGAACAGATTCACGTAGCCGCGAATGATGCTCTCCTGCTCGAGGAGAGCCTTTTGGCTGAACGCATGGGAGAGTCCTCTTCGTTGGCGGCTGTGGTTTTCATCGTCTGCCATGGTCAAGGTAGTAGCGCCAGGGAGGTCCTCGACGGAGCCAACGCTGTTCACAGGTTAGCATTGGCGATGCATGTGCTGCTCAAGTTTGGTTTCATACTGGATAGCTGGATAACGGTTAGCTGATGGGCATCAAACAGCACAAATTTGCTAACTTACGATCCTTGTGGAATTGCACATGCCCCTGTCGGTGCCCGTAGATGTCTTTCCAGGCCTGAGGGTCCGTAAAGGCGAGCTCATTGGGCATGAGACGTACGATCGGCCCTGAAATCATGTCAGTGCCCGGTGTTGGTGTTGCTAACCAGACGAGAAGAACCTACCATATTTCAAGTGAAGCTGATGAACATCGAACGGCCATCGACCACGGAATAACCCATAAATGCTGTAGAGCTAGGATTGCTCAGCATCACGAACAGCGGCCTTGCCAGAGGCCGTACTTACACCTGAGATCTTGGCCAGAAACGGCCCTGGGTACTTGGCCAACGGGTGGAACCAGATATTGTAGATGATGTTTCCAATTGTGTATAGAATACCCTACCGAATGTCAGCATCTGCAGTCACAGTATCAAACAGAGGCGCGTACAACAGCAGCAAGTGCCACAACGGCTGTGCCGGAGTATTCCGAGAGTAGCTGAACGCCTCCCATCTTGAAAACCGATACGATGCGTTATAATCCCGAAGTCGATTGGGAGTCAGAAAAAGAGCTCAAGTACAGGAGAAGGAAAAGAAAAACTGTAAAGATCGAAACGCCCGAACTGCCCCAGGAAGTTTATACCAAAGGCCAACAGGCTTTCAGATGGGAAGCTTCATCCCCACTAATTATATCGAGTCCCTGTGACACCCCCAAACTTAGCGTGGCGCGGGGGGATACCTTTATCCAGCTTAGGTTTTCCCTAGCCACGGCGTGCCGTGGGATCTAACTCTGGGGTCAAGTCTTCCAACGCGTGTTGGAGGAGGGCAATTGTCCAATCAGGCATGCGAGTGCGCACTTGGAAAGGGGATGTCCCGTCGCCCCGATGCCAATCCGCTGGGATGGGCCTGCCGAGGACGAGCTTGGCGGCCGGAGTCTTTGGAGATCCAGCGGAAGCTCACGAATCTACTGAGGGACTGGAACCAATGATGTGTGTCCAAATGCTTGCTTACAGTTGCAGCGACGGTAGCTCCATACAAGGTCCAAATCCGGCTTGCTGGCTGCCAATGCTCCAGGGTTAAGACTCAAGCAGTTCTAGAGACGTTAAGTGGCCATTAAGTGAGATCGAAACACTCCCTGTCTGCGGACAGACACAATGCCAGCAACTTCAGCTCCATAATCTCGAGACTCGAAAGACGAATACCGCAGAGGGCCATTCATCGATGGCATTAAAATACCCATCATATGCCCGAACATCGACGTTTCATGGAGAATGTAAGTGCAAGTGTGGGGAGGAGTGGAGATGCCCCCGGCTAGCTCTGGATGCTCAAGAGCTGGGCCATGTTGGCGGGGGCGGGGTCGTCAAGTCATGCAGGGAGGACCACAACGACAGACACGAATCAGGGACTTCACCGGGTTTTCTTTTCCGGTGCCCTGATTGGATCCTTCCGGCTCTTCTACACAATGAGGCAATCGGAGTTATCGCACCGGCAACGAGGACATAAGAGAGGGCGGTACCGGGCAGACACGCACTAGGGATAAACGGCATTGGTGATGTATGGGCCAGCTGGCTTTAGCGGAGAGACCCGGCCGGGATGGACACGAGTGAACCCGTAGCTACACTTTTTATTCCGAGGACTTCGTTGGAAAGAATGCATCTGTTATGTGAATGCCACGCTGTGCATGGGAATGATTGATATGATATGTGATGAGAACGTGCCAATGCCGAACTGGCTGCTGGTTGCACATGACCGCGACGCCCCAAACTCCGGCCCCTTCTATACTGTATATCTCTCCTCCGAGACAAGCTCATCTCTCTTGAATGAGACAAGGCCCCCCCCCCCCCCCCCTCTCCTCTCACGCAATCGTCGGGGCATGGACGCCGTGGAATCCAAATCCAACGGCGAACCTGCACTCGGCGCGGCCAGTCTCCTCCAGCGTCTTCCCGTCCAAGCACAGCAGGTAGCTTCTCTGGTTCGTGCCGTCCAGGACCATGCTCAGGACCACGCCGTCGTCCTCGTCCGGCACGGCCCCGTCCGCTGACGGCCGCGGGACGAAGATGGGCTCGCCGGGCGTGTGGCCCTGGGGCGGCGCCCAGACGAGCGCCGTCCGCGCCACCGTGTCCGTCTTGACGATCGAGTCGAGCAGCGTGCTGAATCCTCGGTTCGCATTGCTGTACACGTAGCGGTGCCGCTTGCACCTGTAGTCCGGGTTGATGGTTGGGAGTTCTCCGATGTGGGGCGAGGGGATGGACAATGTGATCTCCGGGGTCGCCGTCGGGACCTCGCTCAGGGTGGCGGCCTTCTTGCTTCCCGACAACGGTATCCGCATCCGATATGTCGACAGGCTCGGGTGTGCGCGCTCCGCCCGCTGGCCCGTGGCCCAATAATCCCCCGCCGCCCCGTCGCGGTCCAGCAAGACGTCGTAGTAGAAAGAGTACAGCACGTCGAGATTCTTGTAGTCCACCACCTCGCAGAACACGTCCACCGCCGATCCGTCCTCTACGGTTTCTTCGAAGGCGTTCACGGTGTGGAAGAAGAAGCGGCCAGGGGAGTCGAACTTTGCCACCACCCCGGCCCCGTTTCGCCGATCAACAACGTACCACCGGCACTTCTTGGCTTCGTCAAACGGCTGTATCGCATCGAGGATGTTCTTCTCCCAGGCGACCCTGACACCGTTGAGGCCCAGATGGGATATCGGGATGCACAGGATCACGTAGTTCTCGGTCAGGAAGAAGCTGTGGATGTACGCGCCCTTCGCAGCCGGCTCGGCGATGGAGGCAATGATTTCCGTCTTGCCCGTCAACGTGCTCGCGCGGAAGATGCGGTATGTTGGCAGCTTCCCGAAATCGAGATTGAAGTTGTAATAATCGCCATTGTCCGGGTCCCGCTGCGCATGGGCACAGGACAAGGGTCCTTTCAACTCGGGGTGTAGCTTGAGCTGCCTCGCGGTTCCTATGGGCTCCAGCGTCTCCGCGTCCACCTCGAGCAGCGGGCTCGCGTCCGTGGACAGCCAGACGCTGGTCACGCCGGTGCGATGGCCGCCAGCCGGCGCGCTCGGGTCGTTCTTGCCCACGGCAGAGGAGGCCAGGACGGGCATGTTGGTGTTGACGGCCACGCAAATGTTCCCAGCGCCCCGCGGCGGCGGTAAGAAGAAGCTCATGATTTTGCCGAATATCCCAATGCACGGGTCCCTCTTCTGGCCAAACGAGTAGCCTTCCCGCCTCCCGGCCGCTTTGATGGAGGCCATGACTTCTTCGGCCTGGCGACGGGACGAGTAGGTGACGCGCACCTTGGCATCAGCGCCTTCCGCGCCACTCGGGGCGAGGATGTCGAACTTGTGCGTGTGCGCAAAGCCATCGAACCAGTGCGACACGTGGTGAGTCCCCTTGGGGGTGCCTTCAACCTTGCAAGCTCCGGGACCTGTTCGGTACAACGTGCCGGCGGCCCACGGGGGGATCTCCCCCTGGATGGTAAGCTCTATTGGGCCTCGTTCCTCAGTCAGACCGTCGAACTAGGGCAAAGATTGCGGTTAGTTATTCCTGGCGGGTTAGATAATTGAGTCGTGGTTGCGACTTACGCCCGCCTCGTTGGGCCAATCTTTATAGGCTCCCTTCCGTATATTTTCGGACACCTGTTCCTGATCTGCAACCTCATCCTCTGGAGTCCGGAGGGTCGGCTTGCCTGTGAGTGGATGAACCATTGGCGGGGACATGGCGCAGGAGTTTGGGGTCCGGGATTTTAATGCCTCGGCGGCGGGATGTAGTGGAGTGGAGGGAGGGATTAAAAAAGAAATTGAAAATGAGAAACGGCGATGAATCGAGATGTGTCGACGGTCCAGAAATGAAAACTCAATTGAAGTTGAATGGCGAACGGCGTCGCTGTCAAGGCCGTTGAAGCTTCAAATGAAGCCCCGAGGCGAGCGCGGGTCCCTACCCTATGGGCAGGTGCTTCAAACTGAGCGCCCGATGAGGGTGTCGTTCTCGTCGGATCCGGACCTAGGCTCTCCAACCACCACAACGGGGAATAGTCGACAATCCTCCACAGACAGACGGGCTGGCTGCGGACTCGCTGAGGGGAAGACGGCCAAAGAGAGAAGAAGATCAGCCCAATGCGACGGGTTTCTTTGAGCCCGACAGTTCGAATCGAGTGCGGTCTGAGTCGTCGTCGCGAGGGTTGTCGAGAAGAGACGAAAGAGACGATCGTACGGGCGGATGGCGGGCGTCTTAAAGAAGCGGACGCGAGTGACTTTGCCGCGCAGAATATGCCGTGAGGCAGGACAAGGCAAGGCAAGGTAAGCGTGCATGCAATTCAATACAACCAGGCCCAGAAGGAAGAAAAAGATGAATATGGCAAGTCGGTGCTGCAATGCAATGGGATGGGATAGGATGGGGATGGGGATGGGGATGGGACGTGATGCGCTGGACGTTTGTCGTCCGAATGATGGTCCGGCTTCCGGACGGGATGCAGAGGTGGTACGGGCGTATGTTGGCACGTATGTACGTAGTATGTATGTAATGTACGTCCGTATGTACAGGTTATATATCAGACGGCGCACACCTTTCGCACACTCAAAACATATTGGCGCCGTTTCATTTGTATCTTTTCCTTCGTTCGTCTCGCTCGCTGGGCGGGCTCGTGGCTTTAGCGAGTGCGAGCGTAGGGATGGGGGGGGGGGGGGTGTGGGTGATGATGTTTCGTTCAATTAGCCCGACAACGCCGCAGTCATCATTCAGGCCTCTCCATCCAGTCGGTGAAAGGAGCCAAGTCTTCCCCCCTCCACCCTAACGAGCATTTCAAAGCGAGAGACCAGAAGCGAGAGAGAGAAAAAAAAAAATAAGGGCCTAGCAGGTCCCGTACGTACGGATTGCAAGACCAGGGGTTGGATGTCGCTTGATCAAAAGTGCGTCCCAATCAAAGATGTGTGGCGTTCCAGCCCCCCTCCCCCAGCGGGCTCGCCAGCGGGCTCATGCAAAAGTGGATTGGTGGTGGTGGTGGGAGAGAGTGGTGGTAATACGATAATAAGCAGTGTGCGGGCAATGGGGAATTGGGTTTAGGCTCGCGGGACTTGGCCTGTATTTCTTTCAAAGTTAGTTCGCTTGGGGAGGGGGACCATGATGTCGGTTCTTTTTGCTGCTTTAGAGGTTCCGAGGTCAGTCGCATGGCGCTTGCGCTGGCGGGGGGGTAAGTAGATTGGCATATTGTACGGCCGTAATTGGCCAACCTTAAGCCCGTTGCTGGATCTGAACATTTCCGCGCTTCACTTGATAAGAACCTGGCGAGCTAGTGCGAAGCGATCAATGACGTTCTACATATGTACGATGTAGATGTATGAAGCCTGGGCAGTAAAGATGGAGGGGAGGCACGGAGGAACATGCTACTTGGTTTGCTTGCTTGCTTGTTCTACAGCCCCCCGTGCTATACTTATGTAATTCCAGCCATTCAGTCGAAGATGTCATTGTTTGATATCCCCCCCCCCCTCACATTATATATAATCACCACGAACCCTGGCTTGGGATTTTTCGGGGTCCTTGTTCACGCTTAATTACTGCGTACTTCGCACTCGCTTAAAATGAGATCATGCAGCCAATAATACATCAACGTAGACCACATAGGTATAAGGCTAAGAAGGTATTTTCAAATTCAAATTTAAAGAAATAAATTAAACTATATAATGAAAATCTTGATTTTTACAAATACATAATAATTTATTATAACCTTTTTCTTCTTTTTTTCTTTTTTTCTTTTAATAATAAGTCTAATAATATTAAAGAGTTACTTTTATAAACTTATAAGGTCTTATAAGATAATATCATAGGTAGCAGCGTGCCTGGATGTGATGGGGGGGGGGGGTGGGCGCCAAACTCGAAGAGTTGGGGAGTTAGTTCCGTGTAGAGAGAAATTGTGACGTGTAAAGTTGGATCTTTGAACGTCTTGCTGATCTCGGATGGAGTGATGTCGGCGTTCGTCAAGCGAGATGCTGTCCGTTTTCCCCATGAGCGAGATGTATGGTTCGTGGTTATCGTCCGCCGCATCGTCGACCGGCCGCCCGGGTGAATCTGCGTTGCTGCTTATCATGTACCATCGCGATACCACCCCTATGAAGACAACGGTCCGAACACATGTATACCCATTAGGTGAAGGAGTCGAGTGCGAGGAACTTATAGCAAATTAGGCACCGGGAATCATCTGTTAGGGCCAGTCTAGCGCGGGGGAGTCGGGAGCGACTCGTTTGATTTCGTAGCATTTGAGACGGCGTGGTCCGCAAAGGTGAGCCTCCTACCGACGGAAGTTCTTCAGCATCTTTTCCCGAGGTTTGGAACGTCAAGGAAATGGCCATTCAGGTACCTTCCTAGCGCCCATCTGGAAGGCTTCGTAAAAGGTCTAAAAGTCTGCGCAAACCGACGGACAGATTGTGAAGATGGATTCGCCATATATAGCTTGGACTTCGGCCCTAAGGATCCGGTTGATCATACATCTGTATAGGTCCGGCGGGAAAACCCCATCTTCCATTGCTGGTCGGGGTTTCGCGTTTTGAAGTTGACCAGGAACCGGTTCATCATCAACTTGAAGCTGTCCCCTTTGTAATTATACTGCGAAATCCCCTCCGCTGATGTTCAACATGTCGCTGAGAGGCGTCGCTAGAGCTCTTGGTCGAACCTGTTCGACTCTCAAACAAGGAGATGTGGCCGTGCTCGAAAAGTCTGAAATCCTGCGGAGGCAAACCAAAAAAGAAGTGCTGAATGGGTTGAAAAGGCTGCGAGTTGGAACGAGGTTACCAAAACTGACTAGTTTTTTTTTTGGAACCTGCTCGCCCGGAATTGCGAAGCAGATCCCCAGCCATGGGAGAGCAAGATGCCCTGCGCAGAAAGAAGGGAGGGCTCCCAACACTAGCCCAGCAGCTCTTTGCCGAGGACAATCATGTCCTGGTCGGAAGGGAAGTGATCTTTAGAATTAGTCGTGCCCGGCTCTCAAACAATGCCACCACCCAGCATGGTGTCCGAATTTCAGCAGTTAGAGCCAGTACACCCTTACCAGGACTGTCGAGCAGGTGTTTCGATCGGCCGTCGTTAAGAATCTTTCCCGAGTCCCGCACTGGATCTCTGCGGGCATATACCGGCATGATCTACACACAAGGTGTATCCAAAAGGCTGCACCTACTAGTTACGAATGGACTATTTCACTGCGACCTGTTCATGTCGGATTGATCCAATGAGATTGTCTGATTATCGCATCGTCTTGGGATTCAGTCTGATTTTGGCTCGTGAAATGCAGCTTTCTTGAGTCTCGCAGTTCAACAGCGAATAGCATCGTGCCACGATCGCCCAACATGGGAAAAGTTGCATTTTCAGCTGCATCCAATGAGATTGTATGATGATTGCATGATCTCGGGATCCAGCCTCGTGAAATGCAGCTTCCCCGACTCCGGCAGTTCAATAGCGAATAGCATCACGCCGCGGTCGTCCAACCTGGGGAACTTCCATTTTCAGCTGCCATTGGAATCGTTTACTTAAATTGGGAGCACTTCCTACCATCTTCTTTTGCCTAGACACTTAAGCCATTGCGTCTAAGCCTGTATGAACTTTCAATATGGCATCTGACGACGATGACGCTAAGCGCCATGGGAGGCGAGCTCAATTCGTGTCCGAAACCCACGGCTATGTGCGGACAAGGGACCGACAGCCGCGTTCTCCACGACCAGATCGGCGGGAGGGGAGGCAGGAGACCCGGGAAACGGTGAAGATTGAGCAGACCACGCACACAGCTGTTGAATCCACACGGAGCCGGAGCCGATCACCGAGCCCGTTCATCCTTGAACGCCGCAATTCAAAATTCTCCAGAGGGAGAGCTATTCCGCCTACTCCGGAGGACAAAAAGGCTCTAGCTCTAGAGAATTCGCTACCCGACTTAGGAAATGACGGTGCTATGGGTCCTAGCGGCGAGGGCAACCTGAGTGGCCATAGATTCCAGCGTTCGACTAGAGCCCACCAGGGCTATGGTGGCGACCGATCCGGAGCAATAACCGATATCGTAGAAGTTCAATCGGGCCACGATGACAATTATGTTAGCCGCCCCGTGGGCGGACAGACGGTGACAATGAAGGCGTCTATAGATGAGAAGATAGAGTTCGAGGAAAAGATCAGCGACTTTACCAAATGGGAGGAGCCTGGATCAACCGAGAGACGGAGCATTCGCCGACAGACTCGCGAAGGCCTCCGTCGCGGTGATCCGACACGAAAGCGATATCAAAGCGACCTTAGGCGAAAGGTCAATGAAGCAAGTGCCGAGGCCTATATGGAGGCCAGTCGGACAAACGCACGTTTGGAATCGAATCGAAGCACTTTGATGGGCCAGATCACTAGCGTATGGCGTTGGTTTTCCAACCGTCGTTCTGATCAGGAGCTACGCGCCGAAGACAGGGCGAAATACCGAGAAGATATGAGGGATTCCAATGTTCTCAAGTTGCCCATGGGGCTGTGCCAGAACAGCCTTGACGATCTTGTCCAGCCAGTTGGTCCGGAGGGCGGACCATATCACTGCGTCTTGAACATGACGGGCGTTCAGAGGCTTAACCTGCAGGCGTTACGGTACGAGATTGCTAGAAAGGTGGCGGCGATATTGAGCGATGAAACCCTAAATGAAGCGGGCGCCAAGGACCTGAGGGTGGTGATGCACAACTACTGTCAGTCTTTGTATAAGCTTCCTCCCCTCGTCGATCTGCAATCGATTGGCTTTATTACTTCAGCTTAAGCCCAGACCAATGTCGATCCCGCTGACTAGTTCTATTAGGCGAAGCTCTCCGGGACTGGGACTACATGGAGTCAAAGTACGACAAGGCGATCCACAAGGACCCCTTTAAGCTAGTGTCGTCCTACACTCGCGACGCCGCTATTCTCGATGCTCACAACATCTGCAACCTCACCTCGCAACGCTACTCCAAGGGCCGCATCAGCTGGCGCAAGGTGGCATCAGATTTCGCCAACCCGGCGCTTCTCGGCTACTCGCGAGGCCATGCGCGCGAGCGCGCTGAGTGGAACGCTTTCGTTCGTCGCCTGTTGTGGACGTTACTCGGCGGACTATCCCTCATCGGCCCCACCCTGGTGATGGTGCTATATGGTGGCCTACACGCGACGCTGGCGACCGCATCGGCCTGCACGGTGGCGTTTGCGCTGGTGCTTGCGCTGTTTTCTAAGCAGTCGCCGTTAACGCTGGTTGGCACTACTGCAGCATATGCTGCCGTCATGGTCGTCTTCATCGGCACGTCATCTTCATAGATTAAAGTTATCATGAGATTCTGGATTATAAATATATAATACATGTATATAATTTTACTTTATTTCTAAAATTATGTATTTTTTATTTATTTTTAATATTTAATTTAACAATTGTTTTTAAAATAAAAATAAAAGTTTAAAATAAAAATATTTTTCAACTTTTGTTAACAATGTAACGTCTTAATCAATTTGATGTAAGGTCCATATTAATTCCTTTTTATAAATTAATATATAATTTTATTATCTCAACTTAACATAAGATATATAATATGTTCAGCAGCATATCTATCATCTTCCACAAACAATAGGCTTAGGCCATCAGACAGCTAAACAAACTACTATGGCACGACACGTCTACAAAGACCACAACGCCAATCCTCTTCTTTCATCTCATATACAAACAACCGAAACAAGCAACGCAGTCCAAACACATGCCCACAATTGTCGATTCGAATTGGCGGTTCGCCCACGGCCGTCAACAAGTGATCTCGACTCTCTGCAATCTGTGTTGAGAAGTACTCAGCGCTGTCCCTCCTCGTCTCCCAGTCTATCTGGACGCCTCTGCCTGTGGCATCAGGGGACTGTTCGGGGCTGTCCCGGGATGGCCGTCGCCTGCTCGTCCCCAGCGGACTGTCGTGTTCCGTCGGCGCGTTCGGGGACTCGAAGAAGTCTTCGAAGCATATGGTGCAGCCGCGGGGATAGTCCTGCGACAGTTGCTCCAGTTCTTCAGTGGTAACATCGGAAACGGCCGCGAGGAATTCCTGGCGACGTGATTTGTATCGTATAAGTCTAGCCAAGTAATCTACCTTCCTGTGGTAGGTCACACGATCCAGGTCAACAGAAAAGTTCGCAAATATCTGCCACTCCGGTCTGCGGAACCCGGACCCAATCAAGCGTGACCAGTCATTTAGCAAATCTCTAAATGTATCCAGGTTGTACGGGGAGCATATTCTGGCATCAGGGTCACCGTTGGCTGCCGGAAGAGGTTCGTATGGATTCAAGATGACGTTGCAAAGCCTACTCAACGCCAGCTCCATCCGACGGTCAGAGATGCCGACGTCATGGGCGAGGTGCGTTCCCAAGAATTCACAAGCTATGGTGCGCCAATTGCAAAGCTCTCTCGCCTCCCGCCGGGCCTCATCCAGCTCCAGCCCCAGCGGACGATCCGGGTCGTGTTCAGGCCCGAGAGGCTCGAGAGACATCTGTATTTGGTCTTCGACCAACTGCCTGCGGCGCCGCGTGTACCACTTCATCCTCTCTATCCTCTGGTTCAAAACCTGGCCGGTTATCCACGGTGCACGCAGGACGCTGTCGCGAAGATACTTATTATGGCTCCTGGCCGAATCCTCGAGCGTGCCCTGCAACTTGAGAAAGGCTGCCCTTGCTTCTTCATCGGGTTCCCAGTCATCCGGATCTTCGCGGTTGGCGAGTACATCTACCAACCATCGCCTCTTGGCCGTCGCGGGATTGTATAGGTATTGCAGCGGCCCGGAGGACTCGCAATCGCAAGGAGGTTTGTGGCTGTGGATTTTGCATCGTCTCTCCCAGAACATGGTCGGGTACAATTCCATCAGCTTGACATGAGGCGAGCCTTCGTCCAGATACTCAAATTTCCTGTACTCCGCAAGCATGATGGCCCACTCCAGCCAGCTACCAAGGTAAGTGTCGAGCCAGGCCTCGTCGAGATTCGCGTCGTGGTGCCAAGAATCGTTGGTTGGATCGGTCCCGGGCTCGGATGCTGGCTCTCCTGAGCACGCAGGGCACGTGCAGGAGTAAACGCTGAACCGGCGCTCCCACATCCCTTCTCTGCAGGGTGATGTGTTGGCGCACAGGATGTTGCCGGTGATCTCGTGTTTCTTGAACGGCTGTCCTCCTGGCGATGGACACAAGTATTGTCGAACCCATCTTATACACATCTTCGTTTTGCCGATGCGGACTTGCAGCGGGAGATGAGCGAAAACGCCTTGTGAGATGCCTCCGCTTGGTATATGCTTTGTAGTAGTAGCTCTATTTAGCACGAACTGGGTTCCTTCAAGGTCTAATGGCTCCATCTTCGTGTCTTCTGGGCGACCGCCATTCGTTCTTATGACTGATTGGTCTCTTTGTAGTCCAGGAACGGATCGTCAACAAAGACTGCATGGCTCCAGAAAGCCGACTTTTGCTTCCTTTCTTAGGGATCAAGGGTTTGCGTTTCGAGGGTTCTCACAATGAAGACCGTCGAATCATTGCGGCTCTTTGTTTGCAAGTATGTGCAGCCCGACGTGGACCAACAATCACTTACAGCTCTGATTTCGGAATGCAAGAGCCAAAGAACCCCGGAAACGGTGATGGCGTGAGACGGCAAACAAAGGATGGATGAGTTCCGACAAGTCCCCGCCTTCATTAGCAGAAAAGAACTTAAAATAGGCTTTGACGGTATGGTCATTCCAATGCAAACCAAGCGCCAGTTGTGAAAGGCAGGTGAGCCGAGGAATCATTGTGGTGATGGTGGCTCTGGTCCAGCATACCCCTCCAAACTCGGTCGCATTGTAGATCTCAAGACATGGCTGACGCCAATTAATGCATGCATATCAACAATTCCATTGCGATACAAGACGTCCAGCTAAATTGCATGATATCATCTATTGCATTAATCCTAGAAATGTCCCCGGCCATCCACAATCATGCTGCTCAGTGTCGGACGAGATGCCCAAGCACACATCCAGCTTCGCCGACCCTGAGCCAAATAAATAGATTAATCAAGAATACGGATGCAACCGCATACTCTTGTTCTGTTATTGTCGTCATCGTCACCGTCTGTCCATCCATCCATCCCTTCCCTCGTCGATCCTTGGCTGCCCAAACTTCTTGGAGCGCCAAACGGGCAGATTTCCGTTGAGAATGGAATGGTCATGCTACGGCTGGTTCTGAACTCCGTATCTTGAGTACAGTTAGTTGGAACCGCTGCGTGGTGGGTTTCCTGGTCGCTCGCGCGGACGTCCGTAGTGACCGTCACTGCTCTTGACTGTCCGTTTGGTGGCGTGAGCTCCAAATGTAGAGATGAGCGTCCTCAGCTGAAAAGACAAGTGGATGTTTAGCTCGGGGTATGCGAGTGCAATCCGTACTGTATGCCGCTGGACCTAGTTTGCTTTCTTGCCAACCGAGCTGTAGGCATCTTCCTTTAGTTCGTCGACGGTGTCGTATGACTCCATGGACGACCTCGGGGGAATGTTTCGTGTTTGGCGGGTTGCTGGTTTAGAGTTGCTGGTGTATACTGTAGGCATCGGATATCGAGATGCCATTGGGCCAGTTGGATAAGAGGGTGATATGGTAAAAAAGGACTTGAGAGCGCTGGAGCTGAAACGGCTCTGCTCGTCCTTCGACGGGCGAGTGTAGATGTTGGGCATGGGGTATCGAGAAGCCATTGCGGATGAAACTTAGGAGCTGATGGGTAGTCTGATTATTGGCTGATGTAATTGGGGGATGCGGGATTGCCTATGCTTTGTTGCTGTACAGGAAGAGTTCGACAGTCCGAGATTCACTGAGGGCGACCTTGACTTGCCTTATATAGAATCACAAAAGCACTTACTCAATAACACAGATACACATCCCAACCCCCGAAGCTGGTTGACGTTGGTACATTTGTAAGCCAGTGACTCAGAACTTTCATCCCCAAGATAGGAAAGACCCAAACTCCGCGACCTTGGCTCCAGGCCTGTTGGAGGTCATCCTCGCAGTGCCGGATAGGACATCCAATGATAACAACGCTTACACCCGGCGACCACCCGATGATTTCCCATCCGGTAGTTAAGCGATCTCAAGATACGCCGAGTCCAATGATATGCCAGCGGAATTATGCCATGTAACGAGCGAGTGTGCATGACCCCAATGAGATGGGCACACAAAGCCGGGGTCATCTTTGGCCTAGCCGGAAGTTTGTGAGCCGTCTGATGGAGAGCCCTCTGGTTCCCACCAACGAGATGTTTCTTCTCCTTTTGGGAAATGGTCAAGGGATTGCAAATCAGGATCGAGAACGCGGAGAGGAGTGGTCGGGAGAGGGGGGCCGGCTGGCGAAACCCCGGTTAATGTTCGCCCCCGAGGGGATTTACTGATTGGCCCATATTCTGCTGCTTGCAGTGCCAGAACGACGATCCAGTAGCCGTTCGGACTTTTCGTCATTGGTGATGCACGCATCAAATCAACACACCAACTTCTCAGTGACGTCCATCAGAAGAAGACTGCCGGAGATGCATTCAAACTCCGGCGGTATCTCCGCATCGGCGCATTGATTGGGCCGCATCTTACCATCAAATGTGCGGACCGCGCACTCTCCCGGCATGGCAGGACCAGAGTCGTTCGTGCTGACCACACATTTGCGAGCGAGTAGAACAGTCGCGGCAACCCGGGACTCTCTGCCATGTGATACTCTTTCGTCCACGCACCTTAATAAGTATCTTGGACATAACGTCAAGTGCAGAGATCGTCTCCAATGCGAGGGGTTCAAGCCGATGGGTTGATCAAAGACCATGTCAGGTGCACTGCAAAGCCGCTCGTCTTTGTTGTCACCAAAACTAATGTCGTAGGCTGTCAAACCCTTGCTCGCTTTTATCTATCTCTGAAGCCATATGTAATCATAACAATTCAAGCACTCATGCTCGCCATTTATTCAGTTGAGTACTCCAAGTCACTGCATTCTTCCAGTCCCCTTTCTCTTTCCTCATTCTGGTGTTGGGAGAATCTCGAGATCGAAATACTCCACGTCCCAGCTGTTCGAGTGTTTCGGTGCAGCAAATAACATGAGAGCCCCAATTCGAATCCTGTATTTTCCGGGCGCTATCTGTGTACCGTTGGCCAGCCCGCCCAGCCACCAGAAGTTGAGGTTGGGATCGTTTGACAGACCGCGTGGCATGTCTCTTAGGGGGAATGCAACCACGTCCTTTGGATCATCGACACTAGGATCGAACTGCCAGTGCCAAAGATCATGGCCCGGAAAGTGCGTCGCAGAACCAACAAACCCGTTTTCCCCGACTACTGGAGGATATTTCCAGTCCCGCTCGACCCAGGTAGGTTCGAAGATATCCCAACGTAGTTCGGCAGTACCGAATGTTAACACTGTTTGTAAAATTGGGAAGTCTTGTGCCTCAAGTGAAAGGTCAAAATTAACTGTCTTTGGAGGCTCCCAAGAATGCCACAAAGTGAATAACGTAGTCAAGGTACCGAAGGGGTTTGGGTTAAAGACGTAGGGAAGGTCGTTGTGCAAATCAGCCCCAACGCCGAGGTACGGAACGCTGAGAGTCTCCCCGTTGCTTCCGGTTATGACGACGCAACCGCTATACACAGGTATGGCCTTGGCGTTAAGACCTGTTGGGTGGGTGAAAGAGAACTTGGCCGTCTTGGTCTCTCCAGGCTTGACCTTAAAGGCACCGCTGGGGAACGTAACCCGAGGAACAGCCTTGAACGGTTTTGTTAGTGCCTCCACCTGCTCTGCCATACGCGGGGCACCAAAGACTTCAGGGTCGATGATCATAGTCTCTACGCCACCGAAATCCTGTAGTGAGAATGCGTAGGTAATAGTATCGGCACCATTGTTCGTGATGTCGACACTGTGGTAGCGGCTGAAATGATGCGTATCGTTGAGGTGGAACTTGGCGAACGATAAGCTTGTATCGTAGTCGACCACCTTGACGGCGTCAATTATGCCGGTTCCACCCTGTATGACGCTCGTAAAGAAGGGATATTCGGTTCCCTCTCCGGTACCATCATCCCAGCCAAGCGGCCGACCAGAAGAAATAAGCCGCATTGCCAAGGTTTTGGCAAAACCTGCGCCGTGAACAGCACGACCGCCATTCTTGCTGATGTAAAGTGCGGCAATACCGGCGACGTACGGGCAAGCCATAGAAGTCCCACTTCGAATTTCCCAACCTCCGCCGAGCGAGGACGAGAGAATATAGCCTCCAGGGGCAGCAACGTCTGGCTTGATGAATAGGTCGTTAGTTGGACCCATGCTAGTAAACCAGTTTGGATGGCCTGACGAGCCATCTATCGGCGTGGCAACAACTATTTCCATAGCTGACAAACTGAAATCGGCTATAACAGTACCACCCTCTTGGATTGTCTTGATAATAGCTGAACCCGCTGTCGTAAGGATAAGTGACGATATACTATCGGTCCTATCATTGAACGGTGCGACGATAACCTCTTCGCTAGCATAAAACATTATATACTTGGCTCCGAGGGGCTCAAGGTTCGCCTGCTTCTCAATATAAGTGCAGCCTCCCTGGCGTACGAGAACAATGGAGTTAGAGAAGTCTCGAGTTTCCCCGGTTATAGGGGAGCATGCTTCACCTAGAATGGTGGAATCCAGACCGAGTGGCACAATAGGGAGGTTTAGTCCGTCCCAGAGGTCATTGCTCATGTATGCGACTGTACTGTCATTGGAGAAGCCGTCAAGGTTAAAGGTCCCCTTAAAGGCTCGGGCAGGTAGCTTGTTAGCTTGGACCGAGGCGACAGCCACGACGCTCTCGCCGGAAGCGCCGTTACTCGAGCTAAACGCACCGGTGCCTCCATCGTTGCCGGCGGCAATGGTAACGACGACGCCTTGCTCGACCAGCCTGGAGGCGAGCACTGCCCAGGCATTTGAAGTCCAGCCGTTACTGCCACCCACTGAGCAGGTAATGATATCGGCCTAGCATCACAGTCGTTAGTCTCACATGCGCGATAATTGTGATAAGTCGTACTCACGCCAGCTTCATAGGCCATGATAAACGCTTCCATCAGTGTTTCCTCATCAGTACCGTCTTGCGAGCCGAAGACCTTGTACGACAAGAGAGTTGCATCTGGGGCAACACCCTGGAAACTAGACTAGAATATCAGCAAATGCTCATGTAGACAGGCGGTGTGCTCATACAAGTTCTTCGATCCGGCTATAATACCGGCCACATGTGTTCCATGCCCCAATTGATCCATCGGGTCCCCGTCTGGAATCTTTACGCCGCCGAGTTGGGGCCAAACTATTCGATCTGTAAGTCGCCGCACTCGTCGGGCACAATATTGAGCCACTCACTGCTGTCACCAACAAAATCATATCCACCTGCAATCTTGAAGCCGGGACCATAGCCACCTCCAAGCTTCGTCTCGTTAGCACACTCTCATCCGTGGTGCCACGCTGCCATCGGATCATAACATACCGCTGGGTGCATGTAGTCGATCCCAGTGTCTACAACAGCAATGGAGACACCTTTGCCAGTGACTCCAGCTGCATGAAGCTTATCCACGCCAGTCATGTCGTGCAGACTATAGTTGGCCGCTAGAGCCTCCTCTGCGTATGTTTGCAGAGTCTGGGACGGGGATAGCGAGACCTTGGAGGAATGCCATGCCTGGTAGACCTGTTGCTTCGCCTGAAGAGTATCGATGCTCTCTTGAGTGGATTCAATGGCTGCACCACTGAAGACGTCGCTGTTGAATACCGTTACGACTTTTGCGCCATCTCGTGCGAGCTCATCCGCCGCAACCAAGGGATCAATGCCCTAGATTGAAAGCGTATTAGTGAGGACTGTTCATAGACGGCAAGCTTTTCGGTGATCAGTAAAGGCAGTCAGGTAATAGTCACCTTTGCAAATTCCACGATGAAACGGTTTGCGGCACCAGCCGGGACTGCTTCGCGGACTCCGGTAAGTCCCCGACGCTCAGCTCGTCCTCCATGACGGCTGGTAACTGCTTCTACCCCTAAGACGCCGAGAAAGGCGACAAGAAACCTGAAGGACCGCATCTGGAAACGCAGGTCGACGAGGATGTTGGAAGAAAGCAGCAGGTCTTTTGGAGAAACTGCTGGGACCCGGGATTTCAATCGTGAAAGCCCGGCGCCGCCCGTCCATTAAATACCTGAATCGGAACCATAGCGGCCGTAGTATTGATGTCGAACCGCATACATGGTCTAATCTTTCCGGAGTTGTTCGTGTCGAGCCAGTTTGATAGGAATATTGGAGACATTGCCGGTACCTGCCTATAATACTTTGCCCTGTTCGGAGAGAAGCTGGGCCACCCCTGATTGTCAACGAATCAGATCTAATCGCGACCTGTTTTTTTGCATCGTTCGCTTCGCGACCCCTTCGCAGCCCGCCTTACCTTCCGAAAGCGCCCAAGCTCCCAGGTCTCTGAATGGCTTGAGGTCAAGCAGATGTGGCTGGTGTGCAGGGGCTTCCAACGCGCACATATTCTGACGAGGTGCTATTTATGGTTAGTAGTAAGCACAACCTTCCATTTCGCTGCTAGATGTGTCTTCCGCTGTTGGGGCAGACTGAGTAAGCCAAGCTCGTATTTCACAATCGGGCAATTTTCAGATAGTGATATTCTCCTAGGGTTTAGTTTCGAGCTTCGAACCTAACCAAATTCATCTAAACAATGGAGTGTTCTTGCTTAGATCCTAACTCTATTCAGACGACTGATAGTCGAATGACAAGGATACAGAGAAATGCATGGATGGGCTGCGTACGCGTTCGCCCCAGCCGTTGTGAACATGAACATGGATTGGATGGTG
This sequence comes from Reticulascus tulasneorum, assembly GCA_001557505.1. Taxonomy (NCBI): domain Eukaryota; kingdom Fungi; phylum Ascomycota; class Sordariomycetes; order Glomerellales; family Reticulascaceae; genus Reticulascus; species Reticulascus tulasneorum. The sequence goes on along the minus strand of LSAX01000012.1, from coordinate 1,005,183 downwards.
TCATATACATTGTTAAGGGGTATCTGCTGTGATCAGACAAAGCTACTGGTAAATACCACCAAAGATCTTGAGATCTCCGATTGAGCAGAAATTTCAGAGCTGAACTCGTATTCTTATCTAAGACAACCCCGATTTGCATGATGCTACATCGCCTTGTTAACTCTGCAGCTAAATATTCGCCACCCTTAGCCAGCAGCCCACACTAAGGATATCCAATTTTGAGAAGCAGTCTTTTCGTGTCAACTGCATTGCATCCTAATAATGATAATGTGAATGGAATCCCCTCTGAGCAATCCTGAAGGACGAGAAGTGACTGGTCACCGTCGTCCAGAGACTGTAAGAGTCCCATCAAGTGCTCCGCCTCTTTGGGGTCCTCTTTCGTAGGGCTCTGCTCACCTCTTACATTTCGTTGCACCTCGAGACATTTCAAGGAACGACAGCTGGCAGAAACTTTTGGGGGTACCGAGAAAGATGCTCTCAGTGCTAAGTAGATAACTAACAGTTTTCCCGGGGAATCTTTCAACCGTCCATCCCGGATCAGAAATGCACATGCAAAGGCTGGTGACGCAAAGGTCGGCAGCCAGAACATGGTTGAAGTACCGCGATCCCATAGATTGGCGGGGTGGGCGCCAATGATGGAAAGGTCGGGGCCTAGGAGGATACTGATCGGGGGCACGATCCAGGAAAGAGCCAAGTTACTGTCGACGATGGTGACTTCTGCAAATTCGAAGCTCTCCTTGATTTCAGACGAGGAATAAGTGAGCTTGGGAACTAGGACATACCAATCAGCCGAATAATTTCTGATCCGCTGCATAGGCATCGTCCGTACCTTTTATTTCCATACCTTTCCAAGTGTCAAGTCTTGTCGGATCAACGCAGTGCGAGTCCCCATCTGGCGAAAGACTGACCTTATGGATGGTTTGCGCACGCCTCCGATATGTAAAAGGATCGTCCAGCTGCAAGCGGTCCAATCCTATCGCGGCGAATGCTCCCGGATCAGGTCCATAAGGACAATCTAGAATAACGAGGTGCGATGCAATATACGGCTGTCCTGGGTTGTAGCGGACGGCGACAAGAGGAAGTCTAATGTGTAGACCTCTGTTCGTCAAAGTGGAGGCAGACCGATGAGGCTGCCGGTGCATGAAAAGGGGGACCATCTTGCCGGTCTGTTGGAACTCGTCCGGCGATAAGGCGAAGAGTGTATTGTATAACCGTTCTTCGCCCGAGATCTTGTGTCCGTCGCGGAACCCATGTCCTTCGGACACGAAGAGCGACTGGTCGTCTGAGGAGTTCAATATCTCTTTCTGTAAGCGAATGAAGGCCTTCTTGCCTTCTCCATATAGGAGAGGCATATTCACACCGAAAAGCCCCATGAGGCAGTAAGCGATGTCCTCCTCACGTGTGGTTCGACGCCCGCTGGCCCACGACATTCGACGCGCAATGCTTACTCGATTATGGTTCCCGTGTTCGAGAACGAAGAGATCGATTCTGGTAATTTCGGAAATAACGTTCATCAGGCGATATTTGGTTCCTAGCAGCGTCCAGTCTTTGGAATAGAACATGACGATTGGGGGGGCAATCAATTCCTGCAATGTCCATCCCCGGCCAAACCACGGACTAGACCGGAAGGACTGTTCGAGACCTGCGCTCATCGGGTTGGCTTGAGACGGATCATCAACTTCCACGGTCGCAAGATATGCATAGCACACACTGGATTTCTGGTACCAGTTGAACATGGAGTTAATTGCCTCAGAGAGCTCCGCGCTACTCGTCTTGTCGATGCAGCAGGTGTCGACCCAGACGCACTCGTAGCCATCCGATAAGGCGAGCGCTGCGGCTCCAGCTAGCTTACTGAATCCAAGCATGCCTTCTGCTTTGTCTGGATCCTGGATGTCCTGGAAGCTCACCTCCTCATCGCCCCAGACGTGCGAAAGAATGGCGTATTCTTCATCTTTGCGCTTGAAGCGAACTTTTAAGGTCTCTGTGTCGAGCACGCGCATCATAGAGTGTCGATGGTGGATCAAATGGCTTTATTATATTGAATCCTTGAAACCTGCGAGCGTTTTTTTACTCTTCTTTTTTTGGGGGTTGTGAAGTGAGGCTGAAACTGAAAATAGCGGTTGACATTATGGCGAGACGGACGCCCAATGGTGCGAGCTGGTGGCGTTACAGCGGTGCCGTTGCACAACGATAATTACTTCATGTTTTGACATGGCTGGCCGATGTTAATTCAAATAAATGACCGTGTCGAGACCACTGGAACGGTGACATCAAGTCCTTGTCTTGTTCAAAGAAGAGGTCATGTCGGAGAGCGATATATTGTGAGATAATTGAGGCTGTCTCTGCGCTTACCAAGTCTTCATGTTACACTGGGAAGTTAAGCAAGCCCCGCGCTCACAATAATTAGTTCTCAAAATCATCAGTACCTAATAGGGTGTGGGATCCGCAATGTTTACAGCTCCTAAAACACATCTCCTTCTTATACATTCGCCAAAATAGGGTGGTATCGATCCGTAGATGTGTATTTCTCGATCATATCGGTCCCTTCAATAGGCAACCTGGGTGTGTAATGTACCCAAGATCACCACTGGGGACAGTGTGTTTACGATCCAAGTTGTGATAGGCGGGAAAAAGCACGGCGAGGCGGCAAGGGTAGGCCGCACTGGTGGGAATGCCACTCTGACGTTGGCCCGCAGATGTTGGGGACCGGTAAGCAGCTTATTTGCATATAGCCAACTTTGTCAGCTTGTAAGCTTGTCAGCTTCTGGCGGCCGTTTCTGTCCCATGCTACCCAAGATCCCTTCGACTGATGGTGGACTGGTTCCCGCTGGCCATTTCTTTAAACGACCGGGCAGGTTGTCAAACCCTCCGCAGAGCCGCCGCTATAAGTGTAAGTACATTCGCAGAGTGCATTATCCATTTAAAATCAGTACATGTGTGCTCTAAGCGTGCTGTCATTTTGTCTTGTGATCTCCATAATTGACCGCTGGGGGCAGAATCCATGTAAAAACAAAAGTACATCCTTGTACCTAGTCCACGTCAGCCGAAGGAATAGGGCTGGAGGTCTGGGTCCAGATCCTCATTCTTACCCACCAAAGAGAAGTGTCTCCTCACCATCCATTCCTTGTTGCTAATGAACGATCGGAAAAGTCGGACAAGTGGGAAATTGTGATACGAGCCCAAGATGCCTGTATCAGTCAGGCCGGGCCACCGGCCAGTGATGGCACCCTAGATCTTGGTGCCATTGTATCTTACATTGCATCAAGGCTAAGCGACTGGTGTCAATGCAACCATCGGCCATGACGTCGTAAGTTTGGCTATTATAAAACCCGACGGCCCATAGCTTACAGACCATCAAACAGGCAACACACTACGAACGGAGGTTTTCGAGATAACTCCCCAAGCGTCACGAGCATCATGTATCTGCCACTATTCGTCCTAGTAGGGAGTCTGTTGGCACCCGCTGCCGCCAGGTCCTGCGAGAAGGTGGTCGAGATACCCGGTTTGCCCTTCGATGGACCGGTACAGGCAGAACTAATATCCATCCCTGGTGGTCTCGACCATCAAAAGGTGCACCCTTACCCAAATGCCTCTTCGTATGACTGGTATGAATCCCCCCTTCCGGCGCAAGACCAGGAGCAACGTATCAGGAGCCTGTGATGAAAACCCGTCACTGACACTGACGAATCTTCAAAGGTGGTACTTTGATGCCGTCTCCGATGAGGCCAACACATCGATCACCATCATATTTATGGAGACTGGAGAATTTGGGTTTCTAGGGGGAAGGCCTGATGCACTTCTCTCGGCCTGGGTTTCAGGAAGCTTCGAGAATGGTACCCTCTTCGACTTCATTATTCCGGCCGAGAAAGCCGTCATTAGAGAAGCTCGAGGAAAAGTTTCAGGCGATTGGATAGGAACAGGATTCAGTTTTCAAGGGTCAAATCGCGATAAACCGGACCCTTTCTACACTGTCACCATCGATGCCCCGCAGATCGGCGTCTTCGGTACGCTCTCTTTACGTTCGGTAGGTGACTGTCGTCTCCTTTGGTTTTCATTACTTACCTCTTCAGATTGCTCCGTCCCACTATCCATGCGACCTAAACCGCCCCGGGGTTACAGAAGCCGTAGTCCCCCACGTTGGCTGGTCTAATGCGCAGCCGGATGCAAGAGGTACAGCCAACTTCACGATAGGAGGCAGCCCCTTGACGTTTACTGGCGTTGGGTATCATGATAAGAACTGGGGCGACGGGGTACCATTTGCGGTGGCGGTTCAGACATGGTACTGGGGCCATGTCCACCTTGGGCCGTACTCTCTCGTATTCTTTGACACGAGAACTCATGACGGGCTGGAGTATTACTCAAGCTACGTCGCCAAAGATGGCGTGGTTATGAGTACTAGTTGCAAAGAAAACGCAGTGAAAGTACGACCGTACGGCAAAAACAGCGAATACCCTCCTGTGCCGACGAGCGGGACGCCGGATGGTCTCAGTATACGGTTTGACCTGAGCCAGGATGGTATTCTTGCTGCTAATGTGACGTCGGGGCGGGTGGTCACAGATATAGGGGTGTACCAAAGGATAATAGGTAAAGTTTGGGGTGGTATAGAAGGCGGCGAGCAGTTTGAAGGAGTCTCGGTATTTGAGCAGTTCAAATTCCCCTTATAATCGTTTAGACTTATTCCGCCAATCTCTTAGGGCATCCCAGTCGCACTCTTCTGGTATGGGATTTTGATAGCCGAATGGTTGTATAAATCGAAGTCTGTTTGCGTTATCTACCCTGAAGTTGTCTTCCACCCTTACTTAGCGCCGACAGCATGCGATCGAAGACCTTCACGCAGACATATGTGGGTTGGCCCACATGCCCCGGCAGTTCTCACGGATATTCATACGAATCTTTGGCGGCTTCCATGAGCTATCCGGTGTGATAATCGCTCGAATACCAAGGCTAAACTTTGCGCATATCGGAATCACAGTATCTGGACCTTCGGAATGTTCATATGAATGCGAATCTCAGCCATGGCGGTGAAAGCTGAGACCCTCAGTGATCTAGAGTGAAGTATGAAGTCACGATAGTTGGGCACATAAAGATGCTCCCACAGCAGTGGCCAAAATCATCAGTAAACACATCCCTATGTCTCAAAACGCTCAGACCTCGACTCGGGTTTCCTATTCTAGACAACACACTATTGCTGCGAACCCTGGCACCATCGCTGGTCAACCAACGACTCGCATTGGGCCATATCGTATCAGCCGCATCAGCCGCACTTTGGCCAGACCCCTGAGCGGGGTTCTGGTGGCTTGCATCTCAGCCTCTAGGACGAGGCCGACGTCCCGGACGTCGCTGTTTATCTTATTGACCTCCTTGGCGACACAAAATCATACTTTCCACGGCCTGGTGTCTTCGAAACAGCTCAGCTCGAAATGTCCGCCTTCCAACGCCTGCGAGACAAAGCTACCCAGGGTATCGATCTCGTACAGAAGCTAGCGGCGCAAAGCAATGCCCAACCCCCACCGGGCCAGGCCCAGGCCTACACCACGCCTGGGCAACAGTGGCAGCATCAAGGGTATTATCCTCAGGCTGGCGCTCCCCAGGGACAGCAGCAGCCTCCGTTAAGCGGGCATCCAAGTCAATATACTCCCCATCAATCATCAGGTTACGCGCCACCGCCTGGTGGACTACCCTACTTTCCTCCGCCGCCTGGATCGTCTCCGGGATATAATGCCATGCCTCATGGATACCAACAGCAGCCAGCACAAACATGGGCCCAATCGGGGCCGACTGCTCCGGCAACGAGTGCTCCTGGGGCTTTACATTCCTCACATAACCCTTTGCAGCACCACCCACCTACGGCTACTCCCGCAGTGCAGCCTACTTACGGGGCCGTTGCCTACCAGCCGCCTCCGCCATTTGTCAGCCGAGTATCTCCTCCGCCAGCTAGCATTCCGGCTCCCGGTGGTGCCTACTTCTACCCTCCTCCGCCAAATCAACCCGCACAGCAGGTAGCCCATAGTATGCCTCATGTGGCACCAGCTCCCCAACCACAGAATACTGCTGGACAGTACCACCCACCACCATCATGGCAGCCGCAAGCACCATACACACCCTCTGGCTTCAATGCTGCATCGTCGGTTGTTCCCGCTGTCAGTCCCGCGCAGAGCCCTCCAACAGACATCTCATCCCAGTTTGGACAGATGCAGCTCAGCGATGCTCGTGTCCATGAGCAGCAAGTAGTCTTCAAAGAGCCTCGTTTACTGCCGCCGCAGATGCGCAGTGACGGCGAGCCCAACGAAATCACCTACGGATGTCCCGAAAGCCGCGTTGTGAATTACACGATGTTCTGGTATCGTCTCCCAGAAGTTCCTCATTTCCTGATTTGCACCAAATGCCACGAGACGCACATATCAACAAGCCCCCTTGCCAAGTCATTTGAGCGGGTCAGCAAAGCTCAAGGCACATGCGGATTCAACGTGCCGCGCCTGGTCGATCACCTCTTTCCTGCGGCATGCCAAACGAATGACCTGGGCCATGTGCGTAGTTACATGACCAAGCGGGCCGGCACCCCCGCCTGCAAAAAAGCAGAAGGTGCAACTGTCGAAGACGATATGACGTGGTTTGAACCAGCTGGGGGGTCTCTCCCCGGATTCCGAGCCTGTGAATCATGCATCGAGGACCACATATTAGGCACTTCGTTCAACAGGCAGTTCCAGAAAGCTCGTCAACCCCAGCCTCCTGGAGAGACCTGGACCTGTACCGTGAGCATCCCATTCATCTCTAGGGCTATCGGAGAATACGCCAAAAGATCGCCGGAGGCCGGCTGGAACCAGTTTGTCTTGGCGGCCACAGCACGAATGAAGCTGCCCGATTGTGATGGAAGCTATGTTGCTCCTACGAGCAGGCAATGGCGCCGCCTACGTCGGCATATTGAGGGCTACCTAATCTGCGAAGCATGCTACCAGGACAAAGCTGCCATGACGCCCTTCGCCAAGGAGTTCGAACCCGTGGTGCCGCCGAGCAGCACCTCCCATTCCACCTCCTCCAAGCTCATTGGCGCATTACTCGGCGCAACGCAGGGACAAACTCTCTGGGGCTGCGATATCCAACAGCCCGCGATGTCGGTGGCGCTCAGTGTAGCAGAGACGCGCCAGGATTTCAATCTGTTTCACACAGCTGCGAGCAAGTTCACGGCTGCCCCGGGATGCTCGGAAAAGGGGATCACGGGGGGGAAGTGGTATTCGCTGGCCGGCGGATCTCCCAACTTCGACGTCTGCCCAGCTTGCTTTGCTGGAATCATTGAGCCGTTTGAGCTCGGCCGCTTCTTCCAGCATTTCACGACCACTTCGTCGGAGACGCGCGTGTGCGACTTTCACCCATTGCAGAAGCTCTTCGGGCTGTACATGTACAAGCTGGCGGAAGCCATCGATGTCGGTGTTTGGTCTCGGTTCTCTGAGTTTGTGCGGAAGCAGTCCATCATGGGGCCCTGTCCGGGCTCAAATTTGACCCCCAATCTGATATGGTACGGATACGTCAACTGCGCCATCTGCCCCAAATGCTACGAAGAAGTCTGCGCCGGCACGTCTTTGGCAGCCTCGATGCCCATACAAGCAGCCCGCGTGACCGGCGCCACGATGTGCAGCATGTACTCGCAGCGAATGCGGCGCATGTATGCCGATGCGTGCGCCAAGGGCAACACGGATGACCTGATCCAGTTTGCGCATCAACGGGCCCTGATCTACGTCAACACGGTTGTAAAGGCAGACGCGATGCGCCAGATACAGAACATGAAGAGGAGACAGGCCGCGCATGCCGGGACGCTGAGCACGATGTACAGCGGTGGTCAGAGTTTCGCGCTGGCGGCCGGGGTAACCAGCCCTTATGCGTACGGGAACAGCTCGCTGGGTTGGCACCCGACGCACTCCGGGGCGATGAGCGCGCAGATGATGCAGAACATGTCTAATGGGTTCGCAGATGCCAACAACCCCGATACGGCCATGGCGATTGCGAATTTACAGGCCCAGTGGCGGGCGGTTGAATGATATAATGCCTCTCACGGCTCTCTTTCGTTAGACGGTCTTGTAGATATTCGGTCGGACCTGGCGATGCATGACAGGATGGTGCAGCGTAGAATTTCTAGCAATTGTCACGGAGCTCATCCCACCAGAGAATACGAAGGGTCATATGAAAGCAGGTTTCTTCGGCTGGTCTCAAATATGTAGGGACGATATCACACCGCGCAGACGTAGAGTCGACTCGGGTGGATGATTGCCTGTAGAGCCCAGTTTTCGTCTTTCACTTTAAATCCGCTACCTGCCAGCTTCGGGAGCCTCAGGACGCTTTTCTGAGTTCTTGTGCGGCGCAAACAAGAACGCCAGCTCGCCACTCTCAAACCACGCCTCGTCTTTCTTCCACGCCCTTACAACGATCTCCTTGCCCGTAGCCACAACCCTGTCGACGTCCTCCGGCGTGCCCCATCCTGCAACGCTACCGCCGATGACGACGAGGTGCATGCCAAGATGTATTGCTGCCCGGAACGCTGTCTCTAGATCCAGTACGTCGTGCGTCGACTCCACGTACCCGCTGATGAATTCCTGCATGAGCCAGAGGCCGACTTCCATCTTCTTGAACAGTTTGAACTGGTACATCTCCGCCATCATCTGGCCGATATCCCGCGCTCTCACGCCGAGGGAGCAAACCTCCCAGTCGACGATACGCATGGGCCTGTGGTGGTCAAACGCCTCATAATCTGTCCTCAGCAGGATACTAGCAGCCACGCCGCGGGTCAGTAAGCGAACCAGCAAGGCTGAGGCATGTTTAGCGGGGACAAACTGACTTTCCCGTCCAGAAATCACCGTGCGTAACTTGAAGTCTGCTGTCATCTGCAATCTCGGCGTCTGCCATGTCCCTGACCTGCTCGAAGACTTGTCGTGCGTCCCCCAGGATTGCGGGGAACTTGTCGACGGCTTGAACGAGAAAGTGGTAGTTCACTTTGTGCTTCAGGCCCTGCAACTCCTTGTTCATAATGGCAACGCGTTTAAGCTCTACTTGCTCTGGCTGGACCGCCCATTCGTGAAATTGCCCTAGCCAGGCTCCTAGGAAGTAGCCAAAGCGGTTCATCCCTTTCCATGTGGACTCCGGCGTGCCTGCCGGGAAGTGCTTGATTGCGAAGGTCTTTAGATCCAGCGAGGATGGGAGATACTCTTGCACCTGGATATTCGACTCTTCGTAAAATGCATACAGCTCTGGAGTCCTGACCTCCCATGTCTGAGTGTCAGACGTTGAAAAGTTTTGGAGGGTCCGCAAGCCTGCTGCTTCGGACCGCTGTTTTTCAAGTTAGCAATCTATACAATCATCATGCCATTCTGCCGGCAAGGATGGGCCGACGGGCATACGCAACGGGCTGTGGTCAACTTCAAACTTTGGTTGCTGGCAAGGTAGTCCTGGCCGTGCTTGATGAGAACTTGGTCGTCGGTCCCCTTATCCAAAGGCTGTAACAGCTTGCCTACGAAGACAAAGTTCGCATTACCGCCACTGAGCGGTAAGAGGGAGACGCATTCATGTGGTGTGCCAACCAGTATCTGCTTGACTCTGGCTGAGATTTCGTCAATGTTCTCCGGGAGAGGCATTGCAGGAACTGAACAGATGGTGTTGAATGGTGGGGAAACGACTCAATTTCAATAATATTCTAGCACGTAAAAAGGATGAAATTTGGCGAGAGAGGAACCGTGGCGTAGACAATCTTTGGAATTTTTGTCTAAAAAAAAAGCACTAAAAAAGCACTGCAAAGTTGAGTCATCCGGCATCTTGCTTTGGAAAGATCGTCGATTTCTCCATGGTCTTCTGGCTGCATATTCGCGGCCACGTGACTTGGCAGCTCCTCGTCAACTTGATTTGGAAGAGGCTTCCGAATGCCTTGGTTTTAGCCCGGCCGAGACCGGCCGGTCAGTGATTGATAGCCCATATAAACTTACTGGCGATTAACTCGCACGCAGCTACGGGAATCTTACGAAAACGAAGCCAGCTACAGCGGAGAGGTTGCTTCATACCAAAAGTGTAGCGACATACACGGGTTGCTTTATCCGTTTCCTTCATTCCTTGGGCAGCCCTCGATTCGGCGGCATGTTGTCGTTTGTTCCAAAGTAAACCTACAGCACAGATTTTGTATCCATGGATGTAACAATTGGATATTTTCGTGAACTTACTTCGCATAGTTGTTGGGTTGACATAATCAGTCACGGCGAGAACACATCGACATTTATGAAAGGCTCGGGTTTTGTCGTCCTGTATTCTGGCCCCCCTTGCTCTCAGCATCATTTCCTTGCGTGCATAAACCTGCCAGCATCGATTCTCATTAGTCAATAACTACTTGTGCACTGCTAGGACAACCGTATCTATCACACACGCTGTGAGGTCGTCTCGTGATGGCTCGTATCACCATCAAGCCTGTCTGGAGCTCGGCCGTCTCCATCTTTCTCTCCACCGATTACTCCGCCTGACTCGGCCATACCAGAGCGCTGCTTGAACGTGCTCGAAGGAGTCCAGCCTTTCGATTTCCAAGCCTGCGAGACTTCTAGGTATAGCTCGTCCACTTGTTCAAGAGTAAGCCCCTTGGTTTCGTAGATATAAAAGTAAACGAAAGCAATGCAAATGAAACATGCGGCAAACCAGACGAAGAAGATCTTGGACTGGAGATTAGCGTATCCCGGACCGTAGTTAACAAGATACGGTGTCGAGTAAGCGATAGCCCAATTCAACAGCCACTGCAATGAATGTCAGCAATGAAGATAGCAAGTAGACAGAACAACTCTTACGTTGGTAGCTGTGGTCATGGAGAGCGACTTGGCTCGAGTCTTCAGGGGGAAAATCTCGCCCGTGACGACCCAGGCAAGTGGTCCCCAGGTCGCGGCAAAGAAGAAGATGTATATGCATACGAAAGCAATGCCGGCCTTTTGGGCCGCAACGTTGTACACAATGATGTTCCCATCAGAATCTTGTCCCGTGGTCAGAGTTCCGAGCATGGCAACCAGAAATTGCGAGATGCACATGCCGACGGCGCCCCAGAGTAGCAATGGTCGCCGTCCCCACTTGTCAATGGCGTACATTCCGGGGATAGTCGATACGACGTTGATTGACGAGGTGATCATTTGAATAACGAACCCGTTAGACACTCCAGAGTTCTGGAAATACTGCGTTCCGTAGTAGAATATAAAGTTGATTCCAGTTAATTGTTGAAGGGCCTGAAGGCCGATACCGGTGATTTGTCGTTTAAGAATGGGTGGTTTGAAGCAATCGAGATAGCTGGCCTTGCCTATGCGTGTTTCGTACTCATGGTTTGCCTTGACTTCGGTAAGTTCTTCGATAACGGCGGGGTGGTCGGGTGCTAGCCGTCGAAGCGTTCCGAGAGCCTTGGCTGCCTTGTCCCAGCGGCCGCGCTTGATCAGATATCGGGGGGTTTCGGGCAGCAGCAGCATACCTCCAAACAGGATGATAGACCAGGCAAACTGCACGGCGATAGGGATACGGTACGAGCCGGTATCGTTCCGGCTATGGGTAGCGTTGTTGACTATTGCAGCCAGGAGCAAACCAATGGTGATGGCGAACTGGTAGGCACCGACAATGGCGCCGCGAATCCACTTGGGAGCCGTCTCGGACTGGTATAGTGGAACTGGGGCAATGTTAGTAAGTCTTTCTTGACGGCGAACGACACATGGACGCCATACTAAGAGCCGAGATCAGTCCCACACCGAACCCAGCGAAGAACCTGCCAGCAAGGAAGAGGGGAATGTCGACGGCAGCGGTTTGCAGAATGACGCCAAAGTTGAAAACCCAGCAAGAAATTATGAGAGCGAGCTTTCGGCCAATGGTATCGGCCATGAATGGCGAACCCAAAGCACCGAAGAATGTGCCTGCAGACAGGATGGATACAATGGCGGAGGTTTGGGATGGGGACACGTTCAGGTTGCCATCGGTGTCTTCGTACCCGGTGCTGAACAGCCTCTGCCAGTATGGCTGCGATGGTGATTAGGATGTGAGGTGGTAGGGGAATGGGGGTGAAGGAGAGCGTACCATCTCAAGAATGCCATTGATGGTGCCGGTGTCATAGCCAAACAAGACTCCTCCAAAGGCAACGAAGAAGCCAATGGCGATGGCGGGCCATGCCTTTCCAGCCTCGTTAGGCGGCTTCGCCAGCGAAACTCTGCGAATTCCTTTCATTTTGGAGGTGATTGAATTGTAGCCCACGTGTGGGGAGGTGATTGATGGCGATTAATGTTTGAGGGAGAGGAGATTGAATCAAGCTCCCTGGGGTAGCTATGAGACACAGACTGGGAGGAGGGGCTGAGAGTAGAGACAATGGAGGGGGGAAGCAGGATTATATGACCATAAGATCCCTATGGTAAAGAAAGCTCTGCACTCAAGAGACGGGACAATATGCAATGTGGTGTGGAGATACGAGTCCTCGATACGTATAAGTGGTTGTGATAATGTTGTGCGACTCGGAAACCCCGTCAGCTAAGCTGTGGACGAAGAGGTCATAAGGTGGCCGTACCGTACCATTGGGATAGAATAAGGGAAGGTACTGTAGGGGTAGGTACGAAGATCCAATGGGACCAAGCTGACCGAGGATCACGAGAAGAAAAAGAGAAAGAGAGAGACCATGTCACCTCGCAGGGGCGCGGTTCGAGTCGGGTTCGTGTGATGAGAGCAGCACTGGACAAACGGTATGGTATGAGGGAGGAAGCTGCCCAGAATCAGCCCTTGGCAGGTGGGAGAGAGAATAGTAAGGCCAATGCCGATGAGGAAAGAAATAATGTACCGGGTACTTACCTGTGGTTGTATTCAAGCTGCAGGTAGCACAGACCAATGTAATAAGTAGGCAAGAGGTAAGTAATAGCAAGTTGGAGTAGATGGGCAAGTGATAGCTAAAGTACTTAGCTGAGAGGGTAGGTAGAGAATCTACGGGGAAGCTTGTGAGGGGCGGTGGCTGCATAACTAGGTAGGGTACGGAGTACTACTAATTAAGAGGGTGCCCCAACCGAGACAGTTTGCATCATCGAAAGTCCGGGGTAGCTGTGCCCTAGAAAAAAGGTAGGGGCAGTTTTTTACCTTATGCAGTCTGCAGCCCCAACATCGCTCCAACTATTATGGAAAGTGCCGAATCATCATTTCTCACAGCGGTTAGTGTCTCTGTTCGTTCTCACTAGATGGAGTCTTCGGATGCTTGATGAAGAGCCATTGACGGCATCTGTGTTATGACCTGAACTGACTGGCGATGTCTGCGTCCATATGAACAAGCTTCTGCGGGCCCGGCAGCTAGTCAAATCGAAGTGAGCTCCATCCTGCGCGCTCCCGCCCAGCTTCTCTGCGAACTACACACCTAACCCCGGGTAGTGCACTAGAGTGCTACTTACAGGTACCGAGTACATCGGTCAGCCACCATCTGCCTGCTACTGCAGACCTGACGTATTCCGGTAAACTCGCACGAGCTGTGGGTGTGGGTACCTTTACCGAAACATGTGGGAACTGTCGCAATGGCAAATGTGAGATGAGCTGGACCATGTCAGACAGAGCCACGAGACAGAGCAAAGAACAGTGACCACCTCCGAACCTCTGGCCAAGTGTGGTGAGGTGCAGTCCGTCCGGACCAAAAGCCACTAGGTGGTGACATCACTACAGTCAAGCCTTGTAGGTTTTAGTGCGGCTCCAGCACCCAATCGTCCCCAGATTTAGACCCCCCCTGCCACTAAACCCACCGGAAATGTGCCGTAGCCAACCGGCAGAGCAGCCTGCCCAGCTAATTAACACATGTGTGCTTCATATTGGCTTCTCCACTAAAATGGCATCACATGCATATGTTAAGCAACCTCATCGATCTCAGCTTCGAGGATGCTAATTGGGAGACAGCCGTCCGTGTGGCAGCCATCTGCTCCGTCCAAGCCATACTTGCAAGACTATCACTTGCTTGGACCGTTGCAGTGGCTGCCTCCCTGCTGCGAGGTTGAGTGACCGCCTCTCCAATGGGGGCGTTTTAACCAACCTAGTCTGTTGACTGCCGAAGTCCCGACACCATCAAGAGAAAAGCTCGACAGCGCACTGGGGTCTGGCAACCCTGCAGACCGAAGACGGGGTCGGGCAGGCTTTGGATTTCATGGCGTCGACTGCCTGGCGCTAAGACTCCGGGGTAACAAGGGTAATCCACAGCCTGCCGGGCGTCACAATGCCGTCACGAAGTCAGGCTTCGGCGCCGGAGCCAGGCACAATTTTGTGAGAGAGAGAGAGAGAGAGAGAGAGAGAACAAGGTTACGATATTTGTACTACTTGAAGCGCCTGTGTACTCGACGAACAAGCAGATGTATAGATTCGGGCACATCGATCACGTTTGCTCATCGCAGCGATCCAGAGATGGGAAGTCATTGCCTTGCCGAAATGTCTGTCGGCCCGTTTCAGTGATCCTCCACCATCCAACGCAGATCACCAGAATCCAGGCATCAGGGAGTGTTGGCTAATTCGCTAGAGTAATATTATGGAATTACATACAGGCATGTGCATCTCAAAATGCCCCATTGGCCGAAACAACTGTCCTTGAACCGCAAGCGGTACACCTAGTCGGCATTTGCAGACCTGTACGGGAGGGTAGAAATCCCGCCTTTGGCCAATTCCTCCACAATTAACTCGAAACACATAATGATGAGATGCACTCGGATCATAGAGATGAAAAGTAGATAAACGTCCACAATACCCACTCAACCTAGACCCAGGTCAATGCCAACCAAGTTTCGTAAACTTAGGTATGAGCCAAGAACAAACCACCAGCACGAGGCCAGCCAAGTGGTGATACCTATGGACACCGTTCTGCGGTCGCCAGGAGCGGATCCGGCTCCGGCCAACCGCTGCGATCCCCGTCTTATCAAGCCGATACAGCTGTGTGCAGTATGTAGTTTTCAAGGCTACAGCTCCAATATCGAGGCCCTGCTAAGCGACTTACATTGTTCATTGGACAGAGGCAAGCACATAAAGGTCTCAGCAAGGGGACGATGATTTCCGCACCGCTAGTTTGCATATCGCGAGAATCTTTTAAGAAGAGTGTTGTCAAGGAACTGGTTTCCTAGTTGTCGTAGTCTCCATTTGCCCTAATCGATCTACTGTACAGAGCCTTCTTAGGGCTCCCGTTGTATGCCACTACTTGTCAAGCAGGAAGGCAAGCGGCTTGGTTGGCGACAACTGTTGGGTTGCTCACATCTGCCGTACAAATAGGTGTAGCAGTTGCGATGGCCTGGTCATTGTGCAGCTGCACCAGTGGTAGCATTCCGCTGAGCTTCCAATGCCCATGTTCACATTCATCATTCATACCATCCGACGATTGGCGGCTGATTTTGATCTGGTGGCATGGCCCTGTTTACTTCTCTACAGTTCAAAATCCAGTCGGCCGGTTCGGAAATTGAGGATTGAATTTCGTTTAGAGCGCGTCAACGGCGAAGAGGTTGGCCTTGCACTACTACCGAATAGCGTCGGGAAACCCAACAAGATCGTCATCCGTACTCGGCGCCTGCACCGCCCCTGAGGATGAAATAGGCTTCGAGATTTGTACTCCTCGTACGGTGCCTTTACTGCCGTGGACCTTATAAGAGACGACTTGAAGAGGGTCGTCCCAATCTTCTACTGCGTCGGTGCCAACGACAGAGGGTTTGACCTGAGAACTGCCTTCCGGAGGCTCCTCCTTGATGAATCTATACTCGACAATGGAGAACCCATCATCCCAATCTGTTTCAGAAGCCTGGGCGGCATCTTGGACTTGCACCTCAATATGCCCAGGACCAATGCTTGTGATCCAGTCGGTCTCTTTCGTTTGACGGGGAACGGGAACGGGAACAGGAGCAGGAGCGGGAGCGGGAGCGCGGCCACTAGATGGTGGCATCACGATATTCGTGTGAGCTTTGGGTCTGGTTTGATCCTTGGCTTTGTCCGTTTTCGTTCCTGTATCCCGGGAGGTTTGTTGGAGCTGAGTAGTGTACGCGGCTCGCTGGAGAGCGTTGAAGGTTGCGTAATGAAAGGCCGTCCTGGCCCGATCCAGCGCCGAGCGGCCCTGGTTGTCAATAGCGGAAATATCGGCGCCGCGCGCCAGTAGCAGCATGACCGTGGCCAAATGGTCCGAACGCGCGGCTTGGTGCAAGGGCGTACGACCCAGATAGTCGCGGCTCTCCAGAGCTGCTCCGCGGTCAAGAAGCTCCTGAGCAAGATCTGTAAGTCCCTTCTCGCAGGCCAAGCTCAGGGGTGTTTTCGAGTGTCTCTCGTTCGGCGAGTCCAAGTCTGATGGAGTTGCATCTATCAGGCGCTGGAACAACCACTCGCGCCGGTCCGCGATAGCCCTGTGCAATGCGGAATTAGACAGCCAGGGACCGGTCGACGTACGGACTTGAGCACCACGGCGAAGCAGTTCTCCCACAAGGTCATCCTTGCCCATCTTCACGGCGTAGCACAACGCTTCGTCGACGTCCGTAGGCATTGGCTCCCACTGTGTGGCCCGTAATCCGTGGGAGGTGAGCAGTATGCTGAGGGACGGGACCTCGGTGCTACGTTTCGACTTCGACTTTGACGAAAGAACGGGAATAGGCTTTGGCTTCATGTTCTCTTGCGGAGTGGGCACTGTAGTCGACGACGTTGGTGGCTGAAGAGGTTCAGGAGGGCTCAAGACTGGAGACTTTTGTTCTTCGATTAATGGCTGCGTAAGTCTGGCGTCGTGAGTCGGCAGCGTAGACTCTGCTATTTTGTCCTGCGGTATTTCGGCTTCATGAACAATTGGCCTGGCGGTCTCCCGTGCCGGAGGGTCTGCTACAGCATCCGACTTGCTTGAAGTGAGCCCATCTTTCAGTTTCTTGATCCATTTCTTTGGCTTCCATTTCGTGGACATGGTCTAATAACGAAGCCTGATGGCGGTCTCTCCTCACAGGCGGCACCTAGGTCATTCAGTACATGAAATCCCATGAAATCTTTTGCTCAAACTGCAGATGCCTTCACGAGCATTTTGCTACAATCAAAGCCAAGGAGGCTGCCCAGGAATTTGTTTGGCTCCAAGGCTGGCGTTGCCAGCTTGCATGCCTTTCGGGCAAAGTCAGCCCGGGGCTGAAGTCACTCCGAGCTGTAGAATTTCCGCAGGCAGCCAGCAAATCCGCCTCGAGACAGGGCAACCCTGGCGGAGATAGATACGTGCATGAGCCAATTGAGAGCCATCTCAGAACTCTGTACAAATTATATTCTTGGGACTTCACTATCATGGACGCATTTGAAGCCGTGATCTGAATCGTCACTCTCCGAGTCAACGTGCGGGTTACGATTGAGCAAGCTGCCATATCAAAGATCAAGAACAGCGAAGTTAGGAATGCTCTAAAGTCATGATCAAGGCTACCACTGGCCATGCAGGTCAAACGCACACTACGGTAGTAAGGGACAGAAATTCAACCACAATGCATTGTCATATTCCACACCAGGAATTAAGTCCCGTTTCTTCCTAATCTGCTAGTGTCAGAGGCAGCATATGTATTTAATACAATGGGCTAGGCGTGCCCTTCATTCTTCACCGTATTGACTTGTCGAAACCCACTCAGGCGCCTGAGTACCTAGATATCATTCTCCGCTGGGCCAGTGGGGTGGCTTTCGACCTGTTCAGACGCTTCGGCGTTCTAGTCAATTCCCTGTGATTCCAATCTCGGTGCCTGTTGTTCCTTGGGAAACTCCAAACCCAAGCGTTCGAAATCCATACTCCGATCAACACAGCTTGCAACTCTTCACCTCACCACGCAACCCAACCACAATCTTTAGGCGGTGGCCGGTGAAGCGGCGGTTTCGGACGTAGGGGCCTTTATCTCTGTGCCTGCAAGGTTTGTCGGTCGCGCGTTCGGGTTCTTGGTGTAGTAATCTGAAATAGCGGCCTTGATTCCGTCCTCGGCGAGCATGCTGCAATGCACTGTTTCAACGTCAGCAAAATTCGACGATTAACAAGGGAATGCTCATACACTTGACAGGAGGAAGAGCCAGCTCCTTGGCGATATCGGTGTTCCGAATACGACTTGCCTGCTCGAGACTAGCAAAGTTAGCTAAGTGTAGGCAGTTCTATATCGCTAGAATACTCACGTCATGCCCTTGGCAAGCTCTGTGAGGTACGAAGATGATGCAATGGCCGAGCCGCAACCAAATGTCTTGAACTTGACGTCGGAGATTGTATTTGTCTTGGGGTCGACGCGGATATTAATCCTAACAGCGAGGTAAGCTTCTGACCATTACAGCTTTCGGAGGTCGGTGTTTCCAGTCTCGCTCTGTTACTTCGGCACCCTGGACTCTATCTCATGTGCAGAGGACGGCAAAATAACCAGGAGCTCAGAATAGCCGACGAAGCAATCCAGACGGAAACACGCGACCCCAGGGTGTGATTTCTTACTTCATTACATCGCCGCAGGCAGGTGCGCCAACCAGCCCTTGTCCCACATGTTGATCGGTTTTTGGCATGGACCCGACATTTCGTGGCCGCGAGTAACTAGAAGAATGTTAGAATGCGTCTATGGCAGCTCCGGGAGGAAATGCTGACTGGTCCAAGACTTTCTCGTGATATGACCTCGTTGCAATGATGGTTGCCGGTGCAAATTGTCGGGCGGAGATAGTGGATGGGCGGAGAGGAGTCGCGAGGACTCTGCGAGAGGTCGCTCGGATGGTTCTGGATAGCATCGTGGATGTGATGGTTATACTGTATGGTTTCGTTTGTTTCCTTCTGATCGACGATATATTGATGCGAGGGTTACTCGGGGTCGACGATGATGTATGGTGCTGTTGGAAGTAAGTTTAGGTTGCGGAGGCGAAGTTTGCAATTGAGGAAGATTCACGTTTGAATTTGAGATGCGGGACTTGTGACGAAAGGCCTGGGGACGGCGATCTCGGTGGTAAGAAATCGTGCTCCACCCAGCCAATCAAAGCTGTCAGGATTCGGCCATTTAAGTCATAGACCCGCTCGGCCCTCGGAGAAGCTCCAATCGTCATCATGGATTTGATTGATAAGATATGCATATACGCAGAAAGCTAGACCTTCTGCATGAGCTAACTTATCGCAGTATGAAGTGATTACCCCAACTAATAAGTTATGTATACGCCCTTGCGAATAATTAGAACTTGCAATACGATGGGTAAGTTATGTAGAGTAGCCTAATTAGGCCGTCCCGATACGGGCCTGGCCCCCCTACTGCACCTAATTAGAGCTCCAGAGGTCTCCCCGGGGGATCACCGCTTCGTTACAGTGAGGCGCCTAATGGCGGGGCACTGTGCATGTTGCCCCTCGCTGCCTGCAGCGCCTCGAGCTTATTTTCTAGTCGCTTCTAACAGACAAGGCTTCCAGTTTCAAAGTTGACGACGAACCTCAGCTTTCTAGATTGACCCGATCTACTTCTTGAAATAGCTGCGGTATCCTCCACACAAACCAGTGAAGCTCTACTGGGAACTATCTCACCATGGCGTGCCCTCACCTTGACTCTATAGGTAACTACAGTCCTTCTAGGATTTCATCGTGTGGGAGCTTCCAGCTAACGGTCGCAGCCCTTCATCCGCCAACTCCAGCCCAGTCTGTCTACCGAGAGGACTGTACACAGTGTTTTGACTCCATCGTAAGTCATCAGTCTTCACCGCGATTACAAACTGCACTCCAGCAGATTTGTCTTTCGCTGTGTCCTCTCATGAACAGTGCTGACGAAGCTCTTTTACTGTAGGATGATGCTGCGGGCCTCGATGTGTGTCTGCAGTGCTTCAACGGCGGCTGTGCCGGCGAACGACAACATGCCAAGCTTCACCAAACTCTTTGGAGTCATCCACTTGTCTTGAACATCCGTCGGACCCGAAAAGTCGTCGTCCGTGACGAACCCCCTGTGAAGATGTCGAAGCTTGCCATCGCCGCCGAGACAGAAAGCGACAGATACGATACGACCACCGCCGTCAAGTGCCTGGACTGCAATCTGGACCTGGACAAGACGGAGGGAAAGCTCGCTTCTATCGTGGAAGGCATCATGAAGGCAAACACATTCTCGCGGAAAGAGGAGGTCAAGGCATGGGAACAAGAGCTTACGAGCTGTGAGCACATCCTCCTGATGCAGCAGCATGAGTCTCGCACCATACAATCAGGGGATCTGGGCCATTGCTCAGGGTGCGATCTCAAGGAGAACCTGTGGCTGTGCCTTGAATGCGGCAACTTGGGGTGTGGGAGGAAGCAGATGGGCGGGGTCGATGGCAACTCGCACGCTCTAGCCCACTCCGGGCAGTCGGGCCACGGCGTTGCTGTTAAGTTGGGCTCAATAACTCCCGAAGGCACGGCGGACGTTTACTGCTATACATGTGACGAGGAGCGCATCGATGGTGACCTTGGCGAGCACCTGGCTCACTGGGGAATCAACCTGGCAAAACAGCAGAAGACGGAGAAGAGCCTGACGGAGATGCAGATCGAGCAGAATCTGAAGTGGGACTTCAGCATGACCACGGAAGATGGCAAGGAGTTGAGGCCTCTTTTCGGTCCTGGCCTGACAGGCCTGAAGAATCTCGGCAATAGTTGCTACCTCGCCAGCGTCATCCAGTGTCTTTTCGACATGCCCTCATTCAAGGCTCGCTATTTTCAATCACAGCTAGATCTTCCGGTTGTACAAGATCCTGCATCTGACTTGGAAACGCAGCTCCGCAAAGTGGCCGATGGCTTGTTGTCCGGTCGATACTCGAAGGCCGATTCTGATGTCACTGCATCTGAACACTCGCCCGAAATCCCTCACCAAAAGGGGCTGGCTCCTGCCATGCTAAAGCACCTGATTGGCCGAGGACATGAAGAGTTTTCGACGATGCGACAGCAGGACGCGTTTGAGTTACTGCAACATATTTTCAAATTAATTACGCGATCGACGCACCCGTCCAACCTCGAGGATCCTATTCGGCCCTTCAGATTTGTTCTCGAGCAGCGGCTTCAATGCTTGGGGTGCAAGAAGGTGCGATACACGTCAACTGAGCAGGACAACATCTTTCTCGATGTCCCATTGGAAAAGCTTCCGGGAGGCGAAGATTCGGAGAACAAGGGAGACATGTACAAGCCTGTGACACTGAAGGAATGTCTCGACAACTTCACAACCGCCGAGGTGGTTGAGTTGACCTGCTCTGCATGTGGAAGCAAAGACGGATATACGAAGCAATCTCTATTCAAGACGCTCCCCGAAGTGCTAGTTGTCAACGCAAGAAAGATGGCTGTCATCAACTGGGTTCCAGTCAAGATTAACGTGCCTGTTCTTGTCCCCAACGATGCATTTTTGTTGGACGACTACCTGTCCCCTGGACTTCAGGACTCCGAGGAGCAGTTACCAGAGGACGTGGAAAGCGGCGGCGCCCCATCGTTCGTCCCAGAGACTGCCGCCTTGGAGCAGCTGGAGGGCATGGGCTTTCCTCGAAATCGTTGCGAGCGAGCGCTGCACGCTACTGGAAACTCTGACGCGAATGCGGCGATGGAATGGTTATTTGCGCACATGGACGATCCTGATATCGATGCGCCTCTCGACTTGGGCGGCCCCTCTGCTTCTACGGCTTCTGCGGCCGACCCTGAGAAGATTGAAATGCTAGGAGCCATGGGATTCGGAGCCCCTCAAGCCAAGAAAGCCTTGCGGGAAACCGGCGGCGATGTTGAGCGGGCTGTTGAATGGCTGTTCAGTCATCCTGACGACCAAGGCATTTTCGATGACGGCGCCGAGTCTGCTCCGGCCGAAACAGCATCCGCACCAAAGGAGCTGGCAGGCAGGCTTGACCTGCCCGCCAAGTTTCAACTGCAATCTATTGTGTGCCACAAGGGCACAAGCATTCACGCTGGGTAAGTACTCCTGTTCTTCGTTTCCGCTAGACTCCTGCACCACATAGGCTGACAACAAGTTTGATTTAGTCATTACGTAGCCTTCATCCGCAAAACTTTGGCGGAAGATGCCGGCGGCAAATCATCCTGGGTTCTGTTCAACGACGAAAAAGTAGTGGAGGCAGGGGAGGTTGAGGAGATGACGAAATTTGCCTATGTGTACTTCTTCAAGCGAGTCTAGAAATGACGCGTGGCGTTGGGATGGGAACAAAAATCGCCAGGGCTCTTGGCCTTGGGCAGGGATAGCGAGCGAGAAGAGCTGTGCATCTGGGCAGCACAGGAGACTGCAGGAGGGACTTGAGCATGGCATTGCATGTACGGCAGGCTTAGTGATGCAGCATCATAGAGATTGGCGGCAGATTTTGTTTTTGAAATAGGTAGATCATGGTACACAGTTCCGTCCATCAATCCGGCGAGGCTAGATCGCCCGACTTCACTATTCAGAGCCAACACACTTCTGCGCCGGTAGATTCCAAACCTAAAACGCCTTGCACTCCGTTGCCGACCCTAAGCCAATGTCTTGCTTGTGACATGGTCAGCCAGATGGGTTTCCGTACCATCAAGAGCCAACGCTACCGTGTGTCGGCCCGCCTCCATCCCCATTACTCTGCGAGCCGGTAGCTGACCAAAGTGTCGACCCGGTGGTTACTCGTGCTAAAGCCCCGCAGCTGCACCCGCTCGCCATTCTCGATCTCCTTGGCATCGCTGTCGCCCCACTCGACAGGCACGTCGCTGTCGGCATCCGCGTACACGAGGACGTTGAAGGTGCAGTCCCCGGCGAGTTGGGGGAGGAAGGTGACCGAGGCGGTGATCTGGCGGAAGATGGCCGCGATCTCGTCTTGTATTTCCTTTTCCGTCTTTTCCTGTGATGCCGGAGCGGCGCTGTGCCCCCGTTAGCTGACGCTGTGCAATATTTCCACCACCGGTGTCGTGTGGCTGTAATCGAAAGGATGGCTTACCCTGGCGCGACGTTCTCTTGGTCCGCTGCTTTGGAGGCGGACTTCGACTTGGATGACTTGGGGTTTCCCAGGATTTGCACCTATTGAACTCCATCAGCACATTGTGGCGGCATATGTAGGAGCACTGGGCCACGGACATCAAACTGCCATCTCTCGACATGTTCGCCGGTGTCCTTGTTCGTGATAACGATCACCAGTTTCGAAATCTTCCCGTGTGCCATCCACCGGTCCAGCTGGCCCATGATCTTTTTTATGTACGCCTTAACCTGGTCGTCGGCGGAGACTAATCATTTGAAGCAGTTAGCTGGAGAGGCTCAGTCGATAGGTTTAGCCGGCGATTGGGCACACGAACCTAGCATGTTCAGGCCATATTTCTTGACGCTGGAATCGAAGAGCGAATTAGTCAATGCGCAACCGAGGCCGGGGGGTAGTACTCACACGGTGAAGTCTTCTGCAGGATATACACCCCTTTGGAAGCTGAGAGTCACAGTCAGATTATATTCATGCGTCTGGCTTCGGCAGAGTTTGCCTACAGGATAGTATGAATCGAGTATTGGAACTATCGAGCGCAGCAAAAGTTAGCGAAATCTCGTCCAGCGAAGTCTCGGAGCAGAGCCAGGCAACCCACGAATTCCGCAACTAATTTCCCGCTGCCCTTGAGCGACAGCTTGTGCACCTTGGACTTGTCCTTTTCTCGATCTGCAGAGGCCATCTTGATGGAGCGAGACTGGCTGATGTTCGTTTCGGGCTGGATGGTGATGTCGTTGGCAAAGAGTGGGTTTGTTTACTTTCGGAGAGGGCAGTGGGTTGCGGGGTGATGCCCCACCTCAAACCCATCCGCTGTGGTGTGGGTTGCAGCCGGGCCCGGGGGTACCTTGAACAAAGTGGAGGTTTAGGCATGAATCTCCAAATGCGCGCGGGAATTCAGATGGCAACGTTGTAATAATCATCAGTTTTGATATTCATATGAAGATGGGTTGTGTACGAGAGAAAACTAATGATATGCCTAATGCGAACCTGGTCGAATCGGCAAACACTTTGAGCAAGGATGCAGGCTAAGCTCCATGTTGTATTCTTACACCTACAATGACTACTCATTGATACCAATAAATCAAAGGAGATACAGTAAGTAACAAGGGCCAAGGAACGGAAACAAAGAAAACGTGTTCCTCTCCCAACCAGCCATATGAACAAATTGGACACCGGCCTGATGAACCAACATGGTAACAAATGTGCTCCTATAAGCCGTAGCAACTGGGAGAACCAATCCACTAGGGTTGACAACTCCTCCAGGTATCCCATCTAGCCATTCTATATTGCCCACTAACCCCTCCCAAAACTGATGACTCTCACACTACCGACTTCTTACAGGAGGTGGCGCCGGTGGCCACCCTGCTCGAGATCCCGGGGGATGCTGAGAATCCGTCATATAGCTGTGTCTCGACGTGTGCCCTCCTGTGCTCGACTCCGAAGACGAGTCGGAGGCACCGTCGGCACCTGCGAAATGTAGGAACAGGACCCGGATGAGAAATCCGGCACTGACGAAGAGTGGTATGGCCTGCGCAACGTCGGAGACATAATTGACATTGGGGATGTTGTTCCAGGATATCGTCAGTTCGGTGGCGGCAGTCAGGGTTCCTGCGACAGCCAGATTGCTGAATGTCTTCAGCTCCTGGACTGCAACGATATGGACTTTGCTATAACAAAGAGTCAGTTCGGATTCGATATCAAGCTCAACCTCATGCGTACCTGATCCGTCGTCGCCGACGCTCCTTGCTCCAGATATCAACCTCCCACCCTGCCTTCATCAAAAGGATGCCGGTACAGACTAGAATGATCACCAGATACATCAGGGCATGGAAGGCGATGAACACCTTGCTTCCCAAGCTGACGGGGCTGAAGAAGAAGCCGACTTGTTCAGAGGCGCAATCGTTTTCCGTGGCGAAGGAGCACCAGAACCAGACCGCCAGGGAAGATAAGGCGAGTAGAAGGACGAAGTTCAAGCCCTTGTAAGCCGGGCTGTTGGTCTCTTTGGACCATCGGAACGGATCCCAGTATGGACTGCAGCAGGTCAGAGCCTTCCACATGTACAACGGTACGAGGAATATGTAGAAGCCCATAGCCAGCAGCAGGACTATGTAAATGTCGACGGGATCCAAGGTCGTTGTGGAGAGTTGGACGACGAGGCCGAGAAAGGCAGCAGCCGAGAAGAGGAGGCCCAAAAGCCGTACATCGGGCAGATCCGCAGCATCAAGGTACTCGACGATGATTGCGCCGAACCATTGGACGTAGAAAGCGACTCGTATGCCCAAGCCGTAGAGGTCGGGCTTGCCTTCCACCTGGCAAGACTCCATGTTGGAGACTCACGCAAAGAATGGATACCTCGGGGGAGCTGGATCGAGGGATTCCTGGGGGCGGACATGGCGGCCACTTGTATATACCAGCCGAGGACCCCAAAAGACCGCAACCCGCAGAGGGAGGCGACGTGGGCAGCTATCAGGGCGCCCGGACAGGGCATTGGGGAAGGCGGGAGGGGGGAACTTGCGTGCGAGGATCAGTGTGACGGCCGCCGCCAATGGTTGGACCCTGATAAAATCGCTTGCATGGTTGCATCCTCGCCCCGTGTGTGGGACAGATCCGAGACAATTGGCTGGCCCTGGTAGGGGTTGATCCAAAAGATCTGTCCGGGATGCTTCCAGCCTAACCTAGCTCCCGCGCGATTTGGCCAGACAGACGTATGCCCCGAGTCCAATTGGCTCGCCGCCCGATCTGGGCCTCTCACGACATCCGTGGGTGGGTGTTAGTGGGAGGGATCCAACAAGGCTACAACTGAGCCGGTTCTTTGTTTGGGTGTGCCACATCTCCATGTACACACCTGCCGCAAAACCAGACACACAGTAAGCCGCAGCGCCTAAAGAAAAGGCGAATCTTACCCTATCGTGGCGCGTTGTCCTACACACTGTACCTTATGGTGCACATACATATAAATGAAGAGCACTGACCGCGTCCGAGTAGCTTTAAAGTGAGTGTGCGCGCCCTGATACACAGTACCTTAGTGCAGGGGCCAATGTTTCTCTGGCGCAAAGAGTGAGAGGGATAAACAAACCCGTGAGAGCTGAGATAAGGCCATCCCTGCCATGGGGTCAGTTGGCCCCCAAATAGCTGTATTAGGGATTCGTTCAGATCCCCAAATCCAGAGGAAGTGTGGTGGGCTGGATGGCTGAGGGCTGAGGAATTGCTCAATGTGGAAGTCCCAAAAAGGCCCAAGTAGCATCGGATGGGGGGGTTGGCATTTAAAAGCGGGGCAGGCGTGGCGTGGGAGATGTGGGGTGTCAGATTGGCTCGAGCGGAGTAAGTTATCTGGTCGAAACAATATGCCCTTAGGCATCGAGAGCTCACTACCTAAGGTATGTATGTATCGCCGTTGCCATCTTGATCTCTGAGTTCATCTACCCGAGGGGAGAGGTATTGTCTGCGGCTCTCCCTGCTCGAGCGGACAATACATTCCTATTGTCTATCTTGTGTCATCTCGCCTTATCCATGTACTTACTTGACCCCCTTATATGGACTTCAATCGCCAAACACCCTCTCTTTGAATAAACTAGACATATGGCTCTCTATAATCATATTCAGCACCGGCGTGCTTCTTGTACCAATTATCCCAGCGGAACAGTGTTAAGCCCGGATCGCCGGCCGCAATATACGACGGCCAGCACTTGGTCCCACATGCCGGCCCCGATTCCCTGCGTGCCTCCAACTGTCGTGATGGCCTGCGTCCAGAATCTTGCCCACGCCGGGGATGAAATGCAGCCCCACATCAAGCACAAGCTTAAGCGCCGACATTAAGATATAACATCCGATCTGGTAAGTGTCAGTTAGGAGTCGTTCGGGGCGTAGGGTCACTTCGAATATGAGCTCGCCGTGCAGTTATTGAATCGGGATTATCGGAGACAATTACTCTTTCATTATCTGCTGTGTAAGCGACTACCACGCGCCGCACCGACCGCGACGTTGATGCCACTTCTCGGAAACCGCCATAGCCGCCCACCCGCCATCACTTTACACACTGCATACCCAGAATAAGCATATTTGGCCTTCCCGCACCCCAAGGATCCAGACATTTGCATGAAACCAGCATTGTCAGCCGCATAGTCGGCGTCGGGTAGAGAGCAACTCTTATCCCATAGCCGATGGCCATGGCTAACTACCTGGGTGGCAGACCCATCCAGATGTCCCGTACGTTTCACGAATAATGAAAAGGAGGATACCTCTCCTTCATTGCCTTTTCCACAGCCTCTAAGCATTCTGCTTTACGGTAGCGAGCTAGATCGGGCCAGCCATGCTGACGATAGATATCCTGCAGCATGGGCAGCATGCCTGCCTTCTGGGCACACCATGAAGCATCTATCACGCTCCTGTGAGTGACGGGGATCCAGCGCAAGGTAATGAACTGGTTCTTGAGGACTTCAAAGAATTCGGGAATGGTCCATGCCGGAGCACTATGACGCCAGTCTGCCTCTTCCTCGGGTTCTCCGTCTGATTCATAGTCGACTAGGTATGGGTATTGCTCGAGCTCAATCTCACCTGGACACTCTGCCCAGTGGATGATTCCAAGCTTTGTATCGAGTATGATAACAGGGGTCTCCTCGTGGCCTCCAGAAGTTAATCCGACAACATGAGGGGGTGCTACCTCAGTAAATGTAGCCCCCTCAGTGACGATGCGTAACGTCCGACTATCTGCAGAACCTGCAGTAAAGTATGAAATAAGGGTTTGCCAGTCGGCGAAAGAGCAGTCAGGGATTGCATTTATTCTGTCATCCTCTTGGGGGAGACTGCTTAAGTAGGGTAGATGGGCGAGAAGCGACAGCACCTCGTCCGACTTGCCCAGGTGTTCGAGGGTCTCGGCATGGATGATGGATGGCCAACCTCCGGGAGGGGGGTAGACGACTTGTGAGTCTCTTAGGTACATCTTAGTAAGGAAGTTATAGTAGTCGGTTATTGCGGCAATTGCGGCGTCGCGCGAATAAGTAATGTCCTCTAGCTGAGGCATATTGGATCACTGACTTGCTTTGCTGCTCTGGTTCTGGTTCTGGTTCTGGCCACGACGTGTGGAGAACGGTGGGCTGGGGAAGTGCAGTGTAAAAGTGCGCGAACAAATAAGCAAGTAAGGTAAGGTATTTAATAGCAGGAAACAAAACATCCTGAGCCCGCCTGTGTCCCCCGCCTCCCCCTTTGGCAACCTGGCCCGCATACACACACGCATAAGTCTACTGGTGGAGAACACTCGCTGTGCCGCACTCTGTTGGTCGTGGGAGACAACCAACATACAGGACTAGTCTTGCGAGGTAGAGCGTACTATTCTAGATGCTTTCTCGGTGCTAACATATTAGCCTATACCAATGCCCTACTGGGAATGACCAGGCCAAATTAGATCTCTCCTTTATTTCATTTTATTGCACACATCGTTCGTCTCACCCAGCATTGCCTTGTCCACCTAGCTGCTCTTGGCTCTTCCTCGCTCGTCACTCGTTTCCTGCAAATATGCGCCCCCAAACACTCCTCGGCGGACTTGTCGTCCTTGCGGCGGCTGGCGATGCCCTTGCTAAGTTTCTTCCCGACTCGCCGTCTGTAACCCGAATATACGACCGGCACCTGAGGAGAGAAGAGGCGGCCGCAACACCGGAACCGCCAGCCGCCACATTGTCGCCAGATCCTTGGCAATGCATCACAGAGAACATCACTCAGTATTTCCTCGACGTCCCCAAGCCTACCGGAAACGTCATGGAAGCCATAAACTCCTACGGCGACTCGGTGGCCGACGTGCCCTGCAGAGCCACCGCCACAGGTCTCGACAGGATATCATGTACGATATCGGACCCCAAGTTGTGGTGTGGTTTCACTACCGCTGTGCCCGCCGACGTCCTTGCCAGCTTCTCGACCTATGCTATCTCGGCAGTCTCGTTCTGGACTGCTAAGAGTAGGACAATGTCCGTACTAGCTACTAGTTGCCCAGTCGCCTGGTCGAACCCGAACGCCGACAAGCATGAGTTGATCAAGATCGCCGCCGCTCACGCCGAATGTTATCTCCAGGCGCATTCGATGACCGATTCCAGTGTATCCCCTTCTACGCGGACAATAAGTGCACAGACGACTCGTGTGGGGACAACCAACACTCCGACGACGAACAGAGCCATGACCAACCGCGTCCAGGCCTTAGGGGCCTTTGTGTTAATAAGCACTGGCGTCGCTGCTCTGGCAAACGCTTTGTGATTGCTGGGGGCCTAGGGAGTAACTTGCCAAGGAGATTCAATGCATCCAGATGAAAGGGGGTAACTCCTCACAAATTGGTCTACGGTGATGGATAGTTCGGTGGCAATATACTGCATAGACAAGCTCGGGGGAGTGGAGACGGGGGCTGTCCGGCACGGTGAGTTGCCCGTACCGAGCTCCCATGCAAGCCCCGCTTGCCTTGTAGGGAGCGACGAAGTCCTCCACCACCTCCGCACCGGCAACGACAAACTCGCGCCGGCAACGGCATAGCGACGCCAACGCCGACGCAGCCGGGAATGGTAAGCAACTGCAACAAGTTTACATTCGCCAACCCGGGCGATAGCTGTAATGTCTTGGTATTTTCAACGGCATTAGCACGGAAGACTTCGTTCTGTGAAATGCGGGCGCCGCGGGCCGGCAGTGCACAAGCTTATGGGGCAATGTGTATTGTTGTATCGGGGTATCATGCCTGAGGCACAAACCCGTGACAATCAAGTGGCGTTTACCCATTCTCGGAGAGAGAGGGATAGATGGCGCGGGTTAGTGGGGTGCTTGGTTTTTTGTTCAAAAAATCAGCTTAGCGGGGGTTGAAACGACATCGGGTTCACTATTTGCTGTGCAGTACGTACCTCAAGTGTTATCGATAAGATTTTTTTTTCTTCGCCAGAACCCACACCGTCCAAAGTTCCGGGCTTGGAGATTGATTGTGCCTTTCCTTGGTAACTTCTCAATTGCTTCTGGCCCAAATACGAACTCCCCCGGCCAGTTTGATATATTATCAATCTCCTCTTGGCCCACAATGGCCGCTACAAAGCATTCTCTCCCCGAGGCCGAGGCCAACAGTAGCAGCGAAGCCTCACGACCAAGCAAAAAGCTGAAGGTCAAGGATCTCCCCAAGGACACCCAAGACGAGAGCGTAGAGACAGCGAGCAAAGAGAAAAAGAAAAAGGACAAGAAGGAGAAAAAGCATAAGAACCGGGACAAAAGCGCCAAGGAGAGCGAGGAACCAGCGGTTGCAGTAGTGGAGGAGACTCTGCTTGCCGACGAAGAAAAGCCAAAGAAGAAGAAGAAGAAGGACAAGCACCGGCAAACTGAGGTCCCCGAAAAGGGAGAGGCTGAGACCGAGACTGCCAATGACTCAAAGCTCAACGACAATTCCATAGTCGAAGGGGAGGAGAAGGAGAAGAAGCGGAAGGATAAGAAGGACAAGAAAGACAAGAAGGAAAAGAAGGAAAAGAAAGACAAGAAGGACAAGAAACAAGCCGACGCAGGGCCTACAACCGAAACCACCACCGCGACGCCCGGACAATTCTATGTGCAGTCAGCAGCGCTCACCAAGCTTCCCCAGTCTGAAATCGATTCCTTTCTGGAGCAGCACTCGATCATTGTCACTGATCCCAGATCCGGAGCGGAGACACTTCGGCCCATCATTGACTTCGCCCAACTACCGTCGACTGACTTGCTCAAGAAATCTCCATTCGGCGCCTATAAGACCCCAACTCCCATTCAAGCAGCTTCGTGGCCATTCACACTGTTGCGTCGGGATGTCATTGGCGTCGCTGAGACCGGATCAGGCAAGACCATGGCCTTTGCGTTGCCTTGCGTCGAGGCGCTCTCTACCATCCGCAAACGATGTGTGAAGGCCGTCGTGGTTTCTCCCACTCGAGAATTGGCTATGCAAACTCACGCGCAGATGGCCCAACTCGGCGAGCTGGTTGGTGTGAAGTGTGTATGTCTCTACGGTGGCGCTTCCAAAGAGGAGCAGCGTATGCTGCTGCAGCGAGGCGCCGATGTTATCGTGGCTACTCCGGGGCGACTTAGGGACTTCATGTCTGATGGCACAGTGGTGCTGAAAGATGCTCGGTTTGTGGTTCTCGACGAGGCCGATCGAATGCTCGACAAGGGGTTTGAAGATGACATTAAAGAGATCTTGAGCAGCACGCCACCACGAGAGCAACGCCAAACACTCATGTTCACCGCCACCTGGCCGGCTTCGGTCCAAGCGCTCGCGTCGTCCTTCATGATCGATCCGGTCAAGATCACGATTGGATCCAGCGGCAAGGAGACTTCGGGCGGTGCTGTGGAGCTCCAGGCCAACTCGCGAATCGTCCAACACGTCGAAGTGATTGAACCGTGGAGCAAGGAGCAACGGCTCCTCCAGTTGGTAAAGCAGCATCAGCAAGGATCAAAGAAGGACGACCGTATCCTGGTCTTTTGCTTGTACAAGAAGGAGGCTACTCGCGTGGAGAATTTCCTCAGCCAGCGCGGAGTTCGCGTTACCGGCATCCATGGTGATTTGCGCCAGGAACAGCGAACCCGGAGTCTGGAGGCCTTCAAGGCTGGCACAACACCCGTCTTGGTCGCCACCGATGTTGCTGCACGTGGTCTGGACATTCCTGAGGTGAAATTGGTCATCAACGTCACTGTAAGTCAATGCGTCGTGCTTCACAACCCCATTTTAAGCCGAGACTTCGACATGGACTCAATCAACTTTGCTATATTGTACAGGTTGCTAATATCTGACCACAGTTTCCCCTCACGATCGAGGACTACGTTCATAGGATTGGACGAACTGGACGAGCCGGCAAGGTCGGTGAGGCCATTACCTTTTTCACCGAGCAGGATAAAACTCATTCTGGATCGTAAGTCGACTACCGGGATTGGTGAGGAAGATGCACTAACCATCGTGATAGCCTGATCAACATACTGAAAGGTGCCAACCAGCCGGTCCCCGAAGAGCTCCTCAAATTCGGCACGACAGTCAAGAAGAAGGCACACAGCACCTACGGTGCCTTCTTCAAAGATGTAGACATGACGAAGACGGCTACGAAGATTGTGTTTGATGACTAACGACAGCCATTCAAACTGCTCGTGCAATTCATGATGCACGTCGTGCCCTGAACGAGTTGACGCATTCGAGGAGGAACTTGCGCTCGGCGAACAACCTAAGATATTGTTAGCGATTTCATGGAATTGTATAGAACAGTAGACGGAGGCCTTACATTACAGCCACAACTGGGACAGCTATTGCCCCTATCTTAACGAGATCCATAAACGGCGTACTAATGTTGGTGCTGGAGACCTTGGTGAGTGCTCGTATAGCCGCGGGTGTGGCGAAACAGATCACGGTAGTGAGGGACTCTGGCCGCAATGACGATAGCTCGAATGTAGTCTCCGTGTCCTTAAAATAAGATTTGATGAAAGCCAAGCTCCAAACGATCCTGCAGATCATGTTGATGCAATTCGCAAAGACCAGACCCGTAGCTCCCAGGTCCATCACATACATGAAGACGAACCCCGCGGCCCCGAAGGCAACAGAAAAAGCTCCCATCCAGGCAGACTGGCGATGCACTTGGGACTCGGTCGCCACGGACGCGACAAAAGCTTCTGCGACGCCATTGATGGCAAGTAACGGTATGTAATAGCAGTACATGGCCAGTACATCGCCTGCGCCTTCGCTCGACCACCGCCGACCGGCAACAAGCGACAAGAGCTGCGGCGCAGCAACGGGGCCAATGCTCACAATAACCGCGGATAAAAGTGCGTAGAGCTTGATCAATGTATGTAGGTGCTTACTTGCGGTTGTTGCAACCTCCTTGGTCACCTTCGCAGAGTTTTTTTCTTCTTCGCTATTTTGCGAGGATAGGAGCCGACTGAAGTAGGTGCGGCTGCTTTCCTCGACAGGTTGGAAGACGAGGCGGGCCAGGAGACCACCGTAGTTGTTCGCGAGAGCGTAGATTCCCTGGGCATGAGGCGTGGATAGTGCTGACACGAGCAACGTATCGCCTTGGGTGAGAATGTTCTTGACGATACTCTGGGCCATCATGCTCGATGCCAGACTAACAGTCGGGCGGTAGAAGTAAGACCAGAGGTAGTCTTGGCTGCTACTGTCGGCTGACTGCACGAGCCTCTTCGGGAGCAGAGAAAAGCCATCCGTGAAGGCGACTCGAGATCCGTGCCAGACGTACACGAGGAGGAGCGAAAGGCCGTACGAAAGCTGGCCTACGGCTGAGGGGAGTGCCCCGACTTCAACCCCGGCTCTGGAACCCCACGCCGCAGCACCCAGGGTGACAGTGCAGCGGAGAAACGTCGCTACCGACTCGGCTGTTGCGCGCGTGCCGAATTGCAACCGTGTCTGCATCAGTACAAAGCATGGCTCCGAGAGCAGCTCCAGCATGGCAGCGAGGCCGTAGACACGAAGGGCCAGGACAAGGTGCGGTGTATCCAGCGTCGACTGGTCGACGGACGCTAGATAAATCCATCCGAGCCCCAAAGAAACGAAGAGCCCTAGAAGAATTGCCAGATATCCCAAGTTGATGACCGCCTGGCTCTCGGCAGCGACCTGGCGCCTTGAACTCGAGTCATCCCGCTTGGTGGGCCCCGGACGCGTTTCCTGACGCTGAACCGCCACGCGCAAGCTCTCGCGAGCGAAGAAGAGAACGGTGAGGTAGTAGACCTCGAGCTGGGTGGAGATGCCGAGAAGCTGAGCTGTCAAGTAGCGGAGGAGAAGCTGGTTGGCGATGAAGGTGATGGCACGAGACGCGACTTGCAGGATGATTAGGAGCGACGCTCCTCTCACTACTGTTCGGCTTGCGTCGTCCTTGACAGGAGACTTGGTCTCTGACATGCTCAAGTCCTGCCTGTGATTTGTGTTGACGTTGACGTAGGATGGACTGGAGCTCGAACAGCTGACGAGAAAGACACGTTCTCCCAGGAGTCGAGGTGCACAGGCCAGTGCGCCTCGCTAAGTTGCATGTAAGTTAATTAGGTACCTTAATTAGCACCTTGTTTCGAAGCCATGGGCCTGGCCACTGCTGAGTCGCCTAGTTTTACAGCGGCTCTCAAGGGCTATTAAGCGCTAAAAGATTGAGCTTATTCAAGGTGACCTACCTGCCTAATCCATAAGTTACTGGAGACTTGGAAACCCCAGGATTTCATAACGCATCCCTTCACTTAAATATTCGAAAGATGAAATGAAATATATTCACACAATTGCCCAACTCGCCAAATCATCTGCCATTTCTATCATTACATTCATGTTGAGAATCTCCAATCCACCCGAGGTGCCACCGTGACCAATACCACATATTGTAGCCTGCCCGAAACCCCCTAACCTAACCAGCTATGTAAGCTTTACTCCCTCTTCTATCCTTTGTACAGCATTCTTGTAGCCGTGAATCCTCTTAACGACCGGAAGAGTTCATTCCGCTATTGACGAGTGACCAGTACGTGGTATCTACACCTTGGAAAGCCCAGTCGCAGGCGTCCGCCGTGATCCCCGGCAAGGTAGCCGAAAACTCTTGGAAATCGGGCTGTGCCGAGTCCAATATGTCCATTTCATTATCTGGCGTGAGCAAAGCAGACTCACCAAAAGCTTCGGGGTGTGAATCCAGTGATAGGAAGAGCGACGGATTGGACAGGCTGTCGAATGCTCCAGAGTATGCAACCGAATTGGACCTTGCAGTGCTTGACGGCGTCGGCATTTGTGAGTTTCTCGCCGCCTCCACAGCCCGTGAGTTGGCATGGGATGACGGGTTGATGTTGACCGTGCCAAAGTACGGGACATGGAACTGAAGTAGCTTGGCAAGGTCGTCCTCGTCGACTGGTAGAACCCCCCTGGCCTTATCCATGATTGGCAGCATTTGCTTGATGATCTCTGCGGCCTCCTTGGAAAGGCTGTCGTGGTTGAGCATGCGAATCTCGTCCATCATGTTTTTGGCCATCTCCACCAATGCTCTATCGTCGTTCCGTTGTCTTTGACGAGCCTCGTCGACGGGCCCGGATTGGCCCCAGAAGTTGCCAAGCAGCAGAGTCATGACTCCCACCAAGGCGCAGTAGTCGACATGGCGGCAGCAGAACGCAGCGTTGTTAACCATCCGGAAATCGATGCACCGCCTGATGACCTCTCGGCTGGATTGCAGACAGGTGTTCTTGCTATATTCAAATCGATACTCCGTCGGCGCGCGAAGCATATATGGTAGGTGGAGGAGGAGCAACAGG
This sequence comes from Reticulascus tulasneorum, assembly GCA_001557505.1. Taxonomy (NCBI): domain Eukaryota; kingdom Fungi; phylum Ascomycota; class Sordariomycetes; order Glomerellales; family Reticulascaceae; genus Reticulascus; species Reticulascus tulasneorum. The sequence goes on along the minus strand of LSAX01000012.1, from coordinate 970,059 downwards.
CTATGGTGGTAGATCTGCAACATCATGCGCGTCATCAGGTCCATCCTCTCCTGTATCGACGCAGCGCCGGCCAAATTTGGTACTGTCCACCAGGCGCTGCCCATTGTCTTTGCCGCCATCTCCAGCTCGCAGTCGATGGACTGGGTCAACGTATAGGCTTCGGCAGGACTGGCCGCGTTCCTCTCGATGACCCGCGCAGCTATGACCGTGTATAGCTTCTCCAATTTCTCTGTTGGCGTGTTGTCGACCAGCATTTCCTCGGATGCAAAGCTATTGTCCAGAGTGCCGACTGGGAGGCCAAGCATCAGCGACTGATATCGATCGCAGAAATTGACCTTGAACCACAATACTTGAGGCGATAGTTTCGACCCATTCTCAGACTTTGTGTCGCATGACGGAAGAACCCGGGTGTTGCCTGCTTTGCCTTCAAGGCCCATCAATTGTGCAAGACTGAGCGCCCTCCGAAACGCGAGCCACGATTTTCGAAGATTTCCGCAATTTGCCTGGTAGAATCCTTGAAGTATAAGACACTCGAGGCCCTCAATGGAGCCGACCAAGTCGTCGCCCGATGTTACGAGGGTCGACACCGTTGTCGCGTACTCAACCATTGTGTCCTTTATGGACTTCTTCAGATGGAGCTGTGAAGCATCGAACGTCGGCGGCAACTGCTGCATACATATGATCAGCTGCAGCAGTCGCTTCGCGAGAATTGCAGGATGACTAGATATATCGGGCACCTCGGCGAACGACGAAACTGAGGGGCATTGGCCCTCGGCAATCTGTCGCCTGGAATAGAATAGAACGAGGATGAACGCTGGTCCGGGGCTCGACTCTGCGATTATCTCCAGGTCTTGGGGCGATGGGAACAACGCGTGAAGAGTCTTGCGTATTCTTTCATACTTGGCAGGAGGAGCTTGGACTGCAGAATCGTCGGATCCCGGCGTGGGCATGGAAGCTGTCCGATTCCGAGTGACACCGAGGAGTGAAAGTATCGGCGCATTCTCGGCAACCGAGGTCTCGAGGACATCTATGTGGTGGCTGGAATCCCTAGAGTCCCTTGATTCGGACGGCGACGAGTCCCAGTTCTCCGTCACCAAGCTGTCCGGCCCGATTTTGTCGGCTAGCCTCACCATCAGCTCCTCCAGTCGACCGAGTCGCTGGGCCAGTCGACGGTCCGGGGGCCCTGCTGCTTGCTCTTCGCCATATTCCTGGCTGACGCAAGATAGCCCGCGAAGCCTGCAACCGTCACAGACCTTGTCGCCTTCGGACTTGAACTCGCAGCGAATCTTCCTGCGCCGGCCTAGTAAAGGCAGTTAGCGATTGTGTTCGGCCGTCCGGACGGGGGAGGGGGCAGGGGCGCTTATGTACATTGCCAGCAGCTGTGTGTCCCTTTCCGAACCTTTCTTCTTTTGTCGTGCGAGGACATTGCGTTTTGTTTTATTGTCTTTCTGGAATCCCTTCCAGCTCGTCCGAGATCTTGATGAGAAAGCGATGAACGGTTCCCGACCACGGCTGAGATTGGATCGATGGTTTCAACTTCTCTCACAACAAGTAAGCAGGGCTACAAGGTGAGTTTAGATTTTAGGATTTCTTCAGTTTGTCCGGCCTTTCCGTGGAACAAGAGGACAGCGTATTCATCAGCAAGGAACAAACATCATCCATCGCAATCCTGCGTTTGACGTGGGCTCGTCCGTTCGGAGTCCGAAACGGACGAATTCGACCGAGCGTTCCGGATGGGGCTTGGACATCTGGGTTAGCGCATCCCAACACTGCACTGCATTAGTAGAGCGCTTTATTACATCATTCATTCTGAGCCGAGTCGGGCCTCGACACCAAATGCGACAGAATCTAGCACTCCATGGGTCATGTTCCTTCATGGCTTTGTTCCCTCTCTTCCCACTTTAAATTTGGAAGATACTGTATCCCCACCCGATAACCACATATCGGTACAGATTACTTAGCTCGTGTTACAACCTCAGCAGGTAATCGATTTCCCGAATCCTCACCCGTACATGTGTACGGCTAAAGACTGGAGAGTCTTCCTATCTTACATGAGGCCGATGCAAAGTCACCGAAGTATGCACAGCGATGCCAGTATCAACCTCCCCAAGCGTAGGTATCCGTAGATTAGGAGGGTATTTGTTACAGACCTCCCGGGCTAATGTATTCTCACTCTTCACGACATTGACGCCATGTTATGTAGTCACGACGCGATTTATGGGTTGAGCATCAACGTAATAGATGATCCTCTCGCCCGCCTTTGTACTCACGTTGTAACCTTTCAATGCCGCTGGCCGACTGCTCTTACCGACATATGACTTACGCTGCTGAATACGTGAGTCCAAAGCCGCATGAATTGAGAATGCGTCAAGGCTTTGGTGAGCCACCTCACATTTGAAAGTCCACTACGACATCATGGTCAATTTGGCAGCTTGCTCCATCAATCCCTAGCACGTGATCCTTTGAGATGGATTGAGAGATGCGCAGCGGATCCTCCTTGGCTGGTGTATTAATAATGCGGCGAACGCTCGACATTCCACGGAACCTTCCACGGAACGCCGTGGCGCTCCACTTCATCTCATCGCTGTCGCCGACGAATGCACTAGCGGCAGGGGTAGGGAAATCGCCGACGGAGAGTAGGCAGCGAAATCAATATACTACGTACTACATGCGCCGCTGTAGTCCATGGCCGTTTGTATGTGTCGTTCTTGAGATTAAATCCTCAAACCCGACAGTAGAGCGGTTGAGAACGTAGCATTACTACCTCAAAGCCAGTCAACATTGCACCCCTTAAACACCACGAAATATCTGCCCAACTATTCAAGATGTTGTCAAAACATGAATCCAATGAATAGCTCATGGCTGAGCCGTAATCCCCATGGCCATGCTTTGTTTGATTCATCGACTGCCATGACTTGGGTTGTAGGATTTGTCCACGGAGTCCACGCATTCGACATCGCCGGGCTCATACCGTGGTAACCGAGTCGATATTTCATGGACACAACTAGTAGCGAAACCCGGCGCACTGGGAGGGGCTCAGAATGGGGACGAGGATTCTCGAAGTTGTCTTTCCGTGGATGAGATTCCGGGGGGGTTCCTGAGACCTAGTATCTTTGGCTATAAGTACAGAGATCACGAACCGGAACCAGTGGACCTGCTCTTCTCGACATCATTCTCAAGCCTGCAAGTACCTGACAAACGAGCCTCACTGCCCAATCCTCAAGCAAACCACAAGGCTGTAACTATGGCACCATCCCGATATGCGAGTTCTCTCGCCAGCGCCGAGCCCTTGGCCCAACCGCTCCAGTTCGGGTTCTCGCCAAGAACCGCCAAGAACCGCCTCAAGAAAAGTGCGATGGCTGAGAACCTTGCGACATGGAGTGCCTCCGAGGTGTCTATACGAGGAGTTCCGACGAAGGAGTTGATCGAGCTATATAGGCGGTATGTTCAGCGCCTGGCATTGGCCAACCCATATCTGACGTCAAGGACAGCTGGGGCGAAAACCCAAACAGCTTCGGCGTCATTTCGACCGGTAACATCGACATTGAGTTTGATCACCTATCCACCGTTGGCGACTTGATCATTACTCCCGAGTGTGACTTCGTCGGAGAGCGTTTTGAGGCGTTCAAGAATCTTGCGGCAGCAGCAAAAGCGCAAGGCAGCATTGCCATTGGTGAAGTGACGCATCCAGGCAGGCAAGTCGATATAAAGATCAACCCAAATCCAATCTCAGCGTCGGATGTACAGCTTGGTATGTGGCATAGAACGGAGTGGCGGCAGCCAATAGACGATGCGGAGAGCCGATTCACTAATATGCTTGACAGAGCCGCAACTGGGATCGACCTTCGGAAAACCGAGAGAAGCAACGGAACAAGATATCCGCCGAATCATTGAGGGCTTCGCCCATGCAGCCGAGTACCTTGAAAAGGCTGGGTTCGATGGCATCGAACTGCATGCGGCCCACGGGTATCTTCTCGCCCAGTTCCTATCCCGAACCACCAACAAACGCACCGACGATTACGGCGTTTCCACCCTGAAGAATCGTACGAGACTGATCAGTGAGATTGCGACTGCCATTCGGGCTCGAGTGTCGCCAAACTTCATCCTCGCAGCGAAGTTGAACAGCGTCGAGTTCCAGGACGGTGGAGTCACCACCGAAGAAGCTCACGAGATATGCGCCGTCTTCGCTGACCTGAAATTCGACTACCTCGAGATATCTGGCGGCACTTACGAAGAGCTGGGCATGAAGTGGACTAAAGATTCGACTCGCAAGCGGGAGTCCTACTTCATTGAGTTCGCCGAAAAGGTCGTTGACGGCCTGGGCGACCGAGACTCACGACGAACCAAGGCCTACATTGTAGGCGGGCTGCGATCCGTTGGCGCTATGGTCCAGGCCTTGGAGATTGTAGACGGTGTCTCCATAGCCAGACCAGCAGCTCAAGAGCCTCGCCTCGCATCAGACATTATCGAGGGCCGCATCACTGGGGCGATTCGACCTGTCCCGGCGATCGAGGACGACTTTGGGCAGGGAATGCTGGTTGCTGGAACTCACCTTCGACAGATCGGCAAAGGACAGGAGCCATTTGATGCGAGCAATGAAGAGGCAGTGGGCGGATACGTAAAGGATCTACAAGAGTGGTTCAAGAAAGCGACGGAGGATCCCGAGCACCATGGCTACGTCGATCTCACTGGCGAGGCATTGCCCTACGGCAGCGTTGCATGACGAAGAACAGTCGTGAGAAGGTCGGATGGGACCTGTATTTCTTTTACCAGTTTTGGATTCGCAGAGGTTCTTGATTCCTAATGGGTACACATCGTGAATATCCATTTTGATTCCTGTAATTCTGACGTCAAGGTTTGATCATTGGCAAGATGGAGGTGCGTTTTTAGAAAGCAGCCCAATTCAGTAATGGTCGCCACACATAGTTAGAGTACCTAGAGGCTGCTCCTCCATTTAGCCAATCTTCAATAATAATGACGCCGAACGGCTGGAGGATACCCGTCTCTACTCGTGGAATGTGAGTCATGAAAGGTACCAGGCCCATTACGTTGGTAGGATTCAGAATGCTGACTGACTTTTCCTCACCTAAGCGTGCCAAGCCCCAAAGTAGACAGCGACAGGGGTGGATTTGTAATCACCACGTTGAGAGCTAGAATTATATGCGCCTCACCCCGGGCCCCAGTCTGGTAAGTTTGTCGGTGACATGCGAAATGAGATGAATCTTTTGCTGGTTTCACCACATCACTGACCTTTTGTATTCCCATAGTTGTCCCTGGTGTTGTTGTTGGTCTTCACAATGGATTTCCTATCCCAAGCCCAACGGCGGAAAGGTATGGGCGTCAATTGCACCCCGCACGCACTATGATTACAGCGCATCGAACGCTAACTTTTACTGCATTTAGCCTGCGACCTGTGCTTCACTAAGAAGATCAAATGTGACATGCTCAAGCCGGCATGCTCCAACTGCCTGCTTTACAAGTCTGAGTGCAGAACGACGATGGTGCGGCGTAGGGCTCCACCTATGAGAGAAAAGATTCAGCCCCCAAAGCCGGCCGAGGAGTGAGTTTGATGCCTCATTACCTTTTCCCTCTCCAACATCTCAATAGGGATGTTTTTCTGACCGTGTTGCAGACCAAGCCGGGTGGCAGAGCTTGAATCGCGGCTGGCAATCATGGAGGCACAACTGCAACAAGTGTTGGAGGCGAATCAGTCACGAAATCAACTGCCAAGCGAACATGCCCTTCCGTCATCGGAATCTGACGATGCCACCTTTGGCTCTCTAGCGGACCGTGGGAGCGCCAGTGATACCATGGAATATCTCAACAGCCTCTCGAACAGCGATGAAAGTCCGGACGGCTGGGTCCTCGAGTCCAACCAGCCAAGACTGCCGCCACTGGAGGAGGTCCTGCCAGCCGTGGAACTGTACTTTCTTCGTTTCAATGAGGCCATACCTCTCTTCCACCAGGCTTCCTTCATGCGGGTGCTTTCCGACTGGTATTCACCTTCATCGGAGCGGCCAGTCGCTGTTTGGGCAGCCGTCAATACAGTCCTGGCAATAGCTCATCGATGCGGGCTGGATGATCTCAACGATGACCAAATGGTATCGCAGTACATGCGGAATGCTCAGTCGGTCATCTCCGAACTCGTCACTCGCGACAGTGATCTCCTGGGCCTGCAGGTACTGTTGGGCATGGTATTCCTGTTCCAAGGCACGAAAGACTCCAAGCCGGCGTCTGTGTTTATTGGGACCGCTGTTCGTCTGGCACATCGGCTGCAGCTGCACGACAAGGACTCGTCCCAAGATCTCGCGCCCGAAATTGTCCTTCAACGTTCGCGGCTGTTCTGGATCGCATACTTTCTTGACAAGGTGCGCATGACCTTGTCGTACCCACGTTCGTTTGCTAATCTGGCACTGCAGAACATCAGCATGCGGTCAAAGACACCTTCGTTCCAACTGGACGTTGACATTGATCTTCCACTTCCGGAAAGCGAGCCCGAGGACGATGTTGGGGTCATGTTTGCGAAAGATGGTACTGTCAAGTTTAATTACTTCCGAACTCGGGTAGCATTGAGTCACATCGAGGGGAAAGTATACGATTTGCTGTATAGCACGAGGGCCAGGAAAGTCTCGGTGCAGGAGCGGCAATTGCGTGTCGTCAGGTTGGACAGCATGCTCGATCAATGGCGGCGAAGCATTCCTCCGGATTTTACTATGGAATCCGTCGTCTATACTCTGGCACCGGTGAGCCTGGCACATGTCACCATGCTCTACCACAATTACCTCGTAGCCTTGATGATGATCCACGGTATATACTCGCACGACACAGATTGGGTGACAAGGATAAGCGTATACGGCCGGACCTCCATCGAAGATTTCGACGGGGACTCGACGGGAACTTCTAAGAAGCCGCAGCCGCCGTTGCCCTCTGGCTGGGCTAAATGCGTCGAGATTAGTCGGGCTTCTATGAAGCTTTTCAAGGCAACCCCCAAGAACAATTGCAGTGTCTGGTGAGTTCTCGGTGATCCTAGCTACCTTTGCCAGAAACTGCCTACTAACAATGTGTAGGTCAAACGCATGCGCACACTTCTCAGCCTTGATCATCGTTTTGGCCAACATTCTTGTTTTCCCAGACCACGAGGACCTGGATCTGGACAGACAGCTTGCATACAGCGCCATGGAGATTTTCGAAATACTGAAGGCAATATCCCAAGATGAAGCTTTCCATCGGCTCCATGCCGTGGTCTCGGAGCTGTACCGGCACGCCATGTTGACAATTGAGTCTACGGCGGAGAAGAACCAGCAACAGGCCGCCGCTGCAGCCGAGGCCAACACAATCCTGACGTTCGGAGTCCAACTTGACGACGACATCGAGCTCTTCCAGAATGAGGCGCACAGGCTGTTTGACAGACCGCAGGCGGAAATGCGTCATGACATTTTCAAGCATGGCGCTATCGAAGAGCAGCACTCATTTCCTGATATGGACACGGAATTCGCGATGCCATTGAACTTTTCTTAGCATTGAGAAGGATGGAACCGGGCGACCTGAACAGCAAAGAAAAAGAGAATTGACGTAAGGTGAAGATGCCTTCATGTCTCGATGGGCGATATATAAAGAGGGGCCTCTGGAGAGCACATTTTGCCGGGCGGGCGAGTCCCAATAAGGGATTGATCTGGGAGTTATCGATATGACCTAGCAAGAATAAGATAGGAATGGATGGGAAAGGGGGCCAGGGCATTGTTAGCAAAAGGGAGGCACATGAGGTTTGACGAGCCGGTCGTTGGCGTCCTGGTTGGAAAGGCTCTATGATGATACCGACGTTAAAGAGGGCTTGATATGGGAGATTTCATAGGATTCGGTAGATCTCCGACAGTTCCGTGGCGTCGGACCATATCCGTCCAATGGATTTAGAGTTTTGGACAGACCTGAGACCGTCTGTTTGTCTGACTGTCACTATCATGGAGTTTGGGGTATATCCCTGCTTGATGAATCGGACCAATCGGATAGCTCCAATTTCCAACCTGATAGCTCGCGGCCCACCTGCATACGGCAGTGTTTGGTGTGAATATGGCAACACTGCATGCGCTATGACGGCCACTGGTGATGTCGTCATACGAGTGGTCGATATCTTTGACCACTAGAGATGCTAGGAATCGGAGGGCCATGACAGAGACGATTATTGAGTCGAATCGAGCCCCGACACCGCCATATCATCTCCCCCTCATCGTGTCATCCAATCCTACATTGCCCGCTGGAGGTCGCTGCATGAAAGAGCAGCCTTCACGTAACCGTCTTCGTAATTCCGGACGTTCTGCAGGGTGAACTCTCCACCCCTCCTCTCCCATCCGCGGCCCCAAATTGCCGAACACCACGAGCCACATAACGCCTGCATACTCTCGTCACGTCCCATATCTCGGCTTCGTTCCATTCCTTTTTGCCTTTCTTCATGAACTCTGTGAGATTCCTACCGCGTTTGTCCCATCTTCCAATCTTGAAGCATCAACAACAGAGAGCCTTCAAGCACCAGCAACTGAGAGCCTTCACTTCGGGCTTGCGAACCATGGCCCAAGAATACAAACTCAAGTCGGTCTCCTCATTGTCCCTCAAGCCGGGCGACAAGGAGGAGGTCGAAGTCGAGGGCATCCAAGATGCAAAGGTCCTGCTCGTCAACGCGGGAGGCAAGATCCAAGCACTGGGTCCCAAGTGCACCCATTTTGGCGCCCCTCTCGTCAAAGGTGTCATGACCACTTCGGGCCGGATAACCTGTCCCTGGCATGGAGGTTCGTAGCAAATCTTTGGTAATACGTGCTGTCTGCCACCGACTAACAATTACGCACAGCTTGCTTCAACGGCAAAACTGGCGACGTCGAAGACGCCCCAGCCCTCGACTCCCTGGCAGTCTTCAAGGTCAACGAACGAGACGGTAGTATCTACATAACTGGCGACGAAGCTACAATCAAGAGCGGTCGCCGGAAGCCTAACTTCAAGTGCAATGCGGCCGGCGGGGCGCAGCAGGATAAGATTGTGGTTGTTGGCGGGGGGTCCGGAGCGCTAGGTGTTATAGAAGGTCTGAGGGGCAAGGGATATCAAGGTCCATTGACTGTGATCTCGTCGGAGGGGTACCTGCCGATCGACCGGACGAAGCTCTCCAAGGCTCTGCTCACTGATCCCGACAAGCTGGCTTGGAGAGACAAGGCGTGGTACGACAGCGGCGCGATTGAGTGGGTAGACGATGAGGTGACGGACGTCGACTTCTCCGACAAGTTTGTCGCCACAAAGAACGGGGCAAAATATGTCTACACGAAGCTCATCCTGGCTACCGGCGGAGTGCCGAGGAATCTGCCGATACAGGGCTTCAAGGTACTCGGCAACATCTTCACTCTACGGAGCGCGCATGACACGAAGAAGATTGTCGAAGCAATCGGCGACAAGGGGAAGAAGATTGTTATTGTCGGCTCGTCCTTCATTGGCATGGAAGTGGCCAACGCAACTGCAAAAGAAAACTCTGTCTCGGTCATTGGAATGGAGAAGGTACCCCTAGAGAGAGTCATGGGGGAGCAAGTTGGGGCTGGCATCCAGAAGGGTCTGGAGAAGAACGGGGTCAAGTTTTACATGTCGGCAGGCGTTGAGAAAGCGGAGCCATCGAGCTCAGATCCGTCAAAGGTGGGAGCCGTGTACCTGAAGGACGGCACGAAGCTGGAGGCCGACCTGGTCATCCTCGGCGTCGGTGTGTCGCCAGCCACGGAGTTTCTTCGAAACAACAAGGTCATCCGTCTCGAGCAGGACGGGTCGATCAAGACGGACGAGAGCTTCCTCGTGGTCGGTGTCAAGGACGTGTACGCCATCGGAGACATCGCGACGTACCCGTATCACGGCCCCGGCGGCGACGGCCGGTTTACCCGCATCGAGCACTGGAATGTGGCGCAGAACGCCGGACGAGCCGTCGCAGCCAACATTGTTAACCCGACGGTAGACTCGGACCATTTCATTCCCATCTTCTGGTCGGCGTTGACTGCGCAGCTGAGATACTGCGGAAACACAATCGGTGGGTGGGACGATGTTGTTATTCAGGGCAACGTCGAGGAGGCCAAGTTTGTGGCATACTACTGCAAGGGCGAGACGGTGATTGCCATGGCCTCAATGGGCAAGGACCCGGCAATGTCCCAGACGGCCGAGCTGATGAGGCTCGGCAAGATGCCCAGCAAGAGCGAATTGGAGAAAGGCCTGGATGTGCTGAGCATCGGGCCGCTGGAGGCATAATTGGACAAAGGCCCTGGCGCCATAGTACAAGAGACACTTCGAAATTATGTAACTTGAAGTCCTGAAATGTCTTCGCAATAAGAAATAGCTGGGCACCACGCGTTGTTTGTTCCATTCCTATCTCGTAACAGGTCACGATGGCAGTGGGTGCGACTATGTACAGTATGGGGGCCTAATTACGTGTTATTGTCAGAGTTGGCGACCAGTGCAGCGAGAATTCTTCAAAAAAAGACTTTTTGCAATTTTTTTTTAAATTAGCCCGTCGTTTTGTTTCCCAAGCCGGCTGTTGTTTTTTGCGTGATCATCCAGGATTCCCTGGTTTTACTCCCCCGGTTATCGCGTTTTCTTCTAAGATTGCGGGAGGGGTGGATATCTACAGAAATACCTGTGTAGTACATGGTAATCTTAGATATGACCACAACACACAACACGTAGTCCGGAGCGGAGGGTAGGTGGTCTGGATTTCAGCCATAGAACAGCCATGCCAGTTGCACCCGACCAAAACAGAGGGAGTTTCGCGGAGACCAGCTCCCACGTAGTCCGTAGGCATTCCGAAAATGATGAGTTGTTAATTCTGGTGGCTGGTGGTGGGATGGCAGACACACAATGTATTAAATGGCAGGCGGGGGCGTGTTTGTCATTCGTGGTGGGGGGGTCTCCAAACTGGCCTGAGAAGAGACTTTCTGTCGTCATTCCAGCAGGGGTATCGCTGTTCGATTCGCTGTGAGCTTCTGCGGGCTGCTGTCAGGCTGTGTACCGCGCAGCAGGTTACCTTCCTGTAGTTCGTCAGTGTGCCTGGAAGATATAATGGACTCTGGGCATTGATTGGCGGCCGACCCCCGTGGCAGACTCCACTTTCGGCGCGAACGCCTTCTGTGGAATCCGCCTGACTTAAAGGTGTGCGTACCCGCTCCAGGTACTGGACAAGGAAGGTACATACTCTGGGTAGGTACGCTACTGTGCCTGGATTCGAGTCGACCTACTGACCCCGACCCTCAACACACTCGCCCGTTATCCAGTTCTGCTTCTTCCTACCAGTTCGGTCTTCATTCGTTATATCGGAACCTACGAAGACACATTATCCTATTCCGCTTCTTGCTCTCAGTTTGTCGTTTTTATATCGCGCAGCTCGGACCCCGCCGGCTCCAAGATCCTACTCTAAGGGTACCTGTGGCAAAACTCCACGGCACCGCGTCGAGCCCGAGGCGCGAGTTGCGATAAGACCATCGCGCACCCCTCCGCCCGCGAGAACCCCCCCAACGACGCCTTCGTTCAACGTCCACGCTTGACTGCTATGGCCTAAGCTGCTCTCCCGCTTCGCTCGCCTGGCCTCCAACCCCACAGCATGCTGCACACACCAGGGCAGCTTCGGACGCAATGACGATGCCATCGCCAATCGCCAACCGCAACATCATGGCCGACCTTGTCCCCGCCGCCACTATCGAGTCCGCCTCGGCCATCCGCTGCTGTTGCGGTCGAGATGACTGCGCCTTTCTCAGACATAGTAGCTCCGTGCTAGAGATCGTCGAGAAGGATGTGCATACCGCAGCCAAATTAGGCAAGGTGGGTTGCTCACTTCCTCCGAGATTCCAACGCGTCTCTTGTTTATTTCATCTCCATATGACGACGCATTCCATGAGTCCTTCAGAATATGATATGCTCTGCGTCTTCCTTCGTCCTGACTCGTGTGTGCTATCATCATGTCCTTGCCGCTGACCTATTCGCCGCAGGCCCTCCTCGCTCGTCACGAAGCTTACATGGCGGACGCTGAACGTGATCGACTCGAGCTCACTGCTCAGATTAAACGGCTAGAAATGGACAAGCAAGACCTGCAAGCCGAGAATGCTAGGACGGTGGAGGAGAACAGGAACTTGCTGGACCAGCTGGAGTTCCTGAACCACACCGTGGAAGACTCCGACGTTCGCATACAGACCCTCGAGGCCACTTTACAGTCATCCCAACAGGCCGTGCGACGCCTGGAGAGCGCGGTGGCTCGGGCCGCGGACATGGAACGTCATATTGCTATCCTGGAGCAAGAACAATTGAAGCTGCAGAATAATCTCGTCACGTCGGAAACCGAGGCCCGATCGGCCATGCATCGTTGGAAGAAGGCTGACCGTGGTATCTCGGACCTGCAAGAACAACTCGAAAGAATGGAGAAGGAGGCGAGAGAAGAGCGCGAGCGCCATGTCGAGGTTCTAGGTCGCATGGAACGCCAGCGCGAGATGGAGAAGGAACTGAATACCGCCGCCGGCCGACTTAAAGGAGCGGCGGCAGCAAAGTCACTGAACGTCGGGAAGAATGGCAGCAGCGTGGTTTCACACTTTGTTCGGGATCTTTTGCAGGACAACGCGAGTCTGCAGCTGGGCATAGCCGAGCTCCGAGAGATGCTGATGAACTCTAACGACGAGATTCAAGCCCTCCGGGAGGAGTTGATGTATCACCAACCAGTCCCTGAAGCCGAAGCCAGCGCCGCCTCTACCCTACGGGCGGAGATCGAACCGTCAAGAATGTCGCAGGAACTTCACATACACCACCACTACCATGTGACACCGAAGCCGGATCCACCGAAGTCCAAGAAGAAGCGACAAAGCCTGACGCCCAGCATCTTCACACCTCCTAGCTCCTCGGCCGCATCTACACCATCGACCGGTCCTTGGCGGTTGAGTGCGTCTCCTGCCGCACCGGCTCTCCTTACTCACGCGCACCAGGATTCCACCTCTACCCTATCCGTGCCACCTTCCAACCGATGGTCTGTCTTTTCAGATCAGCCCTCGGAATTCGCTCCTTCATCCGTCCCCAGCTCCCCGCAGTCAACACGCCGGAATTCCATGTTCGACCGCCATCTCCTAGATATCGATCCTACAAGCTCTCCAACTACCAGTGTTGACCCTTCGTCTCCGACCTGGAGGGTTTCCCATCGCAAGCGCGTGTCCGAAATCTCAGCTAGAAGCATCCCTATATCGGCGCCGCTCCTGAGATCGCCCCGAACACCTGCCTTCAGATTTCCCCACCGGTCCGTTTCGCACGCAATTGATGAGAATCTGGCCGATGAGGCCGACGATACTGAAGAGGGCGACGACACCGAAGAGGGCGAAGACTTGCCGGATCTCTCTAACACGACAGATGACTCAACAGCGGAAGAGTCCACCTTCTCCAGGGATGAAGAAATGCCTCGCCCCCGCCTCCACCGCTCCGTCTCTCACGAGTCCATCATGTCTCTTTCTGGCGGACTGGACATTCACACCCTCAAAGTTCGGCCCAGCCAGCTTACTCTGCGGCCATTGGGCAGCGCAGAGGCTGTCGTAACTGGCATCACCGCTCGGTCGACCATTTCACGAGGAAGCGAGAAGCGAAGCTCTGTTGTGTTACGCGATAGCCTCGCCGGGTTGCCCACGCCACGAATTGTTTCTACGCCTGCCATGGGAGGATCCCAATCCTCTGCCTCGATACAAAATCCCGGTGGGCGTGGCCTTTGGGCGGGCTGGCGTCCATGGGGAGGAAGCTCAAGCGCAACCCCAACTCCAAAACGAGTCGAGAAGCCTAAAGACAAGGACAAGGATAAGGACAAAGACAAGGATCTCCTGAGAGCGCCAGGTATCAATCAGGCTGGCGCAATCCCCGGCTTTCAGGAGTACTGGGCTGCACAGAGACGACGCGGGGCACCAAGCAAGGTGTTGCCGGATATGATTGACACGGATGCATTGAGAGAAGTTTTGGAGGAGTAATAATGACATGTCTTTGTATGATAGCGGAAGGAGTTGCACAGGGGCGGGAGCTTGGAGCATCGTTGGTTCTGGTTTGCAAATTTGTCTTTGGTCTTGCGGATTTTATATCTGTGGTGTTGGTTGGGAAGTGATCCGCAATCTTGCATACTGAAAGTAGGTTCGAGATGGAGATACCCTCTGCACATGGCTGCAGCTTTGTTTCCTTTGTTTGGATGCGCATCCCCGGTGGTTTGGGGCAACAAATTGCGCTCCCGTAATATGAACCATGAACATAGCCGGTCACTTATTGACCACTTGAATGTTATTTTCTTAAATGAACTTATAATCAAGTAATAGATACCTCCCTGTGAAGGACTCAGATAATACCAGGCTCCAGGACTATAGTCGACATGTCGCCGAGATTCACGGGTAAAAAGTATACCTCAGCACCCATGGTGTGATATCCTATGCGTACGAGATCATTAGAATTCGTATTTCTTAGCATCAATACTGGATCTGTAGCATCCGCATTACGCTGCGCAGACTATTTGCACATAGATACCAAGCATGGCATCTCCATCCTAATACTTGGTCAATTCCGGGCTTCCCTCCGCTCTCGGGAAGGAAAACTTGGTCTCGGCAAAGACCTTTTGCATCGAGTCCTCCCTGGCTTCGAACTTGTAGTAGACCTTGTCCAGGTCCTCCAGCCTGACACGATGGGACACCATCTGCAGCGGGTCGAGATCTCCCTTCTGGATCTGGACGAGCAGATCCTCCCAGTACTTTTGCACGGGCGCCTGGCCGTTGCCGATCAGTCGGATGCCGCGCTGCATCAGGGAGCCGACGGCGAAGTGGTTCGTCTAGAGGCTCGTCAGTCAGCCGTGCGAACAGAAAGGGGCAGGGGAGGGTGAGGACATACGTAGCCGACGTAAACACCGGTGACGCCGCAACGGCCGTAGTTACGGACGCCCTCGATCATCTCGTTCAGGATCTCGCTGGTGTCGGTCTCGGCGCCGATGGCCATCTCGAGCCAGTGCGCCCAGCTCTTTGCGTACTCGCCAGCCGCGCATTCCAGAGCAGCATCGGGGCCGCGGCCGCCGCAGAGCTCCTTCAGCTTGCTCACGACGGTTTCTTTGCTGGTGATACCGCTGGAGAGCTTCTTGAAGTCGACGAGCTCGAGCTTGTCCTTGTGCTGGGCGGGCCATCTCGATGTCACGAACGAGAGGCGGGGCTCGGTGTCGACGAATATGACCTTGGATGCTCCTTCGCCGAGGGCGAAGATTCCGGCCATCTGGCCGATTGGTCCGGCGCCGAAGATGGCGACTTGGTCGCCTGGGTAGACGGCGGTGTCCTTTACGGCGTTGTAAGATGTAGCTAGAACGTCCGAGAGGAAAAGGGCTGGGCATCTAGTTAGCGCCGTTATATGTGATTTCATACAGCGACTAGTCACCTTTCTCGTCTGGCACATCGTCCGGGATGGCCAACAGGTTCACGTCTCCGATTGGGACGCGAACATACTCGGCCTGGCCACCGGCGAAACCTCCGGTGAAGTGAGAGTATCCAAACATGCCAGCAGTCTGGGTTCCATACATGGACTTGGCCAAAGTGTTCGAGTTCGTCCTCTCGCACTGCGAGGAGAGCTTTTGGTTGCAGAAGAAGCACTGGACGGCATTAGATCAAGTCAGATTATGTGAGGAAGGACTACGCACGTCGCCGCATGCAATCTGGAACGATGCGACATATCGACCGCCGACTTTGACGTTCTTCACATCCGAGCCGACCTGGTCTACGACGCCACAAAACTCGTGGCCTAGAATGTCGCCTTTCGCCATTTCAACGACAACCCCTGGCGATGCTGTTAGCTCAGCGCGAGCAACGAGTTGCGACGCTCTTACCGTGAAGCAAGTGGAGATCACTTCCGCAGACGGTGCTGCCAGTGACCTTTAGAATGACATCTCGGGGCTCAATGATCTTGGGCTTTGGGACGTCGGCTGTACACAGGAACAAGTTGAAATCAGCGCGAGACCTCAGATATCAGGGACAAGGGGGTTCTGACCCATTTCTACTTTTTGCTTCCCCATCCACACCAGCGCCTTCATGGTCTCACTCGAGTCACCGGTTTTGCTGTAATTGGCAACATCTTGGGCCGTGACGTTATCGTCTTGGTGGCCGATGGCCTTCTCGGCAGCATAGGCTGCCTGGGCTGTCGCCATATTTGAGAATGAACACCAGCGGGGACGAAGGATAGTAAGATGGTACAAGTTTAAGCTTTCAAAGCAGTGGTATGAACTAAACACTTGAGATGATCAGGAACGTTGGGATGGAGGTAAGCAGTGTATTAATACGTCTTTCGAGCTCCACGTACGGGGGCGATCTGCAATTAGCAAATCATTCAATCATCATGTCCAGAGGAGTGAGCAACAACTCGGGTGTTACAGCATAATGTGACGCTTGGCCAAAGAAAATGCTCGATTCAGAGCATCGAAAGCGGTATTGACGGGCATTCGGTGGATGAGACGGCCTGATGGACGACGTCATAGATCTCACCATCGGAGCATTACGTCCACGACAAAAAGGATGAGATGGCATTGCGTTGGAGACTGATGAGGGGCAAGGAGGGGCAAGAATGAGGCTGAGGACTGCCGGTAGGTTTGGTCGAACGGCACTTGGATTGACAGATAGACTCGACTAGGAGATAGTGCTTGGCCGACGACCAAGCCACACGCATATTCATCAGTACCAACGATTTCTGCGCTTCAAGAGGCTCGAAGAATTGGGTGCGGAGATAGCGTCTTGACCCGCCTGGTTGGTACCTTGCTGTTCGTTCCGCCACGTCTGCAAATTGAACGCCTGTAGGAATCTGTGAATGGATCCATTGGGACATTTCTCCGTAATCACATACCGCTTGCACTCGACAGCAATCCCCATCGCTAAGGGTAGCTCGTCCACCAGCAATGGTCGCCTTCCCTTAGGTTGAGAAACACCGACCGCCTCAAACATGCTAGTAACACAGTAGACCCCCCCCGGACGGCACAAAACGGTATTTTAGTGGGCCTCTTGGCGACTGCATGTAGCGCGCGGGGTGCCGCGGCGGAACAAATTTGGCAGGGCCGCATTTATCCCCCAATTCAAAGACGTCGAGGCAATCCAATATGGCAATCCGGAGCATGCTGGATCCGCAAAGGACAGCAATGCAGTTACAGCTTCACACGAGCCCCAATGTGCTTTATATCTGCGGCGACCATGGCGGGTGACGAGAAAATGTACGTGTTCCTGGCCAGTCTTGCTTTCCTCTGATTTCTTCTGACCATTTTCGACACTGCCAGTCGCGAGCATCTGCCTCTCTTTCCGTACACGATCCCTGTAACGCGAGATCACAGCCCCCGGAAGACATCATGAAGTTCGAAGCAGTCCCTCTGTTCCTTTTGGGATTGGCCGCGCCCGTCGCCTCCATCAACTTTGGCAAGAAGCCTCCGGCCTTGCAGGAGGCGAAGCCGACCATCGCCGAGAACTTCCCGTGGCGCGACCCCTTCACCTCCAAGACATCGTCGTCCTTCGCGCCCACGTGCAAGGCCTCAAAGACCTTCCCCGCGCAGCAATACACCCTCCACGACCTCTTCGAGAAACCGCCCCAGGGCCTATGGCCGTGGGGCGAGGGCTTGAAGAAGTTCTTCTCCGGTCGGGAGTATCCCGGGAGCTGGGGCGGGCTGGATCGTCACATGTACAACCGGAATGTGCTGATGATGCAGTATGTCGACTTGCCGATCAAGGTGAGGGAATGGATTGAGGAGGAGGAGCGGTCCGAAGGCGAAGGCAAGGGGCTTTTTGCCGTGTTCGAAAAGCCAAAGGACGAGGGAGAAAAAGTCTCGGACAGAGTGGAACCGGGCAAAGTGGAAGACGTCAAGAGGGACGACGATGGCAACCTGGTCGCCATCTTCGCTCCCGGCGCCATATACAGCACCCTCCCCCTCTGGGTCGCCGACGGGAGCGACTGCCAAGGTACGTCGGATGCTTCCGCTGCTGCAAGAAACCCATGCTAATCCCCGCCAGAAACACTTCTTGATCTTTCAAAGTACAGCATCGAGCCAAAAGACGCCAGTGTCGTTGCTTGGCCGGTACATCGTACCCAGCCGCAGGTGAGGGAGAGCAAGAGGGACATCGAATTCACCATCAAGGCTCAGGTCTTGAAGCAGCTCGAGGAGGCCAAGGCTACCATTGAAGAAAAGGCCGAGCCCGAAGCGGCCAAGCCAGCGACGCCATCGAAGGAAGCTCCGGAGCGGGAAGAGCTGTAGGTTGGCCCTTGTAGCATGTTCATATTGGTATATAAAGAAATTGATTTTACGCTTTTGACATACTCCTGCTGCCATTTCCCGGTTGTCCAAAATCTATAGCTTCCTGCCTAGGGGGAGTCATAAATTATTTCCCCGTAATATGACCTATAAATATAGCTAGTCACTTATTAATTTCTTTAATATTATCTTCTTAAATAAACTTATAATTAAGTAATAGATACCTTCCTATGAAGGTCTTAGATAATACCAGGCTTCAGGACTATGGTCGACATGCTACCGAGATTCACGGGTAAAGGATATACTCTAGCAGCCATGGCCTATGATTAGCACCTTAAACGTAATTAGATGCCCGGATTGACGCTTGGCCGTATACATGATGGATAGTCGACTATGATGTTCCATCGTCTTCCTGTCATGGGAAAACGTTCGGATTCAGGTCTTTTTTAAAAAAATGTTCTCACCTCACGAAAGTCGAAGGGAAGACGCGATGCCCTGTTGCTATGTTTTGCGGGTCAAATATCACAGTTCATGACCTCATCTACTTTACTACAAGAAACAAGATTCGACTATCAAACTGTAGGAAGGGTACGCACCAAACGGCGGTTTCTTGAGTGCATGGCATGAGATATTTTAAGACCCATAATGACTCTAGCATCAGGTCACGCCGCCCAGGGATATCAAAGACAGCCAGTGCTTAGAATCTGGTTTCAAAATCCTTTGTTCACTCCCTCCCACTCAGGATATTGCTCTTTAGCCCGCAACAAATCCCCGGGCCATGATGCTTTAGGTGCTTTCCCTCGTGTAGTCAGAGCCTGCCTGACCACAGCATCACCGAGTTCCTTCTCAATGGCCAAGCGCGGTAGTTCCTTCGAAAGGAATCCGGTCGGAAGGGCATCCAGAGTCAAGGAGTACGAGCCAAAGTCGGCTCGGATGGCAAGCCGCAAGACCGCGACGATCCCACCCACCCACTCCGCAATGCCACCACTCGTATGCAGCGCGATAGAAAGTGCAGCCTCTCGGGCGGTAGCCTCGGGGATCCCATGCTTCTTCAGGATCACGGCAGCCGCATTTGCACCCGAAATCTCGAACCGTTCTGGATTTCCGTCATGCTCCGGCGCAGTTCCAACATCATGGAGGATGGACGCCACGAAGAGGACGAAGGGTTCCAGACTTTTTGAGCCGCCGACAATCTCGGTGCTGTGGGCGATGTGGTTCGCATATAGATAAACACGGAAGCTGTGGTACAGTATCGACGGTGGGAGAGATGACTTGGCCAGAGCGAGGGCTTCTTCGCATGCCGGATGCTGCGGCATGAGAGCGAGAACAGCAGTAGTTAAGCTGCCAGAGCCAACCTCGGAGGATTCGTCAATTTGACACATTCTGGCTGGCGGGTGAAGTTAAAGCTGGAAATACAAAAAGGGACTCATGGATGTTGCTCCCCGATTTTGACATCCTCTTGCACGCCTTTCCGGCAACTCCATGTCAAATGCATGCATGTGGCCGCCAGACCGTTTCCATCGCCTGGCCCCGCTCCGGCTCCGCGTGTAAAACTGGGATTGGGACCAGTCGCAGAGGTGTGTGCTTCCTTGTGCTTGGCGAGAGCCGAGTGACAAGTACACTTGCAACTTGATTGCCCTGTTCAGGCCCAGCAACAGTTTGACATCCCACTCAGGACAGCCCAAGCGTACCCGCCAGCGAGGCCGAAGCAGGTTGTAGGCTCGCGACCGACGTGTTGCATAATTATACCATCTAAATAAACCTTCTGCCAAGTCCGCGTCCAGAAAAGGCATGCTTGAATAGCTGGTTATCCTTGGCTTCACTTGAAGACAATGCTCGACCAGAATTGGATGAATTTGCAGGTCTGCTGGGAATTAGAGGATTATGGAGCCCGTTCAGGGTAGCATGCCGTGATCCTGGCGTTCTCGAATGAAGCGCCTCCCGGGTATTCATGTAAGCAGCCCTGGCTTTAGTCAGGGACCTGATATGTAGATATCTAACAGCAAACGGTTCCAGAAAATGCCTGGAGAAGCTTCCTCTCTTATGTACCTGCCTGATTGTTGACAGATTCAGTTGCTCCAGAATGTTCTTATCTCTTTTCATTCTTTTGCGAAGTACGGAACGCGGGGAGACGGCGCGCTAACACCAGTTTGAACACCTTGCGCTCCACATTCCCCTGAAAGAAACAAAGCTCGTATTCCCACTGGCGCGAACTATTAGAGATACGGGGTAATTACTTTGTCCCGTAGTGCTCTTGGCAGGGGTTTGCACAGTCGTACAAGTTATCTTGTGAGGTAGCTTTGGGATCTCCCAAAAGAATACGATGAAGTAGCACTACGGTACAGATCTGTACTAGCGTGTCTGTCCCTGACATTAGTGGCTTGATCAAGCTTGGTCCCGTGTGCTGTTCATCTGAAGACCCCTGCGACGCGTTCAAACCTCGGGCTAACGAGACGTAGGATCATGGGATGGTTCCCCAAGGACGACCAGGTCCCCTACCTACTAGGTAAAACAAAGTCAAAATTGTAACCCCCCGCGCACAAGGGTTGCGGCGGGTTCACCACGCCAGATTGCCCTTCTTGAGGTGGGTCTTCATGATAACCTTGATACGAAGTAGCATTTCCTAGGCACGCGCCGTGATAGGCATAGCCAAGCCAGCGGCGCAACATGAGCGCAAAGAATACGAAGTAAATTATGAGGCGCGGTAGGTCGCTTTAGTGGGTAGGCCGGTCTCTCGCACTAGTCCCCAGCACGCCACCCAGGTGGAAATGAATCCCATCCAAACTTATAATAAATGCCCGGCGTGCCAGTAATGTTTACGTGCAGCCTCACGGACATGTCCTCGTTCTGATCCCTCTGCCCGTCCTGCCAGGACTGACTGTACGATGTCTCTGAAGCAGGAATCGGAGGACGGGGGGAAGCAGAAGAGAAGAAGAAGACCGATCTGTAAGACCATGCCTGGTCCCACTGCTGTTTGTTATGAATGCTGACAGTTTGCTACAAGGGATCTTCTTCGCAGTCATCTTGGCCCTTGCCACTGCTGCAGCCGTCGTGGTGGCAGTACTCATCAGCCAGAAGGTCATTCTCCGCTCTGAATCAGCAACGACGTCTAGTCCTGCATCTGGTGATTCTGAGCCTGCCACTGGCTCTGATTCTGGGTCTGGATCCGGCTCCGAGCCTGGGCCGATATCTGTCACTACCTCCGTCTCTCCCTCGAGAACCAGCACGGCTTCTGCAACCATCTCAACGAGCTCCAGTGGCCCGAAACCAACATCATGCTCCACGAAAGACAGCATCCCAGTTGCAGATAGAGGGACCTATCTTGATCCGACGTCGTGGCTGAGCTTGGTCGGTCTCAACTGCACTTACACGAACAAGACCGTCGGCGATCTTCCGATTGCAGGCCTCAACTCGACTTGGGATGATTCGAAGCGAGCGAACCCTCAGGTTCCATCCCTAAAGGAGCCATGGGGCTCGTACACCAGCAGGCCAATTCGTGGAGTTAATCTCGGAGGGTGGCTATCCCTCGAACCGTTCATTACACCATCTCTCTTTGATTATAGCGCCGATCTTGGAATAGTCGACGAGTGGAGTTTATGCGAGCATCTTGGCCCAAACGAAGCTGGCTCGACTTTGGAAAAGCACTACGCCACGTTCATTACCGAAAAGGATTTCAAGAGTATTGCAGACGCCGGTCTCGACCACATTCGGATCCCCTTCTCCTATTGGGCCGTTCAAACATATGACAACGACCCTTACGTCTTCCGAACATCTTGGCGATATCTGCTTCGTGGCATCGAATGGGCACGAAAGTACGGCCTGCGTGTCAACCTTGATTTGCATGCCCTCCCCGGCAGCCAGAACGGCTGGAACCATAGTGGCCGACAAGGGACTTTGGGATGGAAATCAGGGCCAAACGGGGCGGTGAATGCTCAGCGATCTCTGGAAATCCACGACCGATTGTCCAAGTTCTTCGCACAGGACCGGTACAAGAACATTGTGGTATTCTATGGGCTTGCTAATGAGCCAGCGAAGGAGCTGGATCTGGAAGACTTGATTGCCTGGACAGCCGACGCGTACAAGATTGTGCGTGGAAACGGCGTCGATGCAATCCAGATCTTCAGTGACTCACTCAGGGGCCTGCCGCCATGGCAAGGGAAGCTCACGGGCTACGACAGCACGCTGGTGGTCGATGCACACCAGTACGCCATTTTCGACCCGAACCTCATCTCCATGAAGCATTCAGCCAAGATATCGTTTGCCTGCGATG
This sequence comes from Reticulascus tulasneorum, assembly GCA_001557505.1. Lineage (NCBI taxonomy): Eukaryota > Fungi > Ascomycota > Sordariomycetes > Glomerellales > Reticulascaceae > Reticulascus > Reticulascus tulasneorum. The sequence goes on along the minus strand of LSAX01000012.1, from coordinate 947,533 downwards.
TTTGGGCCGAACAGATGGTCGGCAGCATGAACACGGCAACGGGATTCGGCCCGACCATGGTAGGCGAGTGGTCGCAAGCCGACACAGATTGCACCAAGCACCTCAACGGCGTTGGCAACGGTGCCCGATGGACCGGTACATTCTTCGGCACTACCGGAGCGCCGAAGTGTCCCACCTTTGATAGCCAATGCAGTTGCGAATTGGCGAACGCGGATCCATCAACATACACTGCAGAGTACAGACTGTTTCTGAAGACCTGGGCCACGGCCCAGATGGACGCATTCGAGAAATCGTGGGGCTGGTTCTATTGGACCTGGAAGACCGAATCGGCACCCCTCTGGAGCTACCAAGCTGGCCTGGAGGGCAAATTCATGCCCGCCGTGGCATACGAGCGAGATTGGGATTGCTCCAAGCCGATCCCAAGTTTCGGGGACCTGCCGGAGAGTTATTGATAGCCTGTATACGTAACATAAGCACAGTCTAGACACCCGTTTCGGGAGAATCTCTAGGAAATGCATGTAATTTCTAATACTAATGTGTTGAACTAAGATCTCTATGAGTTACCCATTGCCTGCGTAATCTGTCTTCTATCTGTGTCTTCGGTACGGCATTTGAATTTGAACGTCTTGATTCACAAACTTGGATCTTTGAGGAGCGAGTGTTATCGGTGGCTTCATAGTGCCAAGCTACTCCACGCTTCAGGAGTTTTTATCGGCCCAATTTCATCTGTCATGTCTCAGCCGGTAGTATAAGGATAAACCAACAAGGTTGGTCCAGCCAGCGGAGGATCAGAAGGAACTGGTTCGTCACCAAGATAGATTACTGTGTTCACAAAAGCGGGACAGACAGTCCTGGACAAGTTACCAAAACACAGACAGTAAAAAGAACCATTTCTTTTTCGTCGTAGCCAACAATTCACCAGTGAATTGTGTAGAACAGTATGTGATATATAAACCTAAGCAACGGTTTGCGTTTGATCCCTTTGCCGCCCCTTTCCATCGTTTTATTATCCTCATGAGATGGCTGGCCAGCAGAATCTCAGTCTGCAGTACCAGAAGAACATGAACTTCAAACGAGCAAGACATGCCGTCTCCTTTCGCGTTCAAAGGAAACCGAACTTGTCTGGAATTCTCAAAAGTCAAAGTGTAAGTTTCGACGCAGAGGTGACTGAGCCGGCTCGGAAACCGTGATGAGATTTTGGGAAGCAGTTATGAGGCTGGATGCCTCGCTGATCATTCCCGCCAGTTTGCCAACTATCTCTCGGCTGACGACGGTTGTTTGCTTAACAAACCCCAGTTCAGTTGGGAATCGCTCGTTTACTGTGATGCAATGTCAAAAACTGTGCCCAGCTTGGTCTGGTCGGGGTGACTTCTCTAAAACTTACTAAAGAAGAACTCTACCATGGCCCTGTTGACGGTTCCAGCCTCGAGATCGCCAAAAGCCACAATCGGGGCTGCCACCTCTCCAAGGCTAAACTGTTCCGTCGTCGACGTGAAGGTATAGTTTGGATTGGATGCTTTAGAGGCAACCTGACGTGCTACCCTAGAGTTGGCTAACATTGTCGTGTTGAGAACATCTCCGGTCCACAACGCCTGCGTTTCGGCGAAGATTGCCGGGTCGAAGGCTTGTTGGTTCCCAAAGAATGCATCAACGCGGCTAATCATTCGGGGTTAGAAGTGCCGCAGCTCGTGCGGATCCAGAACGTGAACTAACCTTAAGCTCGCATCATGTTCCAAAACGTTGTGTACATTGAGTTGGTCCCTAGAAAAGACAAACGTCAGCATTTGCGTGATTAGAGTGCTAGGATATGACCCCTAAAATGTCCCGACGTGGTCGAGAGCAGTTTGGGAACCCCGGTTGGCCGCTCAAGATGGTCAAACAGGGCGCGAGGGAACTCAGGGAACTCACAAGGTGAAGAAGACCGCGTTTGGCTCTGGATTGGCAACAATGGCCATTTTGAACATCAGTGCTGAAAGAGATTCGTTGAAATTAAGTGCTGCAGACAAGGCATTTACCAAAACCAACTCTGTGATGGCGGTTCCGTCGTGGGGGATGAATGCATGATTGGCCAGAGTATTCATCATCGGACAAGGGCCACGCGCTATATAACATTAGTGTCCCGCAGAGCCGGCTTTTTGGAGCGGAAAGGTTGCCTATCCTTACCGTCGCCTGGGCCTGGGGGGATGAACTCGTTGGGAGAAGTGCGTCTTTCGTGAGCATGTCCAGATGCTAGGGCGAACGCCATGGTAGTTGACAAAGCAGTCAGCTTCATATTTGAGATTTGAACAGGCGGATTGAAAATGATGGGCCGATTTGATGTCGAGTAAAGTTGAGTACAGACAAGACAAGTCGCGAATGTAAGTTATTGGACGAGATGTGGGATGAAATGTTGTTTGAGAGCTGATCACTTCAAGGGGTTGTTTCAATCTTTATAGAGTGTGAGCGAATCCGCGGGATAAGTTCTAGTCTTCTCTTGTCACTTATTATTTGAGCAACTTATATTATCAGTATGCATCAGAGTCCATCTGTTCATCGTTTCACCTGGTCGTTTCGTTTTATACAGTATCAGAAAGCACGCAGCCAAGAGAGAGCTGGACATCATGTTGACATGAGTAGACTGATCGCGCTCGTATTCGCGCGTATCTAACACCCAGCTACGCATCTTCACTTCAGGGCCAATCGAACCCGCGTATATAGTTGCGTGTTCCCCACTTGCTTTCAAACGCCTTGGTTGCTATTCGCAGGCCGTGCCACTGTCCTCATGGTGGCGGAATTTACAGCTCTCCGACACGGACTCCCGAAAATACTTCTTTCGGGTGCTTTGAGAATGGAGGCAGAGACTTGACACCGCGCATTCTCAAGTCGGCGAATGCTGGCTGTCCGTCCTACTGACCTTCTTGGTTTCGCGAGGAGGAGGCACTTACAGAGGACGTGTAGCTGGGGCAGAGTGCTGTACCCACTGTAGAGCCAAACGGATTAGGCTGTAAGTGCCCCGTTTCATTGGCCACAATCCTTAAATACATACGGCCGAGTCATGCACATAACGACTAGTGATACAATAAGTATATACAAATTAAATTAATTTAGAAGATTAGGAAGCTTTTGCCTCTTTACTGTACACCACTGATCAGACCAGTATAGCACCGCCTATGCCAATGGTGTCATCACCCGGTACACGGGCCATTCGTCGCCAACGCTCTGTGGGATGATCCAGTTCCTGGCAAAAGAATCCGGGCTTTCCGGCTCAAGGACACCAAAAAGATGGGCGGCGTTCTTCTGTCTCGTGCTGATCAAGTAGGCACCCTCGGGCAGATCGATTGTTATGTTTCTGGCGGTGGCCTTCAGGGTCGCTTGCACCACACCTTGATATGGAGCCGTGGCGATCGTTACGTTGGTAATGAAGAGAGCCTCAACCTCGCCAAGGAAAGCATCTTCCATGAGAGTGATCTCCAAGCCATAGGTCTCCAGCCGCTCTATGGCCGTGTACCAGCCGAGAGGGATCAGATACGCCTCGGGACGTGCGCGAGTAACCGCTGGGACGGATTGCGTGGTGTTCTGGAACAAGACTGGGACTTCGACGAAGTCACCAGTAGCTGCCTCAATGAAGGTGTAGTTGATGTAGGTGTTCGTAGGGACATCGCTAATAACGATTGGGTCGTTGGAGCGTATGAACTTGGATCGTCCACCCTCAATGGTCGACAAGACGTACTCCGCGTTGTCCGCTGTTGTCTGCAGCAGAGTTTCAAGAAAGACCAGACCGCTGGCGAGGCGGCGCTGGATATGCAAGTCTCCGACGCTACTGCCACCCCGCAGCTCACAAAGGAACATGACAGCTTGACTCAGTGACACAGTAACATCTCCGTACCGGGGCTCCGGGGTAAGCTCGAGAAGGGCGATGCCCTCTCCCTCACCGCCGACAATGTAAGGGCCCCATCGCAAACCGTGGCTATCCATAGCCACCGCGATCGAATCGTGGAAGAGGGTTTCGGATAACCTCCGGATATCCGGGTGCACGTTCAAGTTCTTCATGGCGGAAAACTGAACGTCTTCGTAGTTCAAGTACTCTCTGTTCGGGCCCCAGCCACCAACACCGAATTCGTGTACATCAACTCCGACCTGAGGGTCAAATTGCATTATGAGCTCTTTGATTCGACGAGTCTGGTAGCTTGCCAGCTTGGCGTGGTCACGATTTGGGTCGAGGTTGGAGATGAGAGTGCGCTGGTAGTAATAAACACCGTCCGGGTTGTATCGAGGGATGACCAAGATATCAACCTTGGACAATATCTCCTCAGCCCAGGTGCTGTTTGCGTCCATCTTCCCTATAAGAGCCATCACAGACTGGTCCCCCATTGGTTCGTTGCCGTGCTGGCCGCCCTGCAAGAGGATTCGGACCTTCCCTGTGTTGGCGCATTTGGACAGAAGCGGCGACACAGCGGAGGTAGTCAGAATGAGATACGGCAGTGCGCGACCATCGTCAGACGTGAAGTCGGGGATGTTGTAGGTCATCCAGCTGTTTCGATCAGCTAGAGTCTTATAAAACTCCTCTGTAAAGATGTTAGACCAGTATTTCAGCAATCTTTTGGGTCGCGTATTTACCCATGACTCCCTGAGGTGTTGGCCCGCTTGTTCCATTCGCGAACCCGGCTGGGACAGTCTCCGGCATTGCGAACAAGGGCGACAGGAGATCAATTGGGAGGTCCGGGAAGAGAGGCGTCAGATATGCGGGCTCAACATAGGTGGCGGCCCTAGGGACATTGCCATATCTGAGGGCCGTTGCCAAAGCCGGGTAGGCCAAGCCCAGAGCTAGCTCCCTGGCGAAGTGCATCTTGCTGGTTGCTCAAAGGTTGGCGCGCGGCGTAGAGAAGATGCAACACAACTGTCCTTGACGCGAGCAGCTATTGGTATGCCTGCGCTTGATTGACTGTTCAGAAGTGAGTCAAGCTTCTGTTCCAAAAGCAAGTCCCGAGAAAGAATGTGCATCTGCTATATAACATTAACATACAAGTGACGTGCAGGTTATCGGACTTTGGTCCGATACATGACTCCTGCATCGCTACTTTGCGGGGTCGTTATGGAGCTGGAACCCAGCGGTCGAGCTGGGCGATTCCATAACGAGAAGGTGGGCGTACGAAAAGCGGACGCGATGGATGCCGTAAGAAATGACGCGAAGCTAGTTCATTCACGATACTTATGTAACATATGGCAGTGTCCCGGGGTACGCAATGATTCTTATCCACGCCAAGAGGAAATGGGGTTGCCAAGGCGCATTTGTTGCCGGATAAAGAATTCTGGGCAGGGCTTGATGACGGAAACGGGCTTTGGAATTAAGATTGATATTCAAAATAGACCTTATCTGTGGGGTCAATCGATTGTTTGCGCATGTCATGGGAGGGGATCTGGGACCAGAGCGTGCATGATGGCAAAGCTCATGCAGGAACACTTGAGCAAATAGTCTAGGATACGAATAAGAGGATTTGCAGCCAGACATGAGCACCTAACCTCGCAGCCAGTTTCGCGGTCCGAAGTTCTGTATGCCTTTTACTGATTTCTCCAAATCCCCGCACGTGCGAGAGTCCCGGCCGGACCCCTGATCCCAGCGGGGCACATGGAATGTTCGTCCCGCAACCTTATCCTACCCTCCAAACGACGCATGAATACATACTACTTGGTAGATGAGGCGAATCACCTAAATCAATTGAACTGAAGATATGTCAGTGAAACATACCATCGTAGGGAAGGAGGTCCAAGTAACGTGTTGCTTGAAGGGGGTTGAAGTGCATCGACTTTGACTACAATTGACAGCGGTATGTGGGAGCGCTGGTAAATCAAGACACCCACGAACAGTCTATTCACCATCTAGCAGAGCTTCCCATGACAGAAAGAGTGTTTCCGGATGATGTGAGAGGCAAGGCAAGAAATTTCCACTAGCTAAGTGACTATGAGATGAGCGACCGAACCAGGACAGTCTGCCAGACCCTCGACTGAACATCCAGGGCAAATTCGCTATGTATTGCAGATTCAGGACCTTCAACTAAGTCAAAGTACAGCGCTTTGGATTATTTGGACGAAATGTAATTCAAAGACGGGCTAAACTATTCTGTTAAAGATCTGGATTAAGTAAGGACAGACCACCAAGCTCACAAACATACTAGACGGCTCGCGCTGTAAACTCGCTGAACTGAGCTCAGCCAAGTCTCCAACCCAAGACATTGCAGAAATGACAGTATAGGCAAGCCTCGTACGCAGAAAAAAAGAACACAACCCAAAGTCGCACACGTCTCTCCAGTCACTCTTGCCTACACGGCTTGTTGCCACCCTCCTCGGCGGCTTGCATCATCGGGGCCTCTGTCTGGCTTGCCGTCAAATACACGGCCTAGACGCTGCGGTTTTGGATGAATCTGTTGATAGCGGTGTTCTGGCTGGCAGAGCCTGCGGGACCCGCATTGATGTTGTATTGTTCGGCGAATCTCTGGCGGGCTTGGAAGCTGGAATCCAGGCCATTGGCCTTCATCGTGTCGACCACCGAGTTCCGATCTGGTATACCTCATCAGCTCACTAATATCCTACTATATAGGAATGTGGCACTCACCTGAACGAAAGTTTGTAGTCTGTGACCGGAAAGTCGGACCAAACCCTCCGGATTGGGAACCAGCAGACCATCTCGGGCCCGTCGTATTAGACCCAAAATCCGCATTGATCTGTACGTTACCTAGGATGGTTTTCGCAAGAGACCAGGCGCCTCCAGCAACTTGACTGAGAAAACTAGGCTCACTACCGTTGTCACCACGACCCGCCGGGCGACGATCATGACTCGGTCCGGTTCCGCTCTGCTCCTCCTCGCTTTGGTCTCTCGCGCTTGTACTTCTAGGGGGCGGCGGAGACGAGTCTCGTCTAGATCGACTCGTTGATGGCTCTGGATCCCCTGCATTGACAGAGGGTCCACGTAGGCCCAGGGCCTTCCCGGCCGAGGTAAGATGCATTGGTATGTTAGCTCTGAGCTCCTGGACAATCTTGAGGGGACGATCTCCCGCGTCCTGATAGTGACGCGATATGAAAGCCCTTGCATGAGCCGCTGTCTGCTGGCGACAGCTATACCAATCTAGGATAGCCCCATTATCTTCCCCTCCTGTGTTGTAGTCTCGCCCATGTTGATATGACACTACCTGCCCGGTCGAAGAGCGACCACGCCAGAGGTCTTGAAGCTTTTGGAGCTTCTCGTTGTATTCAGTTACTTGCCTGGCATAGAATGCTGTCCAGTGAGTCGTTACAAAGGCAAGGTTAGGGATGTAGGCATCTCCACAGAAGCCTAGGACGAAATCGAGGACCTTTGTATCGAGGCTTTCGGTTCGGACTTGGTTGATCTTGGAGACGTATAGGACCCCAACGATCTTTCCATTAGGTAGGATCGCCTGGATGCCGCGGATAATCTCACGGAAGGTGTCTGCCTCAATGCCAGCGTCAAGTCCTGGCGTATCCATAATGAAGTATTGCGCTCCGTCGATTGATGCCTCGCTCAACTGGAATTTGTCGGTTCCTGTTCCTTTTAAGACATGTCAACCATCGTTTGTTCCCGTGTTAGGAGCTAATAAAACTCGCCTGTATCAGTAACGCCATGAGAGAAGCCCGTGCCATTAGCGAGGTCTTCTAGCAGGGAGGTTTTCCCCACTCCTAGTCGTCCGACAAGAATGATCACCTTGGCTGGGGTTTCTTCCGGTCTATGGAAACGTCAGAAAGTATTATCAAGCACGGGCCGTATGATTTACCGTTGAAGTATTAGCTCCAGACACCTCTGAGTCTCTTGAGAGACGGCCGAATTCTGCGAAGTGTCATGAGACTTGGGGTCCATGACGAAGAATATAATGCAATAGTAATGGAGGACAAGATAATTGAGCAGAGATGGACTCTATTGTTTTAAGCAGTGACTTGGTGAAGATTCTTAGCTGGTCGTCGTCATGCGCGACAGCTCCGCATTATATAGATGCCGCCGACCAGCCGTGCAAATGCCCTGCTTCTTCCACCATACCTGATGGTCTACCATATAGAACGCTTTTGCATGGATGTTTAGGCATCCATTGGCAGACTCATAGTCGTCTTCGGCTTCAATTCTGCCTCTGAAATCCCAAGATCAGACTGTTCTCCAATCATCACTTCTTGGACTGCTGGCGGCCTCTACATTGCCTTAGGTTGCCCCCCACGCGACCAACAAGGCTGAGCAAACGCATTGTGATAACTTGTATTACATATGGGCCAACTTGAAGCCGTCTCTTCATTTATTGGTAAGAATTTATCAGATGGCCGCCGACCTGGTGGCCGCGGTTGACGCGGCCAGTCCCTGCCTATGAGCGCCTAGAAAGCAGCCAGAGCTCTCTCACAGCCATCTGTGGCGAAATAGCCCAGAAATAACAGTACCGATAGTTATTTTCTTTTTCCACTTATTTGATTAAATATGCCGAAGCTTGATTGAGATGAAAGGAGCTAATGGCTTTGGAGGGGAGAATTCGGATCGGTAATTTTTGCTATAATGTCAACGTATGTTGCAGGATTAGGGTGGCGGTGCTTTTCATACGATATGCTTGTAGACTAAATTGTCGTCTATACCCAGCTCTGAATTTGGATTGGCTGGTTGGCTCTTGTTTGACTCAGCCTTCGGAGTAGTGGCTGGCAAAGCAGAAGTGAGCTGCTGCATGGTGCATTCATACTGTTCATCCTGAGGCCATCCGGTGTCTGAGTCAATATTCGTCGTGTTGTCTACGCCAAGCTCGAAACTGTGCATATCGTCTCTTCTTTTTCAGTTAATAGTCTTGGATCCATAGGAACCTGGATACATGCCAGTGTCGCAGCTGATGCGTGCCGCCAACGAGAGAGGAATATGTATGCCTTCGCGGATAGTGATAACTTGAGAATAGCTTGCACTAGCAGCCTTGCTGAAGTATCATATGCGCGTAAGATTATAAACTGCCAGGTATCTGCAGGTGGTCCAATTCTCGGAAGCAGGGTAGCAGGAAGCAGGTGTATCATCGTTTTTTTGGTGGCTTGCGTTGGCCAGCTTCAAACAAACAAGTTTCCCAAATGGTGATCCTTAAGATTCTAGTTGTTGCCACGAAGTCCCAAATCCGCAAAGTTTCTCGTTCTTTGGCAAATACATTGGGGGTTCTTTATATACGACAGCCCTTGAACATCGCCGTGCCTATATCACCTCATCAATGAGAACAAATTACATAAATAACCCCGTTGCTAATACAACTGCCTCAAACATTTGCTATATGTCCAGAATATATACATAGTCCACAAAGCAATACCTTGGTTCATCGAATGCTCCTAGAAGCGGCAGACAGAAGGCCAAAGTAAACGGCCGTTTTTGGCATGGAACTGACTTCGTCCCCCAAGTGTCGCCCATCAGAATTTAGCCGATTCGTTCATTTAGGTCGCTACCAGACTTAGGCGCAGCTGTACGCCTTGAATCCAACTTGAGATCAACAATTTTAACCCGGTTAATCCTGCAGCGAACTATTTATCCTTCCAATTATTTTCATTAGCAATGTTGCAGCCCTAAAAATCATGTGCAATTTATGTGCCGCGGTGATGAAACATGAAGCCACCTAACTTCAAGTTCAATTACGGGTGTTGACGACAACCGAATGATGTCCTTCTCTTCTCCATTACAAACCCATCGCAATCCACAGAATGAGCCTAGCCTTTCAAACACTCTTTTATTTTGCTGTTGTCTTTGGTCTTGTTCGAGCATCTCCATCATGGCTGTACGACCTGCAATCATGCCCGAAGAGGCATTTCGGGCTTCTCCCCAAGCAGGGAATATCAACCTGCCCACTTGTACTTACGGAAAGCTCACCTCCCAAGACCTGGAACCCATGGACATACCGTCCAGATTGCGTTAGAGGCTGGATAGAGGGCGAAAAGCTCGAATTCTGCGCTTATACCAGCTCTTTCTTCGGAGACTACGGTATCAGTGCCATCACCAAGCCGGAAACAGCTACAAGTATCATCGGGATTTTAGAGGAATACTACCATTCTTCGTTCCCTAGTACCGATACAGTTATGAACTTGAACCTTGATCCTGCCTTTGACGTTGTCGAGATCCCTGGAAAGGGCAAAGGTGCCATTGCGACAAGGTTCATTCCACAGTATGAGACGTTCTTGGTGGACTACGGGTCTATCATCACAGACGTAGAATTCCCGGGATCCGTTCGTCCAGCAGCTCGTCATCGATTACTTCGTCGGGCTATGGACCAGCTGGCCACACCCGAAGCAGTGAGAAGCCTAGCGCGAAGTGGGGAAACCGCCGATGACTTGGTTGAGGATGTTATGGGGACAAACTCATTTGCTTCTGAGATTGCAGGCGCCGCACACAAAACATTATACCCAGTTATCTCAGTTGAGTGAAACCATACGCCCCTTGGATGCCGAATCGGTAAAACTTCGTGCTAACCAAGACTGCAGAGAATCAACCACGGCTGTAAACCAAAGTGAGTTTGAGTTCCTACAATGAAAGGACGTTGGGGCTGATGGATTTAGTGCTTTTATTCGATCCACAGAGCACGGCATTACGGCCGGTGTTGGCGCCATGCGGGACATTAAGCCAGGAGAGGAGATCAACATAAGCTGTAAGAAAGAGAATGTCCATGAGACCTACTCACAGCGAGTTATCTAACTACCCCAACAGACATCCCGATTCACTTGAGCTTTGAAAAACGACAATCAATGCTTCTAAATCAATGGGGCTTCAACTGTACATGCCAACTGTGTAGTAGGCCGGTAGAAGAACGAGCCATCTCTGATAAGCGTCGGGCCAAGATCGTACAGAACAAAGAAAAGGCGGTAGAGGCGTTCAATCAGAGAAAGCCCCAAGAGGCAATCAAGCTTCTGGAAGAGATGCTGAAGCTCCTCAAGGAAGAAGATTTGAAGCCGCTTTTCCGGGAGGGTTATGCAAACCTGGCAAAAGTCTACCGTGTCCTCGGGGACAAGGAAAATGCCGTGAGGTACATCCACAAGAAGTTGCATCTTTTGGAGCAGTATCACCATCTTGAACCGAGAGATCGAGCAGCCGATTTCGAGATTGAGAAAAAGGTCTTTATGCTCTAGTGGCATTGAAGATGTTCTCCAAGTTCTAATAACCGAAACCCAGCTTCAAGCCTCTATACCTTGTTATGTATCGCAATCTTCCATGTTCGAAGTGCCCCAGACATCAACCGGCACTCCTGGAAGTCAAATGCATGAGGTCCCGACCATCTCATGTAGAACCACACTCGGCATGGATCTCCAGCCATGTTCGTGAACCACTCTTGCTGGCCATTATCTGCCCTATACCACTCCTTGTGTACATGCGATGCTCGTCACTGCCCCGAATTATGTTCCGAAGCGTCACTGCAGCATGTGTCACTGGCTCCGGAAAGTTGGTGGGTTCAGAAACAGTAGCCGGTTGATAGCAACAAGTAGAGATTGGGGGGCATTGCAGTGCCTCTCGTCTTGAAGATTGCGCTCTCCGAGCAGAGAAGTAATCATCTCGCGCTTCTCATTGCCCTCGGTTGGCAGTGGTTCGTAAGCAATGATGATGTCATCAGTGGCTGGCTGGCCTTCGAATTCTTGTTGGGTTCAACATCGGTTGCACGAATGGCGATGCAGATGTCAAGTGGCCAGAAACAGTAGTCGGGATGTCGTGGTTGTCAACTCTTCAGCTCTGCTTCATGACCATAAATCTTGAGGCCACTCCTTACGAACACCTCTGGAATCTAGAGTAACAGGGGAAATTGAACTCGAAATCATTTTTTCGCTATTTGATATGAGATTGAGAAGAAGCTCGAAGAGAAAAGACGAGGAGATGAATGGCGGATCAGCTCTCGTCGGCGAGGTAAACGTCTCGGCTGGCTGATGCTACTGAATTCTGCCCCGGAGACAAGGTGATGTCCGCATATCGGGCGCTCCCGTTATGTCCGTATCCTCGAAGCAACGAGAGGTGCTTCCGTAATTGACCTTTGTAAAATGACTGAGTCTCTGAGCGAAAATAGCAATGCTGACTTAGGAAGCCTAGAGCTAAGCCACTCGTATTTGTTGTGCTTGCTTGTCTTGGAGGTGAGCAAACCCTGAACGGACAAGGAGTCTTGTGCATGCCCGCGCGCGCACGTATGGCTCGAAGCTGGAATTACATCGCAGTACCAATTTCGGGGACTTGGGATATTCTCAGCCAATGGGTGGCGTTGAGCTCCGTTGTTGCTTAGTAACCAGTAACCCACGCTTGCATAATCAGTGATTTTCCCGCACAGCCTTCATCCACAGGCCTCCATACTTGCGCTTCCGTTGTAGTTTGAGTCACTATAAATCTCCAAAATATATTCTGATTCCCGGCTATCTCAGACCCGGCCTTTGGGACTCCAGGGCATCCGATTTGGCTGTTTCAAAGAGCAACTACCTGCAGGCAGTGTGGATAGGATGGGTCGGCCACCAGCAAGCGGGTACTGTCAGACCTGCAGGAAGAGGCGTGTCAAATGTGGTAAGTCCTGCCAGTCTCGAACCTTGTAGCTGCTCGCACTCACGCTATCTCGCATTCTGTAAGACATGGGACGTCCTTCGTGCCAGCGGTGCCTGAAATCCGGCCATGTCTGTAAAGGATACGAACTACCTTTGCGGATGCAGAATTTTGGGACCGCTACCGAACCTGGCGGGAGCCGGCAGTTGGTCAGGGTACCAGACACCGACAATACCCAGCCGTCCCCGCCACCAAGTCTGAATTTGGTTGCCTTTCGGGAACAAATAGCCTTCTCACACTACTTGTCAAGTTACCGGTGGGCGCACTTTTGGAGGCCCTTGATGCGCATGGGTGCTGAAGGCCAATCTCCCTCCGTGGACTACCGGGTTAGCTTGGCTATTGCGCTTGGGCATATGGCTGAGGATGTTAGGGAATCCAGTCTGAAGTCCCAAGCAATGGAAGCCTACGGAACGAGTCTTCGTGAGGTCCAGTTGGTCTTGTCGCATGGATCAAAGGCAGATCTTGCACAAATTGCGCTATCTGTCATGTTACTGGGACTGTACCTGGTTCGTAATACGGAGCTGTTCGCTAGGCGCTTCCTTGCTGAGCATCATGCAGTATGTGGTAGACAAAGAGACCGATGTTCCCCACCACCTCGGGCTTTCCCAGATGATCGAGCACTGCGGACCGACCTACTTTGCAAGCGAAGCAATCCTTCCTACTTTTCGCTTATGCAGAGCAATACTGGCAAGACTCAGCAATTTCTAACGCGGGATTTGTCAACGCTAACACGAACTAAAGATATGTAACGCCTTTGCTCATCGGCGCCGGACCTTCTTGGAACAAGATATCTGGAAGACGGTGCCCTGGAGGAGCCAGCCAAAGAGCACCCAAGACGAACTTCTAGACATCTTCGTTGACCTACCTGGATTAGGAGCCAAAGTCGCATTTTCTCCCGAGCCAGTCTCGCCTGGGATGAGGGATCAATACACACAGGAAGTGAACAAACGCTTAGCAGATCTCGGCCAATGGCGACAGGACTGGGACGCGGCCAACCCAAATGCAGCAAGGGAAGTGCCTTGCAACATCAGCACTGATGGCATTCAGAGTGAGATATTCCGCGATCTTCTCTCAAGGTCCATCGAGCTGCAAAGTGTCGGTCAAGCTGTGGATATAATGATCTACAATGCCGCATTGGTCTACCTCATGCAGCTCCAAGTCATTTTAGAAACCGGCAGCGTACAGCACGCCAATGCTTCCATCGAGCATTCTGTGGTGCTGCTTCATCCCACTAGGAGGCACCCCACGTCGCCACTGTATATGCCCGACGAAATCAGTTATCAGTGGCAACCATCCATTGAGGCTCTGAGGGTAATGTTCTGTGTGCCACGACAGCTGTCGATTAGTGACGGGACGGCTTTCCTCGCAGCCTCTCCCATGGGAATAATCTACAGCTCTCTTCGGCCGTTGGAAGGGCTAAGCCAGTATTTTCTTTCCACCCTGAGCGATTCGAATCTGTTTGGACAGACAGAGCGTGAGCTCGGAGTATTTCATCTTGACGGACAAGGGGTTGCTGGAAGCTGAAGATTGCTGGGCCTGCTGTAACGTTTGCATCGCCTCAATTTCGAGGGCTGTGCCGGACTGGAATCCGATTGACCCAGCTTGGGTCATGGCGTACCGGAATCATCATACAACGGATCTCATGGCAGACTGATATAGTCAAAAGGAAATGATTTGAACTTTACCTAGCAATATTCCTGGTTGTGTTAAAATTGAGTTCATGTCTGTAGTGTCCCCGTAAGAAGTAATGACGCTAGGCGATCTGTATGAATACGAGATCTCTTCAGCATGCGCTATTGTAGCCTAAGCGTTGCTGGGGCCATGGAACGCCCAGGATTTGGCCTTCCCAGCTTGGGACCATAACATCGAGTGCCGGGACACCGGGGGATTAACCGATAGCGAGAGGTTGCACCACGCAGCGGTGATTGATCGCACCTATTGTGATTGGGGGCGATACGTGCCGCTTATGCTACGTATGCAGGCTGTGACTTTGCTCTTTGTACCTTCTGTGACTGGTGTAAGTAATGGCATGTATCACTCAGGCACACAAAGCATAACAGGCACGCATCTCTAGGCTGCACCTGGCAAACAAACAGTGGCGGAAAACAAGATCCCTTTGCTAAGCGGACAAATGTCTGCTGTTGGGGACTTACAGTTCGTCTTGTTGAAAGTGTTAATCGGCTTGAGGGCTTGAAGCTTCAGCTACCTACCAACAGGACAGAGGCCATACTTCTTATGTTCATGTGTGGCCCACCCCCTTGTTACCATAGGCATTAGTACCTACAGTGTTAATGACTCTGACCCTCTATTTTAGCTACTACTGGTCACATGTAGTCTTCTTGGTGGGTAAACTGATGCTCGTTGAGCTATACTTCTACTCTGAGTATGCGTTGGAACCCAACTGGATTGTCAAAAACAGTGCCGCGTAGGCAATCCGCCGCCCAGAGCAATATTCCATATCGACATCTCACTTTTCAGCACACCGCATCTCCTGATGGCATGGGGCGGCACTACTTCTTCGATCCACCTGGTTCCCCCATAGGAAAAGAGGCGGATTCAATGGGCGGCAAAGAATGGTTTACCTAGCAGGGATCTTGCAGGAATCGGACTTGACCCATATTTACCCTTGATTGAGTTTGGCTGCCTTAGTGCTTATGGCGAACTGCGGGTGCAATCAGAACGCACGTTGAAATACTTCACCATTTTGGGCCCAGCCACTGGCCAATCACACATCATGTGACAGATGCGTATGCTTGGGCACCATTATCTTCATTGAGAGCACTCGTTTCCATGAATGCTTGGTCATACAACTTTGGAGCTACTATGCCCCGTCCCTAAGAGTGGATTCCTTCAAACGGTCGTCGAACAGATTTTTCTTCTTCGAGTAATATGTTTGCAGCTGGAACCCTTGCTTCCAAGCAAGCGCTCTTCGTCTATCAGTCACACAGCCTAGTATGAGCCAATGTCCTCCCTCACCAGCCCACCAACTCGGCTCTTAAACTTTAAGCCGGGAACTATACCACCGATAGGGCGAGGCCCGATCGGTGGCGTATTTCATCTCCTCAATCAAGGTGTCAGTAGTTGCCCGCCTATCCAATCGGCTTTGTTACAATTCGCCGCTGTGAATATAAGATTGACGGCTCCCTGATCCGATTTGCGCTAGCGTAGGTAATACCTTGTCTCCATATCCTTGTTTATGCTCCCTAATTGATTTGAACTTCTGGTGGCGTTGCAGCATGGAAGGAAGCAACGGTACGACCCTCGGACAGTCAGTCAGCACCGCTTGCCCAATATATGGAGTCTATCGAGGGCCAACGAGGTGGAATACAGGTGGCATGATGGAATAGGCAAGGAATAATGATTTGAAAGATGGCGGCAATACGCTGTAATTAGTTGCACTCTAGTTAACTAATGCCATAGGGCCAAAGAAATGACCAGCAACACCAGCGACAAGTGATTGCGTAAGGTTGCTGTTCAAGTCACCACCAAGAAATGAAAAATGAAAAGGCTCATCATAGCCTGCGAACAGAACATTCCCCTCCCAATGCTGGCCGATATGTAGATTGATGTGCAAGGCACATGCACGCTAGGAACCAGGCAATCAACGCAGGGCGGGTCCCTTACCTGGAGTGATCATTGCCGTGATTCAAACAGGGAGATCCTCCTGCCCAGGCACGATCGTGCCATTCTCGATGGCTGTACGGTGAAATCGAGCAAGCATGCCCATAACGGGATACACATCGTCGAAGTATGAGAGGAGGCCACCAGAGTATGGGTTGCGCCAATCACGCATCAGTTCACCGACAATTCCAAACAGGGACGTAACGTGCACACCAGCCGCACGCATGCCGTCGTTTGCAATGTCTCGCACAGCTGCGGTGTTGGTCCCGGATGCCTCAGCATTAGCCCACACGCTAAAACCTTCATCACGGAGAGAGTAGGCCAAGAAAGCGGTGCCTGCTCTGTTTTAGTGGATGCGGGATGGAGTGGCCATGATGGTGTGTGGGGCAATGGGCCAACCTACAAACGTCGGTGAGAATGCCTGCAACAATAATCTGGGTCTTGTTGGTGGCTCGGACGGCGGCTCGGAATTCTGGGTTATCCCACGCATTCACCTCGCCTTGGCGTTGGATGAGCGGTGCATCTGGGTGCAGATCAAGGATTTCCCGGGGTAGATGACCATTTGGCCCTGAGGAGAACGACCACACGTTAGCACCGAGCCTCTCGTGGGACTCAAACTTGAGATCGAACGCACCATTCTGTGCGGAGGTTGTCATTACCACCGGCAAATCGAACACTTTTCCAATTCTCGCATGTGCAATCAAAGCGGTCTTGAAGAGTGTAGGTTCAAAGTCTCTGACTATATGGTACAAGCCGACCTGCATATCAACAATGAGAAGCAACTAATGAGGTCAGATATCAGACATGGAGACTGCGTTTAAGAGGGATCTTACGGCATCGTCCCTGTTTAGTCTTTCATATGGGACCTCTGCCATAAGTTAGTTTCGGCAACTGTGTTGGATTTTAGGGACTACTGACTGTTGTGACATGTCGCCAACACAATGTGTGAAAGAAGGGTTGGGATGAGGAATCCGAAGTTGAACTTCATTTTGAATACTTGAGGTCAGGCCGGACTGATGAATGTAACGAAGATGAGGAAAAGGATTTGATCAGATCAAAGATAAGTTGATAGCTAGTGAAGGCTGCTACTCTTCAGGATCAATAAATCTCGGGAATCGTGGCTCTATTTCTACTCAGACTCGTCGGGTATGTTACCGTCCACACAAGGTCACCTCTTTAGCCTCTGCAGTGGTCCCGGAGTAATCATATTCATCAAACAAGGTAGATGGCGCAGGGACAGGGCCCTTGACCCAAACTTAATCTTCACAGGGTAGATCGTCCGTCCCGTCCTCTTTCTCTAGTGCTTACATTGGGAACAGGAATCAAATCCATGGCCGTCTTCGGACGGAAGCCAAGCGTGCATGAGTAAGGACAATGATCACGGGTATACGTTTTGGAACATCAAATGCTGTAGTATGTTCACTGGGCGTAACATGGACAAGGATCAAACCTCAAGGCGAATTACCGTCTGCCGCAAACACGTGATGGCTGACAATTGATTACCATCTGTTGCCAAGTGACAGCTGGCAGTCGACTACCATTTGCTGCAAACAAGTGAGAGCTGACAAAGCGGACCCAGCTAATCGATGCATATGCATGCTAAAGCCGAGTTAAGAGTATCGAGGGTTCGTATTCTGCAACCTGGGGGCTAAGTCCGATGTGGGGCTTGGCGAACCATGTAGAGTGTAACTATGCCGCGCGCCCTACTCACGAACAGCAGGCAAGGCGGGCTGCAGAACGAACATGCAAGGGTCGAGTCGCCTGTGGTGACAAGACGTATGCACTTGGACCTTGAATGTATGTTAGCGTAGCTCCGCTGATCTTGCTCTATAGTATTCAAGCAAAGAGTCGCTCTAACATTGGAGATACTTGCTCTTTATACCCTTCCACACTAGTATTTGAGGTACATTTTACTACGTATACAAACGTACAGGGATCACAGGGTAAATGAAGTGTTACTAATACAAGTAGTAATTAAAAATCAGGACCTAGCTCTTAGTGTCATTTGTGGACATTATGTTGCGTTAGTAGATCAGGCTCGCTTTTGCTGTGATGGCAACATTGAGGTTGGGCATCATTCTATACGCGTAACTCATAAACACAAGGTGGCAAAGTTAGAGTGGCCCGCGTCCTGACTATCACATTGCCGGGTGTAGGCTGAGAGCGTAATGAAGGATGGAAGGCTACCCATGCATCTTTCTTGGGTAAGCTGTACGTTGTTGCAAGCACCGGAGAGGTAGCACGGAAGATTTGCTAAGACACTACTTAGGACTCTCTCAAAGCATGGAGGCACCTCGGTGCCAACCTATGCCCCTGTTACCAGGGGTCAACGCAGTAAGGCAAGGCGTAGCTCAGCATCCCCTTGACCTATTGAGTGCACATATGCTTATGGATTTCAATGGTGGCTCTAACCAAGGTCTTCGCAGTCGCCTACAATGGCTCACCGCTACTCGCGAATCGAAAGCTTGGGTCTGGAACCAACGGCCATATTAGTAACCTAGAGCTAGGTACTCTAGGGCAGCGGGTCCGCGATGAACTCAACGACTCTGGCGGGTTAGTCAATCGCGCTGCCTAGCTAAGCCGCAGTCTTGCTACGGATGCGGATGTATCCCTGTGGCACTTTTGCAACACATCTTTCGCTAATGGAAACCGGCCCATTTAGCCGCAAGATGGCTCAGTGGAAGTGTGCCTTCAAACCATATTACAACTCCTACGGGCGGTGGCCCTGACAGTAGCTGTCTGATGACGGTCGGTGCTTCTTAGAGTTGGCCCTTGGACACTACCATTTCGATAACAGTGTGACTCTAGGCAGATCCTCGTCATAGGTTTCGTGCCTTTGATTCAGAGGAGCCATCGGTTTCGAAAGCGTCATGACTGATCAAGATGCTGGTATCGAGAATGTATATGTTGGCGCCCTCATCGGGAGTCGGATTGCCCATGAGCCAGTACTCGTTGGTTGCATCCGGAATCGACAGAGGGGGCTTCTTTCTGGCTGTTGTCATGGCATTGAGCCAGCATCCATTTCGGGCCTAGAGCTGGTGCCCATCGTCGAATTACCCCATTGTGCCTGTGAGCCAAGTGTTTTGTTTCTGGCATCATCTAGCGGGAAAGGCAAGCCCTCGGCGATCTCGGTGGAAAAGTCAACAAACTGGTCCTGCTCAACGAGCTCTACGCCCGGATCGGCGCGAACGTTATTGTAAACAAGGTCCGTATTAGCGATCTTGATAAGATACATGTTGCTGAATTGCATGAATGAGAATCGTTCCGATTGCTTGGAGAGATCAATACCGAGGTAGTCCCAGTGTGCTTCGAGAGTATAACCTTTCCGGAGGGGCACGACAAACTGGTCTGGTATTCTGAGGTCTTTTAGCTGGGGTTGTACATACGGAGCTAGATGTAGAATCATATCGTGCTCCTCGTTTTGGCCGGGAGTATGCGAGTAAGTCGGAGCTGCGTGCACCGGGCATAAAAGACTGCCTAATAGTAGCAACGGCAACAATAATGATACCAACGAATAAAACGGATTTGTCATATTTCTTTATCATAAGCAGAATTCAAACTGCAAATATAGATATGGAGAGGCCGAGAGGATGAATGGAACATGTGGCTTGGGAGGCAAGGAACTTATAGGTCGAGCTACTGGACTGAGAGCCAACAATGCGAATCGACATCATTGTGGGTCTGAAGGGCGACCGTGAGTTCCAGATATAGCCAATCTTGGTTCTTCCCGTTGTTGGTCTTTGACGATGTTGGTCTTTACTGGCTGATCTTGGGAGATGTTGGCAACCTATTTCAGCTGCGCATTGCTTTTGTAGGACGGATGTTTGATGATTGGTTACTCAGTGTCGGCACTGCCACTGGAAGAGCAGCCAACAACTACCTGCTAAGCCTCCGATTTGACCAATACGATTTGACCGACGACCCAACAAGCACTAGGCGGCGGAATTTGTGCTAGGCGACCGGGCAGTCGCCTTCACGTGGTTTACTACCGACAGTGGTGGCTCCTATGGGGGCCATCGTGCGACCCAGAGTTTCCCACAGATAACCAAAAATGGGGGGCAGCACAAACAGATTTCAGTGTGTGGGTGAGGACGTTGTTGGTTGTGTCTAGCGCAATTCAATGGCTCGGGGACATGGCCACGGCCCGGCTCGAATCCCAGTGGCCCAGCTTAGAGTGACATTCTCACCCACTTCATTGCCTCCCAACTGAAATCCGTAGGCAATCACCACTTTCATAACACTTTGCCAGCCACATCAAAGCTGCATAAGCACCTCATAGCTGCCAAAGCAGCAGAGTGACAACCATGTATCTCCGTATTCCACCCATCTTGGGCTTGACCGTTGGCATCGCCATCTTGCTTGCGGTCCGTGTTCATTTCACGCTATCCCATTCCTCCTCTGTACATTCTTTCTCAGCTAGTCTTGGGATCTTGGATCCGCTGCCATACCAAGCACGGATCATAAATGCAGATACGCCCCCCGAAGACATACTCCCTCACCGCTATATCATTCACCTTGTCCCTGGATATACGATCGCAGACGTCAGCAGTGCAATTGGGACTGACATTAGCGCATATATCTACCTCAGGCTTGCGCCATGGCGCGACTCGTCCGTCAACCTTTGCGTTAAAGAACTCGACGACTCGCTTCTCGCCGCTGTTCGCGGTTATCCTGGCGTGGATTTCATCGTGTACGGGACAACGCCGTATCCAACATTTGATGACCCTGTAGTAAAGCACATTCGCGGAAATTGCCGGTATTAATAAGGTTCTGTCTCGGGAATCGGAGGTATGGGTTTTCACGATTGATACGAAAGATCGCAGCGTCGGATTTGGAGGCAGGGCATTTCAGCCACAACGGAAAACATGGAGCAATATGGATACCTACAGACACTAGCATAGAGCAATATCAAAACAGCGGCTTCTAATTCATTCTAGTACCTATCTTACATTGATGTCGAAAACACTTCATATCTCCAGCTAATTAGCCTCGAGTGGCCGTACCACAGAAACAGACCGATAATTTAAAAGTAAACTCCAATAACAAAGCAGAAAACGTTATCTATACCAAGATCTCAACGGATAATAAGAACATTGCCCCTTTTGATATAAAGTACTTCTTATTTCCTCGGCCGTAATCACTCCTTCCAGGTTCTCTGCAGATCCCAAATTCATATGGGATCTCTTTCTTGCGTTGTAGTATTTTCAGGGAGCGTTGACTTCCTAGCTTTCTCCTTCGACATTGACAATATGGTGTCTCTCTTGTCCTTTGAAATACTCGTTCAACATCGGCTGCAACCAGATTTCAAAGTAGTCCCTGTCTACTCAACCCCCAAGAACGAGGTTCGTGTCTCATGTATATGACGTACACAGATTAATATGCAACTCGTGTACTTAAATGCTTTTCAAACTAGGGTTCTTGCTGGGAATTAAACCAGGCCCCCCATCCTCAATGAATGTCAACTTGCTCTGTGCGTACTCTGCACCACTGTTACGGAGCTACCCCGGTAGATGAAGGCCGTCTCTTCGAAACCAAATGTGCTCTATTTTATACGAAGTTGGTGCGTTCTTGCTCCTGCGTCGACAATTGTTCTCTGTTATTAAGATAAACTGAGCATACTCGAGCAGAGCCACATATGGCGTAACGTTTTGTGTCTTTGTAGCTACTGCTAAAACGGACAATTTGACTGTTGCTATAGAAGTGAGGCCGTAGAAGCCTCATCACTTGAGTCATCGTGTAATTAGTAGCCACAAGAAGACCAACAGGTGAAAATGGATGAGCTTGCGGCCCAATAACGAACAGCTAGCCAAATGTGAGGGCTGGAAGTGACAATTTCGATCCCTTTAAGAATTGCTACCTCTTATTATCTGTTCGCTGTCTGTAGAAGCGTTTGGGCCTAACCTTTAATTCATCCGCGAAATGCGCTCTGAACCAGGTTTAATAGTCCACAGGAACCCATTCCCTGACCCTCTGAAAAGGACATCCATAGCGTTTGGCCATGATCTCGAATGGGACTGGGTTTTGGGGTACCCACCTTCGCACGCGGCGGGCCGACCCGGCATCATGCATGTCTAACTGTGAGCGGCTTGGTGTAGTAGCTAGTTAGAAGAGGGTATTTTCCGAAATGGAACATGGCAGGATCCCAAAGCTTTCGTTTGTTCGACATAAATTCCCCATACCATTCGACTGCCAGTCTTTCTGACACGGTGAACGAGTGCTACGATGCACCCCATAGGTATTACAATTTGCGAGGAAGGAGTACCACAGGGACGTGTTTATTGTTTATTATGCAAACAGCCGTGGCGCCTCGGCTGAGCGGACGGCCCCCACGCTTGCTATCTCGGGCACGCTTGACGTCTGGCCGGCTTGCAACGTAACGCTCCATGGAATCTCACAATCTAAGTGGAGGTATCAAATGTACTCTGTAAGTTTTTAAATATATAATTTTCAACAAATTAACTCCCCTCATAGAGAGATAGGTTAGTTTATATTATCTATAATTCTAGTTATAAGCCTTCTCAGATCTCTACTATATTAGAAGTATAGATTTTAAGAATATAGAGTGTATAATATTATCGTTAACCTAGAAGATTAAGGCGGCCGAGGCATTCATCGTTATATTATTATAGTACGTTAGCCTAAGACAGCCGATAAACTGCTAACTGTCTGGAAAGAGTGGATAGCGATATACAGAGAAGGCCTGTAATTTCATATGTGGTAGACTCAACATCAATCTAAGTGCGCCCGATTCGAGTACATTTATTCTTTTAGCCACTAGAAGTGTGATCTGGTGATGTTTTGGGAGGTCATGAAAGGAAAGTGTCTTGGCTTCGTCATAGCCTAGGTTGATAACTCTATCTTCTTAATTTGATGATACTGACGTTTAAAGACCCGATGGCTCTGGCGCCGGAATATAGATGCCCATCATCGTTCTTTAACACTACCAATTTGGCTCCCGCGCCTGATTTACGGAAAGTCAGGAGGCTGAGTCTTTGCAGATGCCGTCAGATGTCTTAGCACTCCAATTATCTAGGTATGAAGCATTAGCCAGTATGTCAATAGTGCAAGAGGGCCAGGAATAGGTTGTATATACTTGATCCCTATACAATTCTTCTCTAATGGCCCCTTCTGCCGTCTCCGTTTCAAAGTTCCCGGAAAGGCACTTCTCGACAATTTGCGCATAAGCAGTTCCCACCTTGAAAGGCAGTTTCTGCGCGGCTTTCTTGAGTAAGAAAGATTGAATCTGCGTCCTTTCATCTCGTTCAAGCTTTCGAAACCCGGAGGATTCGAGAGTTGCAACAGGCTGCCAGAGGCCAATCTCGAGCAGGATGACGCCGAGCGAGTAGATGTCGTGTAACTTGCCGAATCTTGTAGTCGGGACTCCCAATCTCTGTGGGTGTTTGTATATGTCCTTCTCTACGTTGAAAGTTGCGTCGAGTGGCGTGTCCGACACGTCTGTTTCTTCGCGGGCATACTCGAAACCGGCAACCCACGGCTCCTCAAGACTCTTGTGAATATCTTTAGTCTCATTCTCGGGAAATATGAGAACGTTATCGCTTCGCAAAGACTTGTGGACCCAGTCCCGAGTGTGGAATTGGAAGACCGATACTGCCAATGTCAAGGCTAGGTTGAGCCTGATTTCCAAAGGCACATTCGGCTCGCTCTTATTATGCTTTGACTTGTCCCAGTCTCTGATAATAACCTCTAGGAGCGTCATGGGTTTCATTGTCCGACCTGGGGGCAGGTCGAAAATGAAGGCATAAGCCAAGTGCTCAGAACTGCAATAGAAGCCTGCACAGTGAAGTAGCCTTGACCTATTCTCTTGAGGCCTGTTGAGAAGAACTGCGAGTTGATTAATCCTCTTCATCGCCACGTCTGATGGTTGGGGCATTGTCCCTTCGTGATAGTCTTGACCCCGCGGAAAGAACTTCTTGAACTCGACGAGAACTGTGCGGCCGAGATACGTCGCAACGCGGCGAGAAGAGGACGACGTGGCTCCGACAAATGTTACATGTTGCTGAACTTCCAGGTTTACCATGTTTCCTTGTGCCGTCTCGATGTTGGTGTCTTCCCCGGAAGAAATTCGTATCATCTCTACCTGAGTATCCAACTGGAGATACTGGGCATTTGAGTCTCGCCTGAGCTGATCTAGCGATGGTGGGGATGGAGGACTCTGGTTTCTCTCGAGAAATGACTTTTCGAGTATATACAACTCGAGAATTTCATATAACTGCTCATTAAGCTTCTCGCAACTCTCAACGAGAGTCTGGAATCTCTTCTTTCCTCCAAAGAGCCATGGCAATTGCCACTTGTTCTGCTTCTCTGAGGTTGCAATATTCTTCTCCATCGGAGCGGCAATCTGATAGGCTTCTCTAAACGCTCGGTATCGCACATGAATGAGGTAGTGATATTGTTCGAACATTGTCGTTACGTTTATTTGGTTCCGGCGCCTCAGGTGTTCGAATACTGGCCTGCCATTCGGAGCAACAGGACTATTGAAGAAGAGGTTCTGCAGCGCCTCAACCCTATCCAAAGCTACAGACATGCGGGTTGCCAGTGTGGCGGCATCGAATTCCTGGTTGCGAATGTCCTCGACCAGGGCTCGGCCAAGGACAATGACCTGGCTTAGCAGATTAACGATGGCGATGGATGTCCCGGCGACTTCCATCTTCCGCAAATCCAAATTATCAGCAGTGGGAAAGTATAGACAAGCCCTCAATATGAGATTGCTGAAGATATGGAACGATGAAAATTTCCAAGATTGTTGTGGTCAATCTGACGGTGGGGATCTTGATTGATTTCAGAAGCCGGACGTTGCGACAATGGCGCGGGGATACCTGGCAAGTCACCTGGCAGCCTTGCGACCATACTGCCTTGCGAACAACCTGACTGCAAGCCACCTTTGGGTGGCGGGGTTCTAGCAAATGAGAGTGGCCGAACCAAGCTGGATATCAATATGACGGGGAGTTGCGCTCTATGTTATTTCAGAGGCGTGATTTTCAGCTGACGATGAAGCATGTCGAGCTGACCTCCATCTCGCTGCCACGTAACGAAATGGCATGCTGTCCTATGTTGTATTGCCACAAGATAGAGAAGCAGACATTGTAAGATATCTGATCGCAATCCCGTTTTCTTTCCATGCGAAAGCTGCTAGCGAAGCTCCCATTAATTCCATTTGATTGTGGAATAATATCGAGAGTGGCAAAATGACCATCGAGTCCGCGAGTGAACTTGCAGTGTCTTCGGCAGTGCGACAAAGCCTCTATCCTATCTACGGCGGAAAACAGACCAAGTTCATTTCTTGGAATGCCATTCAAGCCACAGGCGCACTTAAAGAGCTATCTCATCTTGCGTACGAAAAGTATCTCGGAGATGGAGCTAGTTTTGCTGTCGGCCAGTACCGCGATCTCTCGGACCCTCTTAAGCCCGTTCTTGTCGCCGTCAAGACTGCCAGGCTCTCTCCGTCGTCGTTCTCAGGCACTAACAATCATAGACTCGACAGCCTTTTGAGGGAGATACAGATCCTGCATTTCAAGCCATTGAAGAACCACCCGAACATTCTTACGGTGCTCGGAATGGATTGGGCACTTGGAAAAAACGGCATGCCAACTCCAAGGCTAGTCGTGGAGTTTGCCAGACACGGGACACTGTCCAACTTTCTCAAGACTTCGCCAACTGATCTATCAGGGGACATATTCATAAAAATGTGCCTTGATATTGTCCGAGGTCTTGGCATGGTTCATCAATGCGGCTTGATACACGGCGACTTGAAATTAGCGAACCTCCTTGTATTCGAAGACGATAAGGGGAAACTTACCGTCAAGATATCCGACTTCGGTGCCGCCTTATCGGTGTTTGAGCCCGGAGACACGCAGGAGTATCTTGGCACTACCAAATACAAAGCACCAGAACTCAAAGACAATCGAGCGATTTTGAATCCGGAGGACCACAGGCGGTGCGATATGTACGCATATGGCTTATGTGTGTGGGAGATACTGAAACGCGGCCATCAGTATGATGAAGGGCTCGATCCCGATCCCGACGAAGAAGACCCGACTAAAGATCTCATTCGTGCCGTAAGACTAATCAACGCCTTTGACATTTTCTTGGATCAACTAAACACCACAAATTCCAAAATTCTCACCCTAGATACCACTCTGATAGCAGGAGATGACGACAGCGTCGCCAAGCACGAACTAAGGGATGTGGTCATCATCCAACTAAAAGCACTGTACCATGACTTGGTTACGCGTTGCTTGTGTGTTGTTCCTTCAGACAGATATGACACAGCTACAGTTATCAAAATACTTCAATCGTATGTTCTCTAGAGCCCACCAATCTGCCTATAGGACGCTATCTCGTGATGTGGAGTTGACTCGAATATAGGTGGAAAGGGCAGGGGTCGGAAGATGACAATCGGGATGATGATACCAGTCATTTTAACACAAAGTCTCTACTGACTATGGTGAGAGGATTCTGGTGACGTGAAAGCGGTGTAGGATCATGTTTAACCTCAATCTCGCAGGGGCCCGCACCTCGGCCAGTTCGGTTCAACGCTCAGAGAGGAGCGTTTAACGAACTAAAGGAATCACTAGGAACCCTCGACAGGATTAGCAAATCCCGCGCTCTCAGCTTGTTCGGAGACTGCTATGCTCACGGTCAGGGGGTTTCGGTGAACTTTGAAGAGTCTCTTTGCTATCTCGAACAAGCTGCCCAAGAAGGGGACAAATTTTGCCAGGCCGTCCGCAGTCGTGTCTATGTGGCTGTTTCGGGCCGCCCGGTAGATTTGAGTAGCATCGACGATGCAGATGATATCGAACCTCGTCTGATCACGCACAAATCATTAGATGAAAACATTGGGACTAGGACCTTCGACGCTCTGGAAACTTACCTCACGCGAACGGGACAGGATAATTTCTCGGGCCGCATCAGACATTGGATGAAGATTGCAGAAGCTGAGGCTACAAGCTGCGGCTTCGTGGTAGAAAATGCCACAGAACGCAGGGTCTGGATATTGCCGGGCAATCATGCAGGCATAATGGCGGCAGTAGATTCGGGAGCCATCATTCTTGAAGACGCCGAGAAACTTCACGTCCTTGTCTGGACGTCGTTCTACTCCTATAGGACTCCCTGGCTTCAATATCTGGCAACTCGGGGCTGGTTGGATCTGCTTGATGGTGCCATTCAACGCAACAATAGCATTTTGAAATTCGAAACCTCTGAAAGGCACATGTACCAGTACCAGCACTCGACCTACGTGGAGGCAGGTATGCCAAGGGATACAGACACTGGAAACATCTTATTTTCTGCAGTCTCTCATGGACGCTTAGATCTTGTCAAACACCTACTTGCAAACGGAGCAGCCGTGGGGACAGATATGCGTAGGGCGAACTACCTGCATAATCTCTACAAGTTCGAGGATAAGGACATTCCAGAAATAGCGAACTTGCTCGTGGCCAACGGTGCAGATCTTAATAAGACAGAGACGTCGCTGATTGGGGAAACATGGTTCAACACCATGTTTGTGGATTTCTCAGGCCCTCCTCTGATGACGAACACATGGTTTGGGAATGAGACTGCAGTTCAAACACTGCTACGACTTGGAGCTGATCCATTGCTGCGGACGCAACACGATGGCGGCATCGGATACTGCCCCTTGGACCTTGCTGTTTCCCTCCATCTCTATCAGATTGCAGACCTCATGCTAGAGCATATAACATCTAATGGCCTAGGTGAGCGCGAGGAAGTAAAGTCCGTGCTCTGCCACCTACCTGGACGAATCCAGAGCGGAAAAGGTATGCCCCACCGTTGGGTCCTCCATGGGGCCGGCTATGAAATCGCGTGTCGCAACACCATCGACGTGTGCCTGAAACATGGCTGCTTGCTGGACCGATATTTTGAGGTGGGATCTGTTCCAGTCTCTGAGGCGGTCGCCATGAATCCGTGCCAGCGCTACGTCCTAGAAGCGCTGTTGGATGCCGGTGCTGGTCCCGATATCGCAGACCAGCGAGCAATAACACCATTGATGTACGCTCCGCGACCGACTTGGAGCCAAGAAGACAATGCAAAGACCACGAGCATCCTTCTCAATCATGGTGCTGCAACACAAACAGTTGACGATCATGGCAGAACCGCAATGCACTGCCATGCCCTCAACAACTCATATCTTAGTCTCGCGGTCCTCTTAGAGGCCGGCGCTGACATAGATGCGAAGGACAAAGAAGGGGAGACACCACTTTGCTGTACGGCGTATTCTCCGCTGGGCACAGAGGCACTCTCCCTGCTCCTTGAACATGGAGCCAACATGGAGGTGGTCTCTGGGCCGACCAAATTGACACCACTAGGTCTAGCGGTGTCGGCGGGCAACCTCGACGGGATGCGGCTGCTGCTCGACCGCGGCGCTTCGATCCATCTGCCTCTGCATGGCTCCATCTTAATAGCTGCTATCCACGCATTCCGGGTCAATGCTCTTCGCGTTTTGCTCAGTGAATATGGTCATCTCTTCAACGCTGACTTGCTCAACGGCCGCGATCGCCCCGAAGGCCAATGGATTCCCTTGCAGTTCGCGACGAAGTCTATGGCGTGCCTCAAGCACCTGTTAGACGCAGGCGCCGAAATTGACGCTCGCAATCGTCATCGAAATCCGTCAAGCCAGCTGACAGCCCTGTCAATGGCTGTTTCGCATGGCCACCTTGACTCAGCAGTCCTGCTACTCGAAAGCGGTGCCACGCCATTTTCTCGCGGAGACCCCCAGGGACGCACGTGGACGTTCCTCCATGACCTGGCCGCATCTCGATCTGAAACCTTTCTTCCGAACGAGCCGCTCCAATTTCTCCAGGCTACACGACGGTGGATTATGAAGCACGACCTGCTTAGCATCCGTGATGGGAATGATCGTACGCCGCTGGAGTGCGCTGTACACCACGGACTGCTCCCCGTCGTCAAGGCCCTTGTTAGTTTCGGCGCCTCGGTTACCGAACTGATGATTTTAGTTCCCCAGCCGAAGTATCAGGGAATCGGGAAGCGATTCCTGCAGGGACTCGCGGAGAAGGTCAATACGCTGCACGGCATGGACCTTCTCTCGTACGCAAAGGTTCTCCGTAACCTAACGCCACGCCAGCAGGCGCAGAGCTGCCGCCACCGTGATGTCAGCACCGAGGAGATGGACAATGTCATCGCGTACTTGCGGAGCCTGCCCTTCTTTGAAGAGAGGGAGACAGATCCAGTGGAAAACGGGAGTGTGCGCAAGTGGCAGCATGGTGTCATTGCGAAGCAGCTTTTCGGACAGCCCTAATAACTGTGCCTTCGTAATCCAGAAGAGGCTGGGCTGAAGATTGTGCCAAGTCGAATACTATATATAAGAATCCGCGATGACCCCAATAAGCAGTATCACAGGGACGTGCTTATTGTTTATTGTGCAAAAAGCCGTGGCGTCTCGGCTGAGCGGACGGCCCCCACTCTCGCTATCTCGGGCACTCTTGACGTCTGGCCGACTTGCAACGTAACGCTCCATGGAATCTCACAATCCAAATGGAGGCATCGAAGGTACTCTGCAAGTTTGTTTGTATCCAATGAGCTTATGCCGGAATGCAGGGCATCTGTATTCGGTGCCGGGATAGCCAGGCGCCACTGGCCTTGGGCAGCCAATCTTATCCAGCGCAGAGAGCGGGGAAGGCGGAAAGGAATATTGCTAAATGCATGAGAGGAGATGCGCACGGATGAAGGATATAAGCAGCGAGCGAGCCAGCTGGTTGAGCAAGTTCAAGCGGGTTTCCGTCCACCACATTTCTAGTCAACGACATCTTACGAAGATGGTGTCTCTACGTGTCCTGACCATATCGCTCGCTGCGGTCGCAAGTGCGCTGCCTTCTGTCACGGTCAAGCGCCAGATCTCCGAGCTTCGAGAGAGCTATGATTTTATAATCGCTGGGGGCGGAACAAGCGGTCTGACTGTAGCAGATCGACTCAGCGAAGCCTTTTCTAATAGTAAGCTTGACACCCTATTAGGGTATTCTGTAACCCTTCGGGGACTGTTTACTACCTACATGACTTATATTGCTACAGGAACGGTTCTTGTCATTGAATATGGTGAAATTCAGTATGCTCCCGGAGTCTTCGACCCACCCTTGATCATCTGGGGCGGGGCTAGCACCGCCGCCAACCTCTCGTGGATCTTCAATTCACTGCCCAACCCGGCCGTGAAGAACAAAACGGCCCTTGTTCTCGCTGGCAGGGTGGTCGGCGGGAGTAGCGCCGTTAACGGCATGTTCTTTGATCGCCCTTCGCGCTTCGATTTTGAGGCGTGGAGCCAAGCCGGCAGTCCAGAGTTCGACGGGAGCGAACACAGGTGGGATTGGGAGGGGATATATCCCTACTTTCGCAAGGTTCGAGAACCCTGAGCTCGGAACCCAGAAGCAGTAGGTTTTTGTAAACTGACAGCCTCTCAACAGAGTGTCACTTTTACCCAGCCGCCAGCGGCTGTTGTTGAGCAGCACGGTTAC
Source organism: Reticulascus tulasneorum (assembly GCA_001557505.1). NCBI lineage: Eukaryota > Fungi > Ascomycota > Sordariomycetes > Glomerellales > Reticulascaceae > Reticulascus > Reticulascus tulasneorum. The sequence goes on along the minus strand of LSAX01000012.1, from coordinate 916,870 downwards.
ACCTGGGATATGTCCGTCTATGGCGGATCCACTCCTATCTACTCTAGCTTTCCACCATTTCTATGGGCCGATCACCCTATTGTGAGAAATGCATGGAAGGATATGGGCATCCGTGTGGCCAACGAATGCGCTGGAGGTGACAAGGATGGCCTTTGCTGGATCCCCATCTCGGAGCACCCGGTGACGGCAAGACGATCTCATGCCGGGATCGGTCATTACGCCGTCGTCAACACCACGAGATCCAATTATGACCTGCTCGTCAATCATCAGGTCACCAGAGTTGTATACCCAAACGGTGATGTTTCGTCCGGGCCGCCTGTGGTTGAAGTTCGGTCGCTGCGGGAAACCCGCCCTTTGTTCAACGTGACTGCTACGGCTGAAGTCATCATCTCGGCCGGTACATTCCACACGCCCACGATTCTTCAGAGGAGTGGGATTGGGCCGGCGTCGTTCCTTAACACCGCTGGCATTCCTGTGGTCCTCAATCTTCCTGGGGTTGGGTCGAACTTTCAGGACCACTCCGGAGCCAGCCTCGCATGGAACTGTTAGTATTCATTGCCAGTACTGACACTGAGAGGGACTGCTAGATCCAACTAACTGACGAGAAACAAATCAGATACTACACCTTTGAACCTGTCACCCCTACCATCAGACATGCTCAACGCAACCTTTGCGGCCGATGCAGCTGCCGGTTTTGATGAGACCATTGCGCGTGGTCCCTACACTCTCGCCATGTCCAATAGCGCGCTCTTCATCCCACTTTCCAACGTGACCGCTGACTACTCAGCAATTATCGACAAGATCCGCAGCATGGTATCCGACGGATCCGCGGCGTCGTACCTACCGCCTGGGTCGGACTGCACGATGGCTGCCGGCTACAAGCATCAGCTGTCAGTCCTTGCCGACTTTCTCGAAAAGCCTCGAGCTCCCAGCCTAGAAACGGCATTCGCGACTGGAACCTCAATCCGCGCCATTCAGCTTCACCCCGTGAGTCGCGGTACCGTACGGCTTAACCTCACGGATCACTTGCAGCAACCAACGCTCGACTACCGCACGGGATCTAACCCCGTCGATTTCGATATGTATCTCGCTCATTTACAGTACCTTCGCCAAATGATCGGCACTGCAGCGATGCAGGAGTATGGCGCGTTCGAAGCCTCTCCAGGGGCAGCGATGCAAAACGATGAGGCACTCATGGAATACGTCAAAGACTCGATGACTTTCTCATTCATGCATCCTTGCTGCACGTCTGCCATGATGCCCAGGAGCAAGGGCGGCGTAGTGGGCCCTGACTTGAGAGTCCACGACGCTAGTGCTTTAAGGGTTGTAGATATGAGTGTTCTGCCTCTGGCACCGAGTTCGCATCTCAGTGCAATGGCATATGCGGTTGGCGAGAAGGTGAGGACAATCTAGCGCGGCGAAGAAAGAAATGCTGTATGTGCTAACGACAACAGGCTGCGGACATTATTATCAAGCACTGGTCTGAGCCGCCCAACTAGAAGGCCAACGGCTATGGACGTTAGTAGAGTCTCCATGTAACCAGGGGAGCACCAACTTCCGCAGGTAGATTCAGTGGCATAGACGCTCAAGAGGGCTCTGCAGATACGGGACTCAACCAGACGACTGGACACATCGAACGAGAGCTCACATCACAACCACACTGGCAGTCTGACTGGGCAGGTATTTGTCCGGTCTATGCATAATGATAGGTTGCTACGAGTTGATGTTTAGGTTGGAAATTGGTTGCAGCATATTGAACGATGACCGAATCTCCGGAAGACAATGCGAACTTTTCGGGCTTTTGATAGTTAGCTGTCCGAGCAAGGATTGCTAATTTTAACCATAATCCGACCACCTCCTATTGTAAGCGTAAGCGCTAGAACACCGCAAAGCAGTGCGCAGTGCCTTCCTTGCGGATGATCCAGTGGTAATTATGCGTTCCGCAACATCATGCGTGCGACACTGAAGTCGCAGAGCTAGGTCTCTTACTTCGTATAGAAGATAACTTTACGAGTTAGGGATGCTTTAAACCTAATTGTCCCTTGACAGAGGGCCATTCGCTGCGGCTTGGGAAATTTGACAGGCTGCGGCAGTGGTTGGGAGCCCCTGGGCGGGAAGAAATACGGGGGACTTTTGTTCAATAGCTTGCAGCGAGACGACCAAAGATGTGGGGTGTTCGCTGCGAAAGACATGGGCTTGGTGCCAAGGCAACCACGGCAACTAGGGCACCCCCGCGGACCCGTGAGTCTCCAAGTAGGTTAGGTTAGATTCCAATTCCCAGGGGATATCGAACTTTAGGCACTGCCGTGCTATGTACCTACAGTAGATACAGTACGAAGTAATCCATGATCTATAGATTGCATTATGTCGGGTCCATGTCAGGATTTCGGGGCGACATGACGTCAACGAATCAACGCTCCCGAGTCGAGGAAAACCAGGCAGATACGTAGCACAGTCCGCGCTCTCAACTGCACCTCTGCGGCTCAAACTGTACATACATAAGTCACAGTAGTACCAACAATCCAATCAAATCTTATCGCCTCCTCGATATCGTATTTTATCTATTATTACTTCGATGTCGTAAAGGTGGGTGGCCCGCGCCTTGGAACCGGTCCTCTTCCAGGTTGTTTAATCCGCCCCCTGTGGCCAGGCCCAGGCAGTGATGTACCATCCCGCCTGCTCGCACACGTGGTCCGCTGTAGATATTGTGCAGACGTCTTTGTTATCTAGGCTTAACTCAACCACCTGCATGTGCGGATCCTGGCCAACTCTTCGGCAGTGGTTTATCCCTCTCTCGATGCGCGCCTTGACCGCTGCTGGAAGACCTCCAAGGCAATCGTGCCGCCGCAACACATATGCAGGCATCAATATGGCCCCCCCAGGGCTTTCCAGCGAGTGCCTGGATACGAGCACGGAGGAACGGTTGGCCGGGAATATAGCGCCGAACCCCTGAGATGCAGGTACTTTATAGGGTAGCATTGTGCCTCTGTGCCTCCGTGCCAATCTCCCAATTTGTCCCTGCCCGAGAGTACGTGGCGTCGTTCCAAGTTTTTTTTCTTCGAGGTTTTACCAGATTCGACTTCTTGGTCAACGGCCAGCCCGCGGATCCGACTGGCGAGTCTGGATATGTATATCGTGTCCCGCCATGGCTTCACTCCCACTGACTCTTCCACTTCGTGGTAGAACGCCAGGATAATTGGTTTCTCTTCTTTCTACCATCTTTTTATTTTATTTTATTTAGTTGCATACGTGAGCTGGGCCGGAAAATATGCGCCATCCAGATTTATCAGCGCTCGTCGGGGCTGTAGTCCTTCCACTACTAGTCGCAGCAACGGCGCCACCGGACTACAGCGGCTTCGGCTTCGGCCTGGTCTGGTCCGACAGCTTCGTCGGAAACGCAGGAGTGTCTCCCAGCACCAGCACATGGAATATCATCACCGGTTATCTGGGCGTCAACAGCGAATACCAGGTCTACTCCTCCTCCAACCAGAATTTGCAGCTCTCTGGCGGTCAGACACTGCAAATCATCCCGCGCAAGTCCTCTTCCGGCTCCTGGACCTCGGGCCGCGTCGAGAGCAAGGCGACCTTCACCCCTGCCGCGGGGAAGATCATGGTTCTTGAGGCGAAAGTACGGCTCGGCACCAACGTCGCGGCCAACAAGGCTGGAATATGGCCAGCAGTATGGCTTTTGGGGAACTCGTATAGAACGCAGGGCATCAAGTGGCCAGCGTGCGGCGAGGTCGACATCTTGGAAAACATCAACGGGCAGTCTACCGGGTACGGCGTCGTGCACTGCGGTCCCTCCACGAAAGGCGGGCCATGCAACGAACCTGTTGGACTGGCAGGGACCAAGAGCTTCACAACAGCTGACTGGCACACATGGCGCGTGTGGATCGACCGCTCCTCGAACAATTGGCAGACGGAGGCGATCACGAACTATCTTGACGGCGTGCAATTCAACCAGGTTACGGGGAGTAAGATTGGCAATTCGACTGTCTGGGCGACGTTGGCTCATAGCCCGCTTTTCATGATCTTGAACGTCGCTGTAGGAGGCGACTTTCCCGGTCCTCCTAACGCAGACACGAAGGACGGAGCTGGGGCTTTGTTGGTTCGTAACCCCCCTTTTACACCCTTTTCACTGGCTTCGACCATGTTTACACTCTCTGAACTGGGACCTCGCTAACAGTTGTAAAGGAAATTGCTTACGCAGCGGTGTATTCGAGCTAGTCTGCGAGGTTCGTAACCCTAGGTTGATAGTCAAGTGTGGGTTGGTATGTACCTATCGGAATCGAAGTTCTGCTCGACGACCTCTATGAATAGATCTCTAGTTCGTCTTCATAGCTCCATATAGATTGGGTTATTGCGCCAAGTCTCCGTATAGGCTCGCAAGCCGGGATAATATACTACATGCTCAAGCATATTTGGGACTGTTTGTGATCTCCGCATTGTGTCCATACAGTTTAGTCTGGACGGTTGGGCGACGGAAAAGCTATTCTGCAAGAGACAACATTTCATGCCGTATAGTACTTAGGACCTCGTGCACTGGAGTATGCGGACTCTAGGATATTCGGATTCTACAATATCCTCAAATATGTCATCCCTTGTGGTATGCCATGTCTAATATCCAGAGTAACTCGTTAAGTACTTGCCTTGATTGCTTTGACCCGCTAAGCGCGGACGTTACACCATTAGCGCGAGTGGCTAATTTACGTGCCCATCGCCAATCATCGATAGCCATGTGGGAAGCGGCTTCGCATCCAGATCGTGTCTCCACCGAAATCGTGTTAGTGGTGTTGGCGAACGATGGTGGCTGAGCTTTGATCTCACATTTCGACGTCCCGCATCCGACCCGTGGGCCGAGCGGCAAGCTTGTTGATGCTACCGATCCTCGGCTGCCGCCCTGCTCTTCCGTTGTATGTTTTTAGCTTGTAGAGTCGGCCGGGCTCGTCGAGCAGAATGATTTTAGTTGGTCAAGCTGACCCAAGATTGTTATAGTTGCGACTCGCTCACTCTATTTTCTCTCCAAATTAGTGTGAGACCCTGTTGCTGACTCTTCAAGGTAGCGTTCTCCTGCAGATTCTGGGACAATCACTGCCTTTGCTGGAGTTATTGCATTGAATATCCGCCAAGGCGATTCCTGGCGTGAGTGCATGGAAAACACATGCGGCTTTTAGAGTGATTGATATTTTGTTTACTTGGAGATAAATGGATAAACAAGGCAGTAATTTGGCTTGCGAGACGACCAGTGCTTCCCAGGTGCTAGCGGGAACCTCGATTTGTTAGATCTGTACCTCACAGACATCGTACGCTGTATACTAACTAATTAGTGCAGATTACTCACCTCGCTAATCTAGGTACGGGTCCGTTGGACCATTAGTCGATAAGCCGCATAAGAACAAGGCACTTATCGTAGCGTCCACTAGGACATGGGTTGGACGTAGCCCGTCGTGTACTGGCTAACGGCAAAGAATGCGCTAGCTGGTTTTCTCGCTCTTGTGTAACCTGTGCCTCCATAATACCTAACATATTTCCAAAGCCACGATCCCTCGTGACCTGATGTTTGTAGGAAGTACAGATTAGGTATTCTTCGTTTCTACGGCACCCTGTACTTCGTACCTTATGTATGTAGCACGGGATGCTGATAGCAGGATTCTTGACCAACCCCGCCTGTCAAATGCCTGAGCGCATGTTTCGACTAGTCATGGGTTCTCCAATAATGCTACCCTAACTAGCCAATGAGCACCTAGTAACACTCGCACCGCCGCTCAATGGAATTTGGGTGGGGGGCGGCATCAGATCAGAGGTTGTCAGCTCCCTTCTCATTCTCGTGCTCTGCCCATTTTAATTGAGTCTGTATTGTGCTTCTGAAGCCTAATTAAACATCGCGGTGATCGTCATCGACGAGATGGACTGGATGTGAGTTTTCTTTTTGCCACAAACCTTTACTTATTGATCTGGGGCTGACAGGTGTATTCGGTAGACCTATTGTCACTGGCTGCGTTGTGGCAAGTAACGCGATCGGCAAGGCTTTGCTCACATTTCATGGATTCGTTCGTGAAGTCCGCGAATCTCGCTCCGAACTGGACACAATTTCAGGCGAGCTTCACTCCCTCGATGGTGTTCTGAGCCTACTCAAGGGCGATGCCACTGCCATACCAACGAACTTGGCTCGCCGAACGGCCGTTGTCTTGGAGCAATGTACCATTATCGTGAACGAGCTTGCGGATTACTTCTCTATCCTCAACGGCAGTGGAGGTACGCGGCTACAAAAAAAATCTCGATGGATGACATCCCGAGAAGACGTCGACAAGCTGAGAGCGACGTTGAACGCGTGCAAATCGACACTTGGCCTGGCGTTGGACCTAGTCGGACTGTACGCTTTCTACCCTTCAACTTTGAAGACAAGTAAAAACTGACGTATTTCTCCCAGAACTGCATCCCACCACAGCAACACTGGCGACACATCGACAGTGAAAGGAGATGCGATTGAAAAGGTCGCTAGAGACTCGGACTTCAAACACGAACTCTCTGCAGTCTTAGCTGAGCTGAGCCACCTGAAAGCAAGACTGCAAACTGACTTCCAAGGGAATTCGAACGTATCAAGTCTTCAAAGCTACCTTGGTGCATTACAATCTCTTGCAGATTCGGCAGTTTTGAGCATTGAGGCGGACCAGCTCGAGCTTCGCCAGGCAGCCCCCTCTCCCAGAGTCTCCCCAGGCAGTGCGATTCGGAAGAACTCACTGAGTCTGCTGAACGTCAGTATTCCCATCGGAGAGATGGATGAGCTCTTGGATGAGCTCAGGGAACTACCCGGGAGAGCCCCGACACCGCCACCAAAGGCTTCTGCGAGGATGAGATCTGCAAATAGCTCGGCGGCAACCTCACCATCAGAATGGGGTCTTCGGGCTTCCAAGAGCGAATCCGGCCTAGTAGCCAAGGCGAGCCTAGCAACCCAACCGCACGTTCCAGGGAGAAAGAGTTCTTTATGCGATTCAGCGTTCTCACTGGCCGAGATAGATCACAAAACGCCTGAGAGCCTCTACACCGTGGTGAGCAAAAGCAGCTTGGATAGCCAGCCTGTACTGCCCACAAGGAAAGGCCGCATGGGGCGTTTGTTCGGACACATGCGCAACGCGATTTCCGAAGACTTCAGGGAATCTGCAACAACGAACCTGTACCCACCTGCCTCATGCGACCAACCTACCTTTATGCGGCGAAATAGCCGCAGATTATCTGCAACGTTCAAAAGGTCGCCGAAGCAGACGGATATTGCAGAAGACTTCCCGGAGGCAGACGTGGTTTTCGGGGTTTCACTGAATAAGAGCATGCAGATCGCAAAGGGCATAGCGAAAACCCACCACGCCGGTAGTGGCTCATCTCGAAGAGTTTTCCCACTCTGCATGCTCATGTGTTGTTCATTCGTGAAGGATGAGGGTATTGAAGCGCCGAACATCTTTGGGGAAGAAGGAGATGCGTATCACCTCCGGAGGCTGAAGGAAACATTCAGCACCGGCCCTACGTATGGCGAGGACCTGAACTGGAGTGATTTCAGCGTTTACGAAGCAGCTGATCTCATCTTGCTGTTTCTTTCGCAGCTCCCCAAACCGCTCATCTCCGTATCCGTCGCCAAGCGGTGGATCTCACTTTCCAAGCAGGCCACAGTCCCTGGTTCTCTCGCAATCCGTCTCGAGCAGTGCATCGACTTCTGGGAAGAAGCACTAAGTGGCGTCCGTGAGCCGACCAGGAGTTTGTTCAAACTGCTGCTGAACCTGTGGGGCGACATTGCTGACGCAGCTGACATAAATGACATGACGGCAGAGCGGTTGGCCGGAAGGGTTCTCAAGCCTCTGATGCATACTCCTGCAGGGACCTACGACACTGGTTTTATGCTTGGACTTGCGTTTCTAATTCGAAAACGATCAGAGTACTCTATGTTGTTACAGGGAGGTACGAGGAAGAGTAACGCTGCGTTCTAGACACGTATTTGGTGCCGGTAGTGAGATCGTCGAATCTCTAGTTCTCAATGGCATCGTATTGTAGGATCAATAATAACGAGAATCGAAGTAAGCAGCAAAGATACCTGGCAGATTCTGTATTAGACTGCCATATGCAATATCATACTCATTCCACTGGAACGTTGGAAGGCACAAGGCCGAGAGGCTTGAGGTGATCTAAAACATAAAATGGCATTAGAAAAGGGAATGAGGATTTAATGCTAAGCAACATCGAATTTATGGTTCAACACACCTCAAGCCAGGCGTAGATTAATAATACTAGAATGATATGAAAAGGGAAGATGACGGGAAGCGTTGATTGAAAATGAAACCGGACAATGAGGTGAGTCTATATATCTTAGTGCTAATGCATATTCGTCTGTAAACCATCCAGTCTAAGAATCAGAAGCGTCTGAGGGGTGGACCATCATCGCTACTAATCTCTTGTTGTGATTCCTTCGGGGCGAACATCCTGACTATTCATTTCAAAACTGGACTCATCTCCGGTTAGGAGTACTAACCTCTCCTTTTCCCGGAATGCAAAGCCTGGATGTCCAATTATGAGGCAGTAGACAGCAACAACAACTAGCCTACAAGAAGGTTAGAAGACATGGCGAAGCATCGGCGAAGAAGAACCTACACTCCATCAAAAGCAATGAAATGCCCCTCTTGTTTCATGCTCTTACCCCGGAACCCTTCGTGTAGCTCGTAGATACGGAACGCAGATCGGATGGTGATGAAAAGCAGTGCCAGACCCATGAAGCCAAAAAAGAGTTTGACACGACCATCGAATCTTACGCCTTTACGGATGCAGCGAACGACGTAGTCAGTGAACAAGGTGCAAAAGGCCAGTATGACCAAAAGCTGAAACCCGAGACCAAAAAGAGCGAGGTTCACGCCAAGCTGGGTGTTTCCAGAAGACGGCTTCGCCGAGAGACCAGCACCTGCGGCCTGGAACACGATGGAGACCATGTCGCAGGGGATGAAAATCCAGTAGATGAGCTTCGGTGGGATTCGAGAAAGGCTGGGCGATATGGAGATGATAGTAGCCGAGAGCGTTACGTAGATAGCCGCACAGCACCAAACGGGAACCGTTCCGACAGGGACTGGATAATAGATGAATGGGTTAGCATTTACCTGAAAACATGACAAAAAGAGTACCCAAAGCAAGGCAATATCAAAGTGCAAAAACAGGATACGGGGTAACATACTTAGCTGTAGCATGAAGCTCACAAAGTTGAAAGGGTTATAGTACATCATTACTCGCCCAATGTACCCGACAACGGCGGAAGTACACGCAATGAACATACATGTCATGAAAAACCACGTCTGCCAACGGAGGCCAATGTAGATGTGAATGGCGCTTGCGATGGAGAAAAGTGCAACAAATATGATGTTTGCAGCGAGGTTTGGACGGTACCCGTATACGCTGGCCTCGACGGGACATATATCCAGGGTGCAGTTGGCCTTTGGACCGAAGACGATGATGCCGGGAGGGAGACCAGCCATTTCGAGAGGCTTGACGGTTCTTAGAAAGGTGGCGTGATGGACTAACCAGAGTTTGTTGCAGCAGTTCAGCTACTTATAATCCAGCTGCTTGTTACTTAATGTCTGAGTAGAAGTATAGCACATGAAGCCCAGAGATGGCTTTCGCTAAACGGTACTGACTGGTTATATAGGAGAACCAAATGAAAAGCAAGCGAGCAAAGAGACGCGTAATTTTAGTCCAGCAAAGTCCGGCGTAGCCCTTATTGTTATATCTACGAGCCTGGCATTAGCATTATACCGCACTCGCTTAGACTTGGGTATACCAAGGACCCAGCGTCAGCCTTGCATCAATTGGTTGGTTGTTTCATTGTACCTCTTGCGAACCCCTGGTGCCCTCAGCCTTGCATCGCATTCGCTTGGGCTCCGTGCGGGATCGCATTCGCTTAATCGCACTGGCCAATGGACAAGACATATTTCAAGAAGTGCTTAACTTGCGGCGCTGCCTTCGGGAGCCAAGCCTACTACTGGCCAATGCTGCATTGAATTGACGGTTGCCTTGGAAGATAGGTGCAACTTGTGTGCAACTCATAGGTACTCTCACGAGTGAGTAAATGATCGTCATGATGGAGAATTCGCTTGCTATTGTCTGTAGCCTAAGATCAGCCTTATGAGGAGGTTGGCCAGAGGTTAGGTTTGACTGCCTGAAGAAGGGTTTTAAATCCATGGTTTTCATTTATTGCCATTCTCATATTGCTTGCTGGAAGTATTCCTGACTGTGGGCGTCGTACCACGAATCCCAGCTGAACAAGGCAAGGCCTTGGTCTTTGTCTACAACACTCGATGGCCAGCACTTGTATGTCTCGCATGCCGGTGTCGACCGACGTGCTCAAATGTCGAAACTCTGAAGATTGGTATCGCGTCAACCGGGACATGGGCTCGAATCTTCTTTACTCTTTCGTCGCTAAGTGGGGGTTTCTTCGACGTGTTGTTGAACATGTTCGGGAACTGGTTTGGCGAAAGGCTAACAGTAAGGGGAGGACGCACACCCTTCAAAATTCTTCCAGAAGCCTCGATATACAGGTCTGGTAAGTGGCTTATCATTCAAACTCCTCACGAACTGGCTGCGACCCTCTCCGGGCTTCTTTCGGATAGGAGGTAGCGCAGGCTAGTCATTTTCCATTGCCTATCAATTTTTCTTCAGTTCCCTGGGTATCAACTTCAATGTAGCAGCTCTTACATAGAATCGAACATTTGGGATCAAGTCATAGACCTTGCCAGCGGTTTTATCAATCTCACTAATAAACAAAGAACGGATATCTCTCCTTCACAGCCTTTCCTACTGCATCCAAGCATTCTGTCTACAGTAATGAGCCAGGTCTGGCCAGCCATCCTGACGAAAGATATCCTGCAGCATAAGCACCATGCCTGATTCATCTGAGCCGGTACACCAAGAAGCCTTCAGCACGATCTTTTGAGTGATGGGGCCCAGCGCAATCTGGTGGACTGGTTCTCGACGATGACTGCCCCGCCACCAAAAAAGGAAATTGGCACGAGGCAAACAACATTATGGGCGCCAGCTCAGTGCATGTAGCCCCGTCGGTCATAATGCATATTCCATGGCCGTGTCTGGAACCCTCGGTGATTGATGCGACAAGCTCTTGCCAGTTAGCGAAGCGGTATTCAGGGATGGCATCCGCTCCGCGTTCTCATTGCCGAATTCAGTTAAGTAGTGCAGGTGAGCGAGAAAGCGAAAGTACCATATCCGGCTTGCCTAGGGTTTGAGATCTCGGGGTCAGCATTGATGATGGATAGCCGACCTTCCGCAGGGGGTTGGGTTCTTTGTGGCTAGCACCTGGAAACAAGCCTACTGTTGCTGCTATCCAATTACTTAGGATCTGCCAACGTCGTGACGCCGCTCTAAGCGACTCACTCAATCTTTGCAACTTGATTATTGTGGTTCACTTAACCGGATGGATCCTTTCACGTTCCTCACCTTCCTGGTTTTAGTCGGCAGCGCAAACCTGCCATTTGAGCTTCTAGCTCAACTACCCTCTCCCCGATGCGCCTGCAACAGAACTATGGCTGCATATCTATTTTGAAGCTCGCACTGGTTTTTCTGATGTGACCTACCTAGTCTGCAAAGGCTTTAGTAAACATGACACACAGCTTGCAACCCGCACTGGCGCCGCCGTTTACTGCATCCCATTGGCTGAAGATCCGACCTTTGTTTGCCACCTGGTTATTACTATTTTTAAGCTCGTATCTTCTGTATTGCCATTCTATGCTGCATAAATCCTGAGATTGGCTTCTTGAATATACTTGATATGTATGGTACACGCTTGCTATGCTTGTGGATATGCCGGCCCCGGCCCTCAAATCACTTCTCCTTTGGGAGATGTTGCTGAACTCGCAGATGCTAGATGCTAGATGATCCATGAATTAAAAGACCAAACTTGAAGAGGCAAGTAGACACAACTATTTACCTTCCAACAAGAGCCATGTGGAATCAATTCTTAGATTGGCACCTTTTGAGAGACTGGCAACCGCTATCTTCCAAGGCCGCACTGATTCAAATGAGGAAGCTTGCTGTAGTAATTATTCATACGGCTAATACAACTAACCTTCTGATACTTGGCGTATCTCATGAAGTCTATATAAATATAGTACCATAGACACCCGATGTATGTCTTTACCATCTTTAAGGTCCCGGCTCAAACTCTGTTCTGTCTTGTGTGTCCAAGATGCATCTGTCAACCTTTTTCGTCAGCCTGTCTGCCGTGGGCAGTGTTCTGTCTCTTTCAAGTGAACACCGCCGCATGTCCGTTCTGTCTGATGATATCAAACGCGAGAGTACCGCTCCTGGTCGGAAGAAATACCTTTTGGAGTTTGAGAAGGTATAACGTTTTCTGTTGCAGCTTGAATGTTTGTACTGACGTCTTCAGGGCATCGATTTCGATTCTGCAGTGAAACAGATTACCTCGCGGCCAGACACGGTCGTTCTTAAACGGTTCGAGTCGGACATCTTTACTGGTGTTAGTATTGAAACCGCGACCAACAACATGGACTCTTTCCAGGCTCTCTCACCCGTTATCATGACCTGGAACTCTCGCTCCATTCAACTGGCGCCAACGATTTCTAAAGAAACGTTTTCCGACGATGTGTCAGCCCAAAACTACTCCATCCACTGGTCTACAGGCGTCGACAAGCTTCACGAAGCTGGATTGACTGGGAAGGGAGCAGTTGTTGCTATCGTAGACACCGGCGTTGATTATACACATCCTGCAGTAAGAACATCCATGGCCCACATTGATGTCAAACACTAAATTACTGCAGCTTGGAGGAGGCTTTGGTCCCGGTTATAAGATTGCGGGTGGGATGGATTTGGTTGGTGACGGATGTTAGTTGCCACGCATCAAAAGATCTGTTGGTGAACATAAGCTAATGGTGGGCTACACAGATTGGCCAAGACAACATCAGTCGAAAGTTCCGGATGATGACCCCTTTGACCTCGTCGGCCATGGAACACATGTGGCTGGAATCGTCGCCGGAAAGACTGACTCGTAAGTGAAAAGCTCTAGTTTGAATACTCACTTATTAATGTCATGACGTAGGTGGTCAGGTGTAGCTCCGGACGCCACGATTCTCTCGTACAAAGTCTTTACGGAGAGTGTAAGATCTTGCTCCCTTGGCCTGGTAATTGTTACTAACTGGATTCTAAGGGCATCACAGACGACGATACTTTGATTGAGGCATTCTTGCTGGCATACGAGGCTGGTGTAAGTGGCAGAAAAGTCCCACGCAGCGCACACGTAGTAACATGTACAGGCCGACGTCATCACAGCAAGTATCGGTGGTCCAGGTGGCTTTCCAGGTGGTGCCTGGGCCGAGGTCTCCTCGCGAATTGTCGAGAAGGGCGTGATCGTTACCATCGCAACGGGCAACTTCGGCGGCTTTGGGCCGTTCTTTGCCAGCGGGGGTTCCTCTGGCAAATACGTTCTAGCTATTGCTTCGTCCACTGCATCTACCATGCTTGCCGAGCCGTTCTCAATCACCTTCACAGGCGCGAACGGCGTCAAGAACACGGTCTTGGCTGGCTACGTGCCTGAGGCTGACGTTGGCCCAGCTGGCGAGAAGAAAGATGGCCTTCGAGACATTGGGGTCATGGATGTCTTCCCTCCACTAGTGAAGGACTTCCCGATTTGGCCCGTCTCACTGGACACCGCGGATTTAGACCAGGGTTGTGCTCCTCTTCCCGCTGATACGCCAGACCTATCGCAGATGGTTGTTTTGATGCCCTTGTACGGCGGCTGCGCAATAGAAGAAAGGCAGGCGAACCTAGAACCATTTAATGCGACATACATCCTGGTCTACAATGACGACCATACGCCAATCAACCCCTGGTCGTTTAACTGGAACTCTCATCTTGCTCTTGTAAGCGCAGAGACTGGCCAGACAATCACGAACGCCATCAAAGACGTCCAGAGCGTAACTGTGGATTTCTCGGAGAAGTATCCTCAAAAAGTGGGAATGTTTAACCCACTCGGAGGCTTGCCGAGCTACTTCACCAGTTATAGTGCCCCATACGATCTCAGCCTCAAGCCCGACATTGCTGCTCCCGGTGGCGATATATGGAGCACCTACCTCAATGGCGGATATAGGATCTTGAGTGGTACTTCTATGGCCACCCCCTACGTCGCCGGAGTTGCAGCTCTCTATGTACAGAAGACAGGCGGCAAGAAAATCGTTGGGACTGACTTCGCCATCGAATTTGCAGGGCGGGTTTCCGCCTCCGGAGGCTCCATGCCATGGTCTATCGACGAAACACTCAGTCAGCCCGGTTACTGGGCACCGGTCGACCGGGTCGGAACGGGCCTCATCAATGCCACTAAGGTAGTAAACTATGCCACGCAACTGTCCTACACTAAGTTCGCGCTCAACGACACGCGCCACTTCTCACGATACCACAGCGTCGACGTAACAAATACCGGGTCAACACCAGTGGAGTATAGCTTCAACTTGCAGGATGCTGGCGGGTACGAGGCATGCTGGATTCCGAACGGCGAGATGAAGTTTGCCGATGAAATGTTCCCAATGACGATCGTGCCCAGAGTTAGCCTACCGAGTGGAAAATTCGTTGTGAAGCCCGGCGAGACTAAGACAGCAAAGTAAGCGCTCCCCCCGGTTCTTACAAGCTCCCTAGGAAGCAAAAAGCGTGAACGAATACTAACAGCCGCTCCTAGGATCAATTTTAATCCCCCTACGGGCGGGCTAAACGAAAACATGCTGCCAGTGTACAGTGGCAAGATTCTCATCACGGGAGACAATGGGGAGTCTGTGTCGGTTCCTTATATGGGTATGTGCTCGCTAAGAAAACAAACTCATGGAGACCTGCCTGAAATTCCGATGGCTGTGCTGACACTTAACGACGACAGGTCTTTCGGCTAACCTTGAGACCGAGATGCGTGGGCTCTTTTTCGACGGGTTTCCCGTCATCTGGTCCACGAATAATGAAGTTGATATTGGCGAGAAATCCAGGCAAGTTTGTCAGGTTAATGACTTTTGCCCATTGCTAATATGTAACCTTTCAGCTTCTCATTTAACCTCTCCCTAGAGACTCAAGACTTCCCAAAACTATTCACCGCCATTAAATGGGGCACCGAAGAACTGCGTTGGGATGTGAGTCATGATTCCCCTCCTTGCACATCTCTCCCCGCCCTCTTAGAAAGCCAACGCGCCTAATGCGCCTCGATTGCCACTAAAAACTAATATAATGGACTAGATCTACGAAGCTGGCTGGAGAGAGCAGAAGTGGAACTACCCTCCTGTTCCCGGCAAAGACGGTTATATTGGCTCCGCAACCAGCTTTGCCATTGGTGAATATGACATTCGCTTCGACCCTGAGATCCATGACGAAAACGACATAGTCACTTTCCCGCAGACCCAATTGTTTCGCTCGCCCGCTGGCTCCTACTACGAGGCTTGGTGGTTAGGCAAACTTGCAGACGGAACTAAAATAAAGCCTGGGAAGTACACGTAAGCTCGCCTTGCTCTGTTCATCTGTTCCGGCCCCGTTGGCTAATGTATCGCTCGCAGCATGCGTGTCGCGGCCCTTTTACCTTTTGGAACTCGTGAACATGCGAATAACTGGGACATCTATGGCCCACTGGAATTCACCGTCGTGTAGGGGACAACTAAAAACTGGTTGAAAGGAATGGCCTGATGCGTGATACTTGATGCTCGGATTTTGTAAAAAGGGGTGGCTGATCAACAGGTGGTGCCTAAAAGCGGAAGTCAAAGTTCATGATGGTAACGTGTGGACTGGCTTCATCTTTTGGCGTCAGATTGATTGGGCTCCCTGCCAGTGAGCCATAGATCCCGCGTTGCCCAAGTCCCGTAAGAGAACCATGATCTAGTTACCTACAGTTATCTATAACTTTCCTTGTGCTTTTGTGCAAGCATAGAGACAGGTGACTGGACACCTCATTTGCCATGAACTCCTTGAAGCCCGCAACTCGTCAAGAACTACACGGACGGCTTAATCCAAAAAGGTTGTCTGCGTGAGATGAACTTTTATTTCGCTACCTACCGAAGATAAAGAGTTGATCTTGATCAACGAGGATGCTGTGGCCGAATACAGCCCTCCCCAGCTTCAATGGCTAATGGGATTGCCTCAGAGTGGCCATGGGCCAACTCTATTTGGCCCTATCCGTGCTCAGCTTACACTGGAGAGCATACTAAAAGCATCCAGGGGTCTCAGGACTTCCCTCATGAACGCAGCTCCCCAAACAGTCGACACTATCATAGTATTGGAGAACACAACGGCGGTATAGGTAGCAGATGTGATGGCAAGGACACCATGTGTCGGTGCTCGATCTCTGTAGGGGCTAGAATACCTGGATCCAGCTCAATCTGTTGCTACTTTTCCATCCATAATTGCTGAGCGATTGCGCGTGACAACATTACCAAGATGGTATGTGAGTAACGTGCCAATAGCGACAACTTTCATCGGCGTGTTGTCTCCCGTTTGGTTAATGAAACCATAAGTGAAGCATAGATAACGGCATTTAAAACTTCATTGAGGAAAGGGCCGGCAATCAACGCATGACATAACAAGGGACAACCGTGAAAGATCAATTTCTTCTGAAACGATGAGGTGGCTTGCCTCTCCAGCTGACGTGGGTCGGTGAACTTGGTGGCAACGAAATGGTTGGCGATGCCGAAGCGATAGCCGACGAAGAAGTTTTGATAGCATCAACATCAACGGTGACAGCTGTGACAGTTGCGGCTGTTGCCGCTCCAGTTATAGAGGCCAACCTAGGAACTGAACCAGCAGTGTCTGAGCCTGAAGACGTTGGCATAGAAGAACTGCTCTCTACCATTGCTGCAGCGTTGACGGCAGCGTGGCCAAGAATAGAACTCTTGGGAGCTCGCCCAGGGAAGAAGGAAGCTGGCATTGTGGGGACGGCGATGGAGGTGGATAGGCCAAGACCAACGGCTAGCTCGTTCGCCATCGTGGAGTATTGATAACTGGTCTCCGTTTTTAAAGTCTGTGTAGTTGTGTATGCTGTCAGAGCGCTACCTCCTCTCAGACAAGCTCCTGATCCGTACGCATTATAGCATGCATGCAGCACAGAGCTGCCGGTTTCGGTCCACATATGGAAATCATCGATGCTAATCTCGGTGCAGGGCGTTTTGGCCGGGCAGAGTAGTTTGATGGGCCCGCGCTGGACGCCATTTGCGCAGGTGCCGCGCCATCCACCAAAGCTGATGTTCGAGTACTGGATTCCGTCGCCCGCCACAACGCTCATGCTGCTCCACGCCGAGTCGAAGTCGAGCGAGTAGGCGTTGCCATGCCCGATAAAGTTGTTCAGGGCGACGTTTCGGACGGTTCCGTTTCCGCCATTGGATTTGATCATGAACATCTGGTTCGAGTGGTGCGTGTAGATATTATTGTACTCGATATCATGGACATCTGACATCGTTAGTAATGCATACCTTTACATATGGAGAGGGATAGGTTAACTTACCAACACCAGTGCCCAAGGACCCCATAGCTGAGCCTCCAGACCAATTGCAATGTATCTGCTCAACCAAGATGTGATCTGCCGGGCTCTTAACCGTGACGCACTCGTCCTTATTAGTGACCTCGATGTCGTGGATCCATATGTTAGTGCTCCATACGTCGATACCATCGAGGCCGCCACGGTTGCCTCCACGGATGATCATGTTGTACAGCTCGCCGTTGGTGCATGTGTCGAGAGACAGGTGGAAAGCTGGAGAGTCCACAAGAGCAATGTCATGAACGGAAAAGTTGGTGCATTTGTACAGTCGCAGAATGCGCGGTCCGTACGTGTTGTCTTTGTGAAATTGATACCCGTAGCCCTGGATCGCACCTTTGGAGTTGGCGCTGTAGAAATCAAAGTCACTGGTGTCTCTGATCATGAACATGTTTCCGCCGGCTGTCCCAGTTCGATATATGGTACCTTCCAGGTTGATCGAAACACCCTTGCCATTTTTCAACGTCAGCCAGGTGCTTAGTCCGTAATCTCCTGAGGGTATGTAGACTTGGGAGCCATTAGTGATAATCGTCGCTTAGACGGAGCCAGCCGTACCTTGTCCTCCAGTCTTGCAAGCGTTCCAGGCTGAATTGATTGCGGCACTGTTATCTATTGAAGCACTCGCGGCCCCGCCATAATCCATGATATTGCAGATTTTCACACCTGCTTTTGCAGCTGTAGACGTTGTTGGACCAACCGGGCCCGACAGTTGAGCTGCAACACCAAGAACATAGCCAGCCATTGCCAGAAACCTTGTGGGAGAGAGAGCCATGATAGAAATTTGTAAGTCAAAGCAGAGATATCAAGGTTTGTGCAAGAAAGCAAGAGATCAAAAGTATAAGCCTGAAGTGCCAAAAGAATGTGGGAGTGTGGCTAGATGAAGCTGGGTGAAAGTACAGAGAGCAGTTGTGCTCCAAGTGCCATGCCTTCGATGGACTTGGCGGGCGGCAATCATCAAGATTTATAAGTAAAATAGTGGACTTCTCTACGCGGCAGCCACAGATGCTAGAAAGATAGGTAAGAAATTGGGCTCCGCTACCGCTATGAAATTTGAAAATTATAACACAAGGAGACTGTGGATAGACCTGGAAGCCGGCATCATGGATAGCTACCGACAACCCGGAAGATGTTTCAAGTAGAGTCCTTGGACTGCAAGCAACTTTGACCACCACTAAAGTTCTCCGCGCTCCTTTCATATTGGTGGATTACTCCGTCCGAGAAGCCCGTAATTAAGGGGCAGCCCCCACCCCCACTGAATCCTCTAGCAAGGTTGCTCAACGCTTGAAGGCACTTTCAACATTTCACATTGACCAGGCGTCGATGTCTGTTGTAAAATGTGCCAGGATGGCTGGTGTTGAATAATCCCCCGTCAGCCGTCCTTCCTCAACACTGAACCAACTAGAATAAAAGTGCTGCAGTTGGGAAATTGAACGATGACCCTCGCAGATGTTTGTTGCAGATCATGACATAGTTGAGTAACGTCATCGTCTTTTCCGGGGCACGTTAGATCTGATTGCTTCAAGCCTCAATACTTAATACACTCTTATTCTTGTTGATAAATCCTAATTCTATGGTAGACTTATCCCTGTGAGTATGGGAAGGCCTCGCATCTCACCATAGTAACCTCCCCGGGGCTCGCTTTTTAGCGGGTAAGTGCTGTATGCTCTGTAAAGGCGCTATAAATATAGGCAGCTTAGTGTTTTAACCTACCTACCGTCTACGATACTTTCTTTAGTTCCAAGTTAGGTTACCTTTAGTTGATAGTCCGCTGTTGGATCCAATCCTCATGGGCCCCAATAATCCCTGAAAGGTACCAAGGTGCGGCCTTCCCAGACTGAAAGGGAGATAGTATCTAGTTACGTCGCACGTACGTACAGGCAGCGGGATTGACAGACGGCTCCCGCTGGGAACCGATAATAAGCCAATAGCACACAACAATTAGCAATCCCACCAGGTTAATCCGTACCTTACGTGGAGATATTGTCAAGGTCCAGGACTTGCTTGCCTCCATCAACACGCAAAGCACTTCTTCCACCGGTTCAAAATCTCTGGGACACCATAAGTCGGCGCTTTCCGCACCCAGAGTCATCCCGGAACCTCGCGTTTGCCATCTTATCATCTTTTGCTCACGAAACCGCACACTCTATTCGTGTGTGAGAGCCGGGGTGGTATACCCTCAAAGGTAAGGTTCATCAAATATGGAGACGCCTTAATCGGTGTTTTATTAGAGCTTCTCAGCGCCAATCATCCCAATCGCTTCTCCAATCCGCCAGCCTTCTTCCCTATACTTTTCACCCTGAAAGTTTTCTGCTGATTGCCTTTCCTCTGCACATTTGCCTCATATTCATTCCTTATCCTCGCCTCTATCTTCATCATCTTCTGCTCCACCGCCACCAAAGCCCGCCGCTGCCCCTCTGGGATGCCGATCATGCTGGTAGACGTCCCCGCTCTCATCACAATCCTCTGATCCGTCGACTGGGTATCCTCCGCTGGCAATGCCTCAGCTTCCGCCAGGGTCTTCTGAGGCGTAGATGAGCTAGATGAAGCTCGAGCCGGCACTCTTTGGCGGAAGTACTGCGCACGCGAGCGATGACCAAGCGTCTTCCCGGACGGCAAACGAAGCTCATCGTCCTCGGGAACCAGTGTCAGGTCCTCCTCGCCGTCTTGACTCTCGGCGTCGCTGTCCGCGTCGCCCGCGAAATCGTAAAACTGCTCCAGCGCGTGCCCTTCGTCTTCAAGATCAACTTTGCAATGGCCTTTCGCACGCATGTGGTCTTGAACTGCGAATTTGTTGCTCTTGACGCTGCCGCAGTAGAGACATTCGTGGAAGTCTGAGAGTATTATGAACAGGTAGGTGAGAAGTGATTCCAGGTCGATGAGGTATTCGGCACTGGGAATGAAGAAACTGTGTGCATGCGACATGTGTGCCATGTTGTCATCTAAGGATGTTGCCTGGGAATTGCAGAATAAGCACTGTCGTGGGTCGAATTGTTCTTCCTCGTCCTCTTCCTCGTCCTCGGAATGGCTATCCTCGGTTTGTTTAGATGAGGGAATGTCTGTTGAAGGAGCTTCAGAAGATTTCTGGGCATGATTCCGTGATTTGACGCGGGAACGTTTTGTCACCCGCTTCGTGCCATGTTGCTGATGTGGAAGGCCCGACTCCCCATTTTGAGAAGATTCATCGCTGCTTCCGTCTTCCGTCTTTGAAAGAACAACATTTTCCTGGAATGTTGTGAGAGAGATGGGAGACAGCGAAGCAATTTTGCGCTTCAGGTTGTAAACACTAATTTTGTCAGTTATCTGCTTGTCCAGCTTGTGGGAGGCCACATACTGCCAGTCGCTTTTCATGTGCTCCCTCTTCGTATCTTTGCTATCGAATTTGGCAACGCAGGTAGTGCAAGTAACTTCGAGATCCGACACAATTGGTCCGGTTGAGCCTGCTCCGGTTGCTGCAGTTGTACCCGTTGCATCTGCCATGATGAAATTGATGAACGATTGAAGAAAATCTAATGAACTGAAGCCAAATACCGTTGGTAAATTGAATTGATTATAAGCCTCACAAGGGAAGCTGGCTTTCGGTGGAGATAGAAAGAAAAGGGTAAGTTGCTGAATTGAAATGGTTGAGATTTCGGGGTTGAACCACATTACTTGTACCCCGTAATTACTTGACAGATGACTTCCAGATAAAACCGGATCCGGAAACCGAACACCGAAGCGCAGTGCCGCTCATCACTGAGTCATAATGCGCGAAACATTGGATATCACGCTTGATTACGGCCTTGGCTGGCGGGATCCAATCATGTAATTAGTGCTTCGTTTCGTCTTCCCCGCTTCCTCGCCACGAACATATGCAGATTCAGTTGATGACTCGCTTTCGAGGCGATAATATGACTCACGGTGGCTGTACGACTTGAAACCGTCCCTGCTGGTGGGCGGGGTTCCACCAGCTGGGACCAGGTGATACCAGCTGGCAGTTCTCCGCACCTCTTACTCAAGATGTCTTGGGGATATTTGAAGTGCCAATATGCTAATATTTAATTAAGGTTCGACATTACATACCTTAGGTAGGTAGGTACAGTAGTGGATGATGTTATGCAAGACACTCTCAGATATAATCAAGACACAGAATTGGCTCTACGCTATTTTCATGGACTTTGGTTTCACACCAAAAAAGTCTGGGAAGCTTGATCACGTGTTCCAGCGATGACCGCACCCACAACAGAGCCTGACACAGCTGCAGCGGCCAATACAGATGTCGTTGCGGAACAGGCTTGATGTTTTCAAGGTATCTAATGGCCTGGAGGGGAAATTCGCCGTGTTATTTCGCGTGGCAAGTCAAACCACAGGAATTTGGTGCCGAGTGGTGCTAAGTAAGAGTATCTCGTGGCTTGAAATACACACAAACACGGACGGCGCTGGATATCTTGAAAACAGTAGCTTGAGTTGTTTTCTTTCTTTTCGCAATTCCGATACGCATTCGCTTGATAGTGCAATGCCAGGTTTTCGAGCAGAGGTACCATCATCATCCTTCTACTGCCATGAGAACAGAAGCTTAGATTCCTAAGGGGGCCCATGTCACATTGTGGGGGCAACTCATATGAAGTACACGCCGTCCTGCTTGAACCGCCGCTTCCTACTTACACTTGTCGTAGCTGCAAGACGCTCGGCGACACTGCCAGGAACTGAGTACTTGAACGCCAGAGCGTCTTCTCCGCCCCGGAAGGTTCCGGGCTTATGGGCGGAGCTGCCGGTGGGGTATGCTTGTGGACATAAACCTGTCGCTGATCACCGGAACCCAGGGTTCTGTGAATAAGGCTCAAGTGTTTGGCGATCGTATGCACCTCGCGACGTTGCTCGGGTGAAAGGGTCGGCTGGAAGGTGATACTGTGTCTTGTGGCATCATGCTGGAAGAGGCAGAGTTGGGTGTAGATCTCCAGCGTGTCCGGGTTGTTTAAGTTAAGGTCCCCTTAGCAAAGCAGTCAGCCTTTTCTGGAACTCCTAAAGGGCCGTAAGCAACACTGAGAACTTACTAATTGAAGACCCAGTCCCCTCAGTACTCATGTCGGCACGGTGCTGCGGATAGTCCTGGGTCAGAAAAGATGGCATCGTTTCCACAGCCATTCCACGCCTTTTCCGCTTCTCCATCTCAATGCGATTTCTCTCCTGCTCTGCTATCATCTTTTTATTCTCAACACGCAGTTTGCGACCCATGACTTCCACACCGTTCAACTGTTGTATTACAGTCGTCGCCTCTTCCGAGGTTGAGAAGTTGGCAAAGCCAAGACCGCGGAACACGCCACTCTCAAAGTGATAATTGAAGGCATACGGCTGGGGTAAGTGCATAGATGCCATCAATTCCACCAGGTCTTCCTTCTTACACCTGAATGCGATGTTCTTGATCACTACGGCCGTTGGTATAACATCCAGTGGTTCCTCAACATCAGGCTGCATCGGAGAGCTGCCACCGGCGTGGAGATTTCCTAAACCGAAAGGGATATTGGCGAAGTAACTCCCATGGGTCATCACCGGAAGGTTGTTTAGGCGCTGTTGACCAGTGACAAAAGACATGTATGGCCCGTTCGGAGTCCACAGGTCCATTGTCATACCATCACCAAAATGTTGCGCGATGTGCTTTGCCCGCTCGTCCCAGGTGGTACCTGGCTGTCCGCAGAAATGACAGGTGAGGTCTAGATCTGTCTTGGTGGCAGCCTCGGCCCAGGAATCCAGATCAAGCATGTCGACGAGAGCCTTACAGGTCTTCCCATGCTTGAGGCCAATGTGTTGCTTTAGTGCATCCCTGCGATAGAAACACCTGTCCGATCTTGGCTTCTCCCAGCATTTGTCGAAGTCGTGTTCGCATGCTACGGATGGTGACAGCTCTGCTGCAGCACACAGGGGACAGGAGGCGTGTGCTGCCAAGGACAGTGGACGGGGCTTGCAGATCCACACCTTCTGCGGTGCGTGCGCGGACTCCTCGTGGCGTTTCCACGTTGATGCTCGCCCAAACTCTGATCGGCAGAATGTGCACTGATATTTTGTGGGTTGGACTTTGTAGGTCCAGGCTTCCGGAATCGCGCTGCGTCTCCTATCTATCTTTGGTGGTTCTGTGCTTAAACACGGAACGGATACAGTCCTTTTCGGCGCCTGCTCCTCTGGATGGTCGAACGATTTCCTCTTTCGTCCGGAGTTCCTTATTGAGTGGATTGGCCACTTGTCAAACCAGGCATTGTCGTTGGGTTCGACATCAGTGTTTTTCTTCGTGAAGGAATTCGAGCCAGTCAAAGAACCCACACGCGAAGGGAATCGATGGTCCTGCTGAAAGAGCATGCGTCTCCCCTTTCGAGAACCAAACGAGACATAACTTGAGGCGTAAGACGCATGACTGGCCACGGAGTTGACACTGGAAACACTGGAGCCAGGGTTCGACGCCGCATCAAAAGGGATTGGGGAGAACGCAGGTGAAGGCAAGGAGACAATGTTCGCAAAGCCTCCATCGTCTGGTTGGTAGTCTCCTACATTAATCTTGCGGGGGAAATAGTCTGTATCTGACACCGGTGATCCATATTCTGGCAGGCCAATAGCCAAGCTCTCGGTCGGCGGATGTCCATCTGTCGTGGCGGATTTCAATGGAGGCTCGAGATGCGGCCCGACTGACTCGGTAACCTTATCGAGCCACGCGAAGACCCGGGACCGAACCGTCTCGCCATCTATGAAGCTGAACCTGGTGATGAGTCTGGCTGCAACAGTTGTTGTTCTTTGAATTCCACCGAGACTGTTGCTCGAGCAAGTGCCACTTGCGCTGGTTACCGCCACGAACAAGGACAACCGAGTCTGTGAGCTCTCACTCTGTGTATGCCTCACATGCCGAAGCTCTCTTGAATCGTAAACTAGAATGGACTGAGATTTTGACCGGCGAATGTTCGAGCCGTCTTTGAGTGGTTTCCTGTATACCATGGAAACGCCAAAATCGCTTTGAGCGAGCTGAATCGGCCGACACCAATCGTCCATCAGAACTGGAAGTGGTGGCTGAGCGAATGACTGCAGATGGATATCACTAGCCGGCGCAGGCTGGGACAATCGGAATAACTTGGCCAGCATCCCCTCGTTCTGAAACGATACATTCGTGGTGCTTTCAATCCGCTCTCTCTCACTGGCTGTCTGTGCCGATGGCGCCACTACGCGCTTGAGCTTTCGCTGGCGAGCCCTAGAGAACCACGAGCTAATCTGTGGGATGCTCAACCCCGTCGCCCCGGAAAGCTGTGCCTTCTCGGCCTTTGTAGGGTAGGGCGAATTGTCAGAGAGCCACTCTGTGAGGATGGCATTGTTCGCGGCACTGATTTGAGAACGGTGTCGCCTTGCCGGTGCCTGGAGAACAGATTCTGGTTCTGTGATGCTTGGGCTGTCGAGGAACATGTGGTCTCCGGCGGTGTCGTCAAATGCGAGGCCCTCCATGGTGAAATCCCGCATCTCGAAGTCTAGTTCCATGGAAGTCGTATCCTCTAAGCCTAGTAGCGAGCTGTCATACCGTCCGTTACATAGGTCACCGGACGTGGCCGAATTTAAATCAAGCAGGTCATATTCGAGTGAGAACAATTCCTCCTGATTCGCATACACATCATCGTGAATGGCCATGGGGTTCAAGTCCTGACGGCTAAGGATGGCATCTGGCTGTGGATGTGTGAGATTGTTAGGGCCTTGGTCTTTGGTCAATTGACCGTCAAGCTGTGGCGCAAGTCGAGTGGAGTGTGACCACAGATTTTGGATCAGTGATCCCCATCGCGAGGCTGCGGGTCCTCCAGCTGCACCATAGACCTCGAGACCTAGGGTGGTGGGTTTTCCAGGAACGGACGGGGCAGGCTGTCGCCTGTTGATGGTACGACGAAGCTCCTCGTTACGCTTAGCAGTCGCCATCCTTGGTGATCGTCGGCATCGACAGGCCGGAAGGTGAAGTTGGTAAATGACAGGATTTTAATCGGCTACACTTCAAATAAGAGAGATGGATATGGGTTGGCTTCCTTTGAATCTGTAGTTAGCTCGACAGCAGAATAAACTAACTAGGCCAAATCCGTTCTGGTGTTCATGGTGCAGCAACCAGCCCAATCAGGGCGCTTAGAAGGCACACAGCCACATCATCACTAAGGCACCATGATAATCAGCGCCTTGATTCTTTGCAGCACCATGAATACTTCCCACAGCAATGGAACAGGGTTCCCCTGGCACCCTGAAGACCAATTGTTCAACCATGAATTTCACAGCGCACCATGAATTCTTAACTTGAGTCCGTGCCTTGTTAAATTCCACTATTTTCCTTCCTCGCAAGAACGAAACCCGCCGAGCGGAGAGCACTCGAAACAAGCACCATGAATGCCACTGTTGGCCTTGACGTGGCTTTCTATCAGTACCTGGCAGGCTTCTTTTGATAAATACCTGCCAGAGAGAGTTCCACGGGGCTCGCTCGCAGGCAGAATAACTACCAAGTTAATAGCCCGTACTTAATTCCCATACAAATTCCCAGTTGTCTCACCCCGGAAACTCTGAACTTTTAGCCACACCACCAGCCACACCACCAGCCACACATACACTACCCTGCAACCTTTCACACTCGCTCGCAGCATGGCGGACTCGCCCTCGCTTTCATCGGATGTCATTGTCAATATTGTATTCGGGACCGTTGCTTCTTTGCTTGCCATCTGTGGGATTATCGCGACAGTGTGGCTCACAGGCAGATGCCGTCGCGTCCAGCCACATCATCCAGGTACGACCTACCACTCTCGTCCGACGCGACCCCTGAAGTCCAGTGAAGTTCTGAAATGCGGCACTCGGTCGATCTGTCCCCTGGCTAATTGCTAATAATTAGCCAACCTAGAGAGTCTGGGCTTCCGAAGAAGGCAGGCATTCGTGCTTTCACGCTTCGACAGCATTCAATGGGCCGATGACGACATCGAGTCCTTGAAACTACAAATGTATGCATCGGAGCAGGCAGGTTCTGTGCAATTCCCAACAGCTACATCAGGACGATCTTTGGGCGTGACTATTTGCCGAGATTTCGAGGACTTATGGGGCATTGCCTAACGTCTCGTCCCTGCGATGGTCAGGCGGCTGCACTTGAGAGCAAAGCAGGGATCTGGTCCGATTTAAACTTCAATGTCAATAATATTATAGCGCTACATAGACTATCTTTTAAAAAGATTATAGCAGTTGGAGGCCTACAAGTACGGCGAGTATAGAAGGCTGTTAATTGGCATCCCGCCTCGCATCCCGTTCTTGATGCTTGTTGACTCGTATGGTAGTACCCCGAATAACAGCAGTTTCTGCTTGTCCAGCTTGTTCCCAGGCCACTCATTACCATCATTTTCCATGTGCTCTCTCTTCGCGCCCTTGCTATCAAACTTAGTTACACAGGTGGTGCGAGTAGCTTCAAGATCCGTCATAATTGGTCCGGTTGAGCCTGCTCCGGTTTCTGCAGTTGTACACATTGCATCTGCCATAATAAACGATTTGAAGAAAAGCCATGAATAAAATCCAAATGCTGTTGACATCTTGAATTGATTTGCAAGCCTCACAAGGCGGGCTGGCTTTTAGTGCAGGCAGAAAGAAAAGGGTATGTTGCTGTAGTTGTAAATGGTTGAGATGCCAAGGGTGTCTTGGGTGATTTTGAATTGTCAACCTGCAACATTCAATTACGGTACAATGTTACATACCTTACGTAAGTACATAGGTACAGGGGTGGATTACATTGCGCAAGACACGCTCAGATAAAATTAAGAGAAGGAAACCCATGTCCAAGTGGCCTCATTCACTACGTCAATGGTCATCCCAAGAATGATGAATCGAGGCTTCTTGGGTAACTGCGTCATAGCGCGACGATTTGGTCAACGGTGGTATTTCCAAAGTCATATAGACGGCCTTATATTTCAACTAAGAGTAGCCGAAGAGGATTACGCTCTATTTCGCCAAGTAAATGACACGTTGTGGCTCCACGACAAGTCTTTTTGTGAATAACTTGCGGGGGCTGGAGTGCATTCATCACGGATTATCTTGACATGCATCGCACATCGCTTAACTACAGAATATCTCCCGGTTTATATTAGTTTGGTTAGACTGACAAGATAGAATGCCTCTCTCGAACACCATGCGGTCCTCCTTACATAGGAAGCGGCGGGCCTTTAGAGATGGTGGTTCCTGGAGGACTGGTACCAATGCAGACATAGAAACCAGAGAACAAAGAGCCGCACTCGGGCCCAAGCCCCGGATTCCACGATTGAAACGTGCTAGGTGGTCGTGTAAGCAAGCTTTCTATCTTACTCGAAGACCTTACACAGCCAAACGTGTTGACTCACCTAAGCGAAGCTCCAATGGCACTGGAAATGTCCCAGCAGGTATCGCCGGCCCGGACGAGGTAGTACCGCTTGCAAGACGAGGAAATTCCACCCTGCGTACTTAATTAAGCCTGCTCCTTATTTTAAACGGGGAATTGCCATCGCATAGTGAGCGAAGTGAAGGAAGAAACAACCAAGCAAAAGCAATCAAGCAGCGGGTAAGTTCGGTACGTACTTGAACAGGCTGCGGCGTGGGGTTTACTGGCGGTCCAGCTGTGACAGTCGTGGGGGCCGCGCCACCCGTCGCCAAGCAGATATAATATCCGGCTAGGAGAGAGGCGCACTCATTGATGGCTGGGTTAAGCGAATAGAGTGTCGTGAGCGAGATGCCTGCCGCCTGGCTGATATCCCAACAGGTGTCACCTTGTCGGACGAGGTAGAACGACGAGCAGCCAGAAGACATGTTGGTCTGTACGGGGAACTCACGGGTTAGAAATCGATATTGAATAGATGGAGATGAAGCTGCCAGAGGAGACGCTTGGGAAAAGCTTACCTGGGTGGGAGTGGGTGTAGGCCATGTCACTCGCGAGGTCGTTGTCACTTGCGAAATCGTCGTTGCCACCCGTGAAGTCACCGACGTCGTCGTAGTCGCTCGTGAAGTTACCGAAGTCGTCGTTGTCGCTCGTGAAATCGTTGTCACGCTGACTAGAGACGATGCGCCACTCGTGCGTGTCGAAGAAGATTTGGTCGGAGAGACAGAGCCTATTGAAGAGGACGACACCGGAAGCCCCACGCCATCCCCACTGACGCAGACGAAGTAGTTGGCCTTGAGCCCGCTGCAGTCTGCCTGTAGCGCGGGATTATAGCTCTTTAGTTGCGTTTCCGTGATATCGTTGGCCGTCGCGATCGTGGCGCATGTATCAGTGCTATGGTAGTTGTTCAGTAGCTATTCCTCTCCAGCAAAATTTTCTCGCTTCGTCCCGTTGTATCTTCGGTAAAGAAGAAAGGTATGGTGTAAGTTATGGGGTGTGGAAGAGATCGACTGGGCCAAGGAAAACAGGGTCAAGGGATCGGAGGATAGATGAAAAAATTAAACCCATGAAAAGGACACAAAAGTTTTGAGATACACATACCCTGCGACAAACCAATACCGGAAGCATTGCGCTATAGTGCCAGGTTGCTGCGGCTGAGGCCCGGTGCCGGAAGGGGGCGGCGTCTGGATGGGTGCAATGGTGGAGGCCGGGTTTGCGATGCAGTATAGGTAGTCAGGCGTCAGGGTGGCCGGAGGGGCGCAGTTGATACCAGTGTTCCAGGCTTTGAGGTCCGCAATAGCGATATCTATATTATTATGCAGCGTATCGCATGTTGCGTTCTATAACCTAGTTAGCTGGTATATCGTATAGTTTGTTGTAACCTCTGTTGCAGTATT
This sequence comes from Reticulascus tulasneorum, assembly GCA_001557505.1. Taxonomy (NCBI): domain Eukaryota; kingdom Fungi; phylum Ascomycota; class Sordariomycetes; order Glomerellales; family Reticulascaceae; genus Reticulascus; species Reticulascus tulasneorum. The sequence continues at coordinate 887,583 of LSAX01000012.1, read as the reverse complement.
GTTAAGCCGCGAAGCGCTCTCTTCCTCGCTTCACGTAGAAGAGAGAAAGCAAATAGATAGAGAATGAATCAGGGCGAGGACAATAAAAGAAGAAGAAGAAGAAGAAGAAAAAGAAGAAGTGGAAGATATAAAAAGAAATAGGATACTATAGAACTTACCAGCGGGGCAGGAAACAACACGGGGCAAGGCGTGGCGGCGCCGCTGAAAGTCGTCCTAAGGGCAATAAGAGCACTTGTGTTCCACGCAGTAGTAGGCAAGCCGGTGGCACCGGGCTCGATGGTGAACTGAGATGTCGCGTTAGGCAGTGCCCTATAGTCGGTCGGCACCATAACACAGTAGTAGTAATTGACTAGCAAGCCGTCACAGTCACTCCCTACCGCCGGGTTCCAAGTAAAGCTAAAATCTTGACGTCAGTCGTACCGCCAAACAACATACTATCTGAATATAGGACCGGGGGAAGGTTAAGAAGTAGATAGAATACTTACAATTCTTGCTCGGTTATCTGATGTGAGTATCGGTGATGGATAGACAGACAAGTATCCATTCTATCAGCCTGATAGTACTGCTGACCTTTGATTAGGCGGAAATCATTAGCAGGAATCTCCCTAAGATGAAACCTCATGGTAGTAAGTCGGACCTACAGTTTGTGGGAATGCCTTCCTGGACAGGCTTAGGCGGGAAATCTGTCGATGTAGGTCTCGGACCCCAACTGACGTGCGTGCCATCACTGACGTAAGAGTAGGGCGCCGTGTTGGTGCCGATACTGGATAACGACGAGGTAGTGGAACAAGCCGCAGAACTGCTGCCGATACCGACACAGTACGAGTAGCCGACGTAGAAGTTAATTCTGCAATCCCGGCTGACCTCGGGGTTCCACGCGAAGAATTCGGTAGTAGAAATACGGAAGCGAGCCATGACCGACCCACATGTGTCAGCGGCAAGCAGCTTGTAGAAAGCATTACACCGGCAGGGGATACCCGGAAAAGTGGGACTCGCCGGAGTAGGTCCCGCCGTGGTTACTGGCGGGGTACTCGTCGTAGAAGTTGTGGAAGTTGACCGCTTGGATGTTATGGTCGCCGGGCAGGTGGATGCGCCTGTTACTCCGACGCAGTAGGCTTGGCCGAGCCAGAAATTAGTACTGCAATCTGAGCTGACTGTAGGGTTCCACTGGATGAATTGCGCACTCGAAATGCCGAATCTAGAGGCCACATTTGCACACGAGTCGCCCGCCTTGACCGTATAAAATTTATTACACTGGCAGGGCATACCGGTAAACGTAGGTCCTGCGGGCGTTGGGTCGCCAGCAGCCCCAGAGGACATCGATGTCTGAACAGGGATAGAAGTAGGCGGACATGTCGAAGCACCGGATATACCGACGCAGTAAGAGCTCCCGAGCCAGAAATTAATGCCGCAATCGGCGCTGATAGCCGGGTTCCACTTCAGAAACTGGGCGGTAGTGATGCCGAACTTGCTAGCAACGGAGGCGCAGTTGTCCCCCGACGCGATTGTGTAGTACTTGTTACATTGGCAAGGCGAGCCCGTGAAGGTCGGCCCGGCAGGGGTAGTAGCGGCGGGAGGTCCAACGTGGACGCAGTAGGCGTAACCCGCCCAGAAGTTCTGGCTGCAGTCGGCACTGACAGCCGGGTTCCAGGCTAGGAACTGGGTAACTGAAATACCGAAACTGGAGGCTACTTTCGCACACGTGTCGCTCGCGACGATGTTATACCACACACTGCACCCTGGCGCTATGCCTGTCTGCTGGGGCGCCGTCGGTGATGTCCAGCTGGCCACCTGGCGCGCTTTAACCTGGCGTGCCTCAACCTGGGGAGCGGCAATATTGGCGAGGTAATCTGGTTGGACATCACTGGCAGTGGCAACAGTGACGACTAAGGCTAGTAGTGATAGCAGAAACGACCGCATCTTGTTCTAGATTTGGGCCTGGCGAGATGAAGTGGGAATGGAAAGAAGGGAGGGAGAAGATCAGAGACGGTGGGAGAAAGAGAGAGTGAGGGTAAGAAGTGCAGGGAAATATTGCTCGCCTGAGGCTGAGGGCATAACGATAGTTGGAAGAGCACGAGGGGTTTGCCGGATTCGGAACGGGCACGAGATGATTTTTCTTGAAGCCAACTTCGCCAACTTACACATTTACATGCCAGACAGTGTCGTCTGATATTGTTCTGACTAGGTTAGTACCCTAGTGGCATGCCTATCTAGGGCGATGCGGGCGGCCGTCTGCTTGCTTAGGTAGACCGCAGATTCCCGAACGCCCCTTTTAGATCTCACAGGGAACGAGATTGGAGTGGTGGTAGTGTATAGAACGCCCCGGGGTGGTTGTCATAACGCAGGGGTCTTCGCTCCAACACACCCGGCGTCAGCGCAGAAGGAATAGCATCTTACACTTGGCATGCCATATGCATGTAAGCCGGGTGTCAATATTCCAGTGAAGGCGCCCGTCTCTCTCACCGGCGTTCGACGCTTTGTTCAGCGTAGCCCGACATCAGTGTACTGTCGCAGCCAGTGCATCAGAGTAAAAAAAGATTTATTTGACAATCTGCGTCTTGTAGGTAACCAAGTTGTGAGAATTTGCTAATCTGAAAGAACTGCTGGCTTCTACACGTGCATCTGTCTGTCTATAAAAATCTAGAACGATATGGACCCGAATATCCCCCCGGGCGCGAGCATACGGCGCCTGATATTAGCGCGTGCCTCGGCGGCATCCTGTCTTAGGAAGGCGTGGCGTCCAGCTCCCCGATTCGAACTCAGACTTCGCTGCTTGCGTCGGGTAAAAAAGCATTTTATCGCCAAGCCGGTGTCGCTGTTCTCCCAGATGGAGTGGTAGTTGCTCGCGGCGGTGTAGTAGGGCGGTGACAGTGTAACCAGCCCTGAGGCAGGACTCATCCTAATCGCGCCCAGGACATCAGCATCCGATGGCGGCCAGTTATAGACATCGGGCTCGTTTAAAGGCCCCACGAGGAGTCTCGGGTTGGCCGGGTCTACGCCAATAGGGTCAACTAGTTCATAGACGCTCAGTTCCGGCTCGGGGTCGATTGTTGGGACAGCGCCAGCACGGGAAGTGTAGAGCATGATGGACCTTAAATCGGGGGTTTCGCTGCTTCTCAACCAGTAGGACCCTCCTGGTGCCGGCATCCAATGAATGTTGGACATGATAAAAGAACTTAAGCCGTCGAACGCAAAGCACGGGTTCGTGATTGCCCCTAAGGCCGAGTCACAAACGCTGTCCATGTAGGTGAACAATTCTGCTTCTCCCAACCCCAACCATACAGCTGTTCCAGCGGCGCACGTAGCCCAATCATTGAGATTATGGCAGTTGAATTGGAACATATTCCTGTCCGCAACCCCCCCGTGATTTCTTGCCCATGCCATCGGATGCTGCTGCTCATGGTAAAGCCCAAAAATACTTTCTCTCGTTAGCAACTGATCCAGCAACTCACTCGCTTCGCTTGTGAAATAAAATAAAAGGTTACGACGGGAAACATTTCAAGAGGGTGAAGGCATGCAAAAGAGGGAGAGAATGAGACCTACTGGCCGAGTTCATGGGCAAAAGTGCGAACTCTGATCGTGTTTTGAGAGCGATGATTGTCGGACATCGGACGGAAATATTCAAATCGCTGTGCCATGAGCACGCTGCCACTGAGCCAATTACCCAGGGAAGCGCTCATCGCTTGCTTTAAATTGTCATGCTGTTGCACCCAGAGGTAGTTGACCGTCGGGCCTGTGACACCTGCTGCAGCGCATTCGGCGGCTGAGAAAAATCTGAAGGAGAACGTCCTCTCACTCAGGCCCGCGCAGTACCACTGGTCCATGCCTTGCTCCAGAGAGATCCTTAACTGGAGCCTCCCCAACTCTGGAATTGTTGGGTTTATGCACACGTTGATCACTCCACCTGGCCACATCATGCCGTTGTGGTTGGTGATGCCGGTGTTGAATTGGTTTGCGCCATCCCCGGGTACAATGCCTGTATAGCGCTTGGAGAGCTGCACCGGGTTCGAGACGTTGCGCAGGAAGCCCTCGGGGAGCTCCATGATGGATCCAGGCGGGGGGCAACCGCCCACAAGGCTCGCGAGGCCGAGGAGGACCGCCGTCTGGAGGCCGAAGCGGCCCTGATGATGAGGGATCTGCATGACCGCGAAAGTAAGAGCTGATATTGCTCTGTCAAATGCAGAGAGACAAGAAGGCGTGTGTGAAATTGAGGCCAAAGGAGCGTGCGAGGCGAGGAAAGAAACTCCTCGCGTGGGGATGGGGCAGGAGATAGTCTCTAATGAAAGTTGAGCTCTACGGTTTGGCGTTACTGATGGGTGTGGGGTCTGAGTTTGGCAATTGACTATTCTACCCGGGCCCCAACGGCCACTACGTACTTCCCTGCGATGAAGGCGTTGAACAGTCGGGGCTTGGCGGCGCTATTTGTGTCGTGCCGCAAAGGTCGTGAACCTGGTAACTAAGACAAAGTAACCCCGGGATTAATTAAAGAATAGCAGGGGTTGGAGGTGTGAGTGCCTTGATACACTCAAGGGGGTGTGCACATCCGCAGCCTGCTGGCACCATGGCGGAGGGCGCCTTGAAACCATACACACCAATTGTGGCATGGCTTCGTCGTGCAAATGGTGACCATGTAACCTAACATCCAGCCATGTATGTGAAAGGTGGCGATAGGCCCCCGCTGTCAGGTGGATATAGGCTGATATAAGCTTACACGTAGTGGCCGAGCAGTCATGAAGAGGGTCGCAGTTTTTGTAGATGCTCGGCGCCCCAGGAAGACTAACTGCCTTAGATCACACCTGTGTACCGCACGCACTTTATACTATGCCTCATTCGGCCCCAGCGGCTAACTTGAGTATGCGGTCCTTTTTCTGGTGATTGAAGCGGCCGCGAAGAAAAGCGGCCACCGGAAAAGAACCGATTACAAGTCATTGGCTCGGTTTGCCGGTCGGGGCATGGCGGGCGAATATTGTCTCCTGCATTCTAGTCAGATTGGCAGGCAAGAAGCTTCGGATGTGGATCTGAATCGGGGAAGGCAGTTGACGGGGTGTACGAGGCTTTGTACAATATGACCAAAAGCACTACATCGACACATTACGGCATATCTCGGGAAGTGCCAACTTGATATTCTATGGCATGATTCTACTGACAATAGCGTGTGTAGTGATAACTGGTACACTCTTAAATTCGTTACTCTTCAAAAGTCCGGAATAGGACTTGTAGAGAAAGACAGCGCAACTACCCCCGTGCGTCATCATACAGTTATCATATCTTAACTGCCCGTAGCAAAATAGGTCACGGCACTATTATATGTATATATCCTGTAACGGCTGGGCCGCTAGGACTGTCGGCACCGGCCTTGCAACCGCCCCCAGTCCCATCGCGCGAGATAGTTCATTGGTAGAAGTGAAGGTGCTGTCATCGAGGTCCACCGCCCAAACCATAACCCTGAACGTGTAGATCGTCAGCTTTTTCCAATCACTATACGATATGTGGTATACTTACCCCCCTATACACCGGCTATTAGCGTAGCGCACTTTCATCTCGAACGTTGGCAGATCGTCGTACGAGATCCATTGGTTGGTGTCCCAGGTGACGATCTCGACGGCCGCCACGGGGTCCAGCGTCACCTGTGCCCCGCCCGCCTTAATGATACGTCGCACCTCCGCTGCCGAAAGCGTGCCGCTATTGTTGGTACATGGCCCAGGTTTCTGGTAGACAGTGTCAGTAAGCAGGCCCGGCTGGGGCTCCCTCTAGATCGTAATCGTCGCGTTTTACACCCTCTGTCTCTTGACGGAGTACAAGACACATGAGGGAAGACACTGAGCGTAGAGAGGACTAATGCAAGACAACGGGCAAAAATGATAGGAACGCGGACAAAGAAAACAACAAAACGTACCGCCTCTCCGGAGAACGGACACCCGGTCGACAAGCAGTTAGGGTTCGACATCGTGAAGCCTGGGTAAAGTTAGTTTAGTTACGCCTGCTTCTTTCTATTTGTCCAGACTCATTTCTTTCAATCCAAACTTACTCCTCCCGTAAAACCCCAGGCCCATAACAAGCTGGCCTGGGTCGATATTATTACGCCAGAACAGGTCGAACGTCAGGACGATCTCAGTTAGGTTAGTGTGACCGAGCGCGACGGCGCCGATCCACGGTGACTTGCCGTCCCACGCGCCGTGCAGGTCGTACGTCATAACGTTAATCCAGTCGACCGACCGTGCAAGGCCCTGCAGGTCGAAGTGTTGGAGGTACCAGTACGATGAGGGCTATAACACTCTAAATCAGCTACCTATCGCTATCCGCAGGGTGTCACTAAACATTGCCCATGACATATGCTTACCACAGTAATGGTCAGTTCGAACTGGCGGCCGCTGCTGTTAAGTCGGGACCGAAGTTGCGCCATCCAGGACACGAAGTTTCACGTAGTCATCCGGGACGCCGCCACGGTCGTCGGCACCGGGGTATTCCCTAGACGAAATCAGCGGACAAGAAAAAATATTAGATAGAGAAGCGTCTACCAGTCAAGATCTACTCCATCAAGGTCGTATTTGGACATAAAGGTGATAATCGAGCTGGCAAAGATCTCACGCGCGCTCGCTGAGCTGGCCAGCTTCGAAAAGGTGAATCGTGTTGGGCCAGGGTCGTTGAAAGTCCATCCGCCGATGCTGATAAACACACGTAAGTTCGGGTCCGCCGCCTTTAATTGCGAGACCTGCATCGTAATGTCATTGGGGACGCCGGCCATCGGCACCACGCGGAAGGTCCGGGGATCGATGGAGGCGAAGGCTACGTTAATGTGCGTGTAAAATCCTAGTGGTATCTGGTTTGGCAGCATTACTAGAAAGAAACTCTCGGTTAGCAGAGTTGGTATGAATCGCCGGCATCTTCACAGTCTGTCCTCTTGCCCCCGATTCGCCTCACTTGATTCATTATTCCTCTCCCCTCCACTTCGCTTTAAGGAGCCAAAAAGAAGAGGCATGGAATAGAACTTGCGAGTCGGGCGAGGGAAGAAGGAAAAGTGGGAACAGTCGCTTCACAGGCTGGCTTCGTCCAAATATACAAAGCAGGCGAGCACTTACCGTCGCACGGGTGTCCAACCGACCAGCCCTCGTAGTAACCAATTCTTCGCTTCCGCGTCGTCCCGCTATTATCACCACACGATGGTTGGGGGACGGTCTGGCCACGGCAAAACTCGGCAGTCGTTCCTAGTACCTTGTCAATACAAGGTGGTTTAACCATGGCACACAGAAGTAACTCTCACCGCAGAATCCAAAAGGGCTACAGCACACATTAAGCGGGCACTTCTGCCTCGCAAAGTACTGAGAGTCCCAGTCGCCTGGGTTGCAGTCTGCTTTGAAGTCGCAGTTGTTGATGCAGCTTTTAGGGGTGCAAAATTGGGGACCTATAGTCAAGCACGAACAGCACATCAGCTCCAATCCTTCATTGCTCGCAAGAGAAACCACCCCTAGTCAAAATTCGTACCTGTTCCACAGATGTAGCTGAGTGCTGCGTTAGCTTGTCCTCTAGAAACACGGAGGAAATCAAAAATGCTCTATGATCTCAATGGGCACTCACGCATTGTTCGCGATTCCGCCGTTGCCGCAGCAGCCTACCTCGCACGGATTTGAGGCACTGCATGAGGTAGTACCGTCGTTGTTTTGCTGGCGAGCGACGAGGGCGGCATCGGGCGTCGAGTAGTAGCTGCGATCATGGTTGGTGCCGAAGATGCTTCCACTATCGGAAGAGGCCACCCTGACGGTGCTATCAACAGCAGCAGCCGAGGAACCATTGCAGAGGCTTAGGAGGACCACGGCCGCCCAGGAAACTAACCGCATGACAGCCATCACTGCAGTAAAGTAATCGGCTTGACGATGTCGGGAGACAAAAATGAAGCAAGAGACAACAGGGACAACCGAACGTCGTCTCAAAGTGAAGAAATGGAACGGGAGGAAGACTAGTTGCGAAGTTCGGATGGGTTGGTGTGTAGATGGGTTATGGACTTGGACGCCCCGAATATCCTTCTTGCAAGGGGGAAGGACTAGATGTCATCATGACAGTTAAAATGACATGCATGCAGAATATGCCTCTGATAACATGAACCATCACCCTCTTGGCTAGAGGTGGAGCAATAGACGAAGGTCAACCATACTCTCACGTAAGTTATCACAACCCCGCCATGTCTACATGCCAATTGAACACATTCCGAGTTACCCTGAACACCGGATTGGCGTGAAGTGGGTAGGCAGACGGTGGAGGGCGGGTGTAAAGACGGGCCAGGAACCACGGGGCAACGGGTAAAGGCACTTCGGACCACATGGCTTACGGCAGCTTTGATGGGTGGGAATGGAAGGCTGGTGTACTACGTAGTACAAGGGTTTCCAGGGGTCATGTAGGGTTTAAGGGAACTTAGATGGAAGAGGTACACCAATCAGTGCATGGATAAAAATAGTGGTCCAAAGGATTACTACCTTACCGTATACGCCATCGGAAAAGTCAACGCTGCAGAGGCTCCGCGCAGAGCCCGCCCAGGGCCGGCCAACTACCACCCCACAGCAGACGTCGGACCAAGCCGCCTTCCAGACCCTCGGGAGCTCTATGAACACGCCCACCTCCACCCGCCTCTTGGCGCCCCTAGCATACTCCGGACACGCCCCTGCCAGGGCCGAGGCCTGGATTGGTGCCAGCGGAAAACTCCCACATGGTTCCCGGAAATCAAGCACACGATCATGGCAGCCCGTGCATTATTAGTCCTATTGGTACAGTAAGCCGTCGGATCTACTGATTGCAACGCAGTGCAAAAAGACAATCCAATTTTGTAGATTCTGCGTTATCCTTTATACGGCATTAATTTAACATAAGCACAGCCTTGTGATAATATCGGACTCGATATAAAGTGGTTCGGCGGAGGGGGCGGATACACGACGAACTTGGCATGGACTTTCGACATGGCTGTCTCGACCTGCACGAAAAAGCCCCGAATTAGAAGTGTACCTACTGTCGGTATTATTTGACTTGTGCAGCTTCATTGCTTGGTTTCTGACAACAACGGAGTGCTGGTCTTACACCCTATCTTGTCTTCAGAGCCATTTGCCAAGTATTCGTCAGACGATATGGGCTGCGACTTGCCTCCTTTAGCCCCATATCACCAAGTCCCCGCATGAGATGTTGGCGGATGAATATCTCGTGAGAACTATAGACAAGATCCCAGCATCGACACCTCAAGGCGTTCTCATGATCAGCTCCTTGGAGGCAGCACCTTATATTGCAACTGGGTTTTTTAGCTCTCACCAACAGGGGCAAGACTCAGTCCGCCTATCTCCTTCCTCTCAGTGAATCTACTCTTCCTTCTCGCCCTCCCCGCCTTCCTTTCCCCTCTTCATTCATTCTCTCATCTTCTTTCCCAGCCTCTGAGCAGAGCCTTAGAGCGCTCTTCTCTCACGGTAACTCAACAGCCCATGCTCAATCGAAACTACTCACTCCTTACTACCAGTAGTGCTACATCATGACTGGTTATCTCTCTTGGCTCGTGTGGAGGCTCAGCCTTCTTCTTACGTTTATTAGCTACACCTACTCGCAGCAGGACTATGATGATTTCACCTGGGTCAAGAGGTTAGCCATCTTAGGAGACAGCTATACGGCCGGCATAGGTTCTGGAAGCGTTATCGACACGACTTGCAGTCGCTACGACGGCTCGTGGGCTGTCATGATGTCACGCCGGTTCTCTGCCCTGCAGCAAACGTATAACTATGCCTGCTCAGGGGATAAGACGCCCGACATCCTACAGCAGATCCACCGACTGCCTGGAGACCTGGATCTAGCTGTTATGACTGCCGGTGGAAACGACCTATGCCTAGTGAGTTTCTTTTTGCCTTTTCTTTCTTCTCTGTGTGTTCGATCTTATCACTCATCGTTACTCCCAAGCTAAGAGAGGAAGAAAAGAGGTTAAAAAAAAGAAGATGAATAGAATATACTGACCTGAGTCGTAGAACAGTCTTCTCTTGCATTGCATTCTCTCCCCCGGTGCCACCGAACAGGGTTGCAGCGAGGTAATTCGGCTAGCACAGTCAGGACTTGATACATACTTCGAGGAGAACGTGCGGACGCTAATTGATGAGCTGATCCCGAAGATGCGGCCTAACGGCATCATCTTATTACTATCGTACGCGCAATTCTTTGACGCCGAAACAGACCACTGCACACGCGAGGACTGGACGATTGCCCCGCCAGAGAGCCAGCTGCCATTGTCACGCGGGTTACGGGCCACATTGAACGACTTAGTGATCCAGACAAACGGCGCCATCTCTAGCGCTGTCGAACGTATGGCCTTGCAGACTCACGTCAAGATCGGCTTCGCTAACTGGGATGCCTGGCCTGCCATCGTCAAGGGCCGGTTCTGCGAGGAGGGTCAAGACCCCAACCCTTTCAACCATGGCGCTACCACCCGCGAACTCCAGTTCTTCAAGCTCAACACCAACGTAATTCCCGAGAACTTATTCTTAAGGAAGAAACGCAGCATCGATGAAATGGAAGAAGACCATGGCGAAGTAAAGTTCGAGATGCAAAGGCAAAAGGACGCTAGAGAGTTAGCCGCTTTTGTCGCTAACGAAACCGCGAGGGCGGTGCTACCCCTAAAGCCGCGCGCCATCACGCAACCTAACTGTCCCTCAGGGAGCATGAGTGTCCCCGACAGGTATGGCAAGATGTTCCACCCGACGCTGCTGGGACACACGACAATGATGACATATGGCCTCAACGAAATCCGGATCCTACGGGCCCAGCAGCTCGGCGTGCCAGGTCCCGGCTGCCAGGCAGACGAGCCGACTTGTGTGGGCCTGCCAAGTTCGTACCGACCATACGCATCGTGGTTCTCCGTCAAGGATCGTATTGTACCATTCTGCGAAGCGGTTGGTCTGGCTGTCTCCCGGGGACAGGGCGGCACACCGTTTTCGATGCTCGTTGAATCGTATGGTAACACCCCAGATAATGTCCGGCTTGGGGCCGTATACGCGCATTCGACGCGCCCTACGGCGGCGAGTTGGAAAACGTCTGAGTGTATCGAGTCCTTTACCAACATGAATCAGCAGTGCATCACCCCCGGCAATCCCTTAAAGTGGGTATTTGGTGGCTCATTCCGCGTCCATGATTGGACCTATAGCGTCATTCCGCTTGCAACTGGTCGCCTCTGGCCTCCAGCCAAGCGGACGGCAGCCGAAGTTCATGGAATTCTCAAGTCTGGGTCTAGTGCAGTCTCTTACACCGTCAAGGGCACAGGATTTGCCACGTGGGACTCCGGCCAGACATCGCTGCTCGCAAATTTTACCCACTGCGACGGTGACCATACCCCCGTGCAGTGGGGATTTAAGTACCTCAGTCCACCGCGTGATGGCTTCGAGTGGGAGTCCTTTATTCAGACTGGCGACTCATCCCAGATCGACTGCATGAGCAGCGGCTCGGTCATCAGATACTCCGGTGGGCCCATCGGCGTTCGCGTCACCTGGAAAACGCAGCCAGAATCGTGGGATCTCGTCTGCACGTTTCCTGGTCTGGACATCGACAAACTGAACTGCCGCGCCGACTGCTGCGGCTTTGTACCTTGTGGCGCTTGGTGTAATGCGAACTGCGGAGGTTTAGTATGTAAATGAGAGTGCACGACGCGGGGATAGCTACGGCTGAGGGTGTCAAGAACGTACAATCTCCTTATCCCATTACATGTCGATGACCTGGCATCTAGCTTTTTTTTTATTTAGTAATTGGGGTCTCACCTCCAGCTCTCCTTCGTGCTGTTGTAGACACCCTCTTTTCATCACCTTGCCACTTTCTCACTTTGTCCGCACGTCCTTGCCGGGTATGGTCATGATACTACATGTCGGATACTTCATAGAGAATGCGCCTGCCGCTTTGGGCTATGGGACATGTAAATCCCGATAGTCCTCCAGAGTTATAATTTGGTCTTTTGCGTTAGTGAAGTAACTGTGATTATCCATTTCGGCTAGCTTGAGCAAAAGGATTCTAGTGCCTCACTTTTCAACGGTTGTTTATCTATCAGAGCGACACGAACAAACTTCTAATTTATGCCTATGCTGTGGCTTGGACAACTCGAAGCTCACGGGGGTAGGTCCACAAACGGCAGAAAGATTGAAAGTCGAGCTCGCCGCTTTCATGCCCAGTGTTGTAAGTGATAACTAGAATCATAACTCCAGCATTGGTCCCCTCCCGTCCCCCACTGCAATCTTCAGTAACACCTCTGCCTGTGAATGCGCCATGTATCAAGATGACCTCAATTTCATGTTCACAAGCAACGTAGCCTTTCCTTCGCGCCCAAATGGACGTGTCATAAAGGACCCATTCGGAGATGAGCTAAACATCGCTACTGCCTGATCCAAGAGGCGGAGCGGGAGCTGGGGCTGAGGTTGGAAGGGTCGCTCCTCGGAAGCAGCCTTGGTTATCATTACGATTCCCAGGGGTTTAAACTTCCTCCAGTATAATAAAGATCAGACCGTCTTGAGCCGAGGCCTCACGTGTTCACTACATCGTCAGCGAGCTAATTAAGTTTACGTACCCGCGTAGATATGGCTAGCTCATTATGACACTACGAACCCTGTTAAGCGAGTCGTCTAAGCAATATGCAGAGTTCCTCAGCCTCGTAACTGCAAAGTGCTACCGATCTAGGTCCAGAAAAGTTCCGTGTTGTTTAATGTAAAGCGGTGGGAGCGGGGACAGCTGACACCACAATCTGACTGGGCAGATTTGAAAACCCCCAAGAATTTTCCAGTTTCCCGGTTTTCCGATGCCCGGTTGATGGTAGGCACCTTTCTGATCTAGCATGATCCGTCCTTTTTACGTCTCGGGCAAGAGCTTTCTCACGTCAGACACTCTTAGACTGAGGCGTAAGTTTGGACACGAACTCTCGAACTACCCGATTCAGGTCCTCAACTGCATGGAATAAGGTCAAATCCAACGCATTGAGTCAACGGGGTCTCTCTCCTACGCGGTAGCCTGCAACTGTAATGACGATTACGCCTCCATAAGTTCACCAACAGACCAGAGCTCCGAGTTTGGGCAAGTCGGCAACCCACAAATCGGAGACAGGGGCAGCGCTTATGTGGATATGCTGCGGTGAGCACAAACATCCCATGCGGCCGACCCATTACACTTTTGCGAGAGTACGGCGACAAAAACGATGCAACTATGATCTCCCTGGACGTAAACGGTATGACTAAGATGGCAAGTATCCAATGTCCACAAGGAAGCGGGTTGGGTCGCGAATGGGGTTCGTTGCCCTGGGACGGACACATATATATGGTTGTGTTCTCTCCCTAGGCTATGCACTGTCCAGATAAGACCAGACACCCCGCGCAAGAAGAAAAAGTTTAGTGAGATTAAATCATCTAAAATGCTTAATTTAAAGCTTGTTGCCACTGCAGCTCTCCTCTTTCAGGCCGCCTTTGCCGTTCCGACCGAGATGGAAGCCGATAAGACGGCTTTGGCTAAGCTTGCCAAAAGAGGTGAGGGTATCCACCTCTTTAACTGCAGACCATATGGTGCCGCTGGGTCTGGTCAGACCTGGCTCTCGATTGCGGTAGTAAGTTGACCTACTGATGGTATATTCGTCTGAAAAATACTGATGTCTGTCTTCCATTCGAACAGTACTGCGCGAACGATGAGGATTGCAGCAGAATTGGCCAAACTCCCCCGTCTAACGATGTCTGTATTGTGGGGCGGTCAAATGTTGAAGAGCGATATCATATCTGGGAAGGCTCCGGTCAGTCGTGTACGTTCCCCGGCGGCGTGACCTTCAGCTGGAATATCCCGTCCGATGCGCAAACCAAGCCTGATTATTCTCCAATTGGGTAAGTCTTTCCAAAGCCTTTCTTAATCTTTTCCACAACCTCTACCACACACCCAAAAGTCACTTTACTTCAGAGGGCGAAATGGAACTGTAGGGTTTCTCAAAAGCTACCTTACTGCCACTGACGTATCTGGTTGCTTAGATCTGGATCAAACGGATTCCGGAGCTTTGCTGGTTTCAAGGATAACAAGGACAACGGGCGGTCCTACGACAATCACAGTTGCCAAAAGATTTACTACTACATCTAAGTGTTCAATTTCCCAAGGAGAGTTATTTCATCGATGCGGGGGTCGAGTTGTAGATGACGGTGGACTATTCCATCCAGTTCTTGTACTATGATGAAATAAAGCTTATAGGATAGTTAGCCCGATAAATGCAGATTATTCTTCTAGAAAGCCCGAATATACAGGAAAGAATGGATAGTTAAAAGACTTCTGCAATCTTCCAGCCCGCTCGGAAGTGAAATTAGGGTGAGCTTTGCCAGTGACACTCATCCAGCTTCCATCACGAATTCAAATGCGACTACTCGGAAAACTGCAGCCTTTGAATCTCTCAACATCTCGTATGCCTATATTCCATAATTGGGGCAGCAATATGAAGTTCGACTAAGCTAAACCCACGGGGGCGTTTGCCGCACCCACGCCGCCATGCAACGACTTGTGGCTCGTCAGCCGATCAAGAGGTGCTTCTCTCCCTTTGCAGCATGCATCATAATTGTTGTGCTGTCCCTCTTTTCGCTGTTATCGTCGCAACAACAGCTCTGTTTGCATTCTTTCTAGGCGGACGTAAAATGGTCGGCGACAAGTTGTATTGCTGTCATCAAGAAACCCCCGTCCTTTGGTGAACAAAATCTCGCAATATCGAGTTTTCTCTTCAACACTTCTCCAAACATCGTCGAATCACTCTACGATCCTCTCGGTCACATTTCATACTGTTCGCATCCATTACCAGATATTTCTAATCTCCACACCTGTGCTACGAGACCTTCGCTTAAGCGGCTCCATCTGGGAAGTCTGACGTGAGCCCCAAGCGAAAGAATGCCAATTTATTCAGGGCTGGCTTTGTGTAGCCTTCCACACCCTTTCAGGGTGAGTAGCCGTCCAACGTCATCATGGTCGCAGAGCCTCCTGGCATGATCGAAGGTTTTCTTGTGGCGCAAGCAGGGATTAAACTACATATAAGGCTGATTGGACATTTTGTATCATTCTTCAGGTTGTTAAAGAATCTCGTCTTAAATTTCTTTCACAGGACAGCTTATAGAAGCTCCCGAGTGACAAAATGAACCTCCAGTCCATCCCTGTTCTCGCCCTTTCCGCGATACCAGTCTCCGGAGGAGCTTCACTTTTGACAGACTATGTCGCTGATAATATCTGCTCTCCAATAATTGAAGATTCCTACTTAGGTTGAGCCCACCTGGAATAAGGATGCAGCCCAGACCACAACACTCAGCTTGATCTTTAAAGTTACATTGGAGCTTATATTTATACTGATAATCAAGGTTATCCAAGGTCTCAGCCACCCTGTCATTTATCGCCGGCTGCCGTATTCTTTCCAAGTACATAACTCCCACGCGTAATCCAATTGCCATGTGCCAAAGAGCCGACCCACAACTCCCAGGTAGAATACTCGCTAGGCAAACGCCTGTCGACCACGTTCTTTCAAAGATTATAATTGCCGGCCTCATCAAGTCCTGGAACCAACCACGGGTCCGAGATTGGTACATGCCAACCACCGTTCCAGAACAGGCTTGGGTCTACGGGTGGCACGCCGTTGTCAAATGCAGTAAATGAGAGTCCAGAGAGCATTATTTGCGTGCGCATATCAAGCGCTGCCTGATTGGTGTGAGTTTCCCTGCGTAATTTCTCACCACGTGTGTGAAGATTATCCGAGTTTCGGGTGCTCCGATCGATTGTCAGATGCGAGTCTTCACTGACAGTCATGGAACTTCGGATCTGCTGCCTTCGGAGCTCTAAGTAGCTGTTATCACTCATGTGACCAGCCACTTCCTCGCATTGTCGTAGACAAACATCTGCGAGGTCCCAGTCCGCGTCGTCTTTAAGCCTGCGTAGGTGACGAATCATCTTCTCGGCGCTCAAAACACAATCACGACTTGCCGCGTTAGTCTCAGCCTCCAACGCGCGCCGCAGGAGCATCGTGGCGGCCGAGGCGAAGTGATATGCGGCGTCTATGAATGCATCAGCCAAGGTCACATTATACATGGAGCATAGTAGGATACTGCTCTGAGAAAAGTACCCTACATAGTGCGGCATGCCGACACACATGGATCGGGGATCTTACATGGCAGCCAAAATGCATACAGGTACCCGCCTTCTAGCGAGACGACAAAATCAGAAACCTTTTTCGCCACGTCTTGGCACCGGCTTTGATAAAACGTGCTCAAATCGGACGTGGAGGACCCGCCCCATTTGGATGCTTCCTTGAGTATGATGTGAGCATCAATAGTTGTAGAGAAGCTAGCAACGTGATAGCTGAGAGGTGGGGGGAGGGTATGCTTACTAGTAGACACACTCTAAATAGACATAATTTAACAGCCAGGAAAGATATCTGCAAGTTCAATACACCAGGAGATTGAGGCTGAAATGCTGGGCTCGCCGGGTTGAGCCATTCGGGTAGAGCATCCTCCCACGCAATGAGGGATGCCTCAAGCGAGTGCAGGGTCTTCATAGGGTCTTTCGTTTCTATGCATTTGGCATCGTAAATCAATGGTAGCAGATTCCCTAGAATCTCTGTCAATTGACACAGAGCGATGAAACATTCTGCGCCGAATATACGAGTAACCGAGGGTTCCTCGTTGCTCAAAAGTGAATTCAGTGTCGGCAGGTTTACGTCAAACTGGGAGGGCCGAATATGTGGCGGGGTCCCATGAGCAAGGCTTGACCTTCGAGGACTTCATTAGCATCCAGGCTTGGGGGTACTTGACAGTGTAACATACCACCAGTCGTGAATCAATACTCCCCACCAAGTTCGTGTCCTAAGGTCCTTCTGCCGCTCCTCCAGTCTCCATCCGGTAGGGTCACGGTTCAGCCCGAGGCTTTTCGAAAGGGCAACACACTTGCCCACATTAACCGAGTTATATATCATGGTTGTGGTGGGTCGGCCGGTCAAGTCCAGTATACAAGAGAGCACTGTTGAAAAGCCCGGAGACAGGAAGTCCTCGTTCAAAGCGCTGACGGTTTGAATCCATATATACTTGATATCCGGGCGAGGCCTGCCCGTGCTTGATATGGCCGCGGACTGGTTCCAGGACACGAGAGAAACTGTATAGATCTCGCATAACAAGGCGCATGGGAGACTATCCTTGTAATATGCCTCTGTAACCGACTTCTCATCTAGTATAGGGAATGCAGGGTGGAAAGCATCAAAGTACCTGTCCAGAGCCTTAGTATGCGAGACACAACCAGAAAAAGTAGCTAAAATGACGACTTACAAGCTAAACATGTCGCGTTGAAGAGGATCTAATATCCGCTCTATCGTCTCACATTGTTTGAATCCTGGGAGGTTGTTTCTCTTGGGCATAACGGTCCGCTGTCGAGGGACCCTTAGATAGACAATCGGGTCTCGCTCGTCGTCGGAGACCACGTTGTAGGAGTTTAAGCGTGCAGATGAATTAAGCTCGAGGTTTTGATATCCACTAGGAGCGAGGCACCGTCCCAGCAGTTGCACATCACGGGCAATTGCCGGACCAACTATGTGGTTCGTCTGGTTTTCCGTGGTGTCACGCTTTAGTCCCCCTTGATCGATCGTGGAGTGCGCAGTGTCGGACTCATAGTCGACTTGACTCAGAGTCTCTATCCTACATGCCCCTGTTTCTTCCAAGCAGATGTCCCGGGGCGTCTCCGGAAGACCAAGACTAGTTGCTTGACGGGATGCATGCATCGACCCGGAGACATCAGGGCAGCTGAGAGCGTGCTGTGATGCCGCACTAGAATGAGTACTCAGTCGCCGTGGCGCTTTCGGATTAGGCTCCTTCTCGGTTGGCTGCTCTCGGCGAACACCAACTCCCTGGGTGCATTCAACCTTGTGCAACCGGCAGAGTTGGCATGGCTCATTCCCAATGGGCCGAGAGCATCGAGCCTTGCGGCGACGGCAAAAGTCGCACGCGGGAAACTTGTGAGAGCGATAAGGTCGAACCATCGGATTATTGGCGGATGACGACAACTGCTTTGACGTTTCAATATGTTTGGCTGGCATTGTGTCCTCGGCAAGCCAACCTAGCTTGAGTCGGCGTCCAGTTTTTGAATCCTGACGGGTGGCTTGGTCTCAACGACTGCCTTTGATCCAAATCTGAGTATAATTCAGGAAAAGGAATAATAGCCCAAGACATCGATGAGGGACGAGAGGTCTGGAACTATCCTCGCTACAAATGCAACGACCTCGGAAATGTTAAGATAGTGCCTTTGGTGTGTAGAAATCAATTGGGCGTCACGCCAGGCGCCACGCCACGCGAAGCATGGGCCTAGAGGCAGCTGAGTCTGGCACTAATTCAGGGTTGCATGCATCCCATCCCCTTGGGCTGACCACATCTGCCTGCCATCCACGGGCGTCTTGGCAGACCTCAGATATGTAAGCACCCAGAGGTCGGAAATTCCAGGTCAGACGTTTTCCGATGAAGAGTTTCCCGAAAACCCCCCCTTCTGGGTTTTCGGGAAACTCTTACTATTTGTGTTTCCCGACACAATGCTCTCTGCCCACTCCAGCTATATTAGTCGCTGAACTAAGCACTACACATGTCATTCCGTGATTCCATGCTTTTCAATTGTGGGAAGCAATGAGAAAAAATATAGTACTACGTAGTAGCAGATTGGGCCTGCAGCTGAAGGAAATGGCCCAAAGGACATACATCGTTTGTTCCCACAGCGCGTAGACTGGGCCGATACCGGGTGACGGGCTGACGCCGAGGGCGTTCAAACGCCCAAGATGTTGTTCCACCCCCCCCAATTCCATCCATCACCCAACCTAACCTTCTGGGTTATGGCGGCGTCGCCGCTGTGCTTGGGGCGCCTTTAATTACTCTAATCAAGACTAAAGTTCCAACCTATATCTACTAACTGGATTTCTTGTAGAAATGATAGCATTTAATGGTCGTAGTCAGAACTATACATCTATTTTCGTATGGTGGCTTGCTTGGGGGTCACAGCGGCACTTTACGTAGGGCAGTTCCAGGCAGCAAAATCCCAACCGTGATGTCGCCCAAGATGCTGAAACATAATTGCCATACTTACACGTGAGCATTCGGCATGCTGTAAACGTCATTGCTCACCCGCTCGTCGGGCGGCCAGCCAAGACTATTTGGTCTGAGGCATGGCGCGGGGTGAGGGGTTTTAGTTGGGCTTGGCTGCAATGGTGGAGACCACCGGAGCTCCGAGTACTCACCGCATGCGTTGAAAAGTATGCCCTCGTCGCAAGGAACTGCCTTGGGGGCGTTTCTTCGATCGCATGGTCCTTGGAAGGATTGCAAGACCAGGGAGGTGGCTCGACACTACCAAACTGTAAGACTGGCAGGCAATCTGCGAATCGAGATGAGGGCAGACTGACCTGCTACAATTGGCCGGTGGGTGTCGCTGCCAACAAGACATCGCCTCGGCATTCGATCTCGAGTATTGATGCCGTGCATAGGGCGGCCGCGCTCGCCGAATATATTCTTCCTTCCCGGCCTGCCGGGTCTCGTTGTGGTAAATCGTACCCCTGCCTCGACAGACAAACAAGCAAAAAAGCAAGCCTTCCTTCCCCGGCCTGATGGGTCTCGTTGTGAAAAATGGTACCCCTGACTCGACTACTTACCTGATTAAGCCTAGCCTATTATGACCTGGATCTGACACCGAGCGCAGTCGGAACTAGCCTGTCGGGGAGGTCACAATAGAGCTTTGGCGGCTGATTAGCAGTCGGCAGATCGTCGTGGACAGGGAACTACACGAGACGTGCAGGAGCCGGGATAATTAACTTAACTGCTATGGCTGTACGATTGGGTGCCCCGCCGCATCTGGGGGTGTATAAATAGCAGCGAGGTTGACAGGGCTGACGGGGGTCTTCCTCCACAACGAACTGCTGCTGCCTGGTGAACGCTAATTAGCGCTAACGGCCAGTGCCGACCTTGGTCTGGACGTGAGAAGAGGGATCTCGAGGTGCTGCAGGAACACGGCGTTGCTGCAGATCATGTTGTGTGATGCAGATCAGACATGGCCTGGCTGGGCTGGTATACCTGCAAGTTGGGGTCTGGCGGGCGTGCTATGGAACTTTACGATGCCATCTCATTCCCCCGACCATCGATGCTGGGAATGACACGAACTTGCAGGCAGGCCTTGATGGAATCGGCAATGGCTACCTTCCAATACCGTGGTAATACACGTAGATCGCTATATAAAGATCATTGCAGATGCGAATCCAAACTTCCCAGTTTTCCCCGATTTCTGCTCTTAGAGAATACAGTCATCGAACCCAGTACTACTCCAAGACCTTGCCAGATGGCCCAGACACGTAGGTACCTAGGAAAGTACAACAAAAGTTCCAGAACAACGAACAGCTTCCTCAGTGGGATGTCCTCGAAGCCAGCCTTTGCTTCTTAGTGCAGCACAAAACCAGTCTAATTGCGACAATCCGGCGGTCCCCTTTACCACCTGGTAAATGCCCTACACGGGCCAGGGAGGGAACCCAATCTCCTCATTCTCGGCTCTGATAAGATCAGAGGACCAGAATATCGATAACAGGGCGCGCATCCATCTGGCTCTCATGTTCCTCAAGAAAACTGGAAAGAGTAATAGCGCCTCCTTTCCATTCTCGGAAAGGGGGGAGGGAGGAGAGGGTGAGTGGGAATAGGGGGCGGCCGCAAAATGAATCGTACTCATCCTTCATCCCAAACACACTCCCATTTTGACACCCCCTTTTCGTGATTGCTCTCATCAGCATTTTGATGCTGGCCACCCGGCTGATGAGGTCCAGGCAGGGAGAGAGAAAGACAAACCACACGACCGAAATTGGAAAGGCCAAGTCCCCGACCACCAAGGTAGAAAAATCAAGACAGAAACAAGGCATTCGGCCAGTATAAGCGCACTTGGCACAAGCTGAGATGGACTGGGCTAGAACTTGAGCGCTCGACATGGGTAGCAAAACAGCTTTAGTATGGGCGCAGTCCAGAAATGGCGCCCGACGGCGATAGATGATGTTCCGAACACCCAGCCCTTGAAGCTGCAGAGATTATCAGGAAATCAGTTGGGTTGGACGCTTTGGTTGGTAAAAATTCATGGTTGGGAGGATGATAGAATTGCCTTCTGCGCTGCATCCACGATGCTCCAGTCCCATGTCTGATTCTGAGCTCCCTTTGACAATGACACGACGAGATGGCCTGCCATCAGGACTTTTCAAAGGAGCAATTTGCTTTGCAATGATGTCGTATCCTTCCATTACCCCTATCTCATCGAAGGTTCACTGGCGCTGGGGTCGGTTTGACCTGATGAAGGTTGTCGCAGCGAATCAAAATGACCCTTCTTTTTTCCAGGTTGGACACCCTCCACACTCTTGGTCTCGATCCGCTTGCGTTGCCATGTTTTTAAAGAAGGGTGCCGGCTTAGAAATTTGCTGGTCCAGTATTTCCCAAGCGGCCTGTCGATGCCGCCTGCGCGGAGGATCTGTGTCGCCGCAAGCCGTATCTCGGGATGCGTTGGCGCTTGTCCCAGCGAGTGCTGCACGATGGCCCATTGGGCCAGCATTTGTTCTTGTTCATTAGAGAGCAGCTGCTGCTCAACATCTCGCTGTTTTCTACTGTTGGAGCCCATCAGACGATCATGGAGTGTGGACTTGGGGACTTTGTACTCCTTGGCAGCCTTCTTCTTTGACATGCCGTTTTTTACTGCCGTCATGGCCAATTGAAGATCTTCTTCCTTGTAATTAGGCATTCTGATGCCAAGTGTCTAGTGATAGCTTCAATTTTGGTATATTAAAGAAGGGGTTGAAATGTCTGCACTCTGAAGTTGTGGCGGTGAAAGTGGGAGGAATGAAAAGGAGGGGACGGTTGGTGGGCTGGCAGACTATCCTTTTTTTTAGTCAACGAGGCTGCAGTGCTTGCACCAATGCACAGTGCTCGCCGACCCCTCCGGTGCCACAGCCTCTTCTTCGATACCTCTTTGAGAGTTGAATGACGCCGTTGAAAGCAGTGATAAAGTG
Organism: Reticulascus tulasneorum; assembly: GCA_001557505.1. NCBI lineage: Eukaryota > Fungi > Ascomycota > Sordariomycetes > Glomerellales > Reticulascaceae > Reticulascus > Reticulascus tulasneorum. The sequence continues at coordinate 865,556 of LSAX01000012.1, read as the reverse complement.
ATGTTGATTCTTCTAAATCTAAGTGGGCAAATAGCCCAATCTAGTGGGGTTGTCCCTCCTCACTCAGGGGGGTAAAAGCTAGTAGGCGATAAGTTATCATCGCTACCGCCGAATTCGTAGTTCACCGCGCACTTACACGGCGTTCAAAGGATCCCCTCTGCAGATGAATGCAGAATTCACACCGCCTCATGCCAACCTCTTTCTTTTTCTCTTTGTTTTTCTCCTTCTAGTCAGCCCCGTGCAGAGCCCAACTAGAGCTCGACCAGAACATTTGAATCTGCCCATTTTACCAGCTCTTTGAGTACTTCACGGTTTCCCATCATCTCGACCAAGATGGACCCATGCTGCAATGCTTGCCAAAAGCAGCCGCCGGATGTCAGCCTCAAACGCTGTGCCAAATGCTCGACCACGTTGTATTGCTCCCGAGATTGCCAAAAGAGCGACTGGAAAGCTCACAAGAAAGTATGCGGGAAGACAGATGGCCCCTCCGAAACCTTCTCGTCCTCTGGGTCTCCCGGTCTCTCCCCGCCCAAAGGGTTGGATCAGCCGATTGCCAAGCCCTTCAGCCGCCTGGATCAAGGCAAATGGCTGCACGACCGGCCAGAGACAGACGTCTACCGGTTGCTAATAGACTCCTATCGCATGCGCATGGAAGATGAGTACGCCATCGAGGGCGATGTAGATGAAGATAGCATCTATGGCGGGGCGGGCGATGGACTTTATGGGTTCCGCCGGTTCCTTGGCCGCGTCTCTTCACGTACTGGCTTACTGCCACCTTGGTGGAACCCTTCGAAGCAAAAGATGTGCGAAGATTTCGGCATGGATGCGTCGCAATGGCAAGACCTACGCTGTGCGGTTGAGAAGAGCGATATCATTGAGCACTATGGGGACCCGCGATTCCCAATGCAGCTACACATGTTCGCCGAGGCAGTGTATCGTCGAGGGCCGGGTGGGGCGGACGGGACGGCCATGAGGAAGATGATGGCATCGATGGAGTGAGGAGCGCTTGGAGTCGGGATGCACAGATGGCAAATAGGAATGGTACGCCAACTGTAGTTCTCTTCTTGCTATGCATCTTCCAGGAATTGATTGGGCTGGAGGATTGGAGGCACAGGACCCATTGCAATGCTGCGGGTGCTGGCGAAGCTAGAGAGAGCAGAATAAAAGATCCGACGACCTTGCACACCAGTCACATAGTTAAGCCCTTCTTATCGTTTCTTGATGCGGCATGCGTCGCCCCCTTAGTGAAGTGGCAATACCAGACCTCCTTGCTGGATGTGATGTGTGTCCTCACCATCACGTAGTAATTCTCCACCGTCCTCCATCCCATTGTGCAGCATCACTTTCCATCAGAAGACCCAAGAAATGCCCGTACTTCCAACGACACACGCTAAGGTATAGGTGGTTCGAGGACGGCTTGGCCAATGATGGCCCCCACACAACCCCGCATTCTCATCAACGAGATAAGGGCTGTTGGATGCGCGACCTGGAATCTCAAAGGTGAGACGCCTTACAAAAACCCCCACCCCAGAGAGTGTCGATTCCGGTATCGCCAGGAGAACCAAGCACTACGCCTCGCAAAAGAGCGCCAGTTCCTACGCTTGCCATGGCTAGCAGACTTGGTGGAGATCAATTGGAAACGAATGGATTCTGGGATTCTGGCTGGACGCAGTGAGGTCAAACATGGCGAGAATACATGAGCGTAGATCTACCCCATGATGGAAGCCCCACAAGGAGCTCGTACGATTGGGTTGTCGCCTGAGCCAGGCCGCATAATTACCCGTACCAAGCAACGTGGTCAGAAACGGCGGCGTCCCCGACGCTGATTTACTCATGGACACTCTCAGTACATCTGCAAGTCTAAGTTTCGGAAAAGAGGTTCATGCCCCTGCATTCATACCTCTAGTACCTACATCCTATCTAGACTAGACAATTCCGCATCGGGAACGCGCATAGTCGTTCCCTTTACCAAAGCTCAAAAGGCCGTCCCCCGCGGCCACCTCATTAAGTTACCAAGTAAAACGCAAAAGCCATGCAAATCCACGTCGGCAGCCGCGCCGGGCCAACGACAGTCACAGTCACTCGTTCCAACCCCAATATCGCGTCGAGCTTGGCCTGGGCCAACGACAGACACAGTCATACTCATTCCAACCCCAAAATCGCGTCGAGCTTGGCCTGGTCCGATGATGTCAACAGACCATTCCGGTTGCGCACGAACTCGATCATATTCTCGAAAAAACTCTCCCTGGTGCGAAGGCTGTAGATGAAGACCTTGAGCGGCTGGCCGGAGCGGTCAACCCGGCCGGTGGCCTGGTCCTCCAGGGTCGGGTCGCGGATGAAGCAGAAATGCACCGCGTAGTTCGCCACCTTCAACTGGTCCAGGCCAGTGCCGAGGAGCGCGTAGGTGCTGATGAGCACCTTGACCTTGTTGTTATCCTCGTGTGGGCCATAATCTCCCAGCCAGTTCACAATCATTTCCCTCGTGTCGTTGTCCTGGCCCGCATGGATGAGGGCTGGCACGATCCGATTGATCGGGTTGTTTTCCACGAAATACTCCAGAAGCAGCTGGAGGAAGAGGGCAGTAAAAGGCGTACTGCAGAAAACAAGCACTCTCTTCGGGCCGCGATATCCCGCCCAGGCCTCTCCGTCGGTGGGGTAGACCAGCTTGTCCTCGAAGGCAGTGTCGCAGATGCGTAGCAGCTCGCCCACCTTTGGTGAAGATTGCAAGATGTTCTGGAAATGGGGCAGAATCAGACGAAGCTGCGTGGCCAGTGGTCCGGCTTTTGCGTCGAGGGGAGGTTTGGCGACCGCGTTGCGGAGATGTTCGAGGAACCTTGGTGGGGTCTGGATTGAATGCTCCGTCGCCGTGACCTTGGGCATGCCGAAAAATATCGCCTGAAGCTGGGTGGACCTCCAAGGCAGACTCTTCTTTTGCTGCGCTTCCAGGGCGAGCAGACCGGGGAAGTGCGTAGCATGTTCGAGGTCCGCTGCCTGTTCGACCGCGTTCATAATGGCCGCAGCTGTCAGGCCTCCTTGTTGGAGCAGACTTCTCACGTTTTCCTTCACCTGGCTCCAGGGCCGGGACAAGACAGGCTTGTACCTCTGCGGGACGTCACAGAAGGTGGCGGGGAAGACGATTCTTTCTCTCTTCGGTGCCAGTTCATAGCCAAAGAACTTGCTCTCCGCATCGCGACGTATGATCAACTCAAGTAGCTCGTAGCGAGCCGTCTTGACAATACCCGCCCACACGCCCTCGCGTATTATTTTGCCCTCATCATCGATGGGGGGGTTCTTCACGCACTCGGCCATCTGTCTGTCGATCTCCTTCAGGGCGTCCAGCTTCCTGGTGCGCGCTGCCAGGCTGTGGTATTGCAAGATCGACAGCGGGATCTGAAGGTCGGCGGCGAGCTTGCTGCTGATTGGCGAACCGCTCATGAAGATGAACCAGGGCTGGTCTTCCTGCATCGGATACGGTTTGACTAAACTCTGTAGGAGTCTGTAGCTTTCGGTCGCCTTGCTCTTCACCGAGTGACTCTCATCCATGATCACCAGGCCAAATCGATATGCGGGGCCGAAAGTGAGCTTGGCCGGCCTCATTTTGCCTTTGATTGGGAATTCTCGTTCCACGTGGAAGCTGCTCTGCCAGTGGGCACCTCTGGCAGTGTTGAGCGATACGATGAGGAAGTGCCGGGACGCGTTTCTGTCTTCGTGTGCAATAAGGCGATATTTGAGTTTGCTGTCCTTCAACAGCTCCTTGGTAGCCTCCAGCTGGTGTGTGTTGCTGTTGTGCGTCTTGCTTGCGAACCACTCGCCATTGTAGATCTCCACATCGACCGTGACATCTCTCATGGCCCCGCTTTCCTTCGGCTTTTTGAAGAACTCGACACGCATGAAATCGTAGACGAGTCTCTGCCCGCTCGATGAAAAGAAGGTAACTTGCTTTTCGAAGAACTCGGTCGCTACTTCGGAAGTCTGGCTCACCAAGTTGGGCGGCACGATCGCCAACGTGGCTCCATGGCGTCTCTTCGAGAGAGTTCGCGACAGGCTCTGCCTCTCGCAGCTGCACTGGATCCCGAAGATCCTGCCAGATGGACACTTGGACGCGCCAATGTCGCCCTGCTGCAAATGCGCTTCCGGGAACTGTTCCCTGTGCAACTCTATGATATCGACCATCCGCAAGACCGCAGCGGCGGCGAGGACGATGCGCGTCTTCCCGAAACCCATCGCCAACGCAAGCAGGGTACCAGAGACCCTGGTCGAACTGTAGCCTCGCACGTGTGGCGGGTCTAAGATGCGATGCAGATCGTAAAGCTGGTATGGAGAGAGTCGCTTCTTGGTGCCGATCAGGTGGATGGGGAATTCAATTGATTTCTTGTCTTTGTCCCAACCGAAGAACGCGCAGGCGCGCTTCCATCTCTCAGGATCGTCATCCATCTTCAGCGCTCCCAGCACAGAGGCCCGATTAGCCAGGTCAGGCATCATCATCCTGCCATCCTCGTTCTCATCGTCAATGCCGGTCAGGTCAACGACATCCGCGAGCGCGATTGGATCACCCGCAGCACTGTCGACATCCATGTCATCATCCTCTGCCTCTAAGGTCCTGGGTCTATTCTTGCGCGGCCGTGCGGATACAGGCTCATCTTCTTCCTCATCATCTGACACAATCTGGATGCTGGAGTCATTATTGTTGGCGTTTTCCGACTGCGGAGCCTGGGGTCCATGCTGGCGCGGCTGTTCAGATTCTGGCTGAGCTTGCACCTCATCTCTTGGAACAGTATTGATGCTGGAGTCATTTTTGTCGTTATTTTCTGCCTCGGGAACCTGAGGTTCATGCTGGCTTGGCCCTTCAGATTCTGGCAGAGCCTGCTCCTCATCTCCTCGCAGAGCCTGCTCCTCATCTCCTTGAACAGTGTGGATACTGGTGTCATCCTTGCCATTGTTGTCCGCCTCTGGAACCTGGGGTTCATGCTGGCGCGGCTGGTTGGGTTCTGGTCGAGCTCCCTCATCACTTGAAAAAGCCTGGATGCTGGCGACATCGATATCATTGCTTTCCGCCTCCGGAGCCTGTGGCTCATCCTGAACCATTTGTTCGTACTCTGGCTGAGCTTCTTCCTCATCTCCGAATACAGCCTGGATGCTGGCGGCATCGATATCATTGCTTTCCGCCTCCGGAGCCTGTGGCTCATCCTGAACCATTTGTTCGTGCTCTGGCTGAGCTTCTTCCTCGTCCCTCGATACAATCTGCATACTGGAATCAGCATTGTCATTGTTCATCGCCTCAGGAGCCGGTGGCTCATCCTGGACCATTTGTTCGTGCTCTGGCTGAGCTTCTTCCTCGTCCCTCGATACAATCTGCATACTGGAATCATCATTGTCATTGTTCATCGCCTCAGGAGCCGGTGGCTCATCCTGGACCATTTGTTCGTGCTCTGGATGAACTTCTTCCTCGTCACTCGATACAATCTGCATGCTGGAATCATCATTGTCATTGTTCTCCGCCTCAATATCCGGTGGCTCATCCCCGCACGGCTGCTCGGAACTTGGTCGAGCTTCCTCCTCGTCCCCTGTCACAGTGTGCATGCTGGAGTCATCATGGTCATTGTTGTCCACCTCCGGAGCCTTCGGTTCATTCTCGCGCGGCTGTTCGGAACCTGTCTGATCTTGTTCCTCGTCTCCTAATACAGTCTGGATACCGGCGTCATTCATGCGGACGTCACCGTCGCTTGAGATGGAGTCATCGTCGTTCAGGATGGCGCGCTGAGCAATTGTGGCGAGTTGTTCCGTCAGAGGCTCTTGGGAGAAGGTCCAATACAGCATCAGCTTTGGGAGGATCAGCGGGTTGGTGAAATGGCTCGAGCGCAATTTCATCTCGGCGTTTTTGATGGCAAGCTGCCAATCCTGTGGCTCCTCTGGCGTCGCAAGCGCCTGAAACGAAGCCACCTCTCCTAGAATATCAGGCTTGTCGATATCATCGCTAACCATTGCGAAGTAGAGATAACCTTGTGGCTCCACGCCAGCACTTGACATAATGCTCACGGCCTTTTGCCAGGAATAGTCTCCTACATTGCGGAACAGTTCCTCAGGACGCATGGTGCGCGCCTCAGGCTTCAACAGAGCCTCGACCGTGCCTTTACACTGGGACTCAAAAGGCTGTTCCTCCGCGGAGCGAACCAGGATCTCGAAGATGATACATGATAGTGGGTCACGCTTCTGTCTGTCGTCGACGGGGTTGGTGTGGCGATTGTCAGTTTCGCTGGTGCTGGGCTTGAAGCGCTTCTTGGCACTGTGTAGTGAACTATTGTGGGCAAGTGCGGATCGTTTGCGCGACTTGGTGGATTTGCTTCGATTGGATCTTGGGTATGAGGAACCTTGGCGGTTGTTACTGGATGGTGAAGCGAATGACTCGTTGTCGGGCGGCCGGCTGCGACGCTGAGGATGGAGATCCTGAAGGTCGTCCTGATCTGAACTTCTGATGTCCATTCTGTCGCTTTTCGATGATCAGAAATACACTTCTGCTACTCTTGGCCTGCTGTTCTGCTTCTTCTGTACGAAAACTGCACTGGTCAGCATCTTGTTCTCGTCCAAAAACGGCGGCAGACGGAACAGACAAGCAAGATACGCGCTCAGAAGGGTTGGGTCGTACTTGCCTGTTCAGGATGGTAGCGGCATTTGAGAGACGTTGATGAATCGGAAGTAGGGGACTCGATGTATGTTCGCAATGGACAAGGTTCACCCAGCACGAGGCAGAGGAGGATTTGTCGAGCGAGATGTAAAATGGACCGATGTAACACAATGATTCAAATACTCGGGCTTGACTGGACGGGAAAAAGAAATCAATGAGCGACACAAAGGCGCGTCGCGAGATGGCAGCTTGTCGTCTCTGATCGATGAGCTGGTGGTGCGAAAGAAAGAGACTGAAAGAGGCCGTCTGGCAGATGTGTGTTCGAGAAAAGACGAGAATGGGAGATTAAGGCGCTTGAAAAGTAGCAGTGTTTTGCATCAAGGGCTTGAGAAGGAGCTGACGGGTTGTGGGTTGACAGGAAGGCAGCTGATTTGATAGTGACAAAATGTTGACGCACGCAGCTTTGGCAAGGAGCCGAGATTGCTCGTAACGTCATACGCGAGAGCTTCAAACCGACTCGTTGACGGCCTACAAGAAGGCATATAATGGCGCAGTGTGTTGGCTTACTGCAAGAAAACAAAGTACGGAGGTGGTGAAGAAGGTAAAGAAGGTGGGCGCGGATGAGAAGCGGGTAGGTCTGAAGGTAATGTCGTTGCTTAGGTTTTGTGTACTCGAATAAACCACCAGTTTTCATGTTTGTTGTGCGAAGCTTTTAACCACGTGGAGAGAAAGAGTGGCCTCTCTGCTACGGATGGCAGAGGCTCTTTTGACGCGTTGGTATGGAAATACTTGTTTATTGAGTTATAGGTTGGATGACAAGCTTGATGTAAGCCACGGTATGACTTCTACGTGAACAAGCAAGACCGGCCAGGAAAGTCCTGATGCTGACTGCATTACGAAAAGCTTGGTCTCAAACTATTTGATTGTCGCCTGACCGCCTCCTCCGCTGCGTTCCTGGCCTTGTTCAAGTATGTAGTCTTTTGGAGACGTCATGTTCTCCAATGCTCTTGGTAGACACAGGCGAGCGGTAATCCTACCTAGCTGCTGACGGAATGGAGGGAAATGGAGGGAGGAAGGAAATGGTGCGGCATGGCCGGCGAGTTTAGAACAACACGTTGATGTTTGGAGACAGGGGTAGGCCATCATAGCAGATTGGCGGGATCACATATGACAGACGAGGGCCTTTCAGTACTTCTCATTTTCGGAGGTTGCTGGAGGCCGGGGACGATTGTCAACAAGATCCAGAGAGACCTGTTCCTAGCTATCAGTCACGGCATAATGCATATCATGTTGCTTCCAAGACTCGGTACTAGATTTCCGACCTTAACATCTGCATTGGTCACGCGGACGCTGCCTGGGTTGAAATGTGACAAGATGTTTGCGTGAGTTGCATTATCGGCGATCACCGGAACCCCGGTATGTGGATCACCAGTCCCATATCGGTCATCCAAGTATCTGCCCCATACGTATCGAAATGGTGCTCCTGGCGCGCTCGTTGTGCATGGCCTGCCACCACGCATGGCACAATGAGACGGCACATGCCATGCTGTTGTACAAAGTGCAGATTGTTCGGGACATGTTGCTTGTCTGGCTTGCTCTATGAGAGACCAATGCCACATTGGTTGATAAGGTGTGTGTATGACAGTCATACAGATCTGTAGACAGAAGCACTTGCGGTTTCGATGAAGAACGCGAAACGCCGGGGAAGAATCACGCGGCCGCGATGGCGTACTGAAATGAGGGTGAAATAATCGTGCGAGCACGGCGCGGAAAGCTGAAGTTCCTCACTGACTTGCCTTCTTCAACGACATCACTCGAGATATCTAACCGAAGACCACCCACCTCTCCTCCTCCCAAGCACACAGAAGAAGAAACCCCTATCACAGCAGAGTCCCAAAGGGGATAAACTGGCTGACAGGGAGCGGCAGGCACAGTAACGCTCCCACAGGTTTGCTCCAAGAATAACGACTTAACCCCTTTCCCCTGCGAGATGTGCGACGCGGTATCCAGGATTTAAGAGGGCGAAGATGATCATCTGTGGCAAAGGTTTGGTCTCGTGATCTACCTCCCTGAGTCGAAGAACCTGCTGACAGAAGGGGGTTAGATTCACAATGAGTTCTCGCCGAGCCTATACACCACCGAGCACGTCGCAATATTCTGCCAATTCTTCGAGAAAGATGTAAGAGTTAAGGTGTCGGGACGGCGAGCGGGATTACATATGTATGTTGGTGTGGGCGGAGTTGCGGGATGCAGCATACCATCTGATCGAGTAGACCATATTCGAGCTCTCTTTCCGGATGGCAAGGCTCTCCGGAAGAAGCAGTTCGTGCGGCTGCTGGATCGCAAGAATCATGCATACCGATGATCGAGCCAGCTCAGTACAGTTTGGAGTCAGTGCCAACGAGAGGCAGGGAGCGAGCGGTCTAGATCCGGTTCCAAGCCCAAGAGGCGGTGTCAGTAGAGTATGAAATGGGACTGTTCCGGGAATCAACCAGCCATAACCTACTTGGTTGGCTCCATTGCCCGGTACCATCACTTTCGGCGGAATCATCAAACAGAGAAGTTAAGATTACCAACCGCACCGGACAAGGTGGTTGGGTTCTGGGGAGAGTTTCATTTTCAGGAGCCAAATGTACCGGCTGAGATGGGCGAGGATGATGCGCAGCAACTGCGACGCTTGGCAATTGAAGAATATGCGACGTTTGAATAATGTGATGCCTTCTGTGCGAGCGCAGACAACCTGATGATGTTCAAACTTTGCGGGACCACGCCATCTTGTAAGGGAGAGTGAAGGAGTTAAGGTGTAAGGAGGAGGCCAAATGAACCCGACCTGTGGCATATGTTATAGTGAATCTTTTGGGTAAAGATAGCCACCAGCCGTGGACAGATCCATTTAATGAACATATCTAACATTTGACCCCAAGTCCCGCCGTATTGCCAAGGCACGAGTGAGTCCAAGAGCCTCTGACAACCCAAAAGTCCGCCATCTCTCTGAGGCTGTCACTCCTCGGCTGCACTGAGCCAACATCGGCATTGACATTTACATTACGCTCCAGTTCATCGTGCAGTAACCCACATCTACACGCAAGAGTGCGCGGCGTAAAGTACACGGAGGCCTGGGAGTACAGGACTACGTTGTTAAGGTCAACACGACATCCACATCTGTTCCATAACCATCAACAGGTGGCCTGAACAAGATGGTATCAAGATTACGCCTGTGAAGCCACGTATTACTGTGCGGATCCCCTGGCGCAAGCACCTTCAGTCGGTCTGTGTACAGTTACGATGTGCACTCGCCAGGCTGGCGCTTTCTCGAAGGCAAAAAATCTAGACCAAGGTCAAACTTTACTCTCGTCTCCTTCCTCTTGTTTCAGGTTTGGAAAAAAAATCAGAAAGCTAGTCTTAGGGGTTATCAGTTCGGTTTACAATGTCCTAGCTCGCCTGATAAGGCAAGCAACAGCGCTTTCAGGGTGCAAAAATGCTCAACTATTGTTAAAAGGATCACATCGAAGTATGGTGGCGCATACTGTGACTTGGAGTAGGTATTGGGCGATCAAGTCTGAAAAGCTGACCTTGTATAGGTATGGCTGTGGTGATCTGCATGCCAAATTTATCTTGGTCCGGATGAAGATGGAATAAAGGTACGTTATAAGTGGTGGTAGGTCTGGTATATTCCAAGCTCAAGACAAGGCCGGTTTCTGGTCATAGTGTGAGATTGGGACCACGCCGACTCGTCTTCCACTACCTACCGAGGCAAGAAGTGACTTCATTTCGCAGACGGTCAACAAATACTTCTCTTAGCAAGAGAGAAAAACATCCAACCCAGCAAACAACAGCAGCACCTTGAAATCACGGCTGAGGACCCATCTTCGTATCACAACATCATTACGTCCGGTAGACCCTGCATTTCTTTTTTGTGTGCTCTTACCCGACTTCCATTCATTTCTTCTTTTCAACCTCAATTGACGCCGAGCATCGTTCGTCCTGAGGTAGCAAGATCTCGTTCTGCCACCATCTCATTTTCTATTCAAAAGCTCCATCTAACGCACACCCAGCAGTCTCGTTTACTATAGCCGTCCTTTTACAACCACCATCGACGGAAACTCTGCAGCTTTTTCGAAAGAGTCGGGCGCCGACGATATCACAGTAGGTATGTGATACTAGCGCATTCTTTTTTGTTCACGTTACTCTCAGAGCACTGGCTCATATTCCTACAAGCCGATGTCTAGTCGAGATGACTGCATAAACACAGCTGACGGTCATGCAGTAGATATAGATGACCATACCTTGGCACAACACCCGACCTTGTGTTCTATCCACTCTCTATCCACTGTCAACACTTCCTCTCTAGACCAACAATCAAGATCGATTACCAACAGAACACGCACACTCTCAAGATGGGCCTCCCGTTATTCCGAGAGAAGAAATCAAAAGAAGAAGTTCGATCGATCATCGATGAGTACGTAAGGAACGTATATAAGGCACTGTCTGGGAAGATATCCTGGGACGTGGTTGGAAATGCTTGGGAAGCTGATGGCAAGTTTCTTTACAAGATGGACGGCGCCTTTTCTGTCGCCGAGGGTAGAGATGAGATGATTCACGTCTTTCAGAACCGTCTAAACAGTGGTATCAAAACGCGGCTGTCAAGAGGACCAGTGTTGGCCCAATTTGGCGCATCTCACTTGGAGTTTACGTGCTCCATGTCATACTTGTGTTTGGCTGACGGCTCTGGCTTCGGTGAGAAGAATGATCTCGTTGAGCAAGCAGCCAGGTTTACCCATACCCTAAGTGATACTGGGAAGATCAGGAAGATTATTCTGGTAGCACTGACCTGTTCGACGCCAGGCAGTTTCGGGGTTGGATCCTGGACTGACGGAGATTTTTCAAACGACATCTAGATTTAGCCTTGGGCTCTGAAAGACGGTGAACTGAGGACTTGAGTGGTGGAAAAAGGCAGATCGGATCACATAGTTGCCTGCAGAACTCTATAGATCCACATTCCGAGTAAAAACAACAGTTTCTCGACACATGTTTTGGCACATGAACCGACTCGCACCTTACCGCCTTCTAATGACCCTCAAGCACGACGATTACAACAAAGACATGAAGTTTAACATGTATAAGGTGAATCTTAGTAGGAGGGGAGCAACCTGCGATCAGGCGGATTCGATGCTTGGTAAGCTACCAGGAGTTGGGTGCGCAGGGCAGTAAGTAGTAAGGCGCCTGCATGCCCCAAACTCGTCGAGGCCAAATACGCCAAACGACCCTTACGACCCGCCCTCGAGATTCTGTCTAGCCACGGCTTCTCAGATCTCATCGTGTGATTTGTCAGGATTCCATTTCTCGGGGCCAAGAAAAAACTGTTTCATCTTGACCCAGGGCCCAAAATGGTACCGTTGCAAACCCCAACAGCGCCTCGGGTCATTGAGCTGCCTATGATGGCTCTCGTAGGTGTAGGAATTCCAATCCCGACATTCGACCACCATCCGAAAACCCAAGACCAATCTGCGCTGGAGGCACCTGTAGTGGCTCCAATGCCTGGGGGCGCTTGCGCGCGCCGAACGTATCCAGACATTTCGGGATGCCGTGATGATCGTCGCCGTACCGGGGCCACCTAGAGCCGAGCTGTTATCCGATTTGTCCCATGACTGCACGGCAACCTTGAAGTCTTCTTAGAGCACCCCGCGCTCGTTCTGCCATTTTTTGTACCATGGGCGAAGCCGACTGTCATTCTGACAGTATTTCCTCATGCCCTTGTGGGAGCTAATGTAGCTTGAGGTCAGACGGTGATATAGTGCGTAAACTCGTCGGATTGTCGGATCAGTACTTGAGGCTCTGTACTTGAGGCTCTGGTGGCCGTAACACGTCTTCGTCATTTGAAAGAGTCATCTTGGTGCGCAAGTGTATCTGCGCTATCATTGATGCACGAGTGGCTCCCTTTTCGACTTCGCAGTTCGCCATATGAATATCGAAGATCATGTTCTTGGCAGCTCGGCCAGGTGTGGCCCATAGCTTGCCGTGATATAGATTCCATGTTGGCAAAACAAGCACCATTCATTGCTCCACATGGCTTCTTCCTTCGGGTGGCTCAGGAGAAGATCCGACAGCTTCTGGCGATGATCTATAATAGCCCGGTCTCTGTTCTGAAGCGGCGGTACAGCGGATACACCATACGCGCCAGTGTCATCAGCCATTCACCGATTCCAGTACTTGTCATGTTGAGGAAGGGGGAGGTGCATTGGCAAGGAATGATCTGCTTACTTTGCGAAGTCACTCATGGTGGTCATGGTCTCGCTTTGTCTTCCTTTGTTTACTTATCGCCTGCGAGTGGTGGTAGAGTTTTTATGGCTCCGACAGAATGGGATGTCGGTATTGAATGCAACAAAAATGGCCAGACGACCGCAAGATTTGAGGCGGTCAATAACAAAGAAGCAATCGATCTAGCTTCATGGACGATTAGCTCTGGAGCCAAGAGATGATCCTGTGTATGGTGATTTGCTGAGATTACAAACGAGATTAGGGAAATGGATGCTCTTGATCCCGTGTCTGCGGCGGCAAAACCACAACTAGCAGTCCACACAAGACCAAGCCAAAATGTATTCATCATTCCTTCTTGAGATTATTATCGCCATCAGTAGGATCCTAAGCCGAGATTTGGAACAGACGAGGTTTTCCATTATGTACAGTCCTTAGTAAAAGGTTATCGGCGTCGCCGGTCTTCACTGATATGGAATCAAGTCGAGCTGAATGTCAAAGGAAGCTTGGCCGCTCCGCCTCACCTCCCTTAGCAGCATTTTGCACATTATCTTCAGCATTAATAGGTACAACAATTGGATGGACTGATCAATGACTAAGTTGTTTAAGCCTCAATGGTATTCTGGCTTTGTTGGTAACAAAGAACACGTTACTCTTCAATCCATCCTAGACAAAAGAGAAGAATGGTTATCTGCGCGTGCTTCATTGCCTCCTCCTAAATCAATCAAGAGTTTACCCTCCAGGCATATCGTCTCGGCATGCTACTTTCTGCTACGCCTCTTTTCCTATACCCTCCCATTCATATTTGCTTGCTGACGACGCAGTCAGCCTGGAAGGTCAAACTCGAGGGCTGTGTCGTCAGACAGCGTCCAATGCCTTGGGCTTTGGTTTAACTGAGTTGACAGATAGGAACCACTAACAAGATACCAGGCACAACAGCTCGAGGGGAAATAAGTTGGACTATCTTGACACACGGTACTAGAAATTCTCTAGATATTACATGCTCGTATCTCAGGGTTGATATGAAGCCTGAGATACGCAGCGTAGTCCACAATAATCTCATGAGTGAATCGCGAACGAACCGGTGTGTACAACAGCACAAACGTCCCTCCCACTTTAGATCCCAAGCTAACAGCTTCACTCCCAGTAGATCGCGGACAGGATGGCTTGAACTGGAAGGCTCCCTGCCGCCGCGTATGCCACTGCAAAGATCAAAGTATGCTGCGAAGACTGTTAATCGATGACTCTAGTGAGGAGTGCGACCATTAAACTAATCTGCATACCTTCACAACCCTTCAAACGTCGATTCCGTCCACCCATACACCCTCTTCAAGCGGCGCGCAATCAAAAGCAACAAATACCCCTCGATGTGGGATTTGTGCGGCCGATGTAAAGTGATGGATCTCTGCACCTCTATGTTTTCAGGGGGCCAGAATGTATAAACCGAGCCGAACTTGGGCATGACTGAGAACCCTAAATCCGCCATGGCTGCTTCGAAAGCCACCCAGGCGACTGATCCACGGTTCTGCGCACTCGAGAACAAGGTCGAGAAGACTTTGGCCGTTGTGGCCTTCACCTTAAGTATCTGAGTGGGATAGGTATCGTCGGACTTGCCGGCGGAAGCACGAGACTTCGATGCTGGGATATTCTCCAGGATAGAAGACGGTGCTGGACGGGTCTTTTCCTTTGGTTTCCTCTCTTCCACCTGCATTTTCGAGGACTGGGAAGATGCCAATGGCGGCAGAGGCACAGACTCAACCCCGGCCAGTTGCTCGGATGTGGCACTAAATTGTTCCTGCAGGAGTTCGATGCAGTCCTCCACAATATCTCGGTACAGATCCCCCATTGTTGAGCCCATTTTCTCGGCGATAAGACGATCAAGCGCCTCCAGTGCTCTCCCAGCCATCCCCGGCTCCAGTAAGTTGTCAATCGGGACTGCATAGTCGGCGAGGTCGATCTGCGAACTCAGCTGGCCGAGCTCAGAATCTAGACGTGTATACCGGGAGATGAACAGCTGGCCCTTCTTTCGGCTTAGTGGAGGCATTGGGATGACCTTCGCCAGAGACTGGGAAAATGTGGCAATGACGGCCAAAGTCCCAAACATGGCGAGCTCGCGCTCCAGCAAGGCATCTCGCTCAGAAGGGTGCGCTCTGTGGAGGTCGTCCAGCTTCTGTATCCAGTCCACGGCCTTTGCTGCGGTCGTCTCGGGCTTACAGAGGCGGAGCATATAGTGAAGTTGCGGATTGTCTCGCGTCAGGGACTCGGGGTCGCCTTTCATAAACAGCCGAGGGGTGCCGCCGGAGACCCGCCTGAACCATTTCGAGCCGATGCCCACCGAGACTTGCCGCTTAAATAGGGCTTGTGTGCGACCATACTCCAGTTGGCAAACATTGGAGAGTTCCTGGAGAATGATTGCTTGATGGCGTTTATCGGGCGAGCCTCCGTGGAGCGCCAGAAGGCGGCAGATGTAGCTCCAGATAGCCGTGGCTCTACCGACGCCATTCACGGCATCCAAGACGGCCACACTGACGTACTTGTCGGTATGTGCGGGCAACACTCGACCTTTTTCATCGGCCACTAGTTCGGGTCTGCTAAAGAAACAGAAGTTAACAGCATGAGTGAGTGCGATAGGCTCCGTGCGGATCAGATCCAGCTCGTCCTCGACGAAAGACCTTTGATCGGCAGCACTGTCGATTAGGTGCGGTATATCCAGTCTCGTGGGAGACTCGCGAATAGACAGTTTGGCGAGTGCAGCTTGTGCTGCGGCGGCGGGTTTCTTTGCCAACTCGCCCTTCCTTCTTGAAGTTGAACCTTCCTCCAGGACGTCCTCGATCATGATATTGAGGCATTGTAACAGGTAGAGTTGTCGAGTGAGGATCAGTTCGCCGGTCGACTGTGGGACGCAGAAGTTGGCCTCGATAGCAGGCTTGAATTGGTCCAAAACTCCCTCGCGGTTTTTCACGATCTTAAAGGACTTGCCGTAAGTCTGGTCATCCAAGAAGAGGGTGTAACCATCTTTGAAATCCTGTGCGTGTCGCAGGTTTCTGGTGCGCATCATGCCTACGATGTGCTCGTGATCCCCTGGACCATCGTTGACACCGACGCAGTATTGCTGGTGAAGTGAAGTTGTAGCCCGATGCCGGAGGAGCTCCAAGAAGAAACTAGAGCCCTGGGCCGAGATGTCACGTAGATTCCACTCTGGAATCATTTTGCTGACATTGCCTAATGATGGGTCCAGTGAATGTCTCAAGACGACACCCTCTGCTGCGCCTGCCTTCATGGCTTTCGATCGTCGACTGGGGTTCAACGAGGACCAAATCTGCTGAAGCCTGGTCCCATGAGTTTGATACTTCCGACTTAGGTCGCGATGCAGCTCCTTCACCACACTGACGTTTGAACTTTCTTCCATCTTGCTACGGAAAGTGAGGCAAATCGTAGGCGCGATGTGTTGTTGTTTGCGTAAGGTACCTAGGTAGGCAGAGAAGAGTGAATGTGAGATGATAGAAGTGGCGGTCTGTCCCTGAGCGGAAAAATCTTGCACTACCCAGGTAGTGTGAAATCCTTCTACGTATGGATACCTACTTGCCTTAAGTACCTTACGTAGGTCTCAACATTTCTTTCAAGCGATGCAATATGTTGGCAGCCGTGCAGCCCCACTACCACTGTTTGTTCTTTCAAGACCAGCGTGAGAAGAATGGATGGAGCAGCGATAGAGGACGAAGCCGACATAGGAGGTACAGCCCAGCCATTGAATAAACCAGACCGTAGAGATCAGATGGCTCTCATTGCTTCTTCTAATATGATTATCCAGAGTATAGCGCATACATCCGTTTGGGATCTAGTATGGCCGCCTTGATTCGCACCTGCCCAAAGCTCGGTGAGGGAAAGATAGGGGCCAATAATAACGGGCTCGGTAAAGCTGGTTCTGCAACGGTTTGCTTCGACGGCTTTCTCGCATTTCAGTGGTTTCCCGCCAACGCCGACAACCATGAACATGGACACGTCCCAATGTCCAGCCAGCAATCAATCACTGGACCGGTGTCCTGGTGAAGCCGCTTGAGGTTTCGAACAAGCTCTCTGCTGATATTCCCAATACTGGAAATGGTTTCATTCTTCCACTCGTGGCCAGGTTTCTGACTTTAATAGTCTGTCAACACAACTCCTGTAAGGCCTTCTATAGATCAGGCTCTGCTGGGAACTAAAGGTCGCCAACATATGAGCGTAAGCGACGCCTCCTCGTACGATTTTGAGAGATTGTAGTAGAGAATGAGGCATATCAGGATAGATTTGAGATTTCTCATGTGGTATAGATGTCTTCATGGTCTTGATGAGGATCAGAATATGCATTCAAACAGGTATGGAACAAGTGGGGCGAATGTCGGAATAGTTCGCTTCCGCGTTTAAAACCCTGATTACATTTATTACACCTCTACGTGGAGGTGCCTTGAAAAGATTGCTCGAGAATCCGCTGTGCCTGGATGGCCTTGCAACTCTCAAGTCGGATAGCTGTTGCTGTCGGCTCTGTCCTCATGTTCGATGTAATTGATGTGGTTCTACAAGTCCTCTTTTGTCGACTATTAACTCTTCCTCTGCTTATTCCGACAATATTTCGCGTCCTCTCCGCCTCTGTCGAATATCGGGAAATTATGCTTCTCGTTTTCTCTTTTGCGGGTATCAGCATCGAGCACGTCGTCGTAATCAATGAAGCTTCCATAGTGAGCCTCATCTTTCCCATTTTGGGCTGGTCCCCAATATCTTGAAAGTGGCACGGAGGGTCTGGTAACCCAAGAAGGCAGGCCTCTGGGCATGTGCCAAAACCTGGAAGCCGGTATGGCAAGGAACGGGCCGCTGGGCCACAAATCCCGGGCATTAACCCACCCGCCCCCCCTGCCCCTGGCGCCCGGGTCCTCGGTAATTAGTATCGAGTTGACACATCTTTATGGTTAGTATTCTTCTTCTGGTGAATATGTCGTTGCAAGTTAATGAAAAGCACTAATTTGTATTAATTCCTCCCAGGCACGTGCCAGGCTACGTCAAAGAGTCAGGGGTGGCCGGAGATCCTGGTAGGTCGGGTCAGGTCCGGCCGGGGGGGTCGAGGGTCGGATGAGGTTGATCGTGGGTCAGATGAGGTTCATAGAGGGTCGCTTGATCTTTTGGTGGGTCAGGTCAGGTCAGACCAGGGGGGGTCGTGGGTCGCCTGAGGTTTTTTATTGTTGCCTGAGGTTTTAGGGGGCTGTTTAAGGCTTTTGGTGGGTCGGGTCAGGTCAAGCCAGGGGGGGTCGTGGGTCGCCTGAGATTTTATAATGTTGCCTGAGGTTTTAGTGTAGGTGCGCGATGAGCTTGGACTAGGGTAGTCCGTACTTTACGTTTCCAATCGGTTATTACATACTACTGTGACATCATGAAGCATAACCCCGTATGTGGGCATGATGAGAATTCACATTTGCCACGAGTCGTCTCTCTTGTGAGAGCTGATTGAAGACCGATTCCATACTTCCAAACTGTAGGATTTTAGAGCTATGACCTCCCTCCTCAAGGACTCATGCTTGTAATAGTAAGGGTAAGCCGCCGCCACATTGCGATATTCCGATACATGCCAGTGATATTCCGATATATGCCCGTGGCATTGATATGGCACCTGTATCGGCGCAGAAGCAGTCCATTTAGACTCATACCAGCAGCTATCTTCAAACCGCTCCTCTCCTCAGCTGTTGATTCAATTCAACCCCTTTGTACTTGCAGATAATTATCGTGGTTCCCAACCCCACGCTGTTGATTGCCCCATTGATGAGCCCAGTTGCCATAACTCGAGTGCCTCTATCTCCATCACCACCCCCCTATCCTTCCTATTGAATCCTTCTATGGCGTGAATTCGACCGAATGAGTCTTGTGGGCCGCGAATTGGATCCCGAACTCTCCCAAGATGGTCAGGACCCATGATAACGACCTTTTCCTTGAGAACCCAGATGACTGGAACCGCTGGTATGGGTATCTATGTTTTCATGCGAAGCGAAACCGTATCTTCGAATTTATCGACCCTGATGAAGACCGCTAGGTCCTCGTGAAGAGCCAATGCCGAATATAGAGAAGGTTCGACAGCAACTGAATGAGATTATCTTGGACCATAAGACCCTCCCAGGGACTGAGCCAGAGTCACCAATTCAAGATATCCATGACAAGAGAGTCGAGACTGTATTTGAAGGTCGCTGTTTGGAATACAGTATCACCCAAAATTCATACATTAGGAAGGCTCAGACTTACCCGGAACTGTACGATTGAATCCACGAGACTGTTAGTGTCTCGATATTGAAGGCCGTCGCGCTACATGGCGGGTCGTACGCAATCTTCGACGTATGTTTGGTCCGTCCAACAAGGAAGAGATCGAGCGGACTCGAGAGGAGCATCCGGAGATCCTCAGCATCACCAGCTCAAGAGCAACGGGCCTGATAATTGACAAAAAGGGGGGCAATGACAGGTATATAAGTGCCCTTGCAACCCTACCCACGGTCACCCTTGACAGCCGGATCCTGTGACTCCGTCTATCAAGCTCTATTGGGTATGAATCGCCGCCAAATGAACCAAAAGCCGAAAGCAGCAGCTGTCCAACGAGCCAAGGAAGCCTTGGCCAAACCTGACTGGAAGGATCTGGTCAAGGCCGTCAAGGGGAAGGGAGGCGGGAGCTGCGACGTGGCTAACAAAAGACCGGCCACATCCCCTACTTCAGGAAGCGACATTACCTTGCTTGCGATGTTGCCAATCACTCTCCAAAGCTGTCAAATCGATGGGTCTGAACAGCCTACAAGCGTACCTACCCCTGGAAAGCCTCGTCCGCTGGTGAAGTCAATGCTATGGAGAAATTGTAGCAACGAGCACATAGTGAACTACTGGGACCTTCTAGAGACGGATTCATATCGACCTTCAACCCCCGAAGATCAAGCTGTGGCTGGCGGTACGAGCTGTGTAATAGCCGGATGGTGGAAGAGGATCATTAAGAACTGCCTATATGGGCCCAACTGGCCTAAAACGTGCCACATTGTGCTTCAAAACGTCGCGCACATACCGGCTTTCTATACAACCATCATCGGTGGATATTTCATGCGAGCCCAGGGATATCGCTGAGAGCAAGATATGACCGTTCGTTACGGATCTTTCGCAGGAGAACAGCGTCGTTCTGCTGACCTTGAAGGAGATGTATCGTGTTGTTGTTGCGGACCTCGTTCAAATTGACGATCGTCACACCTGCTTGCCAAATCCCTGCTGGTGTCTTCGTGGCAGTAGTTCTAACGTCCAAGAAAGGTATCTCGTACCTCAAGAACAAGGGGAAACCAGGGAGATGAGCTATATCATCTGCTAGTCGGGCACCTCAGGCCCGTTTTGGGCATACCTATGGGCATGACCAGGTTCCTATCCGAGAAGCAAGCGATGGAAGGGAATGGTTCAAGCCACCTGCTCCGAATATGGATGGAGTCTTCGGGTATTGGTTACGTGATTTCCGCGTAATCTCTCCCTTTCCATCATTGCCACCTTGATGTTCCATCCGACATGCCAACAAGCAGCCAAGAAGAAGCAAGTGGATATGGATACAAGCAGTGGACAACTTGAAAGGGTATGCCAAGACGGTGCGGGCGAGTACAATATGGCCATGCACTCTTGGACTGATAGCGATGGTCCTTTCAATCAGAAGTCAAGGCATAATAGCATAGTGGTAGAGAAGATGGGCCGATAAATATGGGCTGACGAAGACGTCGCAACGAGGACGAGGCCGATGATTGTGCAAAGATCGCGACACAACAACTGCTGCACAGTAGAGATAGGCGCAGCTCTACATTGCCAACTAAGGTTTGTCTAGCCCACGCCAGGGATCGACACCAGCCATTTCAGTCAGATCCAGTCTCGGGTAGTAACCCACTGGTAAATCAATATGTTCGCAATTAGTTACTAAGCTAGAATGGTGCTCTTCGTCTCCTCACGGCTAGTGTCCATAGCCGCCATGGATGGCCGGCCATGCCGATCCTCAATCGTAACAGGTGACGCAAGATTGGCTGACGACTTCAGCTGTCAATAAACATGTGCGCTTGACAGCCCTACAAGGTAGCATATGCATTAGAATGCGAGTGCGCGGCCGAAGGCAGCTTCTCGTTTGGTCGATGCTCCGATCTGCCGCGTCATATTTGACGTGCCAGAGATGAGTAAGGCGGCCGACGACGCTAGCCCTGCAGCCCTGGACGAGCACGGCATTATAGCGACGCTTCTAAATCTGAGATGTGCTGTGCGCCCTTCTATTCAGATTATGATCGTTCGTTTTATGTTCGTGGGTGGTAGAGATTGCACTAGGGCGCCGATAGGTTTGATAACCGTGCATAAGCGCCGGGGGGGGGGGGGGGGGGGGGGGGGGCATTTTTCCTTTCCCTGGGAACATTTCTCCGTCGTTCCAGAATCTCAATGCATTTCCCCTCTAGAATTTCTTTGATGGCCTTCTACACGTCAGCTCGTTCTTATCATCAGCTCCACCAGGTTCATAGAAAGACGAAAGGATTTCCCTAAAGATCAACTTGAGAATGAATGGGGACTATCGAAATCGGCCCGAGTCGCCGAAAGCGTCGTGGGCTGATACCAAGCAATCCGCTCAAAGATACGCTTACTGCGATGAGCAGGTGGATCGGGGGGCCGGTGACGGACGAAGTCGGGCGCAGACAGCAGACGACCTCTTCTGGAGGAGCCTCACGCTACGGAGATTATCCATGATGGGGGCCAACATCCACTTGCCATGCCCATTAATTAGGCTGGCAAGTTGGCCTTGAGAGCTCTTCAACCGCCTTTCAAACCCCCACTGCCCGGTCTTGTTTTCAACGGCCGGATAGACTCCTAGGGCTATCGGGAGCACAGTGGGGCGACATTAGTAACCCAAACCTAGTGGAGCCAGTGATACTAATCGCCTAATTGAGGCTCCATGGCCTTATTTTTTTTCTCCCGATAATGCATGTCTTTTATTCCGAGTGCGATTTCTTCAGCCCTTCGATGCCAACCCTTCCGATGTCCCACCAGGCAGCGCTAGATTTATTGGCAGGATCGTCGCAGATGCCCCCTTTCGCTCACATGTATTCTGAAATTCAAGCGAAATTTTCAAGTGAAATTTTAATTTGATTCCAGCTGTGCTAAATGAGGCATCTTTCGTCAACAGTCCACCCGGGATCATAGGGATTGATTTCATGACGTTTATCCATCAGCTTCGTTTGTGTCCCAACCCTCAGGATGGTCATGTGGGCTACTCAAGAGACAGTTACCCCTGCAGCTGGGCTGCCGGTCCTCACCTTATCACATCATGACCCTGCAGGCCCTTGCAGATGCACTGCATCTCAGCCATGATCTAGGAAGTCCCTGCGCCTCTTCTTGCTAATGCCATCTTTCGCATGCAGTTGCTGAAGAAGCCCTTGCCCGGTTTGGGAAGGCTGGTCCTCGTAGCCTTGACGACGGAGTTTCCCAAACCTGCTTGGGGACTACGATCTGGCTCGTTCTGGTGCTAGTCTTGACCAAGCCCTTGACGTCCTGGATGTCGGTCTACTGGGCATCTCTTACGGGCCTAGTACCATGGATTCAAAACCTTCTCTGGTCTTGTTGGTGGAAAAACTGGAGAGGGCAGTTTAACATGCAACTGCTCTAGATACTTGCGACGAAGAGCAAGTATATAAACTCATGGCTTCCAGAAGAACCCCAATGATCATATCTCCATTGGCAAGCATTTCTAGCGCTGTACATCTCAAGCTCCATCGCCATGAAGCTTGTCTCCGCGCTCGTAGCCACGTCGGTGTTTGCCGGGTGCAGTGCCTTGCAGCTCCTCCGGTCAAACAACAATAATGCCACAGAGGCTCGAAGCAATGGCTGGATTATTGAGCTTGAGCCAGGTAGTTCATTTGTCAAGAGGTAAGTACTGTTCTGCCCCATAGACCAACAGTCAGTGCCTAACATGAAGTCAGACATGTCAATGTACATTCCGAGTTTCATAAGAGGGCTCGTGATATCGTCACAGACTACCAAATACGACACGAGTTCAAGAACCAGGACCTCTTCTACGGGGTCTCCATCGACGCAAAGTATGCAGCCGATGTGGAAGCTCTCATGACTCTTGCAGAGGTCAAGAACGTCTGGCCAAACTGGTATCATGATCGTCCTGAGCCTGTCGGGGTCCCTGCATCTGTCATCCCCTCTGCATCAGGAAAGATGCGAACGAGAGCAGCTGCCGATGTCATCTATGTCAATGGCACCAGTGATGTCAATTCCCAGCTCAAAATGACCGGTGTCGATGAAATGCATAAGCTCGGTTTCAAAGGCCAAGGCGTCAAAATTGGGATCCTCGACACTGGCATCGACTATCGCCATCCCGCCCTCGGTGGTGGCTTCGGACCAGGTTTCAAAGTCGCCGGTGGTTATGACCTTGTGGGGGATGCCTATACCGGAGCCACTATACCCGTCCCCTCAGACGATCCCCTTGTTGACTGCCTCAGCGGCGGACATGGAACTCACGTTGCCGGAATCATCGGGGCACAGGACCCTGAAGGGGTTGGTTTTGGCCTTATCGGTGTCGCTCCGGAGGCTACCCTTTACGCCTACCGAATTCTTGGTTGTGTTGGAGGCGTCAATGATGATATAATCATCCAAGGCTTCGAAGCTGCGGCCGCTGACGGTGTTGATCTCATTAGCATGTCGGTTGGGGGAACTAGGGCTTGGGAGACCGGATCAGCTTTCGGATCTGTGTACGCGGCGCTTAAGCAGAGAGGCATAGGCTTGATCGTTGCCGCCGGCAATAGTGGAACAGGCGGCCCGTACTACGCCAGCTATCCTGCCCTGGATCCATCTATCATCAGTGTCGGCTCGGTCAGTAATACTAAGTTCACAACTCTCTATAATGGAGACGACTCTCTCGGAAACACAATCGAATATGCTAGCATTGCGCCAATGGATGACTCGGCTCCGTGGCACGTTTTTATTGCTGAAGAATCTTCGGGCCAGCAGTGTAGACAGCAATCTTGGTATGAGGCGGTTGCAAACTTTACGGATGTAACAAAGGTTATCGCCATAATGTCCGGCCTCGGCGACTGCTCCTCTGAGCTCGGCTACTGGATCGAACGAACCGGGATCACGAATATGATCTTCTACATGGCAGAAGAGGAGGACCTCACTTTATATCCCCCAGGGATCCTGTCATTCAACCTAGTTCGCGTGCACGTTTCAGAGGCTCAGAAGATCGTCGATGGTATTTATGAGCAAGGTCTCGAATACACACTACACTTCGATGACCAGTCCGTCCATGATACTATGCAGCGAATGGGCAACACGGTTAATGCCTTCTCATCATGGGGTCCTACGGTAGAAATGTCCATGAAGCCCCAGCTCTCTGGCCCAGGCGGGAACATTCTCAACACTTGGGTGACTACTGGCGGCCTCGGTTACGCCATCATTTCTGGGACATCCATGGCAACGCCACACGTTGCCGGCGCTTATGCACTGCTCAAGCAAGCCTACCCGGAACTCACGCCCGACGATATTCTCCATCGGCTGCAGAGCACATCCACCCCTCTTGGAGAGTACGGCGAAGATGGTTTACTTACTGCCACGATCCAGCAAGGAGCCGGTCTGATCCAGGTTGTCGACGCCTTAAACCTCAAGACATTTGTCACGCCATCGGAACTCAATCTGCGGGATAGCGCCACTCCTCCTACCCAGGAGATCACAATCGAAAACACATCGTCGGAACAGAAGACATACACAATTGGCCACAAAGGTGCATCGCTCGTCAATGCCGCTCCTAACGTTTACGGCCCAGGCTCTCTTGAAAGGTTCTACTGGGTAAAGAATAATAGCCCGAACTATGCTTCAGTATCCTTCTCCTCGGAACAAGTTATAGTTGGACCCGGAGCCAAGGCTGTCTTCACCGCGACAATAGTAGCCCCGTCGGCGGGAGTCGACTTCAGCATGTTGCCACTCTATGGTGGGTATATCACAGTCACGGACGGCACGACTGAACTCATCGTACCGTATGCCGGAGTGCCTTATACCCGCAGCTCGCTGCCAACGCTAGACTTTAGTAATCTTCTCAACGAAACAATCAAGCCCCTCCCACCCGCCGGGATACCAAACATTCCAATGATCCGCTCCACCTGGCGAGAACGCAACAACGACAAGGTCACTTACACCTTCCCGGCTTGGGCACCTCCGCCAGAATCCGACATAGATCAAGACGACGACTACGTCCCTATTGTAGAGTTCGTCATTCGCCAGCCTTCCGAATACGTCCGTCTCGATATCGTGCATCCTCACCAGAAAGTTCACCCAGATCAATACGGCTTTGACCGTTGCGACCGTCAAGACACCATCGATCCGCCGGTAGAGACAGTAGAGGAGTTCCTAGGCATCCCCTCCCTTGGAAACATGTATACCATCTTTGGCGGGTTCGATAAGCCCATGCCGCGGTTCGGCGAGCTGAGTCTTGGATACGGATTTAACTATGTGCGCTGGGAGTGGGCCACGGTGTCGGCGCCGAATGGCACGTTCATCCAGTTGCCGAATGCGGACTACCGAGTGCTCGTTCGGGCGCTGAGATGGGGATACGATTGGCAGGATCCCGAAGGCTATGAGAGCTGGCTGAGCCCGATAATCGGGGTTAATATTACGGATCCAGGTTATCCTAACCCTTACTTGGAGCTGAACTAGCGATGGAGCCGACGTGGAAGGCCACGTAGGAAAGCTGAAGGCATGAAGCTGGGATCATGTTGTTGTGATATGAGGGCAAGTGAGAGAGAAAATCTGATGTAATGGCTAGCACCTTAACTGTATTCTGCAGTACAGTGCTGTACTGCTCCTAGGAGCCGAGATGCAATGCTGCCGGGGACGGAGGGAGGGAAGGGGGCGGGTTGATCAAAATATAGATTTCATTTCTAGACAGCTGAATTCAAGAAAACGACCCCGAGTTCACACAAACTTTCTCCTGGAGCCATTGCAGTAACCACCAGGCAACGCACACGTCAGCAGCGTGGAAGTCACGACAGAGCGTTGGAATGTTAGCTAGTTGGCCTTGGTGGCGAAAGGCAATGCCATCGAGTCGGCCGCCGGAACTGGTCCGCCTTCGAGAATAAGCTCCTTCGTCGTGCATCCCGGCCAACTGGGTACGAGGAAGCCCTGTAATGCGCACCTCGCTATAGCCACCCCAGCTATTGCTTCAGCTGTCATCCGGGTGGCAAGGTTTTAAACTCGGTACATGGCATGTGCAAAATATCGGGATTGTTTCTTGCTGTAAAAGTCAGCGTGTCAAGAGGCCAGAATTCGATCACCTTGTATATCCACGAAATAGATCACGGTGTGGGAAAGAAAAAAGTGGGAGATGGATACATGGGACGTGCTCGTCTTGGGGAGTTGCAAAGCGGCGCTGAACTTTGCGATCCACATCGACGTGTAGCAGAGAAACCCTTCTATTGGGTAGAGAAACAGGCCAGACCGGTTAAGTTCAAGTTATGAGAGAACACACAACTAACCAAAAATTGGTGGCCAGGAATGTGTAGTTCATACGACCCTTCCCCCTGGCTTGACCTGACCCGACCACCAAAAGGTTAAACAGCCCTCTAAAACCTCAGGCAACAATAATAAACCTCAGGCGACCCACGACCCCCCCTGGTCTGCCCTGACCTGACCCACCAAAAGATCAAACGACCCTCTATAAACCTCATCCGACCTACGACCAACCTCACCCGACCCACGTCCCCCCTGCTCTGACTTAACCTGCCCTACCAGAAGATCGAGCGACCTTCTATAAAATTCGCCTAACCCCCCTCTAATCTGTTGAACCTTAGGCAACATTTTAAAACCTCATATGACCCACGACCCCCCCTGGTCGGACCTGACCCGACCTACCAGAAGATCAAGCGACCCTCTACCAACCTCACCCGACCCACGCTCGACCCATGTTAATAATAATTGAACTTTACAACTCGTTGAGATGTAGGGTATGGCTGACAATAATTATTTTACCTCTTGCTTTGCAACGCCTTTACGAAATATGCCACAATTCAGCTTGAAATTTACCAGTAAAATCAAATCGATAGATCCACGTATCTAGTCCTGCAATACTGGCTGTGAACACACAAGAGGCAGCATGTGCCAATGTCAACCCTTTCCACCCAAATAGAACCTCGCGACGAGTGTGGGCCTCCTCTTCGAATACTAATTGCCCATTACCAGCGCTTCCTATCCGCAAAGACATTATACCCAGCTGAGGATGTCCGCCAGATTCTGCCAATGCACATTCTGCCTGCTGCGGGACAGGCAATCAAGCACAAGAAGCCAGCACCTACGTGGGACGCCTGTTGCCGGGTGATCATGATCCATCTTAGGATCTGCAGCGAGCTTCTCAAACGGCGCAGCGAGATGTGCCTTCGAATTTGCCTCGTATGGCCAGGTAGGCACGCATGAAAATGAGCGAGACAAGGGATAGCTGGATTGCTGCCTAGAAAATCCTGCACGTTCAGCTTTAGTGCCGATTGCCCTGCACTGTACATAAAGCCTTCACGTCAGACCATGTGAACCCGTTCACACCAGCTAGTATCTTCCTGCTAGTTCCTTCTTCCTCTTTTTTTTCTTTTTTCTTTTTTCGCGAAGTCTAGGGGACCAGGTGCTACGCATTACCGGAAGCTCGCCAACCAGTGTTTCACAGGTGTGTTGTAGCCGCCCTGTGCCACTCGCCGGATCCTGTCCCGTGCTTCTCATCCAGCAGCGAAGATACGAATGTTGCATCACATCGCATCACCCCACGATCCAGCCAGCAAGTGTCTAAAGACTATGCCCCAGATATCACGACTTAAGTCTCCCAAATCAAAGTATCTGCAAATTAGTCTGCTTCTTCGTCTGGGCAACAGAAACGGCGATGGCATCATGTACTGCTAGTTTTGGAGTGAGAACTAGGGTCTAGGTTTGGACTGTGGATAGAATCGAAGGCAGGCTAGAGAAAAGATTTGTGGAGGGTAAGGTAATCAAGGCAGTTCCAGTGGCTGAATAGAAATCTTATTGCTCGCACGATTAGCATTGGCTGACCTGCGACGACGTGCTCGGAGGGCGGGCAGACCTTTGATGGAGCATCGAGTTTCTATCGCTTCTCTGCCGTCTTTTACCATGCTACATTACAGAGGAGACCGACCTCTTCTCTCTCTTTCCTCCCCTGCCGTGTCTTGATCACCCCAATTTCGATAGCGCTAGCGATGAAGTCCAGACTAGTTTGACCTATCCCGGGACTCCAGAGCGCCACTGGGTCATCACGAATCACATGCCCGACAACTTAAACGGCAGCCTGATAACAACCACTGGGGACCATCGGTTTAACCGGCGAGCCTAGAACTATTGGTATCCCGAGCCATAGTCTAGAGCCTTGACCGGATGTGGCCTTTGCACTCCGCAAGATTTTACGGCCGTAGATCGACCTCGAGATTAGAAACAGCCAGATTATGTGAATGTACGCCACAGCCTTCGATCTTGCTGAAAGAAGCCTCCCGCAGGCATCGTCGGGATGGCTGCCCAATCGGATGCATACCGTTTTGCACTCAGGTTCCCGGGTGCTTGGGTTCCCAGGTGATACGCGAAGCTATCCCACCCCCTCACTGCGGGCCGACGCAAAGCCGAGCTGCACTGTAGATCTTGTGATGTTATTCCAACCATCATGTCCAACTACGTCTGGTCTATCGTCACCGCTACGGCTAACGACCTGTGGATATCATCTGGCAAAGCAAATTTCAAGCACGGCCAATCCTGTTCGAGCTCGCGAGATCACTAATTAGTGCCCCAGAACTAGAGCTGTAGTCGGGCGCCTTGATGCCTAGCTTTTTACTCGCTTATTCCCTCTTCTTCCGATTTGTCGCCGCTAGGTAGCGTGAGATGCAAGTAGCCGAAAGTCAGAAACAGACGATTGGTTGCACCGCCCATCATTGTCCTCTACAGCCATTGGAAATACCCGTTTCTTATTCCAGCCTTATCGCAAGATGCTCCCTACGAGCTAAAGTCAAGTCCAGAACACCTAATATCGGTGGAAAAGGAGATATATTTAGATACGGCTAGCTACAGGAAGCACACCGTTCTTGATGGCTCGGATTGGTTAAGCGACTGTCGCCGGCTTTAGCTAGCCTGTAGCCTCTCTGTCGCTTTCCGACACCCTAGCACCCCAGTAAATGTCGAGCTCACTCCACTTGTGGCTACATAATGCTCTCCAATCCTTGCCAGCCCATCATGCGCCTTTGCATCGTCTCTCCTACGATCTCTCTTCATCTTTTGTAGACGTATTACCAACTTTGGAAATAAGGGCCCCGAAGTCTACCCAAGAGTAGCCAGACAGACGTCTCTGGCCGCAACTTGCTATACTCGACTACATCCGACGCAAAGAGAGCAAACACATTGCATCCCAGTGTTTCACATCATGTCGGTTCCATCGATCATGACGTCTGTCGTGGTGCAGCCGCCATCCGATACACAAACTGCGCAGACATTGCAACCACCCGTGGTCATACGCTTTAGACCCGGGCCGGAACTGATCAGCGGCGACGGCGAAGATTACCATGTGTTTGCCATGGCCGTCTTGGTGGACGTGGGCGGTAGCATCTTAGATGGACAACTAGCGGGCACATATACAGTCTCTGGGTATCCGCGGGACGTTGTCTGCCAACACGGGAGTACGCAATCAGATGTGATCTTTGCGTTTCCAAATCTCAGCATCCTGCAAACTGGTTCCTATATCATCCGAGTTGGTATTTACCAGTTCTTCTACGATTCTAGCGGAGCTGCCTTGATCGACCAAACCGAGACAAACCCAGTAATCGTCTATAGCAAGGATGTTTCATGATGATAGTGGAAATGGAAAAGAACAGTGACGACGCTAAATGCAGCATTGCGGACAAAACGGTTGGGCCTGGGAGTCGGGCACCCGGGGAATATGGACGAGTCTTGCGGCGAAGGTGTTTACTGGAATTAATCCCATTGGGAAGTCACGGCCTCCTGCTTACGGTGAGATAGACGTGTCTAATCGAGGATCAGAATACAAGTCGATTACAACATGTGGAAGAAGTTTTAGAAGCGATGTGGATTTTTAGGTTTGGTAATGGCATCATCTTGTCTGTGTTATGCGGGATAAAGTCAGAGCGAAGTCTTTATTTCATCTTGGCAGATATTATACAAGAAACAAAGAAAGAGAATTAAAGAAATTTGACAACAAGAGAAAGGAACTCATATCCAAGAAATCACTTTTAAGTAACCAATTATGTCCAACCTATAGTCGTCGTCGTGCTAATACAGTTATTCCGATACCCATCGTCTAGAAATGTTGTTTCTTCCCTGGCTTGAGAGCAGAGCGGCGGATAGTAAGGTCAAGATCAGAGCTGTTGGCTCTCTGTCCTGCTACGGATTTGAAGAATCCAATACCCTTGAGATACTCGACGCTCTTTCTGAGGCGGAGGAGGGTCTCCTCTTGAGGGAAGACGGGTAACCCATCAGTTGGCCTTGGAATCCCTAGGAAACCTTGTGTTTGCTCAAGAATGTCAAATACTGGATAAAGAGGATGGCTAACACCTTCATCGTCCATGTCTTTCTTCAGGTTCTGAAGCCATACCTCCGGGGACATCGGCCTGAGGGGATAGCCATGCTCATCCATCAAGACTCTCCAGAGATTCCCAACGGGAACTCCGTCAACAAATCGGACCGATTTTGTCTCGGCTGATGTATACGCGCAGGTATCGATGGTCCTCATCGCTATCTGATCGCTGCCTGCGACATGGAGCCAAGCATCGGGATCGTTGGGCTCGTGGACGTTAAATCCATTTATTCGGATGGCCGAGGCTACCACACGCCATATGAAATCATCCACGTTGCATACTCCATGTGTGGCATCACCAATAATCATACCTGGTCTAACTACCAACGGTCTTGGTATATTCGGCCGTAGTTGACATACGCGATCACCATGATGCCGGACAAGCATCTCTGAGATGAATTGGTTTGGGCATAGGCATGCGCCCCCGAACAGACCGTAAACTTGCTACTTGCAGATTGGCTCGTTTGTCGGCAGCTGTCAATCCCGTATCAAAGCACCTTGTTGCTTACACTCTTGCTGCTTTTAAATAAGCCTTGCACCCCATACCTACCTATCCTAACACTTGAAATTCAATTTTTATTTTTACACCGCATTTAGATCCTTCCGGCCCCAACTATCGCAAATTTGGCCTCGCACCATTGTTATAAACTTTAACCGTCTTGTCGACGAGTTC
Source organism: Reticulascus tulasneorum (assembly GCA_001557505.1). Taxonomy (NCBI): domain Eukaryota; kingdom Fungi; phylum Ascomycota; class Sordariomycetes; order Glomerellales; family Reticulascaceae; genus Reticulascus; species Reticulascus tulasneorum. The sequence goes on along the minus strand of LSAX01000012.1, from coordinate 834,392 downwards.
CTATGGCCCGAGATTCGAACAAAATTTGACGTGCTTTAATAAGCCCCACTGGTCGATGGACATCACTACTTAGTCGGGGTGTTGTGTTTCTCGTTGGTCTTGCCAAGTGGCATGCCACAAGACCCCCTAAACAAGCAAATGATCACTCCAACTCTTACCTCCTTTATTTCCGCCTATTTGTGAAAGTGAGTATCACTCTAATACGGGTAAGCGCGGTGGCAGCTTTACACTGGTCATTGTTCACTTCAACAAGCTCACGCTGCTGCTAAATTTGAAGTTTATCAATCGTGAATATCTAGGTCGCCTTCAGAAGCCTGCTTAGATTGCCCTGAGGATAATCACAAACGGTTTATCTGCTAAAATGTGCGCCTGGTTGTCGATATGGCTTGACACGGCTAGTATATGGCTAGCTTTTATTGCTTGTGAGAACATATCTCCCACTATGATGAGCACCGAGATGAAGATAATCCCTCGCAAAAAGCCTGACCTGAATGGGACTCGTATTCAGCTCGTTTACATTGCTGGAGGCTACTGGGTCATCTCAAGATAACACAGTATGGCGGCCAGTTACGCGCCACAATCGCTTACGATTCGTCTTATTGGCTTATTAAGGACCTTCGATTCTCTTCCGCGGGCCGAAGACCCGACGGGGACCTGAAGATGAACGTAGTCTAAGTCGATGTGTCAGTGTCGTGAAAGAAGTCGTGAAATTCGGATCTTCTTCTTCCTAGCACTCTTCGTCGGCCAAGGCGACTTGGCTCGTGCTACTGAGCTTAGCATGCTTGCCGAAATGGTGAACCTGACCTCTGGCGGAGATGAACGCATTCTACTAGCAGGCTTACTGTCGTAACGCCTTTCAGACAGTTTGGAATTCAGGTCTATATTGGCTAACCCAGACCCACTGAGCAGTGATCAGTTAGCGCTGCTATTTTACACTCAACTAGGCCGGGCGGGTGGTTGGGCTCGGTTAATTGGCGTCGTTATAGAGATTAGTTTGTATCTTTGGGGGCTCCTACGTTCAGTACCGTGCAAACGACCTACTTGGAACTTCCAGTCACCCTGCGGCTCCTACTCCAGCACTCTGTAGCAAAAAGGGCTCGTAATAGGACCCCCTGCCCTTGGGATCAGCCCTTTAAGGTCGACGCGCGTGTGTTACACGCCACGAAAACAAAGAACAGAGGGGTCAGGCCGTACTAAACACTCAGGCAGAAGTTGATGTTTTCGGCCTTTCAGGTTTCTATGGATGCGTTGGCATGCTATCTGATTTATCACGGGTCAGAGGCGAACCCAAACCAAGACCACCACCCTCCGTTAGTTTGTGACGCATCATTTCGCATTCCGGCAGCAGTCTTCTGATTCTTCCCACTTTTGACCCTTTGAGCGATCTTCGCCTCATAAGAGGCATCGATATCCGCCAGCCTCTGTGCCAATCTCATCTCCTCTTCTCTCTCCTTGGCGAAGCACATCTCCTCGGCCTGTGCTGTGAATCTCTCCATAGCCTTCTGCTTATTGTGAATGATTATAGTGGAATCCGTCCCCCCGAACTCATCATAAGCAGCTTCAACTACCTTGCTGAAGCCCGGAGTGATTGCTTCTGCAATGACTTGGGCGTACAGATTGGACATGGAGCTGATGCGTACTGAGAGCTTGCGCATTCCATGAACCTGCTCCAGAAATTCGAGAATGGTCTTCTCAGACATGACGGCGGGGCGTCCATCGTCTTCGGCGTCTTGGAGGTCTTCACGTACGTCCTTGATAGTGCCTTTGATGTCATTATTCTCGTTAACGAGCTCCTTGATAACGCTATTCAGGAGCTTAAAGCCTGCGAGGAGTTCGACGATATTGCTGCACAGGCCCTGCAGAAGCACGCAGACACCGACAATGATACTCATCATTTCCTCCTTAAAGGTGAGAGCAAAGTTAGCCGAGGATGACACTAGTCCAGGTTGCTCGACATACCAGCTTCTTTTTTTCATCCTTGTATCCCTCCAGGGCGTTCCGGACCTTCTGCATCCGTAATTCCAGTTTGTGTGACTCTTGTTGTTTCAGTTGAAGCTGCTCCTCGAGCGTTGACGCTTTTTTGCCGGAGAAGGCCACCCAAGCCGCCGATCCAGTAGTTGCAACCATTGCCCCCACCATTCCAAACGTGAAGCCGAGGGTAGCACATCCCACCGCATCTAGTGCTCGAGTTAACGAACCAATATCAAGATTGTGCAGATGCATGTCTCACAATCAGCGTACTGCATCAGCTTCTTCTCCCTTCTTTCATGAATCTTTGTAACCTTGTCATACTCCTCCTTGGCGCTCTTCAATTCCTGCTCGGTCTTCTGCTGCGAGACTTGTTGCAGGGTATATTCGTTGCCAAGGTCAGTCATCTCACCATTCACCTTGCCAAGATCGACTTGTGTGTTTCCTGTAGAGTGATCAGTGGCTTCCGTAGAATAACCGTAAATGCATCATCACGGAGAGCCGGAAAACCCGCTTACTCTGAGTTGCGATAACAGCCCTGCGAACTTTCTGGACCGTATCTCGCCATGCGGCAAACAACTCGGCAGTTCGCTGGCCGTTTCGATCGCACTCGTCGATTGTCTCGCAGATCCTTTGCAGAGCTCGTGTAACTGCGCGATCCCCATTCGGTTCTCCAAATGCATTTTCAAGTCGATCGAACTTATCATTTTGTACGTGAATTGTCAGTGATGGGCATTAAACCAAGAAACTTTGGAAGGGAGAGAAAGGTTGACTGACGTAGCCATGATCCCTAGCCATGGATCGAGTGGCAGCACCAATATCCAGCAGGTCGGAGTAGGCATCCAGGAAAGCGTTTTGCCCCTGGTCTGCAATTAGAGCCATATTTGTTGAGAGATCCGTGCTTCTATTAAGAAATAAGTCTTTCTATTGCTGAAACTGACGACACACAGGGCTGACTCTAGAGTCTCGGTAGTAAGCTTGATCCTAGCTACCTCACGAGTGGATGCAAGAGCCATGACCCAGCCGAGATCCCGGACGAGACGAGGAGCGACGACGAGCCATGGGACGACGCTGGCTGTTGCATGTTCTTGTCGAGTTTGCGCTAAAGACTTTTGCTCGGCCATCTTTTCTTAAACAGCTCTGATGATTTCACGAGTCGGTCTTCCCGGTCTTCCCGGTCTTTTCAAAAGAGAATGAGAATTTGAAACTAAACGGCGCCAAACATGTGTCTAGTAGGACGTCTTTGACTCCGAAACTGGTAAATACACTCCGGGAGCCCTGGCCTTGACTTGTTTATTGTTGAAAACACGGAGGACCAAGTTCCAGCTATTACAATGGGCACGGGCGAACCTAGTGGCTTCATTAAACAAAGCGCCTCTCTCTACGGCTCGCTGTTTGGGTTTGTAAGGGCCAGATCTGCCTGCGAGGGTACTTGCATTGCGGCCGACGCTAGAGAAGCAGGCTCTGATCGCCAATGCGCAAATCATCAGCGTCACGCCAACGCTCACGACCTGAACCTTCGAATATTAATAGATTCCACAGACCTCTCGCAGACTTGCTCAACATTCTATTCGTGGAGGACCTCCACATAACACGTAATTAAATCCGACATGAAGCGTTTTGTTAAGCACCTATGTTGGTGGTTGCCATGGCGGCCAATACCCGTAATGCACGTGGTTCAGCACTTTGCCCGGCCTCGCGGGACAGCTGCAGCCACGTTCTTGTCGTCACACCCAAAAATGCCACGCACTAACATGTGAGGTCGTCGGAGATGTACATAATTCCCAGCCTGATTTGCTAAGTGTAGTGGCTTCCAACAAGTCCTGTGAAAAGTCCTCAATCGCACTAGGTCGCACCTTGGGATTGCCGGAATAGATCAAGCTTAGGCAGAAACCGTTCAGCATTTTGCTCATAACAACCAGCATCTGCAGGTGGTCCTTCGTCTTACTTCAGTCTGTAAGACAGAAGACCTCAATAATCAAGGGGAGTGTGCATTGGTTACTTACCTGTTGGTTAAACCTAGCTCAAACTGATACCGCCGCCGCACATGCTTTAGCAAGGCTTCACAAAGCTGTCTAATACGATGCCAGACCCAGACAGCGACGAGGTTCAAAGCCTTAACTCCAATGTCACTGATCTTGACAGGCAACTCACCAAGTTGAGACGTGACGCCGACTATATCCGCAATGAGCACGAACAAAAATGCAGAACAGCATTCAACGTAGCTCTGGAGAGCTTTCTCCTGCTATCCCAGCGTGTGCTTGCGGTCGACAAGCAAATCGCTTTCTGGCATGATTGGAGTGCCCTGAGGACATGTTTCAAGTGGATTGGATTCCGTTACGAAACCTCCGCGATCGTGGAGCGCGGGAACTCGCAGCTAGCAGGACAAGTGGCCGTTCTCGGAAGTATGTTCTCTACCTCGAGCTTGACTTTTACAGCAGCTCTGCAAGATATTCAAGGCCTGCATCGCCGGGTCAATGAGTTCTCACAGAAATACGTTGGAAATGTGCGTGACAAAGTGGACAATGCCCTCAGTGGCTTCAGATATCGGGAGCAAACAACTAGGAACGAGATCCGAGCCAACGAACAGGAGAGCCAGCGGGCTAGCAGATCTATTGCGGAAACAAATGAAGGGATTCAGAGAACGACGAGGGCCCGATCGAGCAAGGGAGATAGCCAGGATGTTGCGATCATTGTAAGTCGAGACAAATGCGCCTCGACGCCACCCAACCATTATCCACATCCTGCAGTCACGGTTGCTGATAATCTTAATGGCCCAGGGGTCGTCATTTGCCGCAAGCGGCGCTGCTGTTTTTGGCGCACTGTCGTTTGCCTGCCCACTGTTTCTGATTGGAGTTGCAGTCTGCGGCGCTGGGGCAGTTACTGGTGGTGTCTCGGCCATGTAAGTTCAACCTTCCGCCCGCTGAGTAGGGAAAATTGCAGGTTATGCATTTTTTGAGCCTACTGGATGTATTGAAGCATGCCGATGACATACTGCATCCCTATAGAGTATTGGATTCGGAAATATCAAAACTCGAAAGCCTTCGCACAAACCTCACCAGCCAGCTATCCAACCTCCAGTCCCGCATCGCCCAGCTCCACAGTGAGCTCCCCGGTCTTCAAGCCCACAGAGAGCGATACGACGGCATCGTCGCCTCCATCGAACAGCTCGATCTTACGTGCCGCGAAATCCGCCGCGACGCAGACCAGATTTCAGCCGGCCTGAACCGAGACCGACAGCTACTTACGTGTGCGCGCATGCGCGTCGACAGGTGTGCCTCTGATCTGATATGCTTGAGCAGTAACGCTGCCGAAGAATCAAAGCTCCCCGGGCTGTTCAGATCGACGAGGATGGAGATTCTGGCTTGTTTGACCGATCTTGTCACTGACTTGGGAAACTTTGGAGGTCTAGTCCAGTCTGTCCAGCGGAAAGAGTTGCTTTCACGTGTCGATGATACCATTGGTCAAATCAAAAGCCGAGAGAAAACGGTGCTTGCGATCTTGGCGGGGCCAAGTTGGTGATCTATAAGGCGTCAAGCCCTTTACCCGAAATCCCCTATATACCAAGGTTATTTAATTGCAGCCTGACTAGACTCTTCGCCAAAGGAAATTCCACGAAAAGATTAGGTGGCCCCGTGCGAGACGATAAGACAAGCAGGGGAACTCAGAGCTTCTTGGACATTAGCGAACTAGACTCAACGAGGCCATGGATACAGTCAACCATGTCCGACAAATGAATATCCTCCAGCTATGGGGTTCCCGTCATGGCTTGTCAAGTAGATGGGTAGCTATTTCACGGATAGACATATGACTCTCCGCTTCGATGGCGCTGGGTCCCGTCCCGGAAAGCGGCCCCAGGGCGACTTCTTGTTTAAAGGTTTCTTAGTTGTACGGCAAAAGTAGAAGGAGGGGCGAGACAGATCACAATGCTAAGGACTGAAAATGGGACCGAGAGGGGGCTCGGGGGACTGCTCACCCAAGGGGATCAGTAGAAAGCTGAACTAGGCTATTGAAAGCCAAGCCGAGGTTGAGCGAGGAGTGTTAAAACTCATGCTTTTGGAGTACCTAACTAGAGAACAAAGTTGAGCTGCTTTTTTCTTTCAGGTCCTACGTCTCGTGATTAGAATAGCGTGTATTAAAGTCACGATAATTGTCTGATATTTGCTAATCACCTGCCAGCTGACCTTCTTGACCAACACCGGCAGCGTATGGTAGTCTTCGAAATCTGATCGTCTTCGCCGAGTCTGCCACGAGGTTTGCAAGAAAAATGAGCATGGAACTCGCATTGAATTAACACTAACAGGGCACTGAAATGCATCACCGCTCGCTGGTCCGTGTGTGACTAATATGCCAACCTCAATTATAAACATTCTAGTCGGCAAACATACGATGTCTGGAGAGAAACCACGCAACGAGCCTCGTCTAGCTCTACCAATTCCTGGCTCTTGACCGAGACCATACTTGATCCTGAGCTTAGGGTGACAGACGACGGTTGATAAAGGGACGCAACGAACCTTTAACTGCAACTGGTGCATCATTATACACGAGCTGTCCTCAACGAGATATAACTATGTATGATTCTCCTTAACGAAAATCCAATGACGAGCCTTCGCCCGCGAGAAACGGTCGTGGCGAGATACTTACATTATGGCTCTTGAAGAAGGAACGTGGACAGCTGTCTATTATGGAAAAGTATCATCTTCATGACTATCCAAAATTTTCTGGAGAGTAGATTGCCAAGCGATTGGTGTTTATGTTTCTACTATCCAGCTCTAGATGTTTATGATACAGCTCACGACGTCTCTCCTACCTATAGCATGCTTTGATAATTCCTTGCACCTTACTATCACCATTCTTCACGATATCTCCCATCTTTGCTATATCCGTATTACCTATAGCCCGACGCGCCAGCGTAGCATCATTGAACGCCTTTGGTCCCCGGAGTCCATTGGTACCGATGCCAATAATCAAACCTATGATTGCAAACGGCGCACTCTGTGGATCTTGACGATATCTGCAACTGTCATTGCCGCATTTGCAGCTTCGCTAATGACAAACGTAACACGTACGGTAGTCGTCGCGCTGATGAGGGCAAAGCCGATCTCGCCAACAAAGGGAACGACGAAGAAGATGATGCTAAGAATGAGTATGATTTTTTCTTTCTTTTTCTGCTCTTCGACCTCGCCACCGATCTCCTCCACCTGCTCCATGGTGGAGACTGCCTACTGGAGCATAAAAACGGGTAGGCTGAGGGCCGTTGCAATATCTGCTTCGTTGACGTTCCACTGCAGGAGTCCAGCACCTATATAGGCCATAGCAATGTTGTCTCTCAGCTGGTCGATAACCGGTAGCGTTTCGTTAAAGACCTTCTTGGGATTAACAATAGTAATCGAATCTGTTTTTAAGAGAAAGTTACGACGAATTTGGATAGACTTCTCGCAAGGATCTGAGCCCGGAGGCGGCTTCGGGCTAATGCACTTTTGTCTATGTTCCTAGTTACTTTATTTGATCTAGTCTTTTATGATATCCGCCTTGAGTTTAATCGCTTGGTAAAACCCTTGTTCGTCGTTAAGATGGTATTCGAGATCGAAGTTGATTTCCGTTGATTTAGGACGAAGTGATTCTGGAATCGGTCATTTGCTGTCGTATTCGAGCTGGTCTACTTTATTATAGTATTTGCAGCTGAAGAAACGGTTGCCAGGGCCGTCTGCCCAGTTTATCTACTTCCGGATGGCCGGATTAACCATCTTGTTTACCTACTTGATATAGTAGCCGAACTTGGCGTCGTAGTTTTGTATAACTTCGTGATGCTTCTGCACCGTTGATTCCAGCATGTCAGCTAAGACTTCAATAAGATACAGGCTACGATAGTATATCGGGATGTTCGCGATATCCGTATTGAGCGCATCTAGATTTGGTATCTCGCATCGCAGTACGGGGCAAGGCCTCCGGTAGGCTCCTTATCCCCCCCGCCGTTTTCGTAGAAGCGGTCCATGTCAACAGCCCAGTTGGTTGTTCTACCGAAGTTCATGCCCTTGAAGAGGTCTATTCGACGTGATTTTTCTGGGGCATCCATCCACGAGACCCAGTTACCGTTCCAGGTCATGATATCTGACTGAGAGTCTGTGTCATACTAAGATCTAAACCCGTCATCACCACCACGGGAATAGCTTCTGATCTGACGGAGATCGGCGTCTGAGATATAACCTCTAGTGAGGGACACTCGCCAGGCTCAGCTTCCGAGACTGAAAAAGATCCTGTAAAATATCATCATCCGACTCATGAACACCAGCAAAGTAGTCGCCCATAATGTATGAAAAGCAAGGGGGGGGGGCTGGCGCAAGTGACCAAGCAGAGAGCAAGTCGATAGTGCTGCCGACGTTTGCGTCTGAAATATGCTTATAGCTCGCTTGAAAGTGAACTGTTGCTCCGTTGTGGATTATAGCATCGATGGCTTCTTCGTTTTTAGATCCTGCACCGATGCGCTTCCATCGCGACTCAGCAAGACCCATATTCGGTCTGCTCAAGTCTCCACTCCAGGCTTCGAGTCGCAATTTGAACTCGGGCTTCCACCATCGACCTTTTCGAGCTGCTTAAATCATTCTCTTTGTCGCATGATTGTCGTTTTCTGCGCGAACTAAGCAGACAACTCTACTGACCTCAGGCCGCTGAAGGAGCTGGTTCACGATGTTACTGCCAAGGAAGCCAGAGGCTCCGGTTACCAGGAATGATCTTGGGGCCTTCCACGTCGTGGAGCTTGGCGATTCTGGAATAAACAGGCGGGACAGCTTGCTCTTAAAATTTTCGAATTCTGTTTGTAGGTCTGTTACGTCTGTAACGGGTGCTGTGAAGGGCTGGCCGAGCTTCTCAGCCAGATCGGCAACGAGAGGGTAGGCGAAGACGTCCCTCACCGTAACCAAAGCATTAAGGCGCTGGCTGACCCGGGAAGCGACGCGCGTGGCTATGAGCGAGTGTCCACCAAGGTCAAAGAAGTTATCGGTGATGCCGACCTCGACGCCGAGTACATGTGCAAACTCTTCGCAGAGCGCCCGCTCCGTGTCGCTCCGCGGAGGGACTACTGTGCGTGCACCCTGGTTCGCCGCTGGTCCGACTGCCATCCGCGCCAGAGCTCGTCGGTCGACCTTCCCGTTGGGATTGAGTGGCATCTTGTCCAGCACACTGATGCGTGCGGGGATCATGTAGGACGGCAGCGTGACCTGCAGCGCAGCGCGAATGCGGGCTTCAACCTTCTGGGTCTGCTGACTCCGGAGAGGGCGGTTAGTAAGTGAATTGCTGGACCGGCCTTGATGATCAGTTGGGAAGCGGAAAAACGCCTGCTGCTCTTTGAGACGATGGAAAACGACGTCCAGGCCACCCTGTAGAGAATGTTGGCGTGCCCAGCTGAGTTCTACCCGGAATCCGGCCTCCTCAGCCAGCTCTACAAGGTCAAGAGCCGATAGTGCAGGGCAGCCTTGTGCTGATTCGTGGACCGTGGCAAGCCAGTCTTCCGCCTCCACGGTAGGCACTTCTGCTGCTTCGCTGGACAGTGAGTCCACGACATGCCGCTCAATAATGGTCTTGCTATAAGGAACGTGGCTTACAGCGACGACAGATGTGGTCGTGTCACCACGTAAGAGAGCCAGAAGCTTTGCGCGGTCCAGCCGCTGGTCCTGGAAGTCTACCCACTTGTTCTCTGCGACCTCGTGGATCTGCCGCGGCCCTCTACCCGGGCGTTTTGCGTGTACCACAGCAGCAAAGCGGTAGCAACTCGACTCATTTGTCGCCTGCATCCTCTTGGGCATAATCTCAACATGCTCAACGAGATCGGGCAGTCTCTTGACGAGGCTTGTGAAGAATGCCGGGTCAACAAGCAGTTCCTCCTCCGCCTCCTCCATGCCCGCTAGCTGTCGCCGGACACCTTGCTTGGTAGCTGATGCGCCGAACACGCGCAAGGCCTTAGTAACCCCGAACTCCCGATAGAGAGAGTAGGACCGAATGTCGCCAAAAAAGATGCGGTCAACATTATTCAACCTGAGGAGCCTCTCCACCATCGGATAAAGGTAGTCGACGCTGGGGAAGTACTGCACCACCGAGTTGATTACCACGAGCTCTGGGGAGTTGAGCTGGCCTAGTTGGTCGACGTCTGCCGCCGTGCCCACTCGCACATCGACCTTGTCGGCCAGGCCGGGCGTGGCTTTGGCCATCTTTTTGACGAACGTGGCAGCTGACGCAGAAGGGTCGAGGCCAACGTAACTCTGAAGCCCGTCGCCGAGGTTAAACAGGATCATGCCGGTGCCTGTTCCGACTTGAAAGACGTCCGCCGGCTGCCCGCCCCTCCAGATGGCCGCTATCGTGTTGTCTAGCCACTCGTTCATCTCGCCCCGATCAATCGGCGCCCCGTCATACATTGAAGTCCAGCCTATAAAGTCTCTTCCGAGCTTGGCTGGGTTAATGGTGTCCAGATCGGCGTAGGTGCTGGTGTCGAAAATGTCTGCTCATGCCTCTACCTGACCTCCTTCTCCTTGTTGCTCCCCATTCGACTGTCCCAGTCCTGACTGAGACGGAATGTCTTCCGGCTTAGATGAAATATCGTCCGGATGGACAGTGACGAAGCTGACGAGCTCCGCTTCCTCTCCATCCAGTTCTCGGACCAAGGTGACGGCGTCGCTAACAGAACTCTCGCGCAGCAAGGCGTGTTCGACCTCTATCAACTCGACACGGTGCCCGCGAATCTTAACCTGAAGGTCCATGCGCCTAAAGAGCTCGAGTTGGCCGTCCTTTGGCCGGTACCGCGCGCGGTCGCCTGTTCGATATGCCCTCATAAGCTGACCGTCGATGGCAACCTGGACGAAGCGGTTAGAGTCCAGTGCCGAGTCTGTGTATCCCCGGGCCAGCCCGTCACCTGTAACAACGAGCTGTCCAATTATGCCGATAGAGACTAGCTGCTGCTGTAGGTCCATGATATAGGCCCCGGAGTTACTGACAAGTCTGCCGATAGGCACGCCGTTCATGAATGGCTCATGCTTGCTAACGTTGTAGAGAGTACTGATCACGCCATTCTCAGTAGGACCATACGCATTGTAGACGCCAGCCGGGACAAGTGCTTGCGCCTTGATAGCATCATTGCTATCCAGCCGGTCCCCACCTAGATATAGGATATCCAGTGCGCTAAGTGCGGCAGGTCTGTTAGTCAGACACTGCTTAAGCTGCGAAGGCGGAATCATAGCCACTTGGATATGTTCTCGCGTAAATACAGCCTCGAGAGCTTTGGTGTCTAACGTGGTAAATAATCAATGCACACCAATGTTCCCCCGTTCAGGAGCGCTGTATATACTTCCCAAACTGACACATCAAAGGCAATGTTAGATAAATGTGCCATCCGAGCTGCCTGTGGTAGCTTAGACACAACATTACTTTGCTTCACGAGACGCAGGATGCTCCGATGCTCGACCATGACGCCTTTAGGTTTGCCCGTTGACCCAGATGTGAAGATGACATATGCAAGACTTGTCGCGGAGGGTTTCACAGCGGCGCCAGAAAGATCATCCAGGGCATGGTGACCCAGAGTATCGTCGATCCGCACGCATTCCACATCTGGCACTTGAACATCTGGAATAGGCACATCACGGCCTAGTAAGACTAACTTGTGTCCTGTGACCGCCGACAGAATCGCCTCGATTCGGGCAGAAGGGACATTGACATCGAGCGGTAAATATGCTAGGTTCGCCTTCAGGACGGCAAGGAAGGCAACGATCGTCAGGCACGACCGCGGTGCTAGCACGCCGATGATGGTCTCGGCGGCGATATGTCGCTGACACAGCCAGGCGGCTAGCTCGTCGGATTGTCGGTCTAGCTGAGAGTAGGTCATCTGTGAGAATGAGTCGGTGACCGCAATTGGGCCTGGAAATGCCGCCACCTGCTCGCGGAAGATATCAACCACACTGGAATCTCGGGGATACGCAGTCTTCGGGATCTCAATCAGGTCCATGCTGCGAAGCTCAGCTAGCCCATCGGTGAGCGGTAGGGCCACGATCGGCGTATGAGGCTGCTCGAGGCCCCGACGCAGGACCTCTTGGAAGACAGCAACCATGCCATGAATTGTCTTGGCCTCGAATAAGTCTGTCGCAAAGAGTACGCTGCCGCTTAGTCTTCCCATCTCCTGGAATAAGTGAAACTCTACATCAAACCTAGTCGAGATTGCTATTGGCACACGATCTCCTTTTATGCCCTCCAGCTGGATCTTACCGAGGTCCTGTTGTGAGTGAAGGGCAAATATAAGCTGCACCAGCGGATTCCGGGATGTATCTCTCGAGGCAGGTAGAAGCGCTGACACGACGCGCTCGAATGGGACGTCTTGGTTCTCAAATGCCAGCGTCGTTATAGACCGGACTTGCTGTACCAACTCGTCGAATGTGGTGTCATCTCCGACGGTGATCCGCATACACTGGGTGTTCACGAAGAAGCCGATCATGTTCTCTAGCTCTGGTCGGTTACGGTTGGCAATAGGTGTCCCGACCGTTGCGTCTTCCGCCCCTGTGAGGCGGTAGTGTGCTGCGCGGAACACGACTAACAATGCCGCAAAAGAAGTTACCTGATGAGCTGAACGATTTGCACGCCCACGCCGTCTCGCTCCTCAAAAGTCGTTCGCAGGATCTCATGCCGCTGCTCCATTGCAAACAGCGCAACAGCAAGAGCATCAGTCCGGAGGGGCCCTTGCATGCGCACCGCGAGCGGCATGATATACCACGACGCACCGAGGTTAAACTGATCTAGGAACCAAAGGCGGCCTTGGGCAAAGGACTGTTCGACAGGTCCGCTATATTCTGTCGGCGGGATTGGATTGTGCGGGCTTGAGCCTCGATTGATCGTTGCTGCGAGATCGAGCAGGACTGGCTGGTCGAAAACGTCTTTGACGGACACGCGAGTATCTAGGCGGCGGCTGATTCGAGCTGCAAGCCTCGTAGCCATGAGCGAATGTCCACCGAGGTCAAAGAAATTATCTGTGATGCCGACCTCGACGCCCAGTACGTGCGCAAACTCTTCGCAGAGCGCCCGCTCCGTGTCACTCCGCGGGGGAACTATCGTGCGTGCACCTCTAAGCGCCGCCGGCCCAACCGCCATTCGCGCCAGAGCTTGTCGGTCGACCTTCCCGTTGGAATTGAGCGGCAACTTGCCCAGCACGGTGATACGTGTGGGAATCATGTAGGATGGTAACATGACCTGCAACGCAGCGCGAAGGCGGGCTTCCACCTTCTGGGTCTGCTGCCGCCGTAGCGGGTGATTAACAAGCAGGTCGCTAGAACGGCCCTGATGATCGGTCGGAAAGCGGAATAGCGGCCGCTGCTCTTCGAAACGGTGGAATATGGCGTCTAGACCACCTCGTAAAGAGCGCTGGCGCACCCAGCTTAGTTCTACGCGGAACCCGACCTCTTCGGCCAGCTCTGCCAGGTCGTAAGCTGACAATGCAGGGCAGTGCTGAGACGTTTTGCGTATCGAGGCAAGTCAGTCTTACGCCTCCTCCTCGGCTGTCACCTCCGCTGTTTTGCTAGACATCGAGTCCACGAGATGTCGCTCAAGGATGGTCTTACTACAAGGAACATGGCTTACGGCCACGATTGATGCAGCTGAGGCGCCATGTATGAGGGCCTGGAGCGCTGCGCGGTCCAGCTGCTGGTCCTGGAAGTCTATCCATGTGTTCTTCCGCGACTTCATGGATCTTCTGCGGTTGGCCACCTGGGCGTTTTGCGTGAATCACGGCGGCATAGCGGTAGCAGCTCAGCTCATTCGTGGCCTGCATCCTCTTAGGCAGAATTTCAACATGCTAGACGAACTCTGAAAGTCCCTCGACCAGGCTTATGAAGAAAGCCGGGTCGACGAGCAGTTCCTCCTCATCCTGTTCCATACCTACCAGCTGCTGCCGGACGTCGTCTTTGGTCGCTGATGCGCCGAGCCTACGTAAGGCCTTAGTGGCGCCGAAGTCCTGGTAGAGAACGTAGGACCGCACGTCGCCGAAGAAGATGCGGTCTACACCATCAAGCTGGAAAAGGTTTTCCACTGTAGTAGAGAGGTAGTCGGCGCTGGGGAAATACTGCACTACCGAGTTGTCACCACCAGGTCCGGGGAGTTAAGTTGGTCAAGTTGGTCAACGTCTGCCGTTGTACCCACTCGCACGTCGACTTTCGCTGCCAGACCGGATGCAGCCTTGGCCATCTTGGTAACGAATGCGGCAGCCGACGCAGACGGATCGAGGCCGACGTAACTCTGGAGCCCGTTGCCAAGGTTGAACAGGATCCTGCCGGTACCTGTTCCGACTTCGAAAACGTTGGCCGGTTGCCCACCTCTCCGGATGGCTGCTATCGTGTCGTCCAGCCACTCGTTCATCTCTCCCCGGTCGATTGGCTCCCCGTCATACATTGAAGTCCAGCCCATAAAGTCTCTTCCAAGCTTGACTACGTCGATGCTATCAATATCGGCGTACGTGTTAGTATCGAAGAGCTCTGCCCACGCCTTTACCTGGCCCCTTTCATCTACCTGGCCTTCGTTCGTCTCTCCCAGACCTGGCTGGGACGAAACGCCGCCAGTATGGACAGTGACGAAGCTAACCAGCTCTGCTTCTTCGCCGTCTGAATCTTGGACTAGGGTGATGGCGTCGTTGACGGAACTCTCGCGGAGTAAGGCGTGGTCGACTTCTGCTAGCTCGACGTGATAACCGCGAATCTTAACCTGATGGTCTATACGCCTAAAGAACTCGAGCTGGCCGTCCGCGGGGCGGTATCGCACCTGGTTTCCAGTACGATATGCCTTGACGGACTTCTCATTCATTATCACCTCTACAACCGGTCTTGGTCCAATGCTGGGTCCGTATATCCTCGAGCGAGCTTGTCTCTTATAATAACAAGCTCTTCTATCATACCGAGCGGCACGAGGCGCTGCTGCAGGTCTATCACTAACGCCCCTGAGTGGCTGATAGAACGTCCAATAGGCATACCGTTAACGTTCCTCTCGCTTTACGGAACGCGGTAGGCGGTACTGAATGTAGTATTTTCGGTTGGACCGTAGACGTGGTAGATGGCGTGCCGGACTAGTCGTTGTGCTTTGACGGCGTCTTGCGGTCGCATCGCCTTACCTCCGGCAAACAGTAAGTCTAAGCTACTGAACGTTAAAGGCATTTGGTCCAGAAGTTGCTTCAGTAGAGCTGTAGAAAAAAGGCAGCTTTGATGCTGTCTCTTGAGAATGCATGGCTCAGGGCGACAGGGTCTAGAACCGTCATGTAATCAATGCATACTATGGTGCCGCCATTTAGAAGCGGCGCGTAGATCTCCTATGTTGCCGCATCGAAGGCGAGGTTAGATATATGGGCAACAGACATCGCCGCCTCTGCACGCGAGATTAAATTTGTCTTCTTCACCAGCCGTACTATGCCTCGGTGTTCTACCATAACACCTTTCGGCTGGCCAGTTGAACCTGACGTGAATATGACGTATGCGAGGCTAGTCGCCGAAGGTGAAGGGAGCGATGAAACAGCTTCTTGCCACGCTACAGTCTGCTCATGATAATTCGCTGTGATGTGAAGGAACTTCACGTTATCTAGCCGCGTCGTTGGAGTGGCGACGCCCGCGCCGAGCAAAACGAGTTTGTTACCTTGCACTGTCGACAAAATGCTCTTAAGTCGGCTAAGTGGCACGTTCATATCGAGCGGCAGGTATGTTAGGTTAGCTTTGAGTATTCCTAGGAAGACCATAATTGTCTCGCACGATCGCGGTGCTAGTACCCGGACCATGGTCTCGGGAGCGAAACCCTGCTGGGTTAACCAATAAGCCAGCCGATCTGATTCTCGGTCTAGCTCTGCGTACGTTAGCTATGTGGAGCCATCTTTGACGGCCACAACCTCTCTACATAAGACAGCCTGCCGGCGGAAGAGGGTCGGGACACTTAAGTC
This sequence comes from Reticulascus tulasneorum, assembly GCA_001557505.1. Taxonomy (NCBI): domain Eukaryota; kingdom Fungi; phylum Ascomycota; class Sordariomycetes; order Glomerellales; family Reticulascaceae; genus Reticulascus; species Reticulascus tulasneorum. The sequence goes on along the minus strand of LSAX01000012.1, from coordinate 818,485 downwards.
CTGTTCGTCGTTTAGGCGTTCTACACGCGTAAGTCCCATGTTGTCAAGTACAGAGAGGCCGTCGGTCAGGGTAATATCTTTGATCATGACCATCGAGTCTTTAAGACCACGCCTAAGGATTTCAAAGAAAACCGAAGTCATAAAGTGGATGGACATAGCATCAAAGAGCTCGTCGGAGAACATAACGGTGCCACGCATACGGTCACCTTCCTCGAAGAAATGAAATTCAAGGTCAAACCTTGAAGTGACCACCTCGCCTAGCGGCTATGTCTTGACTCCCTCTAGATGAAGGTAACCGGTATTCTGCTGTAAGTGGACTGCGAAGGTCATCTGGACAAGAGGGTTACGTGAAAGATCACAGGCGCCAGGTCGTAGTTCTGCAACAAGCTTCTCGAATGGCACGTCCTGATTTGCAGACGCTGCCGCAGTCGTATGCTGAACTTACTACACAAGCGTCTCGAATGATTCATCCTCAATGTGCACACGAATGCATTGCATGTTAACGAAGAAGCCAATAAGATCCTCCAGTTCTTGTCTGTTACGGTTCGCAATTGGCGTGCCTATCGTCGCATCTTCTACCCCAGTGAGGCGGTAGTGTGCCGCCCTGAACGCAGCAAGGAGCACCGTAAAAGGTGTCGCTTGGTACGTTTTGCAGAATTGCTGGAGGCTTTGATATAGCACGCCACCGATCGTGACCTCGTGTACCTCGGCCTTCCCCGACAGCACGGCCGGCCGGGGCTTATCGTATAGAAGCTCGGCCGGCTGACTTCCATCTAGCTGCTGCATCCAATAGTCGAGCTGGCGTTGATGCTCGAGTGCTTGTGCTTCTTCTCTCTGCCACACGGCAAAGTCTCGGTATCAGATTGGCAGCGGGCGCGCTTGCGACAGCGGATCTCGACCCCGGATGGCGGCGGAATAAAACTCAGCCAGTTCGCGTTGGAGAACGTCGACGGACCAGCCTTCGGAGATAATATGGTGCATCACAATGGATAGCACATGGTCTTCCTCGCCTAGCCGGGAAATCAATATCCTCCATCCAGGCTCGGTCTCAAGATTGAAAGGCGTAGTATGTTCCCGCCGCATGGCCTGTGTAAGTGTCTCCCAGTTACCGTCAGGCACGGGGAGGACCTTGAGCTATTTAGCCGTAAAAGGATGGATAATTTGAATATCTACCCCATTATGTTGCCCAAACGTGGTTCGCAGCGGCTCGTGCCTCTCCTCCAGCGCCAGCAGGGCCGTGCTGAGTGCGTCAAGGCGTAAGGGCCCTCTCACCCATGTGGCAAATGGCATGAGATACCACGTCGACTCTGGGTACAAGCGGTCTAGGAACCAAAGGCGGCCCTGTGCAAATGACTGCTCAACAGGGCCATCGAGTTGAGCCTGCGGGATGGGCACGTATGTGGTTGCTCCGAGTGTTTGGCCCACCTTTTCGGCCAGATCAGCAACGACCGGGCAGGCGAAAACATCCCTGACTGTAATTGAGACATTAAGGCGGCGGTTAATCCGAGAAACGACACGCGTGGCCATCAGCGAGTGTCCCCCGAGGTCGAAGTAGTTGTCGGTGATGCCAACCTCGACGCCAAGTATGTCAGCAAACTCTTCGCATAGTAAAGCTTCTATCTCGTTGCGTGGGGGCACGCGTGCAGTCACCGCCTCGATCTTCGTTACAGTCTGAGCCCTGCGAGCAAGCTCCTGCCTATCGACTTTTCCATTTGCATTAACAGGCATCTGCTCTAGCACTATGATCCGTGTCGGTATCATATACGTGGGAAGCAGTCCCTGTAAGCGGTTACCGATCTGCCTCTCTATCTGCGGTGCAAATTGTTTCTCCGAACTTCCTAGGTGCTTGGTAGTGACATTTTTGATCGAGTTCTGATTGACGCAATTGCCGTCCTTAGCCTCAATGAAGCCGATCATGTCTGGCTCTTGGCCTTCTTGCTTCCGGACGACGACAGCTGCATCAAGCACTGTGTTGTGGCTGAGTATCGCGTGCTCCACCTCTGCAAGCTCGATCCGATGGCCCCGAATCTTAATCTGCTGGTCTATACGTCCGAAGAGTTCGATCTGGCCGTCTTTCGGCCGGCACCGCGCTCGGTCGCCCGTTCGATATGCCCTCACAAGCCGGCCGTCGATCGCGACCTGGACGAAACGGTCCAGGTCTAGGTCTGGATCAGTGTATCCCTGAGCGACACCGTCTCCTGTGACGACAAGCTCACCTACTACGCCTGCAGAGACCAGCTGCTGGTGCGGGTTCATAATGTAAGCCCCAGAGTTGCTAACGGCTCTCCCGATGGGAACGCAATTTGCAAATACCTCGTCCTCACTAATTTTGTAGGTACTGCTGAGAATCGTGTTTTCGGTTGGACCGTAAGCATTGTGAACACCAGCCTTAACAAGCATTTGCGCCTCGATCACGTCGCGGCTATCCAGTCAATCTCCAGCGACGAAAAGAACGTCCAAATTGCCAAGTGTTCTAGGCATGTTGGCCAAGCACTGCTTGAGCAACGCTGGTGGAAGCATTGCCACGTGGATCTGTTCTCGTGTAAACATATTCTCGAGAGCTTTGCTATCTAAAGTCGTAAAATAACCGATGCATACCAGTGTCCCCCCATTCAAAAGCGCCGTGTATATTTCCCATACTAATGCATCAAAGGCAATGTTAGATAAATGTGCCATCCGAACGGCCTGTGGTAGCTTGGATATAATATCGCTTTGCTTAACGAGCCGTAAGATGTTCCGGTGCTTAACCATAACACCTTTAGGCTTGCCCGTTGATCTAGACGTGAAGATGACATATGCGAGGCTTGTCGTAGATGGTTGCACAGCGGCGAGAGAAGAATTGTGGTAGCCTAGGGTATCGCCGATCTGCACCCATTCCACATCTTATAGTGGAACATCTAGAGTCGGCACGTCATGACCAAGCATGACCAGCTTATGTCCTATAACAGCCGACAAGATCGCCTCGATATGGGCAGCGGGAATATTAACATCGAGCGGTAGATAGGCTAGGTTCGCCTTCAAGATGCCTAGAAAAGCAACAATTATCTGGTACGACCGCGGTGCCAGCACGCCTATAAGGGTCTCGGCAGGGATATGTCGTTGATATAGCTAAGTAGCTAGCTCATCGGATTTTCGGTCCAGCTCAGTATAGGTCAGCGGTGAGGACAAGTCCATAACGGCCGTCGCACCTGGACAAGCTGCCACCTGCATACGGAACACGTCGACGACGTTCAATTCTCGGGGATATTCCGTCTTCACGATGTCAATCAGGCCCATGTTACGAAGCTCTAGAAGCCTATCGGTAAGCGGTAGGGCCGTAATCGGCGTATGAGGCTCCTCGATACCCCGGCGTAGGACCTCCTGGAATATAGCGACCATGTTATAGATAGTCTTATGCTCAAACAGGTCCGTTGCGAAGAGCACGCTACCGCTCAATCTTCCCACCTCCTAGCATAGGTGGAATTCTATGTCAAGCCTAGTTGACATAGCCGTTGGTATGAGCTCTCCACTTACACCCTCTAGCTGAATATTGGCTAGGTCATGTTGTGAGTGTAGCGCGAACACAAGCTGTACCAGCGGATTCTGAGACGTGTCTCTTAAACCGGGTAAGAGTGCTGACACGACGCGCTCGAACAGAACGTCTTGGTTCTCGAAAGCGGCCGTTGTTGTAGACCGGACCTGTTGTACTAACGCGTCGAATGTGGTATCATCGCCGATAGTGATCCGCATACACTAGGTATTAACGAAAAAGCTGATCATGTTCTCTAGCTCCGGCCGGTTACGGTTGGCAATAGGCGTGCCGATGGTTGCATCTTCCGCTCCTGTGAGGCGGTAGTATACTGCTTGGAAGGCGGCTAGCAGCACCGCAAATGAAGTTACCTAATGAGCTCGGCAAAATAGCTTGAGACTCTCGTACATAGGGCCCTCGATCATGAGCTCTACTGTGCCAGCCTTGCCAGATAATGTGGCCGGCCGAGGGAGGTCGCTTAGCAGTTCGGCCGGCGAGCTATCTGCTAGCTGCGTAGTCCAGTACTCGAGTTGCCGCTGATACTCGGCGACCTGCTCATCCTGCCTCTGCCATAAGGCAAAGTCGCGGTACTAGATAGGGAGCGGGCTGACCTACGACAACGGATCTTGACCTCGAAGCGCGGTAGCATAAAACTGGCCCAGCTCTTGACGCAATATGTCAATAGACCAGCCATCGGAGATAATATGATGCATAACAATAGATAAAATATGATCATTATCTCCTAACCGTAGTAAACAAACCCTCCACCCAGGTTCCAAGGCTAAATCGAACAGAGTTGTCTGCTCATGCTGCAGCATATAGGTATAATAACCATCTTGCTCAGCCGATACATCAATGACTCTGAGCTTCGCAGCGGGACTGGATTGAACGACTTACATGCCTAGGCTACCGCAGTCGTATGCTGAACGTGCTGCACAAGAATTTCGAACGTCTCGTCATCGACCGGTATACGAATACACTGCATGTTGACAGAGAAGCCAATAAGATCCTCTAGTTCCTGCCTATTACGATTCGCAATTGGCGTGCCTATCGTCGCATCTTCTACCCCGGTGAGGCTGTAGTATGTCGCTCTGAATACGGCGAGGAGCACTACGAAAGTTGTCGCTTTGTGTTTTGCAGAACAGCTGGAGATCCCGATAGAGCAAGCCATCAATCACGACTTCGTGTACAGCAGCGTGCCCAGACAACACAGCGGGCCGGGCCCTATCACACAGCAGCTCAGCCGGCTAGCTTCCATCTAGCTGCTGCCTCCAGTAGGCGAGCTGGCGTTGATGCTCGACCGCTTGCGCCTCGTCTCTCTGCTAAACGGCAAAGTCTCGGTATGGGATTGGCAGATGGCGCGCCTGCGACAGCGGATCTTGACCCCGGATGGCGGCGGCGTAAAACTCCGCCAGTTCGCGTTGGAGAACATCGATGGACCACTCGTCGCAGATAACATGGTGCATCACAATGGATAGCACATGGTCTTCCTCACCTAGCCGGAAAATCGATGTCCTCCATCCAGGCTCGATCTCGAGGTTAAATAGCGTAGTTTGTTCCCGTCGTAGGGCCTTTGTGAGCGTCTTCGAATCACCATCAGGTATGTGGATCACATTGGGCTGCCTGGGTGCAAAGGGATGGACAATTTGGAGATCTACTCCGTTGCGTTGCTTGAACGTGGTGCGCAGCGTCTCGTGTCGCTCCTCCAACGCCAGAAGTGCCGCGCTGAGTGCGTCCAGGCGTAAATGCCCTCGGACCAGTGTAGCAAATGGCATGAGATACCATGTTGACTCTGGGTACAAGCGGTCAAGAACCAAAAACGACTCTGCGCAAAAGACTGCTCGGCCTCCACGCTCTTCGAAATATCGTAGGCAATCTGCCCAACACCCCACGGCTCATCCTTGGTGGAATAATCCATCATGTCGCGCCGATACGTTGTACGTGTCGGTATATTTTTGCCATTTCCGGGGTCTAAGTCAAAGTGCCGATTCGCTTCCACGGGAACTGTGTCCTGATGACCATTGGCATCGCCGGACTTGGAGTATCCTGTAGTTGTTACCATCTTGACAGTTGTTATAAACGTGATGTATAAGTATGTTCGTAATTGTTAGGTTGCTTCTAGACATCAGCTGCTGTACGAATGTGTTCGTACTTGTTGGGTTGTCTTAGGAGATCAGCTGCTGTACATTCGGAATGTCTCCGTATTGTTCTATTGTCTCTACGGATCGTCACCGCCAAGCAGGTAGCAATCCTGAGACTCATGGTAGCATTCTCATCGCCACATAGCATTGTTCATCCAGTATTGTGAGTATTACTAGTCAAGAACGATGCTATTACTCAGATGGATTTCTAAACGCTAATTCATTGGCCGCCACCACTTGATGCCTATCCTGTTATAATTTGATACGTTTATTCGACTGACTAAACATAATTTAGTTTGGTTTAGACTACTTGGGTTTATGCAGGAACCAGTCCTATCTGTATCATGTCCTCGTTGTGATGAGACGAAAGACCGTATGCAGCTAGAATATATGCGCGAGAACCCAGGACAACCAACAATGACCCTAACATCCATTCCGGCTTCCAAAAGTAATTGTGAGGACTGGAGCCAATAATTCCAGATCAAGGCCATCATTGCTTAGATCAGGAAAGCTATCCGCCCAGACAATCCCGCGGACTGCCCGAAAGCCTCACACATCAGCGCCTGCCGAATAAGACTCGCAAGATGAAGATGAAGCTGAATATCAGAAGACTGGTGTCATATCACGGATGAAAAGAGGGCCCGGTACAACATTGTCTGGATCTAGCTCCAAGATAAAAGAGGGGAAGTAGCGGAGTGAAATCAAGGAGATTAGATACTCAAAGAACCTGGTCCTGTTTACGGTTCATATTGAATACCATACACGTTGCTATTCCGCCGAAACGCCTCTGTACTTGAGATGCGACCTTTTCAGGCAGCAACGGCTTTACAGAGCAGACCTCACGCCCGAGGCTTAAGAAGACCTGCAGGCTGCTCCTTAATGGCCCTCGAAACGCTTTGTGGACTTCAAGCAACGGCTCCTTATCTGGGACATCGCGATGCTACGGACAATTGACTAGGGTTCAAGTGCGCATGTACAGAGAAAGGTGGTCTGAGAAACGACACCTTCTACCAGCAGCCCTCAGTTTTGCTGTTTTTTTTTTTAGCGGACCTACGAGAAAACCATCGGCAATGTTATTATGGGAGGCAAATGCAACCACTGGCCGAACGGAAGGAAGATGGTTAGGATCCTACAGAGAAGGACAGAGCATCCTTCAACACGATGCAAGTCGTAATCGTGACGACTCCATCTTCACGGCCCGGCTTGCGAGCTTGCTTCGACCACCCCCCCACGTCTTTAGAGTTGCCTTTGTCCGATTCTTCTAGGAGGGTTCGCCTATCATCACAAAGGCACAAAAAGCAGATTTCCCTGCTCCTTAGTAACGCCCGAACTTCATTTGACCCACCCCCGGCAGTGTGTCCAGCACGGACCATCATCCCGGAATTGACGGTCAAAGCTTTTCCATTCTAGTTGTGTTCCGTTACGGAATTACCGCTTTGCCGAGAGAGTATCATACAGTGCACTGGGTAGCCACGGCATCAATCAAAGGCTTCTTTGCCAACAAGTCCTGTTTTCCAGACGTGAAAAATGGCAGAGAATGTAGCATGACTCTCTTTGTGGTATGACCCCCCTGGTTCCCAGGACAGACGATGAACTACATTGCCGTCAGCATAATGAAGAAGTTGGGGGCGGAGGATCCATGCGTCATCTAATTACTACGCGACGTGATGATGGTATGTGGAGGCAAAACTCGCCAGTGCAGTCGTCACCGCCGACCTCATGCTAGTTACCCCCCTGCCCCTCCCTGAATGGTGCTAATGCTGGACATCATGCGGTGGGTTATCTTACTTATGCCTAGCCCTCGAAAAATGCCGAGTTCTGGCTGTTGATGGCTCTCAGACAATCCTCTCTAAGTTAGTGCAGCGTACAATGTCACCGTGTGCGGGGCATATGTGAGACGCTTGCCGGCGGTACAGGTGGGGGCAGGTGGCCACATATGTAAGATGGCGTTACAAAACTGCAGGGGCGTGCGTGGCTGTAAGGCTGGCGGGGGAACTTAGAGGACGCACCGATCAGCGGGAGAAGAAGAACAGAACTGTATGTGAGCTGCTTGACGGCATCCTGGCCCAGTGAATGCTGTGGGAGCTCTTGCTAGCGCCCGCTCTACCGACCACGTACGTCATGGCACACATGAGACTAAAGATCACGCTGATATAGCAGACACAATGCAAGACAATTTGGCCACAGACAGATCCGACGGCGAATCTGTTGAAGCTATTGATAAAGTCTTCGCACATGGCCCTTGATACCGGTTAAAGGTGCCAGCGGTTGGTGGCGCAAACGGCAGTTCAATGATAAAGAGCTGCTTAGGTTCGGGAGTCGCGCATAGCGGCGGAAACTAGTCCCATTACTGGCTTTCACATAGATTTGGGAAGCCCTCGTGTTGCCGTGACGAGATCCCTTTGCTCTCTAGGGTCTCCTCCATATTGTTAGGGGAGCAAGCATCGCCAGTTTAAAGATTTCAGGGGCTGCGAGTTGCAAGCATGTCTTGGGGCGAGTATATGGGAAAGAGCATAATTTAGTCAGCGAGATAATTGCCTGACTCATTTATTCAACCATCACAGTCATAGATGATAGTGATACTCAGCATCTGCCACACCTACTACTGAACTCGTCACTGCCAAAGACTAATTTAGCCACTTTCTTTATATCGCTCGCATAAATCTGGCTGTGACGTGCCCACACGTGATGAGTGCACATAGCGGAAGTCGCAGAGTAGGTAACCATATTCTCGATCAACCGGCTGAACTTGATCACATGAGTTTATTCTTTTGATGATAACTTTCACTACCTTAGTTTGTGACTACTACTAGCTTGGATATGCCTATGTTAGTTCCTCCTTTCGCATGTCCTTTCTTTGAGTGAATAACATGATGGTCTGACCATAGATTTGACAGGCTTAAAGACCCTTCAAGCAAATACACGGCCTTCGGCGGCCCTGATTTGCCCGACAGAACCTGGCCGTCCAAGACGTTGACAAAAGTCCCAAGATGGCTGTCAACCGACCTCCGGGACGGCAACCAGGCCCTGGCCTGTCCGTTGGTATGTACAATGGAACACTACGGTTCGACCACCAATCTGATCATCTGGTCATAGGACATCAACCAGAAGTGGACTTTTTTCCAGCTACTAGTCGAAATTGGTTTTAAGGAGATTGAGGTTGGATTTCCGGGAGCATCGGTCACTGACTTCCAGTTCGCGCGTAAATGTGCGACCGAAGCTTCTTCCGACGTGTGGCTTGAGGTCATGACGCCCTGTCGCAAAGACTTCATCCGACGCACGGTTGAGAGCGTGACTGGGGCTAGCAAGGTTATCATCAGTTTGTATATTGCGACTAGTGAAAATTTCATTGACACGGTCTTCAACACCACGCGGGAACAGCAGCTCCGCACTGCGGTCGAGCACGCAACATACTTGAAATCCATCACAAAGGACGACCCGACACAAATCAGCACTACATGGGCCTTGATGTGGAGTCCCGAGGCATTCTCTGATACGGAACCTTCTTTTGCTGTTGAGATATGTCGTGCAGTCAAGGAGGCGTGGGAACCAAGCACTTTGGTACCTATTATCCTCAATCTACCAGCTACTGTCGAGATGTCGACGCCAAACATATACGCAGACCAAGTCGAATTGTTCTGTCGTGGCTTTGACGACGACGATAAGATCTGCGTCTCATTACACGCGCACAACGACCGCGGGTGCGCTGTTGCTGCCACCGAACTCGGGCAGCTTGCTGGAGCCTCGAGAGTCGAGGGCTGCCTCTTCGGCAACGGCGAGCGCACGGGTAACGTGGACCTCGTAACACTGGCGTTAAACATGTATACACAAGGCATCGACCCTGGACTCGACTTCTCGGATCTTCCTCGCATTCGCAAAACAGTCGAGGAGCTGACGCGGATCCCTGTACACACCCGCGCACCCTATGCTGGGGACTCTGTTTTCCTGGCGTATAGTGGGGGCCACCAAGACGCCATCAGCAAGGGCTTCAAGAAATGGAACGCAGATCCCCGATTATGGAAAGTGCCCTACCTGCCCATAGACCCGGATGATATTGGCGGTTCCTACGAGGCAGTGATCCAAGTAAACTCGCAGAGCGGGAAGGGTGGCATTGCCTGGGTGCTCGAGCGCGCTCTAAATTTTGACATTCCCCAAGATCTGCTGCAGGCGTTCTCCTTGGCTGTGAAATCCGAATCCGAAGTAAAACGTCGGACCCTAGAAGCCGACGAGATTATTGGGCTGTTCCAGCGCACAAACGGCGCAGGTCAAAGACTTGGTCTAGATCCTCAGTTGGGCAAGGGCTTAGGGGCAGAATGAGGCAGCCTGAGTGCGAAGCGGTAGGAAAAACGTGAACAGCTTACTATGTTGCACATCTTCATGTTGCGTATTGCATTTTTTGTCTTATAACCCTTCGCATCGTGAGTTCTTACAGGGTCCTGGCTCTTTGCAATGCTTTCCGCGGCATGCAATGTCAACATGATTGCAGCAGATGTTAGAGACTAGACTCCATATATTCAATTCAATAAGAAGTCAACATACCCATGACGAACGGAAAGATGACCGCGGCATCTGCTTGCCCCGTTATCTCAAAACCCTACGTTCAGTAGTTCAGAGATGTTCCTTCACCCAAAACTACGCCCGCTTCGTAGGTAGATACCTCAGGCTTATATACTTTAGCTAGCCTCTTCTATATCCGAAAAAAGCCTTATATTCAGCATTCCAAAGCCATCTTTACCATCTTGTTCAGTCTCCGAGTATTAGAAGTCCTGTGACAGCCCCGGGTTAGCATTCAGGCTGCTCATCGGAAGCGCTCCTAGGGGGAACACATTCCTCTTTTGTAGCTTGCATATGCTGTTGGCTTTGCGGGCGATATCCATCTTAACCCAGCTTCCAGATGTCGATGACGCTCATGCCCTGAGCCCGCGATGCCGCACGGGCGATATGCACAATGTCAAAGATATCGAGCGGCGCAAGTATGACGCTGGAGATAGCCAGTGGATCATCTCCCTCGGAGTCTACAACACCGTATATATCTATCGCTACTTGACCAGCGGTACCCAGAATAGCGATAACATGGCCTATCGTCGCAAGGGCGGGGGCGGTACTAGCCACCTGGCCAACAATCGGCACACAGAAGAAATAGCGGACAGGAAGGCAAGAAAAATACTCTTACGCTACTCCTCTCCTAGTTTGTCGATTGTATCCGAGATCAACTTCTAGCTGGGCTAGCGTTGTACCGACTGGCCGGGTAGAACCTAAAAGTACTGGGAAAGTAGTCAGTATACAGTATAGCTAAAAGAATGCCGGTTGATGCCCTCGGTAATTGCTATAAAATGGAATCAGACAGTCCTCGTTATGTGAGCTCGTCCGGCCCTTCACGTCATAGCGGCGTCTGGTTGGCACCTAACTGCCGCTGGGCCGGGTCATGATGTTACGCTACCTACGTCAAAAGATTCTAGGCGAGCTCCCCGTGCCGCCGGCAATATTAACATTGATGCATTTCCTCTCGAGCCCAGAATTCCCCGGACCGAATACTGCAGGCCGATACAAGCACGGGCTGGGATGACATGTGAGTTGCCCCGGTTCTTGGCTGGTCATTAACGATCCAGTAACCGGGATGTATATGGATCGAATAGTCAACGCGTATATATGTCAAGGCCTGCCTTTGATCCTAGCGCCTGCTTCGCATATGGCAACAAACTTGAGGCTCCCGGGGAGGGGGCACAAGCTCCTGCTCATGGGCCGCGTGAGTTATCTCACAAACTTTAGGATGGCTTATGCCGCACTAGAAGCCACTGCATCAGCGGGCACGGCACGATCCTTTGAGAATATACCCCGCGCCCGGGGTGGTGCCGAGTTACACGCCAGAACAAACTCAAACTGGATAACGTCGTGTTTATTTGGCTAAATATTCTCGCATACGGCGAAGTCCAATGAGTTGGATACGCGTAACCTCGATGATAGCATTTTAGTTGGCAGGTATGCGGAGAACTGTGTGACAACAAACCTGGTACGCCGATGTAGAGTAGATCATGGACAAATGGAAGTGGTGGTGCAGAGAGTTTCCCCATCCCCATCTGGGGGATGAGACGGAGACCCCAGACGGAAGTGATCGGAGAGCGGGTCGGACTTACAGCTCCCCAGAGGAGAAATGCTTAAATGCGGCGACGCCACGAAACGTGGTCTGCGGAACGGGTTTACTTTCTTATCTTCCTATATTTCGTCTTATCTGGCTCTTGACGGGTTCGCCACCGAGGCCATCGCTGATACAGAGCAATACCAACGAATAATATCGGCTCTCTGATACTAGGAGGACTCGCTTCATCAAAGTCGTTATAATGGTGAACATAGGCACGGCAGCGGACCCAATCTTCACTCTCTTAGTGAGGAGGACAAGGTCCCATGGTACAAGAAGGGTAACCTCCGTTTTATGTACCTATGGCTCTTCCTGTGCTGTATGGGCGTTGAGATGACTTCGGGTTTCGACTCACAGCTCATCAACACTCTACAATTCTCCCAAAAGTTCCATGAATGTACGGATGTTTCTCCCGGGCTTATCACCCTCATAAGATCGTTAGTACTAATATACGAAAATGACTGGATCTATAAAGCGGTGATAAGAATAATAAAAAGGATATATATATGAAGAGACTACTTTTGCCTGCCGCTTCTGGCAATAGACGCTTAAAACAGCGCCCGTAAGCCCTGAAAACTGATGAAGGGCAGGAGCAGTCTGTAACGCAACAGCCAGAATAGCAGTTTATCTTCCTCGCACTGATTCAAATGGCATTGTTTAGCTTCGCTCCTTAAGCTGAATCGAGTATAGCTTTGCTGATTGATAAAGCGTTAAGGAGTATAAATGTGGAGTATAGGTACAATAAAAACCAGGTTCAGCTTCCGCTTTTCGTAAATCGCTGTGGGGCTCATCCACAGTGCGTAAGCAGGTGTGAGAGAGTACCAATGTTATCACAGGCTTAACAGGAGCCAATTTCAACCGTCGGATATGACTCATACACACCCTTCTTTGTAAGCCATGTAAGCCATTTTTAGCTTATGTTTGACGTTTTAGCCGTCGAATTAAGAGTGGCCTACAGAGGCTTACTAAAGAAGTCACATGAATGATCACGAGTCTATGATGATTTCCTTCATTACAGACAGCCGTCAACCCATCAGATCGCCTTGCCCAAAGGATCTCAGAAGGGCCGGAGTTATTCTACATACTTGACAGATGTTCTGAGGCCCAATCTAAACATTTGGCAACGACATGCCCTCAACGCTTGCCCGTGATTACTTCGGCTACAAATGATAATTTTGTTAAGTATATAAGCCGTAGCCCCAATGCAATAACGTCATGGGTCGGGTCGTCGCCCTGCTGTCCGGAAGCTTGGCCTCTTCTAGGGGGCTTGTGTTGTTGTGTAGGTTTTCACTCGCTTGTTGCCATTGCTCTGGGGCAGAACGTGTGGATATCCGAGTGCTTGCTGCTGAAGACGGAAGCAACGATGCATCAAGTCTAGAGCATCTCTAAGATAGCCTTGACCATGCCAAATGAAAACGAGGTTGTTCATGCGTCCTACCTCTCGCAACAACTATGTTTTTGGAGCCTCATTAGTTGCACCTTTCCAATCATCTAAATTTAGTCGAGTAAGGATGGTATACGGGTGTTCCAGTCCCAGTATCCGCTCTTGAAGCTGAAGACATTGCTCCATCAACACCACGGCTTTTGCCTGCCGACCTTGACCATGCCAAATGTGAGCAAGGTTGCTCATGCTTGTAAGTGTGTCTGGATGCTCTGCTCCGAGAACCTTTGAGCATGTTGTAAGTTCCTTATCCTGCAGTTCTTCTGCCTCCTCCCACCGGCCCTGGTTCCAAAACGTCGACGCCAGGTTGGCCATGCTCGTCAGCGTGTCGGGATGATCGGCCCCGAGCTTCGTCTTGCGAGTCTCCATCACCTACACCTCCAGCTTCTCGGCCTCCTCCCACCGGCCCTGGTTCCTATACGTCGACGCCAGGTTGGCCATGCTCGTCAGCGTCGAGGGATGATCGGCTCCGAGCTTCGTCTTGCGAGTGTCCATCACCTGTATAAACAGCTTCTCGGCCTCCTCCCACCGGCCCTGGTTCCAAAACGTCGACGCCAGGTTGGCCATGCTCGTCAGCGTGTCGGGATGATCGGCTCCGAGCTTCGTCTTGCTCGTCTCCATCACCTGCACCTCCAGCTTCTCGGCCTCCTCCCACCGGCCCTGGTTCCTATACGTCGACGCCAGGTTGGCCATGCTCGTCAGCGTCGAGGGATGATCGGCTCCGAGCTTCGTCTTGCGAGTGTCCATCACCTGCACCTCCAGCTTCTCGGCCTCCTCCCACCGGCCCTGGTTCCTATATGTCGCCGCCAGGTTGGCCATGCTCGTCAACGTGTTGGGATGATCGGCCCCGAGCTTCGTCTTGCTTGTCTCCATCACCTGCACCTCCAGCTTCTCAGCTTCTGACCACCGGCCCTGGTTCCTATACGTCGACGCTAGGTTGGCCATGCTCGTCAGCGTAGAGGGATGATCAGCCCCTAGCTTCGTCTTGCGAATCTCCATCACCTGCACGCCCAGCTTCTCGGCCTCCTCCCACCGGCCCTGGTTCCAAAACGTCGACGCCAGGTTGGCCATGCTCGTCAGCGTGTCGGGATGATCGGCCCCGAGCTTCGTCTTGCGAATCTCCATCACCTGCACCTCCAGCTTTTCGGCCTCCTCCCACCGGCCCTGGTTCCTATACGTCGACGCTAGGTTGGCCATGCTCGTCAACGTCGAGGGATGATCGGCCCCAAGCTTCGTCTTGCGAGTCACCGTCACCTGCACCTCCAGCTTCTCGGCCTCTGACCACCGGCCTTGGTTGCTATACGTCAACGCTAGGTTGGCCATGCTCGTCAGCGTGTCGGGATGATCGGCCCCGAGCTTCGTCTTGCGAATCTCCATCACCTGCACGCCCAGCTTTTCGGCCTCCTCCCACCGGCCCTGGTTCCAAAACGTCGACGCCAGGTTGGCCATGCTCGTCAACGTGTTGGGATGATCGGCCCCGAGCTTCGTCTTGCTTGTCTCCATCACCTGCACCTCCAGCTTTTCGGCCTCCTCCCACCGGCCCTGGTTCCAAAACGTCGACGCTAGGCTAGCCATACTTGTCAACGTGTTAGGATGATCGGCCCCGAGCTTCGTCTTGCGAATCTCCATCACCTGCACCTCCAGCTTTTCGGCCTCCTCCCACCGGCCCTGGTTCCAAAACGTCGACGCCAGGTTGGCCATGCTCGTCAACGTCGAGGGATGATCGGCCCCAAGCTTCGTCTTGCGAGTCTCCGTCACCTGCACCTCCAGCTTCTCGGCCTCTGACCACCGGCCTTGGTTGCTATACGTCAACGCCAGGTTGGCCATGCTCGTCAGCGTGTCGGGATGATCGGCCCCGAGCTTCGTCTTGCGAATCTCCATCACCTGCACGCCCAGCTTCTCGGCCTCCTCCCACCGGCCCTGGTTTCTATACGTCGACGCCAGGTTGGCCATGCTTGTCAGCGTCGAGGGATGATCGGCCCCGAGCTTCGTCTGAAAAGTCTCTAATACTTGCCTAAATGGTACTTCCGCTTCTATATACCGTCCATCATAGTAAAGACATAATCCGTATCCCCACAACAGATTAAGCCTATCCTCGTCATCCCCGCTAGCACAGCTCGACTGGAGCGTGTAGTATACATGCGGCATGTACGACCTCCACGCCACTCGGTTTTCATGACCGACGTCTGCCAGCAATTCGGCCAGTCTTATGATGACTTTGCCAGTCCAAACAAGTAATAGCCCCTCCTTCCGAAGCCAGTTCCGCGTCGCTAGGTGTACCAGTCGATGTATATCGACATCAGAGTCTGCAGACCGCTTGGCAATGAACGAATAGCCTTGCAGTGTCCCCATCGCCTCAATCTCCTTCCTCCGCGATTGTCCCGGCGGAAGAAGCGACTGTGGAATATCTTTGGCATCTACACAAGCCATGAATGACAGGTAGTCAGCCGCAAGAGGGTCGCGCTGCTGCATCTGCCTGAAGGAGATGAGCCAAGTAGTAGCTACCGGGTTCTTAATATCGCGATACCTCCCCTCGTCTTCAAAGTCCTCGCTGAGAAGATCAATCACATCTTCCTCTTGCTCGTCTAGGAGTGATAGATAGTCCCGCAAGCCTATTCCATTCTCGTTGATGTATACTGCTGCCTGGACAATAGCCAACGGGAGGTAAGTTAGCTGGATGAGTAGGGTCGTTACTTCTCCTTCGTTATCAAGTAGATCCTGGTCAACGAGATAGTTGCGTAGCAGCTGCTCGCTACCGACTCTGTCCATTTCCAACATTTCTACTACGTTGCGACCGGCAAGCTTGACTGCCGTCTTCTTATCGCGCGTCGTGAAGATGATGGACCCGCGGCTACTTCTTGGGATATAGTCAATCAGACGTGCGGATTCCTGCTGAGACTTGTCTATCCACATGTTGACATCGTCGGCGTTGTCGAATACTAGGAGCCACTGGCCAGCGCTCTCGCCGCTTAGGTGGTCATGCACAAGCTTTTTTACGTCGGCCTTGTCATCTTCGCATCCGGGTATGCCGAGCTGCTTAGCAGCATTGAGAAATCCATGCGCAAGGCTCTCTTTGCTTGTTACGGGTATCCAGATAACTGAGCAGTTCTTGTGTTCAACCCTTATTCGATAGACTAACTCGAGCGCGAGCTGTGTCTTACCAACCCCGCCGAGGCCCGTGATTGCGACCTTTGCAGTCTGACCCGTGAAGAGCGCCTGGCGGAGCTTCTTCATCTCAGATTCGCGACTGGTAAAGGAAAGATTTCGTTGGAATGGCACCATCCAAGTGCTGTTTGTAGCTTTAAAGAAATTAGTCAAGGTCGGTTAAAAGAACATTACAAATGATATACCTTCTCGGCGGATCGTATCGTTACGGTTCATCGCATCAGCGATCTCCCTCCGCAGCCGACGAACTGCGTGTGCCTTCCCTTCGCCATATATAAGTGTCATGAAAATACCAAAAATGCCGTGAAGACAGTACGCCCAGTCTTCCTCACGTGTGGTCTCCCGTGTCTCAGCCCATTTTAATCGCTCTTCGATGTCGAAATCAGAAAGGGTTCCTCCCCTAAGCGCCAAAAGAGGAATTCCCGTTGTCTCGTGTATTTCTTGTTCGAGAGATTTCTTATCGCCAAGTCGTCGGCCCTCCTTCGTAAAGAACTCTACCGACCCCGGTGCTAAAAGCTCTTGGAGCGTCCAGCCTCGGGTGAACCATTTACTCGTCCGAAAGGCCGGCTTACATGCGAGCTCAAACTGTGTGATATTCTCATGGGTAGCAACCGAGATGTCCGACAAGTAGACGTAGCAGCGAGTCGCATTTTGGTACCAGCGAAACATAGAGTTGATTGCCTCGCATAGCTCTGTCTGGCTAGACTTGTCAATGCAGCACGTATCCACCCAGAAGTATCGGAGGCCATCTTGTCTCGCTTGTTCCGCACAGAATCTGATCTTCTCATAGCCAGTTTTTTCTATACCTGTGCCGTCGACTAAGTCCCTATATGTGACCTCTTCGGCATCCCGACCCCATGTGTGCGACAGTATTGCATATTCAGGAATATTTCGAGTTATGTCGCTGGTTACGGTGAACTGCCCATTGCTGCATTCTAGGAGCCTTATATAGTTGCAATGTTTCGTGTGGAAATGGTGAAGGCGGTCGGCTGGGAATGAGGAGATTATAGCCGCTCTAGGCAAGTATCTCGTTCGTAACTGTCGAAATTAATACGCATACAGGACCTTTTCTACTGTACCATTTGACTCACGAAATATTGACTTTTGCTATGAATCCACAAGAAACTGGGACTTATGTTGCCGTACGGTAAGCGCCGCATGGTAAGCGCGAGAGGTCAGGTGGGAATCGCAAACGACGGTCAGTATCGAGCTCGACGTCGATAGCGGCGAGGGCAGATCGAAGGAGGTAGGAGAATCATCACGATGGTTGGAAGCTGTGGCTGCAGAATGCAAGGCTGGCAGCATAGCCTAAAGGAGAGGCACGTGGTCTCGTGGCTGCTTACGGATCTGAGAACAGCGGCAATAAGACACGCGATCACGTGATCATGTAATTACATGACTTATAGCGATAACAGGACATGAAAGCCCTGGAATCGCGCATCCCCGCTCTCGCGCAGTTCCCCTGGTCTCTTGCAATTTTGTGACAGCCCAAAGCAGGCTGGCAATCTCTCGATATGGCTCCCCGACTAACTCCTCCGAGCACGATCAGATCCTATTATGATACTCAAAGACCTCTCCAAAGAATCCATTATTGAGGCTGTGTCTTACACCACCAGATCTTTCCGTAAAATACGATCTACGTTCGCCAGCGCTCCCGCAAATACAAGCAATCCAAATATAGCCTCAAACTTGGATTGAGTGGGTTTTTGAAGCCCTCGATTTGCTTGAACTTGCTTTGATTACAAATATTTGATCTATTTGTAGTCCGTATTAGAGCAGGGGTCTAAGCCTTTAAAAGAAAAGATGAGGTTATTACAACTATTCAGCCTCATCATCAGCCTCCTTCCAAACAGCAAAACAGCTCCCCAGACGGATATAATCCCTGCGAAGCTAGTTCTTAAGATACTGAATAACTTCAAGTATACCAGGTAACATCGAGAGCCTCTATAAAGTCAAGACCAGCTTTGCTTAGCTAAAGGTACGCTCGTAGTCAGCAGCTATAGCCGGAATAATAAGGAGATCTAACGTAAGACGATATAAGCGAGGGTATTCATATTGATGATTATATTACTATTAAATAGGGTTAAGATCTTTGAGATCAAGCATATCAAGCCGGAAGTACCGTTCAAGTTCTCTTTCCGCATCGATAGATAGAGGTTTTATTCTACTCTTCACGAACTATATAAAGCTGCCTGCCTCTTGTTGATGTTTATGCCGGCGTCGATCTTGCTGTGAAGGATATCTAGCGATATGAAGTCGGATGCTGCCCGGCAGACCTAGAAAACGCGTCAGTTTGACCGCGTTTCGCCCCATAATAGAGTAGGGGGAAGACAATCCACGTGCCTAAGCACGTGCCTAGTCATGCGATGCGGCTCTGCAAATCATCCAAATATTAAAGCTATTCGGATTGCGTTGATTTGTTTGAGGATATCTTGAATTTGGATTGCTTTGCTTGGATTGCTTGGATGATTTGTAAATATGTTTGTATTTGCGGTAGCGCTGACGTTCGCACGATTCGGAACGACGACCGTGCCTGCGAACCGTATCGGTCCTGATCCCAAGATTACCCCTACCATGGGAGATGCCCTTTTCCACAAGCTGGCTAGAGAGTCTGATATGAGCCAGCGTGTAATGGCTGAATTCATTAGTGAAAGGTTTGGCGAGGAAGTATCCATTACTACAATTGCTCGAACCTTACACAGGGGCAAAATAACCTACAAGATGATGAGGCGCGTAGCCCAACAACAGGTGCCTGATCTACAGCACTTTCTACTATTACAGGCTCAAGATAATGGGATGCTGCTCATATTATATGATTTTTATCGATGAATCTGGCTTCAATAGACCAGGCATATTTCAATATAAGAGATAGGCTCTAAAGGGAACCACCCCCGTGCAGAAGGCTAGGTTTGAACGCGGGACAAGAGTGCAGCTCATCGCAGCGTACACACAGAGGGGTGTGAAGCTGGCCCGATTCTTTACTACTCGGATCGAGTTTGACAAATGTGCGCGGACGCTGGTGTATGGGAGATGGCTGTCAAGAAGAGCAGATGGTTCACCCGCGGCTGGACGCTCCAAGAGCTTCTCGCCCCGGCCTCGGTCGAGTTCTTCACGCGAGAACGCCAACAGCTCGGTGACAAGGCATCTATGGAGGAGCTTGTCCATGAGATAACAGGAATTGCTGTTTCGGCACTCCGAGGAGGCGACCTGTCTTGGTTCGATGTCGACGAGCGATTTAAATGAACCGCGAGACAACACGAGAAGAAGACTGGGCCTATTGCCTTCTTGGAATCTTTGGCGTCTTTATGCCCCCAATGTACGGCGAAGGGAGAGAGAATTCGATTCGCCGGCTGAAAAGGGAGATTAGAGACCCGAATGATTCCATTCCGAGTTACCCCGTTTTATCAGTAGGACCAGTCAAAACGTTTGTTGAGCGAGAAGCCCTTCAGGAAAGTATTAGGGGCCAGCTGAGCCGACCACACGGCACTGCTATCAAGGTCGGCATTTGGGGAATGGGAGGCGTGGGCAAGTCGCAGCTCGCCTTAAGCTACTTGCAAAAGTACCAACGGGCATACGCCGCGACATTCTGGATCAGAGCAGGCCAGCCGGCATCAATCAACCAGGATTTCCTCAACATATATCGTCTGATCTTCAAGGCCTCAGCAGGTGCGATGCCTCTTGAAGAGGTTATTCAATCAATCCACAGCTGCCTTCTTGCACGGCCTGGGACGTGGCTCTTCGTGTTCGACGGAGCTGACGAGCTGGAAAATGTCGACAGCCCGGATTTTGTAGACCTCTCTCGGTACATCCCCGGATCGCCACACGTGCATGTCATCGTGACAAGCCGGAATTCCACGGCGCAAGACTTCTCTACCTTTGATGGGGTCTATGTTGGAGAACTTAAGGAGCCGCAAGCAACTGAGCTCTTTGCTAAGTGCGCAAAATTCTCAAATGTTGAGGAGGTAGAGGATGACATAAAGATGATTGTGAAGGAGCTAGGCTATCTCGCTTTGGCGGTCACTCTTGCGGGATCCTACGTTTCACAAGCACCAATGGACCTGTCCCTGTTCATTTTGGAATACCGCCGACAACGGAACGATCTACTAAAGTGGAAGCCAAGAAAAGTCGTCGATCAGTATGAGGACAGTGTGATGACAACTTGGGAAATGTCGTATGCGGCAGTTGGCAAGCAATCACCAGATGCATGCCGATTTCTGACGCTTTTAGGCTTTCTTAATTATGAAGACATCTTCCTTGGCCTATTCATTCCCGGTTCGACAGATAGCTCAACATGTTCACAATCCTGGTCGTCGATTATTCGAGACGGGTGCGTCAATATTCGCTTGATCCGCGACTCTCTTGCCGTACTAGAAAGGTATTCGCTTCTTCAGCGACAAGAGAACGGCACAGACTATGCGATGCACCGACTTGTGCATACATGGAGCTACGACCGACTGGAAGAGAGAATCCAGGAGAGGGGCCAATATGGGTTCTCGGCCGCACAACTACTCCTCGAAGCGACTCAGGCTGTTCGGAACTGGACAAGCACTCCAGAAATCAAGTTGCGATTAATGCCGCACCTAACCCAGAGTATACGAGCCGTCGAGGGCATATCCGTACTAGGCGAGGAGGAGCATATCGAAGTTCTTGATGGGATCGAATACTTTGGAGCCTTTGCGTTTGATATTGGAGCATTAAAAGAAGCCGCACAAATGCAGCGGGAGGTACTCGAGAAGAGGCGGCGGATCCTGGGCGATGAGCATCCTGATACGATCTCGGTAATAAATAACCTTACTTCTACGCTTGGCGACCAGAGAAATCTCGATAAGACGGCAACGATAAAGAGGGAGGTACTCAAGAAGAGGCAACGGATCCTTGGCGATAAGCATCCCAATACGATCTTAGCAATAAATAACCTTACTTCTACGCTTAGCGACCAGGGAAAGCTCGATGAGGCGGCAACGATGTTTAGGGAGGCGCTCGAGAAAATACAGCGGGTCCTTGGCAACGAACACCCACGCACAATAATATTACGGAACAACCTCTCACGAGTTCTAAAGGAATCAACTGCTGGCAATGTTAAGAGCATTGCCAACCCTCAGCAACCAAGGGCGCGGCAATTGTTGGAGAAACTGTTATGGAAACTGAAAGGGAATTCGAAAAGCTCTATGTAATCTTGTGGTAAACTGTTTTCTCACGCGATGTAACGGAGTGGTAATTGTGGTATAAGTTAGCTAACTTAGAGAGGCTTTGTGAAAGGCAAACACCGGCAAGAGATGGAAAAGAGAGCTAGATATGTAGGTAGGTCCTTAAGGGAAGGTTAACATAAGAGAGGGACCAAGCGATAATATAAGTAGGTTAGCAACGAATTGGTGTAATAAGCTAAAAGGACATAAAGAATCAGGTATGCACATTCGAAGCGGCTATAGTAAGACTGATGTAATCAGAGAAGGATAATCTCATAACTTAAGGAAAAGAGGCCAACGTTTTAAAAATTGGTTACTGCTTAAGCAGGCGGCATAGATCGCGTACACGTAAGCACATTCTAAATCAGCCACATGGAGTGGCCTGTGAAAGAGTCGTTTCGCGCTTACTAAAACCGTCACTCGCTTTGATCCGAGGTACCAATTTACGTAGTGATTATATAGAGATCTAGATACCATAACAGCCATAGAGCTTATAACGATTATTAACGTAATACCAAGCTCTTAAAGCTTAGATATAATCTTTTTATAAATATTAGAGGTAATAAGAGCTTGATGGTAGAAACATGTAGACGGAACTCTTTTTTGCTATTAATAGAGATGTTCTATAGATCAGGCGCGGGTGATAACCTTAAGGAAATTTTCTAGTAAGAGGGGCTTAGAATATTCAAAAGTGGCTACAGAATACGACTGATATAAATCTTTAAAAGACGACGATATATGTGGAGTTTTTGACACGTTTAAAGTCGAAGTACCTATCAATTTTTTCGGCACGGAGGGGTTTTCGCCACGCAAGGATGGACGTTAGAGAGCCACCATCAGTGCTAACATTGCGTTTGCCAACCATGCGGATGGTGGCGTTTACACTGTCGCAGGATATTCTCAGGCTAGCGGGAAGTTTTGTAGGCCAGGCAGCGTTCTAATCTAGGGTTCTGTCTAAAGTGCGAGGAAAGACACTGTGGCACGGCTTCTAGTAGCAGTAACAACAATAGATTAAGCTCTCTAACATTCAATACAAATCGTCGGTGGGTACAGAACACTCCCAGACTGGATGTCTCTTGTTCAAGGAAGCCATCCCTAGAGCCATGCGGACCAAAAAGAAGCCACCCGAAGAAATTCTTACGCTACTGGGGCAGGCAGTAGTAGACGCTATCGCACCAACTCGCTCTTGAGGGCCCGCGCAGGACAAAAATGAGCCTCTTCGTGTCCTTGTAGCAATTCCAGTTTTTAAACCCGTTGGTGCCCCATCTAACATTCCAAGCGTTAGCCAAAAGCGTGCAAGACGCGACGGAGCAGAGAAATAGAATGCTTACCCAGACCAACTATAAAGGGGTCTGCTTTGGGCATCAGAGTCGATATGAGCAGTAAAGACGACTCCAGTATTCTCGAAATAGCAGTGTGGTTGGCCAGTTTCCCACATAGTGAAGTCGCCATGATTAGTATCGCATGCATTGCTGGGTTCTGGAGCTTCACCGTTCTGCGAGGCCCCAGCTGCTGGGTAGTACTGTGTTGGCCAGTTAGTATCGGTGTGCATCTACTTGACTGACATATCCTACAATAATCTGAGAGTACTTTGTGTCAGGTTCGCAGCATGAAACGGTGGTCTGGCAGTTCGCAAGATAGATGATTTCCGTGTCTCGCTTCTCTAGTGGCGCAAGGTCTTTATCAGTCTTGTCCACAGGAGTGGCATTGACAAAAGTGGAGAGCAGCATGATGACAACGATGGCTTTCATGGTCAATATATGTGAGAATCTTGCGCTAAAAATAAGAATGAGGATGAATGGGATGCTGATGGATATATCGAATCTAGACTGTGAGCTTTGAGTTGGTCGACCTATCTTATATACTTTAAACCTGAAGACAAGAAGGGCCACAGACAGTGCGAATGTCAGACTACTACTCTGTGGGCTCACTCTAACAGGGCTGTAAATCGTCCCTGCTCATGAAATTATGTAACCAGAAGTACATTCCATGCCGGCGAATGTATTTCTCATAATAAAATAACCAAAAGCGACATTCCTTGTCAACTACCTTACCTAAGGAGAGCGAGGTGATGCGGACTGCCATCCTGCATGGGTGGATGCAGAAACCTCGTGAGACCAGGCCGATCAAGTGTTACCGAGTTTGCAAGTGTTCAAATCCAGACTGCATGGAGCGGGAAACGCATTCGAGAGTGTAGATCGAGAGTGTAGACTGATCATGTCATTCTCCAATTGCAATAGACTGTACGTAAGCGCTGGGCAGTCCCGACCAGAAGACCGCCAACGGGTGGCGGCCGCCAGTCTGCGGCCGAGATATGCGAGTGGCGGCGGTGGTCACATACGAACCCCAGAGCGTTCTTAAAATAGGATTTTACTCTCAGCCCCAACTTACCTCTAATGTTCAATATGCTGCGAAATGCAGCAGCGGGTCCTTGTACACATCGCCTCCGAGCTTCAGGCATGATTGAGCAAGTAATCTGTACAGAACAGAAAATGTGTTAGTCTAGCGCCGCGTGCCATGCCATGGTCTGGCACTCGTACCTAGTCAGCATATCCCCTGTCTCTAGCCCCTGGCCGTCAGCAATAATCTGGGGACGCCTTACGCTAATTAATTAAACATACTTGCAAGCCGGTCCGACCCATTTTTTGTAGCGCGACCGAGCTCTCGGGAAAGCTGGCCGCAACTCGACGCATTGCCTACTCGGTTGGCCGGGGGAACCTTTCCAGACGCTAATTCGGTACCGTTGAGGTGTTGGTAAGTGGGTCGAAAAATTGTAGCACGGCGGTCCAGGCCCAGGACGGCTGCCAATTCTAGGATTTTGGTAGGGCCCTGGCACGCATTCATGTTGAATCGGCTGGACAACACCAGCCCTTAGAGTGATAGCGCTGACTTGAGATTTCTATCGTCTGCATTGTCTGGTTATGCTTGAATATTGCTTCCCAGGGTCGGGTAGGTATGAGGCTAGGGGCATACACGGCGACTTCCTTCTCTCTCCTTCTGCGCAGCTTGCACTTTTGCACTTGGTCAATTCTACTTATCTTCATGGAATTTTTTAAGAACCTGGATGTAAAAGTGTGGGGTACACGTATCCCCAATACCCAGACCAAAGAGGATCTTAAGGCTTACTGCAGTACCCTGGTCTGAATCGCGGTACAGCGAAAACGGCTCTGGACTGTTCCTCTCTCGCAGCTGCGAGCGTCGAAGCTCGACAACTGAATCCTCGAGGGCAACTAGTTGGTCGCGGGTACGAACTGCTGCGAGCGAAAAAGTAACATTAAAACTCAGCAACACAAGCTCACATATTTGTCCAGAGTCCAGTGCAACTCGACCCAACAGCTGAATTCCACTTGATGATTGAGCACCGTGATCCCATGCTGTGGCACGACAGTCACAATTTCCCACCATACCTATCTCACAGCGCGTAGAGGTCAGCCGTAATGGCCTAGACAGCGCTTCTATGGGGAGTCTAAATTATCGAACACTGCTGCTTAAGGGAGAAGGCGGGAGAAATGCAACGAACCAGGCATGGTGATACCGTTGCCTTTGCTTGTCGTGGGAATCGCTGGGCTGTGCCCGATGATGGAGGTGCAACTGTAGTGACCTCCCTAGCAGCAATCGAGATTAGTTATTGTACTTAACCATAACAGGCTGGATGGGGCACTGAGGTGGCGACCCCGTTGCTTGTAATTGTGGCGGTGGTTCTCTTCAAAGATGTTACAAGGCTGTGACCGATGGCAGAAACGCAAACCTAGTAGTCTGCCCACATAGCGCTACAATCTAAGCCTATGTTAGGAATTCCATAGGATAATTTGATCAGCGGAAATGTCGCTGCTGGTCGCCTTGATCACACAGCTGTCTCCCAGACAAAAAGAGTCACAGCTGCTAGGGACTATTAGCGCAACGGTGACATAAAGAATTCCTCCAAGACACATATCTGACCATGCCCTTGGCAGGAAGTGCATCTATAGCGACTAGTTCTTTAAAAGGAGAGTAAGCGGACCGACCGGCCTCGTGGCTAGTAAGCCCACAGATTAAGTCATAATCTCAGAGCTAAATCGAATAAGTACACAGTAGTAGTCTAGGGCTGACAGCCAACGACGAAAGTTCTGTAGCAACCATATGCAACAAGGCCAAGCCGGACTAATAACATTGCACCTCATTTCTCATTATAGATAGGACGGAGAATTCCTCCAATGAGCTGTCTTGGTTGACTTCACCAATCAAGAAACACAACTCCGTCTGCTTATGCCGCTCGTTAAGTCAGACGGGTACCACCGCCCTTTCCTACAGGGGGGCAATTTAGCCCCCATTCAGCTTCCCCGAGCCCGCTATTGCGGCGTCGGCCGCTATCCTTCTTTCCCTTGCTGGAGCACGGGCAACTCGAACTTTAGCATTTCCCCGGTGGTCTTACCTTGCCCACTCTTCCCTCGTATTGGCGTCGCATTTCTGGACCAGAAATCGCAGGAACTCGTCCTCCCACGGGTGAAGTATCTTGTCATACCAGCCAGCAGTTTACCTCAATTTGCCTTAGTGCCAACAGAGAGTATGCAGTGCTGTTGAGCCACCTATTGTCGGTCTCGCGTTGACGTTGGCACCACATTCGACGAGGCGGATCGCCGTAGCGCGGGCGAAGAGCTGCCTTATCTGTACTGCACGCCATATCCGTCGCGGTCGACTTGTAGCTATCCCCGGCATTCAGTGAGAGCAAGGTGCCTCTTGCGATAATATAACTGAAGAGAAAAATATCGAAATCTTGCTGGTAGGCTGGATTAGAAAGTAACGTGGTCAACCTGTCCTGCCAGGCTCGGAGGACGTGGTCGATATGAATTTTCGGATAATTGTAATGGGCAAGGGGTTCGCCGATTTGCGTATGACGAGCTTTATGGCGGATGACGAGTTTAATAGCGGAAAGAAAGTCTGTGTCGGCGAGGTGGTGGATGCCCCATTGGTCGTGGAGCAGCTTGGCGGATAAGTCGGCAACATACCGATAGTGTCCTTGGCCCAGTATTAGGGCCTCCTGAGTTTTCGTCTGGCTTCCAGGTGTCCATCTATTATTTAGGAGATACTTAAGTCTCTCCATGGCCATGGGAACGGCCTCTTCGTCGTTTCAGTTAGAGACAGTGTCTAATATAATTGCTAACAACAGCGTTATAAAGGAGACTGCATGCCGTTTGAAGAATTGCCACGTTGACGTCAATGTTCGCACCATAATCCAGACACCACTGGACCGGTCCTGTCCCGTCCTCCCTCGGGGCTTGTGCGGCAGCAAACACAGGCACATGGAGTGGGATGTGGCGCGCAAATGGATACAAATCAGTCATACCATTGATGTCTCCACCCCTTTCCGAAAAGAAAATTGGAATAGATCCGGCCGGTGTAATATGAGTGCTGAAGACAAAGGCTACAGGGACCCAGCTTTCCGGCCATCACTTCGCACGTAGTGGGGATTCGCGCTGCTATGGAGCAGCATACGCGACCCGAAAAAGTAAAAATATGTTGCACGGCAGCCGCTTGCGATGACTGACAGTAAGGCTTCATCACGCAGATTCTGGGAAAGTTGTAAAGCCAGTCCTGCATGGATCAATCTCTTGGTCATCCGCTCTAGCACCGAGCTCGGTCAATAACGGAAGGTATCTTATCTGACGATTTTTGGCAGCCACGTGCAGCGTAAGGGTCTGTCCCAGGCCTGGAGAAGCATCATCGGACGGGAAACAAGGAGATTGAAACGGCGCTCAGGACAAGAGAATGACGCTGACGGATGCGTCATAGAAGATAGCGAGACGAATGGTGCCAACCACTTTGCGCTCGCACGCCTATTTTGACGCTCGGTTGGGCTATGCGCAGACTCGTAGAGAACGGATGGCAGGCATTGCCAGATATTCTTGCTACACTGGCCAAGACGGGCATTGGCCACCAAAGCAGGTGAAACAGGATCTCATCCATAAGCTCTGGAACAAGCAGTTCAATTGGCAATAGCCCGAGGCTCACGGTGTCAATTCTGCCAAGCGCAATTTGACCCCGGAAGTGCTACTCATGTCTCACCTTTGCTGCTCGTGGGTTGTTGATAGACTTTCCTCTAGTAAATTTAAAGCCAGATTGTACAGCGAAGATAGACTTTCAAATTGTCTACAATTTGTCAACAGGAGTTACCTATTTGAACGAAGAAACACAGCTGTCAGATGCTGACCTTCAAGATATGTTGTCTTGCACTACTGTAAGCTACCTTGGATTTGTGACTACCTATATGAGACAATTAGTGGATACTTATACTGGAGTAGACTTCGAGCTACAGATTACATACGTTGGAAACTCCCGGCCTCCGACACAGGACATGAGGGGTGTATCTAGCCTCGCCAAGCCGTCTTCTGTCAATGGACTCAGCTCCCTTGCTGTGAGTTCAATTCTATCATTTGTAGTGGCAGAGTACCGTGTCTGTCGCCCATATCGTTGTGTACCACAGTTGTTAATACTATTAATTACAACGTGACATGCAAACACTAACTGCTCTATTGGGTTTTAAGGATTTTGAACAAAGATTTCTTTTTGTTTTGTACAATAAAATTCAGGTCCCGGTTCAGCTTTTCAACCTGTAAAATATTGTCAGAACAGGTAACTGTGGGGCTTATGCACTATGTGTAAATTAGTATGCTTGAGTGCTAACGTCATCCAAGAGCTAATTATAACTTAAAGGTTATGATTTAGAGGAGAAGCAAATCGTGAGCGCTTTGCTTTTAAGTGCTTTAAGAACCGAAAGGGAAGACGAAGCTTGATCCGGACTACACAGCTAAACACGTTTGTGAACACTAATCTCCTGTATTGCTGAGAGCGAAATCGGGTGCCTATTCTGCACAGAACAGCCGGGTACTTAACAGTTACCATAAATACGATATGTTTGCGTGACATCCAAATGTAGCTAACAGATAGCCCATAGAAATAAGCAATTTGTCCACGAATGGATGGCGGCAAGTACCTCAAGTAACATCAAGTAAAAAGTGCTGTTAAGCGCTTCCCTAACTCGAACAGGTTGTGCGCAGGGTTTGGTCAGTACTGCCCACCCAGCTGTTTTACCGTTGGCCGATTACTAGTATTTCTTTTCGAAACGTTAGCTCTTATAATCGTTTCAGCGAGATTCATAACAAGGCTTGTTGCCACCAGAGTTCTAAAAGTTGTCGGGCGTACGAACTTCGTATCAGGCTGCTTGTCACCGAGCATGACTCCGCATAATGTTAGAACTTCTCATGAGATCTTCTTATACTCTTCAGCCTGTTAATAAGAATCCGTTGTAAATATCGCCTAACTCTTGTTAGGTAATTCCTGTTGTTTGACCAACAGGTAGAGAGTTAAGCGAGCAACTTTAAGTCGCGGTGTTGGAGTCAGGCTATAAATGATGTGGGGTGCAGACATAAGGAGTAAGGTACACAAGCGCAGTCACACAAAATGGTGTATTGTAAAACATGTGAGGGCCTGACTAGATCACTGGGTTTTAATGTCTTTTGCCTGTTTCTATTTATACCTTTTAGTACACAGTAAACCTTATCAACTAATAACATTAATATCTAATTACTAATTCTGCCACTGAGTTAATATTATAGAAGAACTAAGAGTATCAGGGTGATTAACACCTAGGATACGCGCTCGTCGCTCTACACATGTCTCCATTAGTTTAAAGGCGTCTATATATCGACCTTGCCCTTTCCATGTGAAAGCTAGATTGTTCATGATCATTAGCGTGTCGGGATGGTCGGCCCCGAGCTTCGTCTTGCTTGTCTCCATCACCTGTACCTCTAGCTTCTCGGCCTCCGCCCACCGGCCCTGGTTCCAAAACGTCGACGCCAGGTTGGCCATGCTCGTCAGCGTGTCGGGATGGTCGGCCCCGAGCTTCGTCTTGCGAATCTCCATCACCTGCACCTCTAGCTTCTCGGCCTCCGCCCACCGGCCCTGGTTCCTATATGTCGCCGCCAGGTTGGCCATGCTCGTCAGCGTGTCGGGATGGTCGGCCCCAAGCTTCGTCTTGCTCGTCTCCATCACCTGTACCTCTAGCTTCTCGGCCTCCGCCCACCGGCCCTGGTTCCAAAACGTCGACGCCAGGTTGGCCATGCTCGTCAGCGTGTCGGGATGGTCGGCCCCAAGCTTCGTCTTGCTCGTCTCCATCACCTGTACCTCTAGCTTCTCGGCATCCGCCCACCGGCCCTGGTTCCTATATGTCGCCGCCAGGTTGGCCATGCTCGTCAGCGTGTCGGGATGGTCGGCCCCGAGCTTCGTCTTGCGAGTCTCCATCACCTGCACCTCTAGCTTCTCGGCCTCCGCCCACCGGCCCTGGTTCCTATATGTCGCCGCCAGGTTGGCCATGCTCGTCAACGTGTCGGGATGGTCGGCCCCGAGCTTCGTCTTGCGAGTCTCTATCACCTGTACCTCTAGCTTCTCGGCCTCCGCCCACCGGCCCTGGTTCCTATACGTCGACGCCAGGTTGGCCATGCTCGTCAGCGTGTCGGGATGGTCGGCCCCGAGCTTCGTCTTGCGAATCTCTATCACCTGCACAAATAGCTTCTCGGCCTCCGCCCACCGGCCCTGGTTCCAATATGTCGACGCTAGGTTGGCCATGCTCGTCAGCGTGTCGGGATGGTCGGCCCCGAGCTTCGTCTTGCTCGTCTCCATCACCTGCACAAATAGCTTCTCGGCTTCCTCCCATCGGCCTTCATCATAATACACCCTACCCAACATGCTCCCTATAAAGCTTTCATGGCTCTTCACAGCGGCACTCTCATCCATGTAGCCTTCGCATTTGTCTGGAAGGTGCACTATTAGGTGTCGACGGAACTGGGGCTGGTGTTGCTCCTTTGTAACTTGACAGCATGCTGCCACTGTGAATATCAGGTACCACCATCGCCATGGTCGGTTTTGTTCGCTGTGCATTGCCCGCCACTGCACCAACCCATGCATCGTCACACCATTCCACTCCCCGGCCGAGTGCTGTAGCAGGCTATACCGAGCTAGAACATTGCAACTCTGTCTGAACAGGAAACTATCCCATTTCTCGCCATCGTGCTGGAAAAATTGCCGGAGTTCATTAGGAATTTGGTCAATCATTTCATCGTCGACGATCGTCGTGCCATGTGCTGCAAGACGGAACATTTCATCCTGAACAATATTGCCTTTAAAGTGCGCAAGAAACATCAGCAGTAGACCAGGTTCTAGGTGTCCATAGTCCCTCGTGATCTTATCTAGTGTCGTATCCCATACTGTCCACACCGTCTTCTGTGTTGGCAGTAGTCCGCGAAAACCATCCATCTGCAGGAGCTCGTCACGATGCCTATCATAGTCCGCTAAATATTGTATCAGAGCCTGTTCCGGCGCTCGATCGTTGCCAATGTAGGCACCCGCAAGATCAATTGCAAGCGGCAGATATCCAAGCTGTTTCGTCACCGCGTCACATGTTTGCCGAATTTTCCCCGAAGTCGCGTCAACTAAAGGGAGATGTTGAAGAAGAAGCGTTACACCTTCCAGCGGCGACATAACACCAACCTGAACCTGTTCGCAGGCGCCAGGGATGAGCATTGGACTCCGGCCATCCTGACTGGTGATGATAATGCTTCCTTGCTTCCCTCTCGGAATTATCTTCTTTATTCCCCAGCTGACGTCGTCGGCATTGTCGACGATAACAAGCCATTCGTCATCCGCCTCTGTTCGGTCGCGGAGCCATCGGAGCACTGTCTGAACAAGCCCGCCATCAACCATAGCCAACCCTTGTCTTTCGTTTCGGTCTACCGCGAGCCCAAGCTCCGCAGCGAATCTTTCAAAACTAGATCGCACTGCCTCCTCATCTGTTGCATCAATCCATAGAGTTGGGTTGTATCGGTCTTTGTGCTTCTCTGCATATTTCAATGCTAGCTGCGATTTGCCGGCACCGCCTAGTCCGGTAATTGCGACAGCGTGCGGAACGGTTGCGTTCTCATGTCGTATTCGCATATTCTCCTCAAGTTCTTTCCACAGCGTATCTCGCTGGGTATAGCTTTGAACCGTCTCGATCGGGACGGCGTAATGGCGCTTTGGTAACCGAGATGAGGTTGTTCTAATCGCCCGCCAAGTTAGACCTTTAAGTCTCTGAAGAGCCTTCTCATATTCGTGGTCCCCGGGCCCAAATTTTACCATCTCCGAGTGAGTGCGGTCGATGGCACATATATGCTCTGGGCCAGTCTCCCAAGGTCGGCAGTGGATGGCCGATGTTTTGTCAACGAGGACTGCTGCAGGACCATTCATCGCCCAGCGGCCGTTTTCATCCTATTATACGTTAGCACGTTGTGTGTATAACCAGTGATAAACGCACCTGTATAGCTGTGGGCGAAAACCGAGTCTCGTAGAAACAGACTATCTCAGATTCGCCCTTGCTACCTATTGCTGCCGGGAATTCTCGCTGCTGGATGCTGAGGACCTGCGAGTTGATGCGTCCGATGGACTCGACGAGGAATCGATTCGGCTGATCGCCTACTATAGGGAGGAGTGAGCTGATGTCCATGCCATCATGTGGAACGCCGAAGAAGGCGATTCCATAAACTGCGCGGACAAGTTTCTGGTCGTCTTCACTCTCCGACTTTGACAGTGATATCAGGGTCTATTCATCGTGAGAACGCGGTCAAGTAGATTAACAACGTGAACATACCTGTTTAACAATAAGGCCCCCTAGACTATGTGCGACAAAGATGATTGGCTTAATGGTCCGTGTCCTAGCGAGCGCTAGGAGACTCGCATGGAATGATGTCGAAAGATCTTCCAAGTTCTGGAAGCTCTCGCTTTGGTGAAGTCTCGATTCGTGGCCATAGACCATCACTCGCGCCATCCGAACGTCTTCGCCATCCCTCGTCAGATCATACGGGAGTGAATCCCGCAGCCACATATAGTCTCCACCCCTCTCCTTGTATGATCCGAATGCGTGCCCGCCAAGGCCTGATACTGCGATAACACTAGAGTAGTCAGCACGTGCTGATTGCTCAGTCGCAGTCTAGGATACTTACTCAACTTGATGATCTTGCGAAGGAGGAGCATATAGGGTAGTGATGCCGAGAAAGCCTCCGTCGACAGTTAAATATTGTGGTCGGGCGGAGTAATTCGAAGGCGGAAGAGAAGTCTGCCAAGGGCGATCCGGCTGGGGCGTCTGTAACTGCAGAGGGATGCTCTGGAACGAAACCGTGGCTACAAGCGACTGGCCATGGATTTCGTGGGTGAGTGACTTGATGGCTGGATCTGTAAAGTCGTGCTTGTCGGCGAGGAAGGATTTCAGGCGGTCGGCGTCCCAGTCGAGGGGCACGCCACGGACACGGAATGTCCGGTTCATAATCAATTGATTTGCCGTATTCTTCTTGCTCTGCTTCTTTCTGATAAACTTCCTTAGCCTGCGCCGACTTGAAACATCATCTCGACGTCGGGCTGCCAGGAGAACAGGAATAGAGGGCTAGCCGCCAGCCTCGTGCGGCTGAGTTTCCATGGGAGCGTGTGAACGTCCATTCACGACGACCCGTCAACAACACGAGGTATTCCATTCCTAACATAGTCGAGCTGCAGCACGGCTAAGACAAACTTCATGTTGATTAAGAAAAATTTCGGGTTTTCCTTATGCTCTTCGGCGGTAGACTGAGCGAAAGGATTCTTTGGGAAGATCAAGTCACGTGCTGGAGATGAAAATCAACTTGGAAGCTGGAAGAAACAGGCAACCTGCCTGCATGGGTTATGATTGGCAGGTGGTAGGAAATTCGGCCTTTGTCACATGATTCAGCGTTTTAAAAAGCAGTACAAGGCCATGGGTCTTCACGCGAGGAGCCTAGTGAAGTTCGCTCAGCAAGGTGACAAGCTCGAGACACATGACGATGTTCCACAAGACATTCGGACGCAGTTAAATGCGGAGGAACAACGGCACCTAGACCCGCAAGCGGAGCGGCAAGACCTGATCCTGCTGACTTCTTAGGTAACTTATGTACTTAGTGTGAAAACCTTTATACATACTGTACCAAGCGTGATCTAAACGTATGAATGGTTAAAGGTGTTACGGCGAACAGGAAACCGATTCGCTCCTAGCTGTATCTAGTAATAACTTCCTGCATGGCGATGACAGATAAAGGCCTGCTGGAGGCATCTTGCCTGTGAAGTGAATCTCGCCTCCCACTCAAACAACCCAAGGGATATGCTGGTTCAGCACACAGTGTGCCTGCAGGCGAGAGGAGCACGTGACCGGTCGCACTCATGGTGCAAGCCCAACCAACACCAAAGTGTGGTCGTATGCCCCCACCATTTGCGCCTTCGGCTCTCAAATGGTGTAGACGCACGGACCACCAGCGTTTCGCAACTCAGCAGTACTTCCTACTTCTTACATAGTAAGTGCTAAAAAAAAAAAAGCCGGAAAATGGACAATTTATTAGCCTTGCTAAAAGAGAGCTGTTAACTAAAGTACCTAATGTACTGTAGCTGGAGGTACCTATGCACAATGCATTGTTAGCAAATCCAGCATTCTGGTCGCAGTGCCATTTGAAAGGCTCACCTAGGTTGTGCTAAGCCACGCCACCTTTCCCCTTCCATTTCGGAGAGCTTGTGTAATTAGGCAACTAGACCGTATAACGGTATAAGCCATAGTCTCTCGACAGCATGCATGCTACCTGACCTGCAGGACGAGTCTGTTTTCTAAAGAACCATTTCCTGTTTCGAACATGGCTGTAGCAGTCCAAAGGAATAGCTGTAATTTCGGGCTCGCAACCTCTCAATAATTAGATCAGCATCAAGGCACGCGGCCCGACAAGCCATCCCGTTGACCACGCCCTGCCAACCAAAGCCTATCACGCCCGACAACAGGGGGCACCCGATAAGACTCTACAGCCACTTCGACACGGCAGGACTTATTTGTCAGAAAGCGGCGACCCGGCTCGCTGACACTTGTTTCATTCCATCCGGCCCTGTTCGCGTAATTTCCCATGGCGGAGGCTCTGGGACTTGCAGCAAACGTCATCGCCGTCGTTGATCTGTTCATCAAGGCCGGCGTGCTCTGCTCTATGTATTGTGCCGATTTTAAGCGGGCCCCTCGTGACATCCGGGACCTTCTGAACGAGGCCGACAGGGTCTCGGCGACGCTGAAAGATGTCGAACGACTCCTTGCCGGCCCGCATGGCGCGAAAATCGACGCTTCTCAGAACGTGCGCCGCGGGGTCGCGGATTGCCGACTGCAGTTGGACGAGCTGTCCGCCAAGCTCGAAGAGGGAACAAAATGGAAGATGATAACGTGGCCGTTTAAGAAGTTGGAGGTGGCCGAGATAATCAAGAAGCTGGAGAGATACAGGAGCGCAATCTCTCTAGACCTTCACGTCAACCAAACGTACGTAACATACTCCAAGCCTGAGCGAGCGCTAAACAATATCAGGGTCATTGGTGCTTGATGTGCACCAGGAGATTGTACTGTCAAAACTGCGCACCGCAGGAGGGGCCACCTTTGATTCTTTCGCTGATACCGACAACGCTGGGTGTCATCCCGGCACCCGGGTTGACATCCTACAGCAGATAATGGCATGGGGCACAGCTAGCGACGGGGAATGCCTCTTTTGGCTGAATGGCATGGCCGGCACTGGCAAGTCTACAATATCCCGAAGTGTAGCGCAGGCGTTTGCCGACAAGGGCATGCTCGGAGCTAGCTTCTTCTTCAAGCGGGGCGAAGGTGACCGCGGTCGCGCGGCTTTCTTATTCCCTACAATCGCTGCTCAGCTTGTCCACCGGCTGCCGGCCCTGGCCCCGCACGTTCGTAACGAGATTGAGGCCGATCCTGCTGTCCATGAAAAGTTGGCAAAGACGCAGTTCGACAAGCTTATTGCGAACCCAATCCAAAAGCTACCCATCCATTCGAAGCCGTCAACAATGGTTATCGTTGTGGACGCGCTTGATGAATGCGACAATCTTGAGCATGTGAGGCTTATTATTCACCTTCTATCGCAAGCGAAGCATTTTAGATCTATCCGCTTAAGATTCTTTGTTACTAGTCGACCCGAGCTGCCTATACGGCTCGGCTTCAAGGATATAAGTGGGAAGTACGAAGATCTAACCCTCCACCAGATCCCTAGAGGCGTCGTTGAGGACGACATCACCGCATTCGTTCAGCACGAACTCTCCAAGATACGGCAGGATTACAACAAGTCGGTCACATCAAACCGGCAGCTGCCTACCAACTGGCCGGGCGTGGCGAATATCCAAAAACTAGTTGACATGGCCATCCCTCTATTTATCTTCGCCGCAACTGTCTGTCGCTTCATTCAGGACCGAAGGCTTGGTGGTCCGAAGGACCAGCTAGCGAGAATCATAGAGCACCAGGATAGCCGGAAGTCAAACCTAGACGCAACATACCTCCCTGTGCTCCATCAACTATCAGTTGGGCTCCCTGAATCTGAGCATCGAGAGGTGGTAAAGAAGTTCAAGCAAATCGTTGGGTCCATTGTCATTCTCGCTAGCCCGCTTTCAATATCTTCCCTCGCGCGCCTCATAGCAATGTCTGTAGCCGCTATTGAAGATCAACTCGACTTTCTCCACTCCGTCTTACACATTCCTTCGGACCCAAGTGTCCCGGTGCGGCTACTTCACCTGTCCTTTCGCGACTTTCTTGTTGCTGCCAAGAAAGACGAAGAACAAGAAAAGCACCCGTTCTGGGTTGATGAACGACAAACCCATGAGCAACTAGCGGTCCGGTGCCTTCAGCTGCTATCAACGGACGACACCCTGAGGAGAGACGTCTGCGGGCTGCGTCTGCCAGGGACATGTCGGTCGGAGATTGACCAGGAGACGATTACTTCCGGCCTACCGCCTGAGGTCCAATACGCCTGTCGGTACTGGGTCTACCACTGGAAGGAAAGCGGGCGTATGATACGAGACGGCGATCTTGTCGAATGTTTTCTGACCCACCATCTCCTGCACTGGCTCGAGGCGTTAAGCCTGTTGGGCCGAGTCTCGGAAAGTATCGATATGGTAAACAGCTTGCTAGGCTTGCTTGATGTGGGTTCTTTACACTCGATCACACGTAATTTTACTGATTCTTTTATAGCCGGAAGATAGCGGCAGCGTCTCAGCATTTCTTCTAGATACGCGGCGTGTTATTCTAAATAATCATTCTATTCTCGATATATCACCTCTCCAAGTCTACTATTCTGCCATCGTATTTGCGCCAGAGCATAGCGTCGTCCGAAAGACATTCCGAAATCAGTTTTCAAATTGGCTCTCTCTAGCGCCGCAGGTAGATTCAGACTGGAATGCATGTACGATGACACTCGAGGGCCATAGCGATTGGGTTCGCTCTGTCGTTTTCTCACCCGACTCGACGATACTTGCTTCAGCATCTGACGATAAGACTATTAAACTTTGGGATGTTGCTACAGGCGCTTGTACGGCGACGCTCAGTGTCGCGCAAGTATCATTCGCCTCGCCTTCGATTTGACTGGGTCCTCTCTCTATACAGGCATTGGCGATTTTATAATGACGAGCCCTCTTTTATCCCTACTACTGACTTCAGCTACATTTGCAGTAGCACCGATGGCGGGCCCGCTGCCGACAACGCCAGGACCAGTGCCCATCCCTATCCCGCCACGTATCGATCGTCGTGGAGCTGGACTTAGCGACTGCCGTAAGTGGGTCACATGGGATTCACACAGGGTGCTGTGGCTACCGCCATCGTATCGACCAGGAGACACAGATGCAAAAGGATCGACGGTGGCAGTCAGGTGTTCTTCGGGTCGAGTTATCTTGGTAACGTTCTCGTCCAGCTCCGAGCTTCACCAACTCCCCATTATTTAACTATATACACATATATATTTATAATCTTTGCTGTTAGAGGGTTGGAACGACCTCGAGAAATTTTGTTGATTCGTAGAATGTTCGGGAACTTCAACAACGCTGAGTAATCATTTGAGTTGGGCGTCGAATACACTGGAAGAATTCATCAATATGTATATACAGTAGTGGTTAGCGGCTAGATGCACAATGTTCGTGGGCGAGAACCGAATTGAAGAACAAGACGCTGAGGTCAATTTGCTCAGTGACTGTAGTGAAATGATTTGTGTACGTCTCCCATACCGAGGTATCGGAGGCAATGCCCGAAAGATGCGAGACTCTAGGTGCCTGCGGCAGCTTAGATACAGCATTGCTTTGCTTCACAAGCCGCAAAATACTCCGGTCGACCATGACGCCTTTAGGTCTCCCAGTCGATCTGGACGTGAATATCACATATGCAAGACTTGTCGTATAGAGATACACAACGGCATCGGACGAATGATCTAGGAGATACTAGCCCAGGGTTTCACCGATCCGCTCCCACTCCACGTCTGGCAACTGAATATCTAGTATGGTCACGTCAGTGCCAAGTAAGACTAACTTATGCCCTTCAACTCCCGATAAGATCGCTCTAATACGTGTAGAAGGAACATTAATGTCGAGCGGTAGATATGTTAGGTTCGCCTTAAGTATACCGAGAAAAGCGACGCTCGTCTGGCATGACCGCGGTGCTAGCAAGCCGATAAGTGTCTCGGCAGCGAGATGTCGCCGGTGTAGTCAGGCAGCTAGCTCGTCAGATTGTCGGTCCAGTTGAGCGTAGGTCAGCTGTGAGGACGAATCTATTACGGCTGTCGTTCCTGGACAAGCGGCCACCTATCCGTGGAAGACATCAATCATACTCGATTCTCGAGGATAGGTACGCAGCCCTCTCGATCACAACCAGGCCTATAGCACGAAGCTCCTCCAGCCCGTCTATGAGTGGCAATGCCATTATCGGCGTCTGAGGCTGCTCAAGGCCCCGGCGCATGACCTCTTGGAATACGGCAACCATGCCACGGACGGTCTTGGGCTCGAAAAGGTCTGTTGCGAAGACCACGCTACCGCTTAGTCCTCCCATCGCCTTGAATAGATGGAACTCTACGTCAAACCTAGTCGACATAGACGTTGTAAAGGCTCTCCTCTGACGTCCTCTAACTGGATCTTTCCGAGACCCTGTTGGGAGTGAAGGGTAAATATGAGCTGTACCAGCGGATTACGGGATATATCTCTCGAGCCAGGTTGGAGTGCCGATACAACCTTTTCGAACGGGACGTCCTGGTTCTCAAACGCGGCCGTCGTTGTAGACCGGACCAGTCGTACCAACCCGTCGAAGGTGGTATCGTATTCGACAGTGATTCGCATACACTAGGTGTTGACGAAGAAGCTAATCATATTCTCTAGTTCTGGGCGGTTGCGATTAGCAATAGGCGTGCCAATGGTTGCATCTTCCACGCTGCCGCACGTACACCGTTTTTAGAGTTATAAAAGATGTTGCCTAATGCGCTTAGCAAAACATCCGCAGGCTCTTGTATACCGAGCCTTCAATGGTAAGCTGGATATACCGGCCTGGCTAGACAATGTTGCAGGCCGGGGGAGGTCGCTTAGGAGTTTGGCAGGCGAGCTATCTGCTAGCTGCTCAGTCCAGTACTCGAGCTGCCGCTGGTGGTCGGCCAACTGCTCGTCCTGCTTCTGCCATATGGCAAAGTCGCGATACTAGATAGGAAGCGGGTCGAGTTCCGATAACGGATCCTGGCCCAGAAGCGCGGAAGCATAGAACTGGCCTAGCTCTTATCGTAAGATATCGATAGACTAACCATCGGAAATGATATAGCGTATAACGATCGATAGAATATGATCATAATCTCCAAGCCGTAGTAAATACACCCTCCACCAAGGATCAGAAGCTAGATCGAAGGAAGTTGTCTGCTCGTGCTGTAGAATCTGGGTGTAACGTCAGTTTTCTGCAGGGGTTACATCGATAACTCTGAGGTCTAAAGCGCGACAGGGCTAAACCACTTGCACACCTACGCCTTCCTACTCCTCGAAAGTCGTTCGCAGGATCTCGTGCCGCTGCTCTATCGCAAGCAGCGCCATAGCGAGCGCCTCGGTCTAGAGGGGCCCATGCATATGCACCGCGAACGGCATGAGATACCACGACGCCCCGACGTTAAATTGGTCCAGGAATCAAAGACAACCGTAGGCAAACGACTGTTCAACGGGTCCGCTGTACACCATCGACGGGATTGGATTATGTGGGGTCGAGCATTGGTGAATGGCAGCTGCGAGATCGACGAAGACCGGCCCGCTCGAAAACATCTTTGCCTGACACGTAAGTATCTAGGCGGCGGCTGATGCGCGCTGTAAGCCTCGTAGCCATTAGAGAATATCTGTCGAGGTCAAAGAAGTTATCGGTGATACCGACGTTGACGCCGAGTATATGGGCAAACTCTTCGCAGAGCACCCCGCTCGATGTCGCTCTCTGGGGGTACTACTGTGCGTACATCTCTTCCTACCGCCGGTCCAACCGCCATCTGTGCCAGAGCTCGTCGGTCTACCTTTCCGTTGTGATTGAGCGGCATCTTGTCCAGCACGCTGATACGTGCCAGGATCATATAGGACCGCAGCGTGACCTGTAGTGTAGCGCGAAGGTGGGTTTCCACTTTCTAGGTCTACTGCCGCCAGAGCGGGCGGGTTGACAAGCGAGTTACTGGACCGACCCTGATGATTGGTCGGGAAGCGGAATAGCGGATACTGCTCTTCGAAACGGTGGAACACGACGTCCAGGCCGCCACGTAGAGTGCTGATGCGCCGCGCCCAGCTGAGTTCTACCCGGAACCCGGCCTCCTCGGCCAGCTCCTCTAGGTCGTAAGCCGATAATGCAGGCCAGTGGTGCGAGGATTCACAGGCTGAAGCAAGCCAGTCCTCAGCCTCCTCGGTAGACGCCTCTGCTGCTTCTTTGGACAGCAAGTCTACAAGATGACGCTCAAGAATGGTCTTACTGTAAAGGATATGGCTCGCAGCCACGACAGATGCAGTCGGGGCACCATGTAAGAAGGCCAGAAGCATTACACGGTCTACTTATCCTCTACGACCTCGTAGATCTGCCGTGGTCGTCCGCTCAGGCGTTTCGCGTGTATCATGGCAGCGAAGCGGTAGCAGCTCAGCTCGTTCCTCGTATGCATCCTCATGGGGAGAATCTCAACGTGCTCAACAAGCTCGGGCAGTATCTCGGGCAGTATCTCGGGCAGTATTTCAACCAGACTTGTAAAGAAGGCCGGGTCAACGAGCAGCTCCTCCTCAGCCTCCATGCCCGCCAGCTGTCGCCAGACGCCGTCCTTAGTTGCTGACGTGCCCAGCGTACGCAAGGCTTTGGTGGCCCCAAAGTCCTGGTAGAGAGCGTAGACCGCATGGCGCCGAAGAAGATACAGTCTACACTATCCAGTAAGAAGAGTCTTTCATCCATAGCAGAGAGGTAGCCAGTACTAGGAAAGTACTACATCATAGAATTGATCACCACCAGCTCCGGGGAGTTGATTTGGCCTAGTTGGTCAACATCTGCTGCCGTACCCACTCGCACGTCGACTTTCTCTGCCAGACCGGGTGCAGCCCTGACCATCTTGTTAACGAATGCGGCAGCCGACGCAGCCGGATCAAGGCCGATGTATCTCTGGAGCCCGTTGCCGAGGTTGAACAGGATCAAGCCGGTACCTGTTCCGACCTCAAAGACGTTGGCCTGTTGCACACCTCTCCAGATGGCCACTATCGTGTCGTCCAGCCACTCGTTCATCTCAATCTAGTCGATAGGCTTCCCGTAATACATTGAAATCCATCCTGTAAACTCTCTTCCGACCTTACCCGAGTCGATAGCGTCGATATCCGCACAGGTGCTGGCATCGAGAAGATAAACCCATGCCTCCGCCTGGCCCCCTTCTCCTATTTGATTCCCATTCGTCTCTCCCGATCCTAGCTGGGACGTAATGACATAGGCATGAACAGTAACAAAGCTGGCCAGCTCCGCTTCCTCGCCGTCCGGCTCTCGGACTAAGGCGACGGCGTCGCTAACAGAACTCTCGCGGAGCAAGGCTTGTTTGATCTCTGCCAGCTCGACACGGTGGCCGCGAATCTTGACCTGAGGGTCCATGCGTCCAAAGAGCTCAAGCTGACCGTCTTTTGGCTGGTACCGCGCGCGGTCGCCTGTTCGATATGCCCTGACGAGTTGGCTATCGATTATAACCTGGACAAAGCGCTTGTAGTCTAGTGCCGAATCTATGTAACCACGAGCGAGTCCGTCTCCTGTAACGACAAGCTCTCTAATAGGGATAAGTTGTTACCGCGGGTCTATGATATATGTTCCGGAGTTGCTGATAGGCTTGCCGATAAGAACCCCGTTCATGAATAACTCGTGCTTACTGACTTTATA
This sequence comes from Reticulascus tulasneorum, assembly GCA_001557505.1. Taxonomy (NCBI): domain Eukaryota; kingdom Fungi; phylum Ascomycota; class Sordariomycetes; order Glomerellales; family Reticulascaceae; genus Reticulascus; species Reticulascus tulasneorum. The sequence continues at coordinate 776,669 of LSAX01000012.1, read as the reverse complement.
GATAGTACTTATAACCTACGTAATCTTGACCTTGATTAGATATATGTTATGAAGGTCTTCTAGCCTGTTGGTTAGCGGTAGGGATAGTGACTAGCGTCTAAGGCTGCTTGAGGCTCCGGCGCAGAATTCCTGAAAGACAGTAACCATGCCGGAAATAGCTTACGTTCGAAAAAATCTGTTACGAAGACTACTCTGTCACTCAGTTTGCACCTCTTCGAATAGGTGGAACTCTATGTTAAATCGACTTAAACTAAGTCGATATAGCTGTTGGTATAAGTTCTACTCATACGCCTTGGGGGATACGCGTATTAGCAGCCTTCTTGGCTATCATATCGTTGATCAGGCTTCACTCGAGCGAACTTGTCCCGGCTCCCAATTGTTGATATCCTCCTGGTCATCTTGCATAATGAAATCTAGTTCTCTCAATGACCTATCGAACGCGTTGGTCTTAAAATGTTTGATCAAGCACCCCAGCTGTCGTAGGAAACAGGCCATTTGACTGGCGTCAATCACGGCCGGATTTTATCGTGCGAGAAGCGATGTCTCGTTATCGGCCATCTTACAGTTGAGTAGAATAGCGCGTTCATTGTAGGGTAGGCATCTATCCGATTCTGCAATAACCCGACGAAGTCTAAACTTTTGCGCTTGTGAGGCCTCGCCAGACGTGACCACTAGCACAGTTTGGAATTTACACGCAGTAGACCCAAAAGCTTCAGATCTCCGCATCAAAAGAGATTTCAAACGCCGTGAGTCAGATGTATTACATGTATCTGCTCGAAGAATCCTATACTTGGCGACTCCTAGATGGTAAACAGGAAACATCCAAGACAGCAGTCAGCATATCCGAATCGTCCTTTTGCGCAATCACCAAGAGAGATCTGTAGTGTTGAGTGGTTCAGAAATGCCTTTTGTAGCCGCCTTTGGTACCTGTCCATTCCTTAACTTCAAACGGTCCCATCCCTTCCCTACAGAGTCATCCAGCCACGGCCACTTGAGCGACCTTTCTCTTTCATAATGACCGATCTCTTCTTCAAACTGCAGACTAAGACCAACCTCATCAACGCCGTCGAGTAGCATCTGCTTCTGCCTTGGATCCACTGTGAACGTAGCAATCTCGTTTCCACTACTATCCAGTATCTGCTGGCTCGCGAGTGTGACTGTGATGCTTCGACCAGCTTTGGCCTCGGCTTCAACGGCAGTTATGCCCCGCTCGTCGACGCATCCTGGTAGCAGCCCGTTCTTGAACGAGTTGTTGTAGAAGATATCGGCAAAGGACGGTGCGAGGACAACCTTTATACCAAAGTCTAACAAAGCCCACACGGCGTGCTCCCGCGAGCTCCCGCATGCGAAGTTGGGACGCGTGCAGAGTAGAATGCTGGCCTTGTCGTACGGGGGCTGATTGAGCATAAAGTTGAAGTTCTTCGTGCCATCTGGATGCCATCGCATGTTGTAGAATAAGCCATCGCGAAGACCACGTCGGTGGATTGTGGTGCAGAACTGCTTCGGTAGGATGCAGTCCGTATCGATGTTAGCATAGTCCAGAGGCGCCACTATACCAGATACGGCAGTGAAGGGACCAGCGGCAATTGAATCGTCGGTATCGACTACTGGGATATCCTCATATTGTTGAGACTCGACTTCTCCATCTTCAATTTCATCGGGATAGCTCTGAATAGAATGCGGAACGCCCCCGGCACGGGAGAATTCTCGAACATCACTCAGCCTTCCGTTGATGGCGGCTGCAGCAGCCATGATTGGCGATGTGAGGTGGGTTCGTCCGGCAGTGCCTTGCCGATTCTCAAAGTTCCGGTTGCTGGTGCTAGCCGAGCGCTCGTACGGATCGAGGTTGTCTTCATTCAAGCCGACGCAGAGGCTGCACCCGGCCTCTCTCCACTCGAAGCCTGCCTCCTTGAAAATCCTATCAAGCCCTTCGCTTTCGGCCTGTTGTTTGACAATTCCAGATCCAGGTACAACATAGGCCGCTTTGATGGTCGGCGCTATCTTCTTACCGCGCAGAACAGTGGCAGCAGCCCTGAGATCTGACAGCCGGGCGTTGGTACACGATCCAATAAAGACCTTGTCAATCGCGATATCTGTCATTCTGGTCCCTGGCTCAAGGCCCATGTATTGCAAGGCACGTCGGCAGCTTTCCCGTTTAGCCGGGTCCTTGAAATCCTCCGGAAATGGAACAGAGCCGGTTATGGGAGTCACCTGCTCAGGAGATGTCCCCCAAGAGACTGTCGGGACTACTTGTTGGGCATTGATCATGAACTCGCGCTCAAAGACGGCATCGGGGTCGGACCGGAGCTTTCTCCAGGCGTCAACAGCGGAATCCCAAGAGAGAGGGCCTGGTGCCAATGGCCGTTCCTTCAGGTACTCGAACGTCAACTCATCAGGTGCAATCATACCCGCACGAGCACCTGCTTCAATGGCCATGTTGCAAAGCGACATCCGCGCCTCCATGCCCAAACTTTCGATAGTAGGACCTGCGAACTCCAAAGCCGATCCAGTCCCGGCAGCAGTGCCTGTGCAGCCTCGATTAGTCGTTTCGTACACGGGGAACCTTCGAAGGGAGAGACCTCACCGATCTGTCCAATTATAAACAAAATAAGATCTTTAGCGCCTACACCCTCACCCAGCTCCCCATCCACCCAGACACGCATGTTCTTCCATTTCGTTGTGGCGATTGTCTGGGTCGCAAGAACGTGTTCGACTTCGCTCGTCCCGATTCCAAATGCGAGACACCCTAGCGCGCCGTGTGTTGAGGTGTGGCTATCGCCGCAAACAACAGTGGTGCCGGGCAGTGTGAATCCCAATTCAGGACCGATCACATGAACGATGCCCTGCGAATTTGAATTCAGCCCCATGTACGGGATCTTGTTGGCTTTCGCGTTGCGTGCCAGCGTCTCGACCTGCAGGCGAGTCTGAGGCATGTGCAACGCTCGAGGGCGGGGTGTCGTGGGTACGCCCTGCCAGAGGAAATCAACACAAATGTCCTCTAGTTCTGCATTGTGATGCGAGATGAATGTGGACGCACATGGTCACATGTCGCGAGGGTAAGACAGGGTCTTCTCACGACGCGCCCTTGAGATTTGAGGCTTGCAAATGCTTGCTATGCGTAAAAGTTCAGCTTCTGCAGTCGATTATGGCTTCATCTGTCTGGGAAAGCTTACTGGCGATGAGACTTCGTGAATGAGATGCCGATCTGAGGATGGGATGTGTTAATAAGATGAGTATGCGAGTCTGTAAGGTGAAGCCTGCCTATGTAAAGAAGTACAGTGCCATCATCCTTATTGACAGCTACATGTTGGTCGAACAACTTGTCGTAGAGTGTACAAGGCCCTTTGGTAGTGGAAGCCATCGTTTCGCCAGGCGAATCTGGATTTTATTCGAGGTATCGAGTACGAGACAAACAATGGTGACCATGTATTTTTCAGGGTCCTATCGTCAGTGATTTATTTGCATGAATGATCCTGTATAGAATTCAGTGGTTGGCCATGTGTGGAAACCCCATCCGATGGCACAAGCACAAATGCTAGGTGACATTCGAACAAGCTACAAAAGGGGAAAAGTTCGCCTTGCACACCATCAATGCACCAGGGTGGTTCATCCAAGTCTCCTCATAAGTGGCGTGGGGATGTTACCTAATGACTTTTGATGTTAGGGAACAAACGACACCCATGAGTCCTTCATTCAATTATTTGGCACTCGAGGTACCTTTTGGAAGACGGGAATTGCCCGGCAAAAGAGTTTGCAGGCTCTCTGTAGTTGTTTCAATAACTGCTACACTACGATCCATAGAGGTTTGCTAGTCTTCTACTTGTGACGCTGAACCGAGCCAATGAAAGATAAAGTCGGAGGTACAAGCGGTACAAAAGGTGCTGCGCAGGTTATATCAGGATTACTGTACTGATAAGTATAGTATGATGTAAAGTGTCTTCAGGGCCAGTAACGGCTTTTCCAGAATGACGAACGAATATCACCCGGAGGGGTTTTTTCTTAGAAAGGGTATTACGTACCTTACCTAAGCAGGGTTACTGTGGAGCCAGATCAGAAGAACTACGCTAACAGATGTTCAGGGGTCTAGTGTACCTAATTGTGCAGTGTTCCACCGTACGAATACAGGCTGGACGACGCGTATTTTCTTTACTCAGATTCTTACTCCCAGTCTTACTCAGCCTTATTATGGCCTCACACCTCACACGCCACCCCGTTCGTAAGAGCGATGGTGTTTACGCAAATTATCAATTTGGTTATTCATTAATTGTAATAACATTCAGGTGCTTCCGCTTTTCAGCTTTCAAAGATTTCTAGACCAAATGGCTGTGGGGCTTGCGCACAAATGTGTAAATCGGTGTGGGAGAGTACCAATGTCCTCACAGGCTCAACAGGAGCCAAAGTTTAACCCTCAGATATGACTCGTAGCAGGCTGGCATAGATTCCTTCTGGCAGCGTTTCTCCTCATCTTTGTGCGCCATTTCTGCCATTTCTGGCTTTTGGTTGAACTCTTCTCGGGACAGTCACTAGCGAATCGGCTTCCGCTTGTTACTCTTGGATTTGGTTTCCGCGCACAGATCTTGTGCATCTACGTAGTTGCTTACACTGAGTCGTGCATGTTCATAAGCAGCAAGTCAGCGTTCTAGCCTTAGAATCGAGAGTGGTCCGTAGAGGTTTACTAAGGTGAGCACATGAATGATCACGAGCCTGGGGTGAAATTTCGATTTTCCTTCATTACAGAGCTGCCAACCCGTCAGATCTCACTCCTCGGGGGTGTCCAAATGATAATCTTGTTCGATACACAAGCCGTAGCCTCAATGCATAAACATCATGATTCGTAGCACTGCTGTCCAGACGCCCGGGTCTCTTCTAGAGCACTTGCGTTGTGCAAGTTCTCGTTTACTTGTTGCCATTTCTCCAGGGCAGTAAGTGTGGATATCGTGTAGGGATGACCTGGACCGAGTACTTGCTGCCGAAGACGGAAGCAACGATGTATCAAGTCTAGAGCATCTCTAGCGCGGCCTTGTGCATGCCAAGTGAAAGCGAGGTTGTTCATGCTCGTCAGCGTGTCGGGATGATCGGCCCCGAGCTTCGTCTTGCTCGTCTCCATCACCTGCACAAACAGCGTCTCGGCCTCCTCCCATCGGCCCTGGTTCCTGTACGTCGACGCCAGGTTGGCCATGCTCGTCAGCGTCGAGGGATGATCGGCCCCGAGCTTCGTCTTGCTCGTCTCCATCACCTGCACCTCCAGCGTCTCGGCCTCCTCCCATCGGCCCTGGTTCCTGTACGTCGACGCCAGGTTGGCCATGCTCGTCAGCGTCGAGGGATGATCGGCCCCGAGCTTCGTCTTGCGAGTCTCCATCACCTGCACCTCCAGCACTTCCGCTGCCTCCCATCGGCCTCTAAGCCCATACGCTGAGGCTACCATCGCCACCGCATTTACTGTATCTTCATGTTCTTGACCAAGAACCTTCGTCCTTACTTTCATAGCCTGAACAGACATTTTTTCCGTTTCAACACCGTTTCCTGTTCTTAGTGCATACCAAGCTGCCTTGTATAGTATTGTTGCCCAGTCTCGTAACGAGTTCTCTTCCTTTGGAGCAAGTACTGCTGCGCACTTGGCATGCGGGAAAAGTGCCTGGCACTCTGCCCAGTTCTCGTACTCTCCCGTTGGGAGCTTCAGGCAGAGATTTCTAAGAAATCGATGCATCCAATAACTCCGCTGTTCGTGGGCTTCGAGCCATTCCAGCGTAGCTAACTGCACTAGTCGATGCATTTCAAAAGTCATTCCATCTTTATTGGCAGAGATGAATGAGTAGTTTCGTAATGTCATTATATCGTCCTTAAATCCGTCGTTGTTGTCCTCCTCGTCGCTGTCAGCGTCACCTTCATCACTATTATCGCTCTTGTCCCATTGTAGACCTATGCGAGTGCCATTATCTGCATCATCCTCTCTCGGCCTACAATCCTGCCCTTGTTGCCTATTTGTCTCCACACCGTGACCTCGGAGTAGACTTGCTGGAATGCCCTGCCGGTCACAAAAGCTCATAAGCGATAGGGTGTCGGCCGCCGATGGTCTGACCTGGCGGATGTGATTGAATGATATTTGCCACGTAATGATGATCGAATTCTTAGCATTTCGATCTCGACGAAGCTTTCCGCCCTCATAGCTAAGAAGACCAGCCTTTTTACGGTCGCTTTTCTGGAACTTATCAAGATATTGTTGCACTGAGCATGGCGGCCAAGTTTGAGAGATATAAGCACCCGCCTGAACAATAGCAAGCGGCATGTACTCGAGCGCTGCAGCGAGCTCGTCCGTGCTATCGCCCGCTTCGCGCCGGCCTAGCTTCTTTCGTAGGAGTGTCACCGCATGCTCCTTGTCCATCGGGTCGACTGTAATGATATCTCGGTCCTCGACAAGTGCTGACGCAGCGTTTCTGCTTCGTGAAGTAACGAGAATGGATCCGTGCTGGCAGTGCGGAAGGCACCAGATAAGTGGCTGCGAACTCGTGCCGTCTAACTCGGCGGGGCGCCTTTCTCCGCTAACAAGCAAAGTTGTCAGGAAGTCAGCGTTGTCGAGATTGTCCAGTATCAGCATCCAACGTCCCTCGTTCTCGTCATGCAGCCAGCCGTGCACGAGCTGGAATATATTGGCCTTTGGGTCCTGCCGCCCTGGGATTTTGACGCAGTTTGCGATTTCTCGAAAACTCTGTTCGAAGCGGGCTGCATTGCTCGCATGGACCCAGAAGACCCATGAATCAGGGAACCGCTCTCGGATCTGGTATGCGTATTCGATAGCAAGTTGAGACTTGCTTTCTAGCAGTCAGCAATGATACTTGTACACAGACAGAAGACTACATACCCAACCCCACCTAGCCCGACAAGTGCCGTCCAAGACCCTGGCCGGCCACAACTTTGGGAGATCTGGTTGAGGAGAGCCTCCCTCTCGACGAAGTCTTCATCGCGGCTGAAGGCAATCAGGATCGATGGATTTGGCGGGTTGTCCGGCCGTTCTGCTTGTGGAATTTCGTAACGTGAATGGGTCCCATTTTCATGATTTGTAGCTTCCTTGATCTCTCTCTTCAGTCGGCGGACCGCATACTTCTTTCCCTCGCCATAATTCGGCAGCATAAAGACGCCGAAAATTCCCATGAGACTGTATGCCCAGTCTTCTTCATACTTAGTCTCGCGCTTCTCTGCCCACTTAAATCGCTCCTCAATATCGAACTGGGAAAGGCGGTTGTCATGAAGTGCTTGGACAGGAATACCCGTTATTACGTGGATTCGTTGCGCTAGAGACGCCTTGTCACCCAGACGCTGGCCCTTTTGTGTGAAGAACTCCACCGCTGCCGGTGCAAGGAGCTCCTGGAGCGTCCAGCCCCGAGTGAACCATCTATGTCCATCAAAAGCTGGTTCCCAGGCGTGCTCGGACTGCTCGCCATTCCGCTCGCCGTCGGTAACAGAGATATCAGACAAATATACATAGCATCGAGTCGCATCACGATACCAGCCGAACATGGAGTTGATCGATCTCTGGAGTTCGACCTGGTCTGATTTGTCGATACAGCAAGTGTCCACCCAGAAATGCTCAAGGCCGTCCCGTCTCGCTTGTTCCGCGCAGAACCTAATCTTCTCATAGCCGGCCTTATCCTTCCCGGTGCCGTCGATCAGGTCTCTGAACGTGACCTCGTCGGTATCTGGTCCCCAGGTGTGTGACAGTATAGCATAGCAGGGGATGTCGCCGGTTGGCAGATCTTTCGTCAAGCCGAATCCGTTTCCCTCGGCACGCTTCAGGAGCCGCATGCTTCGATATTCGTCGCCAGAAAAGGCGGTCGGGTGCAGATGCACAGACAAAGACAAGCTCTCCGAAGCTATCGAGATCGGCGATTTGATGAAGTGGCAACAACGCAACGCGCGGGATACATAGTTCCAAGTTGGAGAGATGTAGAGTGATCATGATGTGCCTGTAACAGTTGGGCCAAATCGCGCAAGGCTGGCAGCACAGCCGCAAGCGTGGCATGCAATGTCAGATTGCTCAGTTAGGCTCTTCGAAGGGCCATGGAAGGTCACGTGACTTCCCGTCATGTGTTGGGGCTGTCAACTTTGAATGTGCTCCGCGTGCCGGACGCAATGCATAACGCGCACCGCAATTGTCCACCTGTCAAGGCACAGATAACTCGCTTCTGGGAAACTCCCTGATAGGTACCAGGTCAGCCTCCCCAATGCCCTTGTTATCCCACTTTCATCAATTTCCCCACTACTCAATGCATGATAGCCTTAATGGTCGGGAGCTCAAAATATCGCAGCCGGACTCTAATAACCACAGTTACAGCTTCATCGGTACTACTGGAGGTTTATCTAGTGCGCTCCCGCTGCACTAATGAACCTGTTTGCTGTGTCGAGGATGAAGACTGACGGGTCATGCCGGACATCAAGCTATGTATATGATGATATGTATGATGAAAATTGATTCTCCATCCTTAAACTGTGGCGGCTAGCTATTTAGGGAGTACGTGCCAGGATACCGTAGTAAATACGCATTGAGTTAATATACTTCGTTCTCTGTACCTTGCTGGAACGGTTTCTCTGTAAGAACGCGTTGATCTAACCTTTTTTTGAGTAGCTTTCGGTCCCGATTAATATCAAGAATCCGCTGAGCAAACAGCCTCAACAATTCGTGATGCGTGCATTGACGGAAGCCGTAGTGAAGCTTGCATAAGCACACACTGCGCTAATAGCTCTTCTCGCGTCTTATCAAAGAGTTGCCAGGCCCGGCAGCCTCTGCGTGCGGATTTGAACTTCTATCATGTGCCTAAGGGCTGACCTTAGAATCGCTCAGTAGTAAGCAACTTGTTTGACACTGGCCACATTTGCAATATCATGCAAGGCCTGAGAGACCTCGGATTCTGTATATGACTTCATCGAAGGGCGTAGAGGGATTTGATCAATATCAAGTTAGTTAGAATGAAACTAGCAGAGTAAGGTTAAGGTTGTAAAGGTGACTGAAAGGTTGAGGGCGGCTGAAGAAGGTGCTTTGACTTAATCCGTCACTTCTACCTTACTTTGCAGCCGTGCCTGCGATATTTCAAGACTATGACAATCTTCTAGTATCATTCAGGATGTAGATTAGGGCTAATTCCTATGTTGGAGTATTCAGTTTTGCACGGGCGGTTGGTATACGTCTTATGTTCTTCACCGCACGGACGAGAGGCCCATCTTCTGCCACCTGAGATGTTACCAAAGTAAAATAACTGTGGTGTCCCCTTTATAGAATATGAACTGAATCTATGTACTGCGACCGATGGTTTCCGCTCTGTCTTATTATGAGCTTATCATGTCACGATAAATAAAAAGTACGTCTTCTTCGTCCGTTGATGTTCAAGCCCGACCTGCTCTCTGCAATTTGTCAAACGTTTTGTTCTATAGAACTTCCGAACAAGGAAGGGTGAAATGATTTTTCTAAAGAATAAGAAAAAATCGACTTTGACAAGCAGGCACCTTAAAATCAATACTTCGTTGACGCCGAAGAACCCCAAGATTATCCCTGTTACATATATGTGATTCGTAGAAGTGTTGACTTGCAAATGGCAAGCGTAGAAACATTACATCTTAGAACCCGGCTTTTGAGCGCTCAATTTGACCTTCGTCATACTTTAGTGAACCGACTGCGTGCTCTCTCTACGAGGATTGGGGGTGGAATACCCCTTAGTTCAGCTATCACAGAGGTAGGGGGAGTGTATATAAAGGCAGCCTCTAATCTTACCGCAGAGATTGATAAGCGGGTCCTTGAAGCAAGCAGAAAAAGACATTGTCCGGACGGCATGGTGATGAAAATGGGCCTTGTTAACGCTGCTGTAAGAACGTAGTGATTGAGAGTTCATACGCCTCCACTCTGGCCCCCTCCTTTGCCTCTAACGGAATCAGCCATTCCCCTAGCTCAGATCTGCAAATCTTTGGGACCCTGCTACATTGAGCAGATAAGATGTGGGAGAAGTCGCATCAGAGAAGAGGGATGTATGACCAATTGTTGTGCGTTTTAAGTTGCAGCCTATCGCAACTAATTTGCTAATAACCTGATATTATTACGATTGCTACATAAAATTTACTACGACAAGGATAAGAAGGCTGTGGATAGGTTGCCTACGCCGAGGAGGTGACAGGGTAGTCTGCAAGTGAAACGCGATACACGACTACTTTACGGTGGAAGACATCACGCTTGTATTGGTAAGTAGGCTTGACCAGGGGCGATAATGAATTGGAGACGGCACGCGCCGCTGTGGCATTGGAATTGGTTCCAAGAGCCTTGGTCACGCGCAGGTTCAATCTTCACTGGGGGCCATCTTACCTAAAACAAAAAACGAAACAAAAGTCCTATTTCTCTATATCGAACGAAGTCCATACAGTCTACCCTCTTTGTTTCATTTTGAAAATCTAGCTAGGATCTACGCTAAACTCGCGAAACAATAAATTTCACTTATATAAAGCTCATTATGGGAATCTCAGTATCATGTATGCCTCCCCGCAGAGCAGGGAGATAGCCGTAGTGACTTCGGGTGAACTCTGGTTGTGCATACTCTGGCCGTATAGGCCATCTCGGGTAGTCCGACCCACGCGCACTTCAGACAGTGAAGCACATTTACTAACCTGTACATTATTGCGAAGTTGATTAATTGCGGCAAGAAGAATCCCACCACGCGCGGGGAGGCGCAGCAGAGCATCCCGTCCCTCGGATACATTTGGATGTGCCGTGACATCAGGATCTTGGCACAGAGTCGGAAGCAATCCTGCAATCCTTCAAACGTCTCAGCCAATGAGAACTCCGCCCCTGGCGGCCTTCACGTCAGCAGAAGCTACAAACCACAAAGTCCCCGGTCCTTGAAGCGCAATTCGCCGAATTCATGAATGCGAGCGAGAAAGTCCGAGGCACTGCGGACTAAATTGCATTCCAATGCCGAGATTCCCGATGTGGAGACCAACTGCATCGAACTGTCGATTTGAGAAGGTTTGCGCAGATCAACAGCATGGTCGATCACAGTGCGGGCCAGGTGGTATGTTCAAATGGAATTACGGCTTGTGCATAACGACAAGAAATTATTGCAAGGCTAGGACCAGCATATAATACACTAAGAGCAACACATTCCACTCCATTCTGCCCAACTTAGTCGTCAATTTCGAGTTCGTAATATCGCATCATATTGCATCATGTCTAACTCAGCCAGCGCAAACCCGCCTTCTTCTAATGGACACCCGGCACGGCACTCCTTACCAAGTACGAGTGAGGTGCCTGCCGAGGACGACTGGACAGGAATCGAAGATCCCAAAGAGAAGAAGAAAATACAAAACAGGGTTGCCCAAAGATTATATCGTGAGATTCTCCATGCCACTTAGGAAAAACATGAAGAAGCTTAACGAATACCTAGGTCATCGCATTAAGGCACGCCTTGGAGAACTCCAAGCAAGACTGGAGTATCACGAGGGCGGCGGAGCGCAGAATGCTGAAAACATCACTAGAAACTTCAGGAGTAGTAGCAGCATTAAAAGTATTCCAGGAACCCTCCCAAGTAGCCAAACACCACTACCTGCCGTGCAAAGAGAACAAGTTTTGCCCAACCCGACTGAAAATGCGGATCCCAGATTCCATCTGCTGCAGCACCCAAGCTTCTATAACCGGCATGCAGAGGGATTGGATAACATGGAACTGCTGCAGAATACGGGGCTGATGGGTAACTTACTAGCTAATAATCCACTGTCTCAGTTGCAAGCTCAGATCCAGCCAATCTCTGCAGGGGTTGATCGGTCGCCAAAGATGTCTCGCGATCTCATGCTCGATTGGCTGCGGTTCCAGACGCAGCTTCTGAATAAATTCAACCCTTCGCATGAGGAAATGATGATGCCGGACGCCGATCTTCAGATGGACGGTTCCACAAGTAGGTCGCAGCGAACCGTCAGCTGATTCAGAGCTGATATTGCAAGCAGCTGCACGCAGTATAAGCCAACCAAAACAAGCCAATAATGACAACTCTGGATCAATGTCCGAACTTACAGACAACATGGATGTCGATTTCGATCCCCTCGCCGATATCTGGAGGCTTGACGCCCTCTCTCAGAGCAACCAGAGTACGGAACACGTGTCCCTGTCCATGACTAATCCACCAAGGCCACCGGTGCAGACCGGTCAGGGTAGTACAGCACGCGCGGCAGCTGCAGACGTGGAATCATCCATTGATATACGCGGTCCCTCGACCATCTCAGCAAAGAATACGCCACTGAACGAGCGTTTCGAGAACATTATGGAGCGGGTTCATGCTGCAGGCTTCGAGAACTTTGATGAGCTGGTAACGGCATACTACTGTGGCAGCTTCGGCGATTCGTCGCCACTGGCCAACGAACAACGGCTGAGTCGCAACCGGCGACTGCCCCGAGTCATTGAGAAAGTATTCCTTGCTACTGGGGAATGGAGCCCATGGGAGCGACGGGGTTTTCATGATGAAATCTTGAAGACAGCCGAGAGAATGCTGATCTCCGAGAGTGAGAATGTGCGCGACTCGTTGGTGACCAAGATTGCGCGTTTAGTCGAGGAGCCAGACCGAAACGATACAAGGTCCAGAGAACATCCTACCATGGCGATGAAGAGAATGGTCCAAGATCAGGTAAGTAACCATCCTCCGCTTCCAGTTGTCCCAGAACGGCTGTAACGCCCATGCCAGATACCAAATTGGTGGACACTCAACGTGGCAGTGGCTGCTCGTAGTGGTGAAATGAGACAGCGAGACCGTGCCAATGCAGCGCTCGGTACCACTTTATTGCTGCATTGCGTTGGTCATATACCAAATGACCAACTTATTTTACTGCTCAAGAAATGTCTGTGAGGAGGACGGGAAGCGTATACTCGAGAAAGTTTGGTGGCAGCAGTTGTATAGGCCAAGGATTGGCGATTAGTCCTGGTCATACCATTTCCCAAAACTCGAAGGTATCATACATAGCAAGCGCATGCCGATAAGGTACATTACAGATCTCCTAGTCGGAGGAGAGTGGCACCTGCTTGCACCTATTCGTAGTGGCAGGACGAGCACTTGGCGATTTCGTATTAGTGCACGATACAGACTGCGTGATAGTCCAGAACACGAGCCTCTATAGAAGTATATACTGGTACATTTGGTGTCTCGTTCTCGAGGGTGCTGGACGTCAGCCATCCATGGTAAATCGACGACCCTAGGATGTCTGTTCAGATCCCACACAAACTACCCTCTTCCACATGGTCATCCCTTTACCTGTGAGCTCGATCCATACGGCCGTACATGGGAAGTGCCGAAACTGCGGCCCATGCCCTTGAATGCCGCATCATATAATGATTAATGCCAAACTTAAGTTGCTCAAACGCGGCAACGAGCCGTCCTTTGGAGCCAATCGGAGCATTTCTCATCGAATAGTGTACTAAGGCACCCTAGTAAGGTGGCGGAATTGATTGGATGTATTTCGATGGAGGAGCAGATAAGCTTATGTGCATTTATGTTTCCGAGATCTGGTCCCATTAGCCATGCGGGTGGCGTATTTCAAGTCGAGGTTGCCTGGTGCTCAATGTGTCGCCTTTTGCCTTTTTAAAGTTCTAACGTCATGCTGGGTGTTTCGAAGGACTGCTTGCGAGGTGGTATCCTCCTGCCCCAGCTTCCTTCGTAAACATATTCCTATTGAGCGTTTTGGTGGACCACACTTGAGGTACTGGGCTCGGCAAATGTTACCTACGTACCTTCCTTACCTACCTACCTACGTTAAGGTAAGGTAGGTGTACTTAAGGTAGGTACCTAGGTACCCTTAGTTGATCCACCCCTCGTTTTAATGGGCAGGTCGGCACGGACCGTCGCTCCCTGAATGACGGTCCAAGCTTTGTAGACCCATATTACTAATAAAATTAAAAATTGAAGAAAAGAAATTTGAAAAAAAAAGGGACCGGTCGCAGAGTTGCCACAATCCTCAGAGTTGTCAATTAATCTACACAAGATGGCTGATGGCCCAGACCCAGGCAATGGGTGCGCGACAGAACCAGAATCAAACACGTGTTGTTATCGTCATGCTTGTTTCAGTCATGATGGTTCTCACATCCCTGGAACGTGTATCGACGCCACTCATGGCTGTCAGCAAGGCGATGGTTGCTGCGTGCGTGCGAATTCTTCCCGTTATTGACGCACCTCTTCCCATCTCCAGCTCTCAAACCAGATATTGCCTCTGGAGTTTTAGTATTTAGAGACGTAAATTTTGCGTATCCCAGCCGTCCCGGGTGTCAAAGTCCTAGATACGCCGAGCTTTCGCATTCGGCCGGGCCAGAACACTGCGCCCGTCGGCCAGTCTGGCTCCGGCAAAAGTACTATCGTCGGGTTGTTAGAAAGATGGTATTCTTTGAGAGAACAGCACATGTTCCCACAGGTAATCGTGGCTAAGACCCCAGAGACGTCGAAAGATGAAAACAGTGACCGATCTGATGACAAGCCCAAGTCGCCTACAGAATGGGCGAACAGTCGAGCAGGGAACACACCAGAGCCTCCTTGGTAACTTGTACGGCGTTTACAGTGCCTTGGTCAGAGCGCAATCGCTTCAATTGGCCCCTACTGGTGAAATGGAGACCCAAGTATTGGAAGCATTGGCACCAGAACCTGGCGGAAATTTGAATGACAACACGCATAACGATACTGACCAGCTGACTGATTCGGCTCTCGTGAACAAGCAGGAGGAAAATGCAGCCCAGAAACCTCGAAACCCGACCCGTAGCTTCGGGGCGATTCTATACAGGCAACGAACGCAGTGGCTTTACTATGTTGGCATTGTATTATCCGCCATGGCTCTCGCAGCCGGCACACCGATGCAGGCCTGGCTCTTGAGCAGGTCCTCAATGTCTTCCTCCTAGGTGGTAATGAACTTAAGAGACAAGGGGATTTCTGAGGGTTGATGTGGGTTGCTCGACCCGGCAGCGTTGGTTTTGCCTACCTCCTCGAGGGATGGATTGGACTGCGAGTCCAATACTCTGTCAGTTCGACTTATAAAAAAGCAGTATCTTATTCACATGCTATATTTTCGATGAAGACAGTAGCTCTTACGGAACGCTAGGCACCCGGCTCGCGGGCGACGCGAAGCAGTTTGAGGAATTTCTAGGCTTGAACTTGGCGTTGCTCCTCTCCAGAATTTGGATCGTTATTGGTTGCGTTGCAATCGCTCTCAGTTTCGGTTGGAAGCTTGACTTAATTGCTCTGTTCTTCACGATGCCAACCATGCTAGTCTCTGGTGCTGGCAATTTCGACACAAGGGTTCGATTTGACCAACTGGACCCAGATGTCTTTGTGGAAAGCTCGCAGTTCGCTAGCGAAGCCATAGAGGCGCTCAGAACTGTCTTTGCGCTCATGATTGAAGGCTCAATCAACAGTAGATACCAAAAGCTCTTAGACGGCCATGTACAAGCAGCTCGTCGAAAGGCTCAGTGGACGGCTGTGCTTTACGGCTTTGCAGATAGCATTAGTCTCGGTTGTCAGGCATTAGTCTTTTGGTATTGGCGGTAGACTCTTACTCAGTGGCGAGCACACGATGGACACGTTTTTCATTTGCTTCATGGCTATCATACAAGGTGCGGATGGAGCAGGCCAAGCCCTTTCCATTGCTCCTAATGCTGCACAGGCGGCAACAGCTGCAAATCGCATACTCGACATCCATGCATCCGTGGAGGTCAACCGAGCCGAGACGCAGAACAAAAACGACATCCATAGAGCAGATGGCGGCATGCATAATGAGATGCGAGACGTCCGTTTCAAGTATCCTACCTGGGGTATCCGCGTCTTTAATGGGCTCAACTCAAGTATCAAGAAGGATCAGTATGTGGCCTTCGTCGGGCCGTCGGGATGTAGGGAAATCGCCATTATTTCCTTTCCAGAGCGGTTCTACGACCTTGGAACAAGCTAAGGCGCTATCCTTTGCAGCGGTATTAATATCAACGATTTAACGTGTATGTCTATCGGCAAAATCTATCTCTTGTGTCTCAAGAGCCGACCCTGTTTCGTGGAACCATGTGAAACAACATCTTTTTTGGCGTAGTTGATCCTAAAGCTGTTTTGGAGGAGAAATTCCATGAGATTTGTCGCGATGCTTCCATCCATGATTTCATCGTGTCCCTACCTGAGGGCTACGATACCGACGTCGGTCAAAAAGATGTTTCCATGTCTGGAGGGCAGAAGCAGCGAATCGCAATTGCACGTGCCCTAATTCGTAATCCCAAGATTCGTCTCTTAACGAAGCAAATTCGGCGCTGGGATTCCGCATCCGAGAAGATTGTTCAAGCCGCTTTCGAGAGAGCTCGCACCGGCCGAGCCATGATTTTCGTGGCTCACTGCTTTCAACTGTTCAAAAGGCAGACGCCATCTTTGTATTACGATGGGAATGTGGTGGAAATGGTGACCCTTAGTGAGCTATTCAAGAAACACGGCGTTTATTGGGAACTGGTACGGTACTCCTTTGCGAGCTTGAGTGCCCGATCTAACAAAATATGCTTAGTGTCAAAACCAGGCTTTAGATCGATAAAGGTCGATGATGCTTAACATCATTTGCCATTGTAGATCTAGAGACTACACATATTACTATAGTGTTATACATCATTCGAGCGTAGTAAGTGAAGGAATCTATACTATCTCATGGTAGAGCAGCATTTGCGGTGCTTGGGACCAGTTAATAGATCAAAACACAAAAACAGCTATCTCTAACTGGATATTCGAGTTTTGCACTTAGCTTGGAAGGTAAACTTTCATATATTTGCCAATGCTTCGGCCGCAATGATATTGCTGCGTGTCAACCCGCCTCGCCTCTACCTCGTGCTTTTGAAAGGGTCGCTCACATGTCCACGGAGTGAATAAATTCTTGTGATGGACGCAACAGGGCGTGCAGGGCCTTCGCCAGGAGGCTGATTACTAATGAGCTTGTAGTCCTCTATGTCTTCGTCCCACACCTGTATCGAGAGCCCTCAATCGGCTTAGCTCCTGAGTCAGTGACTATAACTAGTGTCGGAGGATTAACTTGCTCATGAATGCTACGTTTGGCTTCGTCAACAGGAGGAAGATCGACCGCCGGTTCCCCTGCAGGACCATAAATTAAGGCCTCTTCTGCAGGACGCAGAAGCAACCCCTATTGGCTGATGAGATTTGGTATAGCGGAAGCCTAGTGAGAGTTTCTTGGCACGGACAATATTCGTGGGATGCTCTTCCAGAACTGAGGGTGGCGAGACATTCCTTCGTAAAGTTAATTGCATCCTTCGTAACTGCACACTCTCCGTAACTGCCGAAAAATCGAAACTCATGCCGTGGCCAAATGCTTTAAACTTGGTCCCTGACTTGGCGTAAGCAGGTTCGAATCCACTGTGCTTGGCACAAACTAAGTGTGCAGCGCTGGGAAATCCTCTTCGTTGTCAGCTTACGTAAGGATGCCATATGAGCTGTTTTAGTGTCAGGTTTTACAAAGCAGCGCAAATATTCCTTCTCACCAAGTTAGCACCGCTGCGATATGTGGATCAAAGTTGAGCGCTCTCCCGGCGACAATGGTCCAATCGTGGCCAGGTGCATATGAGGAGAGTATCGTCAGATTCGGATGGGCAAGACATCCTTCCTACGCTGGCCCCGAATGAGAAACCCAACCCGCTGGAGAGACTTCATATCCGTCCACACAGGCAGAATGACAAGCATGCCAAGATATTGTTTTGGCTTTAATTACACCATCATCCTTTTTGATAGCGAATACGTAGGAGCGAATCTTATTTTCGTGCTTGACTACCAGAGCCTCGAGTTCAAAGACAGAAACTGCTATCCCCTTCGAGGTCTCAGCTATATCCCACCAAGAAAGCTTGATATTCGATTCTCTTTTTTCGTTGCGTTATGGCCTCTGTCGAGACGAACGTCGCTCCCAACTGCGAGCGCTTTGCAGAGCCTCGCAACCATGTAGATGACTGCACTCAATCTTCAAATGGCAAGGAGAAAAAAAGAGCCCTGAACCGTGCGGATCGAACGTATCGTCTGTGCAGAGCCCGATCAAACCTCCTAGACTGTGAGAAAGACATCGAATGGCTGACAGCATCCTTTACAGGTCAACGCTCGGAAAACAAGCTCCAAGAGCTTCGGGATAATGTGAACGTACACGAGCCGCAGGTTGACGAATCGACCAGAGTTTGGTCACGCGACACGACATCCACAATGGTGAACTCGGCGTGGCCGACACCGGCGATGCGACATGACTCTGCGGCCAGTGCTGATTTCCTTATGAGTAGGTGGATCGCATCACTTGCTAATACATCTATATATGGCAAGGCACAGTATGCTAAGTTCGTCAGCACCGTCAGATGGTACGGACTGTGGCTGTTCTTCGCGTGGAGCTGAAGTCGCAGGCCAAGCCGCCGTCGCTAAATCCAACGATTTGACCGCGGAATTCGGAGTGGAGTCCACATTCTACTCACCACAGAGCCTGTATGGCCCAAGCCCCAACAAAGAGGATCAGCAGGACTTCCCTAACTACGCCGCCGACGTGGTACATGACATTCATCGTAAGGTACACGCTACTGCTCCAATTCAGGACCGCATCCGTTATGTCATGGATCAAGCTGCAGCTGTAGGCTTCGACACTCTCGACGACGCTGCGGAAGCATATTACACAGAGATGTTTGAAGAAACCTCTCCGCTGTGTCAGGATCAGAGATTGAGCCGCAACCGGCAATTGCCTTGGCTTTTGAGTATTCTCCACAACGCCTCCAAGGACTGGAACGAATGGGAGTGTCGAGGTTTCCAAGAACAAATTACCCTAGGCGCCGAAGACATTCTTGTACAGGAGCTAAATTCGTTCACTGCGCAGCACCCAATGCACACTGGTAGTGGAAAGGCAGCAAACAATAGTCTGGAAGGCGAAAAGCTTGAACGCAGGAGAGACCCGAAGGAGATTCGGAAAGTTCAGGAGGAAGTAAGATGCGTTTTTTTGCGTGACCATTTTCTATTTTCTTCGACTGGCATAGCAGTTATGATCTAACCGGACAAATAGCTTCCCAATCTTTGGGCTTTGACAACAGCTCTGCTTGCAAAAACCAACACGCTCAAGCAAGGTCCTCGCCCAGACACTGTGCTTAATGTCATTGAGACATTATACGCTGACCGAGGGGGAACATCGGAGATAGATGATAATGGGCAGCAGACAGTTGACAGGGCCAGGACCGGGTAGTGGTGTAGGCTTGGGAAATGTGCACCAACGGGTGCATGGTAAATTGATTAATACTTTGGCAACGTAGTTGTGCGGCTCGGTATAATCACAGCGTTTCGGTAACTCACGTCCACCATGTGAGTTTTGTACATTTGGCCTCGCATTAAAGATTGTGCCAATCTGACCTTGGGCCAGCATGATCTTCCCTATTGGAGGTAAGGCCGCGCGGTGCAGACAGACTTACATCCTTTCAGTCAACTATCAAAGTTGTAGTTGTATTGTTGGAAAGCCGATGAGCTACATGCAGCCTCTACCATGCTCAAGAAAGGGTTAATGTGAGGTCTGCCTTTGTTTTTTTGTTTTTTTCCTTTTCTTTTTACAAAAAGGGGCTCAGAATTTTCTTTTAATTCAGTAGGGTATCTTGGTCGTTAATCCTGAAATAGAATCCTGTCAAACAGTACAATTCAGGTTCAACTTCCGCTTTTCAGCTTTGAAAGATGTCTAGAACAAGTCGCTGTTGGGCCTGTACACAGCATGTTTATTAGTGTGCTCGAGCACCAATGCCACCCCAGCCTTGAAAGGAGTCAAACTTTAACCTTAGATATAACTTATAGCTATATCTAAGGCTGGCCTAAACTCCTATCTGGTAGCATTTCTCCTGAAGGTAGTTTATAGCCTATGTTTGCCATTTTAGCCTATGCCCCGAAGTCTTTTAGCACAGTCACTGTCGAATCGGCTTCACCATTTTGCTCTTGATTGGGTTCTGCGCACGAATATTGTGCATCTGGCCACTTCCCCTACACCGTACATATTCACAATCAGCAAGCTGACCTTCTAGTCGCGGAATTAGGAGTGGTCCGTATAGGCTGACTAAGGAGGTCACATTAATATTTATCACGCGCCTGTGATGAAACTTCTGCTTCCTTCATCACAGGCAGCCGCCAACCCATCAGGAAAGATATCTCCGAAAGGTCAGGCTTCGTTCTACTCGGCAAAAGTTCCGAAGTTCGATCGGAAGATCTGGCAACGACGGGCCCACGGCATTGCTCCATGTCTCAGCTATAAATGATAATCTTGTTCAGTATGTAATCCGCAGCCCCAATGCATGAACATCATGAGTCGTCGCACTGCTGTCCAGACGCCCGGGCATCATCCAGGGCGCTTGTACTGTGTAGGTTCTCGCTCGCTTGATCCCATTGCTCTAGGACAGAGAGTGTGGATATTGTACCGGGATGATCTGAGCCAAGTGTTTGCTGCTGAAGGCGGAAGCAACGTTGCATCAAGTCTAGAGCGTCTCTAAAACGGCCTTGACGATGCCAAGTGAAGGCGAGGCTGGACATAATGGTCAAAGTCTCGGGATGCTCATCTCCTAAGACCCTCTTTCTTATCTCCATCACTCGCAGCTCTAGCGACTCGGCCTCCTTCCATCGGCCTTGATTCCAGTACGTCGACGCCAGGTTTGCCATGCTAGTCAGCGTCTCGGGATGCTCGTCTCCTAAGACCCTCACACTTATCTCTATCACTCGCAGCTCTAGCGACTCGGCCTCCTTCCATCGGCCTTGATTCTGGTACGTCGACGCCAGGTTTGCCATGCTAGTCAGCGTCGAGGGATGCTCATCTCCTAAGACCCTCGCACAGATCTTAAGTTCTTTTGCTTGTAAATCTTCTGCCTCGTTCCATCGGCCTTGAGTCCGGTACGTCGACGCCAGGTTTGCCATGCTAGTCAGCGTCTCGGGATGTTCGTCTCCTAAGACCCTCTCACTTATCTCCATCACTCGCAGCCCTAGCGACTCGGCCTCCTTCCATCGGCCTTGATCCAAGTACGTCAACGCCAGGTTTGCCATGCTAGTCAGCGTCGAGGGATGCTCGTCTCCTAAGACCCTCTTTCTTATCTCCATCACTCGTAGCCCTAGCGACTCGGCCTCCTTCCATCGGCCTTGATTCCAGTACGTCGACGCCAGGTTTGCCATGCTAGTTAGCGTCTCGGGATGCTCGTCTCCTAAGACCCTCACACTTATCTCCATCACTCGCAGCACTAGCGACTCGGCCTCCTTCCATCGGCCTTGATTCCGGTACGTCGACGCCAGGTTTGCCATGCTAGTCAGCGTCTCGGGATGCTCGTCTCCTAAGACCCTCTTTCTTATCTCCATCACTCGCAGCTCTAGCGACTCGGCCTCCTTCCATCGGCCTTGATTCCGGTACGTCGACGCCAGGTTTGCCATGCTAGTCAGCGTCTCGGGATGCTCGTCTCTTAAGACCCTCTCACTTATCTCCATCACTCGCAGCCCTAACGACTCGGCCTCCTTCCATCGGCCTTGATTCCAGTACGTCGACGCTAGGTTTGCCATGCTAGTCAGCGTCTCAGGATGCTCGTCTCCTAAGACCCTCTTTCTTATCTCCATCACTCGCAGCCCTAGCGACTCGGCCTCCTTCCATCGGCCTTGATTCCAGTACGTCAACGCCAGGTTTGCCATGCTAGTCAGCGTCTCGGGATGCTCGTCTCCTAAGACCCTCACACTTATCTCCATCACTCGCAGCCCTAGCGACTCGGCCTCCTTCCATCGGCCTTGATTCCAGTACGTCGACGCCAGGTTTCCCATGCTAGTCAGCGTCGAGGGATGCTCGTCTCCTAAGACCCTCACACTTATCTCCATCACTCGCAGCCCTAGCAACTCGGCCTCCTTCCATCGGCCTTGATTCCAGTACGTCGACGCCAGGTTTGCCATGCTAGTCAGCGTCTCGGGATGCTCGTCTCCTAAGACCCTCACACTTATCTCCATCACTCGCAGCCCTAGCGACTCGGCCTCCTTCCATCGGCCTTGATTCCAGTACGTCGACGCCAGGTTTCCCATGCTAGTCAGCGTCGAGGGATGCTCCTCTCCCAGTGTCCCTCTTCGTAGTTTTACAGCTTCTAGCTGATGTCTCTCGGCGTCCTTCCACTGTCCCTGATAGTGGAAATACCCGGCAGTAGAGTGAAGAAGGGTCGCCTTCGCGGCCCTTTCGTCCTTCGACCCAGTGCCATCCATCTGCAGCACCGCATATACATGTGGAAGGTATGCACTGCATAAAGTCCAGTTCTCATGGCTGCCGAATGGGTATGCATCGGATACCACAAAGAGCGCCTGGTCTGCGAAGCGACTCATAGCGTCCTTCATAATGAGCCACCTTCGAGTCGCCAGCTGCACCAGCCGATGGAGGTCTAGGCTTTGGTCCTTCCCCACTGTGACGAACGAAAATGCCTTGAGCACGCCCAGGGCTATTTGGAGCCCCACTGGTCCACATGCTTCGTAATCTGGTTGTCGTTCGCTGTAGTCGGCTAAGAATTTCGGCGGGATGGCTTGCCAGTGGAAAAGGCTCATTAGTGAGAGAAGTTCGCCTGCGAAGGGGTTCTGCCGTTGAATCTGGTCGAACGAGAGAACCCACGTCTTTGAGACAGCACGAGGAATCTCTAAGTCTCTCCCGTCCGTCTCGAAGTCTTTACTCAGTAGATCTAGAAGGTCCTGGTCGCTGTTGTCCAGGAGTTGAAGATATCCTCCGACTGTCATGGTGTTTTCTTGGATAAAAGCGGCTGCCTGGACGAGCGCCAGCGGAAGGTACTCCAGCCGCAAAGATAGCGTCGACAACTCGTTATTGGCGAGGTTCCCACCAAGCTTCGAACGAAGCAGTTGGTCTGACTCGTCATCATCCATCTTATCGACTTCGACGAGAGGCTTTCCCTTCGCAAGCCTTGAACCCGCCTGCTTGTTTCTGGTCGTGACGAGAATTGATCCGTGAGAGCATTCCGGGATGTAGCGTCCCATATTATCCTCGTGGTTGGCCACGTCACTGCATTCAAGCTCGTCAGGCCGGCCGAAAAAGAGTTGCGTGTCGTCTGCATTGTCAATGACCATAAGCCACCGGCCGTGGCCCTTTCGTTCTAACCACGCCTTTACCAGCGCCAGCACATTTACCTTCGGGTCGTCGTGGCCGGGGATATGGCATTCCTGTGCGATAGACGTGTATGCTTGGCGGAACCGCTGTGCGTTGCTGGCATGAATCCAAAAGACCGATGCGTCCGGATACTTCTCATGAAGCCAATATGCATATTCCAGGGCTATCTGGGTTTTCCTAAACGGGGTCAGCAACGAGGGCGATCCGTGACCGAGTCAACTTACCCGATGCCACCGAGGCCGTAGAGTGAGACTCTTACTTGTGAAGCGGACCCGAGAGGTTGTTGTTGTAGTCTCTCGAGGATAGCGACTCGGCCGACAAAACATTCATTTTTTGGGTACGGCACGAGAACTACATACCGCGAGTATTGGTTAGTTAAAGGATAATGGATTCAAAGTGTCTACATACACCATGGGCCGGTGAAATTTGAAGCTTTGAAAGAATTAGCTTAGCATAGCATGAGAGGATGTGTAGATGATATACCATCTCGACGGATCATATCGTCGCCATACATCGCTTCATCAATCACTTTTTTAAGCCGGCGCACGGCGTGTGTCTTCCCTTCGCCGTATATAAGTGGCATGAAAATTCCGAAAATGCCTAGTAGACAGTATGCCCAATCTTCTTCGTGGGTGGTTTGCCGTTTCTCGGCCCATCTAAACCGCTCCTCCCTGTCAAACTCGGAGAGGCTGCCTCCACGAAGTGCTAAAATGGCAATCCCTGTTATTTCATGGATCTCTCTCTCGAGGGATCTTTTGTCGCCAAGCCGGCGGCCATCCCTCGCAAAGAACTCGACTGATGCTGGCGCTATAAGCTCTTGAAGCGTCCAGCCTCGAGTAAACCATTTACTCGCCCGAAATGCCGGCTCCCACGTAGAGGGCTCGTTGGTCTCGTCAGCTAAATCTGGGACGTCCGACATGTATACGTAGCATCGAGCGGCATTTTTGTACCAGCGGAACATGGAATTGATGGCCGTAGAAAGCTCGTTATTATTTGTTTTGTCGATGCAGCAAGTGTCCACCCAGAAGTATTGCAGGCGGTCCCGGCTTGCTTGTTCTGCGCAAAATCTGAGCTTCTTGTAGCCAGTCTTATCCTCCCCGGTGCCGTCAATTAGGTCTTTGAAAGTGACCTCTTCGTTGTCGGGCCCCCATGTGTGCGACAGTATGGCATACTTGGGAACATCGTGGACAAGATCCTTTGTCAGGCTAAATTTGACGTTGTTGTATTCAAGGAGCCGCATCGTTAGGCGAAGCTTGTCACCGCCCGAGGTTAGGCGGAAATCACTAAATACGGTCGCTATCGAGCTCGACGTCAATAGCGGGAGGGCAGGTCGAAGGAGGTAGAAGAATCATGACGATGGCTGGAAGCTGTGACCGAAGAATGTAAGGCTGGCAGCATAGCCCAAATGTCACACATGTCGGGTCGCCGCCATCTTCGTGGCGGTGGCATTGCCATCACGTGGCCCCGTGGCCGCCAATTGAATTGTCATGTGCGATTTCTGTGCAGCTAAAAAATGTGGCAAGCGATATAATGAGATGGAGTGACCACACGGCTCATAGCAATCACACGGCTCATAGCAATCACCGCGTTCAATCTCTTAAACCTCCATGGCCCGTAATATTCCCTCTCGCTCACCTCTTGTAATTCTGCGACATCCCAAGGCAGGATTGTAAATCTTTTGATTAGGCTCCCCAACTGACTCCATCCGAGCACGATCGGATCCTAGATAATGATACTTAAAAGGCTGTCAGAGGAAGTCTTTGTTGTGGTTGTACCTAGTACCACCCAGATCCTTCCGCAACATATCATCTACATCCGTGTGATTCGGACTGATGACCGCATTTGCAAACCCATCGGCCTAACGTGAACCACGGTCTCACAAACATACCAGGGTCACACTACTTCTCCATATGGATCAAGATGCTATCAAAACTAAACGCGACAGAGGGAACATCCGCCAGCAGTTCCAAGGACTTGAGTATGGCCTTTTCATCTTCGCACGAAAGCTTAAACACACTGACGTCTTACTTGATGACGACCATGGACAGTAGGAAGAGGCACCAAGATTGACTATCCATAACTCAATTGTCGCTGACCGCGTAATGTTCAGGGCCGCTGGGGCTTCGTGATTATACGGTATTGCTTCAGGAGGCGACAGTTAACAACTCACATAACGCATGGCGACAGACGCGGCAAGAAGCGAGAACAGGACCATGTCGGCGACGAGCAAAGACGAATGCCACGTCCAAACTATCTGGAAATTCTCGGCCACAGTTCGGTTCCTGCCCATTACCCGGCGCAGAAAGTCTTTGATATCTTGCCAACGAAGCAGACAACGCTGAATGTGGGTGGAGTATGCGCCGAGAGCTGGCCGCCAATCTGGATTGGCTATCAACTGCGATCGGCTGATGCCGAGTAGGGCTGCCAACCAAGAATGAGGTTGAGGTTGAAGGCTTGGCTATTGCTCGCTGGCTTTGTTGTCGAATGGATTGTTTTAGGGCGGTCGAAGTCTTGCCCTTCGACGTAGGCTCATCATCTGCAAGTGTATCTAGGCCATCATTATGTTGCACGTTCTATTTGTCTGCATAATCGATGTTGTACGAAGCCGAACGCGAGGGTTTCCTCTCGATGATCATCAGGCCACCACATCGTCCTGACTATTGTGTTCTCGAGAAGACATTCTATCGGGGGAACCGTTCGGATTTATGACAGTCGAAGGTTGCCTGCGACGCAGACGTTTCAAAATCGGGGTGCGCTCTGCGAATCTTGGAGCTGTTGGCGTTTTGGAGACGGGAGTGGAAAGTCTGAAGAGATTAGCGCGTGGGTCTGCGATGGCGGCGAGCTGCTCTCCCAGAAGAGATCCTGGACTGGAGGTGGTCAATGTCAGACGTGGCCGCGACGTCAAAGATCCAAGCCTTGATGGCGAACGCAGACAGGGCACTAATCAATCACCGAAATGCTGCTGTAGCGAAGAGAGTAGAAGCCCTGGTGTTTATTAAACCAGTGCCAGAATGACTATGATGGATCTCGACCACATTGTGCATTTGTTTTTCTTTGCTCACCTGTGGTGGGGTTGGGTGCTGCGACAGCCAGTCACGAGTTTTGTAAATGTGGCAAGCGGTAGGGGTCGACAGAATCGCCAAACCCCCCTCGCATTCAATCCAGAGCAAAATACGAATACGTACTTCTTTTGGTGGACGTGAGATTCCAAAACCCCGATCATGTGTTTTTGATGGGTGTTCGCGCTAATCATCTCGTGTCCGGGGACAGCGAACGGGACCAAAAGTTGAACCGAATCTTATTTCGACGTTGGCTACGGCAGTCTGTGCCAAATTAGTGGGGAAATAAACGAAACGAGTCTCCAGTCTCGTTCACATGACAACGCGTACTTTCGGTGCCGCCGCCACCTAAGCTACCTGTCCTGTCACCTGACCGCGCGGGATTCCACGAAAAAACCCAAACGCGTTCAAACAAGTTATCGCTTTTCGCTGTGCCGGCAGGTCTCCAACCTTGTGAGTGATGCAATAGAAACTTGCAATGATTTATTGGACACGGCGTTCTAATGTGGATTTTTGATTATAAGAGCTTGAGGCCTGCAACGCGTCGCACTTCTGCTGGAATAGCTTTGTCGACAGGCTATGTCGGTCCTGCCGCACCGACTACCCCCCCTTTCCGATCTCCATTTTGGATGTGCAGAGCCGGCGACTTGCCACTGCTGCTGGCGACCTGATCTGCTCGCACGATTCAACCATCGTCTGTCATCAGATTGACTCCCGTTCACGGCAGCCGGCTGCGGGTAGCGCGGAGGTTATTGGCATCGAGGGAATGCGAGGCGTGTCGCACTAATGACGTCAAGAAGATCATAGCTGTTGACAAAGCCACAGCAGAACCGGAAATTGGCCCTGACTGCGACCGCCAGAAGCGAGAACCTAGCACAGCCTCTTTCGCTGTTGCTCACGTGAAATCAATGGCGTACACGGAGGAACCAGACAATCTGTGGGCTGAGATCGACGAGTTGATGGATGATGATGACATCCGACTCATGCTTTCAGAGCACAATCCAATGCTCCTGCCGGTTGATGACGAGTCGCGATCACACCCTTCATCGAGACCAAGAAGGGAGGAGGAGAATAAGAAAACCACGAAGCCTGTTGCGTTCGAGAAAGAGCATCAGATGCGAGACACGGACACCAGCTGCCTCTCGGATATCACCAATACTGCCAAGGTCGCCAATCCGTCACAACCAGATTCGACAAGCAGGTCGCCGTTGATGTCTTGTCAGAAACTGAAGGCTTCGTTTGTACCCAGTGAATCTCGGACCCTGGCTGCAAAAAGTCCATTGGCCAAATACTCGACGTTTGCAGAGGAGATTGGCGTGGCCGAGAGACGGATTCCTGGTAGCTCACTGCCAGATACCGAGAACCGAAGGAGCAGCTCAGGTCGATGGAGGGCTGCACAACCTCACGTTTCACTAGCTCGGAAGCGGAAGATTGAGTCCACCTCTAGTGGCTTCAAGGTACACTCCGATAGGGGATCTCCCAGCAGCCCAGCTCGGAAGCACCAGCGGGGAGATGTGGGGTTGGATTTAGCCGTTCATGATACCACCACTTTTCCAACGCAACAAGACTCGACGTTGCCTGCTGGAATCTCTAGTCCGAGGCGGAAGGACTGCCGCGCAAACCCAACGACGCCAGTCCCACCAGAGCTCAGGCGGCATTCTACGCAACAAAACTGTCAAGGAGCCGAGCTCCCTCATCTCAATCACCCGCATATCCCGAATACAAGTCAAACTCGCCTTTCCTGCCTCAGCCAAACTGAGTTGGGCGACTCCCGAAGCTCAGAGGGGAAACGCGACAAGAATGCTCTTGGCCTATTTCTTGAGAATCCCGGTGTTGTTGAGCGAAAGCTTGCCCTTGTACTTCAGGAGTTCCAAAACAAGAGGCACGAGTACAACAAAAGTCTTCGTGATGGCGGCCCCAAAGATCACAGGGAACAGGTGAAGATGGACCGGGACCGGCTTCTTCAACAGAAGAGGGGGTTGGAGTCAGTCTTGACCCAGCATGACAGACTCGTGGATTTGCAGAATGACAAGGAGGAACTTATTGCCACCATGGATCAGGCATTTGTCGAAGGTCTTGAGACAGACGAAGATGAGCTTCGGGTTGAAGAACTCAATGATGCAATCCGCTTACAAGAGCATGAGTTGCTGGATAAGCTTTTGGTAGCCGGCATTCATAGCTTCGACTTTGTCACAGACGCTAATGATTCGATGGGGAACCCTGACAGCCCGCCCCACAGCATCGAGCATACTTTTCACCAAGAACAAAGCAACACACCTACAGTTCTTGAGGATGACCAAGGTATTCCCGCTTGTCAGAATGACCGACCCCCAGCTGCAGAGAAGCAGGGTCATACTACGCCGATTCTAGAGCCAGCTGAAGGGTCTGATTGGTATATGAGCTCCAGTGACGACACGGAGATGCTTGCCGCCGCCGAATGCCTTGAGCAAACCGCATCGGAGTCTCGCCAAGAGACAGCAGTGCTGGCTGAGGTCTCTGGAAACTCTACTCAAGGTCCTAGCGCTAGTCAAGCCCAATCATCACAGCCCATATCCATGATTCCTCCCGAGCTGATGAAACATCCCTGGTCCAGTCATGTCCAACTGGCCCTCCAAGACCGGTTTGGAATGTCGGGATTCCGTCACAACCAACTTGAAGCAATCAATGCTACATTGGCTGGCAGAGATGCCTTCGTTCTCATGCCAACTGGAGGGGGCAAGTCTCTCTGCTACCAGCTCCCAGCAGTAATCAATAGCGGGAATACCCAAGGTGTCACTGTTGTCATATCTCCGCTTCTCAGTTTGATGCAAGATCAGGTGGAGCACATGAAAGCTCGCAACATTAGAGCTTTGGCGTTCAGTGGTGACGCGAGTTCAGAAGCTCGCAGCCAGATCATGGCGCACTTCGAGCATGATTCTCCGGAGACTTTCGTTCAGTTGCTCTACGTTACGCCAGAGATGCTCGGAAAGAGCCAGGCTTTCGTCAATGGGCTCACCAAGCTTTACCAGAAGAAGAAGTTCGCTCGCATTGTCATTGACGAGGCTCACTGTGTAAGCCAATGGGGCCATGACTTTCGTCCAGACTACAAAGCGCTGGGCGAGGTTCGGCGCCGGTTTCCTGGTGTGCCGATGATGGCACTGACGGCCACAGCAACGGAAAATGTCATTGTTGATGTCAAACATAACTTGGGTATGGACAATTGTGAGGTCTTCTCTCAGAGTTTTAACAGGGGCAACCTGTACTACGAGGTCAGAATGAAGGAGTCCAACCTCATTGAAAAAATAGCCGAGACGATCAAGGAGAAGTACCACGGTCAGACTGGAATCATCTACACATTGTCACGCAGGTCCGCAGAATCAATTGCGGAGAAGCTCCGCAAGGACTATGGTATCAGTGCTCATCATTACCATGCTTCGATCGAAACGGAACTTAAGATCCAGGTTCAGAACGATTGGCAAGCAGGGAGAATCAAGGTTGTCGTTGCCACAGTAGCCTTTGGGATGGGAATTGACAAGCCCAATGTTCGTTTCGTTATCCATCAACACCTCCCGAAGAGTCTCGAGGGATACTACCAAGAGACGGGTAGAGCTGGGAGAGATGGCGATCCATCTGACTGCCTTCTCTACTTCAATTATGGCGACGTTCAGAGCCTCCGAAGGATGATCAGAGAAGGGGTGAAGGATGGCACAAGCAGCCCCC
This sequence comes from Reticulascus tulasneorum, assembly GCA_001557505.1. Lineage (NCBI taxonomy): Eukaryota > Fungi > Ascomycota > Sordariomycetes > Glomerellales > Reticulascaceae > Reticulascus > Reticulascus tulasneorum. The sequence goes on along the minus strand of LSAX01000012.1, from coordinate 746,781 downwards.
AGCAGATTGAGCGACAATTGGATATGCTCAACCGAGTCGTTGCCTTTTGTGAGAATCGTAACATCTGCCGACGAGTGGAAGTTCTACGCTACTTCGGAGAGCATTTTGAGCAACAACTCTGCAACAATGGATGCGACAACTGCCGGTCTGGTCGAATCAATGAGGATTTCGAGCTTCAGGACCTGACAAACTATGCTAAGGCGGCGATCGAAACAGTTCGGAGGGCCAAGCAGCTTCCTCTTGGTCAAATTGTTGATGCCTTGATGGGAAAGCGGGCTAAGCAATTCTGTAATTTCGAGCATTTCGGCATTGCTAAGAACCTGAAAAACTACGAAGTGCAACGGATCATATATGCCCTCAACGCGGAGGGGGCGCTGGATGAGAATCAAAGAGTGAACGAGAAATACGGCATGGCGGTGACATACTACATCGTAAGTGATTCTTGAACCATTTTTCCTTACTGTGCTGACACTGCTTTCCAGCTCGGTGGAGCAGCCCATGCCTTCATGTCAGGCCAATGTAAGCTGCAGATGGTGATGCCAGGAAGAGATCACAATAAGAAGACTCAAAAGGTCTCCACAAGGAAGGAGTTCACGAAGGACATCAGATCGGAGCCTGCCAAACGGTCCAATCTCGCAACATTGCCAAGTCCTCGAGGTGGCTTCGCCAAAACTGTCAGCGCATTCTCCTACTCCACGACGATGGAGACGATCAGAAACCGCAGCACTCCAGCCATTAGTTCCAAAGAAAAGGGGCGAGATTTTGGTGGCGATGAAGATCAGGAGGAAGTGATAGTCTCCAAATACTTCCGTTAGACCGACCAGTCGGTGCAAGAGGACTGCTTTCATATAGGAGCTTGGAAAACATCACATAGGCTCAATGCGGTGGTGGCGCGAAAGAGAATCGCGAGTTGAAGTGGCACAGCAAATGCTCTTGAACCGGGTCAGAGACAGGGCTCAAGAAAGGAAGGTGTGGAGCGAGCATTGCAAATCGCGGATGCGCCCCAGCCTATGAGTGCCATAAGCCTCTGGCTGCTTTGGTGATGCAGAGTTGGGATCTCATCGATGTTCATATTAGGAGCCAAGCCTGCGCGGTGCTACATAATGGCAAAATCAGATAGACGAATGTTGATGAGGCCTGCAGTGTACTTACCTACCTGTCGGCAATGTACATAAGTCGCTCGTCAACATTCCCCGCCGGCCGCACTTACTTTGACCTTTGTGTGTCGCATGATATGCTCTTGTGTGAGAGCAGTTCCAGCTGTAGTCGTTATGAGGTCGCTGATGCGACTCCAGCATTTTGTTCACCGCCGAACGTGAGTAGTTGAATGTCCTCCACACTATCGAAGAACAATGATGCCGAGACTCTAAAATGGTCCACGACAAAGTATCATGAGCCCTCAAAGGGAACTACCTTGATCGGGTCTGTGAAATTTGGTCCGACATTGGCTACACTCCACGTACGATCAACGATGACGCACGCCGGGACACCTCAGAGCCCTCAGGTCCCTCTTTCCAAGGCCTGTTCCTGGTAAAATGGGTCAAAGAGCTTGATTGCTTGGGTTTCAGCTATCTGTCTGAGGGCGGATGTAGCCCTCCTTATGTAGAAGTGCAGCCTGCCCCCCTTGGCAACTAAACACTGATGCAAGGCTTGAGGACTCTGACCCTCCTTTCCAGCAGATCCGCCACCAACATTGCGTATGAATGGTCGTAATATCCGATGTTGTGGCTCGTGGTTCTCGTTGCCCCTGCCCACACATAGTATCATGGCGTCTGCCAGAGTTCCTCGATATCCCGTATCCCATTGAGGGTCGGGATCGCACACATTATGAACCCGATAGCTCGTTTCCTAGTCTATCCGGACCTGATTCCAGTATCTTTCGATGCAAGATGCGCAGTTGAATAAGCATGGCTGCATTTTTGCGACGATTCTGGTCACGCCACCAATTGTTGGGCGGAGCACGCGATGGCTTTATGACGCTCAACAGCTCGCTGGTCAGCCTCATCAGCATGGACAAGTTACTGATACCCCACTTTGCCCACCTAATTAGTGCAAGGGATCGAAATTGGCTTCCGATGGTCCCTACCAACACGCTGGCAAACCTCAAGGAGAACGCCGCTAACAATTGGACAAATTATGTGACAAAAATCTAAAAGGCTTGACCATATACTAGAATTAAGCAGAAAAGGAATTAGGTCGTAAATTTACCAAGAACAGTAACGTCCATCCCTACGTGCCGAAAATCCCTGTGTGCCGAAATGACTTCATAGTTTGGAGGTCATAAATCTCCACCACGTTAATATATCGAGTTACGAAGTAGAATCAGCTGCTTATTGTTATTTGGCTATTTCTCCAGAAGTGTTCGATTTGCTGTCAGATAAGACTGCAATTTGGCTATGCTGTCGATCACCCAGCTCAGAGCATCCAAAGCTGCGATAGCTACTACCCGCTGCTCTATTATGACTATCGACCTGTTCCCGGAATTTGGAGCCTCGGTATAAAGCTCTGATTAGCTTCAAATATGGTCTCAGGGTTTGAAGACATAGAATATAAAGAAACCTGCTTGCCAGATTTATCTGGACGAAAAGTAGAAGGTATATCATTGGGTGCCAAGCATTGTAATAAACGATGAAGCCTTTATCGCGGTTATTTTATTATGCGTTTATAGATCTTACGTGGAAGTGTGGCGCACTGGTAGAACATTCCACTGGCAGTCACGTGCCTGCCACAGCGAAGCGTCCGGTTAGATTATCGAGCAGCTGCGTTGGCAAGAAGCACTCCCGGTACGAAAATGTCGTGACATCGTGACAACGCATGGAAAACCTCCGACTTGACTTCTTCCGTCGAATACGCAGTTCCACAGCTCGGTGCAACGGAGTATCTTCATATGTTCTGCTGTGATGGCAGCTGCACGCCGAAAGTGGCTTGTGGTAGACTTGCCTACCACGTGCGGCTGAAACTACCCTCTAGGACGACAGCTTTGCCACTGCCTGCCCGATTGCGCTCCAGCCTGGCGACGGAGCATTATAACAGCAGCACATAGCGTCCGTATCGTCTTTTTCCTCGTCATTACGACCATGGACGGGCTAAGCTCAGCCGCCAGCGTCATCGCAGTCGTCGACGTGTCTGCGAAGGTCGCCACGCTTCTCTTCCAATATTCCAAAGAAGTCAAGAATGCGAAAGAAGATATCGGCCGGGTCCAATTACAGGTAGACAATTTGAAAAATGCTTGCGAGAGCGTTCAGCAGTGTCTCCAAGGCCCTGACGGCGCGGAGCTAGAAGCTTCCCTGAAACTGATCAATACATTAGACCATGGATGCTCGCAACTGGAAAGACTAGAGCAGAGACTGTATCCGGGTAAAGGGCGCAAGGCGATGAGTCGTTTCGGCATCCGTGCTCTGAAGTGGCCATTCGACAGCAAGGAAATCGAAAAGACCATACAATATCTCAGCGAGTGTACGCTGTCGATCTCTCTTGCTTTGCAAGTCGACCAAACGTGCGCCACGCTTCCCTTTCTTATACCTCTAAGCTAACTCGTACCGCCATAGGACCATCTTACTCGCAGTCGATCGGAAGATAGTGCTCGACAAACTCCCTACCGCCGAGGGTGCAGCTTTTGACTCCCAAGCCGAGGGCGCCGCCCCGACCTGCCACCGCGATACCCGAGTCGATCTCCTCCACCAGATACGCGAATGGGCCGACCAGCCCGGGGAGCAGCCCCAGGCGCACGCCATCTTCTGGCTCAACGGCATGGCCGGCACCGGAAAGTCCACCATCTCCCGCACCGTTGCCCAACACTTCGCCGACCACAACCGCCTTGGCGCCAGCTTCTTCTTCAAGCGAGGCGACGGCGACCGCGGTAAGGTGGCCAAGTTCTTCACGACTATTGCCGCCCAGCTTGTTTCGGCGGTGCCTGCGGTGGCCGTGCATGTCAAGAATGCCATCGAGTCCGACCCTGGTGTGGTTGGGAAAGCCATGCGGGAACAGTTCGAGAAGCTTGTCTTCGAGCCTCTGTCTAAGATCACGCCAGGCGCCTCGCAAACGTCGGGCCTGGTTATCGTTATCGATGCTCTGGATGAGTGTGAGCGCGATGAAGACGTTAAGCTCATCATCAATCTCTTTTCTCGCGCTAAGAGCCTAACAGCTCTCCGTCTGAGAATCCTCGTCACGAGCCGGCCCGACCTCCCGATCCGGCTCGGCTTCAGCGCCATCCACGGCAAGTACCAGGACCTCGTTCTCCATGAGATACCCGAACCTGTGGTGGCGCACGATATTTCTGCCTTCTTACAGTTTGAGCTTGCTAGAGTTCGAGACGAGTATAATGCTTCTGTTACGAAAGAGCGCCAGTTAGCATCAGGCTGGCCTGGCCAATCCACCATACAGAATCTAGTCCAGATGGCAGTGCCGCTATTCATCTTCGCTGCCACCGTATGCCGCTTCCTTGCCGACCGAAAGTGTGGTAACCCGGACAAGAAGTTGAGGAGGGTTCTAGAATATCGGACGAAAAGCCAAGAATCTAAGCTTGATAACACATATCTACCTGTGTTAGAGCAGTTGCTGATCGATCTTTCCGGCCGTGAGAAAGCGCAGGTTCTAGACCAGTTTCAAATCATCGTTGGTTCAATCGTCATCCTCGCCAGCCCTCTCTCGACATGTTCTCTAGCACAGATGCTTGGTGTATCTATAGACACTATTGACAATATACTAGACTGGCTTCATTCGGTTCTGAATGTTCCTTTGGCATCTAGATCACCTGTACGGCTGCTTCACCTATCGTTCCGAGACTTCCTGCTTGATCCGGAAAAACGCGAGACGAACCCGTTCTGGGTCGACGAGCAACAGACGCATAAGCTGCTAGCTGCCCACTGCCTTCGCGTAATGAGCGGATGCCTGCGGACTGATATTTGCGAACTGCAGGCGCCCGCAACACCACGGTCAACCATCAGCCCCGAAATTATCGAAGCAAACTTGCCACCTGAAGTTCAATATGCCTGTCTCTACTGGGTCTATCATGTAGAAGGGAGCAAAATCCAACCTTGTGATGGAGATCAAGTTTATAATTTTCTGTGCCAGCACTTTCTCCAGTGGCTAGAGGCATTAAGCCTCATAGGGAGAACATCAGAAAGCATCGGTATTATAAAGACGTTACAATCTCTCGTGCGGGTAAGTTTCCTTGGTTATTTGCGTATTATAGGGCTTACTCTAACTTATGTAGGTCAACACACAGCTATATAATTTTCTAGATGATGCTATGCGCTTAGTACTCGCTAATACTCTGATCATCGCCTCTGCACCTCTCCAGCTATATTCGTCTGTACTTACGTTTACGCCGCAGAACAGTATAGTCCGGGGAAGGTTTGAAACTACAATTCCCAGTTGGATATCCTTACGGCCAGAAGCTGAAACGAGCTGGAGTCAATGTCTACAGACCCTTGAGGGCCATAGCGACTCGGTCAGGTCGGTGGCCTTCTCGCCCAACTCGGCGCTTGTCGCCTCGGCTTCTGACGACAACACGGTACGGCTCTGGCGCAGCGATACGGGCGACTGCGTACAGGAACTCCAGGGCCATAGCGACTCGGTCGCGTCGGTGGCCTTCTCGCCCGACTCGGCGCTTGTTGCCTCGGCTTCTGGGGACAAGACGGTACGGCTCTGGCGCAGCGATACGGGCGAGTGCGTACAGGAACTCCAGGGCCATAGCGGGTGGGTCGCGTCGGTGGCCTTCTCGCCCGACTCGGCGCTCGTCGCCTCGGCTTCTCACGACAAGACGGTACGGCTCTGGCGCAGCGATACGGGCGACTGCGTACAGGAACTCCAGGGCCATAGCGACTGGGTCACGTCGGTGGCCTTCTCGCCCGACTCGGCGCTTGTTGCCTCGGCTTCTGGGGACAAGACGGTACGGCTCTGGCGCAGCGATACGGGCGAGTGCGTACAGGAACTCCAGGGCCATGGCAACTCGGTCACGTCGGTGGCCTTCTCGCCCGACTCGGTGCTTGTCGCCTCGGCTTCTCACGACAACACGGTACGGCTCTGGCGCAGCGATACAGGCGACTGCGTACAGGAACTCAAGGGCCATAGCAGCTCCGTCACGTCGGTAGCCTTCTCGCCCAACTCGGCGCTTGTCGCCTCGGCTTCTCACGACGAGACGGTACGGCTCTGGCGCAGCGATACGGGCGACTGCGTACAGGAACTCCAGGGCCATAGCGGGCGGGTCGCGTCGGTGGCCTTCTCGCCCGACTCGGCGCTTGTTGCCTCGGCTTCTCGGGACAAGACGGTACGGCTCTGGCGCAGCGATACGGGCGACTGCGTACAGGAACTCCAGGGCCATAGCGGGTGGGTCGCGTCGGTGGCCTTCTCGCCCGACTCGGCGCTTGTTGCCTCGGCTTCTCGGGACAAGACGGTACGGCTCTGGCGCAGCGATACGGGCGAGTGCGTACAGGAACTCCAGGGCCATAGCGACTCGGCCGCGTCGGTGGCCTTCTCGCCCGACTCGGCGCTTGTTGCCTCGGCTTCTGGGGACAAGACGGTACGGCTCTGGCGCAGCGATACGGGCGACTGCGTACAGGAACTCCAGGGCCATAGCGGGTGGGTCGCGTCGGTGGCCTTCTCGCCCGACTCGGCGCTCGTCGCCTCGGCTTCTCACGACAAGACGGTACGGCTCTGGCGCAGCGATACGGGCGACTGCGTACAGGAACTCCAGGGCCATAGCGGGTGGGTCGCGTCGGTGGCCTTCTCGCCCGACTCGGCGCTCGTCGCCTCGGCTTCTTGGGACAAGACGGTACGGCTCTGGCGCAGCGATACGGGCGACTGCGTACAGGAACTCCAGGGCCATAGCGGGTGGGTCGCGTCGGTGGCCTTCTCGCCCGACTCGGCGCTCGTCGCCTCGGCTTCTCACGACAAGACGGTACGGCTGTGGCGCAGCGATACGGGCGAGTGCGTACAGGAACTCCAGGGCCATAGCGACTGGGTCACGTCGGTGGCCTTCTCGCCCGACTCGGCGCTCGTCGCCTCAGCTTCTGACGACAAGACGGTACGGCTCTGGCGCAGCGATACGGGCGAGTGCGTACAGACAGAGGATATAGGTGCACCTGTTACCCTGCTTTCATTCGAACCCGATAGTTCACAGCTCTTAACTAATCTTGGTGCGATTGCCATACACACACCGCCATTAGTAGGCCAAGCTGTGTCCGACAAAGCCTCTGCAGTGCAAGTTAGAACCGGGCTGACGAAAGATTATCGCCTTGGCTACGGCTTTAGTCGAGACCGCTGCTGGATTACGTGGCACGGACACAACTTGCTATGGCTACCAGCTGAATTCCGGCCTATTGAATCAGCTATATCGGGATGCACAGTAGCGATAGGTTGCATGTCGGGAAGGGTTATTCTCATTGGATTTGACATAAAGGCAGTCAATACTTATCTTGCCTGCCCTTAGCACGTCTAATCACTTATCATTATTTTCATAACTTTGCAGAAGAGAGTTCAAGAGAAACGGGCAATTATATAGCATTTAGCGTTGTAATTCCGGAACATTCGAGTAGACTCAGGATAACCGCGTCCAAAGTTGCCTTAGGCAGATCAATTCGGCTGAATCTCAGGTCTAAGTCACGTTGCGACGCTCAGCCACAGTCCTTTTCGAAATAATTGCATAAGTAAAACGAAATTATCCCTTGCTTCAATCATAAGATACCTTTCCGCATGGTCATATTGCATAGATCTACAAGCCACAACAGCCACGAGGCTCGTGACGATTGCTGGGTCCGTAAGGTGGTCCTAATGCTTAGATATGCCATTTTTATAAGTATTAGGGGCAATGAAACCTTGATGGTGGCCGCACGTTAGAGAGGCTCTCTTTTGCCCTAAACGGAGACAGTTTATACATCAAGAGCAGGGACGACAACATTTGGGAAATTTTCCTAGAAGAGAGGTTTAAAATGTTCACAGGTGGCTACGGAACACAGCGGATACAAACATTTGGCCGAAGTCGATATTTTTGTAGAGAATTCGACAGGTTTGAAGTCAAAGTAGCGGTCGTTTTTTTGGCACGCAGGGATGGACGTTAACTTAGTGGGGTACTAATAAATTTCAAGTACAGCCTTCATTCAGGTTTGGTGGGGGGTGCAGACCATAGCAATTGAAGCTTTTTTTTCAAACCACTTGCTAGGCTGCTGAATACGATGCTTAAGGTACTTGTCCCCCCTGTAAATTTAGCCCCAACAAGGATGCGAAGCGGGCGCATCGCGCGCTACGCGTTCGTCGCGGTCCGTCCCTCACAGCCGTGTCGTCGCCTGCCTTCTCCCACCTGACCAATTCGTCTTAATTGACCCATTTTGGCTGGTTTTCGTGACCTCTAGCGACATACCAATGGCCCCGCAGAGGAAGGGCTCGACACGGCCAGCAGTAACGGCTGCCAGCACGATAGCGGCGGCCGCGACAGCTCTCGATTCAATCACGGCCACGCCGCTATCGCCGTGGCAGCAAGATCGCCGGCCAGCTACCGACCGGGCTATTATCAACAACGCCGAGGTACGGACGAACTCACAGGACATCCTCTCTATTATCCGGGAAACCCGGCCAAAGAATACGAACTCCGCATACGACCCAAAGCAAGAGGAGTTCCGGCAATTCTGTAGGAAGAAACTATACCATGACGGCGATACGGTCACGGAAGACAAGCTGCTTCTCTTCCTAGTTGAAGAGGTTACAGACCGGCCTCTTCGAGCCAAGAGTCGCAAGGCAGCCGACGATATACCTCACGATGAGACCCGGCTTAGCTGGCGATCTGTCCGGAGCTATGTTACTGCTGTCACAGATCTCTACCGGGCGCAGAAGGCCCTCGGCATGAATTGCCACCCGTCGCCTCGGGAAGATAACGCCCGGGAATACATTAAATCCCTACAACGCCGGGACGTCACGCGAGAGAAATCAAACTTCGCTGGTAAGGGCCGGGATACCCTCCTCGACGGATATGAAGAAGATGAGCTGCGGAACATTGCTAGCCAGCTGTGGGCTCATACAGCTAACTCCCCAGAGTGCCACTTCCGGACTCTTATAGATATGCTTCTCGGCCATTATATGCTGTCTCGCGGCAGCGAGCGCCGGGATCTCGAGATATCTGATCTCTCGACTTTCGAATTCGCCGGCGAGGGCCCTACCAAGTGCATGCCCTTGATCGTGACTATGAAGGGCACCAAGAAGGGCCAGCACGGCCGGCTCGAGACAGCCGGGGCTCTCCGCAGCCGGAATCCTCTCATCTGTATGCTTGGCGCATTAGCATTCTACCTCCTTTACCGGTGGGACCTCTCAACGGAGCCATTCCCGGATTTTACAAGCCGGTCGCAATGGCACGATATCCGGCTGATCAAAGGCACTGGGGCGTCTCCCCTCGCCGCCTTGTCGTATAATTCTCAACGAGACTGGGTTGTCAAAGCTTTCGAGTATGCCGGGATATCTTCAAACAAGAAGACTCACGTTGGCCGGAGCTCAGGGGCAAAAACAGCCGAGCTAAAAGGAGTCAGCGAGGACCAGATTCGACAGGCCGGCCGGTGGAATCAAGATGTCATTGTCGGCTGCTACCTTAATTCCTTACCACGAACTCTCATGCGAGTGATGGCCGGCCATCCAAGACAAATCGGCCTCTTCGAGATCGCCCGGGCCAATATCCCGCCGCCAGCGTCGTTAGCCAGCTTGATTTGGCCCCAGCTTGACCAGTGGCGAGAGACGTTTGGGCTCGGGCACGGGCAAACAGAAGATCTAGCAGCTGCTAGCTTCATCAACCTCTTATTATATCTCCGAGAGGTGATTCTACAAGACTCTGCTATATTGAAGAGCCAGTTTCCAGACAACCCGATTTGGGATCACCCGGTATTCCGGCATGAAGATTACGTCCCTTACGCCCGGCAGGTTGCTGAAGCAGCCCGAGAAGAAGAGCGGCCAAGCCAGCTAGCAGTACTAACAGAAGCGTCGCCAAAGCTTGCTGATTTTCTCGAGACAGTTGAAGGCCGGCAAGAGGCCCGGGAATCTAGAGCGGCATCAATCATAACCTCGTTGAAAGCCGAGCTCCATACGGTCAAAAGCCAGCTCCAGCTCTTAGAAAGTCATACAGCTTCAATCCAAACTCTTCTAAGTAGCGGCAGCTTTCAATTCATACCAAGAACGCCACCACTCGAGCAACCGCCACTAGCAATACCAACGATGCCGGCAGGCAGAGGCGGGACTAGCCAACAAGACGAGCCCGGCCAGTATGTGATCCAAAGCGCAGCTAGCCCAACGCTAGCAAGTATGCAGCAAGTCTACAATGCCGAGTCCCGGCCTCCAATCTATCATATGTGCCGGGCCGTGAAAACCGTGAAGGACTTGTGGCGTGAGTGGACTGTAGGGCTCCGTGGGCAGCCGTCAATTGCTTCACTCGACAGCCGCTGGGGATCCCGGTGGCGGGCTGGCCGGCATTCCGAGCTGCAGTGGTATTCGCTGCGGCTCGAGATCATCAAAGAGGTCCGGCGTCTTACACAGGCTCGGCGTATTACGGAGGAGACGGCGATGTATATTGTTGCTACGCAGCAGCTGCAGACAAACAGCTCTCTAGATGTCTTGTGTAAGCAACTTAGAGCTAGCCGGAAGACCCGGCAAGCTGCAACATCTAGTACGTAGTAATTCTAGCCGTGAAGCTCGTGAACCTTGCTAGATGCCCCGTGTTCTTTCTCGAGCCGGCCCGGCCTCTAGAAGCTAGATATAATATTTAATTACTGTAAAACACCACGGCGGCCCCCGTCGTAGATAGGAAGGGATATTTAAAGTGCTGACTAGCCTGAGGGCACGGGCTGTGTTTTGGTGGAAATGGCCGATCATTAGCGTAATAAGCCCCCAAGCACCACATGCTGATATACTCCCGGTATAGCTTGACATAGCTGCGGCTAGCGAAGCCGGTGTTCATGGTCATTGGGGCCGTGGGGATTGGGATAGACGGGAACTTGGGGCTGCTATCTAGGAGCTTGAATTTCATCGCAATCTTCTCCATGTAGGCGTCGTGACAGAGACAGATCGGGCGCAGCTGCAGGTCTCTAAGAACTCTGATGCCCAAGAACCACGATAGATCTCCTTTATCGCGCATTTTCGTATTTCTGCTTGAGCTTCTCGATCAGCTCGTCGGCCTCACGCATCTGTCACGTCGAACCGCCGGCATTTAAGGTCAAACCTCGCGCAGACCGCCGTCACAGGTCGGAACGAGCGTGCCACGAGTGTTGCCGCGTGCGTCTGACCGAGCATGTCGGATTTCTGAAGGTCTCCGCGCACAGATACGAGCCTTGCACTTGTTGAGTTACCCGTTTTGGTCGAATTTGTAGGTGAATACCCCTTTCAGTGGCAAGGGGATTCCGAATGCCCTCGCTTGGTGGATTGCACGCCACGTCTTCTACCAGTAAGACTCTGGATCTCGATTCGACACGCTTCATGAATTCCTTGCCTCTTTTATGGGTGTAGAGGTCTCGATATGTCTGTGGTAAACTTGACAAGATCATCGCGATGTGCACGCTGCTTCGTACCCATCGTGGCCATGAACACCGACTGGACTGTTTCCGGGAGAGGCTTGATTTGACTGTCTGCTCCGTGGCCTCCTGCTTCTTCTTTATTTCGACTCTGACTCACCCGCTGCGTCGAAGGGGTTGATCGGACCCACTACTCTTCTGCGGCTCGTCAGAGGATTTATCTCGAGGGTTCTCGCTGCTTCGAGGAAAATGATCAGTCCTGCTCTTCTGCAGACCGCTCAAGTCGTATTGTCTTACGACAATGGTGTCACTAACTAGCCACCTGGCGAGAAATTGGCCGATCTTCCCGCCGTGGCCAGTATGCGTGCCTTCAAGTCCTGCAGGCTCCTACTCCTATTGTTCTATGCGACCGTCGGAGTCTCGCGTGGAGGATCAGGAACAACCAGAGTCCTGCAGTACTTCTTCTAGTTGTACATCACATAACAAGCCATGTCTTGTCTCTTAAACTAGCACCATTTCTTCCATCTCAGCTGAGTAATCCTTTTCTTCTACGCCGTCTCTCTCTATCTTCCAGTATCTCGGCACGTGTTATTACTTCTTCTGGCTGCAAGCTACATGTCGGAGATCGCAGGCCGTGTCATTGGAGAGGCAGGTGTTCTCTGTGGCACCGGGGCAGTGCTGCGGGACGCGTCAGGAGTGAAGGCGTTCGGCCAGTTTCAGCTCAAAAAGATGTTTCCAACTAATGAAGGACTGGCCTTCGCAACTAAATGCCATATAATCTAGACGCTCTGGTTGCCATAGCGGAGTGACGCAGCTGTTTGGTGTTGTATCCTGGTCGCCAAACCATGTTCACCATGAGCGACCCGCTCCTGGGCCTCCAGAATGCTGAATGTTGGACTAACGTCGTTCGACTTGAAGCAGGCAGCCCTTGACTTAGACCATCACGATGTCTAGTCCTCTTGAACCCGAACTCTTGTAGATATGCTTCTCGGCCATTAATCGGTATCAAGGGGTGGTTTCTAGTGAAGAAGTGCCCTCCCGTGCAATCTTGAACGGTGGACACCGCGAAAGTGCAGGGTGAGTTTGAATAGGCCTAATCCATCTGTCCAAATCCCGAAGTCTAGTTATGATAGAATTTGAGTCGATCCAAACGTACAGGCAACCAATATATCGAGCGGTAGCAATGGCAAGCTGAAATGTCCGAGGCAGCTTGCTCACAGACGATTCTCTGCTTCATAACTGTGAGGTTCGATTGGAGGAAAGTCTGTGACACAAATCTCCCCCAGCAATGAGCCAAAGTGACCAACATAGGACAGACCAGTTGCCGCGATGGATTTGGTGGTGTTCGATCCCAAGCCTTCTCTCCTGTTCCCCAAGACGTTGTCATTATGAAGAGTTCTCGCTTTGACGCTGTCCACTGTTACATTTAGAGACTTAGACTCGCTGCGGAAGGCAGCATGGAGATGGAGTGTAGAGTTGCCCAGATTTGTACGCTCGACCTTATCCAAAATGCCGGGATGTAAAGCGCAAGGTGGCAGGCTGCGGGTACAACCCTTTCAGCGAAGTCGATGAAATATATCGAGTTGCCCGGGCGCGAAAATGAGTTCGAAAACAACGTCTCACCCCTTGCAGGGTGCCCTCGAATTGTCCAAAATTTGAAGGTTGTTCTGGAGCCCCTCCCCCCCGAGTGCTAGTCTGTCAGCTTATCGACCCGAGAAAGCGATGCGAACTACATAATTATGCGCCAATCGGGTAGTCACGTGAGCGAACCAGGTGACTGACTTTCCTCGTTATCAATTAACAAATACTTAAGCGCCCCCAGTCAACAGGCATGTGCTGGGCGAAGCATTTGGGCAATAACAGGCTCCTCGCAGTGCCAAATCCGCCTCAAATTTTTAATCATGTCTTGCAAAGCCCTGAGAGACCAGATTCAGAAGGCTGCATTTTCCTACCCAGTGGGCGGACCCAACAGATTCGTGCCTCGAGGTACGTTGCCAAGCATCTTGACTGAGGATGCTGTCCATTCGGCTCTCCAGGACTGTCTCGACGGGATGAATCTCCCGCCAGAGAATTTAGTTCGACTTGCTGCAGTTGTTTGTCGAGGCGAGGCGGACCAAGACGGGGCGTCATACCGTAAGATATTTGCGACCCTACTTCATTTTGGAGGCGAATCTAGGATCCTCGACTTCATCGGCGGCAAGATTAATGATGCGAATCTTCCGCTCCTGTCCCCTCTATGTGATATAAGTCGAGACAGTGGCCTAGGCACTCTACATGGCGAAATGGCGGTTCTTTATCTAAAGAGCGATGCTAATTATCTACCTTTGGAGTTTCTCCGAGACTGGGACCCGTCTAAATTGACTGCGTTCTACGAAGAGCAGTGGTCCTTCGTGGCACCCTTCTTTGAAAACCCGCATGGCCGGGTCCAGCATTACAAGCTGAGAGCCCACGATATCCTCCCCATTATTGAGGATCTCGGTGCCCCAGAAATATCCCCGCTGGGAAGCCAAATTTCTGGGCGTAGTTCCATTTTCGAGGTTGGAGGAGCATCTGAGCTTAGTCGCATCAAGCTTCACGAAAACCACTACAGGTTCACTTATTACAAGGTATGCTGCTCTTCGGCGCACCCGCTGAATAATAGCTAAGAGATGCAGGCTCAGTCGTCCAACAACAACAGCTTTGCTATGAAGCGCATGGAAGCGAACCACAAAGACCTATTTTGCAGCGAAGTGAGAGCATTAAAGGCTGCAAACGACCTTGGATCTGCGCACATTATCCGTCTTCTCGCCACATTTGAACTTCCTGGGCGGGGTTGTTATTTACTGTTCCCCTGTGCGACGGGAGACCTCAACTACTTTTGGCGAACACACCCCGAGCTGGAGAGGCAGAGTCAGACGGCATTTTGGATGGCAAAGCAATGCTACGAAATCGCGTCGGCCATGACGAAGATACATGATGGGCCTGAAAATGAATCTGCCTCGGGGAGCAGGTCGCTTGGGAGGCACGGGGACATCAAGGCTTCAAATATTCTTTGGTTTGCCAACGCGACTGAATGGAACCCTGCCACATCTGCGCTGGTTATTGCGGATCTTGGCCTAGGCGAAAGTTATGCGGGTCCCACGGCCGGTGGCTACACTGATAACGAGACGCTGGTATATACGCCATCATATCGGGCCCCGGAATTCGATCTCCCCGCCGAAAAGAGGCGCATTTTCAATGCTGTAGATGTATGGAGTCTCGCCTGCACGTATCTGGAGTTTATCACCTGGTATCTTCAAGGCTGGGATGGAGTTGAGGTCACATTTCCCTCCTTCCGCCTCGACACCGATGCATATGGAATGCGGTCGGACGCATTCTTCCGGAAAGTTGGGGAGCAGATGGAAGTAAAGCCGCAGGTCCTGCAATGGATGCGAGATCTCCACGTGCACAGGAGCTGCACTCAGTATATGCACGACTTCTTAGACATAATATCTGGAGGGATGCTCGAGGTGAATCCAGAGCATCGGACAAGCGCAAAAAAAGTGGCAGAGAAGCTCCGTGAGATCTACAATCGGTGTCTGGACAATGTAGACTATTACGTTACCGAGAAACCATGGTCTGGCGAGTAATAGATTGTACAAAAGAAGGAGTATAAAATGTCCTCATGAATTGCCCAGGGAGATGTAGCGCAAAGTTCCGCGCAGCTATGAACAGCCACATACACCGGTAGGGAAGTGCTCAGCAGAGCACGTTGCTCCCGAATCTAGACCATCCCATGTTCATGCCATACCAAACCAGCCGTACCTGAAGAGAGTACCAGTGCCCGACCACACAGACCGGTTTCGCAAAATGACCGCGTCCAGACACGTGCACCAGTTGCTTCCTTTGCCAGATCTCAAGGTGTTTGCGATATCACGGTGGCATGATGAAGCTCGTTGGCAAGTCGCGTCTTGTCAGCCTGCCGAAAGAAGAGTTAAGTCCAGGGTCTATGGGAAGGGAGGACGATGAACTCACCTCGGACAGGATTCTTGATGCCTCGATGATATATCGGCCTCTCCTATACTGGATGCCCGTTATTTTGCTGCATTTCATCAAGGAATTTGATCCCTCGGTTCTTACTGTCACCTGGTACTTATCTGTGTCAAATACGCTATCCAAAAACTCCTTGAGGGCCTCCAGTCTAGTGTATCTGCCGCGTATGACGATGACGGCCATGGCCTTCGTGGTGCCCTATTATTTCGGGGTTCAGTGCATCTGTCGGTTGAATCACGGAGCGGATGTGGAAGGGTATGTTGGTGGCGAGCAGTATGGTGGGGCGCGATCGTTGGCGGGGGTTTGATTTGCCGTGCTGCCTGCCCATGCATGTGATTCCTTTTATTGCAAACGGCACATACGGACTAACTTACTACGCAGGATAGGTATACTCATATTGAGTGACTCTCTGTTCTCCCAGAGCTACTGACACCCCCCGCCGCCACTGCAAAAGTTGACTTCAGGCACTTTTTATTTTATTTGTCCTGAGCTCCTCGCAATTTGAGGCTTAAGTTCCTTCAACTATGAACCATTCTTAAAATATTTGACTTTGTAGCCATGTATGGTACTTAAGTTAAGTTTGTTTATAACTTTTGATGGTTTCACTTTGCACAACTAAATGAGAAATAGTGACCCTTCCCTGGGGGTTACTAGCCAAATAATTAGAGCGTGTTATGCCGCGACACAGTTGAAGCCTCATCCAGCAGCACGGCATACTTAGGCCCCATGCAAATTGCGATTATGTGGCGGCGACTGCGGCCAATGGAAAATGGTGGTTATGACGCCCAAATTAAACCATCCCCCTGAGTCGTGCATTTGCTGTAGTTGCAGGCATTTTCGCGTCGTCCAGAAGACATTTTTTTCATCCAGCATCTGCTCACAATAGCGTTACAGACGAAATCACCAGATAGGCAACTTAATCTCATGTCCCTTTCAGAATGGATTGGCCATCGCAAGATGATCCGTTCCTGTACAATAGTCCGAAGCTCGATACATTCGATTTCCTCGATCCTTTCTACCGCAGCGACGACAAGAGCGTGGCAATCCAACAGTTGAGAATGAGAAATGTGAGACGCAGAATTTCATTCAGTTAAAGTGAAGATCCCGGCTTCAACTGGGGGTTCAGCATTGCAAGTCCTAAACCTTGATTTTAGGTACCGGGACAGGGACAGGTACAGCCTCCTACGCCGGCCATAGATAAACGAGATCTGCAAATCCAAACCGACTGGACTGGCCCAACAGGGTGGCTCGAGGCAAGCAGACAACTTTGACACCACGGCCGGGATATGGCTAATGTCTTATCGTGCGGCAGCATGATTTGTTCAAAACCCCCCCTCCGTCTGTGTTTGAAGGCTACTCTTTGCTGTGAGCACAGGACTTAGCAGCTAGTTCCCGGATGCATCCTGACCATTGCACCACGTAGGCTGTGCGCTAGACCCGCTGATATTCCAGCAAACCCAACGCCGATTCCTGCTCCGCTTTCGGATATTCCATGCCCCAAGGCGAGTTTTCAGAAGGTCCTCGAGACATTTAAAATACACAATCATATCTCTAGGGTGGTGGACAGAGAATCAACATATCTGTCTGTTACGGATATAACAAATCATAACAGTAAGTGCGTGATCGCTTTGTTCTATGCATGATGTTAATTCTTTGGGGGAGTCGACGCCTGCACTGCCATGATGACCTCGGGAATGCCGTCTTGGCCTGGCGACTTTGCCCTCTCACTAACCCATCTGAGAGACTCCAGGTTGACTCTCGCCATTGTGTATGGCTGCAGCCCGGCCGACATGGTAGCATTTGAGGCGAGTCTCAATGCCTGCCAGGATGCATGGAACCACCCACTACTCATACTCGGAATCTTTGCAGAGTTGCAGAAGAGGAAGCTAAACGAGCTCAACGAAAGCATCCTAGACAAGGCCGTAAGGGTAACACATATTATACAGGAAGACGCGTTTGGCGTAAGAAAGATCTCACCGGGGCTGATGATTGATCTGAGAGAAGTCCGCACCGATAGCACAATGATTCAGGAAGAGGCGCTGTCCTCAGGTAGACAGCATGCGAAACTAATAGACTACGCGGACAGGATTTACAAAAGTGGAACTTATGCAACGTTTAAAAACGATACAGGTCGCTTTCTGGACAGGTTTCAGGAGATAAAGCACGAGTATGAGGACATGATGGCTACATGCCGAACAAACGTAGCAGAGATGAACCTCACTTTTGAGATAGTAGGTGCTCATCCGCTATTGTAAAGAACCGCACTTACCGCAGTGTAGTACTCGAACGGCATAGCAAATCGAACTGCCAAGGCCGGTGCTGTTCTTGCATTCGTGGCGATGGTGTACCTGCCCATGTCTGCCCTTGGGGTATAGAGGTGTCCCTTGTGCCTGTTCAAGACCGCGCCGCTAACTCTCTACAGACCATATTCGCAATGCCCGTATTCGACTTCAAGGCTGATTGGAGAGACATTCGCGGCCGCCCGGCCAACGCAAGCGATTCTAGTCAAGCAAGCCCAACAAACCAAACGGAGATAGGAGATCCAAAAGCCACGCCGCCGTCCTCGCCAGTGGTCTCTGTATACCTTTGGTACTACATCCTGGTAACTGTGCTCACGACACTTGCTACAATCGAGCTCTGGTGGCGATTTACGACCAATTACGAGGCAAGGAACGTTGTGACACAAAGGCATTGGTTGTTTAAGTTCTTCGCAAAAACCCGCGAGGTGTTGGGAAGATGGGGAATCGCCATGGTGCGTGGTCTGAGAGAAGTCGCGAGTTTTCTATGGGTGAATTTCCTCATTCTTCTTCTGAAGCTATGCATAGTCGTAGAGCGGGCCCTGGTAGTTGTCAATTCCGGCATAACATGGTTGGGAATCTCCATGTTACAGTGGTTTAGGACCGTCAGACAACTGTTTCCGTAGGGCACGATGAAGGATACTGACTTGCTGATCTGGCTGGCCTGGCTTTGCCTGGTGAGATTCGTCGGGCAGTATCGAGCTACTTATATCGAGTTTGAGGGGTACAAGGCAATTGTGGAAGAGATGGAAACCAGTCTGTCTCTGTACTGCTCGAAGAGAGTTTGAAAATAATTCGCAGATGAATGTAAGAACGTTTGTATGCTTGCTGATGAACATTATAGTAAATGTCTCTCTATCGGTTATATATTGATACTATATTTAATCACGTAATGCTTATTCAGTTAAACAGTTCGCCAAATAGTATAACTTTACAAGATATTAGTAATAGACTTAATTTCATCAGGTAATAGTAAGGGCTAGCGAATATCTGATTGAGGAAAGCTGAAGAGGACTTTAAATAAACTTGGAGTTACCCTAGCTTAATGACTATGTGGAGCACCGTTCACAACTAGCTGATGACCGATGGCAGAGAAGTTCGGCTTGTTCAAGCTGAAAATATGAATGGTGAGGAACATCGGGAGGTAAGAAAAGGGCAAATGAAGAGCTGACCTGGTCTGTGTTTGAAATTTGAGCCTTAAATTTATGCGGCGGGGGGCATGATGAATCAAAGATTTTGCGCTGCTTAGCCCCACAAGTTAATACAGCAGCAGACAAACAGCTCTCTAGATGTTTTGTTTAAGCAGCTTCGAGCTAGCCGGAAGACCCGGCAAGCTGCAACATCTAGCAAATAGTAATTCTAGCCGTGAAGCTCGTGAACTTGCCAGCTCTCTCGTGTTCTTCTCGGGCAGCCCCGGCCTCTAGAAGCTAGGTGCTGACTAGGCCTGAGGACACGGGCAGTGTTTCGGTGGAAATGGTCGCTCATTAGTGTAATAAGGCCCCAGACACCACATGCGGACATACTACCGGTATTCGCTCATCGTTTTCGGCATCTTTGTTAGTCTTAACCATGCGAGGTTGCTGACGATACTACTAGTTAATAGCTGACTTGCCGGCGGAGATATCGCCGTGCAAAGTGTGTTGTAGGTGTCGGCATTGGTGTTGGCCTGCGAGTGTGGATTGGTGAATGTATGTGTTGTGTGGGAGGTCACGAATCTCGCGTCTCCCATTTCAATGGAATACTAATTTCAATATCTAACTATAATTACTCATCCTACCATATACCAAGTCGCATAAATTTCAACACTGCAACGCCCATAATACTTGTTTCCAGGCCCAGGAGAGTCCTGCAATACTTCTTTTAGTCATACATCACACAACAAGCCATGTCTCGTCTCTTGAACTGACACCATTTCTTCCATCTTGGCTGGGTAATCCTCCTCTTCTAGCCGCCGTATGTTCCAGTATCTCGGCACGTGCTATTGCTTCTTATGGGTGCAAACTACATTTCGGAGGTCGCAGGCCGTGTCATTGGAGAGGCAAGGGTTCTCCGCGGATCCGGGGCAGTGTTGCGGGACGTGTCAGGCGTGAAGGCGTTCGGCCACTTTAAGCTCAAAAGGGGGTTCCAACTAGATGAAGAACTGGTCTTTGCAACTAAATGCCATATAATCTAGACGCTTTGGTAGCCATAGCTGACAAGCGTGGATCATCGAAAATGTCCTTCACGGTAAGGGCGATACCAGCATCGCGCGACAAAGGGACGACCTGGATAGCAGTAATTGAATCGCCGCCTAAGCGCAAGAAGCTATCATCACGGCCAATAGATTCGAGAGGAAGTTTGAGGACGGCTGACCATATCCGCTGCAGGGTCCTCTCTGTATTGGTCTGCGGATCGCGCTTCTTTCCGTCCACCAGGCTATACCTCGCCAGATCGTCCTTTTTAAGCGCGGCTGTCATGGCGTGGAGCTTGCTTCTGTCCAACTTGGTGGAGGTGATGAAAGGCATGTGTCGGCAGGGAATGAATAGTTTTGGGATCATGTAGCGAGGGAGGCGCACACTCAGCTGGCCAACCAAAGCGGAGACCATGGCTTCCAAGTCGGGGGTGAGCGGGAGGAAAAGGCTTTGCGGATTGTTACCAATATCCATTGCTGCAACGCCATCAGGGTTGGCGTTGTTGACTTGCGTGTCTGCGCCGAAGCATAAGTACGCAACGAGGCTGGCTCCGCCATCAGACCGGAATACGTCTACGGCTACCTGATGGACACCTTCTATCGCAACTCGTACGTGGTGCTCGACCTCGCCGAGCTCAACCCGAAGACCGCGGATCTTGACCTGCGTGTCTTTTCGACTGGAGAATTCAATTGTGCCGTCCGGATTATAAGAGCATAGGTCGCCGGACTTATAGAACCGATTCCAACGAGGCAGATGGCGCCGTGGCGCCCAATCAGGGAGCAAGTGTGTTATGCTCTCCGCGGTTCGCTTACGGTCCGATAGGTACTCCCGTAAGAGGGTCGGGCCTTGGACGACGACCTCGCCTAAGCAACCTGTGGGGACCAGACGGCTATGGTCTTGGGGATCAACGATCCAGCAATTGCCGCCTACCGGCCGCCCTATTGTCATGGGTGATTCATCGATGGACTTAAACTCGTGCAGAGTACTAAAAACGCAAGTCTCTGCGGGGCCCCACCCATTGACTAGGCGCACTCTGCCAAACCAGGTCTGGAGGATGTCGTGACCTACGGCCTCCCCAGCCAAAACCAAGAGCCTTAGGCTGGGAACATCTTCAGGTTTGAGTGTGCGGACGAATGCAGGAGTTAAAATGGCCGAGTTGACGCCTGTATCACGAATAAACTGCTGTAAGCTATTCATTCGGATGTGGTCGGACGGGACACAGAGACAGCCGCCAGAAGTCAGGGTGCTGATGGTTTCACCAATGCAGGCATCAAATACGTATGAAGCAAACTGTAGCATTCGGACGTCAGCCGTCAGACCCAGCCTGCTGCAGATCGCTCTCTGGCTGGTGCAAACGGAACCGTGCTCCATCACTAATCCCTTAGGGATGCCCGTGCTTCCGGACGTGAATAAGACGTAGGCAGCGTTGCTCGAGGACACTGTACATGCCGGCGTGGCGTCACTGATCTTGGCTACGGCCGACAGCTCCTTGTCGAGATCATGCGTCACTGCTACCACACGCGCAACTAGCCCCGCACACATCTGGTGGTTGCCGGGAGAGACGAGGGCGAGCCGAGCACGGGTCTGATGAACAACCTGTTGCTGGCGTTGGATGGGATGCGAGGGATCGAGGGGCACCCACGCGGCGCCAGATTTGTTGATCGCCAGAATAGCCACAAAGAACCATATCGACTTTTCAAAGCAGACGTGCACAAGGTCGTCCGGCCGAACATTGAAGTCTTGGACAAGATGGTGGGCCAATCGGTTTGCTGCGTGATCGAGCTGGCTATAGGTCATATCGCCATCCCATGATTGGATGGCGGGGGCGTTAGGCCTCAATCGTGCTTGATCTGTGACAAGCTGGTGGACACAGCTGTCAACTGTTTCCGGCTCTTCGGCGTTCCAGGACAGGGCTTGTTCTAGATCCCACGGGCCGGTGCTAGAGATGGAGGCAAGAGGTGTTTCGTCTTGCGGGAGAAGCTGCTTGACAACATGGGCAAAATGATTTAACAAAGCCACAATCTGCAACTCTTCTAACATGTTTGAATCATATATGACGTCCAGCACGACGGTATCATCATCCATGTGGCCCTGCACGACGAGTGGATAGGTAAAGTAGCCGTTCAAGGCATCCTTCTGGACGGAATCTCCTAATTCCGGGGAGTCTAAGATCGCTTCATCGGTATTATCGGAAGAACCTAGTTGGGCAGGCTGGATTACCAGCAGACTCGAGAAATCGCATGCCTCTCTGGAATATTCGCTAACCTTGGCGATGTTCTGCAAACCAAACTGCTCAAATGCGACCATCTCTGACGCTTGTGTCTGGATGGCTTCCAGAAAGCTTGACACAGACTGCTGGCGGTCAAGCCGCACTCTGACTGGCACTGTGGCAACCAGAAGACCAGCCATGCTCTCGACACCGGCGACCGGGGCATGGCGTCCCGAAATAGATGTTCCAAAACACACGTCATTTGTATCGCAGTACTGGGCGAGGACGATGGCCCACGCGGCACGCAATATAGATGCCCTTGTGACAGAAGAATTCTTCGGCAAGGTAGCAGTGATGGTCTTTTTCAAGGATCGTGTCGCGTGCTCGGAGCTGCGATTGGTTGAACCAGGGCTCGCCATAGACGCCGGGAAAATGGCGCGCTTTGCCTCATGAAGTTGGTCCTTCCAGTATTCGCTTGCCGCGCAAGAGTCGAGATTCATGATATACTTAATGAAATTGGCGTAGGGATGCAAAGTTGGGATGTCGAGTCCACGGTAGGTATGTGACAGCACATCCATGACAGTATTCATGCTCCAGCGATCGCTAATCGCATGGTGAGAAGTCCAGATAAAATAGTGCTCATTGTTGTCGCCATTAGCGACACTGACGAGAGCATGTCGGCAAAGTCGCATTCCGTATGTCATGTCGACGTCCTGTGATGCGCGAAGAGCTTCATGAAGGTCCATGCCGTCGGTCACTTCCCACGCGATATCGTTTCTTACTATGACCTGAATGGCAGTGTTGCCGATGGAAACAATCCTCGTACGCAGACTACTGCAAATCTCCATCGTCCGATCCCAAGCCTTTTTGAACAGATCCACATCTACATTCGCAGTGAGACGGTACACAAACCTTGCAATATGGGAGCCCGGCTGCTTGATCGAAAGAGCCATGAACCCTTCTTGAAGCTTAGTGCAAGGGAATGCGTCCTCAATAGCCTGATCGTCTTCCAGACGACAGTCCCGTCTCGCTTGCGATAGAACCACCGTGGCATCATGATTGACAAGTAAACCAAATGGTTCCAGCACCAATCCATCTTCGCCCGCCGACCCTCCGGCTGCCGCAGCCATGCGATCAAGCCGAGAGTCTTTGAATATAGCGGCTACCGTCAGACGGATCCCGTGCTGACGTGCCGCCGCGACGAGCTGAATCGCGCTAATCGAGTCACCTCCAATCCGCAAAAAGCTGTCCGTCTTCCCAATCTCTTGCGGTGCGGTCTTTAATACCCGTGCCCACAGATCTCTTAGAGTCAGCTCCATTTCAGTAGATGGGGCTACCCGTCTCAAACTCGTCAAGGAATATGTGGCGAACTGGTCAGGTGAAAGACTCTTGACAATGGACTGCAGAGCCTTTCTGTCAATCTTCATCGATGTACTGAATAGCATTTGACGTAGAGGTAGGTATGTAGCGGGCACCATATAGAGCGGCAGGACATCTTTCAGCTGCTCATCTAAGCCTGCGAGAGTCGTCTGAGTGGTTTCATCCATTGTAATTAGGGGAATTTCGGTGGCGGCCGCTTGTTCGTCGCGCTGCTTGTCAGCAAAGCTGATGAACGAGACTAGCACTGCGCCGGACTCCCGGTGAATTACATCCACCACCACGTGCTCTACGTCGGGCAGAATCATCTTGATGTTATATTCAATCTCACCAAGCTCGATGCGCTGGCCGCGCAGCTTGATTTGCGTGTCCTTTCTTCCAAGGTACTCTATGGTGCCGTCGAGGTTATATCGGACTAGATCCCCAGTCTTGTAGAAGCGTAGCCCCACACTAGCCATGGAGAGAGGCATCCATTCGGGGGCCTGGATGAAGGAGTCGTTTGTTCTCCTTTCATCATTAAGGTATCCACGGGCAAGGGTTGGCCCCTGGACCAGAAGCTCACCCGCGCAGCCGACAGGGGCCAGCCTGTGGTGGTCGTTCCGGTCTACAATCCAGCAAATGGCATTTTGGCTCCTGCCAATTGTTGTTGGTGACTCGTCAGCCGACTGGAAGACGTGCGATACGCAATCAATGCAGGTTTCAGTTGGACCATAGGCATTGATAAGCTTAACGTGGCCGTACCAGGTTCGTAAGTCATCCTTCCCTAACGGTTCACCACCAAGAAGTAGAGTGTGGAGGCCTGGCACTTCATCTGGGCGTAAAGTTTTAGAAAAGGAAGGTGTTAACATGGCGACGTTAACACGAGCGTCTCTGATGAATCCGGCAATATCCTGCAGGCGGTCATTATCAGACGGCACGCAAACCGTACCTCCGAATACCAGGGGTGTAAGTATTTCGCTCAGACATCCATCGAAGGCATAGTTGGAGAACTGCAAAACTCTGGAAGTAGAATCAAGACCATATGCAACGCCGTGACCCATGATACTGGAGCAGAGAGCAGCCTGCTCGACAACAATTCCTTTCGGCTTCCCAGTAGAGCCGGAAGTAAAGATGACGTATGCCGCATTACCAGGAATAGGTCTTGACGAATCTCTGCGGGCTGTAGCGGACTCGGAGAGGTTTGCCATGAACTCCGATGAGAGCAGGATAATATGTGGTACCATATCTGCACATGCCGAAGCTGTTGACGGTGACGCGATTATGAACCGCGCATCAAGTTGTTTAATAAGCCTCCGACGACGAGTAGCCGGATATGAGGGATCAAGTGGCACAAAAACCCCCCCTGCTTTCATGATACCCAACATAGCAACTATGGCCCACAAAGACTTCTCAAAGCAAAGCGGTACCATTATCTCTGGTCCAACTCCAAGCTGTGAGAGATATGCTGCGAGCTTCGTCGATAGTTGATCTAGTTCGGCGTAAGTGACTCTACCGTCCCAGGCATGAATAGCTTGGTGATCGGGCATGCGGGCGACTCGATCTGAGATCAGATCGTGAACACAGGCATGCACGGTTTTGGGGATGGTCTGCGTGCTCCAAGATTGTATCTGTTCTAGATCTCGAATTCCGAAAATGTTGATATCCGAGACAAGCAAATCCTGCCCGCTCGCAGCCAATTGCATAAGAACATGCTCGAAATGGCCACACAAGATATCCATCTGCGCAGGCGTGATCGTCCTAGAGTCATAAGAAGCAGCTACCTGAATCAACCCGTTCTCTCGTATTTCGCATTGAAAAATAAGGGGGTAAATGTCGTAACTGCGGTTCTCATCTGTCATATCCACGACTTTCAGATGAATACCCTGCACAACAGGTTTTAGGACTGGTTGAATGACCAGCAGATTGTTGAACTTGCAAGCATCTTGGGCCATCTCGCTAAGCTTACTAATATTCTGCAAACCAGTGTGCTCGAATGGGATCATATCATTGGATTGTTGTTGCACATCATTCAAGAATTGATCAACTGTTTGATTGTTGTTTATGCGGATACGGACAGGAACAGTGGCAATCGTCGGTCCGAGGAGACTTTGGATACCTGCAATAGGGGCAGTGCGCCCTGAAACAGTCCCACCGAAGACAACGTCGTTGCTGTCAAGATACTTGGCAAGGACAAGCGCCCAAGCACCACGTAGAAGCGTTGCAGCAGTTGTATTGGAGCCGTGCCGGGCAGGTAGCTGAATTGGTCGCGACAATGTTTGGTCAGATTGAGTGTTTACAAGAGGTGTAAGGATTCTCGGGAATTTGGCGGTGTTCGCACTGGCAAGTTGCGATAGCCAATAGTCCCGAGAATTATTTTCGTCAGATGAGAGCATGTGCTTGACATAATTGGCGAAGGAAACAGGCTTATCCATGGGTTCTGATTTGTAGCAAGCTTTTTGAAGTGCTTGTATCATCCATCCGAGTGTCCATCCATCGTAGATGGAGTGGTGAATGTCCCATATGAAATATGTATTCTTGCCGTCAACGCCGATGGTGAAGAGGGAGAGAGGAGTCCCGTAACCCATTGTAACGAGGCCTTTATTGTTACGCAGAGAAGGAAGTGTTCCCTCTTGGTATCGCCAGGAAATATGCTCATCAAGTATGACCTGCATAGGGCCATGAGAGGAGAGTATGATTCGTGTTCGCAAGTTCGGACAGATAGAGACAAGAGTAGCCACAGCTGACTGGAATCGAGCAACGCCTAGCTGTGGAGGGATTTCTATGGCAAATCGCGCGACATAAGAGCCCGGCTGCTTTTCTGTCAGAGAAACAAGCCCTTCTTGCATTGGGGTACAAGGGAATGCATCTAGAATACGACTAGATTCAACCTGACACTGGTGAGACGCTGCATTGAGTATGTCGGCACGCTTGCTATCCGCAATTAGAGCCCAGGGGTGGATCTCCTCAGGATGCCCTCCCACTGTCAGAGAGGCTACAGCAGCGACTTTGAACAAGCGAGGATCTTCAAACACGTCAGCGACGGCGATTGAAAGACCGTGGTTTCGTGCTTCTATAGTAAATGAAATGATAGCAATCGAATCGCCACCTAAGCGGAGGAAACTGTCGTCCCGGCCAATCGATTCAACTGGAAGCTTGAGGATATCCGACCAGATCCGTTGCAGCGTCCTCTCTGTGTCGTTCTGCGGATCACGCTTCTTTCCATCTACAAGGCTATATCTTGCCAGGTCGTCCTGTCCAAGTGCGGCCGTCATGGTACGGAGCTTGTTTCTGTCCAACTTGGTGGAGGTGATGAAAGGCATGTGACGGCACGGAATGTACAGTGTTGGGATCATGTAGCGAGGGAGGCGCACACTCAACTGTCCGACCAAAGCGGAGACTATGGTTTCTGAGTCAGTGGTGAGTGGGAGGAACAGGCTTTGGGGTTCGCCTCCCAGATTGACAGCTGCAACAGTGTTGGAGTTGGCGTTATCCACTCGGGCATCATCACCAAGGCAGAAGTACACAACAAGGTTGGCTCCGCGGTCAGACCGTAACACATCCACAGCTACCTGTTGGACACCGTCCATCGCGACTCGTACGTGGTGCTCGACTTCACCGAGTTCAACCCGGAGGCCGCGGATCTTTACCTGCGTGTCCTTCCGACTAGAGAATTCGATTGTGCCGTCCGGATTGTAGAAGCAGAGGTCGCCGGATTTGTAGAACCGATTCCAATGGGATATATGACGCCGAGGTACCCATTCGGGGAGCGAGTGTGTAATAGTCTCGGCGGTCCGCTTGCGGTCTGACAGGTACTCCCGTAAGAGGGTCGGGCCTTGGATGACGACCTCGCCTAAGCAACCCGTGGGGGCCAGACGGTTATAGTCTTGGGGATCAACTATCCAGCAATTGCCGCCTACCGGCCGCCCTATTGTCAGAGGCGACTCATTGATAGATTTCCACTCATGCAGAGTACTGAAGACGCAAGTCTCTGCCGGCCCCCAGCCGTTGAAGAGGCGTACTTTTCCGAACCAAGTTTGGAGAATATCTCGACCAACAGCTTCCCCGGCCAGCATAAGAAGCTTCAGAGTGGGAACGTCGGCGGGTTTGAGTGTACGAATGAAGGCGGGGGTCAAAAGGGCCGAGTTGACGCCTGTGTCACGAATAAACTGCTGCAAACTATTCATTCGGATGTGGTCAGACGGGACACACAGACAGCCGCCGGAGATCAGGGTACTGATGGTTTCGCCAATACAGGCATCAAACACGTAGGAAGAGAACTGTAGCATTCGAACGTCAGCCGTTAGGCCGATCCTCTTAGAAATCGCCTTCTGGCTAGTGCAGACGGAAGTGTGCTCTATGACGAGACCTTTAGGGACGCCAGTACTTCCGGACGTGAATAGTACGTATGCAGCGTTGCTAGGGGACACCTCGCACGACGGGGGGACGTCACCAGTCTCGGCTGTGAGCGACAGTGTCTGGTCAAGATCACATGTCACTGCTACTACACGCGCGACCAACCCTGTGCACATTTCGTAGTTGTTAGGAGAGACGAGGGCGAGCTTTGCACCAGTTTGATGAACAACCTGCTCCTGGCGTTGGAGGGGATGCGAGGGGTCGAGGGGCACCCATGCCGCACCAGCTTTGTTGATGGCTAAAATAGCCACAAAAAACCAAAGGGTCTTTTCAAAGCAGACATATATAAGGTCGTCTAGCTGAACACCGAAGTCTTGGACAAGATAATGAGCTAATCTATTCGCGGCGCGATCGAGCTGCTTATATGTCATATCGCCATCCCACGATTGGATGGCGGGCGCGGTGGGCCGGAGCTGCGCTTGGACTGCGATGAGCTGGTGGACACAGCTGTCCACTATCTCCGGTACTTCGGCGTTCCAGGAGAGGGATTGTTCTAAATCCCATGGGCCGGTGCAGGAGATGGAGGCAAGGAGTGTTTCGTCTTGTGGGAGAAGCTGCTGGACAACATGGTCAAAGTGATTCAGCAACGCCACGATCTGGAACTCAGCCAGGACATTTGCATCGTAAACCACGTCTAGTATGACCGTTTGATCATACATGTGGCCCTGGAAGATGAGTGGATAATTGAAGTAGCCTTCTAAAGTCTGATTTAATATCTCCTGGTCAATTGCAGCCGGTTGGAGAATTGAGATGTTGGTGCTGTCTGATGCCATCAAGTGTTTTGCCGGTTGGATTACCAGGAGGCTCGTGAAATCGCATACATCTCTAGCATCTTCAGCCACTTTAGCAATGTTCTGAAGACCAAACTGCTCAAACGCAACCATCTCTGACGCTTGTGTTTGGATGGCTTGCAGAAATCCTGATACTGACTGCTGGCGGTCGATCCGGACTCTGACTGGCACTGTAGCAACCAGAAGACCCGCCATGCTTTCCACACCGGCGACTGGGGCGTGGCGGCCTGAGACTGAAGTCCCAAAGCACACGTCGTCGGTGTCGCAGTACTGAGCCAGGACGATGGCCCACGCCGCTCGTAGGATTGATGCCCTAGTGACGGAGGAGCTTTCCGGCAAAGCAGCAGTAATGGTCTTTTTCATGGATCGGGTCACAACCTTGGAGCCGCGTTTAGGAGAGGCGGGGAAGATGACACGCATCGCCCCATGGAGTTGTTCTTTCCAATACTGACTGGCAGCTTTAGAGTCGAGATCTATGGTATACTTGATGAAACTGGCATACGGACGCAAGACTGGGATACTCAGCCCTTCGTAAGCCTTAGATAGTAATTCGGTAATAAGACGTATTGTAAAGCCGTCAACAACTGCATGATGAATAACCCAAACAAAATACAGCCTTCGATTATTGCGATTATTACCGTGAACGAGAGCATAGCGGCAGAGGCGCGAACCGTAGGTCATGTTGACGTCATGTGACGCGTGGAGCGCTGTGCGAAGGTCCATGCCGTCTGTTGCTTCCCATAAGATATCGTCTTTTACAAGCACCTGCAGTGCAGAGCCCCGGAGGAAAACGATCCTTGTACGCAGACTGCCGCAAAGCTCGACTGTCTGCTCCCATGCCTTTTTAAAGCGGTCTATGTCGACATTCTCAGCTAGACGGTATACAAACTTGGCCATGTAAGAGCCCGGCTGTTTGGCTGAAAGAGCCATAAAGCCTTCTTGAAGCTTGGTGCAAGGAAATGTGTCTTCAATCACTTGTCCGTTGACTAGGTTGCACTGCTCTCGGAGGTTAACGTCATGGTTCGTGTTCCAATCAGGTTCGCTCGGCCTGTTGGGAAAACTTTGAGCCTGGGCTTGGATGAGACCACATAGAGGTTTGTCGAGAAGACTGAATGGTGGAACTGGCTCAAGATACCGCTGAAGGTCAGTGCTGTTGATCTCGGACATGCATGCAGCGACAGCTAGCAAGCGTGGATCATCAAAAATGTCTTTGACCGTAAGCACGAGACCGGCTTCACGCGACATAGAGACCACCTGGATAGCCGTGATTGAATCACCACCTAAGCGGAGGAAGCTGTCATCCCGGCCGATGTATTCTAGGGGAAGTTTGAGGACGGCTGACCAGATCTGCTGCAGGGTTATCTCTGTATCAGTCTTTGGATCGCGCTTCGTTTTCTCTACCAGGCTGTATCTTGCCAGGTCGTCCTGTCCAAGTGCGGCAGTCATGGAGCGGAGCTTGTTTCTATCCAGCTTGGTGGAGGTGATAAAAGGCATATGGCGGCAGGGAATGTAGAGTGTTGGGATCATGTAGCGGGGGAGGCGCACATTAAGCTGGCCGACCAAAGCGGAGATTATGGCTTCCAAATTGGGGGTGAGTGGGAGGAAAACGTTTTGGGGAGCATTACGCAGTTGGACAGCTGTAGTAGCGTCAGATTCGGTGGAAGAGTTATCATCAGAGCTGGCATTAGGGTTGAAATTCGCGTTGGCGACAGGCGCATCGTCATCAAAGGCGAAATACGTAACGAGACTGGCTCCACGGTCAGACCGGAACAAATCCACAGCTACCTGTTGGACACCATCCATCGCATCCCGTACATGCTGCTCGACCTCCCCAAGTTCAACCCGGAGGCCGCGGATCTTGACCTGCGTGTCCTTGCGGCTAGAAAATTTGATGGTGCCGTCGGTGTTGTAGAAGCACAGGTCGCCGGACTTATAAAACCGGTTCCAATGAGGCAAGTGGCGTCGTGGCGCCCACTCGGGGAGTGAAACCGCTATGCTCTCGGCGGTCCGCTTGTGGTCTGACAAATACTCTCGCAGCAAGGTCGGGCCTTGGATGACGACTTCGCCCAGGCAACCCGTAGGGGCCAGCCGGCTATGGTCCTTCGGATCCACGATCCAGCAATAGCCGCCTACCGGCCGCCCTATTGTAAGAGGCGATTCATCTATCGACTTCCACTCGTGCAGGGTACTGAAAACACAGGTCTCTGCGGGACCCCAACCGTTGACAAGGCGCACCTTGCCGAACCAGGTCTGGAGGATATCTTGGCCTACAGCCTCGCCTGCCAAGAGTAAGAGCTTCAAGCTGGGAACGTCCTCTGGTTTGAGTGTGCGGACGAAAGCGGGAGTCAGGAACGCCCAGTCCACCTGCATCTCGCTGATAAACTCTTTTAGACCGTTTATACGGGATTCCTCCGAAGGGATACAAATGCAGGCACCGGAAATCAGGGGAGCAATGATTTCGCCAATAGAGAGGTCGAACACATAGGCAGCGAATTGCAGCATGCGGACTTCAGGCGTCAGTCCTAACCTCTTGCAGATCGCCTTCTGGCTAGTACAGACGGAACCATGCTCCATGACAAGACCCTTAGGGACGCCAGTACTTCCGGATGTAAACAGCACGTAGGAGGCGTTGCTCGAGGACACTGTACATGCCGGTGCGAAGTCACTGGTCTTGGCTACGGCCGAAAGCTCCTCGTCGAGATCACTCGTCACCGCTACCACACGCGCAACTAGCCCCGCACATATCTGGTGGTTGCCGGGAGAGACGAGGGCGAGCCGAGCACGGGTCTGATGAACGACCTGCTGCTGACGTTGGAGAGGATGAGAGGGGTCAAGGGGCACCCACGCGGCGCCAGCTTTGTTGATTGCTAGAATCGCTACAAAGAACCATATAGACTTTTCAAAGCAGACATGCACAAGTTCATCAGGCCGAACATCGAAGTGCTGGACGAGATGATGAGCCAATCTGTTTGCTGCACGATCGAACTGGCTGTATGTCATATCGCCATCCCACGATTGGATGGCGGGGGCGTTCGGCCGGAGCTGCGCTTGGTCTGCGATGAGCTGGTGGACACATCCCTCAACTATCTCTGGCTCTTCGGCGTTCCAAGAGAGGGCCTTATCGAGATCCCACGGGCCGCTACAAGATACAGAGGCGAGTGGGGCCTCATCCTGCAAGAGTAGCTGCTGCATGATGTGATCAAAGTGGTTCAGCAACGCCACAACTCGAGCCTCAGCTAGCACTTTTGCGTCGTAGACCACATCCAGGTCGACGGTATGATCATGCATGTGACACTGGAAGACAAGAGGGTAGTTGAAATAACCCTCTAGAGTGTGATCTAATATTTCTTGGTCAATAGCAGCCGGCCGGAGGATTGAGCTGGTGGGGCCGTCTGATGCCATCAAGTGTTTTGCTGGCTGGACCACCAGGAGGCTCGAGAAATTACACACATCTTTAGCGTCTTCGCTCACTTTGGCAATATTCTGCAAACCATATTGCTCAAATGCGACCATCTTTGACGCTTGAGTTTGAATAGCGTCTAGAAATCTTGACACAGACTGCTGGCGGTCAAGCCGAACTCTGACTGGCACTGTGGCAACCAGAAGACCGGCCATGCTCTCGATGCCGGCGACCGGGGCATGACGTCCCGAGATTGATGTCCCGAAGCACACATCGTCTGTGTCGCAGTACTGGGCAAGCACGAAGGCCCACGCGGCTCGCAGGATAGTCGCCTTTGTGACGGCAGAATTACTTGGCAAGAGAACGTCGATGGTCTTTTTTGAGAATCGACTCGTGTGCTTGGAGCCGCGGTTGAGCGGAGCGGGGAAGATCGCTCGTTTTGCCTCATGAAGCTGTTCCTTCCAATACTGGCTAGCGGCATTGGAGTCGAGCATCATGGTGTATTTGATGAAACTGGTGTAGGGACGTAAGGCCGGGATGCTCAGACCATGGTAGGCCTGCGACAACAATTCCGTAATGAGACGTATAGTAAGACCGTCAATAACTGCGTGATGAATAACCCAGACAAAATAGCACCCGTTCTTATCTTGATGCTCGTCATGTACGATAGCGTAGCGGCAGAGGCGTGAGCCGTACGTCATGTCAACGTTCTGTGACGTATGAAGCGCTGTGCGGAGGTCCATACTATCTGTTTCTTCCCATAAGATA
The DNA here is from genome assembly GCA_001557505.1 of Reticulascus tulasneorum. Lineage (NCBI taxonomy): Eukaryota > Fungi > Ascomycota > Sordariomycetes > Glomerellales > Reticulascaceae > Reticulascus > Reticulascus tulasneorum. The sequence continues at coordinate 713,885 of LSAX01000012.1, read as the reverse complement.
TCGTCTGCTACAAGCACCTGTAATGTAGAGCCACGGTAAAAAACGATCCTTGTACGAAGACTACCACAAACTTCGACAGTCCGCTCCCAGGCCTTTTTAAAGCGATCTATATCAACATTTTCAGCGAGACGGTATACGAATTTAGCCATGTAAGAACCCGGTTGTTTGATCGAAAGAGCCATAAACCCTTCTTGAAGCTTGGTGCAGGGAAATACGTCTTCGATCACCTGTTGGTCCCCTAGGTTGCACTGCTCTCGAAGACTGAAGTCATAGTTCATGTTCCCATTAGGCTTGTTCGTCTTGTTAAGAGTACCTTGAGCTTCAGCCTGGATATGATCACGTAAAGGTTCATCGAGAAGACTGAAAGGTGGGACTTGCTCAAGATACCGCTGCATGTTGGTGGCGTCAATCTCGGACACACTAGCAGCGACGGCTGACAAGCGCGGATCGTCAAAAATGTCCTTGACTGTGAGAGAGAGACCGGCTTCGCGGGACATAGGGATGACTTGGATAGCAGTGATCGAATCACCACCTAAGCGGAGGAAGCTGTCATCCCGGCCGATAGATTCGAGGGGAAGCTTGAGGACGGCCGACCAGATTCTCTGCAGGATCCTCTCTGTACTGGTCTGCGGATCACGCTTCTTTCCATCTACAAGGCTATATCTTGCCAGGTCGTTCTGTTCAAGTGCGGCCGTCATAGTACGGAGCTTGATTCTGTCAAGCTTGGTGGAGGTAATAAAAGGCATGCGGCGGCAGGGAATATACAGTGTTGGGATCATGTATCGAGGGAGGCGCACACTCAGCTGGCCAACCAAAGCGGCTACCTTAGTTTCCAAGTCGGGGGTGAGTGGGAGGAAAATACTTTGGGATGTGTTACCCGGATCCATTGCCACAACGGTCTCGGTGATAACGTTATCGGCTCGAGTGTCTCCGCCAAAGCAGAAGTACGCAACAAGGCTTGGTCCAGCGTTAGTGTGGAATACGTCCACGGCTACTTGTTGGACGCCATCCATCGCAATCCGTACGTAGTGCTCAACTTCGCCGAGTTCAACCCGGAGCCCACGTATCTTGACCTGCGTGTCTTTGCGGCTGGAGAATTCAATTGTGCCGTCGGGGTTATAGAAGCATAGGTCGCCGGATTTGTAGAACCGATTCCAACGAGGCAGATGGCGCCGCGGCGCCCAGTCGGGGAGCGAGTGTGTCATGGTCTTATCGGTCCGCTTACGGTCCGATAGGTACTCTCGCAGCAGGGTCGGGCCTTGGATGACGACCTCGCCCAGGCATCCCGTGGGGGCCAGACGGCTATGATCCTGTGGATCGACAATCCAGCAATTACTGCCTACTGGCCGACCTATTGTCAGAGGAGATTCACTGATCGACTTCCACTCGTGCAGGGTACTGAAGACGCAAGTCTCTGCGGGGCCCCAGCCGTTGACGAGACGCACTTTGCCAAACCAGGTTTGGAGGATGTCTTGTCCCACAGCCTCGCCTGCCAAGAGCAAGAGCCTTAGGCTGGGAACGTCCTCTGGTTTCAGGGTGCGGACGAAGGCTGGAGTCAGGAATGCCCAGTCTACCCGCATTGTACTGATGAATTCTTTCAGACCGTTTATCCGGGAATGCTCTGATGGGACACAAATGCAGGCACCGGATATGAGAGGAGCGATGATTTCGCCGATAGAAAGGTCAAACACGTAGGCAGCAAACTGCAGCATTCGGACGTCAGGCGTCAGGCCTAGCCTTTTAGAGATTGCTTTCTGGCTAGTGCAAACAGAACCATGCTCCATGATAAGACCCTTGGGGACGCCAGTACTTCCTGACGTGAAAAGGACGTAAGCTACGTTGCTTGAGGAGACCTCACATGCCGGCGGACTATTGCTAGTATCGGTCATTGCCGACAGCGTCTCGTCGAGATCACGCGTCACCGCTACCATATTCGCAACTAATCCTGCACATAGTATGTAATTATTAGGAGAGACCAGGGCGAGCCTTGCACCGGTCTGATGAACGACTTGCTGCTGACGCTGGATGGGATGTGAAGGATCGAGGGGCACCCACGCAGCGCCAGCTTTGTTAATGGCCAAAATCGCCACAAAGAACCATACCGACTTTTCAAAGCAGACATGGACAAGGTCTTCAGGCCGAACATCGAATTCTCGGACGAGGTGGTGAGACAATCTGTTTGCTGCGCGATCGAGCTGGCTGTAGGTCATATCGCCATCCCACGATTGGATGGCGAGTGCGTTAGGCCGCAGCTGCGCTTGGTTTGCGACGAGCTGGTGGACACAGTTATCAACTATCTCCGGCTCTTCGGCGTTCCAGGAGAGGGCTTTGTCGAGATCCCACGGGCCGGTGCTAGAGATGGAGGCGAGAGGTGTCTCATCTTGCGGGAGAAGCTGCTGGACAACGTGGTCAAAGTGATTTAGTAACGCCAAGACCTGGAACTCAGCCAGCACATTTGCATTGTAGATGACATCTAGCACCACGGTGCGACTATGCATGTGGCCCTGAAAGACAAGTGGATATGTAAAGTAGCTGTCCAAGGCCGCCTCCTGATCTGACTGTCTCAATTCTTGTGAGTCCCAGATTGCCTCACCAGTGTTTTCGGACGAGCTCAGTTGGCCAGGCTGAATCACGAGGAGGCTCGAGAAATCGCATACCTCTCTTGCATCTTCGCTGACCTTGGCAATATTTTGCAAACCATATTGCTCAAATGCGACCATCTCTGACGCTTGAGTTTGAATAGCGTCTAGAAATCTTGACACGGGCTGCTGGCGGTCAAGCCGAACTCTGACTGGCACTGTGGCAACCAGAAGACCGGCCATGCTCTCGATGCCGGCGACCGGGGCGTGACGGCCCGAGATTGAAGTTCCGAAGCACACGTCGTCTGTGTCACAGTACTGGGCAAGCACAATGGTCCATGCAGCTCGCAGAATAGACGCCTTTGTGACGGAAGAATTACTCGGCATCGGCGCGTTAATGGTCATTTTCATGGATCGAGTCGCGTGCTTAGAGCCGTGATTGCGTGAACTAGAGGTTGAAATTGTGGCCGGGAAAACAGCGCGCTTTGCGTCATGAAGTTGGTCCTTCCAATATCGGCTCGCGGCGCCGGAGTCGAGATGCGTGATGTACTTGATGAAACCGGCGTAAGGATATAACGTGGGGATACTGAAACCATGGTAGAGCTGTGATACTAATTTGGCAATAAGTTGAATGGAAAGGCCGTCAACAACCGCGTGGTGTACAACCCAAACAAAGTATCGGCCGTGCTTCTCTTGAGTATCGTCGTTAACAACAGCGTAGCGACAAAGGCGCGAACCATATGTCATCCCGACGTCCTGGGATGCTCGAAGTGCTGCACAAAGGTTCATGCCGTTGCTTACCTCCCATTCGACGTCATTCTTGATTAAAATCTGAAAGGCAGTACCTTGAAGGAAAACAATCCTTGTGCGCAGATTACCGCAAAGATCGACCGTCTGCTCCCACGCCTTTTTAAAACGATCTATTTCAACGCTTTCAGCGAGACGGTATACAAACTTGGCCATATAAGAGCCAGGCTGCTTGACCGAAAGAGCCATAAACCCTTCTTGAAGCTTCGTGCAAGGAAACGCGTCTTCAATCACTTGTGTGTCTCGTAAGTTGCACTGATCCCTGAGGTCAATCTCATAGCTCATATTCGCATCGGGCTTATCTAGCCTGAATGGAAGACCTTGAGCTTGGGCTTGGACAAGAACACGCAAAGGTTCATTGAGAAGACTAAAATGTGGGGCTCGCTCAAGATATTGCTGCATATCGGCGCTGTTAGCTTTGGACGCCCGAGCAGCGACGGCTGACAAGCGTGGATCATCAAAAATGTCCTTGACTGTAAGAACGAGACCGGCCTCGCGCGACATAGGGACAACTTGGATAGCAGTGATCGAATCACCGCCCAAGCGGAGGAAGCTGTCGTCCTGACCAATGGAGTTGAGGGGAAGCTTAAGGACGACCGACCAGATCCGCTGCAGGGTCTTCTCTGTGTTGGTCTGTGGATCACGCTTCTTTCTGTCTACCAGGCTATATCTTGCCAGTTCGTCTCTGGCAAGCGCAGCCGTCATGGTGCGGAGCTTGATTCTGTCAAGCTTGGTGGAGGTAATAAAAGGCATGTGGCGGCAGGGAATGTAGATTGTTGGAATCATGTATCGAGGGAGGCATACACTCAGCTGGCCAACCAAAGCGGACACGATGGTTTCCAAGTCGGAGGTGAGTGGAAGGAAAATGCTTTGAGATGTGTTACCTGGATCCATAATTACAACGGTATCGGGGTTGGCATTGTCGGCTCGAGTGTCTCCACCAAGGCAGAAGTACGCAACAAGGCTTGCTCCAGCGTCAGATCGGAACACGTCCACGGCTACCTGTTTAACACCTTCCATCGCAACTCGTACGTGGTGCTCAACCTCGCTGAGTTCAACCCGGAGCCCACGTATCTTGACCTGCGTGTCTTTGCGGCTGGAGAATTCAATTGTGCCGTCGGGGTTATAGAAGCATAGGTCGCCGGATTTGTAGAACCGATTCCAACGAGGCAGATGGCGCCGCGGCGCCCAGTCGGGGAGCGAGTGTGTCATGGTCTTGTCGGTCCGCTTACGGTCCGATAGGTACTCTCGCAGCAGGGTCGGGCCTTGGATGACGACCTCACCCAGGCATCCCGTGGGGGCTAGACGGTTATGATCCTGCGGATCGACGATCCAGCAATTGCCACCTACCGGCCGCCCTATTGTCAGAGGCGATTCATCTATCGACTTCCACTCGTGCAGGGTACTGAAGACGCAAGTCTCTGCGGGGCCCCAGCCGTTGACGAGACGCACTTTGCCAAACCAGGTTTGGAGGATGTCTTGTCCCACAGCCTCGCCTGCCAAGAGCAAGAGCCTTAGGCTGGGAACGTCCTCTGGTTTCAGGGTGCGGACGAAGGCTGGAGTCAGGAATGCCCAGTCTACCCGCATTGTACTGATGAATTCTTTCAGACCGTTTATCCGGGAATGCTCTGATGGGACACAAATGCAGGCACCGGATATGAGAGGAGCGATGATTTCGCCAATAGAGAGGTCAAAAACATAGGCAGCAAACTGCAGCATTCGGACGTCAGGCGTCAGGCCCAGCCTTTTGGATATTGCTTTCTGGCTAGTGCAAACGGCACCATGCTCCATGACAAGGCCCTTGGGGACGCCAGTACTTCCTGACGTGAAAAGAACGTAGGCCGCGTTGCGTGAGGAGACTTCACATGCCGGCGGGGCGTCGCTAGTCTCGGCTATAAACGACAGAGTCTCGTCAAGATCAGATGTCACCACTACTACACGAGAAACTAGCCCAGTGCAGATTTTGTGGTTGTCTGGAGACACAAGGGCAAGGCGGGCACCGGTCTGGCGAACAACCTGCTGCTGGCGTTGGACGGGATGTGAGGGATCAAGGGGCACCCACGCGGCGCCAGCTTTGTTAATGGCCAAAATTGCCACAAAGAACCATATCGACTTTTCAAAGCAGACATGTACAAGGTCTTCAGGCCGAACGCCGAGGTCTTGGACAAGATGGTGAGACAATCTGTTTGCTGCGCGATCGAGCTGGCTGTAGGTCATATCGCCATCCCACGATTGGATAGCGGGGGCATTCGGTCGCAACCTCGCTTGTTCTGCGACGAGCTGGTGGACACATCCGTCAACTATCTCTGGTTCTTCAGTGTTCCAGGATAGGGCCATGTCCAGATCCCAAGGGCCGGTGCTAGAGATGGAGGCGAGCGGCTTCTCATCTTGCAAGACAAGTTGCTGTACGACGCGATCAAAGTGATTTACCAATGCGATGATCTGGAACTCATTCAGCACACTTGCATTGTAAATGACGTCGAGCGCGACGTTATCATCAAGCATGTGGCCTTGAAAGACGAGCGGATAAGTAAAGTAGCCTTCCAACGCCTCTTCCCGATCGAACTGCCCCAATTCTGGGGAGTCCAAAATTGCTGCACCAGTAGTATCCGAAGAGCCTAGCTGCGCAGGCTGAATTACAAGGAGGCTTGAGAAATCACATGCCTCTCTAGCATAATCACTCACTTTGGCGATATTTTGCAAGCCAAACTGCTCGAATGCGACCATCTCTGACGCTTGTGTTTGAATAGCTTCTAGGAATCTTGATACCGACTGCTGGCGGTCAAGCCGGACTCTGACTGGTACTGTGGCGACCAGAGGACCGGCCATGCTCTCGACGCCGGTGACTGGGGCGTGGCGTCCAGAGACAGCTGTCCCAAAGCACACATCGTCGGTATCGCAGTATTGGGCGAGAACGATGGCCCAAGCGGCTCGCAGGATAGACGCCCTTGTGATAGAGGAGTTCTTTGGCAGGGGAGCGGCGATAGCTTTTGTCATAGATCGAGTCTGAACCTCGGAGCCGCGGCTAGGCGAAGCAGGGAAGATGGCATATTTTGCCTCATGAAGTTGATCTTTCCAGTATTGGCTGGCAGCGTCGGAATTGAGATGCATGGTATACTTGATGAAACTGGCATATGAATACATGGACGGGATGCTAAGTCCACGGTAGGCCTGTGACAGTATATCCATAACAACATTCATGCTCCAGCCATCATATATAGCGTGGTGAGCGGTCAAGATAAAATAACTGTCGCTCGCATGGCTGTTATTGTTACGGTCGCCATAGATGAGAGTATACCGGCAAAGGCGTGAGCCATATGTCATGTCCGCGTCTTGTGATGCGCGAAGTGCCGCACGGAGATCCATACCGTCGGCCACGTCCCATGCGAGATCGTTTTTGATTAATGCCTGAAAGGCAGTGCCGCGGAAGAAAATGATCCTTGTACGTAGACTCCCGCAGAGCTCGATCGTCCGTTTCCAAGCCATCTTGAAGCGATCGACATCAACGCTTGCGGGGAGACGGTACACAAACTTTGCGATGTGGGAGCCTTTCTGCTTGACCGAAAGAGCCATTAGGCCTTCCTGGAGCTTGGTGCAAGGAAATGCATCCTCAATCGCTTGCCCATCTTTCAGTCCACAGTCCCGTTGCGCTTGCGATAGAATCATTTTCACATCTTGAGTTGGAAGTAAACCGAATTGCTCTGTCACAAATCCATCTTCGTCCGTAAACGTTTCAGCTGCAGCAGCCATGCGGTCAAGTCGAGAGTCCTTGAATACGGAGGCTACTGTCAGACGGATCCCGCGCTGGCGTGCCGCAGTGACGAGCTGTATCGCGCTAATCGAATCCCCTCCAATCCGCATAAAGCTGTCGGTCTTCCCGATCTCTTGAGGTGCAGTCCTCAATACCTGCACCCATAAATCTCTAAAAGTCAGCTCCATCTCAGTTGATGGGGCTACCCTGCTCTGACGTGCCAAAGAGTATATGGCGAGTTGTTCTGGGGAAAGTCCCTTGGCAATAGACTGCAGAGCCGTGCGGTCAATCTTCATAGAAGTACTAAAGGGCATTTGTCGTAAAGGAAGGTACATAACAGGCACCATATAGAGCGGCAGGATGTCTTTCAGCTGGTCAGCCAAACCTATGAAAGCAATCTGGGTGCTTTCTTCCATTGCCATCAAGGGACATTCGGTGGTGGCCGCTTGTTCCCCGTCGTCCTTGCTAATAAAGCTAATGAACGCGACCATCGTTGCGCTGGATTCTCGGTGCGTCACATCCACCACCACGTGCTCAACGTCGGGCAGGTTCATCTTGATGTTATATTCTATCTCGCCAAGCTCGATCCGCTGACCGCGCAGCTTGACTTGCGTGTCCTTTCTTCCAAAGTACTCAATGGTGCCACCGGGATTATATTTGACTAGGTCTCCGGTCTTGTAGAAGCGTAGCCCAATACCTGCCATGTAGGGAGGTAACCATCTGGGGGCATAGATGAAGGAGTCATTTGTTTTCCTTTCGTCGTTAAGGTACCCACGGGCCAGGGTTGGACCCTGGACCAGAAGCTCACCGACACAGCCAACAGGAGCCAGCGTGTGGTGGTCGTTCTTGTCTACAATCCAGCATAGACTGTTGAAGCCGCGGCCGATTGTGGTTGGAGACTTGTCAGACGGCTGGTATACATGCGTCGTGCAACACATACAGGTCTCAGTTGGCCCATATGCGTTTATAAGTCTACTAGATTTCTGCCAAATCTTCAATGTCTCTCTAGTAGGAGCTTCACCACCGAGTATAAGGGTTTCCAGACTTGGTACCTTTTCCGGACTGAGGAGGGTAGCGAATGACGGTGTTAATACGGCTATATTAATTGATGTCCGCCGGATATAACCCGCGATGTCTTCCAATCGTTCAGCGTCGGATGGGACGTAAAGGATGCCCCCAAAAACTAGTGTTAAAAAGATTTCAAAGATACTCATATCAAACATGTAACTTGAAAACTGCAAGATCTTAGGTGTTTGACCTAATGTATTAGCCTTGCCGAAGGCTATAATGCTTGAGGATAGACTAGAGTGTTCAACAATAATTCCTTTTGGCTTTCCAGTAGAGCCAGATGTAAACATGACGTATGCAGCATTACTAGGAGAAGGCTTCGAGGACGATTGATCGAGTGATATCTCAGCCGGAAGCTGTTCCACAAGAGCCTGCGAAAGCACGACGACGTGCGACACCATATGCGAACAGGATGCAGCAGTTGTAGGTGATACTACCATGAACTGCGCGTTGACTTCCGAAATAATGGTCTGACGACGACTGACTGGATGCGACGGGTCGAGAGGTATGAAGACACCACCGGCTTTGAGGATACCGAGCATAGCGATGATTGTCCACATGGATCTCTCGAAACAGATGGGCACCATCGTCTCGGGTCGAACGCCAAGCCGGGACAGATGATTAGCAAGCCGCGTAGAGAGCTTGTCAAGTTCTGTATACGTGAAGGTGCCGTCCCAAGAACAAATGGCCAGGGCTTGGTCAACAGTTTTAGCCCGTTCTGAGATCAACTCGTGCACGCAGGCATGTGTTGCGCTGGGTAGAGTCAGGGAATTCCACGAAGCTGCTTGCTGTAAATCCCATGGGCCGGCAACTGAGACGGTACCGAGCAAAGTCTCATCTTGTAGAAGAAGCTGCTGGACCACGTGGTCAAAGTGATTCAGCAAGGCCACGACCTGGAATTCGGCCAGCTGGTTTACGTCGTAGATGACGTCGAGCACGACGGTCTCGTCGTGCATGTGGCCCTGCACGATGAGTGGATAATTGAAAAAGCCTTCTATGGTCTGGTCTAGTATTTGTTGCTCAATGGCAGTCGGTCGGAGAATTGAGCTAGAGGTGCTGTCTGCTGCCATCAAGTGTTTTGCCGGTTGAATCGCCAAGAGACTGGAGAAATCGCAGACCTCTCTGGCATCTTCACTCACCTTGGCAATGTTCTGGAGCCCAAACTGCTCAAATGCGACCATCTCCAACGCTTGTGTTTGAATGCCTTCCAGAAACCTTGACACAGACTGTTGGCGGTCCAGTCGAACTCGGACTGGCACCGTGGCGACCAGAGGGCCGGCCATGCTCTCGATGCCGGCTACTGGTGCGTAGCGACCCGAGACTGACGTCCCGAAGCACACGTCGTCAGTGTCACAGTACTGGGCCAGGACGATAGCCCACGCAGCTCGCAGGATAGACGCCCTTGTGACAGAAGAATTGCGCGGCAAGGGGGCGACAATTGTCTTTTTCAAAGATCGAGTTCCGTGCTCAGAGCCGTGGTTGGGTGAACTAAGGCTTGCAGAGGATGCCGGGAAAATGGCGCGCTTTGCCTCGTGAAGCTGCTCTTTCCAATACTCGGTGGCAGCGTTAGAGTCGACCTGCATGATATACTTAATGAAAGTGGCGTAAGGTTGCACGGTCGGAATGCTGAGTCCAAGGTAGAACTGCGACAATAACTCGGTGATGAGACGTATAGTAAGGCCATCTACAACTGCGTGATGAGTGACCCAGACAAAATACCACCCTTTATCAGCTTCGCTGTCGTCATGAATAACAGCATAGCGGCATAGGCGCGAGCCGTAGGTCATACCGACATCTTGCATAGCTTGAACCGCTGCGAGAGAGCTCCTGCCGCTGACCGACTCCCATGCGACGTCGTCTTTAACGAGTACCTGCAGCGTAGAGCCGTAAATAAGTGCGATTCTCGTACGCATATTACCGCAAGCCTTGACCGTCTGCTCCCAGGCATTTCTAAAACGATCAACATCGACGTTCTCAGCAAGCCGGTACACAAATTTAGCCATATAAGAGCCCGGCTGCTTCGCGGAAAGAGCCATAAGTCCTTCTTGGAGCTTGGTACAAGGGAATGCATCGTCGATTACCTGTGAGACTCCCAGGTTGCATTGTTCTCGGATGCTAATGTCATAGCTAACATTCTTATCAAGCTTGTCTGGCCCGGTAAGAGGACCTTGAGATTCGGCTTCAATGAGACTACGTAGAGGTTCATCAAGAAGACTAAAATGGGGAACTTGCACGAGGCCCCGCTGGATGTCAGCGCCGTTTATCTCCGATATCTGACCAGCAACAGCTGATAAGCGCGGATCATCAAAAATGTCCTTGACTGTAAGCACGAGACCGGTCTCCCGCGACATAGAGACGACCTGGATGGCAGTAATTGAATCGCCGCCTAAGCGTAGGAAGCTGTCATCCCGGCCGATAGATTTGAGGGGAAGTTTGAGAATGGTCGACCAGATCTGCTGCAGGGTCCTCTCGGTGTCTGTCTGTGGATCACGCTTCTTCCTCTCCACCAGACTGTATCTTGCTAGGTCGTCTCTGCCAAGTGCTGCGGTCATGGTGCGGAGCTTGTTTCTGTCCAGCTTGGTAGAGGTGATGAAAGGCATATGGCGGCAGGGAATGTAGAGGCTTGGGATCATGTAACGAGGGAGGCGTACACTTAGCTGGCCAACCAAAGCGGACAGCATGGTTTCCAAGTCGGCGGTAAGTGGGAGGAACACATCGTTGGGGGGTGTGCCAACACTGGCAGCTGCAACATTGTTATTGTTGGGGTTCATGGTGGCGTTGGTGGCAGTCGTGTCGCCGCCAAAGCAGAAGTATGCAACAAGGTTGGCTCCGCTATCAGATCGGAACAGGTCTACGGCTACCTGTTGGACAGCTTCCATTGCAACCCGTACGTGATGCTCAACCTCGCCTAGCTCAACCCGGAGGCCACGAATCTTGACCTGTGTGTCCTTACGACTAGAGAATTTGATGGTGCCGTCAGGGTTGTAGAAGCATAGGTCGCCGGACTTGTAGAACCGATTCCAACGAGGCAAGTGGCGTCGTGGTGCCCAGTCAGGGAGAGAGTCTGTCATCGCCTCGGCGGTCCGCTTCCGGTCCGATAGATACTCTCGCAGCAAGGTCGGGCCTTGGATCACTACCTCCCCCAGGCAACCCGTGGGAGCCAGACGGTTATGGTCTTGGGGATCAACGATCCAGCAATTGCCGCCTACTGGTCGCCCTATTGTCAGAGGCGATTCATCTATCGACTTCCACTCGTGTAGAGTACTGAAGACGCAAGTCTCTGCAGGACCCCAGCCGTTGACAATGCGCACCTTACCAAACCAGGCTTGGAGGATATCTTGACCAACAGCCTCGCCGGCCAGCATCAGTAGTTTCAGAGTAGGAACTTCAGCTGGTTTGAGTGTGCGAACGAAGGCGGGGGTCAAAAGGGCCGAGTTGACGCCTTTGTCACGAATAAATTGCTGCAAACTGTTCATTCGGATGTGGTCGGACGGGACACAGAGACAGCCACCGGAGATCAGTGTACTGATGGTTTCGCCAATGCAGGCATCAAACACGTATGAGGCAAACTGTAGCATTCGAACGTCGGCCGTTATTCCTAACCTCTTACAGATCGCCTTCTGGCTCGTGCAGACGGAAGCGTGCTCCATGATAAGACCCTTAGGGACGCCAGTACTTCCAGACGTAAACAGTACATATGCCGCGTTGCTAGAGGAAACCTCACGTGCCGGCGGGGCGTCAGAGGTCTTAGCTACGGCCGACAGCTCCTTGTCGAGATCACACGTCACCGCTACCACACGCGCAACTAGCCCCGCACACATCTCGTAGTTGCCGGGAGAGACGAGGGCGAGCCTGGCACCGGTCTGATGAACGACCTGCTGTTGGCGTTGGAGGGGATGGGAGGGATCGAGAGGCACCCATGCGGCGCCAGCTTTGTTTATGGCCAAAATAGAGACAAAGAACCATATAGACTTCTCAAAGCAGACATGCACGAGATCATCTGGCATAATATCAAGTTCTTGGACAAGGTGGTGAGCCAACCGGTTTGCTGCGCCATCGAGCTGGCTATAGGTCATATCCCCATCCCAAGATTGAATGGCGGGGGCATTGGGCTGCAGCTGGGCTTGGTCTGTGACGAGCTGGTGGACACATCTGTCCACTACCTCCGGCTCTTCGGCGTTCCAGGACAGGGCTTTCTCTATATCCCATGGCCCGGTGCTAGAGATAGAGGCGAGGAGTGTCTCATCTTGCGGAAGAAGCTGCTGGACAACGTGATCAAAGTGATTTAACAACGCCACGACCTGAAACTCGGCCACCACGTTTGCGTCATAAACAACATCCAGCACTACCGTATGATCATGCATGTGGCCTTGAAAGACAAGTGGGTAGTTGAAGTAACCCTCTATAGTCTGATCTAATATTTCTTGGGTAATAGTGGCCGGCTGGAGGATTGAGCGGCTGGTGCTGTCTGATGCCATCAAGTGCTTTGCTGGTTGGATAACCAGAAGGCTTGAGAAATCGCATGCTTCTCTAGCATCATCAGTCACCTTAGCAATGTTCTGCAACCCAAACTGCTCAAATGCAACCATTTCTGACGCTTGTGTTTGGATTGCCTCTAGAAATCCTGACACTGACTGCTGGCGGTCAATCCGGACTCTGACTGGCACTGTGGCAACCAGAAGACCGGCCATGCTTTCTACACCGGCGATTGGGGCGTGGCGGCCCGAGACTGATGTCCCGAAGCACACGTCGTCAGTGTCGCAGTACTGGGCAAGTACGATGGCCCACGCAGCACGCAGGATAGACGCCCTGGTGACGGAAGAGCTCTTCGGCAAGGAAGCAGTGATTGTCTTATTTAAGGATCGAGTCGCAACCTTAGAAAAATGATTAGGTAAAGCAGGGAAGCTAGCGCGCTTCGCCTCATGTAGTTGTTCTTTCCAATACTGGCTGGCGGCATCAGAGTCCAGATGCTTGGTGTACTCGATGAAACTAGCGTACGGACGCAAGGCCGGGATACTCAGTCCATGGTAAGCTTGGGACATCAATTCGGTAACAAGACGTATACTAAGGCCATCAATAACCGCGTGATGAATAACCCATACAAAATGCTTTTCATATTCGTCTTGACTATCCGTGTTAACAATTGCGTAGCGGCATAGTCGCGAGCCGTACGTCATGTTAACGTCCTGTGACGTTTGGAGCGCTGTACGAAGGTCCATACCGTCAGTAATTTCCCATACGACGTCGTCCTTTACAAGCACCTGCAGTGCAGAGCCGCGGAGAAAAACGATCCTTGTGCGAAGACTACCGCAAAGCTCGACCGTCCGCTCCCAGGCATTTTTAAAGCGATCGATATCGATGTTCTTAGCGAGACGATATACAAACTTGGCCATGTAAGAGCCGGGCTGCTTAGCGGAAAGAGCCATAAACCCTTCTTGAAGCTTGGTACAAGGAAATGCATCTTCGATTACCTGTGCGTCTCCTAAGTTGCACAGCTCTCTGACCCTAACGTCGTAGTATATATTCCCAGTAATGTCGTTTGACCTGTTGGGGGAGTGTTGAGCTTCGCCTCGGATGAGGCTACATAGAGGTTCATCGAGAAGAGTAAATGGGGGAACTTGCTCAAGATAAGACTGCATGTTGGCGTTGTTAATCTCGGACATGCGAGCAGCGACAGCTGTTAATCGTGGATCATCAAAAATGTCCTTGACCGTAAGCACGAGACCGGCCTCCCGCGACATAGAGACGACCTGGATGGCAGTAATTGAATCGCCGCCTAAACGTAGAAAGCTGTCATCCCGGCCGATAGATTTGAGGGGAAGTTTGAGAATGGTCGACCAGATCTGCTGCAGGGTCCTCTCGGTGTCTGTCTGTGGATCACGCTTCTTCCTCTCCACCAGACTGTATCTTGCTAGGTCGTCTCTGCCAAGTGCTGCGGTCATGGTGCGGAGCTTGTTTCTGTCCAGCTTCGTAGAGGTGATGAAAGGCATATGGCGGCAGGGAATGTAGAGGGTTGGGATCATATAGCGAGGGAGGCGCACACTCAGCTGGCCAACCAAAACGGACATCATGGTTTCCAAGTCGGCGGTAAGTGGAAGGAAAAGATCGTGGGGGGAGTTACCAAGATTGTCGGTGTTGGGGTTGATGGTGGCGTTGGCGGCAGGCGCGTCGCCGCCAAAGCAGAAGTATGCAACAAGGCTGGCTCCACTATCAGATCGGAATACGTCTACGGCTACCTGTTGGACACCCTCCATCGCAACCCGTACGTGGTGCTCAACCTCGCCTAGCTCAACCCGGAGGCCACGAATCTTGACTTGCGTGTCCTTACGGCTGGAAAACTCGATTGTACCATCAGGATTGTAAAAGCACAAGTCTCCTGACTTGTAGAACCGATCCCAATGTGGTATGTGACGCCGTGGTGCCCATTCGGGGAGCGAGTGTGTCATGCTCTCAGCGGTCCGCTTACGGTCTGACAGATACTCTCGCAGCAGGGTCGGGCCTTGGATGACAACCTCGCCCAGGCAACCGGTGGGAGCTAGGCGGTTATGGTCTTGGGGATCGACAATCCAGCAATTACCGCCCACCGGCCGACCTATTGTCAGAGGCGATTCATCTATCGACTTCCACTCGTGGAGAGTACTGAAGACGCAAGTCTCTGCAGGACCCCAGCCGTTGACAAGGCGCACCTTACCAAACCAAGTTTGGAGAATATCTCGACCAACAGCCTCGCCAGCCAGCATCAGTAGCTTTAGAGTAGGAACGTCGGCCGGTTTAAGTGTGCGAACGAAGGCGGGGGTCAAAAGGGCCGAGTTAACGCTTCTGTCCCGAATAAACTGCTGTAAACTGTTCATTCGGATGTGGTCGGACGGGACACAGAGACAGCCACCGGAGATCAGTGTACTGATGGTTTCGCCAATGCAGGCATCAAAAACGTAAGAAGAGAACTGGAGCATTCGGACGTCAGCCGTTAGGCCGATCCTCTTAGAGATTGCCTTCTGGCTGGTGCAAACGGAAGCGTGCTCTATGATAAGACCCTTAGGGACGCCAGTACTTCCAGACGTAAACAACACATAGGCCGCGTTTCTAGAAGAAACCTCACATGCTGGCGGGGCGTCGCTGGTCTCGACTCCAGGCGATAACGTCTCGTCAAGGTCGCGCGTCACAATTAATACACGCGCAACTAGACCCGTACACATGTCGCGGTTACCAGGAGAGATGAGGGCGAGCCGGGCACCGGTCTGATGAACAACCTGCTGCTGGCGTTGGAGGGGATGCGAGGGATCAAGTGGCACCCATGCGGCGCCAGCTTTGTTTATAGCCAAAATAGAGACAAAGAACCATATAGACTTCTCAAAGCAGACATGCACCAGGTCTTCCGGCCGAATTCCAAAGTCTTGGACAAGGTAATGAGCTAATCTATTTGATGCGCGATCGAGCTGGCTGTAGGTCATATCGCCATCCCACGATTGGATGGCGGGGGCGTTCGGCCGGAGCTGCGCTTGGTCTGCGATGAGCTGGTGGACACACCGGTCAACTATCTCTGGATCTTCGGCGTTCCAGGAGAGGGCTTGCTTGAGATCCCAAGGGCCGGTGCTAGAGATGGACGCGAGGGGTGTCTTATCTTGCAAGATAAGCTGCTGGACAACGTGGTCAAAGTGATTTAACAGCGCCAGGACTTGAAGCTCGTCCAGCACGTTTGCATCGAATACGGCGTCAAGCATGACGGTATTCTCGTGCATGTGGCCTTGGACGACGAGTGGATAGGTAAAATAGCCGTCTAGACCCTCTTTCTGGTCAGACTGTCTTAATTCTGTACAGCCTAGGATTGCTTCACTGGCATTATCGGAAGCGCCTAGTTGGGCTGGCTGAATAACCAGGAGGCTGGAAAATTCGCACGCCTCTCTGGCATCTTCGCTCACCTTGGCGATGTTCTGAAGACCAAACTGCTCAAACGCGACCATCTCCGACGCTTGTGTTTGGATGGCTTCCAGAAATCTTGACACCGACTCCTGGCGGTTTAGTTGAACTCTGATCGGCACCGTTGCAACCAGAGGACCGGCCATGCTCTCGACCCCGTTGACTGGTGCATGGCGTCCCGAAATGGATGTTCCGAAACACACGTCGTCCGTATCGCAGTACTGGGCAAGGACAATGGCCCACGTGGCACGTAGGATAGACGCCCTTGTGATGGAGGAGCTCTTTGGCAATGTAGCGGTGATGGTCTTTTTCAATGATCGGGTCACGACCTGGGAGTCGCGGTTAGGAGAAGCGGGGAAGCTGGCGCGCTTCGCTTCGTGAAGTTGTTCCTTCCAATATTGGCTCGCGGCGTCAGAATCGAGACTCATGGTATACTTGATGAAACTGGCGTAGGGATGTAAGGCAGGGATGCTGAGTCCACGATAGGCCTGTGACAGTATATCCATAACAACATTCATGCTCCAGCCATCGTAGATAGCGTGATGGACAGTTAAGACAAAATACCGTTCGCTGTCGTGATTAATATCACCAGTTTTGCCATGGACAATAGCATACCGGCAGAGTCGTGAGCCGTAGGTCATGTCGTCTTGTGATGTGCGAAGTGCTGCATCAAGGTCCATGCCATCAGTCAAGTCCCACAAGATATCGTCTTTGATTAGTACCTGAAAGGTAGTACCATGTAGGAAAACGATCCTTGTACGCAGACTACCACAAATCACAACTGTCTGTTCCCAAGCCTCTTTGAAACGAGCTATATTAACGCTTGCGGCGAGACAGTACACATACTTCGCAATGTGGGAGCCTCGCTGCTTGACCGAAAGAGCCATGAACCCTTCTTGAAGTTTCGTGCAAGGGAATGCGTCCTCAATTACCTGGTCGTCTGTCAGACCACAGTCCCGTTGCGCTTGTGATAAGACTGTTGTGACATCCGGCGGTGGGAGTAAGTCGAACGGCTCCAATACGAAATCATCTTTGCTCGGCAATCCTCTAGCTTCAGCAGACATACGGTCGAGTCGAGAGTCCTTGAAGATAGCGGCTACCGTTAGATGAATCCCATACTGACGTGCCGCCGTGACGAGCTGAATCGCGCTGATCGAGTCGCCTCCAATTCGCAAAAAGCTGTCCATCTTCCCAATGTGTTCAGGCATGATTTTCAACACCTGTGCCCACAGATCTCTCAACGTCAGCTCCATTTCAGTAGATGGTGCCACCCTGCTCTGACTAGTCAAGCAATATGTTACGAACTGGTCGGGGGAAAGATTATTAACAATAGACCGCAGAGCTGCCCTGTCAATCTTCATCGATGTACTGAACGGTATTTGTCGAAGAGGCAGGTATGTAGCGGGCACCATATAGAGCGGCATGACCTCTTTTAGTTGCTCAGCCAGACCTGTGAAAGTGGCCTGGGTGGTTTCATCCATTGCAATGAGTCTGTCGAGGGGACACTCAATGGCGGCAGGTTCTTCCCCACCTTGCCTGTCACCAAAACTGATAAATGCGACCAATAAGGGGCCGGATTCGCGCTGCAATACATCCACTACTACATGCTTAACATCAGGTAGGATTATCTTGATGTTATATTCGATCTCGCCAAGTTCGATGCGCTGGCCGCGTAACTTGATTTGCGTATCTTTTCTCCCGAGGTATTCTATAGTGCCGTCAAGGTTATATCGGACCAGATCTCCGGTTTTATAAAGGCGTAGCCCAACACCAGTCATAGTGGGAGGCAGCCATTTAGGAGCCTTAATGAAGGATTCAGCTGTTTTGCCTTCGTCATTGAGGTATCCGCGTGCAAGAGTAGGACCCTGGACCAGAAGCTCACCGACACAGCCGATAGGAGCTAGCCTGTGGTGGTCATTCCGGTCTACAATCCAGCACAGACTGTTGAAGCCCTGACCGATTGTGGTCGGAGGCTCGTCAGACGACTTGTAAGCATGCGTGGTGCAGTAAATGCAGGTCTCAGTCGGGCCATATCCGTTGAAAAGCGTTACTCCTCGTCCAAGCCACAACTTCAATATCTCTTTGGTCGGTGCCTCGCCACCAAGAACCAGCTTTTTGAGGCTCGTCACTTCATCTGGGTTCAAGATAGAGGAGAAGGACGGAGTCAACATGGCTGTGTTGACTGGCGATCGTCGAATATAAGCAGATATATCCTCTAATCGATCAATGTCGGATGGGACACAGACGGCGCCACCAAACACGAGAGTGGCGAAGATTTCTGACAAACTAATGTCAAATGCGTAGCTAGAGAACTGCATTACTCTTGATGTGTCGTCTATGGAGAAAGCTTGGCCGTGGTCAACAATACTCGAAGAGAAAGCGGAGTGTTCAATGACGATTCCTTTAGGCTTTCCCGTAGACCCAGACGTAAACATGACATATGCGGCATTACTTGGTGACAGGTTGGAGGACAAGGGTTCGACTGTCTCGGTCGAGAGCTGGTCCATAAGCGCCTGCGAAAGCACAACGGTATGCGACGCCATGTGCGAACATGACCCAGCAGTTGTAGGTGATACTATCAAGAGTTGCGCGTTGACTTCCGAAACGATAGTCTGACGACGACTGACTGGATGCGACGGGTCGAGAGGTATGAAGACACCGCCTGCTTTCAGGACACTAAGCATAGCGATGATTGTCCACATGGATTTCTCGAAACAGATGGGCACCATTGTTTCAGGTCGAATTCCAAGCTGGAACAGATGGTTAGCCAGGCGTGTAGATAGCTGGTCAAGTTCCAAGTATGTGACAGTGCCGTCCCAAGATATAATGGCCGGGGCTTGGTCGGCAGTCTTAGCCCGTTCCGAGATCAGATCGTGGATGTAGCTATTTGTTACGCGAGGCAGAGTCAGGGAGTTCCAGGACATTGCCTGTTTCAAGTCCCATGGCCCAGTAATTGAAATAGCACTAAGTGGAGTCTCATCTTGTGGAAGAAGCTGCTGCACAACGTGGCCGAAGTGGTTTAGCAAGGCCCTAATCTGGAATTCGGCCAGCAGGTTTGCGTCGTAGATGACTTCAAGCTCCACTCTATCGTTATTTATGTGCCCCTGGACGACGAGTGGATAGTTGAAGTACCCTTGTGTGGTTTGGTCCAGTATCTGTTGGTCAATGGCAGGCGGCAGGAGGATGGAGCTGCCATCTACTGCCAGCGATTGTTTCGCCGGCTGAATCACTAAAAGGCTCGAAAAATTACATGCCTCTCTGGCGTCTTCGCTCACCTTGGCGATGTCCTGAACACCAAATTGCTCAAATGCGACCATCTCTGACGCTTGTGTATGAATGGCTTCCAAGAATTTTAACACCGACTGCTGGCGTTCCAGCCGAACTCTAACTGGCACCGTGGCAACCAGAAGACTAGCTATGCTTTCCACGCCAGCGACTGGAGCGTGGCGGCCCGAGATAGATGTTCCAAAACACACGTCGTCGGTGTCGCAGTACTTGGCAAGGACAATGGCCCACGCGGCTCGCAGGATAATTGCCCCTGTGATGGAGGAGCTCTTCGGCAAAGGAGCGGCAATAGTCCTTTTCAAGGATCGGGACACGACCTGAGAGCCGCGATTAGGAGATGCAGGAAAGCTGGCACGCTTCGCTCCGTGAAGTTGTTCCTTCCAATATTGGCGCGCGGGGTTGGAATCGAGATTCATGGTGTAGTTGATGAAGCTGGCGTAAGGATGTAAGGTCGGGATATCAAGTCCACGGTAAGCCCGCGACAGTACATCCAAGATGATATTCATGCTCCAGCTGTCGTAGATGGCGTGATGGACGGTCAAGACAAAATACCGTTCACTATCATGGCTGTTGTCGGGACGATCGCTGTGGATGAGAGCATACCGGCAAAGACGAGAACCGTATGTCATGTCGACATCTCGCGATGCGCGAAGTGCTACATCAAGGTCCATGCCGTCGGTCATGTCCCACATGATATCGCCTTTAGTTAATACTTGGATGGTAGTGTCTCGGAGGAAAATGATCCTTGTACGTAGACTACCGCAAACCTCGACTGTGTGCTCCCAAGCCCGTTTGAAGCGATCAACATCGATATTTGTAGCAAGCCGATATATAAACTTTCCAATGTGGGAGCCAGGCTGCTTGACCGAAAGAGCCATAAAGCCTTCTTGAAGCTTGGTGCAGGGGAACGCATCCTCAATAATCTCTGTGCCTGCTTTATCTTGCCGATTCTGAAGCTCGTGGTCCAGGTCTTCGCCCAACACGATCCTGTTTTCCGCCCGTAATAACTCCTCGCTTCTGCTTTCTAGCAACTTACGTAGCGATTCGCTCAGGAGACTGAATGGTGTCGTTATGACTTGGCCAGCACCCCAACGATCATCAAGATCATTTAGTTTGCAAGCTTTAGCAGCGATGTCTGACAGCCGGGGGGTATCGAACATGTCTTTGGCAGTAAGGATAAATCCTACTTCGCGAAGGATAGCAACTACACGGACGGCAGTAACAGAGTCACCTCCTAGGCCACAAAAGCTGCTGTCACGGCCGATTAAACCCGGGTCTAGACCAAGAGCCTGAGACCAAGCATCTCGTAGAGCGACCTCTATAACCTGAGACAGTATCAGGTGATGTCGGAGCACCTTATCGTCGACTCTACCGCTTCCAGCCAAGGGTACTGCATCAGTGATAATCCACTTCTTCGGAATAACGGCAGGGCCAGCTAAAGTGTCCATCTTTCCTAGCAGTCTTCTATAAATGCCTTTAACAGCCGAATCTCTCACCACTCCCATAGAGCCGGATTGTGCGAGCGAGAGAACTACCACCCATTGCGGTTCCTCCCCATGACACGCAAGATCTAAGATGCTTGCCTGCTTGATTATCGTGTCTCCCAGCAAGTACTCCTCCATCTCTACTCGCAATTGATTTGTCTGGAGCTCCATTGCGCTTGAAACTGGTGATGTATGCCTAGAAACGATAAAATAGATGTATAATTTGCGTGAATCGAGGTAGTCGGCAGGACTTGCTACACCAATTTGTTCTTTACGCAGTAAATGCAAATTGAGAATGTGGTTCAACGAACTTGGTAGACTCCAGAATAGGCGCGCCACCGCCGCCCCTTGATGAAGACTAAGCATAAAAGACGATTAAGACGTACACTAAGTTTAGTAATACAATCTCTTTGAGTGCAGAGTCAGAAGCTTGCGGCGATGCATTGATGTTTTAGCCCCACTGACCCCTCTATCTAATTAGCGAGCATGCCCTATGCCTAATTACTACCTACCTTATCTAGTCCGATCGTAATGAACGCGGGCGGGGTGCGAAGTGCTGGGATCTCTAAACTATGTCTATAGTTAGTGGAGGGGTCGCTGCAAATCTCATCTTGCAAAGTGGATTCGGTGTTCACGGGTAATCCATGAACGGTACACTGCATGGTACAGTCTTCAGACACTCACAGGGGATATTATTCATCAGACTAGAACCGTGTTTTACAGAACCATTATAATGATATAATACCGTGCTCATGTTTGCTGCAATACAAAAGTCGCATGATCTCTGACTTTATTGCCTGATAAATAGAAACTTATAGCACATAGCAGTTAAATCAGTTCAGTTCAAGCTACGATGTCAAATTCCGACGTCCTTGAGGTTGAATCACCCATATTACGGTTGATCTGACATGATTTCTATTTGACGTATGTTGTTCCCTGCGGCACCCAGCATCTCTTGCTCTGTGGTGAGAATTTGTTGGTCTACATCAATATCGATCCAAATTCTTGTCGTTCTAGCTACTCGGAGTGCTTATCTGCTTTTGGTTTGATGTCATTGAATTGTATGGAGAGAATATGATGCAGAGCTGTGATGGTTGCTCGATGGCGGGGTGTCCACTGACGCCTAGCACCTAGTTGATGTCGCTGCCTCGTCAGCGTCTTAAAAGTTTCCGTTCCTCGTCTTCTAGCTAAGGTAGACGACAACTCCCTTAGTACACTATATTCAATGCCATTATCATTAGGATTGCATATGTCATATTCGCCAGAGGTTTATGAATCAACCTAGCTCTGACTCGGTAAGCTTTGTTGGTACTGTCTTACGTGAGGCAGTGGCACTAGCATTTGAAGTTCGCTACGTCAAAGATTCTTCGTCATCCAAACGAGCTCCTGGCGACTGGATGATGACCTGCAATGCTACACAGTACCGGACATAGACTAAATTCCTAGATTCAAATCAAGATATGTTTCTGATGACTATGACTAGGGGGGCCTCAAGGCGTTTGTATTGCTTTTCAGACTTTTTGTTTGCCTAGGCATGATGAATTCAGTCAGGTACACAAAACAACGAATAGGCTCTGAAATTGTGCTTGCCCTCTTAAAGTTCTCTTATATTCCTCTCGGCAGCCTTTTATCCACTTGTGTAACAGCTAGTTCGATCTTATTTTTGTCAACCGCCTTTGCTGTGATGCGGAGTAAGCTCCCTGCCTGCCGCGGACCCCCGGGCACATGTTTCTGATACGTTAACGTGGTTCTGGACCATCACGAGGTGTTTATTATTAATAAAAGAACTGATTGATACTCGCTTGAGGCAATCTATTGATATTGAAGTTCGACTTTTATGGCTTATAGTGGCCCTCAGTGCTATCGGGACATTCGCCTGTGTCAAGTAGCCAGGAGCCTGCTCATCGGAAGCCTAAGATAGTATTCCCCCGCAACATTGCATATTGGTGCCGCGCCTTGTGATGGCAGTATGGGAACTTCTACCTATTGATGGCTGGGATACACTTGTGGCCAATTCCTCGAGACACGTCCTGTGGGCCGCCATTTGTGGTTATAGACTGGGACATTAAATCACTGGGTAAAATGAGAAGATTGCGCAGACAAAACAAGCAGCTATGTCTTTCAAAGAAGACAAGAAACCATGAAATTATTTGAGATATCACTGCTATGGCTGTTGAGGACAATAAGCCGCCTATATTTGGCGCTTGGGTGGGCTATAGAGACAAAGCGATGCTCCAGCCACTGCTAGTCAATATCGCTACGACTCCGGCCTTTAGGAGACGCACAAGTTCCCAACACGTATATCCTGCAAGATCTGTAGAGCATCGTTGCCGTTGAACTGTAAGATTTTTGAATATAAAGCGGGTAAGGAGGTCATCTCAATCCTAATATACTCGATTGTAGAGACCCACGTCCGTTTTCACTCCGTTCACGGGGAAACATCGTCGTCTCTTCCCGTTGACGCCATAACCGTTTGCATTACGGTACATCTGGATAGTTAAAACGTAAGGAGCTTACAGGTTCAGTGTAGTGGGAGCATCTAAAACTGATAAATATAATACCTCGACTCTACTACAAACGGCAGGCTTACATGAGGCCAAAAATACATCTATCTTTGGCCATGTTGTTGACGGCGCTTTTTGAGTTAGACCAGAAGTATGAAATAGCTGAACTCAATCTTTGGGCTAAACATCTATGCAAAGATTGAGCAAGGAAATCGAACTGCGGCTACTGTATTACGAGTAGTAGCACTTGTAAAGTCATGGCAGGCGATACCGGCTTGGACAGCCTGCAAAAGACAGCCGCCCGGACAGATGTAAGCAGCGTTGCTTGAGGGATTTCTACAGCATCATCCAAGCACACTGGTTAGTGAATCTACTAGAAGATCCAGTACTTCTCGAAATGCCAAGCCGAGACCTACGACAGGCGCTTCTCATAGCGCAAAACTGTCCATCCGCCCAGGAGACAGTTCCGGAGCCTCTTCAATGGGGTTTGCCATGAATGACATGTCGATAAATCGCATTGCTTATTTATAGATCCAATTTGATTCGACTTTCACGCTGGATTCAATCACTGGGTGAATGTATTCAAAGAAGCCAGAGGGACAGAAACATGACTGGGATGTGTCATGGCTGTTGAATCATTGCATCACGTATGCATGCGAAATGGTGGGCTTACATGGTTTAGTCATAGGTTGTTGCTATAAACCTGATACTCTACAGAGAACAGTCATCCCAGTGTCGGCTTTCGAGAGTAGCTAATAAGTATTAAATCATTATGAAGTTTCATCTACATATCTCTTGTTGTTCCGTTCTGAACCCATATTCTTGGATATTAGGATATCTCCGCCGTCGCAATATCAAACATGTCGGTTCTTTTGGCAGCTAAGCGAGCCCCAGGCGCGATACCATATCTTTCATTCTCTTGGAGGATCGCTGCAACTCGTCGCCATGCAAGTAACCTGCGATCGTACCATGCCTCCACACAAGAAAGAGGGATTGGCATTGAAGATGCATTTTATGTTCCTTCACCACACCGAGTCGCCGACCAGCAACGGCCGCGTCAGCTTAACATTCTGGAGCAGTCATATAAGCCGGAATTTTATGAGGCTATCTCCAAGATTATGAAGCTGAGACGGAAGTATATTGAGGATCGCTGCTTGTTCGTTGATGGTACGGAGATGCGGCCGCTATTGAAGTTCCTCGGTGCCAAAGAAGAAGACTTTCCCATGCTCGAGACTGTAAGCAACAGTCTCTCTGGAGACCCCACTCTTCCCTTCCGCTTAACCAAGAACTGCCGTTTTTGTTACGATTTCGACACCCAATCTGTCCGCCGGCTAGAATTCCAGCCATTTGCCCTCTCTGCTGAAGAGGACTTCAAGAGGCACGACTCGGGCCAAATTCGTGTCTTCGACGAGGTTCAGAACGATTTGCAGCTTAATACAGCCTTTCAAGCCCTTCTGGTGTTCAAGGCCATGATCTTTCGAGGCATGACTACTAGACCTCGTCCCAAATTCAACTATGACACCAACAAATGGGTCTGTACGCTTTTCAATGTGCGTACGGTCACGACTCCCGATCAGCTGGGTGAACCAGCCCTGGAAGGGGTACACACTGATGGTGTCGACCATACCATGACGACCTATCTGGGCAGTAAGAACATGACACCAGACAGTGCTGCTACTTTTTTGCATAGCATGGATGAGGTCACCGGTATACCGTGCACCAAGGCCAGTCCCGAGTTCATCAAGCTTCGCTCCCAGCATCGTCATTTCTTAGACACATTGGTAATTGCCGATAACGAACTTAAGCACAGTCTTACTCCAGTTCATGCCATGGACCCTTCTAAGCCTGCATTTCGCGACATGCTTGTTTTCTTCACACGAAAACCCGTTACAGCGGATCATATCTCAGCAACCATTGACTCGCTGAATCCTCATCGAGATTTACCTATGGAGATACCTATCTTTCTTCCACAATAAGGCGCGATCGTGGCAGCATGTGAGGATTGCTAGGAGAAAGCGACTGCAGCGAGTCTAACTTTTGTAAATCTATCCGATTACAGATTTAGGCTGTGTAGGCGAGTGAGATATTTTAACAAGAATTGGACATGTTGCGTAGCACTCCTCTTATTAAGGATAGCTAGGTTTCACTCAAAAGTAGGCCAAAGCCGTTGAATTGATTCCACAATGCTGCACATTGTTTACCGTTTGCACTTCGTTTTAATTCATGAGGGTTTACTTTTACCTATCTCTATGGTTTGATTACACTTGAATTGCATGTTCTCCTCAGGACCTTTCTTCCTTGCTAGGCGGTAAATCTAGGTATGTCTTCTAAGGACATGCAATCTGAGCATCGCGTTTATTGTTTCTCTCAGCCTCTGAATTGCTGGCCAATCCCATACGTCAGAATACCTACCCCGCAATTTGCAGTGGTCTTAATCTAGTAACATTATCATAAAGAAATCTAGCAAAATAATTACTAAACATACTTATCTGGAAATATATTACGTAAGAATCTTATCTTACGTCCACAGTTGATGCCCCAATAAGAGTTGTTAATTCAGATTTGTGCATTCTTGCGTGATGCGTAAGCGCTGCAAAATACTGGTCGACTCGTGGAAAGGTCAACCTACTAATACAAGGCTGTTTCTCAATAGAACAGATATTACAGAGTTGTCTGGGCCGGCAAAATCACAACCCAAAGTAATGTTTGCTCCGCTTCCTGGGCTAATCGACCATTGCATTGGGCTGTCAAGACTTAGCGCAGCCCTGCGGCTCCTCGCCGCGGCAAGGACTTACAACATTGGCGAAGTGGGTTTGGAAATGGATATCAAGCGGAGCGGACAAATGCGACGCATACGCAGTTACCACGCAAGGTTGTTGTTAGTGCTTATCTCGTCACCTTGCCGTCGTCATCTTTTTGTGCTATAAAAGCGCTAGGAGTAGTCAGTATGCCCTTATTAAACTATCTTCTTTTATTCTGCGACTCCACCCAACATCGTCAAAGCCACGGTCGGCATGAACGGAGCACACAGGGTTTCACGAACAAGTCTTATACAATATAGACAAATAATTCCGTTGGGTCTTACTAGGTAACATTCCTCATAAAGAATCCCGCGGGTGGACAGTAGATATTACGTGGCGCTCTGGCTGATCATTGTGCTCCGTTCAGGCGAGGTAGTCGTTCTTGTGAATTGGTATGGAATTACCAGCTCGGTTCATCTTATCCCACAGTCCCGATCACATCAGAAAGTCGGTCCAAACACAGCGATGATATTATGCAATCGAATATGGGTGCTGACCGATCTTACCACTTAGATTGATCAAACATGTATCCTGACTGACATAATAGCTGAAGATGCACAGCCAACCATGAGTCTTGCAGGCCGTCTTTGTAGCATCGAAACACCCCCATCCGATTTCTGCGGATCAAGCGAGATGCATTACGGGAGTATCGCACCTGTCGTCATACTCAACTATTACAGCCTCCATTTACTTGGCTTGTACAGTTTCGCTCATCGGTATCTCACACATGCGAACCAAGCTAATTTGAGCATTGTGAACGCTTCAATTCGAAAGGCTCTTCGTTCTTAGTACCGAGTACTGTCCAGCATTTTCTTCAATCAGATCAAGTAGTGAAGAAAATACACTTCTAGGTTCCTCAGCGGCTGCGTCTTGTTACATGTTATACAATCATCCTCCACCGCCTCCAGCAGCATCAAAACACCCTGCTGTATATCTCACGGTCTGCAATGAGCCAAACTTCATCATTCTCAAGCGATATCTAGTCTATACTAACGTGGCTAGATGCATTAGATTATCGATCCGCTGTAGTGACTCAAACTCGGACTCTTTCCTGTCCCATGCATTCTGGTCGCGAACCATAGAAGCATGTTTGCACAATCATGACTCGCTTTTTCAATTCTGAAACAAGTCTCGATACAGTTCCTAGGTGTGCTGAACGCCTCGATAGTCAGGTTATCATGTCACCGAAAGAGGGTTACGTATTTAATCCAACACTGATATACGATGGCCTAAACTATGGCTCAGCTCCTCTCATTCCAATCATTTTCATGCACGATGGTAGCGGCACAACATTCAGCTATCACCGCTTAGACCCCCCCAATCGACCTCTATACGGGATTTCTAATATTCGGTTCGATGCTGGCGGATGGTGGGAGGGTGGTATTTCTCAGATGGCTAGAAACTACATCAATCTGCTTGAGGAAGCAATCCCCGGAGGCGGAGATATCATACTTGGAGGTATTATTGATATGCTCTTGAACATCCACAGCCCTATTAATCTGTATCTGACCCTGAACCAGGCTGGTCGCTAGGAGGGATTCTATCTTTAGAGATGGCTCATCAGTTAGCCACTGACCCCACGCTGAAGTCAAGCTTTCGTGTGGTAGGCATGATTTTTATTGATAGTGTTTGCCCTTCCCATATTTCAAGTTTGCCATGGTCCGCTTATGACAGAACAACAAAGCGCATGGTCGAATCCCACCAAAAGCTTGGGGCTATGGGGCTAAAGGAAAAGATTGACCTAAACATTCTGCATGCTTTAATCATGGCTCAGCAATGGGAGAAACCGCAATGGAAAAGCACTCGAGCACCGCCAGCAATCCTGCTCCGTGCAAAGGACCCTGTCGAGGATCGGAGTGATCTCGTGGTGGATCATCTGCATGATGATCGATTACTTGGTTGGTCTCAATATAATGAAGAGCAGGGCAACTTCATCCGCGAAGTTGTTGATGTAGGTGGTCACCATTTCTCGATATTCGAAGATAAATACGTAAGTTTCCCAGCTGTTTGGTAGGAACGGCTCATTAGGTTTGTTAACGATATGTTTCTCACAAATAGATCACGGACATATCGACAAAGATCTGTGCAGCGGCAGATTTATTGGACAATATGTCTTGTGGAATCTGTGACCCTTCCACTGAGTCAGAGTGATCCCATTACATACGAATACAGTCAATATGGCTGGCCTTTAAAATCTAGAATATATATATTAGAGGGAATATTGTCTTCAAAGCTTCATGCTCCGTATCTCAAATATATTGCCAATGAATAGTGATTAGCATGTTTCGAAGTTGGTCGACATTGATCTTGTCTATACAGCCCAGGGGGTGACCGGCCGTTAAGGAAGTAGTTCCAACAAATCAGCCGCCCTGTCTTCACTTAGGTAGTAGTGGTATTGAACGATTGTGGTTGCCAGTGGCGACGAGGGGCATTCTGATGAAGATGGCGGTTAAATTGGAAAGGCCATAAAAGGATCCTATCGCAGGGTGGCGGAACTGGTGCTTCTGACTTAGGCGGGACGTCTCTAGCCTTTGCCACACCCGCGCGCGACTGGAGGCTATCTGAAGAGGCTGGGTGAGAGTGTGAACCCCGAGAGACGCCGCCTTACAGTGGGTTTGTTGCAGGTAGCCCACCTTCTTCAGAAAGTCTACAAGCCTGGCATGGATTACCGTGTCGATCGGTCTATTCTTCTACTTCCATTGTGTATGTCGAGTATTGGGCCGTACGCCTCCTCCTCCTCCTCTTCCAATCTTAGCTGTTGTTCGCCTGTTGAAATTGTTGCTCATCGTGGTACGCAGAGCTATCTGTCTTTACTCCTTTGTGAGATGCTGTTCGTCAGTGAATTTATCCAGTTTCGGGTTTGCTATTGTGTTGATTTCTTGAACGGCGCAGGGAAGACCACCGTCTTGACCTGCTAGCTAGTCCTGAAATTCTCATGAACAGCCCTTCCCTAGTGGTGGTCGACTACTCCTGTCAGGCTGTTGATGGGTGGGCTTGCCGGGGTTCGCCTTCTAGCTCTCATCCCAAGCCTCTTCCACCGGCTTTCAAGTCCCTCTGCTCTTGCCAGCTTTATATTCGAGAGATTTCGACCTATTTTTTGTGGATGTCGTGATTCATAAACCCTTCAGGAGTAAACCGGGGCGTCGGCCTTTGTGCTAGGGGTTCAGAGGCTACGTCTTTCTTCATGGTGGATTTCTAGCTGGGGAGGATAGGGATAACTCTTGTGTATCGAAGGAGATGTTGTACCTTTGAGTTTGGCGTAATAAATTCTTGGTCTTGTGGGCATAGATCAGTTTAGCCTTCGCCAACCCCCTCTTGGCTCTCAATCGGGTCGCTAGACGCGGTTGGGCTGAGGTTGCGCCAATTCCTTGCTAGGAATTGAGGTATCAATTGTCATTAGTGAGACCGTGATTGAACTATCACATATTTTCTTTTCAGAAACGTTGGTAGTGCAAACGCCAATACCGAGCCGCGCAGCCTAGAGGATGCTGACATGGATGCCCGAAGAGGCAAATTGCCTACTTTGGCTAATAATAAGCGCCCTGCGAGCATGAGGTTCGACGGCTGAGAAGCTACAGCAACGCATGCAGTTCGCAATCAACCATGGTACACAATGCACATAAACGGCACTTAGGAACCAAGAAACCTATTTCTCGAGAATATCGTACCAACGGGATATTAAGACACTAAGGCTAACCTCTTGACGGAGGTTTCCTTTTCTAGAGATGGAAGGACGATTCCTAATTCGCCAGCGGGTTCAGTCGTGCAGATGATAACCGATAAAATGCCTGGAGGCAGTAAAGTTCGCTTGAGAACTGTGAAATGGAAAGCCTCGAGTTCCTAGCCAGAACCACGTTCTGTAAATGGTATGACCAGACAGTTTGCGCCGCTTGCTACAATATTCGATATAGCAGACGCTTCTGTAACAATCGTGAAAGGTGAAATGGAGGCCGTGAGGTTTATACCCCAGGTACATCTAGATCACCAAATCATACCTGTAGGCTTAGTTTAAAAAGTCATGCACATGATAAGCTATGCACAAAGGTATCTCATCAAAGCTGTGAAATGGTCCATCTCAGTTGCTGAGCCCTGATCATGGCAAGGGGGACCTGGTATGATAGTTGAGAACCTCACGGGGCAAGGACTAACAAATATACTAAACAGAATGAATTAAATATATGGTGTACTGGCACGAGCCGTCCTGGGCTTGCAGCACATTATCTCCTGTACCTGCGCAAGGCAAACTGTAAAAGAAAAACTGCTTTTGTAATGGAACGATCGGGACGATCACGTGCCGAAGCATGGGGTAGCCTTAATCAAACGACATAATAGGTATCTACAAGATCCGTTGGTCCAAAACGAGAACTGAACTATTTCTCCTAGCAGGCGTGAGTTGCTCGTGCTTTTGAAACTTGACAGAGTTCTCGTTTGATTGGGCGAGTCCCTCTAAAAATGACAGTAAGACGGGCTGAGTGGAGCCGATTCCCGATGTGGCCACTGCGCATGAGGAAATGTCCATCAGATGTGGATTCGTTAGTTCATGTTTTCGGAGAGTGTCCAAGACGCTTTGAACCGATAGGGAAGGCGGTAGTTCTTCTCTCGCTAGTCTCTTGAAGTTGAAGCTATATTAAACAAGCGTAGCCGCCGCCATTATACGGCCACAGACAATCATGCAAGCGCTTTGTCCAGCGAGGCGCGGTCTCCATTCAAGTGCATAAATCGGCAGATACGACCGATACGCTTCGAAATCGCATGCATTGGTCCAGTGACCCTGAGTTGTATGCATCGGGCTGATATATCAATGCAAGCCAACGTCACTGAACCAAGAGTCAGATATACCGGCACACATACCCGGCATATTCGCCACTGTCAGATCTGTCGGGGTCTTGGAACAACTTTAGCAACTGCATGTTTCACATCAAGCCACATCCTCGCTCATTCGCCTAACATACGAAATTGCATGGGTCTTGCCATCAATTATCGAATTCTCTCCTTTCCTAGAATCAATTTTTTTTGTTAAAAAAGATCTGCATT
The DNA here is from genome assembly GCA_001557505.1 of Reticulascus tulasneorum. NCBI lineage: Eukaryota > Fungi > Ascomycota > Sordariomycetes > Glomerellales > Reticulascaceae > Reticulascus > Reticulascus tulasneorum. The sequence goes on along the minus strand of LSAX01000012.1, from coordinate 682,655 downwards.
TCTGGATGGGGGAACTTTTGTTCAGCTGAGGCCATCCCCGAACATCGTGCCACCCTGCTGCCGATGTGCCCCATCAGCATTCAAAAGTGTGCTTCAAAGTGTGGGGGAAGTCCTGGCAAGGATCGGCGGCCGCCTGTCAGAATTAGGATCTGTCCACTAAGGTGATCTAACTGGCGGCCCGTGTGCGTCGGCTCTGTGTGAATGCTTGTTAGTGCGCTTCCTACTAATTTAGCGCGCCCCGTAGTAGCCCTGTAGAGCCAGTTATCCTTCCCGAGTCCATAACAGGAAACATGCACGTGGCATTAGAATAATATGTTACTAGCCGCACAAAGCAACTTGGACCATTGGTTTATTGATGTCTAGAACTTCGACCAATATACCGCTAGGTTTGTAGAGCTTTGTGCCGACTTATTTTTCATTGGCCCGGCTCGGCGCCAAAACTAACAGACCAACCAAACATTCGGGGGGTCTCGTGTAGATCTGGCTTACTACGTAGTACAACTCCTCGTATGCCCGCCTCTTTTTAAATTCGTACGTTGCACAATTACGTAGTAGCAGCACCGGCCGAGACACCACACTTCCCCGATTTTGGGGCGTGCCGCTCGCATCCTGTGGCATGTAAGGGAGAGAGCCACTGAAACGCAAGGGCTATCAAAGCACCCAATAGGATCAGAAGAGGCTGCATGTTCATCAAGAATCACAAAACGCGAAAGTACCGTTTGAAGTGTCAGTGCTGCCTCTTCAGGTGGTTTTTAAATGGTGCCAAGGACATACTCACCTTGGTTTATGATCCTACAGGATGCGGGAGAGTCGGTGAAGCCGACATATTGCAGTGGGGCCGATCCTGACCCTACCAATCGGGGTTCAACCCCGGCATTGCGGCCGCTAGTTATTGATTCGCAATACGGAGTAGAGCCTGAGCTGCTTCGTACTGGCCATGGAAGACCTCGGTAGCACAGGAATGCGGTGCTACGTGAGTGTGCCTCATCGGCATCTGGTGCGAGTCAATCAGGCTTCCTCCATAGTTACATCCGTTCGACCATAAGGTCCTTGGGCGGTGGGATAACAGCGGCCACGCGTTCTTGGTTTGGTCAACCAAAGTACGTTACCTCCCATACGCGGTGAAAGTACGCTAGTGCGTACGCTAGCCCGGCTAGTTATCTCTAGGAAAGTTCGAAATGATTCTTTGTGATCTCGATACATATGGATTGGAGCATGCAAGCCGTAAAGACGCAGACTTGGCACGCCATGCGTAGAAATCGTCCTTCTTTCACCTCTCTGTGTAATCCCTACATCACGTCAATCAATTTCTAGTTTGTGCACGGCGTAATGCCCACTAGGCTACAGTAGTACATTTACTACCTAGGTAGTCAGTTATCCCTCGCTCTCCTCTAGCGCAGGAGGTGCAGCTTCTACGGATCGTTCCAGACCAGCCACTGCGGAGGATTGTTCCGACTTAGCACTCAGCATATCGATGAGTATCCTCGTCAGCTAAGCAGGAGTTATCAGCCTTTCGACTTTTGAAAACCACACAACCTCGGTGCCTGACATCATACGCCGCTTAGAGGCTCCTAAAAGGAGCAATGGCGCAATAATTGCCGATCCTCTCGTTGGTGAAAATCGAGCAGATATAATCAGACGCTCCTCGTTCGTAATACTAGATGTGTCTCCGTTTACTTCCGTTGAGAGGCCTAGCACCCCCACGAATGCTACATGCGCAGATCGCCAGCGCGGTGACCAGCGCAAAAGAACGATTGCCAGGTGAACTAACCCATTCCAGACGAGAAAGTCTATAATAGGAGGGTTAATCACACAAATCTCATGCTATGCCAGGCAGATCATTAACTTAACAGGAATGAGGTACAAAGGAGAATGGGAACAGTTTGAACACAATGCGTCTTGGCGTTGACGTATGGCCGGGAACGGGTATGAAATCGTGACCGAAGACGGGTAAAAATTGGAAGCGGCCAAGTGAATAATAAACATGTTTTGAAGTCGCGCTTAGATTGTGCCGATGCGCTGCATCGCCGAAGGAAGGAAGGAACTTTTGAAGGTATCGTCTGTGCACTTGTCCAAAGTTCATCGCCATGGTTGCATTGTTCCAGGGTATCAATTCTCATACGCATGCCGGTCTAATTGGCTTGGCTTAATACGGGAATTTTTTGCGAGGGCCCAGGGTCGCGATTAACCTTATAAGCAAGTGCTGCTTAGGTCGCTACTAGTCTCAGCGGATCCAGCTGATCGTTCGCTCTCTTCGTATCCTCCCTGTATCACTCTCTACAATATCTTTTACAGACACCGCAAGTTGTGTCCTCACCGGCTATGGAGTCATCACATCCATACCCTGCATCATCCGCCAGTGAGCTCGGCCTTGAAGACGATTGGTCGGATGTCAAGGATCCAAAGGAAAAGAAGAGGATTCAAAACAGAATTGCTCAGAGAACATATCGTCAGTGAATACCCTTCCACATTCCATCAATGCCAGAGCATGCATCGGTAACTAGTAGAAGGCCAGCGATTAAGGGCACGCCTCGAGAAGCTCCAGGAAACAGTCAACTATCACGAACGCGCAGTTCTACAAAATGGCGAGAACAAGGACTATGTACTTAACGACGATTGTTCCCGTCAACTTACAGACGACCATAGTCCCCCACCCATGGCTGGAGTGGAATCTTTAACACCGAAATCACCAGGAAAGCCGACCCTGGAGCGGTCGCGTGGATTACAACCAAACTTCAACGAACATATGATGGACAGTGGCGAAACCAAGCTCTACGGACAGCACTCACAACCCACGGATACTGCAGCGACCCAGCCACCTCAGACACATTCGTCGCTTGGTAAGCGACCGGAACACACTAGGAACCAGTCTGAAAACGTAAATTTTGACTATACGCAAATGTCTAAGCAGGCAGTCAGCAACTCGCGAGATGTGCAAGTCAATGGTCAGAAGGACAATGGGAAATCAAATACTCAGGGCAAGCTCTTCCCCCTCACCACCAACAATTGATGGTGACAGCGAGGTAGCGGGAGGGAATATGACTAACACGGGTCGTGCAGAAGGGGCGGGCTGCATCAGTGTTTTCACACCGGATAGCAGCAGTATCATGGACTTCAGCAATATGAGTGAAGTTTGGACTTCAGAAATGCTTTCACAAGTGAATCGTGAACCTTCTTATTTGGGTGATCTACCGAACTCACCACCACAGCCGAGTGTGTCTGGCAGCACCCAATTGGCTATCGTGAAAATCGACTCAGCCACGGATATGCCGGATTCCCCAGTTTTGGTAGCAAGCAACTCATCGCTGGATGAGCGCTTCGAATTCATGATGGAATGCGTTCAAACAGCAGGATTTGACAACTTCGACGAGATGATAACAGCATATTATACTGAGGACTTTGGCGACTTGTCACCGCTGGCCAATGCACAGAGGATGAGCCGCAACAGGAGGCTACCCAAAGTGATGGCAGAAGTATTTCAGGCAGCGAATCAGTGGACCGATTGGGAGCGACGAGGGTTCCACGACGAGATATTGAAGATGACCGAGAGCATGTTGGTCCTCGAGGGTAACGGCTCGCGCATCAATCTTAAGACAAGCATCAATCCAGTAATTGATGCGCAAAACAGGGCCAACGTGGCACTGTCTGAATCGGCTTTCCTGACGGCAAAAAAGATGATTCGAAATGAAGTAAGAATCTTGCCAATTCTCACCTCACAAAAAGAGTGTTAACAAGATCTAGCAACCAAATCTTTGGGCCTTGATGATGGCATTGTCTACCGAAGAGGAAGAAGCGTGGCATCGCAATCGCTCCAACACAGTACTAGCGGCCATCCTCGTGCTGCGATGTGCAAGCCGTATGCCAACAGACCAGCTGCTCAGGTTGCTGAGCAGCTGTTTTTAGCTAGGTTTACTCAATCTTATTTCTAGGTATTGGCAAGGAGTAGGTAGGGCAGGAGATTCAGTGTGATGTGTATGGCTCCAGGGGTCGTATGGACGAAATTCCATCACTTATGCTAGTGGATTATTGGTGATGCATGTCAGCCTGCAAATAGTAGAAACTCTGCTGGCATACTGATGGCTCAGGCTTTTCGCACATATTGACTAGCCCCCAGAAAGCATTGAATCATTCATTCTCTGGGCATGTTTCAAATATTACTATTATGGCCAAACTCCGAGTAACTAACGCATAATAGAAGGGAATCCGCTGCGTGGGAGTGGCACACGTAATCGGGGCCAGAGTGTACCCTACTGGCTCCAAGCAAGCCAGGTCGTTTTGAGTCCTCACATTACCCCTTTTGCTATGTAGACTCGTTTTCTGGTTGCCATTTCGTTCATGTTTCTGCATGACATATGCCGCGTGAAAAAACGATATTGTACACTAGGCGAACCATGAAATGATCAACAGTGAGATTGATGTAAAGCACAATCTTACGATGATCCGAAGGATTATGGGGAAATGATTCGAGCAGCTTCTAGACTCGGGCACACACTGTGAAGCAAACAATGGCAACAATGAGCGCATTAGGGATGGCTATTCGTGTCCAGAAGACACCTGGTAAAGGACTTGAACGCACGCAGATATTCAATTTTTTTATCGATTGCCGCACTTGGTTACCCATGTTGATGCGTTGAGGTTGCTGAGGATTTGTGGGTATGAGATCTCGGGTGGACCCCATCGTTTTGAGAATAGAAAGATGGGCTAGAAATACGGCAAATAGTACTACGTTCAACATTTTACACCACCTCGATGGCTTGTATGGATCGAGGGGGGTAGTGGGACCTCAGTCAGTAGCAAAGACTAACTTGCCGCTGTCTACTGAACCACACATGAACTTTAGAGAAGACTAATTACCCCATCTTGAACGACTAGTTAGGTCTGGAATGGATCAAAATTTCCGGTTGCTAGTGTTCGAAGCAAGTTGACATGAAACCTCCGATTATTTCTGGTGATTATCACGTAAGAAACTGACAGGTGTGGTTAGAGCTCGCAATCCGTAGACACGTAATATAGGAGGACTGCGCACACGTGCTGCGGGGCCTAGTCAGCTCGTTTCCCCAAGTTCTACACCATGGACCACCAAATTCTTAGCTGGGTCATTCATCTTGGACCGACGTTACTGGATTGAGGAGCGCGTTTCTCATACGGATCTTCTTCATTTACTTCGGATTGTTGTTCGTAAGCTGGCAATGATGTCCTCAACCATGACCGTGAAACCTGATGCTCAGGAAGCACTGGCCACAGTCCCAGAGACTAAACTCTCATTGCTAGTGAATGAGACTACAGAATGCCACTTATCAAAACTTAGCCACGGTCAAAATCCACTTACAGGTGCGAATCCGTCGGGAATTTGGTTGCATTGTCTTTGTATAGATATGGTGTCGTTGCTGACAAGTGCGAGCTCATGTCAGGCATTCCGCATTTCGACTCTTTCCAAGCGCATCGGGAGCATATCCTCGTGCACATGGCAGCAGTATTGCGTAACTGGGCACGTGTCGGCTTCACTGAAGGAATATCGGGTCACATTAGCGTTCGGGATCCGGAACATCCCGATTTTATCTGGATGAATCCGATAGGGAAACACTTCGCACTTCTGAACGCCAGTGACATGCTGTGCCTTGAGATTGGTAGCGGAAAGTTCGTTGGTGGTAACACTGTAAGTTGCCTTAGCTCCAATTCCAGACAGGAGTAGTCATGGCCCAAAGCTTGTCTCACATGTCCTTTTGTAGTCTCGTCCAGTGAATTCCCCTGGTTACTATATCCATTCGGAGATCCACAAAGCTCGTCACGATATTCACTCAATCTGCCATGCGCATACGATCGCCGGCCGTGCCTGGACTGTATTTGGTAAGCCGTTGGATATGATTACGCAAGATGTTTGCGACTTATACGGCTCAATCGCCGTCATGAACGAGTATGCTGGCATTGTGACTGCCGAAGAGGAAGGCCAGCGTATCGCACGCGCGCTGGGAAGTAAGGGTAAAGCTGCGCTTTTGTTGAACCACGGACTCCTTACAGTCGGTTCCACTGCGGATGAGGCGTCGTTTCTATTTGGGCTACTGGATCGTAGCTGCGAGATTCAGCTGCGAGTAGAAGCTGCATGCGCGGGTAATCCTTCGCTGAAGAAGCATATCATTCCAGATGCGTTGGCACAATTCAATTTTGCCATGGCGGGTGAAAAGAATTGGCTGTACGCGGAGGCACAGCCGGACATCCAGTACGAGATCGAAATGGCCGGCGATGTTATTAGGATTGGGGTTGAAAATATGAAAGTGGATTGCCGTTCTACCTTTTAAATACAATTTCCTACCATAGCAAGAGCTGTATTCGCAGCTTCGGCTACGAAAACTCTTTAATTAGGTAGCTAAATTGACTGAGCAGCGATTTCTTCTGCAAACCAGTCATTGATTAGTTCGCTTCACAACCTTGATAGAACCTTTATAATGCGACTATGCCTCTGCTCTTTTAGCCCGTATGGTATTCTGCGTGTCTACCGTGTCTTGTTCTGGTTGTGAGTAACAAGCGTAATTCGTGTCGGTTGAGGGTTGTGAGTTCTCACGACGGGCGTGTCTGTGCTAGGGAGGTCGTAGCTTATCTACCTTAGCTTGCAGATATATATTTGGTTTACTTCTCTTGTAGACGCTTCTGGCGTTCCGACTTGGTTTCTTTCTTGACGAGGTGGCTGTAGGTTGGTGGGGGCAGCGCCAGTGCAGTGATAGGCGCTCTGCTCTTTACGGAGAGTCTCAGCAGTCTCGTTTCCTGAGATGCATATGTGGCCTGATGCCTTCTTGGTTATGATTAGTATTGGGGCTATGTTGGCTATTGGCCAGGAGACTGTGGATGGCCACATCAAGAGCCTCAACAAAGTCAACTGAAGCCCTCCCCTCCTCTACGTAGAATGCGGTGCACGCTCTTGTCACACCCAAAGCGCTCTACAGAGCTGAGGTCTGCTAGATAGGTCCTACGCTCCCTGCAGTAAAACCTAAAAACGGAGTATAGACGCAGAATCAGCAGTGGAACAAGGGCAACCCCTCGTGCTCAGCAGTCCTCACCGACGCGATATAAAGTCTCTCCGAATTTCCGAGAGCAGTACTCTGCCAATCGTGCTACAAGTTCCCACCACCTGACAAGGCCGGCTGGTAGCAAGCAATTAAAGACTTTACTTTGCTGATTGGGCTGTGAGTTTTGGCTCTCAGAGAATATTTGCATGCATAGGCTGGCCAAAATTAAATGTAAAAGCTACAGGTTACGGGCATACTTTTTACTGTATACAAAGGAACCTGTCTCACACACTCTAGATGCCGTCATCTGCCAGGTACCGAGGAACATGATGCCGAGGCCGAAAAGAAACGGTCCACATCACCGTCTGCCTAGCTGTTGTGCAATGCCATGATAGCATTCCCACCATCTACTCACAAATGCTTCTTCTCAATTTCCGGTACACGGCCAAGAAAGCACCCATACCAGTGAAGGTCAAGTAGGACCCAGTCCACATTGGCATCCAAGGGAACGAAGCTGCAGACTCGCTAGTAACGCGTAGAGCAACCATAATTCCCCAGTACCTCTGACACCGACATGTAATTACGTTAAGATGCAAACTAAGGTATTGTGCGGGAGGATCTTTTCAAGACTGGTGGGCCGAATATATGCCTGGTATCTCTGGTAGGGACGGCCGCCAGAGCTCCGTACGCCTGATGAGATACCTTACGACCATCAACCAACACGAACTTAACTAGCGGGTTACGGCCAGGACAGGGCATGGAGACTTTCCGAATACCACGAGAGGTTTAACCACGCTAACGCGCACAGCAAATACTCCTGGAGCTCAGACAAACTTCAGTATACCCTCACTTCTGTCAGAAAGTTATCTGCCGCCGCTACCATAGTTTAACCACACGAGACACACAACGTAAACAACCCCGGCCTTAACTAGTCTAGCTTTATCAAATACATTGAACACCACAGGCTTCTTCGCTTAAATCCAACCAAGAGAGTAGCACAAGTGTCTCCACAAATTTTAAGCCTGTTCCCCCATTAGATAAGGGGACTAGTTTGTCCCTGTAAATGCAGATTGATCTGGCTCAACTACTAGATTACAATACACTTGTCTGACGACTAGCTGGTTGTAAAATTGGGCAGCTTTACACACCGTTCCGAACAAGCGGTGTTCTCGTAAACTTACTTTGGATATTGTACATCGATATCTCAACCCCATCTGCAGACCTGTCTCTCCTCCAAATTTATAATATCCGATTCAATGGTTACAAGAGTATTTAACGCTTATAACATTGCCCATCTTGTAACATACCAGTGCTACATAGAAAGACACGGTGAGCGCCCATTGCCATTATCATTAGGTGTTCCGGCGCTAAATACCACCTTGCCAACCCAGCACCACCACCCCTACTACTACTGAAGCCCTTTACAGTTCTGTCAATGACCTGACCCAAATTCTAATACACGCTCCGGAACACAGACTTCACCCGTCATAAGGTTAGTCTGGCAATATTGTATTGTTAAGTGGTTTGTTGAAATAGCTTAGTCCTAAAGAATGGCCGCAAAGAAAAGATCTAAGTCCAAATCACGTTTCCAACTTATGGTCCTGATCAAAGAACTCCCCGTCCACAGCATCAGCCATGTCTCTCAACGTGGGAAACTGGGCCGTCAGGTCGACTTGGTGTTGCACCCTAGAGAGTTCTCCTCCCATGGAATTAGGTTCTCTCTTAATCCAGCACGTTGCAAGTCCGCATGTCGTTGCCGGGACCAAGTCATGGTTAAGCGCATAGGCTGTATGAAGTATCTTCTTCCGATGCACTCCTAATTCCTTTTCGCAACGAGTAACGAGATATTCGAAATTTCGTAAATCTGGTTTATATGTCTTGATGTCTTCCGCAACGTACACGGCATCGAACGAAATGCCGGCGAGGGGCCCATTAAGCGTTCGGCTGAACGATTCTCTATCCACGTTTGAAAGTATTACAAGTTTGTAGTGATGCTTCAGGTCCTGTAAGGCCTTAACAGTGTCTGGGAAAGCTTTCCAGTTGCCGATACTGTTGCCGAAGGCTGACACTTCCTCTGCTGTGATTGTGTCACTCAACCCGAACTCGCTTGCCATCTCCTTGTATACCGCTTCAAGAACAGACGAATACTTCATGGCTGGGTGTTTTGCTTGAGTTTGACCTTCGTAATGGGAATAACGTTGCAACAAAATCGTGTTGTTGGTTTTGTAAGGACTTGAGTCATTGAGACGGCTGATCAACGGATGCAGAGCGAGAATGATACCACCCTCCCAGTCCACTAAAGTCCCATAGCAATCAAATGACAACAACGAAAAGTGCTTCAGAGGAGACATTGGAATCCTGCGCAGACAGCTGAAAAAAAAGGCAGGTAAGCTCGGTATTGACAAGCGTCTCTGTGGAATACGTAGAGGTGCGTAATAATATATTTGTTTGTTTCCGGAGACAAAATGAACGCCAATTCAATGTATCACAGCATTCATGGTAGAGGTTCTGCCGTCTCCGACTTCGTATCAGGATCAAAAGACTTTTGTGGTGTCCAAAAGTTGGGCCAGGCGGATAAATACATAATCTGGGGCACTGGCTCCCCGCGTTGCAGGCCTACTCCGTTCCGCTTCAGTGCTGACGAGGCTGTGTTTAATGTAAGAAAATCCAATGCATACTAGTTCCAAGACACTAATTTCAATAAATCGACAATCCCGTACCAATAGCTAACTATACAAGGTCTTTCAATAGTTTCGTGACGTTATAAAATCCGAGCTTCAGTGCAATGTTGGATGCCCAGGAATTATGTTACGCTCAGCGCCAGAGGAGAAGCACACAAGCCTCATCCGATTTGCTTACATCATGTCGACAATTACTCAGTCTCTGACGTGATGAATATAGACACTTAGTCAACAACGTTGAAATGAATTTATGGGGTTCTGTGCATGGAATATATCCAACAAGCAACATCTGTATCATAAACTTTTGACTTGGATAAATTCACATGTCATTAACTGAAATCGACTTTGAGCTTCGTCGCACGTTCACTACCGCTATCACGAGTTACGTTGCACAACAGGCCCGACCAACAATGGCGCCAACACGGCATTCAAAACTTGGACCTGATGAAGATAATTACAATGCCGCCGAAGAACAGTCACACCCAGGGTCTGAAAAGAATACCGAGCCCATTGCCATTGTGGGAATCGGACTTAGATTGCAAGGCAACATCAACACCACAGATTCAATGTGGGAACACCTGGTCAAAAATGACTCGGCTCAGTGTCAAACCCCTGAGAATCGATACAACTTCCGCTGGAACTATCCTAGTAATCGCAAGCGCGAGATAGCAGAAAACAGTGGGCATGATAATTACCTGGAGAGCAAGCTTGACAACATGAAAGAATCATCCGATTTGGCAAGCGAGGCGGAAGAAGAAAAAAACGATCCTTATGAGGTACTGTTGCTCGAAGTTATTCGAGAGTGCATGGAGAATGGCGGTCAGACAGATTGGCGAGGCGCCAACATAGGTTGTTATGTTGAAGTTTCTGGTGATGATCACCATAACCTCCCTGCAGAAGATCTGCAGCGGGTCACTAGTCGAAAGAGTACCAATCTAGCAGAGATCATTTCACACCAGTACAATCTGAACGGCCCAAGGTTTGTATGGACAGCCCCGTTAAATGTGCAAGGCTGATGGCGATACCAACAGCATCACTTTCAACACTGCGGGTTCACTATCGCTCTTTGGGGTTTATGAGGCTTTTGAGGCTATAAATTCTGGAGTGTGCGACTCGGCTGTGGTCGTTGGGACGAATCTGCTTGTGCCTCAATCACTGGTAGCTGCACCTGGCATGCAACCTGTTGAGTCGCCGAGTAGTTTGAGTAGATTTTCAGGGGCGGATGACTACTTCTGCGGCGAGGGCATCAGCGCCATTTATATCAAAAGATTTAGTTATGCGCTGAAAGACGAAGATCCAATTCGTGGTATTATTCAAGCAAGCGCTGCAAATTTGGACGGGGAAACGCATGGTATAATAAGCCCTTGCTCGGAGCATCAGGAGGCGCTGATAGGGAAGGTTCATCACCATGCTAACATTCCAGCTGCTAAAAATGGCATCTTGACCGAGTACAATGGTATTGTCAATGGATATGATGATGATTCGGTCGATGTGAAAAACATGAAGGAGATGTTTGAGAGTGAGAAAGTCTCCATTGGATCTGTGAGTATGCCGAAATCTTTCCATCCCATTATTCGGTGTCTTACAGGCACAGGTCAAGCGAAATAATACTGACTCGGAATGGACCTCGGGAATCTCAAGTTTGATCAAGGCACTTCTGGTCTACGAGCACAACACACTTCAATCCAACAAGAGCATCAAACAAGGATCAGGGCTAACCAATCAGGTTTATTCTGTTTTGAACAATAATACCAGGATTCAAAGCGACAATACCAATGTAACTCGCACTTGAACTACTGCACTGAAGATGATCTAACCTCTATTAGGCGGTAACTGAATCTCCAAAGTCTCTAGTCAGAGAAACGTCGGTGGCTCAGGAAGCTCGCCATCACCTCCTCGTGATTTCGGCCAATAACCCGACATCTTTGCGAAAGATGGCTTCCGACATAGAAGACTACACCCAAAAGCACCAAGATGGCTTGTGCGATGTCTCGTTTACTCTTGGTGTTCGCAGGGAACACTTGTTATATCGAGCATTCGCTATCACTAACGGACTGAGCCCATTGCAAATGTCGCCTGTCGAAAGGCATGACATACCCGGAGTTGTGTATTTTGTATTCACTGGTCAAGGATCACAATGGCTAGGGATCGCATGTGACCTCTTTAACAGCTTCCCTTCATTCCAATCTGATATCAGAGCGATGGATATAGCTCTGGGAAAACTGGCCAACGCACCAGCTTGGACAATGCAAGGTTAGTCGGGGTGAATTGTGATATATATAACCAAGCTGACGGACTTAAAAAGAAGAATTAATGCGGCCACGGGGCGAAACCACTTTAAACCGACCCGAACTGTCTCTGCCAATATGTGTTGCAGTGCAAATTGGGCTCGTCAATTTGCTGAGAACTTGGAACATACACCCGGCTGCTGTTGTTGGCCATTCCAGTGGTGAAATCTCAGCTGCCTATGCGTCGGGATCACTGTCACTCGAAACAGCCATCTCCATAGCATACTACTACGGACAGGTTGCCAAACAAACAAGGCGGCGTGGAGGGATGGCTGTAGTGGGCCTGAGTTGCGATGCTGTGTCCATGTTCCTCGAAGATGGCGTTTCCATTGCATGCGAGAACAGCCCAAACAATGTCACCTTATCAGGAGACAATGACCGGCTAGAAGCAATCTTGGACCGCGTGAAAGCGAGTCACCCAGAATGCTTGGTCCGTCGGCTCAATGGAGAAATTGCCTATCATTCAAACCACATGCGAGACATCGGCGACTCATACGAAAACTTCTTGCAAAGTTTGAGCTTTGAGAAAAAGTCGTTGATTCCATTCTTCTCTACCGTAACGGCCAAAGAAGCGAGAGAAGGAACTGAACTAGGGCCATCCTACTGGAGAAGCAACCTAGAATCCCCTGTGCTTTTCTCTCCAGCTATACAGTTAATGCTGAAACGTACTGGCGACCGCAAATTGTTCCTCGAGATTGGCGCTAATGCTACATTATCGGCTCCGCTGCGGGATATATTTCAATCACTCGGCGTACAGGACTCGGCCCTATACGTACCAACGCTCGTTCGTAATGAGGGTGGAAGGAAATCAATGTTGAAGACCCTTGGTCGGCTGTACCAGGAACATGTGGCTTTCGACATGAATGTAGTGACAATAGGGGGAACGGTGCTCACAGACATGCCAAACTACTCTAGGAGGTATGACGTTGCTTCTGGCAATGAAGAAAGAGAGCCCCAGACAAAGGACTGGCGGATGGCACTATCTCCCAACAAACACCCATCAGCCGCGACTGAAGAAGACATCCCCAGAGATGAAGAGTCAAGACAATTCACATCGATACAAACGCAAGGGCTCCTTTTGCCCAACATCCAAAACACGCGGGACTCCTTGGTACAACTGATTGGGGACCATTTATACAGCTCGATTTTCAAAGAAGACAAGGATGTTTTTGAAGTCCAGTGGCTATGTTGAGATAACAGTGTCACGATATCCGCGGGAATTTCGTGCGGAAGGTTGTGGAAATTAGATAGATCTTGTTTTATCCATGAATTTCCAGTCTCAAATTGCCATTATAACGATTGCCCTGACAAACAACACTCTGATAGGAATATAGCTATATGTCATTCATACTTTGGCACCATGGCCTAGATTGGCATCAACCTGGCAATAAAGATGGGTTTTTCAGCAATGAATATTTGTAACGGAAGACTTTCTTCTTGGGAAAATGCTTTGGTACCAGTCTCAGTGACTCTGCGAGTCATCCACAACAAGTAGAATCTGAGCCCAGCATCTTCTTAGTTTACCACATCTTTCTGGGGGATCCGTGAACTCTAACAGCAGTACTGGCGGTGGCTTGGACTCTTGGACTGGGACAAAGTGTATCATACAATCCATCGATTCGGATTTCGGCTCAGCTCTAGTGACTTGCCATTTCTTTACGTAGGTATATTCTGGGGCAGGATATCTCAACAACCACCCAAATGGGGCACACATGTCCGTCCCTTGAGTACCTTAGCGTATTTAGTTTTGCGGCATTTCCTCGACCCAGTTTGTATTGTGAAATCCTGCAAAGTCGACTTAAATTACTCAATACCTAAATTGGCTTTTTTTATTTTCAAAGTTTGCAAAGTTAGCAAACCGCGTAGTGGATTTCATATTTGAGAATCTTAAGGCAATTAACGATGCTAAGAATTTCCTGTAAGTTTGTAACATCAAAATAAGTTAAATGGATTTGTTGCAATCGAAACCGGGATGGAGTGTGTCGCCTGAAAATAACAGTACATGGGCAAAGGGAGCGATTGCAGCGAGCCAGATGCCGGATCCATCGAGAAGAGGCTGAGTCTCGCTCATCCAGGAGAACCATCTCCTCCTCTCCTCAACGCTAAGTTACTCCTTTTGCGACTTTGTCTTTGAACTAATAAGGGGGGGGGGGGGTTGTATTATGTCCGGAGGATGAATAATAAAACTGGCAGGTAGAATAATATCCTCTTTCAGCGTGTGTCAGAAGGCTGCATTACAGGCTTAGACTAGGGAGCTTGCCCTAGGCCCGCTGTAATCAAGGTCCGTCGTCCAGAATCGCCCCCGGGCCGCCAGAAATAAGATAGGTAATTAAGATACCCAGGTCAAGTACTGGGACTACTATACCTAGTAAGGAATGATGACTGTAATTAGTGGACATAGTGCTGTAAATCGCATCATTCCATTTTAAGGTGCCCTGCCTGTGTTGATTACAGGGAGCTGAATCCATGCAGTGAAAGGCCTGTGCACGGGTGCGGCCTTCTGACACTCAAGGGATAATTAGTAATACTATCTTGGTATACATCTTAACCCTCTTATTGAGCTTAGTCTAAGTTATGGCGGCAAGCCTATTCTGAGAGTCTACCAAATTCCTCACCTTAATTCTGCTAGTATTTGCTGCGCGGAAGAAATTAAGACAACGCTTTCTCTAATAGGTACTTGCATCAATTTGAGAAACACGTACATCCACTTCATCAATTCTAGGCATAACACTAGCAGACCTCAGCTGTTTAGGGCATAATGGAGCTCCAGATACATCGACTGCGAATGGAGATGGAAGAGTACTTACTAGGAGATACGAAAGTCAGGCAGGCGAGAATTCTAGATCTTGCCCGGAATGGCGAAGAGCCGCAGTGGGTGGTAGCTCTCGAGCTCAAGGAATCTGTCTCGACGGAAGGGCTAGGTGATTTGGATGTGAAAGGCATTTACAAAAGGCTTTTGGGGAAGATGGACTCTCTAGCTGGTCATGCCACTGTCCCGAAGAAGTGGATTGTCACGAACTTAGTCACCTTGGCTGGAGATGGCGGAGTCGACGACGAGGCACTTCGCTATCGCCTAATACTGTCGAAAGTTATGGGGGTCGCTCTACGAGACGCTTGGTCTCAGTTTATTGGTCTTGACCCAGGTTTGATCGACCGTGACAGCAGCTTTTTCGGCTTAGGAGGTGACTCTGTTATTGCCATCCGTGTAGTTGCTGTCCTCCGCGAGTTGGGATTTATGATTACAGTCAAAGATATATTCGATACTCCACAGTTGTCAGATCTGGCTGCTAAAGCATGCGAACTGGATGATCTTGATGGTCATTGGCGTACTAGTCAAGCCAAAGAAACACCATTCAGCCTCCTGAGTGAATCGCTACGTGGCTTGCTAGAGAGCAGAAAAGGAAATTTGGTCTATTCGGCAGAGAACGGAATCGATTTTGACGCAAACCTGGACCGACGGCTTCAGAATCAACATGAAATAGCAAGTACAGATATTATTGAGGATGCATTTCCCTGTACGAAGCTCCAAGAAGGGTTCATGGCTCTCTCGGTCAAGCAGCCAGGCTCTCACATTGCAAGGTTTGTCTACCGTCTCGCTGCAAATGTCGATGTCGATCGCTTCAAAGGGGCTTGGGAGCAGACAGTCAAGGTCTGCTGTAGTCTGCGGACGAGGATCGTTTTCCTAGGTAATACTGCCTCTCAAGTAATAATCAAAGAGGATCTTGCGTGGGACGTGACCGACGGCATGGACCCGCATGCAGCACTGCGCGCATCACAGGCAGTCCATATGACTTACGGCTCACGACTCTGCCGCTATGCTCTCGTCCATGTCAACCATAGCGACAAGAGTCACGACAATGAGCGGTACTTCATCTTGACTACCCACCATTCCATATACGATGGCTGGAGCATGGATATCGTTATGGATATACTATTGAATGCCTACCATGGACGCGATATACCAGCCTTGTATCCCTACACCAGTTTCATCAAGTACATCATGCATCTTGACCCCGACGCCGCGAGCCAATATTGGAAGGAACAACTGCATGAGGCGAAGCGCGCCATGTTCCCACCTACACCTACCAGCGACTCCGAGGTTGTAACCCGATCCTTGAAAAAGACCACCAGCGCTTCCTTGCCGAAGAGCTCCTCTATCACAAGGGCGTCTATCCTTCGAGCCGCTTGGGCCATCGTCCTGGCTCAGTACTGCGACACAGATGATGTGTGCTTTGGGACATCCATCTCAGGCCGCCAAGCTCCGGTCGCTGGTGTGGAGCGCATGGTTGGTCCTTTGGTTGCCACAGTACCAGTCAGAGTTCGACTTGACCGCCAGCAATCTGTGTCAGGATATCTGGAAGCCATTCAAGCACAAGCGTCAGAGATGGTCGCTTTTGAGCAATATGGTCTACAGAACATTGCCAAAGTGAGCGAAGACGCCAGAGAGGTGTGTGATTTTTCGAGTCTCCTGGTAATTCAGCCAGTCCAACTGGGCTCGTCTGGCGGGGCGGAGGAAGCGATCTTGGAAAATCCAGAAGTAGGACAGTCTGGTCACGAAGAGTCCCTGGATGGGTATTTTACATATCCACTAGTCATCCAAGGGCACATGCATGACAATTCTGTCGTACTTGAGGTCGTCTACGACGCCAACCGGCTTGTTGAATTCCAGGCTGTGGCCTTGCTGAACCACTTGGATCACGTCGTCCAACAGCTACTCTTGCAAGATGAGACTCCACTTAGTACTGTCTCTGTTGCTGGGCCATGGGATTTAGAACAGATAACTTCGTGGAACTCTCTGACTCTACCTGGCGCAACGTATGCTTGCGTCCACAAACTGATCTCAGAACGGGCTAAAATAGCCGACCAAGCCCTGGCCATTTCTTCTTGGGACGGCACAATCACGTATTCGGAACTCGACCAGCTCTCTACACGCCTCGCCAATTATCTGTCTGGGCTTGGGGTTCGATCTGAGACGATGGTGCCTATTTGTTTCGAGAAATCCATGTGGACAATCATTGCTATGCTTGGTGTCCTGAAAGCAGGCGGTGTGTTCGTGCCTATCGACCCATCACACCCAGTCAGTCGCCGTCAAACGATTATCTCCCAAGTTGACGCCCAACTTATTGTAGCATCACCTGCTACTGCTGAATCGTGTGGGCAAATATCATCACACGTCGTGGTACTTTCCCAAGCGCTCGTGGAACAGCTCCCAGCCGAGACGTCAATCGACCCTTCATCCTCCAAGCCATCTCCTAGTAATACAGCATACGTTATGTTTACCTCTGGCTCTACGGGAACGCCTAAAGGAATCGTTATTCAACACTCAGCTTTCTCTTCGAGTGTTGTAGACCACGGCAAAGCTTGTTCTATAGACCAAACGTCTCGAGTATTACAATTCTCTAGCTACGCGTTTGACATTAGTCTATCGGAGATTTTTGCAACCCTCGTATATGGTGGCACCATATATATCCCATCTGATGTCGACCGATTGGAGAATTTATCTAGTTATATTCAACAATCGGCAATTAACACAGCGATGTTAACATCATACTTCTCTTCTATTCTAGAGCGAGATAAGGTAACAAGCCTTAAAACGATAATTCTCGTCGGCGAAGCACCAACGAAAGAAACGTTGAAGTTATGGCATGGACGAGTTAAGCTTATCAATGGATATGGACCTACCGAGACCTGTATCTACTGCACGACGCATACGTACAAGTCGTCCGACGAGTCTCCAACCACTATCGGCCGGGGCTTCAACAGCCTTTGCTGGATCGTGGACCGGAACGACCACCACACGCTAGCCCCTGTCGGCTGTGTAGGTGAACTTCTAGTCCAAGGTCCAACATTGGCCCGCGGGTACCTCAACGACGAAGCGAGAACAAATAAATCTTTTATCCGTACCCCCAAATGGTTGCCTCTCCAGATGGCTGGTACTGGGTTACGCTTCTATAAAACTGGAGATCTAGTCCGATACAACTTAAACGGCATCATCGAGTACCTTGGAAGAAAGGATACGCAAATCAAGCTGCGCGGCCAGCGAATCGAGCTTGGAGAGATCGAGTATAACATCAAGATGTTTCTGCCTGGCGTTGAACACGTGGTGGCGGATGTAGCACACCGTGAGTCCGGCGCAACACTGGCCGCGTTCATCAGCTTTAGTGACCAGAAGCGCGGAGAACGCGTTGTCGCAACTGAAAGTCCTCTCGACCGCCTCATGGCAATGGATGAAACTACTCAGGCCACTTTTGCAAGTCTGGCTGAGCAGCTGAAAGATGTGATGCCGCTCTATATGGTGCCCGCCACATACCTACCTTTGCGACAAATGCCATTCAGTACGTCGATGAAGATCGACAGAAAGGCTCTGCAGTCCATTGTCAAAGAACTCCCCCCCGGTCAGCTCGCAACATACTCCTTGGGGAGTCAGAGCAGGGTAGCCCCATCCACTGAAATGGAGCTGACGCTCAGAAATCTGTGGGCAAAGATACTAAAGACCGCACCTGAAGAGATAGGCAAGACGGATAGCTTTTTACGCATTGGAGGCGACTCGATTAGCGCGATTCAGCTTGTCGCGGCGGCACGCCAGCATGGGATCCGTCTGACAGCATCCGCCATATTCAAGGACTCTCGGCTTGACCGCATGGCTGCTGCAGCTGGAGGGTCGACGGACGACGATGTATTGGTCATGGAGCCGTTTGAGTTACTTCCAACTCTGGATGTCAAAAAGGTTCTACCACAAGCGCGACAAGACTGTGGTCTGAAGGGCGATCAACCGATTGAGGACGTATTTCCCTGCACTAAGCTGCAGGAAGGGTTCATGGCTCTTTCGGTCAAGCAGCCAGGCTCTCACATTGCAAAGTACATATACCCTGTTGCTGCAAACGTGGATATCGACCGTTTCAAGATGGCCTGGGAGCGGACAGTCAAGCTTTGTAGTAATCTCCGCACGAGGATCTTCTTCCTTGGCAGCACTGCATTTCAAGTACTAATCAACGACGATGTCGAATGGGATATGACAAACGGTATGGATCTTTGTGCAGCGCTTCGCGCATCACAGAACGTCGACATGACATACGGCTCGCGCTTATGCCGCTATGCTCTCGTCTACTGCAACCATGGTGACAATGGCCAAGATAGCAAGTGGTATTTTATGTTAACTGTCCACCACGCAATTAGTGATGGCTGGAGCATGAATATTATCATGAATGTGCTGTCGCGCATCTATCTTAGACTCGATACCCCAGCCGTGTACCCATACGCCAATTTCATCAAGTACACCATGCATCTCGACCCCGACACCGCGAGCCAATATTGGATGGGACAACTCCACGAGGCGAAACGCGCCATATTCCCAACTCTGCCAAGCCATGGCTGCGAGGTTATGACCCGATCCTTGAAAAAGACCACCAGCGCTTCCCTGCCGAAGGGCTCCTACATCACAAGGGCGTCTATCCTCCGAGCCGCTTGGGCAATCGTCCTGGCTCAGTACTGCGACACAGATGATGTGTGCTTTGGGACATCCATCTCAGGCCGCCAAGCTCCGGTCGCCGGCATCGAGAGCATGGCAGGTCTTCTGGTAGCCACGGTGCCAGTTAGAGTTCGGCTTGACCGCCAGCAATCCGTGTCAGGATTTCTGGAAGCCATCCAAACACAAGCTTCAGAGATGGTCGCATTTGAGCAATATGGTCTACAGAATATCGCCAAAGTGAGTGAAGACGCTAGACAGGTGTGCGAATTTTCGAGCCTCCTAGTGGTTCAGCCAGCACAACTGGGCTCTTCCGATAATGCTGGTGAATCAATCTTGGGCCTCCCAGAACTAGGGCATTCCGATCAGGGAGAGGCCTTGGACGGCTATTTTACCTATCCACTGGTCGTCCAATGCCATACCAATGACGATACCATCATGCTGGATGTAGTCTACGATGCTAATGTGCTGGCTGAGTTCCAGATCGTCGCATTGCTGAATCACTTTGATCATGTCATACAGCAGCTTGTCTTGCAAGATGAGACACCGCTGGCGTCCATCTCTAGCGCCGGTCCT
The DNA here is from genome assembly GCA_001557505.1 of Reticulascus tulasneorum. Classification (NCBI taxonomy): domain Eukaryota; kingdom Fungi; phylum Ascomycota; class Sordariomycetes; order Glomerellales; family Reticulascaceae; genus Reticulascus; species Reticulascus tulasneorum. The sequence continues at coordinate 662,644 of LSAX01000012.1, read as the reverse complement.
TGGGATCTCGACAAGGCCCTCTCCTGGAACACTGAAGAACCAGAGATAGTTGACGGATGTGTCCACCAGCTCGTCGCGAAGCAAGCGTGGATGCGGCCTAATGGCCCCGCTATCCAATCGTGGGATGGCGATATGACCTATAGCCAGCTTGATCGCGCATCAAACAGATTGGCACACCACCTCATTCAAGGTTTCGGTATTCTCCCTGAAGACCTTGTGCATGTCTGCTTTGAGAAATCTATATGGTTCTTTGTGGCGATTTTGGCCATCAACAAAGCTGGCGCCGCGTGGGTGCCCCTCGATCCCTCACATCCCATCCAACGCCAGCAGCAGGTCGTTCATCAAACTGGTGCAAGGCTCGCTCTCGTCTCTCCCAAAAACTACGAACTATGCACTGGGTTAGTTGCGCGTGTGGTAGCGGTGACGCGTGATCTCGACGAGACACTGTCGGTGATTGCTGAGACTAGCAATAGTCCACCGGCATGTGATGTCTCCTCTAGCAACGCCGCTTACGTTCTTTTCACGTCGGGAAGCACTGGTGTCCCCAAGGGTCTTGTCATGGAACATGGTGCCGTTTGCACTAGCCAGAAAGCAATCTCCAAAAGGCTAGGCCTGACGCCTGACGTCCGAATCCTGCAGTTTGCCTCTTTTGTGTTTGACCTCTCTATCGGCGAAATCATCGCTCCCCTCATCTCTGGTGCCTGCATTTGTGTCCCTTCAGAGCATTCCCGTATAAACGGTCTGAAAGAATTCATTAACAGGATGCAGGTAGACTGGGCATTCCTAACTCCCGCCTTTGTTCGCACACTGAAACCAGAGGATGTTCCCAGCCTAAGACTCTTGCTTTTGGCAGGCGAGGCAGTGGGACAAGACATCCTCCAGACCTGGTTTGGCAAAGTGCGTCTCGTCAACGGCTGGGGTCCCGCAGAGACTTGCGTCTTCAGCACTCTGCACGAGTGGAATTCAATAGATGAATCGCCTCTGACAATCGGGCGGCCGGTAGGTGGCAATTGCTGGATTGTCGATCCGCAGGACGATAGTCGCCTAGCTCCTACTGGATGCTTGGGCGAGGTCTTCATTCAAGGGCCAACGCTCTTGCGGGAGTACCTGTCGGACTGCAAGCGAACCGCCGAGAGCATGACAAACTCGCTCCCCGAATGGGCACCACGACGCCACTTGCCCCATTGGAATAGGTTCTATAAGTCAGGAGACCTGTGCTTTTATAACCCCGATGGTACAATCGAGTTTTCAAGTCGCAAGGACACCCAGGTGAAGATCCGTGGCCTCCGCGTCGAACTCGGCGAAGTCGAGCACCACGTACGGGGTGCGATGGAAGGTGTCCAACAGGTGGCTGTGGACGTATTCCGCGCTGACGGCGGAGCCAGCCTAGTTGCGTACTTCTGCATTGATGGCGACATGCCAGTTGCGGAGGCCGCCTCCGACGCTAACGGCAACGCTGATGCTGTTCCAATTGATGATGTCGGTGACGCCCACTCAACTTTTTTTCTTCCACTTACCGCCGAGATGGAAACCATGATCGCCGCCTTGGTTGGCCAGCTCAGTGTTCGTCTCCCTCGTTACATGATCCCTACCCTTTACATTCCCTGCCGCCGCATGCCTTTCATCACCTCCACCAAGCTGGATAGAAATAAGCTCCGCGCCATGGCTGTCGCACTTGGCAGAGAAGACCTAGCAAGATACAGCCTGGTAGACAGGAAAAAGCGCGATCCGCAGACCGACACGGAGAAGACCCTGCAACGGATTTGGTCGGCCATACTGAGTCTTCCAATCGAATCCATTGGCCGGGACGACAGTTTCCTTCGCTTGGGCGGTGATTCGATTACTGCTATTCAAGTCGTCTCTATGTCTCGTGAGGCTGGTCTCCAGTTTACGGTGAAGGACATTTTTGACGATGCGCGCTTGTCGGCGGTCGCAGCTTGTGCAACCCAAATAGACGCCACGGACTTGCAGCGTTGTCCCGAACAAGTTCCACATTTCAGTCTTCTGGATGAACTTTTACGTGGTCCCATTCAAGCCCAAGCTCAGGGTCCTCTTATCAGGCCAGACGAGCCTGATGAGAATGTGAGCTCTGACGTTGACGTCCGAGGGCAGTGCAATCTGAGAGGCACGCAGGTGATCGAAGACGCATTTCCTTGCACCAAGCTTCAAGAAGGGCTTATGGCTCTTTCGGTCAAGCAACCAGGTTCTTATATAGCCAAGTTTGTTTACCGTCTGGGTAAGGATGTTGATGTAGATCACTTCCAATATGCTTGGGGGCAGACGGTTGAGTTGTGCGGTAATCTGCGAACGAGGATTGCCCTCATCCGCGGCACTGCAGTGCAGATATTAGTTGAAGATGACGTCGAATGGAAGGTAATCAGCGGTAAGAGCTCTCTTGAAGCGGTTCAAGACATGCAGGAGGTTGGTATGACATATGGGTCACGCCTCTGTCGCTACGCTATCGTTTACGATGATAATCAGGACAACGACGGGCGGTATTTTGTCTGGGTCGCCCATCACGCAGTGGTTGATGGCATCACTATACGTCTTATTACCGAAATTTTGTCGCAGTTCTACTTTGGACTAAGCCTCCCAATCTTGCACCCCTACGCGAGTTTCATCAAGTACATCATGCATCTCGACTCCGGCGCCGCCAGACAGTATTGGAAGGAACAACTTCATGAGGCGAAGCGCGCCATCTTCCCGGCGCATGCAGCTAGCCGTAGTTCACCCAGCCGCGCCTCTGAGCGCGCGACTCGATCATTAAAAAAGACGATCGATGCTTCGTTACCGAAAGACTCTTCTATCACAAAAGCTTCTGTTCTGCGTGGCGCTTGGGCTATCGTGCTCGCCCAATACTGCGACGCAGACGACGTGTGCTTCGGGACGTCCATCTCAGGACGCCACGCCCCGGTAGCCGGCGTCGAGAGTATGGCTGGTCCTCTAGTTGCCACTGTGCCAGTCAGAGTGCGACTTGACCGTCATCAGCCCGTGTCAAGATTTCTGCAAACCATTCAAACACAAGCATCTGAGATGGTCGCGTTTGAACAGTATGGTTTGCAGAACATTGCCAAAGTAAGCGAAGATGCTAGAGAGGTGTGCGATTTCTCGAGCCTCTTGGCCATTCAACCGGCAAAACACTTGATGGCGTCAGACAGCACCGCCAGCTCACTCCTCCAGGCAACTACCATTAGCCAGGATATATTAGACCAGACTATACAGGGCTACTTCAACTATTCACTCGTCTTACAGGGCCACATGCATGACAATACCGTCGTGTTAGACGTCATCTATGACGTACACCTGCTGGCCGAATTCCAGATCGTGGCCTTGCTGAACCACTTCGATCACGTTGTGCAGCAACTTCTTCTACTGGATGAGGCTCCACTCAGTACGATCTCTGTTGCTGGGCCATGGGATTTGGAACAGGTAACTTCGTGGAACTCCATGACTCTGCCTGGCGCAACATATACTTGCATCCAAGAATTGATCTCGGAACGGGCTAAAATCGCCGAACAAACCGTGGCTATTTCTTCTTGGGACGGCACCTTTACCTATTCAGAACTCGACCAGCTCTCCACACGACTTGCTAATCATCTATCCCGGCTTGGTGTTCGGCCTGAGACAATGGTTCCCATCTGTTTCGAGAAATCCATGTGGGCAGTCATCTCCATGCTTGGTATCCTGAAAGCGGGTGGTGTGTTTGTGCCTCTCGACCCATCTCACCCAGTCAGTCGCCGTCAGATGATTGTTTCGGAAATCGGCGCGCAGTTTATGGTAGTATCACCTACTACTGCTAAATCATGTGCGCATATGGCATTGCATATCGTCGTGCTTTCGCAAGCGTTTATGGAACAACTCGAAGCCGAGATATCAATCAACCAATCATCCCCCCGCCCTTCTTCTAGCAATGCCGCGTATGTTATGTTTACGTCCGGCTCCACAGGCAAGCCTAAGGGAATTGTTGTTGAACACTCCGCTTTATCCTCAAGCATTATGGCCTTTGGAAATGCTAATACGTTGGGCGATGCACCTAAGGTCTTGCAGTTTTCAAGTTATATATTTGATATGAGTATTTTTGAAATATTTTTAACCTTAGTATTTGGTGGTGTTCTCTATATCCCATCAGACGTCGATCGCTTAGAGGATATTGCTGGTTATATCCGAAGGAAATCAATTACTACAGCCGTATTAACCCCATCCTTTGCTGCCCTCCTCAGACCGGAAAAGGTCCCTAGTCTGAGAACCATGATACTTGGTGGCGAGGCCCCTACAAGAGAAACGATAAAGATATGGCAGGGATCTAGTAAACTTATAAACGCATATGGTCCAACCGAAACCTGTATGTGCTGCACGACGCATACATACATGTCGTCTGACGAGCTTCCAACCGTAATCGGCCAGGGCTTCAACAGCCTGTGTTGGATTGTAGACCGGAACGACCACCAGATGTTAGCTGCAGTTGGATGCGTCGGCGAGCTTCTAGTTCAAGGTCCAACCCTGGCTCGAGGGTACCTCAACGACGAAGAGAGAACAAATGACGCTTTTATCCAGGCTCCCAAATGGCTGCCTCTCTCCATGGCTGGTGCGGGGCTACGATTCTACAAAACTGGAGATCTGGTCAGATATTACCTCGACGGCACGATCGAGTACCTTGGAAGAAAGGATACCCAAATCAAGCTACGCGGCCAGCGCATTGAGCTCGGAGAGATCGAGTATAACGTGAAGGTGTTCCTGCCCAACGTCGAACATGCGGTGGTGGATGTAGTGCAACGTGAGTCCAGTGTTACGCTAGTCGCGTTCATCAGCTTTCGTGATAATCAGAGTGGAGGACGAGCGACTACTGCCGAGAGCCACCTCAAACTCATGGCAATGGAAGAAACCACCAAGACCGCGATTGAAAATCTGCATGAGCAGCTGAAAGATCTCCTGCCGGTTTATATGGTGCCCGCTACGTACCTACCTCTGTTACAAATGCCGTTCAGTACGTCGATGAAGATTGACAGGACAGGTCTTCAGTCCATGGCCAAGAACCTGCCACCCGACCAGCTTGCCACATACTCCTTGGCGAGTCGGAGCAGGGTAGCGCCGTCTACTGAAATGGAGCTGAAGCTAAGAGATCTGTGGGCACAGGTGTTGAAGACCACGCCTCAACAAATCGGGAAGATGGATAGCTTTTTGCGCATTGGAGGCGACTCGATTAGCGCGATTCAGCTCGTAGCGGCAGCACGTCAGTACGGGATCCATCTGACTGTCGCCGCCATATTCAAGGACTCCCGGCTTGACCGCCTGGCTGCTGCAGCTGGAGGGTCGACGAGCGACGATGGATTGGAGATGAAGCCATTCGGTTTACTTTCAACTGAGCACATGACGATGGTGCTATCGCAAGCGCGACGAGACTGTCGTCTAAAGGATAGTCAGGTGATTGAGGACGCATTCCCTTGTACCAAGCTCCAAGAAGGGTTCATGGCTCTTTCAGTCAAACAGCGAGGGTCCCACATCGCAAAATTTGTGTACCGTCTAAATACAAACGTCGATGTAGATTGCTTCAAAAAGGCGTGGGAGCGGACGGTGGAGATTTGTGGCAGTTTGCGTACAAGGATCATTTTCCTCCACGGCACTGCCTTTCAGGTACTTATCAAAAATGATGTCGCATGGGACGTGGTCGACTCTATGGACCTTCGTGCAGCCCTTCGCGCATCACAGAACGTCGATATGACATACGGGATGCGACTCTGCCGCTATGCTCTCGTCCACGGAGAACATAGCGGCGACAATCCAGGCGACCAACTGTACTTTGTCTTGACCGCTCACCACGCTATTTATGACGGTTGGAGCATGAATGTTATTATGGATGTACTGTCGCAAGCCTACCGTGGACTCAGTATCTTGACCTTGTATCCCTACGCCGGTTTTATCAAGTACACTATGCATCTCAACTCCGACGCGGCCTACCAGTATTGGAAGGAACAACTTCATGAAGCAAAGCGAGCCATCTTTCCCTCTTCGCCCAACCGCGGGTCTGGGATTCTGACCCGATCTTTGAAAAAGACCATCACCGCTTCATTGCCGAAGAGCTCTTCTATCACAAGGGCATCAATTCTGCGAGCCGCGTGGGCCATGGTGCTCGCCCAGTACTGCGACACAGACGACGTGTGTTTCGGGACGTCGATCTCAGGCCGCCAAGCCCCGGTCGCCGGCATCGAGAGCATGGCTGGTCCTCTGGTTGCCACAGTGCCGGTCAGAGTTCAGATTGACCGCCAGCAGTCTGTGTCAAAATTTCTGGATGCTATTCAGACACAGGCATCAGAGATGGTCGCTTTTGAGCAGTTTGGTCTGCAGAACATTGCCAAAGTAAGCGAAGACGCTAGAGATGCGTGTGACTTCTCGAGCCTCTTGGTAATTCAGCCAGCGCAGCTGGGCTCCTTCGACAATGCCGGTGAATTGATCCTGGACTCCCCAGAAATAGGGCAGCTCGATCAGGAAGAGGCGTTGGAAGGCTATTTTACTTATCCGCTCGTCTTTCAAGGCCACATGCATGATGATAACGTCGCGCTCGACGTCATTTACAATGCAAATGTGCTGGCTGAGTTCCAAGTCGTTGCGTTGCTGAATCACTTTAATCACGTCGTACAGCAGCTTGTCTTGCAAGATGAGACACCGCTCGCCTCCATCTCTAGCACCGGGCCTTGGGATCTCGACAAGGCCCTCTCCTGGAACGCTGAAGAACCAGAGATAGTCGACGGATGTGTCCACCAACTCGTCGCAGAGCAAGCGAGGTTGCGACCGAATGCCCCCGCTATCCAATCATGGGATGGCGATATGACCTACAGCCAGCTTGATCGCGCAGCAAACAGATTGTCTCACCACCTCGTCCGAGATTTCGATGTTCAGCCTGAAGACCTTGTGCATGTCTGCTTTGAAAAGTCGATATGGTTCTTTGTGGCGATTTTGGCCATCAATAAAGCCGGCGCCGCGTGGGTGCCCCTTGATCCCTCGCATCCTATCCAACGCCAGCAGCAGGTTGTTCACCAAACCGGTGCCCAACTTGCCCTCGTGTCTCCTGACAACCATGAAATCTACACTAGGCTAGTTTCTCGTGTAATAGCGGTGACATCCGATCTTGACGAGGCCCTGTCGCTTATAGCCGAGACTAGCGACGCCCCCCCGGCATATGAGGTCTCCTCAAGCAACGCGGCCTACATTCTTTTCACGTCGGGAAGTACTAGCGTCCCCAAAGGTCTTATCATAGAGCATGGAGCGGTTTGCACTAGCCAGCAAGCAATCTGTAAAAGGCTAGGTCTGACGCCTGAAGTCCGAATATTGCAATTTGCTGCTTACGTGTTTGACCTCTCTATCGGCGAAATTATCGCTCCCCTCATTTCCGGTGCCTGCATTTGCGTCCCTTCGGAGGAATCCCGTATAAACGGTCTGAAAGAATTCATTAGCGAGATGCGGGTAGACTGGGCATTCCTGACTCCAGCCTTCGTCCGCACACTGAGACCAGAGGACGTCCCTAGCCTAAGGCTCTTACTTTTGGCAGGCGAGGCGGTGGGACAAGACATCCTCCAGAACTGGTTTGGCAAAGTACGTCTCGTCAATGGCTGGGGTCCCGCAGAGACTTGCGTCTTCAGTACCCTGCACGAGTGGAAGTCGATCAGTGAGTCGCCTCTGACAATAGGGCGGCCGGTAGGCGGCCATTGCTGGATCGTCGATCCGCAGGATCATAGTCGTCTGGCACCCACGGGATGCCTGGGAGAGGTCGTTATCCAAGGCCCGACCCTGCTGCGAGAGTACCTGTCAGACCGTAAGCGGACCGCTGAGACCATAACAGACTCGCTCCCCGACTGGGTGCCGCGGCGCCATCTGCCTCGTTGGAATCGGTTCTACAAGTCCGGCGACCTATGCTTCTATAACCCCGACGGCACGATTGAATTCTCCAGCCGCAAAGACACGCAGGTCAAGATACGTGGGCTCCGAGTTGAACTCGGCGAAGTCGAGTACCACGTACGGGTTGCTATGGATGGTGTCCAACAAGTAGCCGTGGACGTGTTCCACTCTGACGCTGGAGCGAGCCTTGTTGCGTACTTCTGCCTTGGCGGAAACACTCGAGCCGACAACGCCAACCCCGATACCATTGTAGCGATAGATCTAGGAAACATATCCGAAGGCATTTTCCTCCCACTCACCCCCGACTTGGAAACTAAGGTAGCCGCTTTGGTTGGCCAGTTGAGTGTGCGTCTCCCTCGTTACATGATCCCAACACTGTACATCCCCTGCCGCCACATGCCTTTTATTACTTCCACCAAGCTTGACAGAAACAAGCTCCGCACTATGACGGCTGCGCTTGCCAGAGACGAACTGGCAAGATATAGCCTGGTAGACGGAAAGAAGCGCGATCCGCAGACCGACACAGAGAAGACCCTGCAGCGGATCTGGTCGGCCGTCCTCAAGCTTCCCCTCGAATCCATTGGTCGGGACGACAGCTTCCTCCGCTTAGGCGGTGATTCGATCACTGCTATCCAAGTTGTCCCTATGTCGCGCGAGGCTGGTCTCGTTCTTACAGTCAAGGACATTTTTGATGATCCGCGCTTGTCAGCCGTCGCTGCTCGGGCGTCCAAAGCTAACAGCGCCGATATGCAGCAATATCTTGAGCAACCCCCACATTTTAGTCTTCTCGATGAACCTTTGCGTGTTCTTGTCCAAGCCCAAGCTCAAGGTCTTCCCTTCAGGCTAGATGAGCCTGATGCGAATATGAGCTCTGAGATTGACCTCAGGGACCAGTGCAACTTACGAGACACACAAGTGATTGAAGACGCGTTTCCTTGCACGAAGCTTCAAGAAGGGTTTATGGCTCTTTCGGTCAAACAGCCTGGCTCTTATATGGCCAAGTTTGTATACCGTCTCGCTGAAAGCGTGGAAATAGACCGTTTTAAAAAGGCGTGGGAGCAGACGATCGAACTTTGCGGTAATCTGCGAACAAGGATTGTTTTCCTTCAGGGCACTGCCTTTCAGATTTTAATCAAAAATGACGTTGAATGGGAGGTCACCAACGGCATGAACCTTCGTGCGGCTCTTCGAGCATCACAGGATGTCGGGATGACATACGGTTCACGCCTTTGCCGCTACGCTGTTGTTCACGACGATAATCAACAGAAGCCCGGCCGATATTTTGTTTGGGTTGTCCACCACGCGGTTGTTGACGGTCTTTCCATACGACTCATTACCAAACTATTATCACAGATGTATCATAGTTTCAGCATCCCGACCTTACATCCCTACGCCGGTTTCATCAAGTACATCATGCATCTCGACTCCGACGCTGCGAGTCGATATTGGAAGGATCAACTTCATGAGGCAAAGCGCGCTGTTTTCCCGGCCACAATTTCAACCGCTAGCTCACGCAACCGCGGCTCCAAGCACGCGACTCGATCCTTGAAAAGAACCATCAATGCGCCGATGCCGAGTAATTCTTCTGTCACAAAGGCCTCTATCCTGCGAGCGGCGTGGGCCATCGTGCTTGCCCAGTACTGTGATATAGACGACGTGTGCTTCGGGACGTCAATTTCGGGCCGTCACGCCCCGGTCGCCGGCATCGAGAGCATGGCCGGTCTTCTGGTTGCCACGGTACCAGTCAGAGTTCGGCTTGACCGCCAGCAGTCTGTGTCAAGATTTCTAGACGCCATTCAAACTCAAGCATCAGAGATGGTCGCATTTGAGCAGTACGGTTTGCAGAATATTGCCAAGTTGAGCGAAGATGCAAGAGAGATTTGCGATTTCTCGAGCCTCTTGGTGATCCAGCCTGGCGAACTGAGCTCATCCGAGAACACTGGTGAAGCAATTTGGGCCTCGCAAGAATTGAGACGGTCAGATCAGGAGGCGGCTTTGGACGGCTACTTTACGTATCCACTTGTCTTTCAGGGCCACATGCATAGTCGTACCGTGGTGCTAGATGTCGTCTACAATGCAAATGTACTAGCTGAGTTCCAGGTCCTGGCGTTGTTAAATCACTTTGACCACGTTGTTCAGCAGCTTCTCTCGCAAGATGAGAGACCGCTCGCCTCCATCTCTAGCACCGGGCCTTGGGATCTCGACCAAGCCCTCTCCTGGAACGCCGAAGAGCCACAGATAGTTGACGCATGTGTCCATCAGCTCGTCGCAGAGCAAATGTGGATGCGGCCCAACGCCCCCGCCATCCAATCGTGGGATGGCGATATGACCTACAGCCAGCTTGATCGCGCATCAAACAGATTGGCTCACCACCTCGTCCGAGATTTCGATGTTCAGCCTGAAGACCTTGTGCATGTCTGCTTTGAAAAGTCGATATGGTTTTTTGTGGCGATTTTGGCCATCAACAAAGCTGGCGCCGCGTGGGTGCCTCTCGATCCCTCATATCCCCTCCAACGCCAGCAGCAGGTCGTTCATCAGACTGGTGCAAGGCTCGCTCTTCTCTCTCCTAATAATTACGAACTATGTATAGGATTGGTTGCGCGTGTCCTAGCGGTGACGCGTGATCTCGACGAGACACTATCGGCAGCGACCGAGACTAGCAAGAGTCCTCCGGCGTGTGGGGTCTCTTCTCGCAACGCCGCTTACGTTCTTTTCACGTCTGGAACCACTGGCGTCCCCAAAGGTCTTGTAATGGAGCATAGTGCCGTCTGCACTAGCCAGCAAGCAATCTCCAAAAGGCTAGGCCTGACGCCTGACGTCCGAATCCTGCAGTTTGCTTCTTATGTGTTTGACCTCTCTATCGGCGAAATCATCGCTCCCCTCATCTCTGGTGCCTGCATTTGCGTCCCTTCGGAGGAATCCCGTATAAACGGTCTGAAAGAATTCATTAGCGAGATGCGGGTAGACTGGGCATTCCTGACTCCAGCCTTCGTCCGCACACTGAAACCAGAGGACGTCCCTAGCCTAAGGCTCCTACTTTTGGCAGGCGAGGCGGTAGGACAAGACATCCTCCAGACCTGGTTTGGCAAAGTACGTCTCGTCAATGGCTGGGGTCCCGCAGAGACTTGCGTCTTCAGTACCCTGCACGAGTGGAAGTCGATCAGTGAGTCGCCTCTGACAATAGGGCGGCCGGTAGGCGGCCATTGCTGGATCGTGGATCCGCAGGATCATAGTCGTCTGGCACCTACGGGATGCCTGGGAGAGGTCGTTATCCAAGGCCCGACCCTGCTGCGAGAGTACCTGTCGGACCGTAAGCGGACCGCTGAGACCATAACAGACTCGCTCCCCGAATGGGCACCGCGGCGACATATACCCCATTGGAATCGGTTCTACAAGTCAGGTGACATGTGCTTCTACAACCCCGACGGCACGATCGAATTTTCAAGTCGCAAGGACACCCAGGTCAAGATTCGTGGCCTCCGCGTCGAACTCGGCGAAGTCGAGCACCACGTACGGGTTGCGATGGAGGGTGTTCAACAAGTAGCTGTGGACGTATTGCGGTCTGACGCTGGAGCGAGCCTTGTTGCGTACTTCTGCCTTGGCGGAGACACTCGAGCCGACAACGCCAACCCCGATACCGTTGTGGCGATGCATCCAGGTAACGGATCCCATGGAATTTTCCTCCCACTCACCCCCGACTTGGAAACTAAGGTAGCCGCTTTGGTTGGCCAGCTGAGTGTGCGCCTCCCTCGATACATGATCCCAACAATTTACATTCCCTGTCGCAACATGCCTTCTATTACCTCTACCAAACTGGACAGAAACAAGCTCCGTACCATGACAGCCGCACTTGGACAGGACGACCTGGCAAGATATAGCCTGGTCGACAGAAAGAAGCGCGATCCGCAGACCAGTACAGAGAGGACCTTGCAGAGGATCTGGTCGGCCGTCCTCAAGCTTCCCCTCGAATCCATCGGCCGGGATGACAGCTTCCTCCGCTTAGGCGGCGATTCGATCACTGCTATCCAACTCATCCCTATGTCCCGCGAAGCTGGTCTCTCTCTCACAGTCAAGGACATATTCAACGATCCGCGTTTGTCAGCCGTCGCTGCTAGTGTGTCCAAAATTGACGCCACCGACATGCAGCGGTATCTTGAGCATGTCCCACCTTTCAGTCTTCTCGATGAACCTTTACGTGATATCATCCAAGCTGAAGCTCAAGGTCCTTCTAACAAGCCAAACAAGCACAATAGGAACACGCATTATGAGGTTAGTCCCCGAGAGCAGTGTAATCTAGGAAACAAACAGGTGATCGAAGACGTATTTCCCTGCACTAAGCTTCAAGAAGGGTTTATGGCTCTTTCGATCAAACAGCCAGGCTCTTACATGGCTAAGTTTGTATACCGTCTCCCTGAAAGTATTGATATAGATCGCTTTAAAAAGGCCTGGGAGCGGACAGTTGAGCTTTGCGGCAGTCTTCGTACAAGGATCATTTTCCACCGCGGCTCTACACTACAGGTGCTCATAGAAGATGATATCTTATGGGAAGTAACAGACGGTATGGACCTTCGCACAGCGCTCCATACGTCACAGAACGTTGACATGACGTACGGCTCACGCCTCTGCCGCTACGCTATCGTACATGACGAACATCAAGATAGGAACGGGTGGTATTTTGTCTGGGTTATTCATCACGCAGTTGTTGACGGTCTTACTATACGTCTCATTACTGAATTGTTGTCGCAGGCCTACCAGGGACCGACTATCCCAGCCTTGCGTCCCTACACCAGTTTCATCAAATACACCATGATGCTCGACTCCAATGCCGCCAGCCAGTATTGGAAGGAACAGCTTCATGAAGCGAAACGAGCAATCTTCCCCGCTCCGCTCAACCACGGCTCCAAGCACGCGACTCGATTCTTGAAAAAGGCCATCGACGCTCCCTTGCCAATTAATTTTTCTGTCACAAAGGCCTCTATCCTGCGAGCGGCGTGGGCCATCGTGCTTGCCCAGTACTGTGACACAGACGACGTGTGCTTCGGGACGTCAATCTCGGGACGTCACGCCCTGGTCGCCGGCATCGAGAGCATGGCCGGTCTTCTGGTTGCCACGGTGCCAGTCAGAGTTCGGCTTGACCGCCAGCAGCCTGTGTCACGATTTCTAGACACCATTCAAACTCAAGCGTCAGAGATGGTCGCATATGAGCAGTTTGGTCTGCAGAACATTGCCAAAGTAAGCGAAGATGCTAAAGATGTGTGTAATTTCTCCAGCCTTCTGGTGGTCCAGCCGGCAAAACACTTGATGGCTTCAGACGACACTACCGGCTCAATCCTCCGGCTTGCTCACATTGACCAAGACTTAGTAGACCAAACTATAGAGGGCTACTTCAACTATCCACTCGTATTTCAGGCCCACATGCAGGATGATACCGTTTTGTTGGACGTGGTCTATGACACCAATGAGCTGGCTGAGGTCCAGGTCACGGCATTGGTCAACCATTTCGATCATGTCGTGCAGCAGCTACTCTTGCAAGATGAGGTCCCGCTCGCCTCCATATCTTGTAGCGGCCCGTGGGATCTCGACAAGGCCCTCTCTTGGAACGCCGAAGAACCGAAGATAATCGATAGCTGTGTCCACCAACTCATCGCAAACCAAGCGCGGATACGGCCCAATGCCCCCGCCATCCAATCATGGGATGGCGATATGACCTACAGGCAGCTCGACCGCGCATCAAACAGATTGGCTCACCACCTCGTCCGAGACTTCGATATTCTCCCTGAAGACCTTGTGCATGTCTGCTTTGAAAAGTCGGTATGGTTCTTTGTAGCGATTCTGGCAATCAACAAAGCTGGCGCCGCGTGGGTGCCCCTCGACCCCTCGCATCCCATCCAACGCCAGCAGCAGGTCGTTCATCAGACCGGTGCCCAACTTGTCCTCGTTTCTCCCGGCAACCACCAGATGTGTACTAGGCTCGTTGCGCGTGTGTTATCGGTGACATCTGATCTTGACGAGGGCTTGTTGATGATAGCTCAGACTAGCGACGCCCCACCAGCATGTGAGGTCTCCTCTCACAACGCCTCTTACGTTCTTTTCACGTCGGGAACTACTGGCGTCCCTAAGGGTCTTGTCATGGAGCATGGTTCTATTTGCACTAGCCAGCAAGCAATCTCCAAAAGGCTAGGCCTGACACCTGATGTCCGAATGCTGCAATTTGCTGCTTACGTGTTCGACCTTTCTATCGGCGAAATCATCGCTCCCCTTATTTCCGGTGCCTGCATTTGTGTCCCTTCGGAGGAATCCCGTATAAACGGTCTGAAAGAATTCATTAGCGAGATGCGGGTAGACTGGGCATTCCTGACTCCAGCCTTCGTCCGCACACTGAGACCAGAGGACGTCCCCAGCCTAAGGCTCTTGCTTTTGGCAGGCGAGGCGGTGGGACAAGACATCCTCCAGACCTGGTTTGGCAAAGTGCGTCTCGTCAATGGCTGGGGTCCCGCAGAGACTTGCGTCTTCAGTACCCTGCACGAGTGGAAGTCGATCAGTGAGTCGCCTCTGACAATAGGTCGACCGGTAGGCGGCCATTGCTGGATCGTCGATCCACAGGACCATAGTCGTCTGGCCCCTACTGGATGCCTGGGAGAGGTCGTTATTCAAGGCCCGACCCTGCTGCGAGAGTACCTGTCGGACCGTAAGCGGACCGCTGAGACCATAACAGACTCGCTCCCTGACTGGGCGCCACGGCGTTACTTGCCGCGTTGGAATCGGTTTTATAAGTCAGGTGACCTGTGCTTCTATAACCCCGACGGCACGATCGAATTTTCAAGTCGCAAGGACACCCAGGTCAAGATCCGTGGCCTCCGGGTTGAGCTTAGCGAGGTAGAGCACCACATACGGGTTGCGATGGAAGGTGTTCAGCAAGTAGCCGTGGACGTATTTCACTCTGACAGCGGAGCCAGTCTTGTTGCGTACTTCTGCACTGATTATGACGTACCTGTCTCCAACACCGACTCTGAGGCCACCACTTCTCTTGAACTCCGTAACGCTCCTCAAAGTCTATTCCTCCCGCTCACCACCGACTTGAAAGCCATAGTTTCTGCGTTGGTCGGCCAGCTGAGTGTTCGCCTGCCTCGTTACATGATCCCTACTCTTTACATTCCCTGCCGCCGCATGCCTTTTATCACCTCTACCAAACTAGACAGAAACAAGCTTCGCACCATGACGTCCGCACTGAGCAGAGACGACCTAGCCAGATATAGCCTGGTAGACGGAAAGAAGCGTGATCCACAGACCGACAAAGAGAAGACCCTTCAACAGATTTGGTCGACCATCCTCAAGCTTCCCCTCGAATCCATCGGCCGGGATGACAGCTTCCTCCGCTTAGGCGGTGATTCTATTACCGCTATTCAAGTCATCTCTATGTCGCGCGAGGCCGGTCTTGCACTCACAGTCAAGGACATTTTCGACGACCCACGCTTGTCAGCTGTCGCAGATTGTGTATCCGACATTGACGTCACCGACGTGCAGCGAGGTCTCGAGAAAATCCCACAGTTCAGCCTTATCGATGAACCTCTACGTGATCATATCCGAGCCCAAGCTCAAAGTCCTCTCAACAGCCTGGACAAGCTTGATGAGTCCGCGACCAATGACTTTAACGTCCGAGAGCAGTGCAACCTGGGAGGTAAACAGGTGATCGAGGACGTGTTCCCTTGCACTAAGCTTCAAGAGGGTTTCATGGCTCTTTCGGTCAAACAGCCAGGCTCTTACATGGCTAAATTTGTATACCGTCTCGCTGAAAGCGTTGATCTAGATCGCTTCAAAAAGGCCTGGGAGCGGACGGTTGAGCTTTGCGGCAGTCTTCGTACAAGGATCGTTTTCCACCGCGGCTCTACACTACAGGTGCTCATAGAAGATGATATCTTATGGGAAGAAACAGACCACATGGACCTTCGTGCAACACTCGATGCGTCCCGGGACATCGACATGACGTACGGCTCGCGCCTCTGCCGCTACGCCATTGTCCACAATTCTAATCTTGACAAAAAGGGGCGTTATTTTGTCTGGGTTATTCATCACGCAGTTGTTGATGGCCTTACTATACGTCTCATTACAGACTTGTTGTCACAGTCTTACCGTGGACTGAGTATCCCGGCCTTGCGTCCTTACGCCAGTTTTGTCAAGTACACCATGCTGCTCGACTCCGACGTCGCAAACCAATATTGGAAGAAACAACTGCACGAGGCGAAACGTGCCATCTTCCCCGCTTCGCCCAGCCGTGGCTCTGCGGTTTTGACTAGATCCTTGAAAAAGACCATCCGCACTTCCTTGCCGAAGAGTTCCTCCATCACAAGGGCGTCTATCCTGCGAGCCACTTGGGCAATCGTGCTTGCCCAGTACTGTGATACAGACGATGTGTGTTTCGGAACTTCAATCTCGGGACGGCATGCCCCGGTCGCCGGCATCGAGAGCATGGCCGGTCTTCTGGTTGCCACAGTGCCTGTCAGAGTTCGAATTGACCGCCAGCAGTCTGTGTCAAAATTTCTAGACATCATTCAAACTCAAGCATCGGAGATGGTCACTTTTGAGCAACATGGTCTACAAAATATTGCTAAGGTGAGCGAAGATGCAAGAGAGGTATGCGATTTCTCGAGCCTCCTGGTGATTCAGCCAGCAAAGCACTTGATGGCATCAGACGGCCCCACCAGCTCAATCCTCCGGCCGGCTGCTATTGACCAAGAAACATCAGATCACACTCTAGAGGGCTATTTCAACTACCCGCTTGTCTTCCAGTGCCACATGTATGATCATACTGTCGAACTGGATGTGGTCTACGACGCAAAAGTGCTAGCTGAGGCCCGAGTTGTGGCGTTGCTAAACCACTTTGATCACGTCATGCAACAGCTTCTCCCGCAAGATGAGACGCCCCTCGCCTGCGTGTCTAGTGCCGGTCCGTGGGACCTCGATAATGCTCTCTCGTGGAACGCCGAAGACCCAGAGATAGTAGACAGCTGTGTCCACCAGCTCGTCGCAGACCAAGCGCAGCTGCGGCGCAACGCCCCCGCAATTCAATCGTGGGATGGTGATATGACCTACAGCCAGCTCGATCGCGCATCAAACAGATTGGCTCACCACCTCATCCGAGACTTCGATATTCTCCCTGAAGACCTTGTGCATGTCTGCTTTGAAAAGTCGGTATGGTTCTTTGTAGCGATTTTGGCAATCAACAAAGCTGGCGCCGCGTGGGTGCCCCTCGACCCCTCGCATCCCATCCAACGCCAGCAGCAGGTCGTTCATCAGACCGGTGCCCAACTTGTCCTCGTATCCCCCGGTAACCAGGAGATGTGTACGGGGCTGGTTGCGAGTGTCTTAACGGTGACGCGTGGCCTCGACGAGACGCTGTCGGCTGTAGCGGACACCAGCGACGCCCCACCAGCATGTACGGTGTCCTCAAGCAATGCGGCGTACGTCCTGTTCACGTCCGGAAGCACCGGCGTACCTAAAGGCCTTGTTATGGAGCATGGTTCCGTCTGCACTAGCCAGAAAGCGATCTCCAAGAGGCTAGGCATGACGGCTGAAGTCCGAATGCTGCAGTTTTCTTCTTACGTGTTCGATGCCTGCATCGGCGAAACCATTAGTACCTTGATTTCAGGCGGCTGTCTCTGTGTTCCATCCGAACAAATCCGTATGAACAGCTTGCAGCAGTTTATTCACAACATGGGTGTCAACTCGGCCCTTTTGACTCCTGCCTTTGTCCGCACACTGAAGCCGGCCGACGTTCCTAGTTTGAAACTACTGATGTTAGCCGGTGAGGCTGTTGGTCGGGATATTCTCCAAACCTGGTTTGGCAAGGTGCGCCTCGTCAGCGGCTGGGGTCCTGCAGAGACTTGCGTCTTCAGTACCCTTCACGAATGGAATTCGATAGATGAATCTCCTCTGACAATAGGACGGCCGGTAGGCGGCCATTGCTGGATCGTCGATCCGCAAGATCATAGTCGTCTGGCCCCCACGGGATGCCTGGGTGAGGTCGTTATCCAAGGCCCAACCCTGCTGCGAGAGTACCTATCAGACCGTAAGCGGACCGCCGAGAGCATGGCAGACTCGCTCCCCGAATGGGCACCACAGCGACACATACACCATTGGAATCGGTTCTACAGGTCAGGAGACCTGTGCTTTTACAACCCCGACGGCACGATCGAATTCTCAAGTCGCAAGGACACCCAGGTCAAGATCCGTGGCCTCCGGGTTGAGCTTAGCGAGGTAGAGCACCACGTACGAGTTGCGATGGAAGGTCTTCAACAGGTAGCCGTGGACGTGTTCCGATCTGACGCTGGAGCAAGCCTTGTTGCGTACTTCTGCCTTGGCGGAGACACTCGAGCCGACAACGCCAAGCCCGATACCGTTGTAACGATGGGTCCAGGTAACACATCTCAAAGCATTTTCCTTCCACTCACCCTCGACTTGGAAACCATCGTGTCCGCTTTGGTTGGCCAGCTGACTGTACGCCTCCCTCGATACATGATCCCAACAATCTACATTCCCTGCCGCCACATGCCTTTTATTACTTCCACCAAGCTTGACAGAAACAAGCTCCGCACCATGACGGCTGCGCTTGCCAGAGACGAACTGGCAAGATATAGCCTGGTAGACGGAAAGAAGCGCGATCCGCAGACCGACACAGAGAAGACCCTGCAGCGGATCTGGTCGGCCGTCCTCAAGCTTCCCCTCGAATCCATCGGCCGAGATGACAGCTTCCTCCGCTTAGGCGGTGATTCGATCACTGCTATCCAGGTCGTCCCTATGATGCGGGAGGCTGGTCTCATTCTTACAGTTAAGGACATTTTCGACGATCCGCGCTTGTCATCCGTCGCAGCTTGTGTATCCGACATTGACGTTACTGACATGCAACGGTGTCTTGAACAAGTTCCCCATTTTAGTCTTCTCGATGAACCTCTATGTAGTCTCATCAAAGCTGAAGCGCAAGGCCCTTCTACCAAGCTTCACAAGCTTGATAATAATGCCAGCTATGACATTAGCGTCCGAGGCCAGTGCACCCTAGGAAATACACAGGTAATCGATGATGCATTCCCTTGCACCAAGCTTCAAGAAGGGCTTATGGCTCTTTCGGCGAAGCAGCCTGGCTCTTACATGGCCAAGTTTGTGTACCGTCTCGCCGAGAATATTGATATGGATCGCTTTAAAACGGCCTGGGAGCAGACGGTTGAGGCCTGCGGCAATCTGCGAACAAGGATCGTTTTTCTTCACGGCACTGCCCTTCAGGTACTGGTCAAAGACGATGTTGCCTGGGAGGTGACTGACGGCATCGACCTTCGTGCAGCGCTTCGCACATCACAGAACGTCAATATGACATACGGCTCGCGCCTGTGCCGCTATGCTCTCATCCACAGCGACTATAGCGACATCAGCCATGACAACGAACGCTACTTTGTCCTGACCGCCCACCACGCCATCTACGACGGCTGGAGCATGAATATCGTTATGGATGTACTATCGCGAGCCTACCATGGACGCAGCATTCCAGCCTTGCATTCCTACTCTAGTTTCATCAAGTACACCATGCAGATAGACTTCAACGCCGCGAGCCAGTATTGGAAAACTCAACTCCATGAGGCGAAGCGAGCCATCTTCCCTGCTTCGCCCAGCCGCGTCTCTAAGATTTCCTCCCGATCCCTGAAGAAGACTATCGCCGCTCCCTTATCGAAGAGCTCATCTGTCACAAAAGCAACTGTTCTGCGTGCCGCGTGGGCCATTGTGCTTGCCCAGTACTGCGACAATGATGACGTGTGTTTTGGGACATCCATCTCAGGACGTCACGCCCCTGTCGCCGGCGTGGAAAGCATAGCCGGTCCCCTGGTTGCCACAGTGCCAGTGAGAGTGCGGCTTGACCGCCAGCAGTCCGTGTCAGGATTTCTGGAAGCCATTCAAAGACAAGCGTCAGAGATGGCCGCATTTGAGCAGTATGGTTTGCAGAATATTTCCAAGGTCAGCGAAGATGCCAGAGAGGTTTGCGATTTCTCGAGCCTCCTGGTGATCCAGCCAGCCCAACTAGGCTCTTCCGACGATGCTGGTGAATTGATTTTGGACCCACCGGAATTAGGGCAGTCCGATCAGGAAGAAGCATTAGAGGGCTATTTTACCTACCCACTCATTGTACAGGGTCACATGCACGACGATACTGTCGTGCTGGAGGTCGTCTACGATGCGAACCTGCTGGCCGAATTCCAGACTGTGGCTTTGCTCAACCACTTCGACCACGTTGTCCAGCAGCTTCTTCTGCAAAATGAGAGTCCACTCAGTGTCGTCTCAGTTGCAGGGCCATGGGATATAGAACAGGCAACGTTGTGGAATTCTTTGACTCCGCCTAGGGCAACATATATTTGCCTTCACGATCTGATCTCAGAACAAGCTACAGTTGCCGAAGAGGCGCCGGCTGTTTTGTCTTGGGACGGCACCTTAACATATAGGGAGCTCGACCAGCTCTCTACACGCCTTGCTAATTATCTGTCTCAGCTTGGCGTTCGACCCGAAACAATGGTGCCTCTCTGTTTCGAGAAATCTATGTGGACAATCGTAGCTATGCTAGGTGTCTTAAAAGCTGGTGGTGTTTTCGTACCTCTCGACCCATCGCACCCAGTCAGTCGCCGTCAATCAATTGTTTCGGAAGTTGATGCCAAACTCATGGTGGTATCACCCGCGACTGCTGGCTCATGTGCCCACATGGCGTCGCATGTCGTCGTGCTGTCGCAGGCGCTTGTGGCACAGCTCCCAGTCGATACGTCAATTAACTTTTCATCTTCGAAACCTTCCCCTAGTAATGCCGCCTATGTTATGTTTACGTCCGGCTCTACTGGAAAGCCTAAAGGAATCGTTGTTGAGCACGCGGCTATATCTTCGAGTATTTTGGCCTTTGGCAAGGCTAATGCCATAGATCAAGCACCTAAGGTGTTACAGTTCGCTAATTATGTGTTTGATATGAGTCTTCTCGAAATCTTCACAACATTAGTATTTAAGGGGGTTCTTTACATCCCATCTGATGCCGATCGCTTGCAGGACATTACCGGTTACATCCAACGAACATCAGTTAATGTAGCCATGTTAACGCCGTCCCTATCCGCCATTCTCAGCCCGGAGAAAGTTCCTAGTTTGAGAATCCTGGTGCTTGGTGGCGAGGCACCTACAAGAGGCACATTAAAGGCATGGCAGGGGTCTGCTAAGCTTATCAATGCATATGGTCCCACAGAAACCGGTATATGCTGCACGACGTATATTTACGAGTCTGCAGACGACTCTCCGACCACAATCGGCCGGGGCTTCAACAGCCTCTGCTGGATCGTGGACCGTAACGATCACCACAAGTTGGCTCCTATAGGCTGCCTCGGTGAACTTCTTGTCCAGGGTCCGACTCTGGCTCGCGGGTACCTGAACAATAAAGGAAGAACAAACCACTCCTTTATTCAGGCTCCTAAGTGGCTGCCTCTCTCCATGGCTGGTGTGGGGTTACGCTTCTATAAAACCGGGGATCTGGTCCGATATAATCTCGATGGTACCATCGACTATCTTGGAAGAAAGGATACGCAAATAAAGCTACGTGGCCAGCGCATCGAGCTTGGAGAGATTGAGTATAACATCAAAATGATTATACCTGACGTTAAGCATACAGTAGTGGATGTAATGCGCCGGGAGTCCGGAGCAACACTAGTCGCGTTCATCAGTTTTAGTGACGAGCAGCGCGGGGAACAAGCGGCCAACACCAAAAGTCCCCTCCTGGCATTGGATGAAACCACCCAGACCACCATCGCAAGTCTGGCTGAGCAGCTGAAGGATGTGCTGCCGCTCTATATGGTACCCGCCACGTACCTACCTTTGCGACACATGCCGATTAGCACGTCGATGAAGATTGATAGGACGGCTCTACAATCTATTCTCAAGGAACTATCTCCCAACCAGCTCGCCATGTACTCCTTAGCAAGTCAGATCAGGGTAGCCCCATCTACTGAAATGGAGCTGACGTTGAGAGATTTGTGGGCACAAGTGTTGAAGACCGCACCTCAAGAGATCGGGAAGACGGATAGCTTTTTGCGCATTGGAGGCGACTCGATTAGCGCGATTCATCTTGTCGCGGCTGCACGCCAGCAAGGGATCCGTCTAACGGTAGCCTCCATATTCAAAGACTCCCGGCTTGACCGCATGGCTGCTGCAGCTGAAGGGTCGACAGGCGATGATGTATTAGTGACAGAGCCATTCGGCTTACTTCCAACTCAGGATGTCAAAATGGTGCTATCACAAGCACGACAGGAATGTGGTTTGAAGCGCGGTCAACCGATTCAGGACATATTTCCTTGCACGAAGCTCCAGGACGGGTTTATGGCTCTTTCTGTCAAGCAACCTGGCTCTCACATTGCCAAATATATATACCATGTCGCTGCAAACGTGGATGTCGACCGCTTCAAAATGGCCTGGGAGCAGACAGTCAAGGTTTGTGGTAGTCTGCGTACAAGAATCGTTTTCCTCCGCGGTATTGCCTTTCAGGTACTTGTCAAAGACGATGTCTCCTGGGAGGTTACTGACGGCATGGACCTACGTGCAGCGCTTCGCGCACCACGGGACGTCAACATGACATACGGCTCACGCTTGTGCCGCTATGCTCTCGTCCATGGTGGCATTGGCGATAAGAGCCATGACAGCATGTGGTATTTTGTCTTAACCGTCCACCACGCAATTAGTGACGGCTGGAGCATGAAAATTGTCATGGATGTACTATCGCAGACATACCATGGACACAGTCTCCCGGCTTTACATCCCTTCTCCAGTTTCATCAAGTACACCATGCAGATAGACCCCAACGCTGCGATCCAGTATTGGAAGGAACAACTCCAAGAGGCAAAGCGCGCCACCTTTCCGTCGCCCAGCCGCGCCGCTGCAGTCTCGACCCGATCCTTGAAGAAAATTATCGCCGCTCCCTTGCCGAAGAGCTCATCCATCACAAGGGCGTCTATCCTGCGTGCTGCGTGGGCCATTATGCTTGCCCAGTACTGCAACACGGATGACGTGTGCTTTGGGACATCCATCTCGGGACGCCAAGCCCCTGTCGCCGGTGTGGAGAGTATGGCCGGTCTTCTGGTTGCCACAGTGCCAGTCAGAGTTCGACTCGACCGACAGCAGCCGGTGTCAGAATTCCTGGAAGCCATTCAAGCACAAGCGTCAGAGATGGTCGCTTTTGAGCAGTATGGTTTACAGAATATTGCCAAGGTCAGCGAAGATGCCAGAGATGCATGTGACTTCTCGAGTCTCTTGGTGATTCAGCCTGCCCAACTAGGCTCTTCAGATAATGCCGGCGAATCGATCCTGGAGTCCCCAGAACTAGGACAGTCTGATCTAGAAGAGGCCTTGAAAGGCTACTTTACGTACCCACTCGTCGTCCAGTGTCATGTCAATGACGATACCATCGTGCTGGATGCTGTCTACGATGTAAACATGCTTGCCGAGCCCCAGATCGTGGCATTGTTGAACCACTTTGACCATGTTGTCCAGCAGCTTCTCCCGCAAGATGAAACGCCCCTCGCCTCCATCTCTAGCACCGGCCCGTGGGATCTTGACAAGGCCCTCTCCTGGAACGCTGAAGAACCAGAGATAGTCGACGGATGTGTCCACCAACTCGTCGCAGAGCAAGCGAGGTTGCGACCGAATGCCCCCGCTATCCAATCATGGGATGGCGATATGACCTACAGCCAGCTCGACCGCGCAGCAAACAGATTAGCTCACCACCTCGTCCGAGACTTCGATATTCTCCCTGAAGACCTTGTGCATGTCTGCTTTGAGAAATCGATATGGTTCTTTGTGGCGATATTAGCAATCAACAAAGCGGGTGCCGCGTGGGTGCCCCTCGATCCCTCGCATCCCATCCAACGCCAGCAGCAGGTCGTTCATCAGACCGGTGCCCAACTGGCCCTCGTCTCTCCTAGTAGCCACGAGATGTGTGCGGGGCTGGTTGCGAGTGTCTTAACGGTGACGCGTGGCCTCGACGAGACGCTGTCGGCTGTAGCCGGGACCAGCGACGCCCCGCCAGCATGTACCGTCTCCTCAAGCAGTGCGGCCTACGTTCTGTTCACGTCCGGAAGCACCGGCGTCCCTAAGGGTCTTGTCATGGAGCACGGGTCCGTCTGCACTAGCCAGAATGCGATCTCCAAAAAGCTAGGTCTGACGCCCGACGTTCGAATGCTGCAGTTTTCTTCTTACGTGTTCGATGCCTGCATCGGCGAGGCCATCAGTACCCTGATCTCCGGTGGCTGTCTTTGCGTCCCGTCCGATCACGTCCGCATGAATAGCCTGCAACAGTTTATTCATAACTCAGGCGTTAACTCAGCCATTTTGACACCTGCTTTCGTCCGCACATTGAAACCAGAGGATGTTCCAAGCTTAAGGCTCTTGCTCTTGACCGGCGAGGCTGTTGGTCAAGATATTCTCCAAACCTGGTTTGGCAAGGTGCGCCTTGTCAACGGCTGGGGTCCCGCAGAGACTTGCGTCTTCAGTACCCTGCACGAGTGGAAGTCGATAGATGAATCGCCTCTGACAATAGGGCGGCCGGTAGGTGGCAATTGCTGGATCGTCGATCCACAAGACCATAGTCGTCTGGCCCCCACGGGATGCCTGGGCGAGGTCGTCATCCAAGGCCCGACCCTGCTGCGAGAGTACCTGTCAGACCGGAAGCGGACCGCCGAGACCATAACAGACTTGCTTCCCGACTGGGTGCCACGGCGCCACTTGCCTTGTTGGAGTCGGTTCTACAAATCCGGTGACCTGTGCTCCTATAACCCCGACGGCACGATTGAGTTTTCCAGCCGCAAGGATATGCAGGTGAAGATCCGGGGCCTCCGGGTCGAACTCGGCGAAGTCGAGCACCACATACGAGTTGCGATGGAAGGAGTTCAACAAGTAGCTGTGGATGTGTTCCGGTCTGAAGGTAGAGCAAGCCTCGCTGCGTACTTTTGCATTGGCGGAGATACCGGAGGCGACAACGCCATCCTCGATACCGTTGCATCGATGGATCTCGGTAACACACCCCAAAGCATTTTTCTCCCACTCACCCCCGACTTGGAAACCATCGTCGCCGCTTTGGTCAGCCAGCTGAGTGTGCGCCTCCCACGTTACATGATCCCAACAATCTACATTCCCTGTCGCCGCATGCCTTTCATCACCTCTACCAAACTGGACAGAAACAAGCTCCGCACCATGACGGCCGCATTGAGCAGAGACGAACTAGAAAGATATAGCCTGGTAGACGGAAAGAAGCGCGATCCGCAGACCGACAAAGAGAGGATCCTACAACGGATCTGGTCGGCCGTCTTGGACCTTCCCCTCGAATCCATTGGTCGGGACGACAGCTTCCTCCGCTTGGGCGGTGATTCGATCACCGCTATCCAGGTCGTCCCCATGTCGCGCAAGGCCGGTCTCACGCTTACAGTCAGGGACATTTTCGACGATCCACGCTTGTCAGCCGTTGCTGCCAGATTCTCTAAATTAAACGGCATCGAGATGCCAGTGCTTTGGACATGAATACATTTCTGGTCACCTAGATAGTTTGTTCTTCCGTCAACGCGAGCATTATGCCTCATTGAGACTCTTCGTCAAGACTGGGTGTCAGCCACTGTGTGCCGATTTACGAATCCAACACCCAGCGATTGGTTGACCCTACCTCGCATTTTATGGTTATGTATTATTAGTTCAAAAACGGAGTGCCTATTAATTAGTGTATACAGTTAGTGTACCTGTATCAAGACCACAGTTCCTTTCTTCAAAGAGTTGCTCAGCAACGATCAAGGGCATGAGAAGCACTCGGGTGATCGTGGTAATGTTTTGACTCTATTGGGTTATCAAACTGTATAGCATGTCTCACTAATTCGTCTTGTTGTATGGATGCTAAACTTCACTACTACAATTCTGTGTTGTGGGCTGAGTGTCCTGACGGGTAATAAGGCTTTTGGCAGCTATGTCACGGACACACCAGGACCTACTGGGCGTATTACTCGGCTGCGGTTGTTGGATCAATCTTGGCCGATTGTACTCGTTCTCCAGATTGCGTGTCCATGCCGTTATGGCCCCGGCTGCTAGATCAGCAGATGTAATACAGCTTGCTTTCAGGGATCTGGGACTTTAACAGAAGTCCTAGTAGCGTGATGCTGAGAGGACTCTTGGGCCCTTGTACCTTGTGAAAGCTTGGTGCTCAAATGGGCTAAAGAGCTTGATTGCTTGAGGTTCAGGTAGCTGTCTAAGGGTGGATATAGCTCTCTTTATCTACATGTCCAGTCCATCCCCCCCTGTCGACCAAGTACTGGTACAAGGCTTCAGGACTCTGACCCTCCTTTCCAGCACATGGATAACGACATCGGATGTTGGGACTTGCGTATTACCAGCAGAAGAAGGGCACCGAGATGATTAAGCGCAGCTGTGAGATTCATCTTTCTCATTAGTTCTGGCAACCAAACGAGCGACGGAGAAGGAAATGGAAGGCACGACGAAAACACTAACGACTCCAGAGATGCGCTGGAGCAGCCAAAATCACCGCGTTATCTATTCGACAAGCAGGCTGAATGCATCTAAAAGAGGCTTGTATGTGGAATATTACGGCATGGCAGCACTGGGAGCAGAACGAGAAGCGGTACCTCGAGATCGACACTCAACGTGGGATTTCGCTTGGTTCTACGGACCTAGACATTACAGCCATTACGACGGCTACTCTCCTCTCTAGCACAGTTTGGCCGTGGACATCTCAGCTGCTGTTATTCTATCGTGACTTCCCGTAGGTAGATGGCTGGCGTGGATGAGTGCTGCAGCTAAGTGTGCCCTACCTCGAAGAGGAGGTCCATCGCGGAAACACGAGGTAATCAGCAGTCGTGGGCTTGTGAATTCAATCACCGTCTTCCAGTGCATGAAGACCAGCACAGGAAAAGTGGCCGGTCTCATACAAAAAGAAGCGCCTGAGGATGTTGAAAGGTTCATCGGGGACAATTGAAGTCACTGGGAATGGAGCATGAATTTGCGCTTTGATTGAGGGGGGACATACGCAGAGCATCGCTACGAAAACAAATTGCGGCTTACAGTGCAGCCGTTCACCTAAAGTTACGAGCCGCATGAATCACAGGCTTAAGAGTTACTGTCCTCGACAAAGATCGCGCACGGAGAATGGGATGCTCATCGTCATTGGCTCAGTCAAACGGAATATCCACGTTGGCATCGGCATCGAGACGGAGTAGCGGCCTCGAGGCTGTTGTGGAGACCTGGACGGCGTCAGCTGAGACTCATACGCTTGCTATTGAAGTTACCTGGGGCTCAGACGACCTCTCAGCAATCGGGAGTGACAGGGTGCCAAGAGGACAATTATGGCGCCAGAAGCCCTAATTACCTAGTACATTTATAGTGACCCTTAGTGCGTTTAAGGCGCGCTCGCTATGGACCTCCAACGAATGAGCTGAGGGCGCGGGGTCACAGGAACCCTTTGAAGGCCACTGCAGAACAAACGCTAACGGCTATTATCACTAAGTTCTGCTCCCAAGAAAATTCGCGGCTGCTCCCGTCCTCCAGCGCCGCTTAATAATTAATATCAGGTACTCCTGGCCCCATTGTCAGGCGGCTGCAAGGCTTTTTCCAGCGTAGATAGTCACATGAAAGTCGCCGTGGTGCGTGGTAATAATTGCCAAGTCTTGCGCCGACAGTCGTGGTGCGAAAGCGGCAGCATACGAAGTATGGTAAGCTGAGTCGTGTCGGGCCTGGTTCCAGCTTATGTGATCAGATCTCTGGCGAGTGACAGTGAGTTCCCATCACCTCAGAAAAATGGGGTCTGGTCTCGTCTCGTCTTGGTGCAGCTCACATCGCATCACAACACCTCTATGAATGTCGTCTAGCTTACTTAATAATACGTACCGCCTGAATGGGGCATTAATATTATCGGCTTATTGTCTTTTTAGACAGTTTATTATCATGTACCAGGCACATCGGTGATGACGAGGTCCGGAGTACCTAGACACGTACCTACCGCTTGTGGGCAATTTGCCCACTTCCGACTTGGAAAATCAACACCACATCATCTCGGTTTTCACATCGTATTATTGCCAAATTCATCACAGCAGATGAGAAATGAAACAACCCTGCCGCTTTTCAAAGGTACGATCAAGCGCAGTGTAAAATAAGTACCTACCAGAAATAGATCAAGATCCCGCCTAGTTATAAGCAGTTGTGGTGCACAACCAACTTTCGCTGCGTTTCTATGCCTTTACGCGACCAAACTCTCTCTCTTTTAGGCACTTGGCTATTAACTACGGCGGCCGTTTCGCTCATTAAATTAGAGACTAAAATCGACGTCATTTCTTTTCTCCTTTATTGTCGTGGTAGGTTCTGCGAGGCCTATGTGATCCGCTGCGTGGCTTAGCCTTGGGCTACTCCTCAATTATGACTTTGCTGTGCTTGGATAATTTTGAAATTATATACTCCAGTTCATGGAGCCAGTGTCAGGTTCACCAATCCTGTCAGTGGTGAGACTGTTTTGCATAACTCAAGAGCTTAGTCCGTCGCATGCCGCAAGATCACACTAAAGAGAATAGTTCACCGCAATATGGTATATGATTGAGGGTTTGCTTCTCCCGATGTTGGCATGCTTTGGACGCTGCTTTTAGACTGCAACAACACTTTAACTGCCAAACCCCAACCTAGAGATGAAAAACAAGGAAAGAAGAAGAAAAAGAAGAAAGGTAGACGGCTTGACCTGGGAGAAGAAATTGGTCAATATCGAGCAATCTATAACTTATCCTAAAAATAAGAGTAGGGTAAGTAAGGCCAGCCAACTCAACCACACTCCAAACCCCACAACCACGTTGCCTTATGCCCAATACCTAGGTTCTATAACACTTTCCTAAATGACCGCTGCGTGTGTACAAGCGCTCTGACTATCACAGACAGCTTTGATCAGGGTTAGAAGACTAATTACATTTAGCTTGTCTATGTCTCTTCTTGTCTTGTATTCAGACAAGATGGTCCTTAGGCTGCTGCGTAACCATTTGGCCTGGCTTGGTAGGATAACGATTGTGCAGTTATATATATTACCGACGCGAACCATATGGCCGGATTTCTACTGCAGGACTCACGTATCCCTGTCTTTAGTCTATCTGAGAAACACGAGAAAATAAAGCTATCTGCCCTTACATAACGTCCCCACATGACTCACAACCCTAATCAGGGCTGAGTTTATCCCCAAAGTCAGCCAAATTTGCCCTATACCATCCGATAACCTGCTTCAGCATCTTCACCTCAATTATGTCACCTCCTTAATCTCCTAAATGAATCCTCATTCTCATCGGGATCTCACTTGCCGCAGGTCAAATCAGCATGGATACTCACGACTCATTCCCCCAATTTAACGACTTCCCTGTCGAGCTCCGTCGTCTCATATGGATGTTTTGTCTTCCTCGCCGCATCGCAGAGGAAGATTTCCCCTACACGCTCCTCGACGGCAAAGACTCTCGTCAAGCCTGCTGGCCCAACCGTACCACCTTTCAGAACGCCCGCGTGCCCCTCATCGCCTCGGTCTGCCTTGAAGCACGGGAGGTGGTCTTCGAATGGGGCAATCACCAGTTGTCGCAGGACGATACCAGCCTAGCATCAATATGGGTCCAGCCCAAGATTGACCGGGCGCTTCATCTCAACTGGACGCGCAGAAGGAATGAAGAATTCTACATGCGATATGATGCCTACATTCCACCCTTCGACTATACCCCGGTGGAAATGCTCATCTGCAGGGCAAGCTAGGTATATTACATGCGCACATCCCTAATCGGAGATTTACTCTATCCTTTTAACTTGGGAGAGCTGATGGACTCTTCACCATCATCTGACGCCGATTCCGTGGCATCTGTAACCCCAAGCATGCCAGTGTATAACGTGTTTGTAGATGAAAGGGCGGAGGATCTCCGACAAATCGTAGAAAGTTTCGAAGAAATAACCATTTACACGACTCTGGTAGCCATCTCGCTCCATGTCGATAGGGCAGCCGCCCTGGCATCCGGTCTCTTTGGCCTACTAGCCGATGCCCCAGTGCAAACAGTCGACTACGAAGACGTGCCTGAGCTACGCCGGTTCTACAAGCTCTTCAACTCAGATCCTGCTTTGAAGGAAGCCGAGCCTCACGTGGAGACGCTGTCCAACGTCATCCTCAGCCCGGCATTCCACGCAGCTATACTCTCATGGCGGAAGAAAGTTAGATGGCTGCTACAGGTCGCCACATGGAAATATATGCAGATTGGAGATAGAATCAAGACCTTTGGAGACACAGATCCACGATCGGTATGGGCGCCTCCTGTGCCGAAGGAGCAGCATTTCATGCGGATGGACCAGTTTATGCCCAACGAGGATCATCCTTGGTGGGGTGAATATGCCGAGAGGAATATCCCGAAGATCGTACCGCAGGTTATGGTGCGGCTGTGCGATAATCAGTGTTATAAAGAGGAGAGACGGCCGGAGATGTTTGGTGAGGTGTGGCTAGGGGATTTGGTCCTGCCCGGTGGATGTCTCGCGGTTCGAACCGTCAAGATAGATGAACGAGGCTGGTTGGTTCTTTGGAGATAACTATATGCATACTGTGCTACTCCAATATATAAGCACTACTCTCTTGCTAAGGCGGCGTCTTGGATAGTCAGGATAAAGTGTCCAAGCATGACCAAAAGAAAGATGGCAGCTTTCAAACAAGAAGAATATCCATTTCACACCGACACCAGCCAAACCTCCTCTAACTTGTACCAAACGCCGCTGCCAACGTCTTGTGCATTTCGCTCGCCGTGGAGATGGCTTCCACATGCGGCTTGGATTGCGCCGTCGCATTCTGGGTCGCCACCCGGTTCCTCATCTCGTCCGACTTGTCGCCCGCCAAGCTGTTCTCCTTGACCGTCGCTTGCGAGTCGATCTTCCTGTACTGCGGCGCGGGCAAGCGCAAGATCTCGTCGCCCAGCTCGACCTTGTATCATTCCCCCCCGGCCCATTCATTAAACTAGCCTACGAGCTTGGTAGCCTAGTCGTACCGCCGTGCGCTAGCGTAGACGTTGAGAGCATCCTGCAGAGCCTAAATTGAGGTTAAAGTGATATTTGTAGGATTTATTTAAGGGAGCGGGACCGAGTAACCACTGGGCATTAAATGTACTATTTATGGATGCCGAAATGTGCAACCAATTTGCAAGCTGCGTGTTATCATGT
This sequence comes from Reticulascus tulasneorum, assembly GCA_001557505.1. Lineage (NCBI taxonomy): Eukaryota > Fungi > Ascomycota > Sordariomycetes > Glomerellales > Reticulascaceae > Reticulascus > Reticulascus tulasneorum. Next base: position 631,507 of record LSAX01000012.1, on the reverse strand, counting down.
ATGCATTAGATTAGTCGACAAGAGCTGTTCTCACAATTTTACCGATATTGTTGTTACAGTAACTCATCAACTGAAGCCAACGCTCCAACCAACCGCTTTGAAGTGCCTTTAGGCATCTGCTTTCTGTGTGAGAAAATCTTCTCTGGTCTTGCTAATCATGCGGCTCACATATCGCTCCATAAGTCTAACCTTGCCTCCTTGGAGGAATCATAGACCGACTCGAAAGACTAGACTGTGGGATGTTATCTTCTATTGTGCGGTGACAAGTGAGAGGGCTCGCCGATTAGCTGATCGGCCTACGTGATCGTCATGATACTAGCGATTAAGTCATTGATATCAGTGGAAACAATAGACTTGTGGCGAATTAATTACAGCGTAGCGATGTTGATGAATCTCCAGGCTTTGCGCAGCACAAACTTCCATTATAGGACGACTGTCACCAAACCTAACCGAGTATCAAGCAATCTCAAAGCCACTCCTTGTTACCTTTGTGGGAAAGGAAAGCGCCCGCATAGCCACCGTCGACAGTAGCTTTTTCCACGAGGGCCAAGACTGATTTGACAGCATCCTCTGGCGTATCAGGACCCTTGAAATTGGGTTGATAGATTTTAAGCTTGGCAAACAGGGCCATCGCCTTCGCTTGATCCTCCTCGGTTTCTATTAAATTTTTATTAGCAAGGTCATTACATTCAAATAATCAGAGGACTGCGTACCAATCTTAATATTGCCGGTGGATACGCTCCCAGGACATATGCTCATGAAAAGAACGCCTCGCTCACGGTATAAGGCGCTGAATTTGGCCACAGCCACATTGAGAGATGCCTTGCTCATGGCATAAGATGTGCATTGGAATAAATCGGCCTTTGTCGTCATGATAGTGTCCGACATTCCCGTGGAGATGGCAATGACTTTCTTGGCGCGACCTTTTAGGATCAACGGCATGAATGTGTTGCAAAGATGGACGGGACCGACAGCGTTGACTCGGAAGTGGTCAATCAAATCCTCTTCGAGGTCTGCCGGATCGCTGGCCCTAAGGGGAAGAATCAATAACGATTCGAACTTCCCTGACAATATTTCTTTTGTGATTGAAACTTACAGGGTATCGAAGCCAACCAAGCCAGTCCTGGTTTCCTGAAGTCCGGCATTGGCAATCAGGTAATCCAGGCTCCCGCTCGTTTTCTCAGAAACTAAATGAGCTGCTTCCTAGGGTTATCACGTCAGATCGGGCTCGTCTTCTTCGAACACATCCTCCAGCTCACCTTCAATGCCTCATAGTCCGTTGTATCTGCCTGGATGATGTGAATATTCTTCCGAGGAATTTCAGCGGCGACCTTTGCCTCGGTGGCCACTTTATCCCGTACGAGACCAAAGATGGTATTATTTGGGTCTTCTGAGAGCTGTCGGAGGAACTCAAACTAAGTTAGTAACTTGTCAGCAGTTGCTTCCGTATGTCAGGCAGGATGATACCTGCGCAAGCCCTTAGATACTCCTGTGATCACGTACGAAGACATTGGTACTTAAAACTTATGGCTGGTAAAAGAATTTTGTAAGGAGTTGAAGCTGAGATTGAGCTTAGTGCATACCGATATGGTAGTGGCCAGTCGTGGAGCTGATGAACCTAGATATCAGGAGCAGTAAGGTGTTTTATATTGCCCAGAAACATTTCTCAGAGCATCCTGTGCCCCATTCATCCTGATTCCTAATCACTCTCAGAACATCACATTCTCCTTCCATTTGATTTCCAATCTCCATACTGTTTGCGAGTCGTGTTTTCCGCAGATTCTCACGGATCGCGCTTCAATTGTCTGCCATATCAGGGGTAAACTGGTATAGCGGATGCATTCCCACAGGCCTTGAAGTAACTATGAGACGCTAGGCCCAGAGCGCCTAAGTAGAGTCCACTTTAAATACAAAAAAGTTGACTGGTTTCTGGAATGAGGAAGAATGGTAAGGCGCCTAACTAGTTCTGGCCCACTTGCCGGAATGCAGCATGCCCCGGTAACCCTGAGCAGAAAGATGGCAACTTTCTTGCTCCTCTTCTTTTCTTCTTTTCTTCATGCTTATTCATTATCAGCTTCTAGATGGGGAACTCAAGGAAACAATCCTAAAACTCCGTCTCCATAAATCGAGCAATCGCTGTAACGAGATTCCACCGCCCGCCTTTCTCCGGTGCCTTGGTCAAAATGAATGCTAGCTCATGCTGGGCTTGTAAGGGTACGGAAGCGGTAGCTGCTTTACCCATACCATCCCTTCTGGTGGCTGATCGCTCAAGCATTATAGATACAAGAGCATTGTGCAACCACGGGCATCCGCGTTGTTCGAAGTGTGTCAGGTTTGGCAGGGTTTGTCAGTACGGCTTGCGGCTATCCTGGCCGAGGGCCAATAACACGAAGAGAAGTTTGACACATAACCAGGATAGGTCTAGTGTTACGCAGAGTGTCTTTCATGCGAGCTTTGTTAATGCCACCTCGTGGGATATCCAGCTCCATGATTATCTTGCCGCGAGTCAAGGTCTGGTCATCTACTGTCGACTGCTTGAATGTAGCTGACACTCCCCATGGTAGGTCTTCGTGGCCATACAGGACTATTAGTGATAAAGCGATCTGACCCACCTGCTGCGCTGTCATGACTCCCCATCCAACTAGCCCATGAGGAAAGGGAACTTCTTGATTATTGTAAGCCTATTGATACTCGTAGATCTCCACGAAAACTAATGCCTGCAGTCAAGTATACGGCTTCTTCTACACTAGCCAATTTCGACACCGATGAGAATGAATTCTTGGGTCTTCTGCTACGCCTAGCTCTTTCAGATAGTTCGCTATCCTCTATGGCGGTGCTGCAATCGGCTTTGGCACTCTCGTCACTCCACCGTCACGGCCTGCAATCTGAAGCTTATCGGTTAAAAGCGCGCGCTCTACGCACACTGGTAACAACCGGCAGACCCTATAGGGAAGGTCCTAGAATCATCCAAAATATTGCGGCTGGTATGATACTCTGCCACTTTGAGGTATTTCTAAGTTCCAATATACATCTAACACTATTTGAATATTGACTAGCTCTGAAGATGCTCGATACGCCTGATACGTCAAACCAATGGTTCTGTAAGTAGCAAATTACCTTCTTATTTTCGAGACCTGTTTGGCCTAAAGTGATTTGCGCAGTCTATTGTATCAGTTCCTCCGTTATCTATTCGTGCAGGAGACAAATGGATTGTCTGAAAAGATTGCTAATCAGGATACACGTGCTAGGGTACCTGAGTGGAGCAAAGTATTTGATCGACCATACAGATTTGGGCAGTCAAATGGTCCACGGTGAGTTTTCCAGAATCCTAGACTGGGTGGATTATCATGCAGTCATAAACCAGTTTAGCCTTCGGCATTGGCATACATTCATAGAGCCTACGGTATACAGAAAAGTTATCAAACCAGTAGGCAATTGCGAACAACTAGGCTGGGCAGCCTGCCAGAGACGAGAGGTAAGGCGGAAATATTTCAAAACTTCACCTTCGCACTTTATTAATTACCAATACAATATAGATAAAAGGTGTTTTAGGCTGCTCACATGAAATCCTTCGGCTTCTATATCTCATCTTCGAGACGATACTCGAACCAACAAGCTCGACATACCACAGCATGGAATATGAGAATTCCTTATGGTGTCTCGAGAACAGGATAAATGATATTGACCTATCGGTCCGAGAAGATATTACGAATACTACGTCCGGGTTGAACAAAACGCAGGTGGCTACACTAGAGATATATAGGCTAGCTGCTCTGATCTACCTGAGGAGGGCATCGCGGAACTTTTCAGGAACCTCCTTGCAAATTGACACCATGGTTGACAGAGCTTTTACAATCATTGGCGGCTTGGAAACTTTCAACCTAGCATTTCCACTATTAATTGTTGGATACAAGGCTAAGACGGATGATCGAAGGATGCTCATTTTAGAGCTCATTGAGAGGACAATGAAGACCTCAAGTCTGAGGAGCTTGCATGGACTTCGGAGTATTCTCCAGCGAATATGGGTCCAGCACGATCTTGCCTTCCTTGATCATGAACTAGACTACTTGAAAAAGTTGACCGCTATGATAACTTCTTATCATATTATGCCAAATTTGCCTAATATAAGAAAACCTTCGATTGAACTGTCGACAGGCTATAGAAAACCTGGTCGTGTAAACTTGCCCGTAGGGAGCCAAAGTCTCACAATGAACGGTCATATTACCAACTCTGGCGCTCGTGGTGCTAATCTGATTGCCCAGTCAGCCAAGTCGTTGAAGGTGAAGAAGAAGAATGCGATGCCGATGCGTCGGCTAGACCTCCGATGCCGAGCCACGTGCTGGATGACGGTGGAACACAAGACCGACTTGCCGCAGCCGGCGAAGCCTTTGAGCCACAAGAGGGAATTGGGCTCTGCGAGCCAGAGAGCAAACGAGGAACCCCCGGTGAGCCAGAGGCCGGTGCCACTGTGCCTCTTCTTGCAAGCGTCGTTGAAGTTGATGGTGGCATCGGGGGCCTTTAGCCACTCGCGGGTCTTCCCCTCGATCTGGTCGGCTCTAACCAGATCAAGCAGTGCCTTTGTGTCCTCGACGTCATCTTGGATATTGCCGATATCTTTGGCCTGCAGTAGCTGTAGCGCTAGGGATAAATGCGAGACGACCTCCTCCACGTTCTCGTTAAGTTTTTGCAGCGTGCTCTGTCGGAGAGGGTATATCAATCGGTACGCAGCAGTCTGGGCGAAAGACCGCTTGCCGCCGATGGGCCTTCTGGCGGTGTCAGTCTCGCCCCCGAACTTTTTGCTCCCGAACTGGAGTTCGTCGACACATTCGTTGCAAAATTGAATTGAGCTTTCAATTTTGTCGAGCAGATCTTGGTCGCCGGCGCGGAATATGCGTTCGTCCAACTGCTTACGCGAAATCTGGAGCAAGCCGAGAAGAAGTTCTAGCTTCTTGACGACGCCGGCGACATCGGATTTCTGGCTCTTATAAGCCGAGTAGTAGTCGACGAGGGATTTGGTCGCCTGGATGCCCAACGAGATGATACCGGCGGCGCTAGCCGTCACGGACAACGGGTCCATGCGGAGCAGGCAAGTGGAGAGGCCGGCGACCGGAAGACCTGTTTATTCGACGACTCGAAGCTGATGTGGAGATGCAAAGAATCAAGACATGACGAGATCCAAAGGATGGCTGCGTTGGTCATCATTGTCTGGTTTTCAGCCAGGAAACCCGTGGTGGGGCGCAATACCATGGAGGGTAACATCGACAGGGGTGATTAGCTGATAACCCGAACCTGGATTAGGTACCTAGGTACCTAAGTATGCTTCGTGTGGGGGGCCATGCTGCCTGCCAGCCAGCCTTGCCTTGTACGACCATAATCTCCAACCAGCGTAATAATTCTTCTACCTCTTTCAACTGTGCTTCCGCTATCGATATCGAGCTCGATAGCGACCATCGTTTGCGATTCCCGATTGACCCGTTCGTTGATCAACGCTGTTCTAGACCATGCGACTCATATATTGCAGCGAAGGCAAGTTCAGCCTGACCAAGGATCTAGTCTCTGATATTCCCCAGTACGCCATACTGTCGCACACATGGGGGCCCGATGGCCAAGAGGCCACTTTTAAAGACCTGGATACCGGCACTGGGAGCGACAAGGCTGGATACGACAAGATCAGATTCTGCGTAGAACAAGCGAGCCGAGACGGCCTATGTTACTGCTGGGTAGACACTTGCTGCATCAACAAATCAGACATTAACGAGCTCTCCAAGTCAATCAACTCTATGTTCCGCTGGTATCAAAATGCCACTAGATGCTACGTGTACTTATCAGATGTGTCGGCTACAACATCTGAGAGTAGTCAGCAGTCTAAGCTCGCATGGGAGCCGGCTTTTCGGGCTAGTAAATGGTTTACTCGAGGCTGGACGCTTCAGGAGCTTATAGCGCCGGCATCTGTTGAGTTCTTCACTAATGATGGACGTCGACTTGGCGACAAGAGTTCTCTTGAGAATGAGATCCACGAAATCACAGGGATTGCCATTCTAGCACTCCGTGGAGCCTCCCTCTCTGAATTTGAAACCGAGGAGCGGTTCCGATGGGCTGAGAAACGGCAGACTACTTACGAGGAAGATTGGGCATACGCTCTTCTCGGCATTTTCGGTATTTTCATGCCACTTATATATGGCGAAGGGAAGGCACATGCAGTTCGTCGGCTTAGGAAAGAGATCGGTGATGTGATGGGCCATGAGGATACAATCCGCCATGAGAGTATATCAACCATCAAGTTCTTTTAAATCCGCCTCTATTGATTTGCTAATTTATCTATAGCTAAAAACCACACTTGGATCGTGCCATTCGAACGAAATCCTTCCTTCACCAGCCGCGAATCCGAGTTGAAGAAGCTTAGCGAGGTGCTCTTCACAGGACTTCAGACCGTGAAGGTCGCAATCACAGGGCTTGGCGGGGTTGGTAAGACGCAGCTCGCGCTTGAGTTAGCCTATCGAATAAAGGACAAACATAAGGACTGCTCAGTCATCTGGATACCTGCAACAAGTAGAGAGAGCCTTGCGCAGGCCTTTCTTAATGCCGCCAAGCAGCTTGGCATACCCGGATGCGACCGTGATAAGGCTGACATAAGGAAGCTCGTGCAGGACTACCTAAGCAGCGAGAGCGCTGGCCAGTGGCTTCTAATATTTGACAATGCCGATGATGTTAACATCTGGATAGACAAACTTCAGCAGGAACCCGGGCGTCTGATTGACTACCTCCCAAGAAGTAGCCACGGGTCTATCATCTTTACGACACGTGATAAGAAGACGGCCGTTAAGCTTGCCAGCCGCAACGTAGTAGAAATGTCGGAAATGGACAAAGTCGGCGGCGAGCTGCTGCTACGAAATTATCTGGTTGACCAGGACCTACTTGATAATCAAAGAGAGACAACGGCTTTACTTACCCAATTAACTTATCTTCCGTTAGCTATTGTACAGGCAGCAGTATATATCAACGAGAATGGAATAAGCTTGCGGGACTATCTGTCGCTTCTGGAAGAGCAAGAGGAGGACGTGATTAGCCTCCTCAGCGAGGATTTCGAGGACGAAGGACGGTATCACGATATTAAAAACCCAGTAGCCACTACTTGGCTCATCTCCTTCGAGCAGATGCGGCAGCGCGACCCTCTTGCGGCCGAGTACTTATCTTTCATGGCTTGTGTGGATGCCAAAGATATTCCACAGTCGCTTCTACCGCCAGGTCAATCGCGGAAGAAAGAGATGGAGGCGATGGGGACGCTACAAGGCTACTCATTCATTGCTAAGCGATCTGCGCACTCCGATGTCGATATCCATCGACTAGTGCACCTAGCGACGCGGAATTGGCTCCGGAAGGAAGAATTACTACTTGGTTGGACCGGCAAAGTCATCGCAAGACTGGCAAAGTTGCTAGCAGACATTGGTCATGACAATAGAGTGGAGTGGAGGTCGTATATGCCGCACGCATATTACGCGATCGAGTCGAGTCGTGCTGTTGGGAACAACGAGGATAGGCGTGATCTATTATGGGGATATGGAATATGTCTTTTCTATGATGGACGGTATAGAGAAGCGGAAGTACCATTCAAACAAGTTTTGGAGACTCGCAAGACGACGCTCGGGCCAGATCATCCTGACACGCTGACAAGCATGGCCAACCTCGCGTCGACGTTTTGGAACCAGGGCCGGTGGGAGGAGGCCGAGACGCTGGATGTGCAGGTGATGGAGACTCGCAAGACGACGCTCGGGCCAGATCATCCTGACACGCTGACAAGCATGGCCAACCTGGCGTCGACGTACAGGAACCAAGGCCGGTGGGAGGAGGCCGAGACGCTGTTTGTGCAGGTGATGGAGACTCGCAAGACGAAGCTCGGGCCAGATCATCCCTCAACGCTGACGAGCATGGCCAACCTGGCGTCGACGTACAGGAACCAAGGCCGGTGGGAGGAGGCCGAGACGCTGGAGGTGCAGGTGATGGAGATGAGCAAGACGAAGCTCGGGCCAGATCATCCTGACACGCTGACAAGCATGGCCAACCTCGCGTCGACGTACAGGAACCAGGGCCGGTGGGAGGAAGCCGAGACGCTGTTTGTGCAGGAGATGGAGAAGAGCAATATGAGACTCGGGCCAGATCATCCTGACACGTTGACAAGCATGGCCAACCTCGCGTCGACGTATAGCAACCAGGGCCGGTGGGAGGAGGCCGAGACGCTGTTTGTGCAGGTGATGGAGACTCGCAAGACGAAGCTCGGGCCAGATCATCCCTCGACGCTGACAAGCATGGCCAACCTCGCGTCGACGTACAGGAACCAGGGCCGGTGGGAGGAGGCCGAGACGCTGGAGGTGCAGGTGATGGAGATGAGCAAGACGAAGCTCGGGCCAGATCATCCTGACACGCTGACAAGCATGGCCAACCTCGCGTCGACGTATAGCAACCAGGGCCGGTGGGAGGAGGCCGAGACGCTGTTTGTGCAGGTGATGGAGACTCGCAAGACGAAGCTCGGGCCAGATCATCCCTCGACGCTGACAAGCATGGCCAACCTCGCGTCGACGTACAGGAACCAGGGCCGGTGGGAGGAGGCCGAGACGCTGGAGGTGCAGGTGATGGAGACGAGCAAGACGAAGCTCGGGCCAGATCATCCCGACACGCTGACGAGCATGGCCAACCTGGCGTCGACGTACAGGAACCAAGGCCGGTGGGAGGAGGCCGAGACGCTGTTTGTGCAGGTGATGGAGATGAGCAAGACGAAGCTCGGGCCAGATCATCCTGACACGCTGACAAGCATGGCCAACCTGGCGTCGACGTACAGGAACCAAGGCCGGTGGAAAGAGGCCGAGACGCTGGAGGTGCAGGTGATGGAGACGAGCAAGACGAAGCTCGGGCTAGATCATCCTGACACGCTGACGAGCATGGCCAACCTGGCGTCGACGTACAGGAACCAAGGCCGGTGGGAGGAGGCCGAGACGCTGGAGGTGCAGGTGATGGAGATGAGCAAGACGAAGCTCGGGCCAGATCATCCCTCAACGCTGACGAGCATGGCCAACCTCGCGTTGACGTACTGGAACCAGGGCCGGTGGGAGGAAGCCGAGACGCTGTTTGTGCAGGAGATGGAGAAGAGCAAGACGAGACTCGGGCCAGATCATCCTGACACGCTGACAAGCATAGCCAACCTGGCGTCAACATACAAGAACCAAGGCCGGTGGGAGGAGGCCGAGACGCTGGAGGTGCAGGTGATGGAGACTCGCAAGACGAAGCTCGGGCTAGATCATCCTGACACGCTGACGAGCATAGCCAACCTCGCGTTGACGTATAGCAAGCAGGGCCGGTGGGAGGAGGCCGAGACGCTGGAGGTGCAGGTGATGGAGACGAGCAAGACGAAGCTCGGGCCAGATCATCCCTCAACGCTGACGAGCATGTCCAACCTCGCGTCGACGTACAGGAACCAGGGCCGGTGGGAGGAGGCCGAGACGCTGGAGGTGCAGGTGATGGAGACGAGCAAGACGAAGCTCGGGCCAGATCATCCCTCAACGCTGACGAGCATGGCCAACCTCGCGTTGACGTACTGGAACCAGGGCCGGTGGGAGGAGGCCGAGACGCTGGAGGTGCAGGTGATGGAGACGAGCAAGACGAAGCTCGGGCCAGATCATCCCTCAACGCTGACGAGCATGGCCAACCTGGCGTCAACATACAAGAACCAAGGCCGGTGGGAGGAGGCCGAGACGCTGGAGGTGCAGGTGATGGAGACTCGCAAGACGAAGCTCGGGCTAGATCATCCTGACACGCTGACGAGCATGGCCAACCTCGCGTCGACGTTTTGGAACCAGGGCCGGTGGGAGGAGGCCGAGACGCTGGATGTGCAGGTGATGGAGACGAGCAAGACGAAGCTCGGGCCAGATCATCCCTCGACGCTGACAAGCATGGCCAACCTCGCGTCGACGTTTTGGAACCAGGGCCGGTGGGAGGAGGCCGAGACGCTGGAGGTGCAGGTAATGGAGACGAGCAAGACGAAGCTCGGGCCAGATCATCCCGACACGCTGACGAGCATGGCCAACCTGGCGTCGACGTACAGGAACCAAGGCCGGTGGGAGGAGGCCGAGACGCTGTTTGTGCAGGTGATGGAGATGAGCAAGACGAAGCTCGGGCCAGATCATCCTGACACGCTGACAAGCATGGCCAACCTGGCGTCGACGTACAGGAACCAAGGCCGGTGGAAAGAGGCCGAGACGCTGGAGGTGCAGGTGATGGAGACTCGCAAGACGAAGCTCGGGCTAGATCATCCTGACACGCTGACGAGCATGGCCAACCTGGCGTCGACGTACAGGAACCAAGGCCGGTGGGAGGAGGCCGAGACGCTGGAGGTGCAGGTGATGGAGATGAGCAAGACGAAGCTCGGGCCAGATCATCCCTCAACGCTGACGAGCATGGCCAACCTCGCGTTGACGTACTGGAACCAGGGCCGGTGGGAGGAGGCCGAGACGCTGGAGGTGCAGGTGATGGAGACTCGCAAGACGAAGCTCGGGCTAGATCATCCCGACACGCTGACAAGCATGGCCAACCTGGCGTCGACGTACAGGAACCAAGGCCGGTGGGAGGAGGCCGAGACGCTGGAGGTGCAGGTGATGGAGACGAGCAAGACGAAGCTCGGGCCAGATCATCCCTCAACGCTGACGAGCATGGCCAACCTCGCGTCGACGTACAGGAACCAGGGCCGGTGGGAGGAAGCCGAGACGCTGTTTGTGCAGGAGATGGAGAAGAGCAATATGAGACTCGGGCCAGATCATCCCTCGACGCTGACAAGCATGGCCAACCTCGCGTCGACGTACAGGAACCAGGGCCGGTGGGAGGAGGCCGAGACGCTGGAGGTGCAGGTGATGGAGATGAGCAAGACGAAGCTCGGAGCCGATCATCCTGACACGCTGACAAGCATGGCCAACCTCGCGTCGACGTACAGGAAGCAGGGCCGGTGGGAGGAAGCCGAGACGCTGTTTGTGCAGGTGATGGAGACGAGCAAGACGAAGCTCGGGCCAGATCATCCTGACACGCTGACAAGCATAGCCAACCTGGCGTCAACATACAAGAACCAAGGCCCGTGGGAGGAGGCCGAGACGCTGGAGGTGCAGGTGATGGAGACTCGCAAGACGAAGCTCGGGCTAGATCATCCTGACACGCTGACAAGCATAGCCAACCTCGCGTTGACGTATAGCAAGCAGGGCCGGTGGGAGGAGGCCGAGACGCTGGAGGTGCAGGTGATGGAGACGAGCAAGACGAAGCTCGGGCCAGATCATCCCTCAACGCTGACGAGCATGTCCAACCTCGCGTCGACGTACAGGAACCAGGGCCGGTGGGAGGAGGCCGAGACGCTAGAGGTGCAGGTGATGGAGACTCGCAAGACGAAGCTCGGGCTAGATCATCCTGACACGCTGACGAGCATGGCCAACCTCGCGTCGACGTTTTGGAACCAGGGCCGGTGGGAGGAGGCCGAGACGCTGGATGTGCAGGTGATGGAGATGAGCAAGACGAAGCTCGGGCCAGATCATCCCTCGACGCTGACGAGCATGGCCAACCTCGCGTCGACGTTTTAGAACCAGGGCCGGTGGGAGGAGGCCGAGACGCTGGAGGTGCAGGTGATGGAGATGAGCAAGACGAAGCTCGGGCCAGATCATCCCTCAACGCTGACGAGCATGGCCAACCTCGCGTCGACGTACTGGAACCAGGGCCGGTGGGAGGAGGCCGAGACGCTGGAGGTGCAGGTGATGGAGACGAGCAAGACGAAGCTCGGGCCAGATCATCCCTCAACGCTGACGAGCATGGCCAACCTCGCGTTGACGTACTGGAACCAGGGCCGGTGGGAGGAGGCCGAGACGCTGGAGGTGCAGGTGATGGAGACTCGCAAGACGAAGCTCGGGCTAGATCATCCTGACACGCTGACAAGCATAGCCAACCTCGCGTTGACGTATAGCAAGCAGGGCCGGTGGGAGGAGGCCGAGACGCTGGAGGTGCAGGTGATGGAGACGAGCAAGACGAAGCTCGGGCCAGATCATCCCTCAACGCTGACGAGCATGTCCAACCTCGCGTCGACGTACAGGAACCAGGGCCGGTAGGAGGAGGCCGAGACGCTAGAGGTGCAGGTGATGGAGACTCGCAAGACGAAGCTCGGACCAGATCATCCTGACACGCTGACGAGCATGAGCAACCTCGCGTTCACTTATCAAGCCAAAGATTAACATGTATATCCCCTGGGGCTGATGAAGGACTGTATCCAGGCTCGACGACGATTCTAGGCTCAGGGCATCTGCGTACCTTATCGTCATCAGCCACAGTAGCCAATGGGAACTAGTGTATGTTCGTTGCATTTGTTTCACGATCTTTCGCCTAATCAGTAGTGCTAGCTGCTATCTTGTTTAGCGATCCTTATGTAGTTATTGAGCTGTAAGCTTTGAGGAGAGGGTTATTCAACGGGCCACAAGAGGAGGCTGCTACAGGCGGAATCAAGACCGTACGATCCCTCATCCCGCCGAGAAAGTAATAAAAAGAAAACTACTTTAAACTCTGCCTGCAACAGTATTGATGATTGAGCTAGTATGACAGCCAGAGGAATACGTGAACACAATCTGTACCGTTGGAAGCACTTCTTTAGTCCGGAGGTGAGATAATTGGGTCAAAATGGTGGGACCTGTCAACAACAGTAAGATGCAGGGTCTGGTGAAACATCATCATTCAAACATGCAAGACGAATGTCTTGCAGGCATCAGAACATTGCTGTCGATTTTGCTACAAACGACTGCAGCAATTGCGGACTTGAATACCGCAGCACGAAATTATTTCATGCGTATCTTCTCTTTATCGCCTGTTCTGCTGCAAGACCCAGTCATATAAGACCTAGCAAGGTAACTCAAGTTTTTCAAGCATGAACGTGGCAGGGCCGATCTCAATTGGAACTTTGATGGAAGTGTGACAGTAGATACTCTCTATGACGCTGAATTTGAAGTGGACAATCTCGCGGAGAAGACCGTCCCCTCTATCTTAGAATTGGGCACTGGAGACAAGGATAGCCCACAGGCTGCTACACAGCATCAGCAGAGGGACTAGGTGGAGGCAACAGTCTGCTGCTGCCTCTGACGTAAAGTCAGTCCGGTCGATGCAAGAGAACCTGGAGTATAGCGGACATTCAGTTATGTAAATGAGCATTCAAGTCTAGAACTTGCTGACCACAGTCCTGGGAATGCATTCAACGCCCGCCCTTGGCTTGATGCCTTCAAGTTCGACAAATCTTGAGACACTGAATAACAACAGCAAAATCATCAGCAGCAGCAGCAAGGCCTCAACCGGAGGTATGAAGTCCTCACCGATATTGACTGGTGTATACGGTAATGCTGCCTGCTCTTCTCAATCTTGTACAGCGTACTGCATGAATCCAGCACTTAATTACTGCAGGCACCTCCCCTTCCATATTCATGCGAGGCGCCAAGAAATTAACTTACCGAGTATCCTCCTTGTATGGGAGTACGCTCTAATTGCCCCTGCTGTAGCTTAAGGTAGCTGTAGGAGGAGCCGCCTGTGTAAGAAGGGCTTGTCCACTTACACGCTCGTAAGAGCCGTGCAGCGCCGCGATGCGTGTTTTGAGCCAAATAACTCTATTTCTAGCCAGCTTTAGCTACCTCTACTGCCCCTCAGCTGTCTGCGCTGCCGGAGTCGATCTACTAGCTGGTTGAGGCTTTGCCCAGCCCGTAGCTGTTCTACCTCGGCCACAGCCACCTCGTCACTCTTCCCGTTGGCGATTCGGGCTAATATTGCATCCCAGATAACCTTACGCCTGCAAAATTGAACCCTAAGATTATTCCCAGGCCGCCAGCGGCTTCCCCAATTGCTCTCTAGCTCTTGTATTGCTGGCCGGCCAGCAAGCCCTTGTTTCCACTCGCGCCAGACGTCCCCAACAGTATGGACCTTCCCTAGGCTTGTAATTATTGGAGGGCCGAGAGGCTGCCTGGCCGGCTGTAGCTGTAGCCCTGGCTGTACCTGTTGCCCGGGCTGTACCTGTTGCCCGGGTTGTACCTGTTGCCCGGGCTGTACCTGTTGCCTGGGCTGGTTTAGGCCGGCTCCTAAGTAGCCTGTCATAGTGTCCGTCATGATGACTGAGATTTTACCCGACTGTAAGATGTCGAGCAGCCTGCTCTCCAAGCCGGCTATCTGGGTGGCTATCTGGCTTATCTGGCTGGCAACTTGCTGGTTGCTACGTAAGATAGCAGTTCGAGAGCTTTCTATCAGCCCACACAGCTCGGGCAGTGCTTGCTGTAAAAGGAGGCTAGGCGGCTCGGGTGTACCGGCTACGCCGGTCTGTACACCCCGGGCAAAGTCTTCCCACCCTTGGCCGTAGAAGGGGGCATAAGTAAAGAAGGGCAAGGCTGGAAACTGTGGCTGTAAGACGGCTAGATCTTGTAGAAGTACGACACGGAGACGTCGCATAAGTTTAAGGAAGCCGTCCCCAGCAAGATCATCGTCATCAAGCCCGCCTTGCGCCCACGAGCACCGGCGTGCGCGTGCCTCAAAGCGTAACTCCCACTCTTCAATCCACGGCCAAAGCTGCTTTTGCAAGCCAGCCGGCGGCTCATGTACTGCCCGCGGAAGAAAGTAGTCTCCAAGGGTCTTTGAGAACCCCGCTACAATACGCATAAACTCACGAGGCAAGTGGGTAAGATAGGCTTGGCAGAGTGCACTTTGGTTCCAGTGGCCGGCCTGTGAGACCTGTGCGAGCGACGCGCCATGAGTCTCTCCGTCTTGAGCCCCTACTCGCCGGGGCACTTGTGTCATTTTGGCTGTAGCAAGCCCGATGGCGCTGAAGATACGCCACATCTCTTGGAGCTGCGTACTGGGAGAGAGCTCTTCGAGATGGTCTTGTCCGACTAAGACCTTAATTCCATGCCACTCTTGCCGGCAGCGAAAGGTGGGGTTGGCCTCGCCGGCAATATGCCAACGCCAAAAGAAGAGCTGGGCCAAGGCGCCCTGTGTGCATAATAGCGGGTCTTTGTGGCGTAAGGACCCCATGAACTCTTTTCTCGCCGTCTTATTCATCTTGCCGTCTTGCAAGAGGGATACAAGGCAGCCGCATAATGTAGGGCCCTCTGCAGGAGAGTAGTCAATCAGGGAAAGATCAGCGAGTTCCATCCTGCGACGGCTTTCCCCACGCAGAAGATAATAGTGGCCAAAAAGAAAATCGACTCGTGTGCGGAGGTTTTGGGGCGTATCGGCTACGCCGTGTAGTAGGTGTTTCTGGATAGCAAGCCACTCAGCTGTAGAGTATCCCGCTTGGATGCCTTCCGTACCACCGTCTTTGAGGCTGGCGTGGTCGAGCCGGCTGCGCTGGTGACCGCACTGCTCCAGAAAGCCGCGTACAGCAGCGCCGCGAGGATTGTCTGTATTCTTACAGCCGTGGGCCACTTGCACCCGCCAGAGCTCAATGACTGCTGCAATGTAGGCATCTACTGTACCCTTGGTAAAAAGAGGACCATCCTCGCTGTCACCGTCGCCGGCAGTACTGTTACTGGTGCTAGCGGGCCCGTCATGGCCAACGCGAGCGAGAGCCGGCGGCGTGTAGTCCTCACGGTCGTTGGCGAGGATCTGTACGGCCTCAGTGACAGGGACGTGCAGCGTTTCAGCTAGAGCCTTGGCTTCTTGCAGAGCTGCCTGCTCGGCCTGCTCCTTGGCCTGCTCCTTGGCCTGCTCTCTGGCTTGCTCTTTGGCCTGCTCGGCCGGATCGCGACGGCGATGACGACGTTTTGTCCTGCTTGGCAGCTTAACGCGTCGCAGCAGGATGTCTTCTTTGAGCCAGGCGGCTAGCTTATCGGGCGTGACGAGCTCGCCGTCAGGCCAGGTGCAAAGGCTTCCGTCCGGGGCTGCGCGAGGTGTACTGCACCATGTCTTCCACTCGCGCTGCTTGGCCAGATAGCTTCTGGCCGTATTGGCCGATTGCTCGTCCTGATTAGCTTGCATGCCGGCCCTCCGGGCATCGCGAGCGCGCTCGTTGGCAGTAGCGAACAGATCGCCAGCCATTGGGCCGGCCAGCAGGCTGAAAGTGATGATGACGATGAAGGTGGTGGTTGTGGTGGTGACGGCGGCGACGATGATAATGACAATGTGCTGTTTGGCTCTGGCTGGTGCCCCGCTCGCGATAAATCGCGTGCACACAGTAAGTTACATACAAGTACTTATTTATGTACCTACTGTGAACTCACCCCGCACCTTATCTTATCAGCCTGTCTGCAGGCCGCTGGTGATTATTATGTAGTGGCCGAAAGGGGCTAGGGCGTTACGAAGAAATTACGGGCGCCACCGATAAAGAATCGCAGACAAATTTACCTACCTTACCCCCACGTCTAGGTGTCGGAGAATCCGCCTCTCCACAACTTACATCTTGGAGTCTCGTAACGACGCCCCCTGGAGGTCAATGCATGGCCGAACCCGCCCCAGAAGCGCCTCATAACGGCAGCCCTCTTCCAGAAGAGCCTCTCTTTAGCTGTAGGCTCTATCATTCCCCTTGTACCCGCTTGTAGATGCGTCGCCGCCCCACCAGTTTAGTGCCACAGTTATGAGCCCGGTTGCCGTGACTTTGAAGCATCAATCTTGAAGTCAGGACTTCATTCAATCTTCTCTTTGACTCACCTTCTCTTAGATCCCTTCCACTGTAGAACTCTCTGGTATATCTCCGCGGGCGGCGATTCAACCAAGTCTCTCTCTCTCTCTCTCTCTCTCTCTCAAGATGAAAAACAACCAAAAAGTTAAGGTAGTCCTCAACGGACAAGCCGACTGGTCAATGTGGTATGCCACACTGCTTCGTCAAGCCAAGGCCGGCCATATCACCCAGTTCATTGACCCTGATACAACTGATGAGCTCCCTGAATAGCCCGACGACCCCCTCTTTCCTTGACGACATCGTGGCCGAGTTGAACCTACGAATTGACCAACATAATGACTCTGCAATGATGACCCCTTCAGCATCGGACTCATCCTCAAGATCATTGCACACGCAGCCTCTTGAGCTGCAGCCTCGAGTTCAAGATATCTTCGATGAAAGAGTCGACACTCTTTTTGCTAAGCGTCAGTTCCATTATAACCTGAGGTATAAGGCGTGGAGTGACCACAATACAGCCTACGATAAACTTGAGGTTTGGATTCGGAAGACCGTAAACAAGTCCTGGTGTAACCTGGCTATCCACGATGCCGATGTCCGGGCTACTATCCGCACTCTGCGACGTCTCGTCTCTCTCGCGGAGCTAGAGGACAGTCGTCAGGCCCGAACGGCTTACCGGAACATTCTCAAGATCACCAATCCTCGAGGCGTCAACCATGAGGATTGATATAAACGCTGGGAGCTTGCGTATAATAACGCCCTGCGGCATAATATCGCGGACATCCAAGGAGAAACCGCGACGTCCGACTTTTCTAGATGCTGCCCAGCAGTTGAGACCTCTGTGGGCTCAACACACTCGCATCGACTTCCAGAACAACATCGACCGTTGGGACCGAACCCTGCATGACGTAGGCGTGATATTCGTTGGGAACATCAGGTGTGGACTAACCAAAACAAATGCAGGCTTTGAGGCTTCCCGGCCGAGCCGCCAGATATCGTCAATCCACGCTACCTTCAACGGCTCGCATGACGGGGCAAAGGGGCACCTACACAAGTGTCCCTGCAGCCCTCATGACGGGCATCCGTGGAAGGCCCAGTCGTGTGATGCGGTCGGTCAAGCTCTGCTAGGCAGGAACCTCAGCCGCCGTCCTCATAAGCCAAGCCAGGACTTGATCAACAAGGCGAGGGAGGCCCTCAATCAGCAGAAGTGGAGGACTCTTGCAGAGACGGTCTGGGCAAGAAGTGGCGATGGAGGCAACGGCCAGTCTGCGCCGCCGCACCTGCTGTGAGCGACGGCCTGCCATTCCAAAGCATGATGCAGACGCTCATGAAGAGCTGCTCTGTGGATGGCTCTAACTTTCCCGCTGCTATTTTCTCTGTTGGGAGGCCTCATTCTCTCAACAAGTCAACTCTTTGGGACTCGGAGGAGAACATGTTGTGAATTCTCTAGACCTCTTGGAGCCGGGATCTTACCGACCCTCGAGTCCTCAAGACAGGGTCCTCGCGGGCGATACGACGTGTGTCATCGCCGGACGAGGCAAACGAGTCATGGAGAACCTCCTGAACGGGCGGGACGGCCCCAACACTCGTCCTCTGGTGCTCCATGATGTAGCATACATCCCGGACTTCCACAGCAATCTCATCGGCGGGCACTTCTTGCGGGCCCAGGGATACTAGATCTGCGAACGCGATCTGACCCTCCGTTACGGAAAGCCATGTGCGAATAGCGTCGTGTCGAGGACCTCGAAGGAGAGGTATCGCCTAATCGTTTCAGAGTACGTTGAAATTGGACCCTCTACCTACTCGCCAGAGCAAGCTGGATTGGTTTCCCTCCCGTCCGTGAGCAGCTAGTTCCCCGGCAAGGGCGATATCTTCCGCCGTCAAGAATGTAAGACCTGATTACTCGAACGGCTACAGCTCTCTTGTGGCATTTGCGGACGGGTTGTCTCGGGCCGCTTACGCTCGAGAATATTGCTCAAAGCTCTACTGGGGTTAAGATCTGTGGCCTTGAACGGAAGGACTGTGCCTTCTGCAGTCAGTCACACGGCCGTCAACACATCTCGAGATCTCCTTCGATCAACCGCTCGCAGCGGCCGTTCTGGAGGACCCCCCTCAACCTGTTCCAGCTTGGGGATCGTTTCAACGGCCACAAGTACGCATTGCTGCTCAAGGATGAATATAGCGGACACATCATGGCTCATGCTATCACGAGAGAGAGCGACGCGTTTGACCTCATCCTCGACTTCGAGGCTCGCGTCCGCCGGCACTACGGACTTTCCGTCTGTAAGATCCGCATGGATGAACGCCCCAACTGGAATGGAATCTACGCATACGGCTGTCGCGCGTACCCTTTGAAGATAGCATTCAAGTAAGGGAGGGACAAGATCACATTCAAACATGAAGCGAGGGCATAGATCGGATATCTGGTCGGATATAGAGCCACCAATATATACCGTATTTGGGTTCCAGCCCTCAACGAGGTGATGACGACTCGCGACGTTTAATTCGATGAATAAGTCTTCTTCAACCCAGACGACGAAGCTCACGAGGCCTTGCGTATCCACCAGTACCGCCCGGCAGCCGAGGAATTAAGCATCCCAGACGTCTCCGCTCATCAATGGGAAATAGATAAATAAATTCATGGACGCGCACCGAATCGTAGAACCAATCCCGGAAATCGTGCAAGACGAATCGACGGCAGACATCTCAGCAGAGTCTGAGGCTATCTCTACTCCCGCAGAGTCAGTCATTCAGGACTCAGGGGTGGAAGCAGGCGCGAGGCCGCCGGCAGAGCTGTGCGACAGAGACTCACGATTCGCGGGAAATCCGACCCCTGCCTCAACACCGGCTCCGTCCAACGGCGAAGACGTTCCGGCCCTCTTCCAGGAGGGGCACTCCTTAGCTGTAGGCTCAATCAATCATCTTGTACCCGCTTGTAGATGCGTCGCCGCCCCACCAGTTGAGTGCCACATACCTTATGGTAAGGCCTACCCGAAGGTTGTACAGTGGTTGTTCGGCCATAAGTTTGATGGCGGGGTATGCGACCCCGCACAACCCCGCCATCACGTGACTTCCACGTCCACTCACCCACCTGTTCGAGCCCCAAGTTCCCATTAATTTAACTTAACGTCCATCCATCCCTGCGTGACGAAAAACCCGCCGTGCCGAAAAAATGGACAGGTACTCCGTACTTTGACTTCAAACGCTGTCGAATTCTCTACAAACATCCATATCGGCCACATTTTTGTATCAGTGGTATTCCGTAGCCACCCGTGAACATTCTATAAAGTATCTCACCAGAAATTACCTTCACATTGCTGCCTTTGTGCCCAATCTGCGAAACGTCTTGTTTTATTGCAAAAGAGAGTTCCTCCCACATGCCTCCACCCTCGAGCTTTTATCACTCCCAATACATAAATAAAGGTCATATCCGAGCTTAAGGACGTTTCAACCAGGCTTGCAATCGATATAAGCCCTGTGGCTATCGGAGCACGTAGATCTTTGCATGGTCACCACGCGCATCAGGACCTCGGATCAATGCGAGTGACGAATTTGGTTAGTGCAAAACGACCCCATATGCCCTCTTGTGTGGTTGTTCCAGATTGTGGCATGATGGAGGGAAAGCGCTCACGTGAGACATTGCCACACGTTATACGGTTGACGTGCCCGTCTTGATGTTTCAACTGAAATCACTCGAATCATCTACAATTACTGCACTAAATCCTATATAGTCACCTGTCTCTCTTGGACTCTGTTTTATAAAGTTATGAAAATATAACGTTATATATATAGTAATTAGACCCCGACGAGACATGGACGCCCTAGACAGCCATAAGCGCAAGCTATAACGCTTCCACCTTCCAGGACTGCAAAGTACGCAACGACGACTGTGTATACGGGTGGTTCATCCCCAGCACGTTGCAGCGCAACTGAACGCAATCTTCCATCATGGCAATTGCCTCCTTCATCCGACCTCGACTCTTCCAGGTGATGGCGAGATCGTGCATGCCTTGAAGGGTATCTGGATGCCTGTCGCCGAGCACGTCGCGTCGTAGTGCCAGCACGTCCACCGAGATCGTCTCGGCCTGTTCGTATCGCCCAAGTGTATGATATGTCGTCGCGAGGGACGCCATGCTCTCAATCGTGTCGGGATGCCTGTCGCCGAGCACGTCGCGTCGTAGTGCGAGCACGTCTACCGAGATCGTCTCGGCCTCTTCGTATCGCCCAAGTGTATGATATGTCGTCGCGAGGGACGCCATGCTCCAAATCGTGTCGGGATGCCTGTCGCCGAGCACGTCGCGGCGTAGTGCTAGCACGTCTACCGAGATCTTCTCGTCCTGTTCGTATCGCCCGAGTGCATGATATGTCGTCGCGAGGGACGCCATGCTCTCAATCGTGTCGGGATGCCTGTCGCCGAGCACGTCGCGTCGTAGTGCGAGCACGTCTACCGAGATCGTCTCGGCCTCTTCGTATCGCCCAAGTGTATGATATGTCGTCGCGAGGGACGCCATGCTCTCGAGCGTGTCGGGATGCTGATCGCCGAGCACATCGCGTCGCAGTGCCAGCACTTCTACTGAGATCTTCTCGTCCTGTTCGTATCGCCCAAGTGCATGATATGTCGCCGCGAGGGACGCCATGCTCTCGAGCGTGTCGGGATGCTGATCGCCGAGCGTCTTCCTTCGAAGCTCATATGCCCTCAAATCCACCGCCTCCTTTTCTCTCGATCGCCCGCTGTGATACAAGTAGTCTGATACTCGTGTTAGCAACCCTGACGCCTCCTTCTCTCCTTTGCACAACCCAGCCCATTCACCTACTCGCTGTGCATGCACTACATACTTCTCGCATTCTCCCCATCGTTCTCGTTGCCCAACCGCAAGTTGGGGAAAGAGCTTGGAGACGATCTGGAGTGCCGCTTCCGAAAAGTACTCTTCTTCCTTTCGAGTCTCTCGCACGCTAAGCCCATACCGCGTAGCCTCTTGCACTAGCTTGTGCATTTCGTACGCCTTGTTCCCCGATATAGAAATCCGCGTACTCAAGAACGAGAATTCTCGAAGCCGAGTAACGGCCATGGTGACTTCTTCCTCATCTTCTCCCTCGCTGTCCATTGAGGAGCTCGAGTCCATGTTGCTCGCTTCATCTCTCGCGGCACTGCTTTCGTTGACCCTCTCTACGCCGCTTTCGTTGCTGTAAATAGCTGCCCGCCTAATCATCTCGTCGGGGATGTTCTGGTTG
Organism: Reticulascus tulasneorum; assembly: GCA_001557505.1. Classification (NCBI taxonomy): domain Eukaryota; kingdom Fungi; phylum Ascomycota; class Sordariomycetes; order Glomerellales; family Reticulascaceae; genus Reticulascus; species Reticulascus tulasneorum. Next base: position 609,627 of record LSAX01000012.1, on the reverse strand, counting down.
TCTGTAAACGCGTGAATGTGCAGGATTTGATATGCCATATTGTTCTCCTTTTGGATATGCTCAATCGAAATGCGCCATGTCTCCAAGATGCTGTTCGACACGCGCAGCCGTCGATGCCGGTCATATTCGGCCGCTTTCAGCATCTTCCATCGTCTCTTGCCACGTGTCAACTTCGATAGGTATTCTTTGACCGTTGTAGTCGTCCTCCGCATGTATGCTGCCGCTTGTGATATGGCCAGTGGCAAGTAGTCGAGCTCGACAAGCAGACTTGTAACGTCCTCTGCTTCGACATCGCCGACGTCGCTGTTTCGGATTGTCTCAAGCAGCGTTTTCGCTTCAATAGGCGTCATTCGTGAGACCTTGATCGCCCTCCTCGCTCCGACTAAGGAACCAGCAATTTGCTCGTCACGACTCGTCCAGAGCACCGTGCCTGTTGGACCTCGCGGGATGTAATTGCTTAGGCATCGTGTCAGTTCCGTCGTCTGGTTGTGAGATTCGTTTCGTAGTGCGGTGTTACCAACACCAAACAAGCTTAGATTGTCGGCGTTGTCAAGGATGAGCACCCAGCGTGGCGTTGCCTCGATCTTCGTCCGCACTGCTGCCAGTAACTCCTCGCCATCGAGTCCCTTTGCGATGTTTAGCTTCTTCGCAATCAACTTGTAATCTTGAGTGAACGTCGTCTCATCGTCGGCATGGGCCCAGAACACGGAGCACCGGGGGTCTCGGCGGCAGCGGCGGTAGGCGAATTCCAACGCGACTTGGGTTTTACTGCCATCGTCAGTCCGATCATCTCCACGAGATAGCAGCGTGCGACGTACCCCGACCCACCAAGCCCCCACAAAGCAGCACTCTGGCATTCTGACGCGGGGGGGAGGAGGTTCTCGAGCTCGGAGAAGATATCCTCGCGGTCGACGACATCCTCGTTGCGGAGAAAGGGTAGGAGCCTGACGGGTTCGGGTGGTGCCCGTGGCGAACCTGGGCAATTATTAGGTGGTCATTCATCCCTTGTCCTTGCGATGATCGGACCGTGCTTACTAGTGCCGTTGATGTTGAAGTTTAGCGATCCTCCTGTTTCGACGTGTGCACCGGGAAGGGCAAAATGGCCAGTCGTGGAGCCGAAGGTCGTCGTCGCCTGATCCATCGATGAGGAGCAGGTCCGTGCGGGAAGGTGGAGTACAGCGGGGCTGATCGTCTCTTTGGCAGACAACGGTTGACACTAGGTCTGGTTCGTTGGTTTCATTTCGTTGCGTTTCTGTCTTCGCTCCCGTAGACAACGACGAGTTGAGAGCCCCGAGAACGAGGCTGTGACCAGGGCGACCTGAGGCTCCGGGTTGTGCCACGTGCGCTGTCGCCATTGTTCAGCCGCACCACCGTCCCACCACCTAAACCACTGAGCGTCAATTCCAACCATTCAAACGATCCGGCGATGGGCGAGGCCAACTATACAGACTGTCCAACTTGGAAAGTGATGAGATGGCAGAAAGGTATGCAGCAAAAATAGTCACTGTACGGTGCTAATACATTACAGAAGACAACAAATGGCTCATAGCAAATGTTAGCCTTAGCAATATCGCCGAGATACCTGCAATTGATGCGACTGATAATGTCATACATGACTACGAAGTAGTAGTAATGTTTGTAAAACCTTCTGCGGCGATGCGAAGTCAGTACTGATTACCAAAGACTTGCAAATGCAAATCACATCCGTAACTGTCGAGGATGTCGCACATATTTCACCGTGACATTCTTAATGCCTGACCTGTGGTTTGAAGACTACTGTAGGAACGCGAACGGATACTTTGGCTGCGAGGATACGATAGATGAGCATGGGAATATCAATGGGTTAAGTAGGAGTCATCACTCCCATTTCGGCCCCATATACTAACAATGAAAGATAGATACGTGGAGTCGTTTCCTGGTTAAACAGCTGGTCGAGGGCCTCACTGGATATAAATGGTATAAGCTTGACTTCTTTACGCAGTGGCTGTTTGCGACAAAACAAACAATTTTGCTCCTTTTCGGCCCGCCCCCAATGATTGAGGCGAGGCTTCCCTACCCGCTCTTAGATGGCTTGCACAAGGGCCACAGGGAGGATCCGTTCTGGATTTACACGAGATTGCTGGAGGAACTCGTCCGTATCCACGACCAGGCGGTGTGGGCAATGCGTGACCAGGTCCGGGGGATGGAGTTGGCCGTCATGGCGCGGGGAAAGCCAAATCCACAATACAGGCGTCTACATGACATTGCTAGACACGTTATCCATTCATCAGAAACATTGGGTCTCGCCGTTGTGACGGTGCAAAGTATCGCAACCCAGCATCAAGGTTTCATGGCTAGCATTGCGGATTCCGACCGACAGAGAAAGAGCTCATCAATCAACATCCATCGAAGGCTTCTATTTTTCGAGCATATGCTGACTAGTTTACAATTCCGCTCTGTTTCGAACAAGGATCGGCTTCTAAACGAAATTCAACTTGCCTTCAATACAGTCGCGCAATATGACTCTGGCATTGCTGTCGAGATCGGGCGTGCCGCACAAAACGACAGCGCGGCTATGAAAACAATCGCCTTCCTCACGCTTGCGTTCCTACCAGCCACCTTTGTATGTGCAATCTTCAGCATGTCTTTCTTCAATTACAGTGCCGATTCCGGCTCTTGGTCGGTTTCCGACAAGTTTTGGGTCTATTGGGCCGTTGCGGTGCCGATTACCGTTATCACTTCCATTTGTTGGTATTACTGGCATAAAGTGTTCTCTCCACCTTCAATCGGAGGCGAGCCGGAGAAATATGCTAGCCTCAAGCTGGGTGGGGCTTTAGACATTCCTACAAGGCTGCATTCCAACGGTGGAGACGTTGAGGCAATACGAATATGACGTTGAACTATACCTAGATCTGCATCTTGCAACAAGAAATATGACATGCTATAGACCCCTTTCATCTATGTTGAAATTTGTCGTTCCACCACTCGTGTGTAGGCCTGGAAAGACGTACTTACCGGAGATGTCTCCATTGAATGTAGGCCCTCCTGTGCCCGAATTCAGACGTGATCCAACATCAGTAGCGGGTACTGTAGACGGCTTGTCAGTCTGCGTATATCGTTCGAGGAGAGCCTTCATGGCAGATGCCGCTGTCGCTGCTGCAAAGTGCTGCCATTTCTTGTTCTTGTGACTGTCCGCATAGTCACAGACCCCCTTCACAACAATGCACGGAACTTCATCCCAGACTCCGGCCCCCTCCATCTCAAATGCAATGATCCCATACTCTCGAGCAATCCGGTCGCGGTCTTCGCCGGACTTCATTACTGTATCGCCTGATCCAACGCATCCGATGAATATTTCAGGCTCTTGAGCCTCCTTTGCCTTGCCCTCCTGCTCCCACGCCCTCTTCATTTCCAACCGTTCTCTAGGCACTAGATGACTCTCATCACACTGTAGCTCCGCGCATGAGGCGGTGAGGGCTTCGTCGCAGGCAGAGGTAGACTCGCCGCAGCCACAAATAGTTTGTGCCTGGTGTTTGTGACAGTAGTTTGGCTGGAACAGCTTGTCTTCTGCCACTGTAGGATAGCCATATCGGACTCGGCCTTTTCTTCGACTAGAATTTTGCTGCATCTGAAGTAGGAAATACGCCGTGCGCTGCTGGAGACGTTCGAGACCAAGGTTTGTTTGGAAGGTGCCAAGCAGAGAACGAATGTCTTTATTCGGCCTGCCGAGGTTGTCCTCGATGGTATCTTTTCGGACGAACTTGCCAGGGTATTGCTTGCCGAGGTCATACTGTACGATGGTTTTACTGATGACCACGTCCCCGAGTAGTATTTCGTTGTCAGTCCCCGTATTGGGCACGCCGCCGCAAATACCAGTAAGAAGGGCAAGCTTGAGTCCTGGGTAGCTCGATCGAAGGCTTGCAGATGTACCAGCCGCGACACCCTTTCCCGTGTTAGGAAGGAGAGCCAGAACGATATTGTAATTTCCAATCCGGCCGGTTGTGTAGGTGTTCAAATCCCCCACGGCCCTGCCATATTTGTCGCCTTCCTCGTCCCAGAACTGGTCGAAAGCCAAGGAAACGGCATCAAATTCGAGTGGTAAAGCACAGAGTACTGCAATCTCGAACTCGTTGCGATTTTTGGGAGCACTGTAAGTGGCCATTTCAGAGGCAGGCAAATGGTAGGATTGGTAGATACAGTATAGCGAGGATCAAACGGATACGGAATGGCGATGTCTTGCGCGTTCGAGGACCCCTGCCTGTGTCATGACCACCGGTGTGACGACGAAGATGGTGGGGCTGAACGGTGGCAGCAACGCACGTGGCACAACCCGGAGCCTCAAGTCGCCCTGGCCACAGCCTCGTTCTCGGGGCTCTCAACTCGTTTGTTGTATCCCCTCAACCGCGGATGGACCCCAGGGATGTATCCAGCCCCACACCCCCCCCTGCAGCTGCATGATACATCGCGAAGACTTTCCAACGCGTCAACAGAAACGCTACCGATTTTACTAGCAAGACGCGTATTAGCTCTGGGAATGGCTTCATTATCGGTAACTGCTAACAGTTCTATCATTACAGTTCTACCCGACGACCCTCCTGCGTATACAGATGCCTGTACGAGCGAGCCTTGCGTTGCTTGCAATAGCGGCAAGAAGAAGGCTCGCGTTGCCTTGGGGCAGATATCCGGAAATCAACGCCGGCGCGTTAAATCAAGATCAGGATGTGAGCAATGCGATGTATCTTTATGTAGATCTGACGCTTGCTGGTACTTATTTCATAGGCAAAATCTATAGGGAATCGAGGTATCTTTGAGTATGAGGCTTTTAATTGGCTTATATCCCTGCTCGGTACGTTTTTGGGGTCCATCCGCGGTCGAGGGGATACAGAAACGAAGGCCAGAAACGAAACGAAACGCAACGAAAATGAATCCAACGAACCAGACCCAGTGTCAACCGTGTTTGACTGCCGAGAGACGATCAGTCCCGCTGTACTCCACCTTCCCGCACGGACCCGCTCCTCAATCGATGGATCAGGCGACGACGACCTTCGGCCCCACAACTGGCCATCCCTACGTGCCGAAAACCCCTGTGTGCGGAAATGACTTCATAGTTTGAAGGTCCTAAATCTCCAGCACATTAATATATTGAGTTAGAATCAGCTGCTTATTGTTATTTGGCTATTTTACTAGAAGTGTTCGACCTGCTGTCACATAATACTGCAGTTTGGCTATGCTGTCCATTGCCCAGCTCAGAGCATGAACATCTGCTTTTGTTCCTTACCCCTGCTCTACGATGGCTATCGACCTGTTCCCGGAATTCGGAGCCTTAGTGTAAAGCTCCTATTAGGCTCAAATATGGGTCCAGGGTTTGAAGACGTAGAACATATGGAAACCTGCTTGCCGGGATGTATCCGGGACGAAAAGTAGAAGGTATATACATTGGATGCCAAGCATTATAATAAGCGATGAAGCATTTATCGCAGTTATTTTATTATGCGTTTAAGTTATAGATCTCACGTGGAAGTGTGGCGTTCTGCTAGAACTTCCACTGGCAGTCACGTGCCTGCAGCGGGCCTCCGCGCTATTCTGACACGAAAATAATGTGGCATCTTGACAGCACCTGGAAAGTCTCCAACTTGACTTCTTTGGTCGACTACAAAGTTCTACAGCTCGGTACACAATGTGGACGGCAGCAACAGAGTACCTATCTTCACATGTTCTGGGGTAATGGCAGCTGCACGCCGAAAGTGGCTTGTGGTAGAGTTGCCCACCGCGTGCGGCTGAGACTACCCTCCAGGACGATAGCCTTGCCACTGTCTGCCCGGTTACGCTCCACGAACCATTACAACAGCAGCACATAACGTCCGTACCATCATTTCCCTCGTCACTCCGACCATGGACGGGCTAAGCTCGGCCGCCAGCGTCATCGCAGTCGTTGACGTGTCTACGAAGGTCGCCTCGCTTCTCTTCCAATACTCCAAAGAAGTCAAGAATGCAAAAGAAGATATCGCCCGGGTCCAACTGCAGGTAGAGAGTTTGAAGAATGCTTGCGAGAGCGTTCAGCAACATCTCCAAGGCCCTGATGGCGCAAAGCTAGAGGCTTCCCTGAGACTGATCGAGGCATTAGACCAAGGGCACTTGCAACTAGAAAGTCTAGAGCAGAGACTGCATCCGGGTAAAGGGCGCAAGGCGATGAGTCGTTTCGGCATCCGTGCTCTAAAATGGCCATTCGACAGCAAGGAAATCGAAAAGACTATACAATATCTCAGCGCGTGTACGCAGTCGATCTCTCTTGCTTTGCAGGTCGACCAAACGTACGCCACGCTTCCCTTCTTATACCTCTGAGCTAACTCAAACCGCCATAGGACCATCTTACTCGCAGTCGATCGAAAGATAGTGCTCGACAAACTCCCCGCCGCCGAGGGTGCAGCTTTTGACTCCCAAGCCGAGGGCGCCGCCCCGACCTGCCACCGCGACACCCGAGTCGATCTCCTCCACCAGATACGCGAATGGGCCGACCAGCCCGGGGAGCAGCCCGAGGCGCACGCCATCTTCTGGCTCAATGGCATGGCCGGCACGGGAAAGTCTACCATCTCCCGCACCGTCGCCCGCCACTTCGCCGACCACCACCGCCTTGGCGCCAGCTTCTTCTTCAAGCGAGGCGACGGCGACCGCGGCAAGACGGCCAAGTTCTTCACGACCATCGCCGCCCAGCTTGTTTCAGCAGTGCCTGCCGTGGCCGTGCATGTCAAGAATGCCATCGATTCCGACCCTGGTGTGGTTGGGAAAGCTATGCGGGAACAGTTCGAGAAGCTCGTCTTCGAGCCTCTGTCAAAGATCATACCTGCTACCTCGCAAACGTCGGGCCTGCTTATTGTTGTCGACGCCCTGGACGAGTGTGAGCGCGATGAAGACATCAAGCTCATCATCAACCTCTTGTCTCGCGCTAAGACCCTAACGTCTCTCCGTCTCAGAATCCTCGTCACGAGCCGGCCCGATCTTCCGATTCGGCTTGGGTTCAGCGCCATCCACGGCAAGTTCCAGGACCTCGTTCTTCATGAGTTACCAGAGCCTGTAGTTGCGCATGACATTTCTGCCTACTTGCAGTTTGAGCTTGCTAGGATTCGAGACGAGTATAATAGTTCTGTTACGAAAGAGCGCCACTTAGCATCAGACTGGCCTGACCCATCCACCATTCAGATTCTAGTCGGGATGGCAGTTCCACTATTCATCTTTGCCGCGACCGTATGCCGCTTCCTTGCCGACCGAAAGTGCGGTAACCCGGCCAAGAAGTTGACTAGGGTTCTAGAATATCGGACAAAAAGCCAAGAATCTAAGCTTGATAGCACATATCTACCTGTGCTGCAGCAGCTGCTGGTCGATCTTTCCGGGCGCGAGAAAGCACAAGTCCTAGATCAATTTCGAATCATCGTCGGCTCCATCATTATCCTCGCTAGCCCTCTCTCGACACGTTCTCTAGCGCAGATGCTTAACGTATCTATAGACACTGTTGACGATATACTAGACTGGCTTCATTCGGTGCTGAGTGTTCCTTCAGTATCCGGATCTCCCGTACGGCTGCTACACCTATCGTTCCGCGACTTCCTGCTAGATCCTGAAAAGCGCGAGACGCACCCGTTCTGGGTCGACGAGCAACAGACGCACAAGCGGCTGGCCGCACACTGCCTCCGAGTGATGAGCGGATGCTTACGGACTGATGTTTGCGGACTGCAGGCGCCTGGAACACTACGGCGAGCCGTTGAACCCAAGATTATCGAAGCACACTTGCCACCTGAAGTTCAGTATGCCTGTGTCTACTGGGTCTCTCATGTGGAAGCGAGCAAAATTCAAGCTTGTGATGGAGATGAAGTTGATGATTTTCTAGGCCAATACTTTGTCCAGTGGCTAGAAGTATTAAGCTTTATGGATAGAGCATCAGAAAGTATCGGTATTATAAAGAGATTACAATCTGTCGTCCAAGTAAGTCTCCTTAGTCTTTTACATATTATAAAGCTAACTCTAACTTATCTAGGTCAACACACAGCTATATAATTTTCTAGATGATGCTATACGCTTAGTACTTGCTAATATTCTAATCATCGACTCTGCACCTCTCCAGCTATATTCGTCTGTACTTACCTTTACGCCACAGACAAGTATAGTCCGGCGAAAGTTTGAAAAGATGATTCCTAGTTGGATTTCCCTACGGCCAGAACCTGAAACGAACTGGACTCAATGTCTACAGAACCTTGAAGGCCATAGCAGCGGCGTTATGTCAGTCGCCTTCTCGTACGACTCGGCGCTTATCGCCTCGGCTTCGTATGATACCACGGTCCGGGTCTGGCGCAGCGATACGGGCGACTGCGTGCAGGAACTCAAGGGTCATAGCAGCTACGTCATATCGGTGGCCTTCTCGCACGACTCGGCGCTTATCGCCTCGGCTTCGGACGACACCACGGTCCGGGTCTGGCGCAGCGATACGGGCGACTGCGTGCAGGAACTCAAGGGCCATAGCAGCGGCGTTACGTCGGTCGCCTTCTCGCACGACTCGGCGCTTATCGCCTCGGCTTCGTATGATACCACGGTCCGGGTCTGGCGTAACAATACGGGCGACTGCGTGCAGGAACTTAAGGGCCATAGCAGCTATGTCAACTCAGTCGCCTTCTCGTACGACTCGGCGCTTATCGCCTCGGCTTCGTGGGACACCACGGTCCGGGTCTGGCGCAGCGATACGGGCGACTGCGTACAGGAACTTAAGGGCCATAACGACGTCGTCACATCGGTGGCCTTCTCGCCCGACTCGGCGCTTATCGCCTCGGCTTCGGACAACACCACGGTCCGGGTCTGGCGCAGCGATACAGGCGACTGCGTGCAGGAACTCCAGGGCCATAGCAACGCCGTCAAATCAGTCGCCTTCTCGCCCGACTCGGCGCTTATCGCCTCGGCTTCGCACGACACCACGGTCCGGGTCTGGCGCAGCGATACGGGCGACTGCGTGCAGGAACTCAAGGGCCATAGCAGCGGCGTTACGTCGGTCGCCTTCTCGCACGACTCGGCGCTTATCGCCTCGGCTTCGTATGATACCACGGTCCGGGTCTGGCGTAACGATACGGGCGACTACGTGCAGGAACTTAAGGGCCATAGCAGCGCCGTCACGTCAGTCGCCTTCTCGCACGACTCGGCGCTTATCGCCTCGGCTTCGGACGACACCACGGTCCGGGTCTGGCGCAGCGATACGGGCGACTACGTGCAGGAACTCAAGGGCCATAGCAGCGTCAAATCAGTCGCCTTCTCGCCCGACTCGGCGCTTATCGCCTCGGCTTCGGAGGACACCACGGTCCAGGTCTGGCGTAGCGATACGGGCGACTACGTGCAGGAACTTAAGGGCCATAGCAGCTACGTCACATCAGTCGCCTTCTCGCCCGACTTGGCGCTTATCGCCTCGGCTTCGGACGACACCACGGTCCGGGTCTGGCGCAGCGATACGGGCGACTGCGTGCAGGAACTCCAGGGCCATAGCAACGCCGTCAAATCAGTCGCCTTCTCGCCCGACTCGGCGCTTATCGCCTCGGCTTCGCACGACACCACGGTCCGGGTCTGGCGCAGCGATACGGGCGACTGCGTGCAGGAACTCAAGGGCCATAGCAGCTTCGTCACATCGGTGGCCTTCTCGCACGACTCGGCGCTTATCGCCTCGGCTTCGTGGGACACCACGGTCCGGGTCTGGCGCAGCGATACGGGCGACTGCGTGCAGGAACTCCAGGGCCATAACGGCATCGTCAACTCAGTCGCCTTCTCGTACGACTCGGCGCTTATCGCCTCGGCTTCGTGGGACACCACGGTCCGGGTCTGGCGCAGCGATACAGGCGACTGTGTCCATACAGAAGGTATAGGTGCATCTGTTACCGTAGTTTCATTCGCACCCGATAGTTCACAGCTCTTTACTAGTCTTGGTGCGATTGCCATACACCCATTGCCATTAATAGGCCAAGCTGTACCCGACAAGGCGTCTGCGGTGCAAGTTGGAACCGGGCTGACGAAAGATTATCGTGTTGGCTACGGCTTCAGTCGAGATTGCTGCTGGATTACGTGGCACGGACACAACTTGTTATGGCTACCAGCTGAATTCCGGCCTGGTGAGTCAGCTGTATCGGGATGCACCGTAGCAATAGGTTGCAACTCGGGAAGGGTTATTCTCATTCGATTTGACACAAAGGCAGTCAATAATTGTCTTGCCTGCACTTAGCATGTCTACTGACTTGTCATTATTTTCACAACGTTGCAGAAGAGAGTTCAAGAGAAACGGGCAATGATATACAGTAGCATTTAGCGTTGTATTTCCAGAGCATTCAGGTAGATTTATGAAACGCATCACGAGTTGCCTTGGGCAGATTTAGTTGGGCGGAATCTCGGGTCTAAGCTACGTTGCTGCGCTCAGCCACAGTCCTGTCCTCCAATATGCCACTTTGCTTGAGGCAGCAGTCCCGCTTTTCGAAATAACTAATCGCATAAGTGAAGCGAAATTATCCCCTGCTTCAATCATAAATGTATCTTTCCGCATGGTAATGTTGCATAGATCTACGAGCCACAACAGCCACGAGGCTCATGACGATTGCTGGATCCGTAACGAGGTCCTAAAGCTTAGATATGACATTTTTAATAAGTATCAGGGGCAATAAAACCTCGATGGTGGCCGCAGGTTCGAGAGGCTCTCTTTTGCCCTAAACGGAGACAGTTCATACATCAAGAGCAAGGACGGCGACGTTTGGGAAGTATTCCAAGAAGAGCGGTTTAGAATCTTCACGGGTGGGCTACGGAACACAGCGGATACAAACATTTGGCCGAAGTCGATATTTGTAGAGAATCCGACAGGTTTGAAGTCAAAGTAGCGGTCGTTTTTTTTTTCGGCACGGAGGGATTTAACAAGTCACTCTCTCTTCTGCTACCTTAGGTAAGGTAAGGCCTAGGTTCATTAATTTTCACTGAGCTCTGGTCGGGAGCGGCTCTGGTCACCCCACTTTTACCCCTGCTCTGGTCAGGTGGACCGGGGTAAGTCAGAAACGAAACCAGACCCCCACACCAAGAGATGGTCGCAAATTGCGCTGCTCATTAAAGTTAGCGCAGTCAAACTGATGGCAAACACATCTCACGGCTTCCTCACGTGACATAGCTATAACCTCATAATCGGCTTGATACCATTGCCGCCACAGGACTCCTGAGGTTAAATAGCTTGATAAGAGACCTTGTCTCGTCTCTATTTGATATGGATTTTATATACATGAATGCCGAGAGCGAACTGCCAGGATACACTGCACGCTCTTTTGCTCCAGACCAGAGATGAACGTCATGTGATGATGTGCCTCAGTTGTGCCAACAAAACTCAGCCGCACGAGGCTGGCGGCTTGCAGCGACGACGCGTCTCTGTCGGCAGTTCAACGTCAAGACATGATGTTCTCCTTCTCTAAATGAGTAGTGGGAAATCTTACGAAAGTAGACATCAAAATTCGAAGAGTCGACCATGAACCGGACATTCCGTGTCCGCGGCGTGCCCTCCGACTGGGATATCAGGCGTGTGCAGTCCTTCTTGGCAGGCCAGGACAGTTCTACACTTCCAATCGTCAAATCACTTGCCGTCGAGGTCCACGGTCGGTCGAGAGTAGCCACAGTGTCTTTTCAGAACCTCCCCCACCAGCTAAAGACGCTCCAGCCAGGTAAATCCTGGCAGATTTCTCTTCCAGCGTCTTCAGACCAACCAGCCCGGCAACAATACCTGACACTTGACGATGGATTCCTCGGCATCACCACCCTCTATGCGCCTCCTCCACATGATCACAGGGTAGAGTGAGTGGCCATGCTGGCAACATGGAACCTGCGCTAACCCCTTCGTTGCCAGTATCATTGCCATATCCGGCCTCGGCGGACACGCATTCGGATCGTTCAAAGAGAAGGGTGGGGAGCATATGTGGCTGCGGGACTCCCTTCCGTACGATATATCGTCGGAAGGTGGCAGCCGTCAACCTGCGAGAGTAATGATCTATGGCTATGAATCGGTAATCGCACAGAGCAACAACTTTCAGAATATAGAAGATCTAGCAACGTCTTTCCATGCCTCTCTCTTGGCATTGACCAGCGCTTCGACTATCAGGCCCATCATTTTCATCGCCCACAGTCTTGGCGGACTTATCATCAAGCAGGTAGGTCTACCTAGACACCCTTTTTTCCCAGATTCTCACCCTCACATAGGCTCTCATCTCACTTTCCAAGTCGAAGAACGAAGACGACCAGAAACTTATCCGAGCAGTGTACGGAATTGTCTTCTTCGGTGTTCCACACGATGGGATGGACATCAGGCCCCTCATCCCCATGGCAGGAGACGGACCGAACCGATTCCTTGTTGAGTCTATTGGACATGTCAATTCGCAAGTCCTCAGCATCCAACAACGAGAGTTTCCTACGGCGCTAGGCGGCGAAGGCGAATCCGAGATTGTCTGCTTCTACGAAACTCTAGAATCGCCTACGGCCATACAGGTACGTCTAGCAACAATCTTGATACGCATTAGCGCTAATGTATAACAGGACAAGAACGGCACTTGGGCGATGAATGGTCCCGACGCGGTCCTCGTTACCAAATCATCGGCCACGCACTGCCGATGGTGGGAGAGCGGACCAGAGCATATGTGTGCCATCAACCGCACCCACTCGGAAATGGTCAAGTTCGGTCCGGGGGATCACGACTACGAAAATGCTCTTCAGAGGCTCAATGGCCTAACTTCCCGTGCAATACTGAAATCCTCGTCTCCGCCGGCGAAACATCACTACGCTGTGCCATTCGAGACCGTTGAAAGCTATACCCAGCGAGATGAGCTGTGGATAGAACTGGAGGAAAAGCTGCAGATTCGACACGTGAATGCAAGAGTTCCGCATGCGGTCACCGTCACTGGACTAGGCGGGTCCGGCAAATCGCAGCTAGTACTGAAGTATGCAGAGAAGCACAACGACCAATATAATCCGACCTTGTGGATTGATGCGACGGATGAAGAGGCGGCGCGTTCCAGCTTTGAAAGATGTGCTGCGGAGCTTGGGCTTGCGGTGGACCGAGACGAAAAGCAGGGGTCGGCTCTTATAAACGCTGGGGCTGTCCAGGCGGTGCTCCGATGGCTTCACGACCGAACGCAGGCGGATGACAAGTGGCTAGTTGTCATTGACAATGCCGACGATGTTACCTGGCAAATTAAAGATATAATTCCGAAAGGAAAGCAAGGAAGCATTATCATTACTAGTCAAGACGAGATGAGTCATATGCTCGTTCCGCAAGGCTGCGAACAGGTTCGGGTCGGTGCCATGTCGCCGCTGGAAGGGGTGACGCTTCTTCTACAACGCCTCCCCTGGGATGTTGATTCAGCCCCGGGGATAATCCGACAAAGCTGCGATAAAGTGGTGCACAAGCTTGGGTACCTGGCCCTCGCTATTGATCTTGCGAGTGCCTATATTGGCAACGATTCTTCGCCTGAGCAGGCTTTATCACAATATCTAGCAGATTACGAAAGGCATCGCAACGAACTCTTGCAGATGGATAGCTTTCGTGGACTGCTCCCAACGCAGAAGACGTTGTGGACAGTATGGGACACAACCCTGGAAAGAATCATGAGAGAGCATAAACAATTGCAGCCGAGCCTACTTTTGACGTTTCTTGCGCACTTCAAGGGCAACATTGTGCAGGATGAGATGTTCCGTCTTGCAGCTCGTGGCACTGCCATTTTGGATGATGAACTCGTTAACCAGATACCTGCCGAGATCCGACAGTTTTTCCTAAGTGATGGGAAGAACTGGGATAGCTTCTTATACCGGAAGAGCCGCGATGTGCTGCTGCGATATAGCCTACTACAGCGAGCAGATCAAGACTGGGCTGGGATAACGATGCACGGGCTAGTTCAGTGGCGTGCAATGCAGAACGACCGAGGTCGATCATGGCAATGGTGGTATTTAGTATTTATACTCGCAGCATGCCACCAGCTTACAGAGGAGCAACGCCAGCCCGAGTTCCGTCGACACCTGATGGTACACGTTCCGGACCTACGCGATTGTCACATAGATAGCCGTGAGATTGCAAAGAGCTATGAAGGGTTTTTAGAGACCTCCTTTGCCAGGGTTTACTATGATGAAGGCCGGTGGGAGGAGGCCGAGAAGCTAGAGGTGCAGGTGATGGAGACTCGCAAGACGAAGCTCGGGCCGGATCATCCTGACACGCTGACAAGCATGGCCAACCTCGCATCAACATATAGCAACCAGGGCCGGTGGGAGGAGGCCGAGACGCTGGAGGTGCAGGTGATGGAGACTCGCAAGACGAAGCTCGGGCCAGATCATCCTGACACGCTGACAAGCATGGCTAACCTGGCGTCGACGTACAGGAACCAGGGCCGGTGGGAGGAGGCCGAGACGCTGTTTGTGCAGGTGATGGAGACGAGCAAGACGAAGCTCGGGCCAGATCATCCTGACACGCTGACAAGCATGGCCGACCTCGCGTCGACGTACAGGAACCAGGGCCGGTGGGAAGAGGCCGAGAAGCTAGAGGTGCAGGTGATGGAGACTCGCAAGACGAAGCTCGGGCCGGATCATCCTGACACGCTGACAAGCATGGCCAACCTCGCATCAACATATAGCAACCAGGGCCGGTGGGAGGAGGCCGAGACGCTGGAGGTGCAGGTGATGGAGACTCGCAAGACGAAGCTCGGGCCAGATCATCCTGACACGCTGACGAGCATGGCCAACCTCGCGTCGACGTACAGGAACCAGGGCCGGTGGGAGGAGGCCGAGACGCTGGAGGTGCAGGTGATGGTGACTCGCAAGACGAAGCTCGGAGCCGATCATCCCTCGACGCTGACAAGCATGGCCAACCTCGCGTCGACGTTTTGGAACCAGGGCCGGTGGGAGGAGGCCGAGACGCTGTTTGTGCAGGTGATGGAGACGAGCAAGACGAAGCTCGGAGCCGATCATCCCTCGACGCTGACAAGCATGGCCAACCTCGCGTCGACGTTTTGGAACCAGGGCCGGTGGGAGGAGGCCGAGACGCTGTTTGTGCAGGTGATGGAGACGAGCAAGACGAAGCTCGGGCCAGATCATCCTGACACGCTGACGAGCATGGCCAACCTCGCGTCGACGTACAGGAAGCAGGGCCGGTGGGAGGAGGCCGAGACGCTGGAGGTGCAGGTGATGGAGACGAGCAAGACGAAGCTCGGGCCAGATCATCCTGACACGCTGACGAGCATGGCCAACCTCGCGTCGACGTTTTGGAACCAGGGCCGGTGGGATGAGGCCGAGACGCTGGAGGTGCAGGTGATGGAGACGAGCAAGACGAAGCTCGGGCCAGATCATCCTGACACGCTGACGAGCATGGCCAACCTCGCGTCGACGTACAGGAAGCAGGGCCGGTGGGAGGAGGCCGAGACGCTGGAGGTGCAGGTGATGGAGACGAGCAAGACGAAGCTCGGGCCAGATCATCCTGACACGCTGACGAGCATGGCCAACCTCGCGTCGACGTACAGGAAGCAGGGCCGGTGGGAGGAGGCCGAGACGCTGGAGGTGCAGGTGATGGAGACGAGCAAGACGAAGCTCGGGCCAGATCATCCTGACACGCTGACGAGCATGGCCAACCTCGCGTCGACGTTTTGGAACCAGGGCCGGTGGGATGAGGCCGAGACGCTGGAGGTGCAGGTGATGGAGACGAGCAAGACGAAGCTCGGGCCAGATCATCCTGACACGCTGACGAGCATGGCCAACCTCGCGTCGACGTACAGGAAGCAGGGCCGGTGGGAGGAGGCCGAGACGCTGGAGGTGCAGGTGATGGAGACGAGCAAGACGAAGCTCGGGCCAGATCATCCTGACACGCTGACGAGCATGGCCAACCTCGCGTCGACGTATAGCAACCAGGGCCGGTGGGAGGAGGCCGAGACGCTGTTTGTGCAGGTGATGGAGACGAGCAAGACGAAGCTCGGAGCCGATCATCCCTCGACGCTGACGAGCATGGCCAACCTCGCGTCGACGTTTTGGAACCAGGGCCGGTGGGATGAGGCCGAGACGCTGGAGGTGCAGGTGATGGAGACTCGCAAGACGAAGCTCGGACCAGATCATCCTGACACGCTGACGAGCATGGCCAACCTGGCGTTCACTTGGAATGGCGCAGGCTATCAGAAAAAGGCTACAGCCTTGCTTAACACGTGTCTTCAGCTTCAGCAAAAGAACCTTGGCCTGAACCATCCTCGCACGATAGCTAGTCGCTTGACTCTGTATAAATGGAAGGCTATGAGGGACAACGCTGAAAATATCGAGACTCAGCTCGACAACTCCGATATTGTAACAGTGACAGTTTCTGACTCTATGCTATCAAATCTACCAGGATCGACAAACACTTCTATGTCATATGAAGCTGCCGCAGAAAGGGAGCAAGTGATTGAAAGTCGTCTCTCCACGACCTTCTTCAAACACAAAAAGCTCACAGTGGAACACAATCGTGATAAAATGGAAGAAGATACTCAATCAGTCACTTCGGTGTCAGATGAAATCGAGTCACAGGTTGAATCAAACGCAGGCATGGCAATTTATCGCCGAGCTGGGGCAAAGTACCTTGCAGGAAAGTTCGTGGTTAACCCAGACCTACTACCTCTTTACCAGGAGGCGGCTCATCGCATGGACGAAGCAAAATTCGTGAGGAATCAGCGGCGTTTGCTGAAGAGGTTTTTCATGGATCTCTGTCTTGAGGGAGATACTCCATCTAGCAAGCTAGCTGTCGAATTCTTGCGATCACGGAGGAGGAGGACCGACATCTCATCGAGAATCTACAGGCTCGTTGTACCCTCAGACAGAACCGTCTCGGAGAAAGTTATGGTTATGCTTGAACAGGAAAAGGACAATATTTTCCTCCTTGATAGTCTCCTGAACGCTCGGGATAATGAAGTGATTCTGGCTTCAAGAGAGACTTCAAATGTGGCTTTTATTGACAACTCTGATCGGGATAATCAAAACAACTCAGATATCGCACATACAGACAGCGAAAGTGATGATGATAACAGAAGTAGCAATGGATCTGGGGCGGAGGGTGAGGAAGACTCCAGACTGTCAAGGCTTGAAAAAGCTGTTGGAGTTCTTACCTCTAGCCAACCATTCTTCCTATATACGGAGAACATTCGTCGATTTCTGCAATCGGAAAGTAAAATGACCGACTTAGACTCGCACTTACAACTTCAGCCCCAGTGGGTTAGCGCGGAGACTTCTGAGCCTTCGATGCGGGAAATATACAACGAAGGAAAGGCGGGAACGTTGATAGAAAGCAACAAATTTGAGAAGGCAGTTTCATCTTGGAGATTATGGCTTATGAGTATCTACTCTCCGCCACGCCTTGGCTACCAGCGTATTTCCTATATATGCGTTAGTTCTCTTTCAAGCACTGATAGTACAGGACAACTAAAAACTTCCTAGGGCTGCGGAGAACCTTCGTTTCTCGATGTTAGGGAGCTGTCACCAGGTGGAGTGCAAAGATTCAAGCAGAAACTTGTCGAAAGCGTCTCTGCTATCAGAAATCGAGCAGGAAACCTGCCAAACACCAGCTGCCCAACCCCGCCGCCTCAAGCACATCTACATCCCCGCGGTAGCATACCGCAGGCCAGCATATCGCAGCGTCTGTGTCCCACATCACCACGCCCTGAAAACATCCCAATCGTTGACACTACGTCTCAAACGCGGGGACTGAATGAGACTGGGATCCCCCAATACGTCCTTCTTTGTGTGAACACAAAAAGCTCCACGGCTCTCGTCCATGTTGAAGTTGATTCTTTTGGGACTGATCAGTCTCTTTTTCAGCGCATTAACCAAGAATATCAAAGAGCTCGTAAAGAACATGAGTGGAAAGTTTCAATGCTTACTCCGTTATGGGTTTGCAAGTTGCTACATTCAATTCAAGCACGGCTACCATGGCTCTCTTCGCTACTAAGCTGGTTGTCGAGTCACGGCATTAGCCATGCGCACATTCACAGTATCGCATCTGGAGACTTCGTCCGGGTGCGTTTCGTATCCCCCTTACAAGTCAGCGTAACTAACAATATCGTTTCTGTTTAGTTTCAATTAATTCCCCTTGGCGAGAAATGCTGCCCTCGATGGTTCAAAACGCGAGAGTTCCCCCCGGAGGCCGAGGTTAGGGCAGGGAAATACGCTTATGAGCCTGTTCCGATGGATGACGTCGAACTTGCCGATATTCCCTTACGACACTTACTACGACCAGTACCTCATACTGACAGATTCTGGATAACGACATTTCCGAAAAAGCTTGGAGCACCGCTAGTCCGACGACCCGGTGCTAGTGGTCAGCGGGTTATAGGATGGGGTGTCCGCATTAACGAGAGCTTGAACTTTGTCTTTATACTTCGTTTGATATGCATCATGCTTGTTGTAATCGTCGTCATAGTCGTTATTTATTCAGCACTGGCGCCGGATAACTCCTCAGCACTCGATTTGGGGGCTTTTTTGGCTGCGATATTTACAGTGTATACAACCTATCAATATTTTTCTTGGAAGGAGGAGCTGGAAAGAAGCTCCTAAGTATTCCAGAGGTGAACACAGAAAGCTAGGATTGTGCGAAAGACCCTATCCTAACGCATCAGGTAACACACTGAGCCTAGCTTGATATCGAGTTGAAACTGGATCCTTACATGTTCGATAATTTACTATATGTTAAACTTGTTATTCTTGACCTTGCGAGGTTATCGACTACAATATCAGCCCCCTTACCCTGATCCGGGCTTTATACCCAACCTATATTCGCGAGGCACTATAGAAAAGAGGTTTAGTGTGCTTGCTGGCAGCGAAGCGAGTAATCTTTCATCCGCCAATCCGCGTCTCGCTGTACGCTAATCTAGAAGTAAATACCATGCCCACCACAGAACGTATAAAATTCGGGGATCCAATTTAGTGACCTGAGACAAGCGAACAGAAAGGGGAGTTCTTGACAACATAACCAACGTCTGCGGTCCGTATGGGATTATTCTTCTGTCTTCCTGATTTATGGAAACGATCGACCAGATGGCGGTCTTTGGCCCGGTAATTGTTAATGACTAAAATCTACATCCGATCTCTCATGTAGACAACAGCCTTCCTGTCATTATCATCGTGGGGGACGCATTACGCCTGATGTTGCTCGGAAGTAAAAGTTGTGATTTGTTTCAGCTTTTGATCCCTGGAACTTATAAACGCACCGGCGCTTCTAGTTTGTGTGCCTTCTCCCACCTCTCACAAGCAGGCTCCCAGAAGTCGAAGAAGCTGGTCATTTTGCAAATGGCCAGCGCAATGCAGCAGCAAGACAGTACCAAGCGCAGCATAAGAGCGGTCTCCGTGTCTCGACTCACCGTTATGGGCAGCTACTGCTACCGTCAGTGCCCACAAGTTCGGCAGCTAATAAGGGCCATTTGCTCAGCTCGTGTGGATATAGTTGAATTTGGGGATGCGGGCTTACCTGATCTTGGAGCATCTTCTTCATCGCTGAGATAGGATGCCCTGTGGACGTAATGTCGTCGCGCTCCTGCTCTTCGACCAAGTGACTAATTTTGGCCACCAACGAGCTGCGCACATTATCGCTCTCTGAAATCAGCATCGCCTCGGCTGTCTTCAAGACTGCCTCCTGGAATCCTCGCCGCTCCCATGCGCTCCATTTCCCAGCAGCATGGAACACCTCTTCAATAACTTGAGGCAGCCGCCTGTTGCGACTCAGTCGCTGCTCGTTGGCCAGAGGTGACGACTCGCCAAAACTACCACAGTAATATGCCGTTACTAGCTCGTCAAAGTTGCTGAACCCAGCTGCATCGACGCGTTCCATAACGTATTCAAAACGCTCGTTCAATGGCGAGTGCTTTGCTGGAATGTTTGACGAGCGGGGTATGTCAGTGGATGGTTTCGTTTCCGCGGGTGCATCACGCGGGGTGCTCAGTACGGTGGTCTGCGATGGTGACCCTGATATGTTTGTCGGTAATGGGAGTTGTTCCATGCTTTGGGGGGTTTGGGCCAAGGGGTCGAGCTTCCAGAGGTCGGCATGAGGATTGAAGTCAAGATCTATGCCATCGGTATTACCCGATGCTAATGTTATTTCTCCGTAGGTTTGTTCCGTTTGACTCAAACTGCGTGCTACTGTTGATTATGTTACTTTCAGATTAGATGGTATGTCTGAGCCACGTACCTGTCGCATTTTCCAACCGCCGGTCGTCATCCCTCATATTTGTTTCCTCTTGCAAAGTAGCGAGAGGGTCTAGAATATGCGTTTGGAACTTCAAATAACTGAGCACCAAGTCGTCCGGTGCTCTTCCCGACTGATCATCTCCCCCCGGGCTTTGCTGGATCTGAGTTTGAGCTTGAGGCAGCGATTGGTAAGCTGGCAGGTTATTCCCAGGCCCGATATTCCGCAGGAAGCCTAGGCTGTCGGCCTCTTCCACATGCTGGCCAGAGAAATTTGGTTGCAGCAGCTTAAGTACGGGATCTGCCTCGTCGGTGGGGTTGCGTAATGATGATTCTCCTTGCAAGGCAGGTCGCAGCATCTGATTGCTTGGCAGAGGAGGCTCAGAAACACCACTGGAGGGGTTTTTGCTGGCAATTTCTTTAGGCTTCTTTGCTCCACCATCCTCTGGGTACTCTAATCTTGTTTGGAGTGAATTAAGACGTGCCTTAATGCGATGGCCTACTTAAGCGTTAGTTTCTTGTACTTGTTGGCGGTATGGAGAACCACCACGGTATGATCTTTGAGCAACCCTATTTTGAATTCTCTTCTTCACTTTCGGATCCCTGATTCGTGTCCAATCGTCCTCGACAGACAGTCCATTCGTAGTCGGTAGAGAGGCCCCTGTGGGAGAATGCGCGTTCGAGCGCGCCTTGCCTGACATGATGCGGCTTGGAGAGAATGGAGAACGAAGGCGGGTGGGTGACAATCCGCCGCAGCTGGGACTGGCTTCGAGGACGAGTTGATTGATCCTGGTGTATTATATGCCCGTCCCAGTTTCTCAATCGGGGTTTGTTTTTTTTGGTCGCCGAGCGCATGCCGTGGGTCCGTTTGAGCACGTACACCGCCAGCCCGGCTTTTTCGGGGAGATCAAGCAGCTTAATCTGCTAAACACTTCTAGAAGCGGCAGTCTGGTACTCTGGTGACCGCAGTGTTGGACGCGTTCAGGGGGTCTCGTTATCAGAGCATATGATCGCCGGCTGTTTCCGTTTTGCATTCACGAGCCTGATCCTACCCTCCCCTCAGCTGCCAACTTATGGACCCCACTCATGTACCTAGGTATAGTACAGATTACCTAATTAGTCCTCGCCCACGGACCCCCGGGGCCGGGCGTTTTATTGAGCGAACAGCTGCTAAATCTCCCTATAAAGCTGCCGTTAGGGTGAGATAATTAGTGTTCCGTACACTCCTATGTACAAAATTGGTGCACGAGTACACCAATGCGCTGTAGATATTACAGCTTGATGGTCCATTTTAATTGCGGTGGCGTATATCTATCCCTGTCTGGCACATGAGTGGGCATGAGTAGGGTCCACTCTACCACGTACTACGTAGTAATTAGTATGCTGCCATGCTGTGCGACGGCGCGGTAGGCAGACGGGAAGGCTTTCTGACTTTGGGGAGGGGGGGGGGGTGTCATTTTGAATGTGGCGGACGGAAAGGATTATTCGAAGGGGGGTGGACAAGAAGCTTACAGCACGGCACATCCAATCTGACCACCCAAAAAAAGAAAAGCTCACGCCACTCCCTCACCCTCGATGCACAGCTAACGGTGCTGTATATAGGCTCTTAGTAATTGCTCTATCCACCCTGATTCATGTCGCAGATTTGGTCCTACAGTTGTGAGAAGTGCGATAACTCACGAGCCGCTCATCAAATGCGTAGGTACCTAATTAGAGCACGAAATTGGTCATCTGAGTGGGTTAAAAAACGCACCGCCGGTTTGTCCCCATTCATGTAAGTTACTTCGTATCCATACATAATAATGCTGAGAGAAGCGGCACTGATACCCCCCCTGTTTAGGTAGCTTTTGCCAAGGTAGTAATTTACAATCACCTACCTACGCATCCATGAGGATCGAGGATCGAGGATTGATGAGAGGATTGCAACGTTCTGCTACCACCAGGAAACGAGTCGCGAAATTCAAGTCTGACGAATATGCATGCATTAAATTTCGCGGAGGGAACGCTCCACAAACACTTTGGCCGTATCCATAATTATGATCCACGTTCAATTCGGCGATTTCGAACAGCTGACGTACTGGTGGACCGGGAGTTGGATCTCTCGTCATCTCTTGGGTTTGTTTTCTCCTCTAAAGCACGGTACTTGGGTGCTTAGCCAGAGGGCTGAGTTTGGATCGGCGATAGTTGCTGAGATTTCCGCAGGGAACCGGTAAGCCGGCAAGGTCATTCAGATGCCTGATCAATCATTCTGCGGAAAACTTGTGTTGCCAGCCTCTTGGGCATGCCGGTTTAGGAAAGTAATTAGCTTACTTGCAGCAGGTGAAAATGCAGGACCTGCATTGTCCGTCGGTCTGCGCGATGCCAAACGGACCCTTTGAACAAGGGCTCCCCACCGTGCCCGCCTTGTCAAAAATGATGCAATACTAATAGAAACGACAGTGCATTGCGTGACAATCTGGCCACGGCCTAGGCCTGGCGACTCGGGCCGAGCATGATGTCGTTCTGGTGTATTTTGCCAGTATGTACGTCGTACTCTTAGGTAGCCTCAGTTCGCGATCTGCCTTTGCCACACTCCATTTTGAAACATGATCTGAACTACGTACCTACTTTGAAGACCAGGCTCGCTGATACTTCTCGAAGCCTCAGCCCATTGCACCATTACTACGTGTACGACCCACGTTCGGGGTCCATGTATCAGTCCGGCAGTTAGCGGACCTTTGCCCGCCTCACTGTCCACGAGTTCATGGTTAACTTGACGATCAGTGTGCCTTATGGATGTAACGGATGGGACAGGCCCCTAATCCGATTTGTGGACGCCGCACAGCTGGGCCACCACCACCATCTGTATTAAAGTGGACTTCTGTGGGGGATTTGCCATCATGGATGTTTGACCCTGGCCCTGCAACATCCCGCTAATTAGTGGGTCGAATATAACCCGCCGCTTTTTAAACCACCATCTCCTGGCCAAGGCCTTACCAACGTAGTATTGACTCAGCTAAAAGCACATTGGTAATCTTGGGGAAAATATTCATCGAAATTTGGTTTATCCCCTCTTCAGAACATTTGGATCTTATCTGGCATAGTCTCCATCTCGCTGACGTCGAAACATTGTCCTGTCCTGCGGGGTGTGAGCGATTGAGAAGGCGGCCGGGATTTTTCTTCTGATCCAAACGGGAATGCTCGTAACAAATCAAATGCTTAGGTAGCATCTGCATCCCAGGAGGATTGAGCCGATACAGCACCACGCCCTTCGCTTCGAAGTACCGCGCCGCTCACTTGTCCAAGCCACTTCCGGTGCCTGATCCGTGCCTTTTCCGGTTCCACCACCGTTGGCATTCAGCGACACAATCTGCAATACTCTATGCACACTCTCCACTCAGGTCGCCGTACTCGAGCCAATAACACGGCGGATGCCTGCTTGTGTCAGCTGCGCGCTTATTGATACGACAGGGAAGCTCCCCTCAGTCATGTATAATACTCCCCTCCCTGCGTTGACAATTATTAACCGTCGGGGTCTTGCGGTTTGTCCCTCGCCAAACTTATCTCGCGTCTCGTAGAGCCAGGTCCGTGATTGGTGTTTACACTGGAGAAAACTTCAACATTCCACCGGTAGAGACCGGTAGCATCTCCAACAACCTGCCTGCACAAGACTGCACTCGATTTCCCAATGGTAGGGCAGACTCCAAATGGTAGGGGAAAAGGAGGGATCCCAAAGTCTCCTCGCCGCGCGAACCCATCGCACGTGCAGCAGGCCAATGGGCATCCTGAGCTCCGTCAAAGAAGGGCAACGACTAACGGCATATTTGCAGCTCGAATCTCGAAAGCTAAGCTCGAAGAGCTTCGAGAAAAAGTGAGGATACATGAGCAGCATGTTCGGAAATCTACCCCAGCCCGGTCATGCACGTCACCCACCGTCGCGGATTCGATGTACCCCCTGGCGGCGATGCGATATGAATCTGCGAGCAGTGTTGATTTCTTCATGAGTGGGTATATCGCATCTCTGGTGCCTGTATGTGCTGTAAGCTTGTGTACTAACTTCTCATCAGCGCCCTCAAGTGACATCAATGGTAGCTGTGCTCCGCATGGGGCCGAAGGCCTGGATCCAGCAGCTTTCCTCGACTCCAGTGATTTGACCGCAGCTTTGTCGCCAGCTAGACCATCCTGCGCTTGGAACACGCCGCAGGCGTCGCAAGGATCGCCAATTCATTTTGGGCCACACTCAGTGGTAGGTGAGCCGGTAGGGTTCAGATTTGAGGACGCGTTCTACTCGCCACAAAGCCTTTATGATCCAGGCCCCAACAAAGAAGCCCAGCAGCACTTCGCGGATTATGCCGCCGATGTGCCACAAGTTGATTTTCAGCGAAACGTGGACGCTACTGCTCCCGTGGAAGATCGCATCCGGTACGTAGTAGACCAGGCCGCCGCTGTGGGTTTTGACACCCTCGACGAAGTCGTTGCCGCATACTACACAGAGAGATTTGAAGACACTTCTCCACTGTGTCAGGACCAGAGATTACGTCGGAATCGGCGATTGCCTCGTCTTCTGAGTAGCCTCCACAATGCTGCCAAGGGTTGGGATGAATGGGAGCGGCAGGGGTTCCGAGAACAGATCACTCTAAGCGCCGAAGAAATTCTTGTCGAGGAGCTGCATTCGTTCATTATGCAGCACCCAATTACTGCCGCCAGAAGAGAACCCACATACAACGATTCGGAACACGAGCAGCTGGGAGGCAGACGAGGCCTAATGGAAAGGCAGAAAGTTCAGGACCACGTAAGTATACGTGAATTGATGCTACCCCTTCGTGTGTCTTTGACTGGTCACGGCTTGGAGCTAACCAGAACGATAGCTTCCAAACCTTTGGGCTCTGACAACAGCTTTACTAGCAATAAGTAACGCACTGAAGCAAGATACCCGCCCAGACGCAGACACAGCGCTTGCTGTTATCGAGAATTTGTGCTACCGGACACCATGAGACAAGACTCTCATAGCATTTGGGTAGGGGGCTACAGGCAACCCGTGGGAAATGTGGCAGACTCTCCAGTCATGTTTGTTGTATTGGGTATTGGGTATCGGATAGTCAGAGTCATAGCAGCATTTATTGGCGATCTGGCTGCTTTTAAGATGCTCTGCGCTAGCGCCGCATCCGGGGACATGTCTATAACATAATGTTGGATTGCTGAATGGGACACTCTCTTGACGATGGGCTACCCCGTACCCAACAGGATTCTTTTGTAGAGGCGTAGCAGAAAGGAAAAAAAAAAGGCGCTCAGGTTTTACATAGCTGCTACAATCTACTGGATACTTCACTTGGATAATTCGACCGTGCTCCCTGTTTAGTGGAACTGATCTTCTAGTTCGATAGCGATGGAATCAACGTGTCCAGATCCCGGGCCATCGCTTCGATTATACAATGGTCCGGCGCCTGGCCACGTATTAGAGATGGGCGCTGGCGCTGGCGCTGGCATGGTATTACCCTGTAGTCTAGGTAATAGTCTAGGCTATTTAGCCACGTTGATGTTATACCTTCTAGGTTGGCAGCCGTGTTCATCTGGGACACAATCAAGTTGGTTTCTGATGTACCAGGTAAGGCCGACGTGTTCTTGGCATAGGTGCAGATGCAAACCGGGTTATATGGCTCCACACGTGTCCCGAGCCTGTGCGTGTGGCTGTGTTCGGATCTGCAGCATCCGAAATGGACCGTCGTATCCTCCACCCGGCCTTGCGTAGTGCTCGCCAGATGCCTGACTGTCTGCATCAGCAATATCCAGACCGCACGATCATCATAGAACGACAACGGTCGACCCCCGTGATGACGACGATGCTACGTAAGTCTCACGACTTATGCGGGGATAAGCCACAGGGTAGGCATCTCCAAAGAGCATTCAGTCACTTCCAGCGCTCTAATGACCATTGCAGCTTAGTCAGATATAAGCTGGCTGGCAGGCATCAACACCGAAGAAATGTTCAATGGTATTATTTAGGTGACAAGAAAATCTTGACGCTTGTTGTCTAAGCTGGGGATTTTGGGCGTGTCGCATTCGAGATTCACGGTACTTATACGAAGGATGCTTACGATGCAGGTACTTGACCGGCTGGCTCTGCACTGCCGTAGGCTGCTGGCGGATCCATGCATGGGATCGGTGTTGTCCGCAGGGGTCACGTTATTGATATTATTACTTTATCTGACAGCAGAAATCCGCATTCCTGTCCCAGGAATTCGGAGCTCCGAGATCGGTTGGACTATGGTACTGGTCACAGAGTAGGCTGAAAGGAAAAAGTAAAGCGAGCCTCCTCGCGGACTGCTTCTTCAAGTGAACCCTTCACAGAGCATATGGCTTGCAACTGCCACTGGCTCCCACGACGCTCGCATTCGCGACGTAGATATATACGGCGCCCGCTGGAGTTTACACACGCGCAGGGCGTAGTCAGTTGCTATGAAGGAACTCGGTCCGGACCCGACGCTTCATCTGCCCCGCATACTCTGCTTCCATGGCGGCGGTGTCAATGCAGAGGTTTTCCGCCACCAGTGCCGTGGTCTGCGAGCAAGCTTGAGGCAACACTTTCGTCTCGTCTTTGTGGACGGGCCGTTTTTCAGCGTGGCGCACCACAGCATTGTTGAAGTCTACGGCGATTTCTCACCGTTTCGTCGCTGGCTGCGATGGCTCCCTAACCATCCCAAAATCGATGCGGCCGCGGCCATCTCTGGGATTCAGTACCAAATACGGATAGCCATGCGAGGCGATGACGATCTCGGCGCTACCGGGCCCTGGGCTGGCTTGCTGGGGTTCAGCCAAGGTGCGACGGTTGCAGCGAGCTTGCTTTATACGCAGCAGAAGCTCATGGAACAGTCTGGCAAAGTACCATTGCTATTTCATTTTGCAGTGCTTCTCGCCGGCCAACCGCCGCTGGTGATGCTTGACGAGAAGCTGCAGATACCTCGCCATGTGGCAGATGCGGGAGCCACAGGCGTGGACTTCAATGAATGGCCAGAGTCGGACACGGAGACCAGGGAACACGTGCTGCGGCTCCCAACGATACACGTTCATGGCCTGACAGATCCGGGACTGGAGTATTATCGGATCTTGTTGAACGGGTATTGCGGGGAAGGGACAACTCGGTTGATCGAATGGGATGGAGACCACAGAGTACCCATCGACAAGAGTGATCTAGACTTGCTCTCGAAAGAAATCTTATTAGTAGGAATGGAACTGGGGTTCGTGAACGAAGAAAAGACAGCGGTGCAGTAGATACAGACTGAGATATCAGCAACTGGGGACACTTTGCGTTGAAATATCGGGTTGCAACCCAACCGCTTCGCGTACTGCGTCGTGGCGGAGTATGGCATTCTCTACCTCGGCCGGCTCGATGCGGTGCCCCCGGATCTTGATCTGCTTGTCGATGCGTCTGACCAACTCGATTTGGTCAGCTCGTGGCCGGTACCGTGCGCGGTCACCCGTCCGGTATGCATGCACGAGCTGGCTGTCGTTACCACGTCCACGAAGCGGCCCACGTCCATGGCCGGATCGGTGTACCCCCGAGCGAGCCCATCGCCCGTGACGACGAGTTCTCCCATGGCGCCGATGGGAACAAGCTGCTGGTTCGGATCCATGATGTACGCCCTAGAGTTACTCACGGCCCGTCCGATGGGAACACTACTCACACACGACTCATTCTCCCCGATATTGTGGATGATACTGAGGATCGCGTTCTCAGTCGGACCGTACGCGTTGTAGACGCCAGCCCCAACAACCCCTTGTTGCAACCGCATCGCAATTCTCAAACCGATCACCGGCGGCAAAGAGCAAGTCGAAGGCGCCAATGGCAGAGGGGATACTTTCCAGGAATGGCTTGACCTGCGCGGGCGTGAATATTTCATATGCGAGGCCTGTCGCTGAGGGTCCAGCACCGGCACGGGTACCATCGTTTGGCGTCTGGTGGCCTAGATTCTCGTCAATCCGTCCAAGTCCCATGTCTGGGAGCTGGGCATCCGGGGTAGCCACGTCAGAATCGAGCAGGACCAGCCTGTGTCTTGCCACAGCCCATAAAACTCCATGCCCTAGGCGGGTGTTTCTACTGCGGGCAGTTGGACTCAAAGGCGGCTATTAGCCGCAGAGTCAATTAGACTGATACGGATACGGCGCATCTCGAAGATTAAGCGACACGAAACCATGTCAACTTTAAGCATAAGATTGGAAATTCGCTTAGATTGGCCTGTATGGTAACAGGCCTCCTTTGAACTGTGAGCAAGATAAAGTACATTAAATTGTACTTGATCTTGCTGTTGTACCAGAACCGTATTTGT
The DNA here is from genome assembly GCA_001557505.1 of Reticulascus tulasneorum. Taxonomy (NCBI): domain Eukaryota; kingdom Fungi; phylum Ascomycota; class Sordariomycetes; order Glomerellales; family Reticulascaceae; genus Reticulascus; species Reticulascus tulasneorum. The sequence goes on along the minus strand of LSAX01000012.1, from coordinate 581,137 downwards.
CAGTATATAACCTACATCCATCCCCTCCTTACTACATAGTACAGCTATCACACTCCTCATTGTCAACCGGAAACCGCTGAAGGGAGCTCCATGCGGCCTTGCACCAGCCTCTTCGAGCATGCAGGAAAAGACTGCCACTCCGAACGGTGCAAGATAAGCAGATTGAGGACTATAATATTGCTTGGACTAGCTACAAGCCTTTCCAAGAGAAGGCTCAAAGATTAAATATACACGTAAACAGTGGCTGCAACACTGGGATGTGCTGCCATCCCGTTTCGTCGCATGCGTAGTTACTAAGTGGGGGGCGCATCAGCGCTAGAGTCTCAGATTTCATGGCGCTTCACATCTTCTGGCACGACCGGCCATTGCCCCAACCATCCAGTTCTGCTGGGACCGAGGTCGAAGGCCGACCGACGACAGGAGTGTTGTCAACACGCCAGCCTTCTGGATCCCAGCTTAGCACGGTATTGCCAACTGCCAAGGGCTCCTGAGGATGCCCGGTTGTATACACAACTATGGCCGGCAAGCCTACTACCATTCCCACAAGCCACCTGTAGCCCCTTTCAAGCGATGCGAGAGTTTCATGTCATGGGTGTACGGTAGCACAAATTTTCGATGATAGCAAGAGCCGTGTCTGCGTCTGGGCGGGTGTCTTGCTTGAGTACATTAGATATCGCCAGTAGAGCTGTTGTCAGAGCCCATAGGTTTGGAAGCTATCGATCAAGTTAGTCCTGAGCTGTGGCAAGCCAGTCAAATATGTCAGAAGGGGCCGGCATTGAATGCACGTGTACTTGCGTGGTCTTGGATTTTCTGCCTTTCTATTCGGTGTTTTCCTCCCCCAAACTCCTTGCCTCTTAGATCGATGTTTGCGGTTTCTATTCTGGTAGTGCCAATTATATGTTGTGTAACGAAGGAATTTAATTCTTTGACAAGAATCTCTTCAGCGCTTAGTGTAATCTGTTCTTGGAACCCTTGTCGCTCCCAGTCGTCCCAGCCCTTGGCAGCGTTGTGAAGTCTGCTCAAAAGCTGAGGCAATCGCCGGTTGCGGCGTAATCTCTGATCTTGACAGAGCGGAGACGTGTCTTTAAATGTTTCTATGTAATACGCCGCAATAGCCTCGTCAAGAGTGTCAAATCCTGCAGCTGCGGCGTGGTCTACGACATAGCGGATACGGTCTTCAATAGGAGCACTAGCATCCACGCTCCGCTGTAGGTTCTCTTGTGGCACATACTCGGTAGAGTGTTGCTGAGGTTCTCGGCTCAGCTCATGGAGGCTCTGTGGCGAGTAGAATGCGTTCTCGAATCCGAATCCCACCGGCTCACTGACTACTGAGCGCGACCCGAAAGGAATTGGCGATCCTTGCGACGGTTGCGGCGTTGTCCAAGCATAGGATGGCCTAGCTGGCGAGGAGATCGTGGCTAAATCATTGAAGTTCAGGAACGCTGCATGATCTAAGACTTCGGCTTCATGTAGAGCATAACTGCCGTTGATATCACTTGATGGCGCTGACGAAGTTAGCATATAACGGCTTACAAATACAGACAGGCACTAGTAGCAACGCGATCTACCTACTCATGAAGAAATCAACAGTGCCCGCAGAATCATATCGTGCTGCCTCCGGGGTGGACGTCGTATCGACGATGGTAGGCGATAGAATTGACTGGGCTCTGGTCGATTTCTCAACTTGCTGCTCGTGTATCCTCACCTTTTCTCGAAGCTCTTCTAGCTTAGTCTTCGAGACTCGAGCTGTGAAGGAATGCTGTTAGTCATTGCCCCGTTTCTTTTTATGCAGCTCAGGATGTTCGATCATCTGCCTTAACGTACGATGTGATCGCCGGGCGAGGCGATTTCGGTGCCCTGTCTTCTCCTTAGCCTTTGGAAATTGAGCGGAGTCATGTGCAGGCAGATTGTCGGGGGCGATATCGGTCTGTACAGATGACATGACGCAGCAAGTGAGGGGCGGGGGGTAAGTTGGCGAGAGAGGAACGGCAAGTTCCCGACCGCAAACAATCGGCAAAGCAAGGAAGGGGGGTATTATACATACATGGCCGGAGACGCTCTCTTGTCGCATCCATAAAGCACAGAGCTGGCACAGGCATGCATTCGCGGGGTTATTGGCTCGGATGCGGCAACCTGGGTGTATGGTTTCATAGAGTCTTGCAGATTGTGCCACTGGGATGCCAACGGTAGTGGAACTCGGAACAGGTACGGACTACTCGAAGTGGCTTTTATCGGCGGTACGGTAGCGAATGATGTGCTAAGTCCCTTTGTCGACTCGATCCTCACGGGCTGCATATGCCACACCGACCCCGGCAAGCATGCCCGTGGCAAAAACCGCGTACTTTCGTGCCTCGAGAGCACTTAGCCAAGGCACCGAAGTAACCACAGCCGCCACAACCGTGCCGTTCCAAGTGGGGTCCAAGAGCAAAGGAAGGAAAAAGAAAAAAACCAAGAAAAAACCAAGAAAAAAAAAAGAATCCGCTATCATAATCGCTCATACCCACAAGACAGGGAAATCCCTTTCCAGGAGTATGCCTGTCATGAGATAAGGAATGTGATCCAAAATAAAAAACACCAGTTTCAATATCCGATCAGGGAAACGGGATTTGACAAATAAACTGTATCAGGCTTCCCCCGATTTTTAGCACTCACTGCCCTATGGTTAATTAGTTCGACCTGGGGTTGAGATTGAAAAAGGCGGCAGGTTATTATTTGACCCGCCAGTTTAGCTGTTGTTGTTGCAGGGGCCTGACCATGCATGCATGGCAATGCCCCCCTCGCACGACGTTCCCTTCCTGGGTTAGTTACACAGATGGCAGTCTCAGCTGCAGCCTAGTCAGGCAGGCGATTGTCCACGAATCGGCTTGGGCCCTTCCACCCGTTAATTATATCCACAAGGCGCACTGATCGTCAATTTAACCTCTTACCCGTGCAGTGCGAGCGGCAAGTCCGACAACTCCCGTTTTGATACATGGACTCCGGACGTGGGTCGACGCGCAACTGACTGACGCGTCGAGAAGGATGCCGCACTCGCTAGCTTGGCCTACATGTTACCGTCTGCATTAGGATTATGTTTCAAAGTGGAGTGCGACGCAGACCGACGTCGAGGCTCAGACTACCTTATGCATCGAAGTGGTAATTACAATAAACCAGGACAACATCCTGCAACTTGTCACGCAATCCGCTTGGGAGGGGGGAGCATCGCACGATTTCGAGTGCTTAGTTAGCTGTTGCCAGCGTGGGAAGAAGCTTTGGGCGACGTTCAGTAAAGTGTACGGTTTATAGAACGACACAAATATAGTAAAAGATGACGAGAGATCCAAGTACCAGCCCCACAAGTACGCAGTTCAGAAATCAGCAGCTGGTTACATTCGCCGAATTGATCCTTGATCCCTGATTCTGGGTGGACAGTGACGATGTTCTTGTGGATCGTTTCCTGCGCAACTTAGCGTGCGCATGTTGTCAGAGTCGGATCTCACGAGAACTTGCTTTCTGATTGCCGTAAAATGTTTCAGTCCTCAATCCTCGATCCTCATGGATGGATACAAACGACCCTCGGCGGGCCACCTAACAGGGGTGTCGCTGCCGCTCCTCTCAACCTTACATACATATATATATACATGAACGGGCATACCGGCGGTGGTAATATTTCAACCCCTGGGATGACTACCTACGCATCTACAGAGCGGCGCATGTTATTACTCCTCCCAATAGCAGGAACGCCTCTGAGATGAATTAGACCGGAGAGAGCAATTACGCCATCTGCACGATTTACTAAGGGAGCATAGCAACCCTTCATCACGGCGATAGACGTGGCGTGGCTTGAATTTTCTTTTTTGGGGGGAGGGGGGTGGTCAGCTGGATGTGCCGTGCCGGGCTTCTTTCACAACGGCGGACCGCCACATCCAATCGACACCCCAGTCAGAACGCCTTCCCGTCCGCCTACCCCACGTCACACAACATGAAATTATTGAGTGCTCTTCAACGAACTCTGGTAGAAGGATCGGGCTCGTGAAAGCAGCCGGAAATAGTCGGCAAGTCCTGCTCTGATAACGAGACTCCCGGCGTGAACCCTCTGAATAGGCTACTGCCGCTTCGAGAACTATTTCGCAGATCAAGCTGCTTGATCTCCCCGCATGCTGGATTGGCGGGGTATACGCGCATCTGCATGATGGCCAGCTAAAGAACGATTTCGGAGCTGGGACGAGCATATAAAATACCTGGATCAACAATCCCCCACTAAGCCGGTTCCAGCTGCGCCGAACCCCCCTCTCCCCCCCCATTTCACTGTCGCCCCTAGGTCACATTATGACTGACAAGGCGGGCTCAAACACGCAATCTCCTACGGGGGACTCCGCACCGTACTCCATTCCAAATAGGAATGAACTGTCCGTCGAGGGCGACCGGATACGAATCAGGGACCCGAAAGTGAAAAAGAGAACTCAACATAGGGTTGCGCAAAGATCATATCGTGCTGGTTTTCCATACCGCCAGCGAGAATCAGAAATTAACCAATGACCAGGCCATCGCGTCAGGGCACGCCTTGATGCATTTAAAGAAAGATTAGAGTACCCAGATGGTTGTGAAGAGCAAAGCCTGGGAAAAGTGCCAGCCATCACCTCCCCACAAATAGTAAGTAGCCGTAGCGTTTCCGAATCCTTTTCACGCAATCAAATTCCGCAACCTGCCGTGCAGGGAGAATCGCCATTACGCAACCCTATCGACGGGGCAGATCTCTCGTATTTCATCTCCAGCAACCAAAGTTCTCTAGCCAGCATGGAGAAGAGACTGACAGCATAGGCTTGCTGCAGGATGCCTGGCTTATGAACAACTTCCCTGCTTATCATCATCCACTGCCTCAAGCCCAAACTCAGCTCGGGCAGACCCCGGGGCATAAGGCAGCAGCGATATGGCATTGTCATTGGATATTACCGATACCATGTATCTTGACTTCAATTTCTCACGCCGACCTCTTGACGCTCGACGCCTTCGCTCAACCTCCCCAGAACACGGAACATCTTCCATTCTCGGCAAACCCGCCTGGGTCACCACTGCAGACTACAATAATTGGGGCCTCACGTGTCGTCGCTGCGAAAACGGAACCATTTATTAACACACGCTCTCCGACCATACCCGCAAAGCACTCACCATTAAACAAGCGTTTGTAATACGTTATGGAGCATGTTGATGCGGCAGGATTCAGCAACTTTGATGAGCTAGTAACGGCATACTACTGTGGTAGTTTTGACGAGTCATCAACTCTGGCCAGCGATCAGCGACTGAGTCGTAACCGGCGGCTGCCCCAGGTTGTTGAGGAGGTGTTCAGTGCGACCGGGAGATGGAGTGCGTGGGAGCGGCGAGGATTCCAGGAAGCAGTCTTGAAGACAGCCGAGGCGATGCTAATTTCAGAATGTGATAATACACGCAACTCATTGGCAACCAAAATAAGTCACTCAGTCGAAGACCAGGAGCGCGACGACACTACGTCCATAGGACATTCTACCTCGGCGATAGAGAGAATAGTTCAAGATCAGGTAAGCTAGTGTCCCCAAACTCAACCACTCCAGACAAGCTAAGCAAATCTCACCCTTATCAGCTACCGAACTTGTGGGCACTGACCGCAGCTGTAGCCGCCCATAATGGTGAGTTCAGACACGGAGACTACTCCAATGCCGCGCTTGGTACCATCCTGCTGCTACATTGCGCTGGTCACGTAGAAAATGACCGGCTTCTCCGACTTGTTGGGGCCTGCCTGTGAAAGATGGAACAAGGCACTGAGCCGAAAACTATGAGTGATTCCATGAGCTGCGGTAGATCAACGCTGAATCGAATCGCATCTTGTACTTCCGGGCAGCATTAGAAGTAATGACATGCTTCCGACAATGAAAGGAGGGGGCATGTCACTCATGTGAGTGAGCACATGTAGATTCTATTAATTGTCGCATACCTAGACCATGCACTGGCCATTATTCCCAGGCCGCTCCTTCTCATAGAGATGGAAAACAAGGTAGAAAGTACATACAGAGCATGTACGTCGATGATGTTGTCACGGATCCCTAATTTGTACGCGTCCCTCAGCTCACCAATTTGGATCTAGAGACTCCTATGCGCTCCGACTTCTAGGGTCTCTGCATGTCATGGCGTTCACCTCTAGACTAGCGTGCATGAGATTGGGAAACAGCTGATGACAGACATCATTGGCCTCGTAGCCAACTAGCATGCGATTATATTACTCTATGCAGTGACTTGCGAAATCGACACCGCTTTTTGAAACATGAGAGAAGCACTCCAGCTAGCAGAATGTGCTAAGCCATATTCAGCCGTAATACACGGGTCCAAGTAGTGGACTTGGTGTTCCAATAGATATTAGAGTCTAGAGGTAGTCAGACTAGAAACTGTAACCATTCGACTGTTACTTAGGATGGCTTTATAGTACTCACGGTTGCCAAATCAGGACCTACATGTAACATCAAACATGGATTGTTCTGAATCTGACTTGGTTTCTTATATACATAACGTCTGTCCCTACGTCCCAAGACGCCCCCTGTAACGAGACAAATAGTAGGTACTTTGAGTTCAAGCGACTTTAAATCTATGAACACGATATAAAATTTATTTGTTTTTGTTTCAGTGCATTACATACCTCTCCTGAACACTCCTAGCCTCTTAATTCCGAAAATTATTATCGTGTCGTCGTCGGCCCATTGAATTTATAGAGAGCCTTCTTTTATACTGCATTGGAACCCCTTGACTTGGGACACTACCATTGAGCTTTTTTCACCTTTGAAACTCGAAGAACGATTAGATACAGATATCTAAGGTATACTAAAAAGCTAAAAAGCTATTGTTAGTCCTGTAGCGGCCAGGGCGTGCTATGTTATACGACGTTGCCACATGGGCTGATACCTCTAATCAAGAGATCAAAGATCCTGGTATTGTGGCTGGTAAATATGTGGCTGGTAAACTTGCGGCTGCGATGCTTGTGGCTGCGAGTATCCTGCCGGAAAATTCCGACCAGCGCAAAGAGTGGCCGTGGGCGTAGCCAGCAAAACCGGCTGTCTTCTGTCTCTTCACAGTAACAGGACCCAGTTTTGATTCCTCAGATATGGCTCATAGCAGGCTGACCTAAACCCCCTCTGGCAGCTGGCCATGTCAGCCATTTTCGGCTTATGCTCGAAGTCTGTGGAATTAAGAGTGGCCCATAGAGGCTTACTAAGGAGGTCATATGAATGATCATGAGCTTGTGATGAATCGTCGGTCTCTTTCAATATTGACAGCCGCCAACCCAAAGATCTCAGAAGGGCTAGGCTTTATTCTACTTAGCAGTTGCTCTGAGATTTAATATAAAGATCTTACAACATGCCCTCTGATAATCTTATTCGTTATAAAAGCCGTAGCCCCAATGTATAAACATCATAATTCGTAGCACTACTGTCCAGACGCCCGGGCCTCTTCCAGAGCGCCTGTGTTATTTGAGTTCTCGCTCGCTTGTTGCCATTGCTCTAGAGCAGACCGTGTGGATATCGTATGGGGATGATCTGGACCGAGTGCTTGCTGCCGAAGACGGAAGCAACGCTGCATCAAGTCTAGAGCATCTCCAAGGCGGCCTTGGCTATGCCAAGTGAAAGCGAGGTTGGCCATGCTCGTCAGCGTCGAGGGATGATCGGCCCCGAGCTTCGTCTGCCGAGTCTCCATCACCTGCACCTCCAGCTTCTCGGCCTCTGACCACCGGCCCTGGTTCCAAAACGTCGACGCCAGGTTGGCCATGCTCGTCAGCGTGTCGGGATGATCGGCCCCGAGCTTCGTCTGGCGAGTCTCCATCACCTGCACAAACAGCTTCTCGGCCTCTGACCACCGGCCCTGGTTCCAAAACGTCGACGCCAGGTTGGCCATGCTCGTCAGCGTGTCGGGATGATCGGCCCCGAGCTTCGTCTGAAAAGTCTCCATCACCTGCACCTCCAGCTTCTCGGCCTCTGACCACCGGCCCTGGTTCCTGTACGTCGACGCCAGGTTGCCCATGCTCGTGAGCGTGTCGGGATGATCGGCCCCGAGCTTCGTCTGGCGAGCCTCCATCACCTGCACGTCCAGCTTCTCGGCCTCGGACCACCGGCCCTGATTCCTGTACGTTGACGCCAGGTTGGCCATGCTCGTCAGCGTGTTGGGATGATCGGCCCCGAGCTTCGTCTGAAAAGTCTCCATCACCTGCACCTCCAGCTTCTCGGCCTCTGACCACCGGCCCTGGTTCCTGTACGTCGACGCCAGGTTGGCCATGCTCGTCAGCGTGTCGGGATGATCGGCCCCGAGCTTCGTCTTGCGAGTCTCCATCACCTGCACGTCCAGCTTCTCGGCCTCTGACCACCGGCCCTGGTTCCAAAACGTCGACGCCAGGTTGGCCATGCTCATCAGCGTGTCAGGATGATCGGCCCCGAGCTTCGTCTTGCGCGTCTCTAATACTTGCCTGAATGGTACTTCCGCTTCCCTATACCGTCCATCATAGTAGAGACATAGTCCGTATCCCCACAGCAGATCAAGCCTATCCTCGTCATCCCCATTAGCACAGCTCGACTCGAGCGTGTAGTATGCGTGCGGCATGTACGACCTCCACGCCGCTCTGTTTTCATGACCGACGTCTTCCAGCAATTCTGCCAGTCTTACAATGACTTTGCCAGTCCAAACAAGTAATAACCCTTCCTTCCGGAGCCAGTTCCGCGTCGCCAGGTGTACCAGTCGATGAATATCGACATCCGAGTCTGCAGACCGCTTGGTAATGAACGAGTAGCCTTGCAGCGTCCCCATCGCTTCTGTCTCTTTCTTCCGCGATTGGCCTGGCGGAAGAAGCGACTGTGGAATATCTTTGGCATCCACACAAGCCATGAACGATAGGTAGTCCGCTGCAAGAGCGTCGCGCTGCCGCATCTGCTCAAACGAGATGAGCCAAGTAGTGGCTACTGGGTTCTTTATGTCCCGGTACCGCCCCTCGTCTTCAAAGTCCTCGCTGAGGAGATCAATCACGTCCTCCTCTTGCTCCTCCAAGAGTGATATATAATCCCGTAAGCTTATTCCATTCTCGTTGATGTATACTGCTGCCTGGACAATAGCCAACGGAAGGTACGTTAGTTGGGTAAGTAGGCCCGTTGATTCTCCTTGCTTATCAAGCAGATCCCGGTCAACCAGGTAATTTCGTAGCAGCTGCTCGCCGCCAACTGAGTCCATTTCCGACATTTCTACCACGTTGCGGCCGGCAAGCTTGACGGCCGTCTTCTTATCGCGCGTCGTGAAGATGATAGACCCACGGCTACTTCTTGGGAGACAGTCTATCAGACGTCCGGATTCCTGCTGAGACTTGTCTATCCACATGCTGACGTCGTCGGCGTTGTCGAATACTAGTAGCCACTGGCCAGCGCTCTCGCTGCTTAGGTAGTCCTGCACAAGCTTCTTTACGTCGGCCTTGTCATCTTCGCATCCGGCTATGCCAAGCTGCTTGGCGGCATTGAGAAACCCCTGTGCAAGACTCTCCTTGCTCGTTGTGGGTATCCACATAACTGAGCAGTTCTTGTGTTCAGCCCTTATTCGATAGACAAACTCAAGCGCGAGCTGCGTCTTGCCGACCCCGCCGAGCCCCGTGATTGCGACCTTTGCAGTCTGACCCGTGGGGAGCGCTTGGCGAAGTTTCTCCATGTCAGATTCGCGGCTGGTGAAGGAAAGATTTCGTTCGAATGGCACCATCCAAGTGCTGTTTATAGCTATAGAGGAATTAGTCAAGGTAGATTCAAAGGAAACATTACGCGTGATATACCTTCCCGGCGGAGCGTATCGTCACGGTTCATCGCATCAGCGATCTCCTTCCTTAGCCGACGAACTGCGTTTGCCCTCCCTTCGCCGTATATGAGTGGCATGAAAATACCAAAAACACCCAGCAGGCAGTACGCCCAATCTTCCTCGTGCGTGGTTTGCCGTTTCCCGGCCCATCTGAACCGTTCCTCGATGTCAAACTCGGAGAGGGTGCCTCCACGAAGTGCTAGAATGGCAATCCCTGTTATTTCGTGAATCTCTTTCTCGAGAGACCTCTTGTCGCCAAGCCGGCGGCCGTTCTTCGTGAAGAACTCGACAGATGATGGCGCCACAAGCTCTTGGAGCGTCCAGCCTCGAGTAAACCATTTGCTTGCCCGCAACGCCGACTTCCACGCGAACTGGTCGCTAGTCACGTAGGTCGAGGCCGAGACATCCGCTAGGTATACGTAGCATCGAGCCGCATTTTGGTACCAGCTGAACATAGAGTTGATTGCCTTGGAGAGCTCGGTACTGTTTGATTTGTCGATGCAGCAAGTGTCCACCCAGAAGTATCGCAGGCCATCCCGGTTTGCTTGTTCTGCGCAAAATCTGATCTTTTCGTAGCCGATCTTGCCCTCCCCGGTGCCGTTGATTAGGTCTCCAAAGGTGACCTCTTCGTCGTCAGGTCCCCATGTGTGCGACAGTATGGCGTACTGGGGAATATTGTAAGCCAAATCCTTCGACAGGCCAAACTTGCCATCGCTACATTCTAGAAGTCGCATGGTGCGCGAAACTTGGTCGCTATCGGGCTCGACGTCGATACCGGAAGAAGACAGGTTGAAAAGGAAGAAGAATCATTGTGCCGGTTCGAAGCTGCATCTTGGGATGCAAGGCTGCAGCACAGCCCACACATGACGCCACTGGTCGAGTTGGCACGTAGAGGGTTTGCTGGCTCGGCTGTCACGTGCTCTTGTGATTTCTACGCTGTCAATATGTTAACCCGATCGACTGGAGTATGGAAGAGGTGCCACAAGAAGTCTCTCGGTGTCTGTAGAGGCTTAAATTGCAGTGAAATGGGGGATTACACCGCTCCACAAACTGCAATCCCCCAAGTCATTCAGCGAAACCTGGTGTGCGGGCCGGGGAACTATCCGGCTAAATAGTCGGCCCTTCGAGATCAGAAACAGACGAGTCCTCATGGCTTTCTGGGCAGGGGACACAAAAAGAAAGTGACCACGTGACCACATGCAGCCAACCCGTGTCGGTTCATTCCTTAGGAAAAAGGTTGTTCCAGCCTCAGCCACAGCTGACTCTTGCCGCCTAAGGCTTTAAAGTACACGGTATTATCTGAAGCTAAAATATGTGGCGTTTATGCTTTTTTCTTCATATCGGAGAAACTCTCGGATTGCATTATTTTCCTCTTTGAGTGTCCTTAAAATTTGGAGCCATGTTCTTTAGATATGGGGCCTTTCCCTAAGTGCTCCGAATTTTGAGGAGACTCTAATGGTCGCGCTTAAGCAGGGGGGAACAGCCGAGTCGGCGATCGGTGGCGTCATTGAAACGATCGACAGCATGATCAACCTCGGCCATTTTCTTACTGCTAATTGGTCTCCTTAGGGACAAATAGTTAAAGAAAGTGACACGTGAACAACAACTCCATAGACTTGCTAAGAAAAAAATGATGATTCCAAAACCAAAGATTCGTCTCGTGACAGGGTGCGTCTCGGGACGCAGGGACAGACGTTAGGAAACTTGTTATTATGCTCCGCAACTGGCTTCCGCAGTGAAAAGATCATGTGCATGAGCATTAGAATACAACGGCTCACGGCATATATAAGTACTTATATCGATGTTATGTGCCTACTCATAAGGCAATTAGCACTGCTCGTAGAATCATATCACATCGCGGCCGTGAGACTCATCGAATTAACGATAGTAGGTAAACAACACAACAACCAAACGACAACCAAACGACAACCAAACGACAAGGGGCTGCATAAGTTCGAGTTGAAGAAAGAGAGAGAGAAAGAGAGAGAGAGAGACAGAGGGAAAAAGAGAGACAGAATGTGTGTGTGTGTGTGTGTGTGTATGTACGTGTTGGACAGACGAACGGGAACAGAAAGTTGGCAACCACGACAGTACGCAGAGGTGATGTTGAATATTTTCAATCTCAATCTGCTACTTCTAAGTAGTCCTTTCTTGCCTAGTTCGTTGCTAAATTACATATCTACTGCTTCACTATCTCCTTCCCTTTTCTCATTTTTACTAAACTAACACCCCCCTCCTTCTACCTTCCCTCTTCTCTTGCCTCTTATTCCTCGTTTTACCCCCCTTCTCCTCCTTCTTCCCCTATTCTACTTTTCAAAGATCCTAATCTGAAGATTGCTGATTTCGCGACTTAATATTTGGAGTCTTTCTGCGTGTTCATATTTGATGTGTATCCCTTCTATTGTTTGTCGGACTGGGGTTTGGCGGAGGAATTGACTGGAATAGAGATGTGACCTCCACTTTGGGTCATTTATGTCTCTTCCGGAACCAAGATCCTTCCAGGTTGTCAGTCTGAGCATTCTATCCTTATCAGGACCGTCGTAGGCGTTGAAAGCAAAGTCGGTGTGTCAGAACGTACATCCACCTGTGGTGGACGTGTTGTCGTCTGTGCAACTCGGACGTTTACACAGAAGCTTGTGTTTCCAGACACACTTGTTTTTGTTGCTTGACTGTTCGTCTGAGTAGAAAAGGAATGGGAAGACCAGTGACCACTGCCAGTGCCCACAACAATACTTCAGCCCCCACAAACTGCATATTGAGTCATCAAGCGGGTTTTGGTGGTAAGGGCGAATGACTATATCACTTCGCATTATCAAGTTGCCGTCGATAATCTTACACATAATGCAGAAACGGACTCTTGCGGTGGGAGTGTGATACCGGGTGCGGCTCGCCAGAACTTGAGGAGTATAGAATGACAACCCGTGACGATAGCTTCTCATAACTGCAGCTATGTTGTTGAAGTGGAGCTGGGCAGGTAGAAAAAGAGAATCGGTAGTCCAATCTAGCCATTCGCCCCAACCAGTTGGCGCACGGGGGCGCAAGTTTTCTTGGCCATATTCCCAGAACCGTGAGTTCCAATCAAAAAAGGGTGGTAGGTGGAATATTCGACAAATACGACATAGAATATGCTTGAGACATGTGCCGTCTCTTTCAAGGAGTAGGAGGAGGTTAACGCATGAGTCTTTATTAAGTCAGGGTCATACTGCCGTCCAGATCTTATAATACATTTTCCGGTTGAGCAAGCTCGCCGCTGCCTGTTCCTCTAATGAAGCAAAGCTATAGATGTGTAGAATAATCTCAGTTAGAGAATCCAGGCTTTAGCCTTCGTGAGATCGGTGGCTTTGGGGTGGTGAGTGAGATCGTCCCGTTAACGGGGGAATTCAGGGTCCAGCGTTTCTTAAACTGGTAGACAGAGCGAGATAGATTCTCGGGATGTGGAGCGTCTGAGCCCTGTCGGCCGTCATACTGGTAGACTTGGCGTAGGGAAATCTCAGCAAGTTGAGAATCTGAACCTTGTTGCCCGCCAGATTCGCTTGCTGGACGCGTTGGCCTCCATATGCTACGAGCATACTGCAAAAGCCAAACGACAGGTGCTTTCATTAGGCGTAAGAGAGTTGATGTTTGATGGCATGGCTTCCAGCATCGACCACATATTATATTTAGTATGTATATAATGAAGGAGGTTTAAGATCAAGTTCTTCAGGATCAATACGTATAAGATTGTGGAATGCAGAAGATCAACAACTCGAGGAACTCTTGGGCTTGTGTAGCCTTGGGAGACTTATAGGTTCTACTGTCCCATGGGACGGGGTACGCTTCTAGAGATAGCCTTGCTGTACCATTGGGACGCGAAACCTCTCAAGGTTGACTTTGCCGTACCATTAGGACGCGGTAGAGACCTACCGGAGATAACTTTACTGTACCATTGGGACCTGGCGAAGGTTATGTGGAGCCGTGGAAAGCTTGCAACATACAGGTCATTGCGAGGGGGAAAATGGTTTGCCATTGTGACGAGGATACGGGGCTCTTGTATTCGCGCTGTTAAAACTATTGTGTTGGGAGAGATTACCCCCGTTATAAAGGATATCTTAGGCACTACTTTTAGCCCTTTTAATCACCTAGGGTTACTTACATCACCCTAGTAAGTCACGCTATACATTATAGCTCACCTAGATGTTACCCTATAGGTCTCTTAAAGCAGCGTGTCTAGGCAAGCTTTAAGTGAGCTTGTCTTGTAAATCACATACATATATGCGCCAACCTTACCCCGCTCGAGGGACACATCCCAAAACTCGCCGGTGCAGCCCAACTTTGCCCTTCACTCGCAAACAGGATCCGGGGATTAGTCGGATGGCGTAGTAGGAGAGCCTGTACCAGCAGCTATACTAACTCGGCACGGCCTTGTCGCTGTCATCTAGTAAGGCCTACGCTGGACCGTTGAGCGACCTCAGACGCTGTCAGGGCCAGCGCCCACAGGAGTCGTAGTATAGAGTGAGGGGGCACGCGGCTAGGTCACTGTAGGCCTCTTGCTAGGTAGGTGTATGTAGGTGACGGTTCTTATCTCTGAACCCCTTAGGTCTATCTCGGGGCCCTCCTGCTCTATATAGCTTTGACCTTCGTGGTTCCTCTAGGTGGTAGGTAACAAGGGTCCCCCTGGTCCTTTACTTCACCTCTTCTCCTAGGGTCCCGACTACTCGTGACAGACGCCGACTGCGGCCTTGCCGCCCGCTGGCGTGCTAGTGCCACTCCGTGCCGGACGGCCGTTGCCTTCTTCGGATGCTCAAAGCGAACTTGATGTGCCTCCCACTCGGCGTTAAACACGCATGCGCCCCCAAGGTCGGCAAAGTATCTCGGGGGTTCATGCTTTGCTTCAAGAAGACACTCGAGCAAACTCAGCAGCGTAATATCGCTCGGCAAAGGAAGTGCTGGAGCTGGGGGTGGAAACCAGAGCATGCAATTCAGAAAGATGTGCAGCGGATTCCTCAAGCCCAGGAACAGAGAAGGGACTTGACATTCCTAGTGGGTATGAATAGATATCGCGTGTTTCTACCGGGGTGCAGGCGTAACGGCTCAATTGCTTCATGTTGCGCTTGATTCACAGCCCCATAGTTACATTAACGCCAAAAAGCCACAGTTGCCGATCTCTCTACCTGTATCTACCGGAAGCTGATATGTTTTCTCTCTCTCTGCCAAGCCAGAATTCTTTTCCTACTGGATAGAGAGATCTCCTTCGCAACTAAGTATAGGTCGCAAAAAAAAGAAAAAGAAAAGAATTCTTTTACTACTGATTTGGAAAAGGTCGAGATCGATTTACCAGCTAGCCTCCAGGAAAAATATCACTCTAAGCAAGTATATTAAGCTGCATATTGGTATGCCCACAGCATTCAAATAGTGTTACAGCCAGTGGGATGAGGGTGGTAAATGACAAATTAGGTATTATCGAAGATGGGACGCTCTACGCCCCTGCCAAGGTACCTTACACTGTGGCATTTTATAAACGACGAGACCTCCAGTGACACAAAGGGAATTGCCCCTTTTGTCGTAGCGGAGGGGTAAAGATGCGACAGTACCTTACGGTACCCTAACGAGCCTAAGGTAAGTTACGTAGCTATCCACCAGCTGTATGGGTCAGAGGTGGTGGCATCATGGATGTGTGCGGGCGGGTGGGCTGCAGTGGGCTGCAGTGCTCCGGTACCTAGGTAGGTTGGTGAAGTCAGCGCCATGAGTGCTGTAATTGGCCGCAGCATAATTAAATAAGGTAAGGTAGAGGCAGTGAAGTAATTGAGCCACACTGCCACTAGGTGCCAAACCACCTCCCAAGTAATTATGGGAAAAGGAACAGATCCAGCATGGCGCGAAACACGTGCAGTGCGATCAGCACAATTACCTAAAATTTAACCCGACCCCGGCCCCATTTCAATTCTTTCCTGTAGGTTATTTGAAATATCATTTCTCTCAACAAGACAATCATCAAGGAAGCTTGGACCATCGCCCCTGGAGTGGTGGTCCGTGCTAAGTTAGTTGCGATGTGATTTTGTGTGTGGATATTCTACGAAGTAAGCTAGCCTCCTCCTCTCATGACAAATTGCCGGCTTTCCCCCGTCATAAATCGAGGGCATTATTTCGGTGTCAACGAGCACTGCTATCACTTTCCATGCTATCACTTTCCACGACTTTCACAATGAATATTGCAGAATAGAGTGCCAGAAATCAATCTTCGTTCATGCTAGTGGTTGGCCGTGTAATAGACAAGGCCGAGAAGAGAGGGCAAAAAGTCTCTCCGCAGCACAGTTCCATATTCGGCGACAACGAGTCGGCTGCCGGTCGACGGTCACAGAGGCAGCGATAGGTTGGCACTGCAGAGACACAAAAGGGACGAAGTGGGAGATTCCTTTGGTGGAGGGACGAGACAACCCCCCGAGTGAGGTTAAGGTCGGCGATTTTATTGGATGACGCTTCGATCAAGGCCGATCTACTCCACCGGATGGAATAGACTCCAGCACAGACCATCTCTCCGTAATTGATGGTCCAAGCACCTTTGTCCACGAATCCGAAAATTGGATAAATGTGCCCCTCCTAACCGCAAAAGACAGGAGCTGCCAGCCACGGCCAATAACCTGGACCCTCCGTCTGCTTTATCACGATCAGATACGAGTCCCTTACAAAAACGGTGGCACTAGTCTGGATGGGAATAATGACCGTAACAAACGGAAGCTAGTCAGCGTCAGCCGGAGCCAGTGTAAGCACGCAGCTCAAGCCTTTAGGTTCCCATGGCTAGTGTAGATGGCATCCCCGCCTCTGACCTACCACGTAGTACCCCGCGACCTTCACCGCCTACGTCCAGTGAAGTGGCACGGGTATTAGTCATAACTACAGCGTGTCTGTGGCGGTGACGGCTAGCCATATGGCCAGATAAATTGGCGATTGTACAGGGTGGGCCTGAAACCCGCCTTCCTTATTCGACGTCAGATAATGCACTGTGCTTGATAAAACTCTGTTACTGGAAGATTGAGCTCTAAATCTATCGTTTACTACGGGGTTAGGGGTATATTTTTATGTATGGGTAAGTCGCTGTGGCTGGCAAGGCCCCCCAAAACATCGCCAGGAGCCCCTTGGAGTGCGACCAGGAGCCCTGGAAACCACCCCCCCCCCCCCCCCCCCCCCCCCGAGGCTCCTCTGAAGCCCTGCCGATGAGCCCTGGAGCGTGGCCGGGCCAGAAAGACCGGACATGGTGTAAAAACTTTGGCCGGATACCGTAGTACTGATCAGCTGAGTGCACCGAACAGGGGACGAACAGGGGACGAACTGGGGGCGAAATGGGGACGAACTGGAGGCGCTCTGACCTATTAATCGCTACATAGCACGCCGCATAGGTGGTCTGCGCACGGGATGACATAGCTAGCTAAGCTTGGCCAATCAATGATCAGTAGGTAGATGGTACACGCCAGTTCATAATACCAAGTTCACTTATCGACTGGATCAAGGCCTTCTTCAAAAGTTGCCACAATAAAGTACCAGACGGGAGCCTAGTACGTTTTAGCTAGTTTCTTGAAGCAACAATTTTGTAGACCACCTGATACCAACAAACACCTGCAAATCACAACATGGCATCACTTAGCAAGATGGAAGCTCCTCGGCGTCAGGACCTCGACACTGCAGTTTCGTTCATACCAAACGATACCGACAAACATCGCGACACTGATTACATCCAGGCAACTCGGCATTTTGGCTTGGATCCAGGTAAGATTGAAAACATCCTCCCATGTAACCCCTTCCAGCGCGACGTGATGCATTGGGCTGCCAGCGATAATCGACGTGCTTTCGGCCATGTCGTTTATGAGATCCCGAGAGATGTCGATGTCGGTCGCTTGGCCGCAGCTTGGAAGGAGGTTGTTCGACAGACCCCTGCCTTGCGGACTTGCACATTCACGTCGGAATCAGGAGAGTATCTTCAGGTCGTGCTGTCAGAGAGCTTCGAGTGGACGGATACGACAAGTTTTAACACGAAAGAGGCGGTAATTGAAGCTGAGGCTGGCGCGGCTGGGATTGGGGCGTATTGCAACCGATATGCCATCTTTGAGGACCCGAGCACTAAGCAAAAACTGCTCATCTGGACGTTCAGCCACGCTCTTGTGGATAACGCTTTCCAGGACCATATCCTTCCAAAGGTTCTTATAGCCTACGAGGGTGGAGAAATCCATCGCTCTCCAGGGTTGGGAATAGCGGCAGACCCTCTCGCCAGAGACCAGGAAGGCGTGATCCAGTTTTGGAAGCAGTACTTCGAGGGCTTAGATGCCTCTGCGTTTCCTGCCCTACCGTCCCACTTGACCGTGCCACGTCCCGATGCGCAGGCAGAGCATCGGATTTCCTACCCAGGCCCAGCCCAGAAGAAATGGTCCAACACGTCTGTTTGTCGAGCAGCCCTGGCGATACTCCTAGCTCGATATACACACTCTTCGGAAGCGCTTTTTGGCGTCGTGGTGGAGAGGCCTCCCTTATTTAAGAAGCATGAGAGCCCCGTCGACGGCCCAACACGAACAGTTACGCCTACACGTGTGCTTTGCGCTCCCCACCAATCTGGGTCAGATCTTTTGGAAGCCATCACGGCCGACGATGCTGCCATACGTGAGTTCGAACAGACCGGCCTTCACAGAATCCGCCGCATTGAAGGCTACGGGTCTGCCGCCTGTGGATTCCAGACCGTGCTAGTAGTCACTAGTGGTGACGCCTTATATTCGCCGAGTTCTGAGCTTCATCGGTCTATTGTGGCGTCAGATAGATTCGTGCCTTGTGCCGATCGTGCCCTTTTGCTCAACTGCCAGATGACCGATGACTCGGCCCTGTTGCACGCACGATACGATCCGAGCGTGATTGACGCCGACCAGATAAATCGGTTCCTAAGACAGCTAGGGTATTTAATCCAGCAGTTTCAGAACAATACGGTCGATCTACCTTTACGGGAACTTGACATCGTTACGCAAGAGGACCGAACAGAGATTGAGAGTTGGAATTCAGAGCAACTTCAGACAAGTGACGATTGTATTCACGATGTGATCGCCAAGAGGGGCGCTGACTCTCCTCAAACAACTGCTGTGTTCGCTTGGGACGGGGAATTGACTTACGCCGAGCTGGATGGTCTGTCCTCACGACTCGCAGGCTATATTCAATCCCTTAATTGGGATAAAGCCCAAGCGATACCGTTATGCTTTGAGAAATCTAAATGGGTTGTCATTGGAATGCTGGCTGTGCTTAAAGCTGGGCGAGCGTTTACACTTATTGACCCATACAACCCATCAGCCAGGATTGCTCAGATCTGTCAGCAAACTTCCGCCACAATTGCTCTCACTTCCAAGCTCTACTGCGACACCATGCGCACCCTCGTGTCCCACTGCATTGTGGTCGATGACGACTTTTTCCACTCGTTGTCAGATGATAAAGCTCAATTTACAGCTATCGCGAAGCCTCAAGATGTAGCCTATATCCTTTTTACTTCTGGCAGCACAGGGGAGCCAAAAGGCAGTATGATTGAGCATCGAGGGTTTGCTTCATGTGCCCTCAAGTTTGGTCCCGCACTTGCGATTAACAGCCACACACGATCCCTTCAATTCGCTTCGTATGCGTTCGGGGCGTGTCTGCTGGAGATTCTAACCACCCTAATGCATGGTGGTTGCGTTTGTATTCCTTCTGAGGACGATCGTATGAACAACATTCCAGGTTTTATCAACAGTAGTGGGTCAACCTGGGCGCTGCTTACACCTTCATTTATTGGGAGTATTGAACCAGAAAGTATTCCTGGGCTTAAAACACTGGTATTGGCCGGAGAACCAATGTCGGCAGAAATGCGAGATACCTGGGCCTCGAGAGTTCAACTCTTAAACGGGTACGGCCAGAGTGAGAGCTCCAGTATTTGCAGCGTTACTGGAGTCGACCTATCCGCTGCTAAAACAAATAGCATCGGCCGGGCTATAGGCGCTCACTTCTGGATCACCGACCCTAATGATCCCAATAAACTTGCACCGATTGGTAGCATTGGCGAGTTGGTAATCGAAAGTCCAGGGATTGCACGTGGATATCTTATTGCACCGCCACAACACAAGTCGCCTTTCTTTGCAGAGACTCCTAAGTGGTATCGGGCCAGGCAACCGCTCGACAATATCAAATTCTACAGGACCGGAGATCTCGTCTATTATAGGTCTGACGGTACCGTTGTGTACCTAGGGCGCGGTGACTCGCAGGTCAAGATCCGAGGACAGCGCGTAGAGATAGGCGAGGTGGAAACTCGTTTACGACAACAGATTTCCAATCACCTGATGCCCGCAGTCGAAGCCGTCAAACTATCAGACTCGCCCAGTAGCACGACATTGATCGCTTTTCTGGTAGGGCCGTTTCAGGACGGGGAAGACGGTGGGCAATCCATATCGGAAGTAGATGCCTATGTCTTAGAGAACGATGCCGCCAATCGCATAAGCTCGAAGTTGCAGCAGGTTGTTCCGCAGCATTCCATTCCAGCATACTATGTGCGCATGGAGAATCTTCCTAGCACCGCGACTGGTAAAACTGATCGAAGAATGCTTCGATCCATTGGTACTAAGCTACTGGGTGAACTATTTCAGAACATAACATCCCAGGCGGAAGAAAACCTGGGTTTATTGGATACAGCAGGAGCAGCGCTGGGACGTATGTGGTTTCGGAGCTTAAATCTTGATCCTGAATTCAATAGCCGCAAAGCAAATTTCTTCGAGCTGGGCGGAGATTCTATTGCGGCAATCAAATTGGTAAACATGGCAAGGTTAGCGGGGATCTCGCTGAATATAACCGATATTTTCCAGAACCCTTCTCTTGCTGGTTTTATCGATGTGATCCGGCGAGGCTCAACCCCATCCAGTCTCATCCCCCAGACCGAGTACCTCGGGGCCGTCGAGCAGTCGTTTGCCCAAGGCCGCCTCTGGTTCCTGGACCAGCTCAACCTCGGTGCTTCGTGGTATCTCATACCGCTGGCGGTGCGCATGCGCGGGTCACTCAGCATCGACGCTCTCACTGCCGCGGTGCAGGCCTTGGAGCAGCGGCACGAGACGCTGCGGACAACGTTTGAGGAGCACGACGGTGTTGGCATGCAAGTCATTCAGGATAGCCGCACGAGGTCGCTCAGAGTGATTGATGTCGCAGCGGAGCTAGGTGGGAGCTATGCTCATTTCCTACATCAAGAGCAGACCACTGCGTTTAATCTAGAGACCGAGCCAGGGTGGAGGGTGTCCCTGCTGAGACTTGGAGAGGATGACCATATTCTCTCTATAGTTATGCACCACATCATATCTGACGGCTGGTCTCTCGATATCTTGCGCCAAGAATTGGACCAGTTCTATTCTGCCGCAGTCAGAGGCCACAACCCCCTGTCACAGGTGAAACCGCTTCCCATCCAGTACCGCGACTTTGCCGTGTGGCAGAAGCAGGCCGAGCAGGTGGCCGAGCACCAACGCCAGCTTGAGTACTGGACAACACAGTTGGCCGACAGCTCTCCCGCCGAGCTTCTGACCGACTTTCCACGTCCAGCCGTGGTATCTGGCCATGCCGGCGTCGTCCAGCTCGCCATTGAAGGCCCCCTATACGAGAAACTCCAGGCCTTCTGCCGAGTCCACCAGACGACCTCATTCGCGGTGCTGCTCGCCGCCTTCCGCGCTACCCACTACCGCCTCACGGGTGCCGAAGACGCCACCATTGGTACACCCATCGCCAACCGGAACCGACATGAGCTGGAGAATTTGATCGGCTTTTTCGTAAACACCCAGTGCATGCGTATCAGTATCGATAGCGACGATACATTCGAAACGTTGATTCGGCAGGTCCTATCTACCACGACGGCCGCATTTGCCAATCAAGACGTGCCCTTCGAACGCATCGTGTCAACGCTCGTGCCCGGGTCGAGGGACACGTCCCGGAACCCGCTAGTGCAGCTTCTGTTTGCTCTTCACTCTCAACAAGACCTTGGCAAGATCCAGTTAGAAGGCATGGCCGGGGAGCTGATACCCACTGCCGTGACCACTCGGTTCGATGTTGAGTTCCATCTGTTTCAGAAGGCCGGAAGATTGGCGGGCAATGTTTTCTTTGCTACAGACTTGTTCGAGCTCGAAACCATCAAGGGGATGGTCGCTGTCTTCCAAGAGATCCTACGGCGTGGGCTCGATCAGCCCGAGACGCCGATCACTTCCATGCCGCTCACCGATGGGATGGCGGAGCTTCGCAGTATGGGCCTGCTTGACATCGAAAGAACTGACTATCCTCGCGATTCGAGTGTGGTTGATATCTTCCGTGAGCAAGTGGCTGCATGCCCGGAAACAATAGCCGTGACGGACTCATCGCAACGGCTGACCTATGCTGAGCTAGATAGAAAATCAGACGAGGTGGCTGTCTGGTTACGCCAGCGAAGCATGAAAGCCGAGACACTTGTAGGCGTGCTGGCGCCGCGATCTTGCCAGACGGTCGTTGCCTTCATGGGCATCCTCAAGGCGAACCTGGCTTATTTGCCGCTTGATGTCAATGTTCCCGCAGCTCGCATCGGGGCGATCCTGTCGACTGTCGCTGGACACAAGCTTGTGCTGCTCGGCGACGACGTAGCTGCTCCAGATTTTCAGGTGCCGGACGTGGAGCTGGTGCGTATCGGCAATGCTGTTGGTGGTCATGGGGCGGTTGATATTGCAGACAGCGCCGAGCAGCCTTCAGCAACGAGCCTTGCCTACGTCATCTTCACATCTGGTTCAACAGGCCAGCCGAAGGGAATTATGGTACCGCATCGTAGCTTGGTCAACGTCGTCAAACAACGGCCGGCATACGGACCTGTAGCCCACATGACAAACCTCGCCTTTGACCCGTCAATATTTGAAATATGTACCGCGCTACTCAACGGCCATAAGTTGGTCTGCATTGACACCATGGCGGCGCTAGATGCGACGCAACTCACTCATATCTTTAAGCAGGAGGGTGTCCGGGTCGGAATGATCACGCCTGCCTTGCTGACCAGAGTCCTCGACCAAGCCCCCCAGGCTGTAGGTCAACTTGATGCAGTCTATGTTCTTGGAGATCGGTTCCCACCGAGAGATGCAGCTAAGACCAGAGACCTAGTAAGAATGGCTGTGTTTAATGGCTATGGTCCGAGTGAAAACTCAATCCTAACGACCTTTTTCCGAGTAACTCCTGATGTTTCGTGCGCTAATGGCGTGCCTGTCGGTCGCGTTATTAATAACTCAGGGGTATATGTGATGGATTCACAGCAGCGTTTTGTTCCCCTCGGCGTTATGGGCGAGCTTGTTGTGACTGGCGACGGGCTTGCCCGAGGGTACACAAACCCGGAGCTCGACCAAGACCGTTTCGTACAGGTGATCGTGGATGGAAAGCCGGTAAGGGCGTTCCGAACAGGCGATCGCGTCCGGTATCGATCGAAGGACGCTTACTTAGAGTTCTATGGCCGTATGGATGTTCAAGTAAAGGTTCGAGGCCACCGCGTTGAGCCGGCAGAGATAGAGCGTGTGCTAGTCAGGCATAACGCTGTGAGAGACGCGGTTACTCTATTGAAGCAGAACGAGACTGAACAACAGGATATGGAGCTCGTTAGCTTCATAACAGTAAGAGAGGGCACTAGTGTTGTACCACTTAGTCGAAAAGGTGCCAACCATGTGGGAGAACCTAATCAGCCAGAAGAGCAGGACGACGGCGAAGTTAAGATGGCACATCTAGAAGCTAGTATCGAGGATAACTTGCGCACTACACTACGGACTATTCTGCCGACATACATGATTCCATCGAGGATCATTGTGCTTCAGCAGATGCCACTTAATACTAACGGCAAGGTGGACCGCCGGGCTCTATCGCGGCTTGCACTAGGAACAGGGAAGAATAGAGGCAAACGCACCATCATATCCCCTCGCAACGAGATTGAAGTATCACTATGCGAGGAGTTTGCCGATATTCTCGGAGTCGAGGTCGGCATCGAAGATAACTTCTTCGATCTCGGCGGTCACTCACTCATGGCGACAAAGCTTGCGGCACGCATTAGCCGTCGGCTTGATGCACACGTGTCTGTCAAAGAAGTCTTCGACCATCCGGTGCTTGGCGATCTCGCAGCCACAATTCTGAGAGGCTCAGCTCCGCATAAGGCAATCCGCTCAACCGCGAATTCGGGACCTATTGAGCAGTCGTTTGCGCAGGGCCGCCTCTGGTTCTTGGAACAGATGAACCTCGGAGCCACGTGGTATCTCATGCCACTCGCGGTGCGCTTGCGCGGAGCGCTTCACGCCGACGCGCTCGCTACTACCCTGCACGCTCTGGAGCAGCGCCACGAGACCCTACGCACGAGGTTTATGGAGGAAGATGGTGTGGGGATGCAAGTCATCCAAGCGAGCGCCACCAAGGAGCTCAGGGTGATTGATGTACCCACCGACCAGAACGACAACTACCTCCAGGTGCTAGAGCAGGAGCAGACAACTCCATTCGATCTGACATCCGAGCCAGGATGGAGGGTGTCCCTGCTGCGGCTCGGGGACGACGACCATATTCTCTCAATTGTCATGCACCACATCATCGCCGATGGCTGGTCCATAGATATCTTATGCCAAGAGCTGGGATTATTCTATGACGCCGTAGTCCGTGGTCAAGACCCTCTATCACAGGTCGCGCCACTTCCAATTCAGTACCGCGACTTCGCTTTATGGCAGAAGCAAGATGAGCAGGTGGCCGAGCATCAACGACAGTTGGAGTACTGGACCAACCAGCTCGCCGACAGCTCTCCAGCCGAGCTTTTGACGGATCGACCCCGGCCTACCGTGCTTTCCAGTCAGGCAGGCGTCGTACAGCTCGCTATCGAGGGCGCGGTGTACGAGAAGCTTCGAGCATTCTGTCGAGCACATCAGGTCACCTCTTTTGTGGCCCTGCTCGCAGCATTCCGCATAGCCCACTACCGCCTCACGGGTGCAGAAGACTCGACTATTGGTACGCCTATTGCCAATCGCAATCGGCCAGAGCTGGAGAACATGATCGGATTTTTTGTCAATACTCAGTGTATGCGTATTACGGTCGGAGAAGATGATACATTTGAAGGACTAGTGCGGCAGACTCGGTCTACAGCGGCAGCGGCCTTTGCTAACCAAGATGTGCCATTCGAGCGCATCGTATCGGCTCTCCTTCCTGGATCGAGGGACACGTCGCGAAACCCATTGGTGCAGCTCATGTTTGCCGTGCACTCTCAACAGGATCTCGGGAAAATCCACCTAGAGGGCGTCACGGGAGAACCCATTCCAACTACGTTAGCCACTCGGTTCGATATTGAGTTCCATCTGTTCCAGGAGGCCGGGAGGCTGGTCGGCAACGTTGTCTTTGCTGCAGACTTGTTCGAGCTTAAGACTATCCAGGGGATGGTCGCTGTCTTCCAAGAGATCCTACGGCGTGGGCTCGACCAGCCCGAGACGCCGATCACTTCCATGCCGCTCACCGATGGGACGGCGGAGCTTCGCAGTATGGGCCTGCTTGACATCGAGAGAACTGACTATCCTCGCGAGTCGAGTGTGGTTGATATCTTCCGCGAGCAAGTGGCTGCATGCCCGGAAACAACAGCCGTGACGGACTCATCGCAACGGCTGACCTATGCTGAGCTAGACAGAAAATCAGACGAGGTGGCTGTCTGGTTACGCCAGCGAAGCATGAAAGCCGAGACACTTATAGGCGTGCTGGCGCCGCGGTCTTGCCAGACGGTCGTTGCATTCATGGGCATCCTCAAGGCGAACCTGGCTTATTTGCCGCTGGATGTTAATGTTCCCGCAGCTCGCATCGGGGCGATCCTGTCGACTGTCGCTGGACACAAGCTTGTGCTGCTCGGCAAGGACGTAGCAGCTCCGGATGTCGAGATTCCAGATACGGAGCTAGTGCAGATTGACGATACGCTGGGTCACTTTAGTGCGGTCGATTCTCCAGCTATCCTCGAACCTTCTGCGACAACCCTTGCATACGCCATATTTACGTCTGGTTCAACAGGCCAACCGAAGGGCGTCATGGTCGAGCACCGTAGCATTCTACGGCTCGTGAGGAAGAGCACTGTCGTATCCAAGCTGCCAAGGGGGGTTAAGATGGCTCATTTGACGAGCATAGCATTCGATGTGTCAGTCTGGGAGATCTACGGCGCGCTTTTAAATGGAGGAACCCTGGTCTGCATCGACTCTTTCACCACTCTTGACATGAAAGCTCTGGGCGATGTTTTCGTGCGAGAACAAGTCTCCGCAGCCACACTTACGCCCTCCCTAATCAAGCAGTGCCTGGCAATTATGCCAACCATACTTGGTCTTTTAGACGTCCTATTTGCTGCCGGTGATCGGTTTGATAGTCACGACGCAGTCCAGGCGCAAGCACTTGTACGGTCTGGCGTCTACAACGCGTACGGTCCAACGGAGAACGGAATCCTTAGCACGATATATAGCGTTAGCGACCGTGATTCATTTGTGAATGGGGTTCCAATTGGCCAGGCTGTCAGTAACTCCGGTGCATTCATCATGGACCCGCGCCAGCAGCTCGTCTCTCTTGGCGTGATGGGAGAGCTTGTCGTCACCGGAGACGGGCTTGCTCGAGGGTATACGAACTCGGCGTTGGAACAAGACCGTTTTATTCAGATCAGCATCAACGGCAAGCTGGTTCGAGCGTATCGGACGGGTGATCGCGTGCGGTACCGGCCCAAAGACAGCCAGATTGAGTTCTTTGGCCGTATGGACCAGCAGATCAAGATCCGGGGCCACCGCATCGAGCCGGCTGAGGTGGAGCATGCCATGCTCCAGCACGACGCTGTGCGCGATGCTGTCGTCGTCGTTCGGCTGCAAGGTGATCAGGAGCCGGAAATGCTCGCTTTCGTCGTGGTCCGCACCGACGAGTTTGTCGAGCAGAATTGGAAGCGGAACCACGGCGGGGTGAATTTGGGAACTTGGGAAGAACAATTCGCAATGCAGACTGAAAAAGAGATCCGCAACAGGTTGCAGAATATGCTACCGTCGTACATGGTCCCGGCTCGGATCACAGTGCTAGACCAGATGCCCCTTAATGCAAATGGCAAGGTCGACCGGAAAGAGCTGGCTCGAAAAGCTCAGACCGTGCCGAAAGCTGAGACGTCGCCTTCTGCACGCGTGGCCCCGCGTAACGAGGTGGAAGCCATGCTATGCGAGGAATTTGCCGACGTCCTCGGCGTCGAGGTCGGTGTCACTGACAGCTTTTTCGATCTCGGAGGACATTCTCTCATGGCTACAAAATTGGCAGCCCGCATCAGCCGACGGCTGGATGCCCGCGTGTCCGTCAAAGATGTCTTCGACCAACCCGTCCTCGCTGATCTCGCCGCCGTCATCCGGCGCAACTCGAATCCACACAGTCCCATCCCTGTAACGACATACTCGGGACCTGTCGAGCAGTCGTTCGCTCAAGGCCGGTTGTGGTTCCTAGACCAGCTCAACCTAGGTGCATCGTGGTATCTCATGCCTCTTGCAGTGCGCATGCACGGACCGCTTCATATTAACGCCCTTAATACAGCTTTGATTGCTCTGGAACATCGCCACGAGACCCTAAGGACGACATTTCAAGAACAGGACGGTGTCGGTATGCAAGTCGTTCAGGCGAGCCAAACAAAGGAGTTGAGGGTGATCGACGTGCTGGAAGAGCAAGACGAAGGCTATCTCCAGAAGCTGCAGCAAGAGCAGAACACTCCATTTGACCTAACGTCCGAGCCGGGGTGGAGAGTATCACTGCTGCGGCTAGGAAATGACGACCACATTCTCTCTATTGTCATGCATCACATCATATCTGACGGCTGGTCTCTTGATATCCTGCGCAAAGAATTGGACCAGTTCTATTCTGCCGCAGTCAGAGGCCACAACCCCCTGTCGCAGGTGAGCCCGCTTCCCATCCAATACCGCGACTTTTCCATGTGGCAAAAGCAGGCCGAGCAGGTGGCCGAGCACCAGCGCCAGCTTAAGTACTGGACAACACAGTTGGCCGACAGCTCTCCCGCCGAGCTTCTGACCGACTTTCCACGTCCAAACGTGGTATCTGGCCACGCCGGCGTCGTCCAGCTCGCCATTGAAGGCCCGCTGTACGAGAAACTCCGGGCCTTTTGCCGAGTCCACCAGACGACCTCATTCGCCGTGCTGCTCGCCGCATTCCGCGCAACCCACTACCGCCTCACGGGTGCCGAGGATGCCACCATTGGTACGCCCATCGCCAACCGGAATCGACCTGAGCTGGAAAACTTGATTGGCTTTTTCGTAAACACCCAGTGCATGCGTATCAGTATCGACAGCGACGAAACGTTCGAAACATTGATGCGCCAGGTCCGATCTACAACGACGGCCGCATTCGCCAACCAAGACGTGCCCTTCGAACGCATCGTGTCGGCACTCCTTCCCGGATCGAGAGACACGTCCCGGAACCCGTTGGTACAGCTGATGTTCGCTCTTCATTCGCAAGAGGACCTCGGGAGAATCCAGTTAGAGGGCGTAGTGGGAGAGCCTGTGGCGGCAGCGGCATCGACTCGGTTCGACGTAGAGTTCCACCTGTTCCAGGAAGTCGGTCGTCTCCGCGGCAGCATACTTTTCGCGACAGACCTCTTCGAGCCCGAGACCATCCAGGCCATGGTCGCTATCTTCCAGAAGGTGCTAGGCCGTGCCCTTGACGAGCCTCACACGCCGATCGCCGCACTGCCGCTTGCGGACGGAATGACAGATTATCGCAATAAGGGGCTGTTCGAGATTGAGCGCACCAACTACCCACAAGAGTCGAGCGTGGTAGAAGTTTTCCAAGAGCAGGTGGTTGCTGGTCCTGACGCGATCGCCGTCACCGACTCATCCTCCCGGCTTACCTATTCTCAGCTGGACCGACAATCCGACGAGGTTGCAGGATGGCTGCGCCGACGGCACATGGCAGCCGAGACACTTGTCGGGGTGTTGGCGCCTCGGTCGTGCCAGACAATCGTGGCCTTCTTCGGCATCCTCAAGGCGAACCTGGCCTATCTACCTCTTGACGTCAATGTTCCGGCGGCTCGTATCGAAGCCATCTTATCAGCTGTTGCGGGACATAAGCTCGTCTTGCTCGGCCCTGATGTACCAATGCCAGATATCCAGATTCCGGACGTGGAAATGCTGCGGATCGGTGATACTTTAAGCCATCACGCACCAAATGGTGTTACCAATGGAGCTACAACTGCAGATGATACCACAGACGCCATCTTACTACCCTCCGCTACAAGCCTGGCATATGTCCTTTTCACATCTGGATCGACCGGCAAGCCTAAAGGTGTTATGATAGAGCATCGTGCAATTCTTCGGCTTGTGAAGAATAGTAATATTGCATCAAGACTACCGCCCGTAGTTCGAATGGCGCACCTGACTAATATGGCCTTCGACGTATCAATCTGGGAAATGCTTGCAGCGCTCCTAAATGGTGGAACATTGGTTTGTATCGACTATTTTACTACCTTGGACAGTAAAGCTCTCGAGGCCGTGTTTGCGAGAGAACAGGTTAATGCAGCCATATTTTCACCCGCATTACTCAAGCAGTACTTGGTCAATATCCCTGCTACAATTGGTTCTCTAGATGTCGTCCTCGCTGCCGGCGATCGATTCGACAGACGTGACGCGATCCAGACGCAATCGCTCGTCGGACCCGGCGTCTACAACGCATACGGCCCAACCGAGAATGCGATCCTGAGTACGATCTACAATATTCAAGAGGATGAGACATACGTGAACGGCGTTCCCATTGGGCGGGCCGTGAGTAATTCTGGTGCCTACATCATGGATCCGCGGCAGTATCTAGTTCCTGTTGGCGTGATGGGCGAGCTGGTGGTCACCGGAGACGGGCTCGCTCGGGGCTACACAGATCCTACCCTCGATCATGAACGCTTCGTGCAAGTGACGATCAACGGAGAGTCTGTTCGGGCATACCGGACGGGCGATCGCGCACGGTACCGACCCAAAGACGGCCAGATCGAATTCTTTGGTCGCATGGACCAGCAGATCAAGATCCGGGGCCACCGCATCGAGCCGGCGGAGGTGGAGCATGCCATGCTCAGTCACGACGCAGTGCGCGATGCTGTCGTTGTTGTCCGGATGCAAGACGATCAGGAGCCCGAAATGGTAGGCTTTGTCGCAGCTAGCGCGGACGAGGCTTTCGAGCATGACGAGGCCGGTAGCCAGGTGGAAGGATGGGGAAACCACTTTGAGACAGGCGCATATGCAGGCATCAAAGACATCGACGCTTCTGCCATTGGCAGTGACTTTATGGGTTGGACATCCATGTACGATGGTGCCGCGATTGACAAGGCCGAGATGCGAGAGTGGCTCGACGACACTATGCACACGCTGCTCGATGGACAGCCTCCCAGCCATGTGCTAGAGATTGGCACTGGAACCGGCATGGTCCTGTTCAATTTAAGCGGAAGCAAGGAGCTACAGAGCTATGTAGGCCTCGAACCATCGCAGACGGCGGCCATGTTTGTCACCGACGCGATCAAGTCCATCCCAGCTCTTGCCGGCAAGGCCGAGATACACGTCGGCACAGCAACAGATATGGCCCGGCTGGAGGGGCTTCGACCAGACCTGGTGGTGGTCAATTCCGTGGTCCAGTACTTTCCCACACCAGAGTACCTATTCGAGGTCATTGAAATCCTCGTCCGCATGCCCGGCGTCGAGCGCCTCTTCTTCGGCGACATACGGTCCTATGCGATCAACAGGCAGTTTCTCGCCGCGAGGGCTGTACATGAGCTGGGTGGAAAAGCGACGAAAGATGGCGTGCGGCAAAAGATGGCAGAATTGGAAGAGCGTGAGGAGGAACTGCTCGTTGATCCGGCCTTCTTTACAGGGCTGAAAAGTCGGCTGCCAGGCTATGTCGAGCACGTTGAGATTCTGCCGAAGAGAATGATGGCGACTAACGAGCTCAGCTCGTACCGGTATTCGGCCGTCGTGCACATTCGCGCCTCAGAGCGACAACCTCGGCCTGTACATGCCATCAAACCAGACGACTGGGTCGACTTTAGGAGGGACCAGATGGACCGCCAGGCACTTCTTCATCTTCTGCGGAACTCGGCAGATGCGCAGGCCATTGCCGTCGGCAACATCCCCTATAGCAAGACAATTGTAGAACAACACCTTGTCGAGTCGCTAGATGACGACGGAAGCGGCATTGATGATGTACAGAGCGCACTAGACGGGCAAGCTTGGCTCTTGGCTGTCCGCAATACAGCCAGCCAATGCGCGTCGCTATCTGCAACTGACCTTGTACAGGTTGGCGAGGAAGCTGGATTCCGTGTGGAGATCAGCTGGGCACGGCAGTGGCACCAGAACGGCGCCCTCGATGCCGTCTTCCATCATCATTCACCTACCCAGGATGGTGCCCGTGTCCTGATCCAGTTTCCAACTGACGGCCACGCCCGGCCACGCCCACTCACGAATCGACCGCTACAGCGACTACAAGGCCGCCGGGTCGAGACACAGATCCGCGAGCACCTACAGGCTCTGCTCCCGTCTTACATGGTTCCCGGTCGGATCATCGTGTTAGGCCAGATGCCTCTTAATGCAAATGGCAAGATCGACCGGAAAATTCTTGCTCGGAAAGCCGTAGCCGTGCCGAAGACCAAGCTAGTGTCCGAATGGATGGCCCCACGTAACGAGATTGAAGCTGTGCTGTGTGAGGAGTTTGCCGACGTCCTGGGCGCCAAGGTTGGCATCACCGCAAACTTCTTTGATCTCGGAGGACATTCTCTCATGGCTACAAAATTGGCAGCCCGCATCAGCCGACGGCTGGATGCCCGCGTGTCCGTCAAAGATGTCTTCGACCAGCCCGTCCTCGCTGATCTCGCAGCCGTCATCCGGCGCGGTTCGACTCCGCATAGCCCTATCCTCCCTGCGCAATACTCCGGACCTGTCGAGCAGTCCTTTGCCCAGGGCAGACTGTGGTTCCTAGATCAGCTCGACCTCGGTGCATCGTGGTATCTCATGCCTCTCGCGGTGCGCATGCGCGGACCACTTGATATTAACGCCCTTGCTACGGCTTTACTTACTCTAGAACATCGCCACGAGACCCTGAGGACAACATTTGAAGAGCACGACGGTGTCGGTATGCAAGTCGTTCAGGATAGCTGCACAAAGGAGCTAAGGATAATCGACGTGCCAGACGAGCAAAACGGAGGCTACGTCCAGAGGCTGCAGGAAGAGCAGAACGCTCCATTTGACCTAAGGTCTGAGCCGGGGTGGAGAGTATCACTGCTGCGGCTAGGAAAAGACGACCACATCCTCTCTATTGTTATGCATCACATCATCTATGACGGATGGTCCATCGACATCATGCGTAAAGAACTGCGTCAGTTCTATGCATCCGCTCGTCGGGGAGACGACCCTTTGTCGCAGGTGAGCCCACTTCCCATTCAGTACCGCGACTTTTCCATGTGGCAGAAGCAGGCCGAGCAGGTGGCCGAGCAAGAGCGTCAGCTCGAGTACTGGACAACACAGTTAGCCGACAGCTCTCCCGCCGAGCTTCTGACCGATCTTCCACGTCCAACTGTTCTCTCTGGCCAAGCCGGCGTTGTCCAGCTCGCCATTGACGGTCCGATGTACGAGAAACTCCGAGCCTTCTGCCGAGTCCACCAGACGACCTCATTTGCGGTGCTGCTCGCCGCCTTCCGCGCAACCCACTACCGCCTCACAGGCGCCGAAGACGCCACCATTGGTACGCCCATCGCCAACCGGAATCGGCCGGAGCTGGAAAACTTGATTGGGTTTTTCGTCAACACGCAGTGCATGCGCATCACTCTTGATGGCGATGACACGTTCGAAACATTGGTCCAACAGGTCCGGTCTACTACGACGGCCGCATTCGCCAACCAAGACGTCCCCTTTGAACGTATTGTGTCTGCACTCCTTCCCGGGTCGAGAGACACGTCCCGGAACCCGTTAGTACAGCTCATGTTCGCTTTACACTCGCAAGAGGACCTCGGCAGGATCCAGTTAGAGGGTGTAGTGGGAGAGCCTGTAACAGCAGCTACGTCGACTCGGTTCGATGTAGAGTTCCACCTGTTCCAGGAGGTAGATCGTCTCAGCGGCACCGTGCTTTTCGCGACAGACCTTTTCGAGCCCAAAACCATACAGGCCATGGTCACCGTCTTCAAGGAGGTGCTAGACCGTGCCCTCGATGAGCCTCACACGCCGATCGCCGCACTGCCGCTCACGCACGGGCTAAACGCACTTCGCGGTCTAGGGCTGCACGAGATTGAGCGCACTGACTACCCACGAGAGTCAAGCGTAGTCGAAGTCTTCCAAAAGCAGGTGGCCGCTAGTCCTGACGCAATCGCCGTCACCGACTCGTCCTCCCGGCTTACCTATTCTCAGCTGGATCGACAATCCGACGAGGTTGCTGGATGGCTGCGCCGACGGCACATGGCGGCCGAAACAATGGTCGGGGTACTGGCGCCTCGCTCGTGCCATACAATCGTCGTCTTCCTCGGCATCCTCAAGGCGAACCTGGCCTATCTACCTCTCGACGTCAATGTTCCAGCTGCTCGCATCCAAGCCATCTTGTCAGCCGTTGTGGGACACAAGCTCGTCTTGCTAGGCCCTGATGTACCAATGCCAGATATCCAGATTCCGGACGTGGAGATGCTGCGGATCGACGATACTTTCAGCCATTACGCACCAAACGGTGCTATGAATGGGGTTACAACTACAAATGGTATTACAGACGCCGTTGCACGGCCTTCCGCCACAAGCCTGGCATATGTCATTTTCACGTCTGGATCGACTGGCAAGCCTAAAGGTGTTATGATAGAGCATCGTGCTATCATTCGGCTTGTGAAGGAGAGCAACATAGCGTCAAGATTACCATCCGCATTTCGAATGGCGCACCTGACTAACATTGCATTTGATGTATCAATTTGGGAGATGCTTGCAGCGCTCCTAAACGGTGGAACATTGGTTTGCATCGACTATTTTACTACCTTGGACAGTAAAGCTGTCGAGGCCGTGTTTGCGAGAGAACAGGTTAATGCAGCCATTTTCCCACCCGCACTGCTCAAGCAGTACTTGGTCAATATTCCTGCTACAATTGGTTCTCTGGATGTCGTCTTCGCCGCCGGAGATCGATTCGACAGACGTGACGCGATCCAGACGCAATCGCTCGTCGGACCCGGCGTCTACAACGCATACGGCCCAACCGAGAACGGGGTTCTCAGTAGCATATACAACATTGAAGAGAGTGAGTCATACGTGAACGGCGTTCCCATTGGGCGGGCCGTGAGCAATTCTGGTGCCTACATCATGGATCCACAGCGGCATCTGGTTCCTGTTGGCGTGATGGGCGAGCTAGTAGTCACCGGAGACGGGCTCGCTCGGGGTTACACAGATCCTGCCCTTGATCATGACCGTTTCGTGCAAGTGACGATCAACGGAGAGTCTGTTCGGGCATACCGGACGGGCGATCGCGCACGGTACCGACCCAAAGACGGCCAGATCGAATTCTTTGGTCGCATGGACCAGCAGATCAAGATCCGGGGCCACCGCATCGAGCCGGCGGAGGTGGAGCATGCCATGCTCCGTCACGACGCAGTGCACGATGCGGCCGTGGTTGTCCATTTGGAAGATGATCAGGAGCCCGAAATGGTCGGCTTTGTCGCAGCCATCGACGATGAGTCGTTTGAGCACGACGAGGCAAGTAGTCAGGTGGAAGCGTGGAAGCACCATTTTGAGATGAGCACGTATGCAAACATCAAAGATGTTGACGCTTCTGTCGTTGGCAGCGACTTCGTGGGCTGGACATCCATGTACGACGGGAGTGTGATTGACAAGAGTGAGATGCGGGAGTGGCTCGACGACACTATGCACACGCTCCTGGACGGCCAGCCGCCGGGCCACGTGCTTGAAATCGGCACCGGCACCGGGATGGTCCTATTCAATTTAGGCCGAAGCAAGGGGCTACAGAGCTACGTAGGCCTCGAACCATCGCAGACGGCGGCCATGTTCGTCACCGACGCGATCAAGTCCATCCCCGCGCTTGCCGGCAAGGCCGAGATACACACTGGCATAGCAACGGACGTGACCCGGCTGGAGGGGCTTCGGCCAGACCTGGTGGTGGTCAATTCCGTGGTTCAGTACTTCCCCACGCCGGAGTATCTGTTCGAGGTAATTGACATTCTCGTCCGCATGCCCGGCGTCAAGCGCCTCTTTTTTGGCGACATACGGTCCCACGCAATCAACAGGCAGTTTCTCGTAGCCAGGTCTATACATGCGCTCGGTGGGAACGCGACGAAACATAGTGTGAGACAGAAGATGGCAGAGATAGAAGAGCGTGAGGAGGAACTGCTCGTTGATCCGGCCTTCTTTACAGGGCTGAGAAGTCGGCTGCCAGGCTATGTCGAGCATGTTGAGATTCTGCCGAAGAGAATGATGGCCACGAACGAGCTCAGCGCGTACCGGTATTCGGCCGTCGTGCACATTCGCGCCTCAGAGCGACAAACTCGGCCTGTACATGCCATCAAACCAGACGACTGGGTCGACTTTAGGAGGGCCCAGATGGACCGCCACGCACTTCTCAATCTTCTGCGGAACTCTCCAGATGCGCAGGCCATCGCCGTCGGCAATATTCCCTATAGCAAGACAATTGTAGAACAACACCTTGTCGAGTCGCTAGACGACGACGGAAGCGGCATTGATGACGTACAGAGCGCACTAGATGGGCAAGCTTGGCTCTCGGCTGTCCGCAACAAAGCCGGCCGATGCGTGTCGTTATCTGCAATGGATCTTGTACAGCTCGGCGAGGAGGCCGGATTTCGCGTGGAGGTCAGCTGGGCACGGCAGTGGTGCCATAACGGTGCCCTCGATGCTGTTTTCCATCATCATTCGCCTGCCCAAGAAGGCGCCCGTGTCCTGATCCAGTTCCCAACTGACAGCCACGCTCGGTCACCGGGCCCACTCACAAATAGACCGCTCCAGCGACTACGAGTTCGTCGAGTTGCGGCACAGATCCGCGAGCAGCTACAGGCTCTGCTCCCAGCGTACATGGTCCCAACTCGGATCATCGTTCTAGACCAGTTGCCTCTTAATGCAAATGGTAAGGTTGACCGGAAACAACTTGCTCGAAGGGTTGAGGTCGCACCCAGAAGACAGCCGGTTTCTGCCAGAGTGGCTCCTCGTAACGAGGTGGAAACTGTGCTGTGCGAGGAGTTTGCCGACATCCTCGGCATCGAGGTCAGCATCACCGACAACTTCTTCGATCTTGGTGGACACTCCCTCATGGCCACGAAACTTGCGGCCCGCATCAGCCGCCGGCTGGACGCCCGTGTGTCCGTCAAAGACGTCTTCGACCAACCCGTCCTCGCCGATCTCGCCGCCGTGATCCGGCGCGGTTCGACGCCGCACAGCCCCATTCTCCCCACGCCATATTCCGGTCCTATTGAGCAGTCGTTTGCTCAGGGACGATTGTGGTTCCTGGATCAGCTCAACCTCGGTGCATCATGGTATATTATGCCGCTCGCCGGGCGCGTACGGGGACCACTTCACATCGAAGCCCTTACGTCAGCGGTACTCGCTCTGGAGCAGCGACACGAGACGCTTCGCACCACGTTTGAGGAGCGGGACGGCGTCGGCATCCAAGTTGTTCACTCACGCCTCATAGAGAAGCTGAGGGTGATCAACGTGCCAACCGACCAGGACGGGGGCTACGTCCAGTCGCTGCAGCACGAGCAAACCACTCCCTTTGATCTATCGTCGGAGCCAGGCTGGAGAGTATCACTGCTGCGGCTAGGAACAGACGACCACATCTTGTCTATTGTCATGCATCACATCATATCTGACGGCTGGTCTCTCGATATCTTGCGCAAAGAATTGGACCAGTTCTATTCTGCCGCAGTCAGAGGCCACAACCCCCTGTCGCAGGTGAGCCCGCTTCCCATCCAGTACCGCGACTTCGCCGTATGGCAGAAGCAGGCCGAGCAGGTGGCCGAGCACGAGCGTCAGCTCGAGTACTGGACAACACAGTTGGCCGACAGCTCTCCCGCCGAGCTTCTAACCGACCTTCCACGTCCAACTGTTCTCTCTGGCCAAGCCGGCGTTGTCCAGCTCGCCATTGACGGTCCGATGTACGAGAAACTCCGAGCATTCTGCCGAGTCCACCAGACCACCTTATTCGCGGTGCTGCTCACCGCATTCCGCGCCACCCACTACCGCCTCACAGGCGCCGAAGACGCCACCATTGGTACGCCCATCGCCAACCGGAATCGGCCGGAGCTAGAAAACTTGATTGGCTTCTTCGTCAACACCCAGTGCATGCGTATCACCATCGATGGCGACGATACATTCGAAACATTAATACGCCAGGTTCGATCTACTACGACAGCCGCATATCAAAACCAAGACGTGCCCTTTGAACGCATTGTGTCGGCACTCCTTCCCGGGTCAAGGGATACGTCCCGGAACCCGTTAGTGCAACTCATGTTTGCGCTACATTCGCAACAAGATCTCGGCAGAGTCCAACTGGAAGGCGTTACAGGAGAGCCGGTATTATCAGCAGCATCGACTCGGTTCGATATGGAGTTCCATCTGTTCCAGGAGCCGGCTCGCCTTGGTGGCAGTGTGCTTTTCGCCACAGACCTTTTTGATCCCCAAACAATCCGCGGCATGGTCAACATCTTCCAGGACTTGCTACGACTCGTCCTGGATCAGCCTCAGACCATGATCGCAGCTGTCCCGCTTACAGACGGGCTAGCAGGGCTTCGCGATATGGGACTGCTTCAGATCGAGCGTACCAAGTACCCACGCGAGTCTAGCGTAGTTGAAGTCTTCCAAGAGCAAGTGGCTGCTCATCCGGAAGCAACTGCCGTCACGGACTCGTCCTCAAGGTTGACCTACGCTCAGCTGGACCGGCAATCCGACGAGGTCGCTGGATGGCTGCGCCGACGGCACATGGCAGCCGAAACACTCGTTGGGGTGCTGGCGCCTCGGTCGTGCCAAACAATCGTCGCCTTTCTCGGCATCCTGAAGGCGAACCTGGCGTACCTACCGCTCGACGTCAATGTTCCGGCGGCTCGTATCGAAGCCATCTTGTCGGCTATTGAGGGACACAAGCTTGTCCTGCTCGGGCCGGACGTACCGAAGTTAGATATACAGATTCCGGACGTGGAGACGCTGCGGATCGGGGAAACATTAAGCCATCGCACACTAAATGGTGCTACGAATGGAGTTACAACTACAAATGGTATTACAGACGCCGTTGCACGGCCTTCCGCGACAAGCCTTGCATATGTCATCTTCACGTCTGGATCGACCGGCAGGCCTAAAGGTGTTATGATAGAGCATCGTGCTATTCTTCGGCTTGTGAAACAGAGCAACGTTATGGCTAAGGTACCAGCAGGCGCTTGCGTGGCACACTTATCAAACATTGCATTCGACGCGGCCACATGGGAAATTTACGCGCCGCTGCTGAACGGTGGGACGATAGTATGTATCGACTATTTTACTACATTGGATAGCAGCAGCCTCGAGGCTGTATTTGCGCAGGAACATATCTGTGCGGCCATACTTCCGCCAGCACTGCTCAAGCAGTGCTTGGCCAACATTCCTTCCACAATCGCTGCCCTAGATGTTATATTCGCCGCCGGAGATCGATTCGACGGACGTGACGCGATTCAGACTCAAGCTCTCGTGGGTTCCGGCGTCTACAACGCGTACGGCCCAACTGAGAACGCGATCCTGAGTACCATCTACAATATTGAAGAGGATGAGTCGTTCGTGAACGGCGTTCCCATTGGGCGGGCCGTGAGTAATTCCGGTGCCTACATCATGGATCCACAGCGGCATCTGGTTCCTGTTGGCGTGATGGGCGAGCTAGTAGTCACCGGAGACGGACTCGCTCGGGGTTACACAGATCCTACCCTTGATCATGAACGCTTCGTGCATGTGACGATCAACGGAGAGTCTGTTCGGGCATACCGGACGGGCGATCGCGCACGGTACCGGCCCAAAGACGGCCAGATCGAATTCTTTGGCCGAATGGACCAGCAAATCAAGATCCGTGGCCACCGAATCGAGCCGGCCGAGGTGGAGCATGCCATGCTCCGCAACGACATAGTGAGAGATGCTGCCGTTGTCGTCCGCATACAAGATAATCAGGAGCCCGAAATGGTCGGCTTTGTTGCCGCAAGCGCTGATGGGACATTCGAGCACGACGATGCTGGCAGCCAGGTGGAGGGGTGGGGAAACCACTTCGAGACAAGCACATATGCTGACATTAAAGACATTGGCGATTCTGCCATTGGTAGTGACTTTATAGGCTGGACATCCATGTATGACGGGAGCGAGATCGACAAGAGTGAGATGCGGGAGTGGCTTGACGACACTATGCACACGCTCCTGGACGGCCAGCCGCCGGGCCACGTGCTTGAAATTGGCACCGGCACCGGCATGGTCCTATTCAATTTGGGACGAAGCAAGGGGCTACAGAGCTACGTAGGCCTCGAACCATCGCAGACGGCGGCCATGTTCGTCACCGACGCGATCAAGTCCATCCCCGCGCTTGCCGGCAAGGCCGAGATTCACGTCGGCACAGCAACAGAAGTGACTCGGTTGGAGGGCTTTCGACCAGACCTGGTAGTGGTCAACTCCGTAGCGCAGTACTTCCCCACGCCAGAGTACCTGTTCGAGGTCATTGACATCCTCGTCCGTATGCCCGGCGTCAAGCGCCTCTTCTTCGGCGACATACGGTCCCACGCGATCAACAAGCAGTTTCTCGCATCCAGGGCCCTACATGCGCTAGGCGGAAAAGCGACGAAAGATGGCGTGCGGCAGAAGATGGCAGAGTTGGAAGAGCGTGAAGAGGAGCTGCTCGTCGATCCAGCTTTCTTTACAGGGCTGATGAGCCGGCTGCCGGGTCATGTCGAGCACGTTGAGATCCTGCCGAAAAGAATGAAGGTCACGAATGAGCTTAGCTCGTATCGCTTTACGGCCATAGTTTACCTACGCCGCCAAGAGAAACATGCGCCGCGTATTCACACAATTGGAACGAACGCCTGGGTTGATTTTGAAGCGTCACAGATGGATGGCCGGGCACTTCTCGGCCTCCTTAAGAGCTCGCCGGACAACATGACGGTCGCAGTCGGCAACATTCCTCACAGCAAGACAATTTTGGAACGACATGTTATCAAGTCACTCGATGATGATAGCAGCGGCAGAAATGACGAACACAGCAGTTCGCTAGACGGTGCAGCCTGGCTCTCCGCTGTCCGCAATACAGCCGGCCGATGCGCGTCGCTGTCCGCAACAGATCTCGTACAGCTAGGCAATGAGGCCGGATTCCGTGTCGAGATCAGCTGGGCACGGCAGTGGTGCCATAACGGAGCTCTCGATGCCGTCTTCCATCACCTTCCACCCGCCCAAGAAGGCGCCCGTGTCCTGATCCAGTTCCCAACTGACAGTCATGCCCGGCCTTTAGGCCTACTCACCAATCGACCGCTCCAGCGACTACGAGGCCGCCGAGTTGAGGCAAAGATCCGCGAGCAGCTACAGACTCTGCTACCATCTTACATGGTCCCGGCTCGGATCATTGTGCTAGACCAGATGCCTCTTAATGCAAATGGCAAGGTCGACCGGAAACAGCTTGCTCGACAGGCCGAGATCGTGCCGACTAGTAAGCCGGTTTCCGTACACGTAGCACCACGTACCAAGGTTGAAGCTGTGCTATGCGAAGAGTTGGCCGACATCCTCGGTGTCAAGGTTGGCATCACCGACAACTTCTTTAATTTAGGAGGACATTCTCTTATGGCCACAAAGCTTGCGGCCCGCATCAGCCGACGTTTGGATGCTCGCGTGACAGTCAAAGAGGTCTTCGATAAGCCCGTCCTCGCCGATCTCGCAGCCATCATCCGTCATGGCTCGACTCCGCATAGCCCCATCCTCCCCACGCCATACTCCGAACCAGTCGAGCAGTCATTTGCCCAGGGCCGATTGTGGTTTCTAGATCAGCTCAATCTCGGTACGTCGTGGTACATCATGCCGCTCGCGGTGCGCATGCGCGGGCCGCTTCGCATCGAAGCCCTGACCTCAGCGGTACTCGCTCTGGAGCAGCGACACGAGACGCTCCGCACCACGTTTGAGGAGCGGGACGGCGTCGGCATGCAAGTCGTTCAGGCGACCCGCACGAAGGAGCTAAGGGTGATTAACGTGCCAGACGAGCAGGACGGAAACTACCAACAGAGGCTGCAGCAAGAGCAGAGCACTCCCTTTGACCTGGCATCTGAGCCAGGGTGGCGGGTGTCACTACTACGCCTAGGAAAAGAGGATCATATCCTCTCTATTGTCATGCACCATATCATCTACGATGGCTTGTCCATCGACATCATACGTAAAGAACTAGTCCAGTTCTATGCAGCCGCGCTTCAGGACCAGGACCCCCTGTCGCAGGTGAGCCCGCTCCCCATCCAGTACCGCGATTTTGCAGTGTGGCAGAAGCAGGCCGAGCAGGTGGCCGAGCACGAGCGTCAGCTCGAGTACTGGACAACACAGTTGGCCGAAAGCTCTCCCGCCGAGCTTTTGACTGACTTCCCTCGACCGACCGTCGCATCTGGCCATGCCGGCGTCGTCCAGCTCGCCATTGAGGGCCCGCTGTATGAGAAACTCCAGGCCTTCTGCCGAGTCCACCAGACGACCTCATTCGCAGTGCTGCTCGCCGCCTTCCGCACCACCCACTACCGCCTCACGGGTGCCGAAGACGCCACAATTGGTACGCCCATCGCCAACCGGAATCGGCCGGAGCTAGAAAACTTGATTGGCTTCTTCGTCAACACCCAGTGTATGCGTATCACTCTTGATGCCGACGATACATTCGAAACATTGGTCCAACAGGTCCGGTCTACTACGACGGCCGCATTCGCCAACCAAGACGTGCCCTTCGAACGCATTGTGTCGGCACTCCTTCCCGGGTCGAGGGACACATCCCGGAACCCGTTGGTACAGCTCATGTTTGCCCTTCATTCACAGCAGGCCCTGGATAATATCCAGTTCCAGGGTCTAACGGGAGAGATTATACCAGCAGCTATATCAACTCGGTTCGATATAGAGTTCCACTTATTTCAGGAGCTGGACCGTGTTGGTGGTAGCGTACTCTTTTCGACAGACCTGTTCGAGCCTAAAACTATCCAGGGGGTGGTCACCGTGTTCCAAGAGGTACTACGCCGGGCCCTGGATTACCCCGACGCGCCGCTTGGAACCCTGCCGCTCAGCAATGGGCAGGCGCCGCTTAGCGATATGCGGCTGCTCGAGATCGAGCAGACGGACTACCCCCGGGAATCCAGCGTGGTCGACGTCTTCCGGGAGCAAGTAGCGGCTCGTCCGGACGCGATCGCCGTCAAAGACTCGTCTTCGCAGCTGACCTATGATCAGCTGGACCGACTGTCTGAGAAGTTGGCCGTCTGGTTGTGCCAGAGAAACATGGCGGCCGAGACACTGGTCGGGGTGTTGGCGCCTCGATCCTGTCAGACAATTGTCGCATTCCTCGGCGTCCTCAAGGCCAACTTGGCCTATCTCCCGCTTGACGTCAATGTCCCGGCCGCTCGCACCGAGGCGATCCTGTCGGCGGTGACTGGCCACAAGCTGGTATTGCTCGGTACGGACGTGCCGACTCTGGATGTTCAGCTCCCGGACCTGGAACTGGTGTGGATCAGCGACACGCTAAACCAACACGCGCCAGATGATGGCATCCAAGCCGGCGTGAGGCCCTCAGCGACAAGCCTGGCATATGTGATCTTCACGTCCGGCTCAACCGGCAAACCTAAGGGCGTCATGATTGAGCATCATAGCATTGTACGCCTCGTGAAACAGAGTAACGCACTGTCAAAGCTCCCAGGGGCAGCTTGCGTGGCGCACCTGGCCAATATTGCCTTTGATGCCGCAATATGGGAGATCTACACAGCACTACTTAACGGTGGGACGCTGGTGTGCATCGACTATTTCACCACCTTGGACAGCAAAGCCCTCGAGGCTGTGTTTCAGCGAGAACAGATCCAGGCAGCCTTGGTTTCACCCGCCTTACTCAAGCAGTGTTTGGCAACTATGCCGGCCACACTTAGCAACTTGAAGGTTCTCTACGTAGGTGGAGACCGACTGGACAGCTCCGATGCAATTATGGTGCGAGCCCTAGTTCAGGCTGGCGTTTATAACGCCTACGGTCCGACCGAGAATGGTGTCATTAGTACGATCTACAATATCGGGGAGAACGAGTCATTTGTGCACACCGTTCCCATTGGGCGAGCCATCAGCAACTCTGGGGCCTACATTATGGATCCGAACCAACAGTTGGTTCCCGAAGGCGTGATGGGCGAGCTGGTCGTCACGGGAGACGGGCTAGCTCGAGGTTACACAGATCCGGTCTTGGACCATGACCGCTTCGTGCAGGTGACGATCAACGGAGCGTCCGTTCGGGCATACCGGACGGGCGACCGCGCGCGATATAGGCCCAAAGACGGCCAGATCGAGTTCTTTGGTCGCTTGGACCAGCAGATCAAGATCCGAGGCCACCGCATCGAGCCGGCGGAGGTGGAGCATGCCATGCTCCGTCACGACGCAGTGCGCGATGCTGCCGTTGTCTTCCGGATGCAAGACGAGCAAGAGCCGGAATTGGTCGGCTTCGTCGTGGCACAAAATAACAATTCCATCGGAAAAGACGAGGATGCTAGGGAGACGGAAAGTCGAAGAGATTTTGCGATGCAGATAGAGAAGCAGGTTCTCGATCACCTACAGACCTTGTTCCCCCGTTATATGATGCCGGATAGGATCATCGTGCTAGTCAAGATGCCTCTCAACGCCAATGGCAAGGTCGACCGGCGAGAGCTAGTTCGGAAGGCCGAGACCGCTCCAAAAAGCAAGCGTGTATACGTACGGGTGGCCCCACGCAACGAGGTGGAGGTCGT
Organism: Reticulascus tulasneorum; assembly: GCA_001557505.1. Classification (NCBI taxonomy): domain Eukaryota; kingdom Fungi; phylum Ascomycota; class Sordariomycetes; order Glomerellales; family Reticulascaceae; genus Reticulascus; species Reticulascus tulasneorum. The sequence continues at coordinate 537,366 of LSAX01000012.1, read as the reverse complement.
GCTCTGCGAAGAGTTTGCCGACATCCTTGGTGTAGAGGTCAGCGTTACCGACAACTTCTTTGATCTCGGGGGACACTCTCTTATGGCCACGAAACTCGCGGCCCGTATCAGCCGTCGTTTAGATGCTCGCTTGTCCGTCAAGGACGTCTTCGACCAGCCCGTCCTGGCCGAACTCGCAGCCATCATCCGGCGCGACTCGACCCCGCACAAACCCATCTCCCCAAGCCCATACTCCGGACCCGTCGAGCAGTCGTTCGCCCAGGGTCGATTGTGGTTCCTAGATCAGCTTAATCTTGGTGCATCGTGGTATTTGATGCCACTCGCGGTGCGCATGCGCGGCGCACTCCATATTGACGCGCTTACCACAGCTTTGCGTGCTCTGGAGCAGCGGCACGAAACACTCCGGACAACGTTTAAGGAGCAGAATGGCGTCGGAATGCAAGTCATTCAGCCGGGCTCTACGAAGACGCTCCGAGTGATTGATATAGCAGCCACGGGAAACAGTAGCTACGCTGCTACTCTTCAGCAGGAGCAGACCACTCATTTTGATCTGACGTCGGAGCCAGGGTGGCGGGTGTCACTGCTGCGGCTAGGAGAAAACGATCACATTCTCTCCATCGTTATGCATCACATCATCTCTGACGGATGGTCCATCGACGTGTTGCGCCAAGAGCTAGACCAGTTCTATGCAGCCGCGCTTCGGGGCGACGACCCTTTGTCGCAGGTGAGCCCGCTTCCCATCCAGTATCGCAATTTTGCAGTGTGGCAGAAGCAGGCCGAGCAGGTGGCCGAGCACGAGCGCCAGCTTGAGTACTGGACAACACAGTTGGCCGACAGCTCTCCGGCCGAGCTTCTGACTGACCTACCACGTCCCACTGTTCTATCTGGCCAAGCCGGCGTCGTCCAGCTCGCCATTGAGGGCCCGCTGTACGAGAAACTCCGGGCCTTTTGCCGAGTCCACCAGACCACCTCATTCGCAGTGCTGCTCGCCGCATTCCGCGCCACCCACTACCGTCTCACGGGCACCGAAGACGCCACCATTGGTACGCCCATCGCCAACCGGAATCGACCTGAGCTGGAAAACTTGATTGGCTTCTTCGTCAACACCCAGTGTATGCGCATCACTCTTGATGGCGACGATACATTCGAAACATTGGTCCAACAGGTCCGGTCTACTACGACGGCCGCATTCGCCAACCAAGACGTGCCCTTCGAACGCATTGTGTCGGCACTCCTTCCCGGGTCGAGGGACACATCCCGGAACCCGTTGGTACAGCTCATGTTTGCTCTTCACTCACAAGAGGACCTCGGCAGGTTCCAGTTAGAGGGCCTAGTGGGAGAGCCTGTGGCAGCAGCTGCGTCAACTCGGTTCGATGTAGAGTTCCATCTGTTCCAGGAAGTTGGTCGCCTCGGCGGTTTCGTGCTTTTCGCGATAGACCTCTTCGAGCCAAAAACTATCCAGGGCATGGTCACCATCTTCCAGGAGGTGCTACACGGGGCACTAGATCAGCCTCAAGCGCCGATTGCGACTCTGCCGCTCACGCACGGGCTAGCAGAGTATCGCGATATGGGGCTGCTCGAGATCGAGCGCACTGACTATCCCCGAGATTCCAGCGTGGTCGACGTCTTTCGAGAGCAGGTAGTCGCTTGTCCGGACGCGATCGCCGTCAAAGACTCGTCTTCGCAGCTGACCTACGGTCAACTGGACCGACTGTCTGACAAGTTGGCTGGCTGGCTGCGCCGGAGAAACATGCCTGCAGAGACTCTGGTCGGAGTGTTGGCGCCTCGATCATGTCAGACAATTGTCGCCTTCCTCGGTATCTTGAAGGCAAACCTGGCCTATCTACCGCTTGATATCAATTTTCCAACCGCTCGTACTGAGGATATCCTGTCGGCAGTGGCTGGGCACAAGTTGGTGTTACTTGGTACCGGCGTGCCCGTTCTAGATGTTCAAAATCCGGACGTCGAGTTGCAGCGTATCGATGAGATCCCAAACCACCCCACGCTAGATGATGGAACCGGTGCCGGCCTCAGGCCCTCTGCCACAAGCCTTGCATATGTCATCTTCACATCTGGATCAACCGGCAAGCCCAAGGGCGTCATGGTGGAGCACCGCAGCATTATAAGACTTGTGAAATTGAGCAACGTAGTGTCTAAGATGCCAGTAGCAGCTCGTGTGGCGCATCTATCCAACATTGCATTCGACGCTGCCACATGGGAGATCTATGCGCCGTTGCTGAATGGCGGGACACTCATATGCATCGACTATTTTACTATATTAGATAGCAACAGCCTTGAGGCTGTGTTTGCGCAGGAGCAAATCCGCGCGGCCATGCTTCCCCCTGCACTACTCAAGCAGTGCTTGGTCAATATTCCTGCCACAATTGGTGCCCTGGATGTTATCTTCGCCGCCGGAGATCGATTCGACAGCCGTGACGCGATCCAGACGCAAGCCCTTGTTGGGCCTGGCGTCTACAATGCGTATGGTCCAACCGAAAACACAATCCTCAGTACGATTTACAACATTGTAGAGGGCGAGTCACATGTGAACGGTGTTCCCATTGGACGGCCCGTGAGCAATTCCGGTGCTTATATCATGGATCCGCAGCAGCAACTCGTGCCTCTTGGCGTGATGGGCGAGTTGGTGGTCACGGGAGATGGGCTTGCTCGAGGATATACGGATCCAATCTTAGACCATGGCCGCTTCGTGCAGGTGACAATCAACGGAGAGTCCATCCGGGCATACCGGACGGGCGATCGTGCACGGTATAGACCCAAAGACGGCCAGATCGAATTCTTGGGCCGCATGGATCAGCAAATTAAGATCCGCGGCCACCGAATCGAGCCGGCCGAGGTGGAGCATGCCATGCTCCGCCACAATGCTGTGCGCGACGCCGCCGTGGTTGTGCGGCTACAGGATGACCAGGAGCCCGAAATGGTCGGCTTTGTCGCAGCCAGTGTCAACGAGTCCTTCGAGCACGACGCGGCCGGCAGCCAGGTGGAGGGGTGGGGAAACCACTTCGAGACAAGCACGTATGCTGATATTAAAGAGATCGGCGATTCTGCCATTGGTAGCGACTTTATGGGCTGGACATCCATGTATGACGGCAACGAGATTGATAAGAGCGAAATGCGAGAGTGGCTCGACGACACTATGCACGCTCTCCTGGACGGCCAGCCGCCGGGCCACGTGCTTGAAATCGGCACCGGCACCGGCATGGTCCTGTTCAATTTAGGCACAAGCAAGGGCTTAAAGAGCTATGTAGGCCTCGAACCCTCCCGGTCGGCAGCCATGTTCGTCGCCGACGCGATCAAGTCCATCCCAGCGCTTGCTGGCAAGGCCGAAATACACGTCGGCACAGCAATGGACGTGGCCCGGCTGGAGGGGCTTCGACCAGACTTGGTGGTGGTGAACTCCGTGGCACAGTACTTCCCCACGCCGGAGTACTTGTTTGACGTAATTGATGTCCTGGCCAAGGTACCAGGCGTCAAGCGCCTCTTCTTCGGCGACATACGGTCCCACGCAATTAACAGGCAGTTTCTCGCAGCCAGAGCCGTACATACGCTAGGCGGAAAGGCGACGAAAGACGGCGTGCGACAGAAGATGGCAGAATTGGAAGAGCGTGAAGAGGAGCTTCTCGTCGATCCAGCCTTCTTCACAGGGCTGACAACTCAGCTGGCGGATCATGTCGAGCACGTTGAGATTCTGCCGAAGAGGATGATGGCCACGAACGAGCTCAGCTCTTACCGCTACGCGGCCGTCGTGCATATACGCGACCCAGGAGAAGAAGCGCGACATGTGCAATCCATCGAAGCAGATGCCTGGGTTGATTTTGACAGAACCAAGATGGACCGCCAGGCACTGATTCATCTTTTGCGGAACTCTCCAGGTGCACAGGCCATCGCTGTCGGCAACATCCCTTATAAGAAGACAATTATAGAACGACATGTTGTTAAGTCGCTAGACGACGATGGCAGCGGTAGCGGCAGAGACAATGTACAGAGTTTGCTAGACGGGGAAGCCTGGCTCTCATCCGTCCGCAATGCAGCCAGCCGATGCGCGTCACTTTCCGCAACTGACCTCGTACAGGTCGGCGAGGAAACCGGATTCCGTGTAGAGATTAGCTGGGCACGACAGTGGCACCACAACGGCGCCGTCGATGCCGTCTTCCATCATTATCCACCCGCCCAACACGGCGCCCGGGTCCTGATCCAGTTCCCAACTGGCAGTCACGCCCGGCCATCTGGCCTACTCAGCAATCGACCACTACAACGACTACAAGGCCGCCGGGTCGAGACACAGATCCGCGAAAGGCTACAGGCTCTGCTCCCATCTTACATGGTTCCGGCTCGGATCATCGTCCTAGACCAGTTGCCTCTTAATGCAAATGGCAAGGTTGACCGGAAACAACTCGCTCGTAGGGTTAAGGTCGCACCCAGAAGACAGCCGGTATCCGCGAGAGTGGCTCCACGCAACGAGGTGGAAGCTGTGCTGTGTGAGGAGTTTGCCGACATTCTCGGTGTCGAAGTCAGCATCACCGACAACTTTTTCGATCTTGGTGGACACTCCCTCATGGCCACGAAACTTGCGGCTCGCATCAGCCGTCGGCTGGACGCCCGTGTGTCCGTCAAAGACGTCTTCGACCAGCCTATCCTCGCCGATCTCGCCGCCGTGATCCGGCGCGGTTCGACGCCGCACAGCCCCATCCTCCCCACGCCATATTCCGGTGCTATTGAGCAGTCGTTTGCCCAGGGCCGACTTTGGTTCCTGGATCAGCTTAATCTCGGTGCATCATGGTACATTATGCCACTCGCCGTGCGCATACGTGGATCACTTCACATCGAAGCCCTTACGTCAGCGGTACTCGCTCTGGAGGAGCGTCACGAGACGCTCCGCACCACGTTCGAGGAGCGGGACGGCGTTGGAATCCAAGTTATTCATTCACGACTCACAGAGAAGCTGAGGGTGATCAACGTGCCAACCGAGCAGGACGGCGGCTACGTTCAGTCGCTGCAGCACGAGCAGACCACTCCATTCGATCTGTCGTCTGAGCCAGGCTGGAGAGTATCACTGCTGCGACTAGGAACAGACGACCACGTTCTATCTATCGTTATGCACCATATCATCTCCGACGGATGGTCCTTGGATATCCTGCGGCAGGAGTTGAACCAGTTCTATGCAGCCGCGCTTCGGGGCCACGACCCCCTGTCGCAGGTGAGCCCGCTCCCCATCCAGTACCGCGATTTTGCAGTGTGGCAGAAGCAGGCAGAGCAGGTGGCCGAGCACCAGCGCCAGCTCGAGTACTGGACAACACAGTTGGCCGATAGTTCCCCCGCCGTGCTTCTACCCGACCTGCCACGTCCGACCGTTCTATCTGGCCAAGCCGGCGTTGTCCAGCTCGCCATTGATGGTCCGATGTACGAGAAACTCCGGGCCTTCTGCCGAGTCCACCAGACGACCTCATTCGCGGTGCTGCTCACCGCATTCCGCGCTACTCACTACCGCCTCACTGGTGCTGAAGACGCTACAATTGGTACGCCCATCGCCAACCGGAATCGGCCGGAGCTAGAAAACTTAATCGGCTTCTTCGTCAACACCCAATGCATGCGCATCACTGTCGACGACGATGATACATTTGAAACATTGATGCGCCAGGTTCGATCTACTACTACAGCCGCCTTTGCTAATCAAGACGTTCCCTTTGAACGTATTGTGTCGGCACTCCTTCCAGGATCGAGGGATGCATCCCGGAACCCGTTAGTACAGCTCATGTTCGCTTTACACTCCCAAGAGGACCTCGGCAGGATCCAGTTAGAAGGTTTAGTAGGAGATCCTGTGGGGACAGTTGCGTCGACTCGGTTCGATGTAGAGTTTCACCTCTTCCAGGAAGTAGATCGCCTCGGCGGTTTCGTACTGTTCGCGACAGACCTCTTCGAGCCAAAAACTATCCAGGGCATGGTCACCATCTTCCAGGAGGTGCTACACGGGGCACTAGATCAGCCTCAAGCGCCGATTGCGACTCTGCCGCTCACGCACGGGCTAGCAGAGTATCGCGATATGGGGCTGCTCGAGATCGAACGCTCTGACTATCCCCGAGATTCCAGCGTGGTCGACGTCTTCCTAGAGCAGGTGATGGCTTGCCAGGATGCGATCGCCGTCAAAGACTCGTCTTCGCAGCTGACCTACGCTCAGCTGGACCAACTGTCTGATAAGCTAGCCAGTTACCTGCGTCGGAGAAACATGGCGGCCGAGACTCTGGTCGGGGTGTTAGCACCTCGATCCTGTCAGACAATTGTCGCCTTTCTCGGCATCCTCAAGGCGAACCTGGCCTATCTACCGCTCGACGTCAATGTTCCGGCTGCTCGTATCGAAGCCATCTTGTCATCCGTTGCGGGACACAAGCTCGTCCTGCTCGGCCCCGATGTGCCAGCGCCAGATATCAAAATCCCAGACGTCGAGCTGCTGCGGATCGGCGATACTTTAAGCTATCACGCACCAAATGGGGTTATTAATGGAGTTACAAATACAGATCATACCACAGCCACCATCGAACGACCATCCGCGACAAGTCTTGCATATGTCATCTTCACATCTGGATCGACTGGCAGGCCTAAAGGTGTTATGATAGAGCACCGTGCTATTCTTCGGCTTGTGAAACAAAGCAACGTACTTCCAAGAGTTCCAGGGCGCGTTCGCGTTGCGCATTTATCAAATGTTGCCTTCGACGCCGCGACCTGGGAGCTCTATGCACCACTTCTAAACGGCGGCACGGTTGTCTGCATCGACCACATCACTGTTCTAGATCCTACTACACTGGGCAACATCTTTTCAAGGGAGAAGATCCAGGCTGCATTCTTTACGACAGCTCTTCTGAAACAGTATCTAATCCAAGTACCGTCACTCATTAATAACCTAGACATACTATTTGCTGGAGGAGAGAAAATGCGGGCACAGGATGCCCTGAAGGCGCAGCAACTAGTTCGACAGTCCTTCTGCCATGTTTATGGGCCGACGGAAAACACGACATTCAGTACAATCTGCAAGATCGGAGAGAACGAGCCATATGCGAACGGCGTTCCCATTGGGCGGGCCGTGAGCAATTCCGGTGCTTACATCATGGATCTGCAGCAGCAACTCGTGCCTCTTGGCGTGATGGGCGAGTTGGTGGTCACGGGAGATGGGCTTGCTCGAGGATATACGGATCCAATCTTAGACCACGGCCGCTTTGTGCACGTGATAATCAACGGAGAGTCCGTCCGGGCATACCGGACAGGCGATCGAGCAAGATACCGGTCCAAAGACGGCCAGATCGAATTCTTTGGCCGCATTGACCAGCAGATCAAGATCCGAGGCCACCGCATCGAGCCGGCCGAGGTGGAGCATGCCATGCTCCGCCACAACGCTGTGCGTGACGCTGCCGTGGTTGTCCGGTTACATGACGATCAGGAGCCCGAAATGGTTGGCTTCGTCGCAGCGAGCGCTGATAAGTCTTTCGAGCACGACGCGGCCGGCAGCCAGGTGGAAGGGTGGGAGAAGTTCTTTGAAACAAGTACGTACGCAGATATTAAAGAGATCGGCGATTCCGCCATTGGTAGCGACTTTATGGGTTGGACATCCATGTACGACGGGAGCGAGATCAACAAGAGCGAGATGCGGGAGTGGCTCGACGACACTATGCACGCTCTCCTGGATGGCCAGCCGCCAGGCCACGTCCTTGAAATCGGCACTGGCACCGGCATGGTTCTGTTCAATTTAGGCAGAAGCAAGGGGCTGCAGAGCTATGTAGGCCTCGAACCCTCACGGTCAGCAGCCATGTTCGTTACCGACGCGATCAAGTCCATCCCAGCGCTTGCTGGGAAGGCCGAGATACACGTCGGCACAGCAACAGACGTGGCCAACATGGAAGGGCTTCGACCAGACCTGGTAGTGGTCAACTCCGTGGCACAGTACTTCCCCACGCCGGAGTATCTGCTCGAGGTGATTGAAATCCTCGTCCGAATGCCCGGCGTCAAGCGCCTCTTCTTCGGCGACATGCGGTCCCACGCAATTAACAAGCAGTTCCTCGCATCCAGGGCCGTTCATACGCTAGGCGGAAAAGCGACGAAGGATGGCGTGCGGCAGAAGATGGCAGAATTGGAAGAGCGGGAAGAGGAGCTTCTCGTCGATCCAGCCTTCTTCACAGGGCTGACAACTCGGCTGTCTGGTCATGTCGAGCACGTCGAGATTCTTCCAAAGAGGATGCTGGCCACGAACGAGCTCAGCTCCTACCGCTATGCGGCCGTCGTGCACATACGCGGCCGGGAAGGACAAGTGCTGCCTGTACAATCCATCGAAGCAGACGCCTGGGTCGACTTTGAACGGACCAAGATGGACCGCAAGGCACTCCTTCGTCTTTTGCGAAAATCTCCAGACGTGCAAGCCATTGCCGTCGGCAACATCCCTTATAGCAAGACAATTATAGAACGACAGGTTGTTAAGTCGCTAAACGACGCCGGCAGCGGAAGAGATGACGTACAGAGCTCGATAGACGGAGAAGCCTGGCTGTCGGCAGTCCGCAATACAGCCGGCCGGTGCGCATCGTTGTCTGCAATCGACCTCGTACAGGTTGGCGAGGAAGCTGGATTCCGTGTAGAGATCAGCTGGGCCCGGCAGTGGCAACATAACGGCGCCCTCGATGCCGTCTTCCATCACTATCCACCTGCACAAGAAGGCGCCCGTGTCCTGATACAGTTTCCAACTGACAGTCACGCCCGGCCATCTGGCTCATTCACCAATCGACCACTACAGCGACTACAAGGCCGCCGGGTCGAGACACAGATCCGTGAGCAGCTGCAGGCTCTGCTCCCATCGTACATGGTCCCGGCTCGGATCATCTTGCTGGACCAGATGCCTCTCAATACAAACGGCAAGATCGACCGGAAACAACTTGCTCGAAGGGCTGAGACCGCGCCCAGCAGAGAACCGGCATCCGTACGGGTTGCCCCACGTAACGAGGTGGAAGCTGTGCTATGCGAGGAGTTTGCTGATATCCTCGGCGCGGAGATAGGCGTCACCGATAACTTCTTCGATCTCGGTGGACACTCCCTTATGGCCACGAAGCTCGCGGCCCGCATCAGCCGCCGGCTGGAGACGCGGGTGTCCGTCAAAGACGTCTTCGACCAGCCTGTCCTGGCCGATCTCGCTGCCATCATTCGGCACAATTCGACCCCGCATATCTCTATCCCGGCAACCCCGTACACCGGACCTGTCGAGCAGTCTTTCGCTCAAGGTCGATTGTGGTTCCTAGATCAGCTAAATCTCGGTGCGTCGTGGTATCTCATGCCGCTCGCGGTACGCATGCGCGGACCACTTCATAGTGACGCCCTCGCCTCTGCAGTGCTCGCTCTGGAGCAGCGCCATGAGATCCTGAGGACAACATTTGAGGAGCATAACGGTGTCGGCTTTCAAGTTGTCCAAACAAGTGTCAAGGACAAACTGAGGGTACTCGACGTACCAGACCACCATGATGGCGGTTACCTCCAGTCGCTAAAGCAGGAGCAGACCACTCCTTTTGATCTATCGTCCGAGCCGGGCTGGAGGGTATCACTGCTGCGGCTAGGAAAAGACGACCACATTCTTTCTATCGTCATGCATCACATCATCTCCGATGGATGGTCTATCGATCTCCTACGCAGAGAACTGGGACAATTGTATGCCGCAGCGCTTCGGGGCCACGACCCCCTGTCGCAGCTTAGCCCGCTCCCCATCCAGTACCGTGATTTTGCAGTGTGGCAGAAGCAGGCAGAGCAGGTGGCCGAACACGAGCGTCAGCTTGAGTACTGGGCAACACAGTTGGCCGACAGCTCTCCCGCCGAGCTTTTGACTGATCTGCCACGTCCAACCGTCCTGTCTGGCCAAGCCGGCGTTGTCCAGCTCGCCATTGATGGTCCGCTGTACGAGAGACTCCGGGCCTTCTGCCGAGTCCACCAGACGACCTCATTCGCCGTGTTGCTCGCCGCCTTCCGCGCTACCCATTACCGCCTCACGGGTGTCGAAGACGCCACAATCGGTACACCCATCGCCAACCGGAATCGGCCTGAGCTAGAAAATTTGATTGGTTTCTTCGTCAACACCCAGTGTATGCGCATCGCTCTTGGTGGCGATGACACATTCGAGGCATTAATCAGACAGGTCCGGTCTACTACGACGGCCGCTTTCGCCAATCAAGACGTCCCGTTCGAGCGCATTGTGTCGGCACTACTTCCCGGGTCGAGGGACACGTCCCGGAACCCGTTAGTACAGCTCATGTTCGCTTTACACTCGCAAGAAGACCTTGGTAGGATCCAGTTAGAGGACGTAGCGGGAGAGCCTGTGGCGACAGTGGTGTCTACTCGGTTTGATGTAGAGTTCCACCTGTTCCAGGAGGTAGACCGCCTCAGCGGCACCGTGCTTTTCGCGACAGACCTTTTCGAGCCCAAAACCATGCACGGGATGGTCACCATCTTCCAGGAGGTTCTACGCCGGGCACTTGATCAGCCTCACGCGCCGATTGGTACTCTGCCACTCACAGACGGGCTGGCCGAGTGTCACAGGATGGGGCTACTCGAGATCGAGCGCACTGACTACCCCCGGGAATCCAGCGTGGTCGACGTCTTCCGAGAGCAGGTAGCCGCTTGTCCAGGCGCGATCGCCGTCAAAGACTTATCTTCGCAGCTGACCTACGCTCAGCTGGACCAACTGTCTGACAAGGTGTCCCTCTGGCTGCGCCGGAGAAACATGGCGGCAGAGACATTGGTCGGGGTGTTGGCCCCTCGATCGTGTCAAACAATCGTCGCCTTCCTCGGCATCCTCAAGGCAAACCTGGCCTATCTCCCGCTTGACATCAATATTCCGGCACCTCGCATAGAGAAGATCCTGTCAGCGGTGAATGGCCACAAGCTGGTATTGCTCGGTACGGACGTGCCCGTTCTGGATGTTAAGCTCCCGGACCTGGAACTGGTGTGGATCAGCGATACGCTAAACCAACACGCGCTAGACGATGGTATCCATGCCGGTGTGAGGCCCTCAGCGACAAGCCTGGCATATGTGATCTTCACGTCCGGCTCGACCGGCAAGCCTAAGGGCGTCATGGTTGAGCACCATAGCATTGTGCGCCTCGTGAAACAGAGCAACGCAGTGTCAAAGCTCCCAGGGGCAGCTCGCGTGGCGCACCTGGCCAATATCGCCTTTGATGCCGCAATATGGGAGATCTACACATCACTCCTTAACGGTGGGACGCTGGTGTGCATCGACTATTTCACCACCTTGGACAGCAAAGCCCTCGAGGCTGTGTTTCAGCGAGAACAGATCCAGGCAGCCTTGGTTTCACCCGCCTTACTCAAGCAGTGTTTGGCAACTATGCCGGCCACACTTAGCAACTTGAAGGTTCTCTACGTAGGTGGAGACCGACTGGACAGCTCCGATGCAATTATGGTGCGATCCCTAGTTCAGGCTGGCGTTTACAACGCCTACGGTCCGACCGAGAACGGTGTCATTAGTACGATCTATAACCTCGGGAATAACGAGTCATTTGTGAACGGAGTTCCAATCGGGCAGGCAATCAGCAACTCCGGAGCCTACATTATGGACCCGAACCAACAGTTGGTTCCCCAAGGTGTCTTGGGCGAACTAGTCGTCACGGGAGATGGTCTCGCTCGCGGATATACTGATCCAGCTTTGGACCAGGACCGCTTTCTGCAGTTGACAATCAACGGAGAGTCCGTCCGGGCATACCGGACGGGCGATCGAGCAAGATACCGGCCTAAAGACGGCCAAATCGAATTCTTTGGCCGCATTGACCAGCAGATCAAGATCCGAGGCCACCGCATCGAGCCGGCCGAGGTGGAGCATGCCATGCTCCGCCACAACGCTGTGCGTGACGCTGCCGTGGTTGTCCGATTACTTGACGATCAGGAGCCCGAAATGGTTGGCTTCGTCGCGGCAGGCGTTGATGAGTCTTTCGAGCACGACGCGGCCGGCAGCCAGGTGGAAGGGTGGGAGAAGTTCTTTGAAACAAGTACGTACGCAGATATTAAAGAGATCGGCGATTCCGCCATTGGTAGCGACTTTATGGGTTGGACATCCATGTACGACGGGAGCGAGATCAACAAGAGCGAGATGCGGGAGTGGCTCGACGACACTATGCACGCTCTCCTGGACGGCCAGCCGCCGGGCCACGTGCTCGAAATCGGCACGGGCACGGGTATGGTCCTGTTCAATGTAGGCAGAAGCAAGGGGCTACAGAGCTACGTCGGCCTCGAACCCTCCCGGTCGGCGGCCATGTTCGTCGCCGATGCGATCAAGTCCATCCCAGCGCTTGCCGGCAAGGCCGAAATACACGTCGGCACAGCAATGGACGTGGCCCGGCTGGAGGGGCTTCGATCAGACCTGGTGGTGGTGAACTCCGTGGCACAATACTTCCCCACGCCGGAGTACCTGTTTGACGTAATTGACATCCTCGCCAAGGTACCTGGCGTCAAGCGCCTCTTCTTCGGCGACATACGGTCTCACGCAATTAACAGGCAGTTTCTCGCAGCTAGAGCCATTCATACGCTAGGCGGAAAGGCGACGAAAGACGGCGTCCGACAGAAGATGGCAGAATTGGAAGAGCGGGAGGAGGAGCTTCTCATCGATCCGGCCTTCTTCACGGGGCTGACAAGTCGGCTGGCGGGTCATGTCGAGCACGTCGAGATTCTTCCAAAGAGGATGCTGGCCACGAACGAGCTCAGCTCATACCGCTATGCGGCAGTCGTGCACATACGCGGTACAGAAGGACAAGGGCGACATGTGCACTCTATTGAAGCAGACGCCTGGGTCGATTTTGGACGAGCTCAGATGGACCGCCAGGCACTCCTTGAACTTTTGCGGAATTCCCAAAACTCACAGGCCGTCGCAGTCGGCAACATCCCTTATAGTAAGACAATTATAGAACATCACATTGTCAAGTCGCTAGATGACGACGGCAGCGGAAGAGACGACGTAGAGAGCTCGATAGACAGAGAGGCCTGGCTCTCATCTGTCCGCAATACAGCCAGCCGATGTGCGTCGCTGTCTGCAACCGACCTCATACAGGTTGGCGAAGAGGCCGGATTCTATGTGGAGATCAGCTGGGCACGGCAGTGGCACAATAGCGGCGCCCTCGATGCTGTCTTCCATCATCATTCACCTGCACAAGAAGGCGCCCGTGTCCTGATCCAGTTTCCTACCGACGGCCACACCCGGCCATCCGGCCCATTCACCAATCGACCACTACAGCGACTACAAGGCCGTCGGGTCGAGACACAGATCCGTGAGCAGCTACAGGCTCTGCTCCCATCGTACATGGTCCCGGCTCGGATCATTGTTCTAGACCAGTTGCCTCTTAATGCAAATGGCAAGATCGACCGGAAACAACTTGCTCGAAGGGCTGAGACCGCGCCCAGCAGGGAACCGGCATCCGTACGGGTTGCCCCACGAAACGAGGTGGAAGCTGTGCTGTGCGAGGAGTTTGCCGATATCCTCGGCGCGGAGATAGGTGTCACCGATAACTTCTTCGATCTCGGCGGACACTCCCTTATGGCCACGAAACTTGCGGCCCGCATCAGCCGCCGGCTGGACGCCCACGTGTCCGTCAAAGACGTCTTCGACCAGCCTATCCTGGCCGATCTCGCCGCCGTCATTCGGCACAATTCGACACCACATAATCCCATTCTTCCCATGCCATACTCCGGACCTGTCGAGCAGTCATTTGCCCAGGGCCGCTTGTGGTTTCTAGATCAACTCAATCTCGGTGCGTCATGGTATCTCATGCCACTCGCGGTTCGCATGCGCGGACCACTTCACATTGAAGCCCTTGCATCTGCGGTGCTCGCTCTAGAGCAGCGCCACGAGATCCTGAGGACAACGTTTGAAGAGCGCGACGGCGTCGGCTTCCAAGTTGTTCGGGTACACCTGACAGAGAAACTAAGGATAATCGACGTGCCAGCCGATCTTGATGGCGGGTACCTCCAGGCGCTGCAGCAGGAGCAGAGCATTCCATTTGACCTAACGTCCGAGCCGGGGTGGAGAGTATCACTGCTGCGGCTAGGAAAAGACGACCACGTGCTTTCCATCGTCATGCATCACATCATCTCCGATGGATGGTCTATCGATCTCCTACGCAGAGAACTGGGACAATTGTATTCCGCAGCGCTTCGGGGCCACGATCCTCTGTCGCAGCTTAGCCCGCTTCCTATCCAGTACCGCGACTTTTCCGTATGGCAGAAGCAGGCCGAGCAGGTGGCCGAGCACCAGCGCCAGCTCGAGTACTGGACAACACAGTTGGCCGATAGCTCCCCGGCTGAGTTTCTGGCCGATCTGTCACGTCCAACCGTTCTGTCTGGCCAAGCCGGCGTTGTCCAGCTCGCCATTGACGGTCCGTTGTACGAAAGGCTCCAAGCCTTCAGTCGAGTCCACCAAACAACATCGTTCGCCGTTCTGCTCGCTGCCTTCCGCGCCACTCACTACCGCCTCACAGGTGCCGAAGACGCCACCATTGGTACGCCCATCGCCAACCGGAATCGGCCTGAGCTGGAAAATCTGATCGGCTTCTTCGTCAACACCCAATGCATGCGCATCACCATTGATGGCGATGACACGTTTGAAACATTGGTCCGGCAGGTCCGGTCTACTACGACGGCCGCTTTCGCCAATCAAGACGTCCCCTTTGAACGCATCGTATCGGCACTCCTTCCCGGGTCGAGGGATACGTCCCGAAACCCGTTGGTACAGCTCATGTTCGCTTTACACTCGCAAAAGAACCTTGGCAGAGTCCAGTTGGAAGGTGTTACAGGAGATCCTGTACCGACCGCGACGTCCACTCGGTTCGATGTAGAGTTTCACCTTTTCCAGGAGGTAGATCGTCTGAGCGGTTTCGTTCTTTTCGCGATAGACCTTTTCGAGCCCCGAACGATCCGCGGCATGGTCACCATCTTCCAGGAGGTGCTACGCCGGGCACTTGATCAGCCTCACGTACCGATTGGTACTTTCCCACTCACGGACGAGCTGGCAGGGCTTCGTGATATGGGACTGCTCGACATCGAGCGCACTGATTACCCGACAGACTCTAGCGTGGTCGACGTCTTCCAAGAGCAGGTGGCCGCTTGTCCGCACGCAATCGCCGTCAGCGACTCATCCTCGCGGCTGACCTATGCTCAACTAGACCGACAATCCGATGAGGTTGCTGGATGGCTGCGCTTGAGAAACATGGCGCCCGAGACACTGGTCGGGGTGTTGGCGCCTCGATCTTGTCAGACAATTGTCGCCTTCATCGGCATCCTCAAGGCGAACCTGGCCTATCTACCGCTCGACGTTAATATTCCGGCTGCTCGTATAGAAGCCATCTTGTCTGCCGTTGAAGGACATAAGCTTGTCCTACTCGGCCCAGATGTGCCAGAGCCAGATATCCAGATTCCGGACGTCGAGCTGCTGCGGATCGGGGATACTTTAAGCCATCACGTACCAAATGGTGCTACTAATGGAGTTATAAATACAGAGGAAATCACAGACGCCGATGTGCGACCTTCCGCGACAAGCCTTGCATATGTCATCTTTACGTCTGGGTCGACCGGTAGCCCTAAAGGTGTCATGATAGAGCACCGTGCTATTCTTCGGCTCGTGAAGGATAGCAATATAGCTTCAAGGCTACCACCCGCAGTTCGAATGGCGCATTTAACTAACATTGCCTTTGACGTATCAATTTGGGAGATGCTTGCAGCGCTCTTGAATGGTGGAACACTGGTTTGTATCGACTATTTTACTACCCTGGACAGTAAAGCTCTAGAGACCGTGTTCGAGAGAGAACAAGTTAGCGCAGCCATATTTTCACCCGCACTACTCAAGCAGTATTTGGCCACCATTCCTGCTACAATTGGTGCACTAGATGTCATCTTCGCTGCCGGCGATCGATTCGACAGACGCGACGCTATCCAGGCACAAACCCTCGTCGGGCCTGGCGGCGTCTATAACGCGTATGGCCCAACCGAGAACGGAATCCTTAGTACGATCTACAACATCGAAGAGGACGAGTCATATGTGAACGGAGTTCCCATTGGGCGGGCCGTCAGCAATTCCGGCGCTTACATCCTGGATCCACAGCAGCAACTCGTCCCTGTTGGTGTCATGGGCGAGCTGGTCGTCACAGGAGACGGGCTAGCTCGAGGATACACAGATCCGGTCCTGGACCAAGGCCGCTTCGTGCAGATAAGAATCAAAGGAGAGTCTGTCCGGGCATATAGGACGGGCGATCGCGCGCGGTACCGCCCCAAAGACGGCCAGATCGAGTTCTTTGGCCGCATGGATCAGCAAATTAAGATCCGGGGTCACCGCATTGAGCTGGCCGAGGTGGAGCATGCCATGCTCCACCATGACGCTGTGCGCGATGCAGTCGTCGTTATTAGGTTGCAAGGTGACCAAGAACCAGAAATGATCGGTTTCGTTGTGGTCCGGGCCGACGAGACTGTTCAGCAGGATTTGTCGCGGACCCACGGTGCGGTGAATTCGGCAAATTGGGAAGAACAATTCGAGATTCAGACTGAAAAAGAGATCCGTAATCGGTTGCAGAATCTGCTACCGTCGTACATGGTCCCGGCTCGGATCACAATACTAGACCAGATGCCCCTTAATGCAAATGGCAAGGTTGACCGCAAAGACCTTGCTCGAAGGGCTCAGACCGTGTCGAAAGCTGAGAAGTTGCCATCTGCACGCGTAGCCCCGCGCAACGAGGTGGAAGTCGTGCTGTGTGAGGAGTTTTCCGACGTCCTCGGCGTCGAGGTGGGCGTTGCTGACAGCTTTTTCGATCTCGGAGGACACTCCCTCATGGCCACAAAGCTCGCGGCTCGCATCAGCCGGCGGCTGAACGCCCGCGTGTCCGTCAAAGAGGTCTTCGACCAGCCCGTTCTGGCCGATCTTGCCATTGTCATCCAGCGTGGTTCGAAGCCGCACAACCCAATCCTTACCGCCCCGTACTCTGGACCAGTCGAGCAGTCGTTCGCCCAGGGCCGCTTGTGGTTCCTAGATCAGATCAATCTTGGTGCGTCGTGGTATCTCATGCCACTCGCAGTTCGTCTGCGCGGTCCGCTACATACTGAAGCCCTTACCACGGCGATACTAGCTCTGGAGCAGCGCCACGAGATCCTTAGGACAACCTTTGAAGAGCGCGACGGCGTCGGCGTCCAAGTTGTTAGAGAACACCTCACAGAGAAACTTAGGGTGATCGACGTGCCAGCTGATCTTGATGGCGGGTACCTCCAGCCGCTAAAGCAGGAACAGACTAGTTCTTTCGATCTCGCGTCCGAGCCGGGCTGGAGGGTATCACTGCTGCGAATAGCAAACAACGACCATGTGCTCTCCATTGTTATGCACCATATTATATCCGATGGCTGGTCTATCGATCTCATACGCCGAGAACTAGGACAACTATATTCCGCAGCGCTTCGTGGCTACGACCCTCAATCACAGCTTAGCCCGCTTCCTATCCAGTACCGCGACTTTTCAGTGTGGCAGAAGCAGGCCGAGCAGGTGGCCGAGCATGAGCGCCAGCTCGAGTACTGGACAACACAGTTGGCCGACAGCTCTCCCGCTGAGCTTCTGACTGACCTTCCACGACCGACCGTGCTATCTGGCAATGCCGGCGTCGTCCAGCTCGCCATTGACGGTTCGTTGTACGAGAAGCTCCGGGCATTCTGCCGAGCCTACCAGACGACATCGTTCGCCGTGCTGCTCGCCGCATTCCGCGCCACTCACTACCGCCTCACAGGCGCCGAAGACGCCACCATTGGTACGCCCATTGCCAACCGGAATCGGCCGGAGCTGGAAAATCTGATCGGCTTCTTCGTCAACACCCAATGCATGCGCATCACCGTCGATCGTGATGACACGTTCGAAACATTGATGCAACAGGTCCGGTCTACTACGACGGCCGCATTCGCGAATCAAGATGTCCCCTTCGAACGCATCGTGTCAGCACTCCTTCCTGGGTCGAGGGACACGTCCCGAAACCCGTTGGTACAGCTCATGTTCGTTCTTCACTCTCAAAAAGACCTCGGCATGATCCAGTTAGAAGGCGTAGTAGGAGAGCCTGTACCGACAGCTGCGTCGACTCGGTTCGATTTAGAGTTTCACTTGTTCCAGGAGGTCGGTCGTCTCGGTGGTACTGTCCTTTTCGCGACAGACCTTTTCGAGCCCGACACCATCCGTGGCATGGTCACCGTCTTCCAGGAGGTTCTACATCACGTCCTAGACCAGCCTCACACCCCGATTACTTCCCTTCCGCTCGCGAATGGGCTGGCAGGGCTTTGCAATATGGGGCTGCTCGACATTGAGCGCAGCGACTACCCACGCGAGTCTAGCTTGGTCGACGTCTTCCGAGAGCAGGTCGCCGCTTGTCCAGATGCAACCGCCGTCATCGACTCATCCTCGCGATTGACCTATACACAACTAGACCGACAATCCGATGAGGTTGCTGGATGGCTGCGCCGGCGGCACATGGCTGCCGAGACACTCGTCGGGGTGTTGGCGCCTCGATCTTGTCAGACAATTGTCGCCTTCCTCGGCATCCTCAAGGCGAACCTGGCCTATCTACCGCTCGATGTCAATGTTCCAGCTGCTCGTATCGAAGCCATCTTGTCAGCCGTTGAGGGACACAAGCTCGTCCTGCTCGGCTCTGACGTAGCAGCGCCAAAAGTTCGGGTACAGGATGTGGAAATGGTACGGGTAGACGACACGCTTGGCTACGATATTCTGGATGATTATGCCAATAGCGCTGTGCGGCCTTCTCCAACAAGCCTCGCATATGTAATGTTCACGTCCGGGTCAACAGGCAAGCCCAAAGGTGTGATGATTGAGCATCGTGCCGTCCTACGACTCGTGAAAAACAGCAATGTCGTGTCCATACTGCCCATGACACCTCGGGTGGCACACTTGTCAAATCTTGGCTTTGACATATCGGTGCAGGAGGTATACACAGCACTTCTGAATGGAGGAACGCTGGTCTGCATTGACTATTTCACCACACTGGATAGCAACGCACTTGAGACAGTCTTTATGCAAGAACAAGTCCGCGTAGCCATGCTCACACCTGCGCTACTGAAGCTGTGTCTGGCAGATATACCCTCAGTACTTGGCAGTCTAGATGTTCTCTTCAATGTTGGTGACAGATTTGACAGCCGTGATGCGCTTGCGGCACAAGCGCTTATCCGGTGTGGTGTCTACAACGCGTATGGCCCGACGGAGAATGGGATCCAAAGTACCATGTATAAGGTTGAGAAGAACGAGTCATATGTGAACGGGATTCCCATCGGGCGAGCCGTGAATAATTCCGGTACCTGCATAATGGATCCACAGCAGCAACTCGTCCCCGTTGGTGTCATGGGCGAGCTGGTCGTTACGGGAGATGGGTTGGCTCGAGGTTACACAGATCCGGTCTTGGACCATGGCCGCTTCGTGCAGGTGACGATCAACGGAGAGTCCGTCCGGGCTTACAGGACGGGCGATCGTGCGCGGTACCGACCCAAGGACGGCCAGATCGAATTCTTTGGCCGCATGGACCAGCAGATCAAGATCCGCGGTCACCGCATCGAGCCGGCTGAAGTGGAGCATGCCATGCTCCGACAGGACATAGTGCGTGATGCCGCCGTGGTTGTCCGCATGCAAGATGATCAGGAGCCCGAAATGGTTGGCTTTGTTGCAGCCAGTGCCGATAAGTCCTTCGAGGAAGACGAGGCCGGCAGCCAGGTGGAGGGGTGGGGTGACCACTTTGAAACAAGCAGATATGCAGACATTAAACACATTGATAATTCTGCGATTGGTAGAGACTTTATGGGCTGGACATCTATGTACGACGGTACCGCGATTAACAAGAACGAGATGCGAGAGTGGCTCGACGATGCCATGCATACACTCCTCGATGGCCAGCCGCCAGGCCACGTCCTCGAGATTGGCACCGGAACCGGAATGGTACTGTTTAACTTAGACAAAGGCAGTGGGCTCCAAAGCTACGTTGGCCTCGAACCCTCGCCGTCGGCCGCCATATTCGTCACCGACGCGATCAAGTCCATCCCAGCTCTTGCCGGCAAGGCCGAGATACACGTCGGCACAGCGACAGACGTGGCCCGGTTGGAGGGGCTTCAACCAGACCTGGTAGTGATCAACTCCGTGGTCCAGTACTTTCCCACGCCGGAGTATCTGCTCGAGGTCATTGAAATCCTCGTCCGCATGCCCGGCGTCAAGCGCCTCTTCTTCGGCGACATACGGTCCCACGCAATCAACAGACAGTTTCTCGCATCCAGGGCAGTACATGCGCTAGGCGGAAAAGCGACGAAAGATGCGGTGCGACAGAAGATTGCAGAATTGGAAGAGCGTGAAGAGGAGCTTCTCGTCGATCCGGCCTTCTTCACAGGGCTGACAACTCGGCTTCCAGGTCATGTCGAGCACGTCGAGATTCTACCGAAGAGGATGCTGGCCACGAACGAGCTCAGCTCATACCGCTACGAGGCAGTCTTGTATATACGTGGTCAAGGGGAGCAATCGCGACATGTACGCGCCCTCGAATCAGACGCCTGGGTCGACTTTGAACGAGCCAAAATGGACCGCCAGGCGCTTCTTCAACTTTTGCGGGATTCCCAAAACTCACAGGCAGTCGCTGTCGGCAACATCCCTTATAGCAAGACAATCATAGAACATCACATTGTCAAGTCGCTAGATGACGACGGCAGCGGAAAGGATGACGTACAGAACTTACTAGACGGAGAAGCCTGGCTCTCATCTGTCCGCAATACAGCAGCCCGATGCGCGTCGCTGTCTGCAACCGACCTCATACAGGTTGCCGAAGAGGCCGGATTCCGTGTGGAGATCAGCTGGGCAAGGCAGTGGCAACATAACGGCGCCATCGATGCCGTCTTCCATCACTATCCACCTCCACAAGAAGGCGCCCGTGTCCTGATCCAGTTCCCCACGGACGACCAGGCCCGACAATCTGGGCCATTCACCAATCGACCACTACAGCGACTACAAGGCCGCCGGGTCGAAACACAGATCCGCGAGCAGCTACAGGCTCTGCTCCCATCGTACATGGTCCCAGCTCGGATCATCGTACTAGACCAGATGCCGCTTAATGCAAATGGCAAGGTCGACCGGAAACAGCTTGCTCGAAAGGCCGAGACCGCACCCAGAAGCAAGCCGGTATCCGTACGGGTGGCTCCTCGCAACGAGGTGGAAGCTGTCTTGTGCGAGGAGTTTGCCGACATACTTGGTCTCGAGGTCAGCGTCACCGACAACTTCTTTGATCTCGGAGGACACTCTCTCATGGCCACGAAGCTCGCGGCTCGAGTCAGTCGCCGGCTGGATGCTCGCGTGTCCGTCAAAGACGTCTTTGACCAGCCCATCCTCGCCGATCTCGCCACCTTCATCCGTCGCAATTCAACGCCACACAATCCCATCCCCGCAACCGCATACTCCAGACCTGTCGAGCAGTCGTTTGCCCAGGGCCGATTGTGGTTTCTAGATCAGCTCAATCTCGGTGCGTCGTGGTATCTCATGCCGCTCGCGGTGCGCATGCGCGGTTCACTCCAAATTGATGCGCTTGCAACGGCTATTCTTGCTCTGGAGCAGCGGCATGAAACACTCCGGACAACGTTTGAAGAGCATAATGGCGTCGGTATGCAAGTAATTCAAGCGGAACGTATAAAGACGCTCCGAGTGATTGATGTAACAGCTACGGAAACCGGTAACTACATTGATACTCTTCAGCGGGAGCAGACAGCTCCTTTCGATCTAGCATCCGAGCCAGGTTGGAGGGTGTCATTGCTGCGATTAGGAAATGACGACCACATCCTTTCCATTGTCATGCACCATATCATCTCCGATGGCTGGTCTATCGATATCCTCCGGCAAGAGCTGGACCAGTTCTACGCTGCGGCTATTCAGGGCCATGATCCTCTGTCGCAGGTGAGCCCGCTTCCTATCCAGTACCGCGATTTTGCAGGGTGGCAGAAGCAGGCCGAGCAGGTGGCCGAGCATGAGCGCCAGCTCGAGTACTGGATAACACAGTTGGCCGACAGCTCTCCAGCTGAGCTTCTGACCGACCTTCCACGACCGACCGTGCTATCTGGCAATGCCGGCGTCGTCCAGCTCGCCATTGACGGTTCGTTATACGAGAACCTCCGAGCATTCTGCCGAGTCCACCAGACAACTTCGTTTGCGGTGCTGCTTGCTGCATTCCGCGCAACCCACTACCGCCTCACTGGCACTGAAGACGCCACATTTGGTACACCCATCGCCAACCGGAATCGGCCTGAGCTGGAAAATTTAATTGGTTTTTTCGTCAACACCCAATGCATGCGCATCACTGTCGACAGTGACGATACATTCGAAACTCTAATACGCCAGGTTCGATCTACAACGACAGCCGCATTCGCCAACCAAGACGTGCCCTTCGAACGCATCGTGTCGGCACTCCTTCCCGGGTCGAGAGACACGTCCCGGAACCCGTTGGTACAGCTCATGTTTGCTCTACACTCGCAAAAAGACCTTGGCAGAATCCAGTTGCAGGGCGTTGTAGGAGAGCCTGTATCAATAGCTGCGTCGACTCGGTTTGATGTAGAGTTCCACTTATTCCAGGAGGTCGGTCGTCTCGGCGGTACTGTCCTTTTCGCGACAGACCTTTTCGAGCCCGACACTATCCGTGGCATGGTCGCCGCCTTCCAGGAGGTTCTACGCCATGTCCTAGACCAGCCTCACACCCCGATCGCTGCGATTCCGCTCATGGATGGGCTAGCAGAGCTTCGCAATATGGGGCTGCTCAACATTGAGCACACCGATTACCCCCGCGAGTCTAGCGTAGTTGAAGTCTTCCGAGAGCAGGTCGCCGCTTGTCCAGACGCGGTCGCCGTCACCGACACGTCCTTGCGGCTTACTTATGCTCAGCTGGACCGACAATCTGATGGGGTTGCCGGATGGCTGCGCCGGCGGCACATGGCTGCCGAGACACTCGTCGGGGTGTTGGCGCCTCGATCTTGTCAGACAATTGTCGCCTTCCTCGGCATCCTCAAGGCGAACCTGGCCTATCTACCGCTCGATGTCAATGTTCCAGCTGCTCGTATCGAGGCCATCTTGTCGGCCGTTGACGGACACAAGCTTGTCCTGCTCGGCCCCGATATACCAGAGCCAGATATCCAGATTCCAGATGTCGAGCTGATCCGGATCGGCGACACTTTGACCCATCACACACCAAATGGTGCTACCAATGGAGTTAGAAACACAGATGATATCACAGATGTCGTCGCACGACCTTCCGCGACAAGTCTTGCATATGTCATCTTCACCTCTGGATCGACCGGTAAGCCTAAAGGCGTCATGGTCGAGCATCGTGCTATCATTCGGCTTGTGAAGGAGGGTAACATCGTGTCAAAGCTACCACCTGCAGTTCGAATGGCGCACTTGACTAACATTGCCTTCGACGTATCAATATGGGAGATACTGGCAACGCTTCTGAATGGTGGAACTTTAGTCTGCATCGACTATTTCACTATGCTAGACGACAAAGCTCTAGAGACCGTGTTCGCGAGAGAACAAGTTAGCGCAGCCATATTTTCACCTGCACTACTCAAGCAGTACTTGGTCAATATTCCTGCCACAATTGGTGCCCTGGATGTTGTCTTTGCTGCCGGCGACCGATTCGACAGACGCGACGCTATTCAGACACAAGCTCTCGTTGGAACCGGCGTCTACAATGCGTACGGCCCGACTGAGAACGGAATCCTTAGCACGATTTATAACATTGAAGAGGAAGAGTCATACGTGAACGGAGTTCCCATTGGGAGGGCCGTGAGCAATTCCGGCGCTTACATCATGGATCCGCAGCAGCAACCTGTGCCTGTTGGCGTGATGGGCGAGTTGGTCGTCACAGGAGATGGGCTGGCTCGAGGATACACAGATCCGGCCTTGGACTATGGCCGATTCGTGCAGGTGACAATTAACGGGGAATCCGTCCGCGCATACAAGACGGGCGATCGTGTGCGGTACCGACCCAAGGACGGCCAGATCGAGTTCTTTGGCCGCATAGACCAGCAAATCAAGATCCGCGGCCACCGCATCGAGCCGGCCGAGGTGGAGCATGCCATGCTGCGTCATGATGCTGTGCATGATGCGGCCGTGGTTGTCCGGATGCAAGATGATCAGGAGCCGGAAATGGTCGGCTTCGTCGCGGCGAGCGTCAACAAGTCCTTCGAGCACGACGAGGCCGGCAGCCAGGTGGAAGGGTGGGAGAACCACTTCGAAACAAGCACATATGCAGACATTAAAGAAATCAGCGATTCTGCCATTGGTAGCGACTTTATGGGCTGGACATCCATGTATGACGGCACCGCGATTGACAAGAGCGAGATGCGAGAGTGGCTCGACGACACTATGCACACGCTCCTGGACAGCCAGCCACCAGGCCATGTGCTCGAAATCGGCACCGGCACGGGTATGGTGCTCTTCAATTTAGGGAGAAGCAAGGGGCTACAGAGCTATGTAGGCCTCGAGCCCTCCCGGTCGGCGGCCATGTTCGTTACCGACGCGATCAAGTCCATCCCCTCGCTTGCTGGCAAGGCCGAAATACACGTCGGCACAGCAATGGACGTGGCCCGGCTGGAGGGGCTTCGACCAGACTTGGTGGTGATCAACTCCGTGGCACAGTACTTCCCCACGCCGGAGTATTTGTTTGACGTAATTGACGTCCTCGCCAAGGTACCAGGCGTCAAGCGGCTCTTCTTCGGCGACATGCGGTCCCACGCAACCAACAGGCAATTTCTCGCATCCAGGGCCCTACATACGCTAGGCGGAAAGGCGACGAAAGATGGTGTCCGACAGAAGATGGCAGAATTGGAAGAGCGTGAGGAGGAGCTGCTCGTCGATCCAGCCTTCTTCACAGGGCTAACAAGTCGGATGTCTGGTCATGTCGAGCACGTCGAGATCCTTCCAAAGAGGATGATGGCGACGAACGAGCTTAGCTCTTACCGCTACGCGGCCGTGGTGCACATACGGGGTCCAGGAGAACAAGCGCGACATGTGCACTCCATCGAAGCAGACGCCTGGGTTGATTTTGGACGAGCTCAGATGGACCGCCAGGCACTCCTTGAACTTTTGCGGAATTCCCAAAACTCACAGGCTATCGCCGTCGGCAACATCCCGAATAGTAAAACTATTATAGAACATCACATCGTCAAGTCGCTAGACGACGACGGTAGCGGAAGAGACGACGTAGAGAGCTCGATAGACAGAGATGCATGGCTCTCCGCAGTCCGCAATACAGCAGCCCGATGCGCGTCGCTGTCTGCAACCGACCTCGTACAGGTTGCCGAAGAGGCCGGATTCCGTGTAGAGATTAGCTGGGCCCGCCAGTGGCACCAGAACGGCGCCCTCGATGCCGTCTTCCATCACTATCCACCTCCACAAGAAGGCGCCCGTGTCTTGATCCAGTTCCCAATGGACAGTCACGCCCGGCCATCGGGCCTACTCACAAACCGACCGCTACAGCGACTACAAGGCCGCCGGGTTGAAACACAGATCCGCGAGCAGCTACAGGCTCTGCTCCCATCGTACATGGTCCCAGCTCGGATCATCGTACTAAACCAGATGCCGCTTAACGCAAATGGTAAGGTCGACCGGAAACAGCTTGCTCGAAAGGCCGAGACCGCACCCAGAAGCAAGCCGGTATCCGTACGGGTGGCTCCTCGCAACGAGGTGGAAGCTGTCTTGTGCGAGGAGTTTGCCGACATACTTGGTCTCGAGGTCAGCGTCACCGACAACTTCTTTGATCTCGGCGGGCACTCCCTCATGGCCACGAAGCTCGCGGCCCGCATCAGTCGTCGGCTAGATGCACGCGTGTCCGTCAAAGACGTCTTCGACCAGCCCGTTCTCTCCGATCTCGCCGCCGTCATTCGGCGTGGTTCGACTCCGCACAGCCCAATCCTCCCCACGCCATACTCCGGACCTGTCGAGCAGTCATTTGCCCAGGGCCGATTGTGGTTCCTAGAACAGCTCAACCTCGGTGCGTCGTGGTATCTCATGCCGCTCGCGGTGCGCATGCGCGGTCCGCTTCGCATTGAAGCCCTTACCTCTGCGGTTCTCGCTCTGGAGCAGCGCCACGAGACGCTCCGCACCACATTCGAAGAGCGGGACGGCGTCGGCGTCCAAGTTGTTCACTCACGCCTCACAGAGAAATTGAGAGTGATCGACGTGCCAACCGACCAAGACGGCGGCTACCTCCAGTCGCTGCAGCATGAGCAGACCACTCCCTTCGATCTGGCGTCCGAACCAGGGTGGCGGGTGTCACTGCTGCGGCTAGGGAATGATGACCACATCCTCTCCATCGTCATACACCACATCATCTATGATGGATGGTCATTGGACATTCTGCGGCAAGAGTTGAACCAGTTCTATGCTGCCGCCCTTCTGGGTCATGATCCCCTATCGCAAGTTGTCCCGCTTCCTATCCAGTATCGCGACTTTGCCGTGTGGCAAAAGCAGGCCGAGCAGGTGGCCGAGCACGAGCGTCAGCTCGAGTATTGGTCAACACAGTTGGCCGACAGCTCTCCGGCCGAGCTTCTCACTGACCTGCCACGGCCGACTGTTCTGTCTGGCAGTGCCGGGGTTGTTCAGCTGGTCATCGACGGTTCGTTGTACGAGAACCTTCGAACATTCTGCCGAGTCCACCAGACGACCTCATTCGCCGTGCTGCTTGCCGCATTCCGCGCCACCCACTATCGTCTTACCGGTTCTGAGGACGCCACCATTGGTACGCCTATCGCCAACCGGAATCGGCCCGAGCTGGAAAGTTTGATTGGTTTCTTCGTCAACACCCAATGCATGCGTATCACCGTCGACGGCAACGATACATTCGAAACAATAGTACGCCAGGTTCGATCTACAACGACAGCCGCATTTGCCAACCAAGACGTGCCCTTCGAACGTATTGTGTCAGCATTACTCCCCGGGTCAAGGGACACGTCCCGGAACCCGTTGGTACAGCTCATGTTTGCTCTACATTCGCAACAAGACCTCGGTAGAATCCGATTAGATGGTGTTGTAGGGGAGCCCTTATTGTCAGCTGCATCGACTCGGTTCGATTTAGAGTTCCACTTGTTCCAAGATGCGGATTTCCTTGGTGGCAGTGTTCTATTCGCGACAGACCTTTTCGAGCCTGACACCGTCCGCAGCATGGTCAAGCTGTTTCAGGAGGTGCTACGCCAGGCCCTCGATCAGCCCGACGCGCCGATAGCGACCCTACCGCTCACACAGGGGCTGACGGCGCTTCGTGGTATGGGGCTGTTAGACATTGATCACACCGACTACCCACGCGAGTCTAGCGTAGTTGAAGTCTTCCGAGAGCAGGTCGCCGCTTGTCCAGACGCAATCGCCGTCACTGACTCATCTTCGAGGCTTACCTATGCCCAGCTGGACAGACAATCTGATGGGGTTGCCGGATGGCTGCGCCAGCGGCACATCGCTGCCGAGACACTCGTCGGGGTGTTGGCGCCTCGGTCGTGTCAGACAATTGTCGCCTTCCTCGGCATCCTCAAGGCGAACCTGGCATATCTACCGCTCGACGTCAATGTTCCGGCTGCTCGTATCGAAGCCATCTTGTCGGCCGTTGACGGACACAGGCTTGTCCTGCTCGGCCCCGATGTACCAGCACCTGATATACAGATTCCAGACGTTGAGCTGCTTCGGATCGGCGATACTTTAAGCCATCACGAACCAAATGATCCTATTGATGGGGTTACAACTACAGATGATGCCACAGACGCCGTCGCACGACCTTCCGCGTCAAGTCTTGCATATGTCATTTTCACCTCTGGATCGACCGGTAAGCCTAAGGGCGTCATGATCGAGCACCGGAGTATTGTACGCCTCGTGAAAACAAGCAATGTAGTGTCGGAGATGCCGGCGGCGGCTCGCGTAGCGCATTTGTCGAACATTGCGTTCGATGCCGCCACGTGGGAGATCTACGCGCCGCTCTTAAATGGCGGGACCGTTGTCTGCATCGACCACCTCACTGTTCTAGATCCTTCTAGTCTGGCCCAAGTCTTTTCGAGAGAGGATATCCGAGCTGCATTCTTAACGACGGCTCTCCTGAAACAATATTTGGACGAAATACCGTCCCTTATTACCGGACTATCGTTACTGCTTGCTGGAGGTGAGAAAATGCGACCACAAGATGCCTTAAAGGCCCAGCAACTAGTTCGACACACTTTTTGCCATGTCTACGGACCAACGGAAAACACAACTTTCAGTACCATCTACAATGTCGGGGATGACGAGTCGTATGTGAATGGCGTGCCGATCGGTCGAGCCGTCAGCAGCTCTGGGGTATACATTATGGACCCGCACCAGCAGCTAGTTCCCGTCGGGGTCATGGGCGAGCTGGTCGTCACGGGAGATGGGCTGGCTCGTGGTTACACTGATCCGACGATTGATGTGAACCGTTTTATTAAGGTCGCCATACATGGCCAGCTCGTGCGGGCATACAGGACGGGCGATCGAGCACGATACCGACCCAAAGACGGCCAGATCGAGTTCTTTGGTCGCATGGACCAGCAGGTCAAGATCCGCGGCCACCGCATAGAGCCAGCTGAGGTAGAACAGGCTATGCTCCGCGAAGACACAGTGCGTGATGCTGCCGTGGTCGTCCGGATGCAAGACGACCAGGAGCCGGAAATGTTTGGTTTCGCTGAAGTCTGGACCGACGAATCGATCAAGAAGGATTGGATGCAAATTCACGCTGCCGTTGACCCTGAAAGTTGGAGGGAAGAATTTGCAATGCAAACTGAAAAAAGAATACGCAACCGCTTACAGAACGTCCTTCCATCATACATGGTTCCGGCTCGGATCGTAGTGCTAGACAAGATGCCCCTCAATGCAAACGGCAAAGTTGACCGTAAAGAGCTGACTCGAAGGGCCCAGGCGGTGCCAAAAGGTGAAGCGTCACGGTCTGCACGCGTGGCCCCGCGCAACGAGGTGGAAGCCATGCTATGCGAGGAGTTTGCCGACATCCTCGGCGTTGAGGTCGGTGTCACCGACAGTTTCTTTGATCTTGGAGGACACTCCCTTATGGCCACGAAATTCGCGGCCCGCATCAGCCGCCGGCTAGATGCACGCGTGTCCGTCAAAGACGTCTTCGACCAACCAGTCCTCGCTGATCTCGCCGCCGTCATTCGGCGCGGTTCGACTCCGCACAGTCCCATCCTCCCCACGCCATACTCCGGATATGTCGAGCAATCATTCGCCCAGGGCCGTTTGTGGTTCCTAGATCAGCTCAACCTCGGTGCGTCGTGGTATCTCATGCCGCTTGCAGTGCGCATGCGCGGTCCGCTTCGTGTCGACGCCCTTACCTCTGCGGTTCTCGCTCTGGAGCAGCGCCACGAGACGCTCCGCACCACATTCGAAGAGCGGGACGGCGTTGGCGTCCAAGTTGTTCACTCACGCCTCACAGAGAAATTGAGAGTGATCGACGTGCCAACCGACCAAGACGGCGGCTACCTCCAGTCGCTGCAGCATGAACAGACCACTCCCTTCGATCTGGCGTCCGAACCAGGTTGGAGGGTGTCACTGCTGCGGCTAGGAAAAGATGACCACATCCTCTCCATCGTCATGCACCACATCATCTCCGATGGCTGGTCCTTGGATATCCTGCGTCAAGAGCTGGACCAGTTCTATACTACAGCGCTTCGGGGTCATGACCCTCTGTCGCAGGTGAGACCGCTCCCTATCCAGTACCGCGACTTTTCTGTGTGGCAAAAGCAGGCCGAGCAGGTGGCCGAGCACGAGCGTCAGCTCGAGTACTGGACAACACAGTTGGCCGACAGCTCTCCGGCCGAGCTTCTCACTGACCTGCCACGGCCGACTGTTCTGTCTGGCAGTGCCGGGGTTGTTCAGCTGGTCATTGACGGTTCGTTGTACGAGAACCTTCGAACATTCTGCCGAGTCCACCAGACGACCTCGTTCGCCGTGCTGCTTGCCGCATTCCGCGCCACCCACTATCGTCTTACCGGTTCTGAGGACGCCACCATTGGTACGCCTATCGCCAACCGGAATCGGCCCGAGCTGGAAAATTTGATTGGTTTCTTCGTCAACACCCAATGCATGCGCATCACCGTCGATAGTGATGATACATTCGAAACTCTAATACGCCAGGTTCGATCTACAACGACAGCTGCATTTGCTAACCAAGATGTCCCCTTCGAACGTATAGTGTCAGCACTAGTCCCTGGGTCAAGGGACACGTCCCGGAACCCGTTGGTACAGCTCATGTTTGCTCTACACTCGCAACAAAACCTTGGCAGATTCCGTTTAGATGGCGTTGTAGGAGAGCCCTTATTGACGGCTTCCTCGACTCGGTTCGATTTAGAATTCCACCTGTTCCAAGACGTGGGTTGCCTTGGTGGCAGTGTACTTTTTGCGACAGACCTTTTCGAGCCCGACACCGTCCGCAGCATGGTTACCGTCTTTCAGGAGGTGCTACGCCGGGCCCTCGATCAGCCTCAGATTCGGATTGCAGCGCTCCCACTGACGGATGGACTAACAGAGCTTCGCGATATGGGGCTGCTCGACATTGAGCGCACCGACTACCCACGCGACTCAAGCGTAGTTGAAGTCTTCCGAGAGCAGGTCGCCGCTTGTCCAGACGCAATCGCCGTCACCGACTTATCCTCGCGGCTTACTTATGCTCAGCTTGACCGACAATCTGACGAGGTGGCTGGTTGGCTGCGCCGGCGTCACATGGCAGCCGAGACACTTGTCGGGGTGTTGGCGCCTCGGTCGTGTCAGACAATTGTCGCCTTCCTCGGCATCCTCAAGGCGAACCTGGCCTATCTGCCGCTCGACGTCAATGTTCCAGCTGCTCGTATCGAAGCCATCTTGTCGGCCGTTGGTGGACACAAGCTTGTCCTGCTCGGCCCGGATGTACCAGCACCAGATATACAGATTCCAGACGTTGAGCTGCTCCGGATCGGGGATACTTTAAGCAATCACACGCCAAATGATGTTAGTAATGGAGTTACAACTACAGATAATGCCACAGTCGCCGTCGCACGACCTTCCGCGTCAAGTCTTGCATATGTCATTTTCACCTCTGGATCGACCGGTAAGCCTAAGGGCGTCATGGTCGAGCACCGCAGTATTGTGCGCCTCGTGAAAACAAGCAATGTAGTGTCCAAGATGCCGGCAGCGGCTCGCGTAGCGCATTTGTCCAACATTGCGTTCGATGCCGCCACGTGGGAGATCTACGCGCCGTTGCTCAACGGCGGGACGCTGGTATGTATTGAATATTTTACCACCTTGGACAGCAGCAGCCTCGAGGCTGTGTTTGCACGGGAACAAATCTGCGCGGCCATGCTTCCGCCAGCCTTGCTCAAACAATGCTTGGCCAATATCCCTGCCACAATCGGCGCTCTAGATGTCATCTTCGCCGCCGGAGATCGATTCGACAGACGCGACGCGATCCAGACGCAAGCCCTTGTTGGGTCTGGCGTCTACAACGCGTATGGTCCGACCGAAAACACAATCCTCAGTACGATCTACAACATTGGAGAAGATGAGTCACATGTGAACGGTGTTCCCATTGGGAGGGCCGTGAGCAATTCTGGTGCCTATATAATGGATCCTCAGCAGCAACTTGTCCCCGTTGGCGTGATGGGCGAGCTAGTCGTCACGGGAGATGGGCTTGCTCGAGGATACATGGATCCAATCTTAGACCATGGCCGCTTCGTGCAGGTGACAATTAACGGAAAATCCGTCCGCGCATACAAGACGGGCGATCGTGTGCGGTACCGACCCAAGGACGGCCAGATCGAATTCTTTGGCCGCATGGATCAGCAAATCAAGATCCGCGGCCACCGCATTGAGCCAGCCGAGGTGGAGCATGCCTTGCTCCGCCACGACACTGTACGTGATGCTGCCGTAGTTGTCCGGATGCAAGATGATCAGGAGCCGGAAATGGTCGGCTTTGTCGCAGCCAGTGCCAACGAGTCCTTCGAGCACGCCGAGGCCGGCAGCCAGGTGGAAGGGTGGGAGAACCACTTCGAAACAAGCACATATGCAGACATTAAAGAAATCAGCGATTCTGCCATTGGTAGTGACTTCATGGGCTGGACATCCATGTATGACGGCACCGCGATTGACAAGAGCGAGATGCGAGAGTGGCTCGACGACACTATGCATGCTCTCCTTGACGGGCAGCCCCCTGGCCACGTGCTTGAAATCGGCACCGGCACCGGCATGGTGCTTTTCAATTTAGGGAGAAGCAAAGGGCTACAGAGCTACGTAGGTCTCGAACCCTCTCGGTCGGCGGCCACGTTCGTCGCCGACGCGATCAAGTCCATCCCGGCTCTTGCCGGCAAGGCCGAAATACACGTCGGCACAGCAATGGACGTGGCTCGGCTGGAGGGGCTTCGACCAGACTTGGTGGTGATCAACTCCGTGGCACAGTACTTCCCCACGCCGGAGTATTTGTTTGACGTAATTGACGTCCTCGCCAAGGTACCAGGCGTTAAGCGCCTCTTCTTCGGCGACATGCGGTCCCACGCAATTAACAGGCAGTTTCTCGCATCCAGGGCCCTACATACGCTAGGCGGAAAGGCAACAAAAGCTGGCGTCCGGCAGAAGATGGCAGAATTGGAAGAACGTGAAGAGGAGCTGCTCGTCGATCCGGCCTTCTTCACAGGGCTAACAAGTCGGCTGGCGGGTCATGTCGAGCACGTCGAGATTCTGCCGAAGAGAATGATGGCGACGAACGAGCTTAGCTCTTACCGCTACGCGGCCGTATTACACATACGGGGTCCAGAAGAACAAGCTCGACATGTGCACTCCATCGAAGCAGACGCCTGGGTCGACTTTGAACAGACCAAGATGAGCCGCCAGGCACTCCTTCATCTTCTGCAGAAGTCCCCAGGCTCTCAGGCCGTCGCAGTCGGCAACATCCCTTATAGGAAGACTATGATAGAGAACCATATTATCAAGTCGCTAGATGACGACGGCAGCAATAGAGACGATGTACAGAGCCTACTAGATGGGGAAGCCTGGCTCTCCGCCGTCCGCAATAAAGCAGGCCGATGTGCGTCGCTGTCTGCAACCGACCTCGTACAGGTTGCCGAAGAGGCCGGATTCCGTGTAGAGATCAGCTGGGCCCGCCAGTGGCACAATAACGGCGCCCTCGATGCCGTCTTCCATCATTATCCACCCGCACCAGAAGGCGCCCGTGTCTTGATCCAGTTTCCAACCGACGGCCACGCCCGGCCATCGGGCCTACTCACAAACCGACCACTGCAGAGGCTACAAGGCCGCCAGGTCGAGACACAGATTCGCGAGCACCTACAGGCTCTGCTCCCATCGTACATGATCCCTGCTCGGATCATCGTGTTAGACCAGATGCCGCTTAATGCAAATGGTAAGGTCGACCGGAAACAGCTTGCTCGAAAAGCCGAGATCGCACCCAGAAGTAAGCCGGTATCCGAACGGGTGGCCCCACGCAACGAGGTGGAAGCCGTGCTGTGTGAGGAGTTTGCCGACATACTTGGTCTCGAGGTCAGCGTCACCGACAACTTCTTTGATCTCGGCGGGCATTCCCTCATGGCCACGAAGCTTGCGGCTCGCATCAGTCGTCGGCTAGATGCTCGTGTGTCGGTCAAAGACGTCTTCGACCAGCCCGTCCTCGCCGATCTCGCCGCTGTCATCCGGCGCGGTTCGACACCGCACAGCCCCATCCTCCCCACGCCATACTCCGGACCTGTTGAGCAGTCATTTGCCCAGGGCCGATTGTGGTTCCTGGATCAGCTCAACCTCGGTGCGTCGTGGTATCTCATGCCGCTCGCGGTGCGCATGCGCGGTCCGCTTCGCATTGAAGCCCTTACCTCTGCGGTTCTCGCTCTGGAGCAGCGCCACGAGACGCTCCGCACCACATTCGAAGAGCGGGACGGCGTCGGCGTCCAAGTTGTTCACTCACGCCTGACAGAGAAATTGAGAGTGATCGACGTGCCAACCGACCAAGACGGCGGCTACCTCCAGTCGCTGCAGCATGAGCAGACCACTCCCTTCGATCTGGCGTCCGAACCAGGGTGGCGGGTGTTACTTCTGCGACTTGGAAATGAAGACTACATCCTCTCCATCGTTATACATCACATCATCTATGACGGATGGTCATTGGATATCCTGCGACAAGAGCTGGATCAGTTCTATGCTGTCGCCCTTCGAGGCCACGATCCTCTGTCGCAGGTGAGCCCGCTTCCTATCCAGTACCGCGACTTTGCCGTATGGCAGAAGCAGGCCGAGCAGGTGGCCGAGCACGAGCGCCAGCTTGAGTATTGGTCAACACAGTTGGCCGACAGCTCTCCGGCCGAGCTTCTGACTGACCTACCACGGCCGACTGTCCTGTCTGGCAATGCTGGTGTCGTACAGCTCGTCATTGACGGTTCACTATACGAGAACCTCCGAGCATTCTGCCGAGTCCACCAGACGACCTCATTCGCCGTGCTTCTCGCCGCATTCCGCGCCACCCACTATCGTCTTACCGGTGCCGAAGACGCCACCGTAGGTACGCCCATCGCCAACCGGAATCGGCCCGAGCTAGAAAATCTGATTGGATTCTTCGTCAACACCCAATGCATGCGCATCACCGTCGATAGTGATGATACATTCGAAACTCTAATACGCCAGGTCCGATCTACAACGACAGCTGCATTTGCCAACCAAGACGTCCCTTTCGAACGCATAGTGTCAGCATTACTCCCCGGGTCAAGGGACACGTCCCGGAACCCATTAGTACAGCTTATGTTTGCTCTACACTCCCAACAAAACCTCGGCAACATCCAACTGAAGGGCGTCTTAGGAGAGCCTATACTATCAGCTGCATCGACTCGGTTTGATCTGGAGTTCCACCTATTCCAGGAGCCGGCTCGTCTCGGCGGCAGTGTACTTTATGCGACAGACATTTTCAAGCCCGACACCGTCCGCAACATGGTCACCGTGTTTCAAGAGGTGCTACGCCGGGCCCTCGATCAGCCTGATGCGCCTATCGGGACCCTACCGCTCACACAAGGGCTGACGGCGCTTCGTGATATGGGGCTGCTCGACATTGATTGCACCGACTACCCACGCGAGTCTAGCGTAGTTGAAGTCTTCCGAGAGCAGGTCGCCGCTTGTCCGGACGCAATCGCCGTCACTGACACATCTTCGAGGCTTACCTATGCCCAGCTGGATAGAGAATCAGACGAGGTAGCTAGATGGCTGCGCCGACGGCACATGGCAGCCGAGACACTTGTCGGGGTGTTGGCACCTCGGTCGTGCCAGACAATCGTGGCCTTCTTCGGCATCCTCAAGGCGAACCTCGCCTATCTACCTCTTGACGTCAATGTTCCGGCTGCTCGTATCGAAGCCATCTTGTCGGCTGTTAACGGACATAAGCTTGTCCTACTCGGCCCGGACGTAACATTACCAGATATTGAGAGTCCAGACGTCGAGCTGCTTCGGATCGGGGATACTTTGAGTCGTCATGAACCAAATGATGTCAGTAATGGGGTTATCACTACAGATGATATCACAGACGGCGTCGCACAACCTTCCGCGACAAGTCTTGCATATGTCATTTTCACCTCTGGATCGACCGGTAAGCCTAAGGGCGTCATGATCGAGCACCGCAGTATTGTGCGCCTCGTGAAAACAAGCAATGTAGTGTCCAAGATGCCGGCAGCGGCTCGCGTAGCGCATTTGTCGAACATTGCGTTTGATGCCGCCACGTGGGAGATCTACGCGCCGTTGCTCAACGGCGGGACGCTGGTATGCATTGACTATTTTACCACCTTGGACAGCAGCAGCCTCGAGGCTGTGTTCGCACGGGAACAAATCCGCGCGGCGATGCTTCCGCCAGCCCTGCTCAAACAATGCTTGGCCAATATCCCTGCCACAATCAGCGCCCTAGATGTCATCTTCGCCGCTGGTGATCGATTCGACAGACGCGACGCGATCCAGACACAAGCTCTCGTTGGAACCGGCGTCTACAATGCGTACGGTCCGACTGAGAACGCGATCCTTAGTACCATCTATAACATTGAGGGGGATGAGCCATATGTGAATGGTGTTCCCATTGGGAGGGCCGTCAGCAATTCCGGCGCTTACATCATGGATCCGCAGCAGCAACTCGTCCCTATTGGTGTGATGGGGGAGCTAGTGGTCACGGGAGATGGGCTTGCGCGAGGATACACAGATCCGGCCTTAGATTCTGGCCGATTCGTGCAGGTGACAATTAACGGAGAAACCGTCCGGGCATACAGGACAGGCGATCGCGCGAGATACCGACCCAAGGACGGCCAGATCGAGTTCTTTGGCCGCATGGATCAGCAGATCAAGATCCGCGGCCACCGCATTGAACCAGCCGAGGTGGAGCATGCCATGCTCGGCGACGATATAGTGCGAGATGCTGTCGTTGTTGTCCGGCTGCAAGACGACCAGGGCCCGGAGTTGGTTGGCTTTATCAAGGTACAAAGTGATAGTCTTGTCGGGCGGGATGAGTTCATTGCCCAGCGAGAAAGTCGAGAACATTTTGACACGCTCGTAGAAAGGCAGGTCCGCCATCGACTTCAGGACCTGCTCCCCGCCTACATGGTCCCGGCTCAACTCATCGTGCTAGACGAGATGCCACTTAATGCAAATGGCAAGCTCGACCGGAAACAACTTGCTCGAAAAGCTGAGACCGCACCCAGAGGCAAGCCGGTATCTATACGAGTAGGCCCACGCAACGAGGTGGAAGCCGTGCTGTGCGAGGAGTTTGCTGACGTCCTCGGCGTCGAGGTCAGCGTTACCGACAACTTCTTTGATCTCGGCGGGCACTCCCTCATGGCCACGAAGCTTGCGGCCCGCATCAGTCGTCGGCTAGATGCTCGTGTGTCGGTCAAAGACGTCTTCGACCAGCCCGTCCTCGCCGATCTCGCCGCTGTCATCCGGCGCGGTTCGACACCGCACAGCCCCATCCTCCCCACGCCATACTCCGGACCTGTTGAGCAGTCATTTGCCCAGGGCCGATTGTGGTTTCTGGATCAGCTCAACCTCGGTGCGTCGTGGTATCTCATGCCGCTCGCGGTGCGCATGCGTGGACCCCTTCGCATCGAAGCCCTTACCTCTGCGGTGCTTGCTCTAGAGCAGCGACATGAGCCGCTCCGCACCACATTTGAAGAGCTGGACGGTGTAGGCATCCAAGTTGTCCACTCGCGCCTCACAGAAAGATTGAGAGTGATCGATGTGCCTACCGACCAAGACGGCGGCTACCTTCAGTCGCTGCAGCACGAACAGACCACTCCCTTCGATCTGGCGTCCGAACCAGGGTGGCGAGTGTCACTGCTGCGACTTGGAAATGACGACCACATTCTCTCTATTGTTATGCACCACATCATCTCCGATGGCTGGTCTATCGATATCCTGCGGCAAGATCTGGATCAGTTCTATGCTGCCGCCCTTCGAGGCCACGATCCTCTGTCGCAGGTGAGCCCGCTTCCGATCCAGTACCGCGACTTTGCCGTGTGGCAGAAGCAGGCCGAGCAGGTGGCCGAGCACGAGCGCCAGCTTGAGTATTGGACAACACAGTTGGCCGACAGCTCTCCCGCTGAGCTTCTCACTGACCTGCCACGACCGACTGTCCTGTCTGGCAATGCCGGCGTTGTCCAGCTCGTCATTGACGGTTCACTATACGAGAACCTCCGAGCATTCTGCCGAGTCCACCAGACGACCTCATTCGCCGTGCTTCTCGCCGCCTTCCGCGCAACTCACTATCGTCTTACCGGTTCTGAGGACGCCACCATTGGTACGCCCATCGCCAACCGGAATCGGCCCGAGCTAGAAAATCTGATTGGTTTCTTCGTCAACACCCAATGCATGCGCATCACTGTCGACAGTGACGATACATTCGAAACCCTAATACGCCAGGTTCGATCTACAACGACAGCTGCATTTGCTAACCAAGACGTGCCCTTCGAACGTATAGTGTCAGCACTACTCCCCGGGTCAAGGGACACGTCCCGGAACCCGTTGGTACAGCTCATGTTTGCTCTACACTCTCAACAAGACCTTGGTAAAATCCAACTGGAGGGCGCCTTAGGAGAGCCAGTATTGTCAGCTGCATCGACTCGGTTTGATCTGGAGTTCCACCTATTCCAGGAGCCGAGTCGTCTCGGCGGCAGCGTCCTTTTTGCGACAGACCTTTTCGACCCCGACACGGTCCGCAACATGGTCACCGTGTTTCAAGAGGTGCTACGCCGGGCCCTCGATCAGCCTGACGCGCCGATAGCGACCCTACCGCTCACACAAGGGCTGACGGCGCTTCGTGATATGGGGCTGCTCGACATTGATCGCACTGACTACCCTCGCGAGTCTAGCGTAGTTGAAGTCTTCCGAGAGCAGGTCGCCGCTTGTCCGGACGCAATCGCCGTCACTGACACATCTTCGAGGCTTACCTATGCCCAGCTGGATAGAGAATCAGACGAGGTAGCTAGATGGCTGCGCCGACGGCACATGGCAGCCGAGACACTTGTTGGAGTGCTGGCACCTCGGTCGTGCCAGACAATCGTCGCCTTCTTCGGCATCCTCAAGGCGAACCTCGCCTATCTACCGCTCGACGTCAATGTTCCGGCTGCTCGTATCGAAGCCATCTTGTCCTCCATTGAGGGACACAAGCTTGTCCTGCTCGGCCCCGATGTACCAGCGCCAGGAATCAAGATTACAGATGTCGAGCTACTCCGGATCGGGGATACTTTAAGCCATCACGAACCAAATGATCCTATTCATGGAGTTACAACTACAGGTGATACCACAGACACCGACGCACGACCTTCCGCGACAAGTCTTGCATTTGTCATCTTCACCTCTGGATCAACAGGTAAGCCTAAGGGCGTCATGGTCGAGCACCGTAGCGTTGTACGACTCGTGAAAACAAGCAATGTAGTGTCCAAGATGCCGGCATCAGCTCGTGTAGCGCATCTGTCAAATATCGCATTTGATATCGCCATGTGGGAGATCTATACGCCGTTGCTCAACGGCGGGACACTGGTATGTATTGACTATTTTACCACCTTAGACAGCAGCAGTCTCGAGGCTGTGTTTGCGCAGGAGCAGATCCGCGCGGCCATGCTTCCGCCAGCCCTGCTCAAGCAATGCTTGGCCAATATCCCTGCCGCAATCGGTGCTCTAGATGTTATCTTTGCTGCCGGCGACCGATTTGACAGACGCGACGCTATTCAGACACAAGCTCTCGTTGGAACCGGCGTCTACAATGCGTACGGCCCAACTGAGAACGGAATCCTTAGTACAATCCATAACATCGAGGAGGACGAGTCATATGTGAACGGAGTTCCTATTGGGCAGGCCGTGAGCAATTCCGGTGCTTATATCATGGATCCACAGCAGCAACTCGTGCCTCTTGGCGTGATGGGCGAGTTGGTCGTCACAGGAGATGGGCTGGCTCGAGGATACACGGATCAGGCCCTGGATTATGGCCGATTCGTGCAGGTGACGATCAGCGGAGAATCCGTCCGGGCATACAGGACGGGCGATCGTGTGCGGTACCGACCCAAGGACGGCCAGATCGAGTTCTTTGGCCGCATGGACCAGCAGATTAAGATCCGGGGCTACCGCATTGAGCCGGCCGAGGTGGAGCATGCCATGCTCCGCCACGATGCTGTGCGCGACGCCGCCGTGGTTATCAGGATGCAAGAGGGTCAGGGGCCGGAAATGGTCGGCTTTGTCGCAGCCAGTGCCAACGAGTCCTTCGAGCACGCCGAGGCCGGCAGCCAAGTGGAAGGGTGGGGGAACCACTTCGAGACAAGCACATATGCAGACATTAAAGACATCGGCGATTCTGCCATTGGTAATGACTTTATGGGCTGGACATCCATGTATGACGGCACCGCGATTGACAAGAGCGAGATGCGAGAGTGGCTCGACGACACTATGCACACGCTCCTGGACAGCCAGCCACCAGGCCATGTGCTCGAAATCGGCACCGGCACGGGCATGATGCTCTTCAATTTAGGGAGAAGCAAGGGGCTGCAGAGCTATGTAGGCCTTGAGCCCTCACGGTCGGCGGCCACGTTCGTCGCCGACGCGATCAAGTCCATCCCGGCTCTTGCCAGCAAGGCCGAAATACACGTCGGCACAGCAATGGACGTGGCTCGGCTGGAGGGGCTTCGACCAGACTTGGTGGTGATCAACTCCGTGGCACAGTACTTCCCCACGCCGGAGTACTTGTTTGACGTAATTGACGTCCTCGCCAAGATACCAGGCGTCAAACGCCTCTTCTTCGGCGACATGCGGTCCCACGCAATCAACAGGCAATTTCTCGCATCCAGGGCCCTACATACGCTAGGCAGAAAGGCGACGAAAGATGGTGTCCGACAAAAGATGGCAGAATTGGAAGAACGTGAGGAAGAGCTGCTCGTCGATCCAGCCTTCTTCACAGGGCTAACAAGTCGGATGTCTGGTCATGTCGAGCACGTCGAGATTCTGCCGAAGAGAATGATAGCGACGAACGAGCTTAGCTCTTACCGCTACGCGGCCGTCGTGCACATACGGGGTCCAGGAGAACAAGCGCGACCCGTTCACTCCATCGAAGCAGACGCCTGGGTCGACTTTGAACTGGCCAAAATGGACCGCAAGGAACTGCTTCATCTTTTGCGTAATTCTTCAGGTGCACAGGCCGTCGCTGTCGGCAACATCCCTTATAGCAAGACTATTATAGAACATCACACTGTCAAGTCGCTAGAAGACGACGGCAGCGGCAGAGAGAATCCACAGAGCTTGCTAGACGGGGAAGCCTGGCTGTCGGCCGTCCGCGATGCAGCCGGTCGCTGCACGTCACTTTCCGCAACTGATCTCGTGCAGGTCGGCGAGGAAACTGGATTCCGTGTGGAGATCAGCTGGGCACGGCAGAGGCACCAGAACGGCGCCCTCGATGCCGTCTTCCATCATTATCCACCCGCACCAGAAGGCGCCCGTGTCCTACTCCAGTTTCCAACTGACGGCCACGCCCGGCCATCAGGCCCACTCACAAACCGACCACTGCAGCGACTACAAGGTCGTCAGGTCGAGTCACAGATTCGCGAGCACCTACAGGCTCTGCTCCCATCGTACATGGTCCCAGCTCGGATCATCGTGCTAGACCAGATGCCGCTTAATGCAAATGGTAAGGTCGACCGGAAACAGCTTGCTCGAAAAGCCGAGATCGCACCCAGAAGCAAGCCGGTATCCGAACGGGTGGCCCCACGCAACGAGGTGGAAGCCGTGCTGTGTGAGGAGTTTGCCGATGTCCTCGGTGTCGAGGTCAGCGTTACCGACAACTTCTTTGATCTCGGCGGGCACTCCCTCATGGCCACGAAGCTCGCGGCCCGCATCAGTCGTCGGCTGGATGCTCGCGTGTCTGTCAAAGACGTCTTCGACCAACCCGTTCTCTCCGATCTCGCCGCTGTCATCCGGCGCGGTTCGACACCGCACAGCCCCATCCTCCCCACGCCATACTCCGGACCTGTTGAGCAGTCATTTGCCCAGGGCCGATTGTGGTTCCTGGATCAGCTCAACCTCGGTGCGTCGTGGTATCTCATGCCGCTCGCGGTGCGCATGCGTGGACCACTTCACATCGAAGCTCTTACCTCTGCGGTGCGTGCTCTAGAGCAGCGACATGAGCCGCTCCGCACCACATTCGAAGAGCGGGACGGCGTCGGCGTCCAAGTTGTCCACTCACGCCTCACAGAAAGGTTGAGAGTGGTCGATGTGCCTACCGCCCAAGACAACGGCTACCTTCAGTCGCTACAGCATGAGCAGGCAATTCCCTTTGATCTGGCGACCGAACCAGGGTGGCGGGTGTCAATACTGCGGCTTGGAGTTGACGACCACATCCTCTCCATCGTTCTACATCATATCATCTACGACGGGTGGTCATTAGATATCCTGCGCCAAGAGTTAGATCAGTTCTACGCTTCCGCCCTTCGAGGCCATGACCCTCTGTCGCAGGTGAGCCCGCTTCCTATCCAGTACCGCGACTTTGCCGTGTGGCAGAAGCAGGCCGAGCAGGTGGCCGAGCACGAGCGCCAGCTTGAGTATTGGACAACACAGTTGGCCGACAGCTCTCCCGCTGAGCTTCTCACTGACCTGCCACGACCGACTGTCCTGTCTGGCAATGCCGGCGTTGTCCAGCTCGTCATTGACGGTTCACTATACGAGAACCTCCGAGCATTCTGCCGAGTCCACCAGACGACCTCATTCGCCGTGCTTCTCGCCGCCTTCCGCGCAACTCACTATCGGCTTACCGGTTCTGAGGACGCCACCATTGGTACGCCTATCGCCAACCGGAATCGTCCCGAGCTGGAAAGTTTGATTGGTTTCTTCGTCAACACCCAATGCATGCGTATCACTGTCGACAGTGACGATACATTCGAAACAATAGTACGCCAGGTTCGATCTACAACGACAGCTGCATTTGCCAACCAAGACGTCCCTTTCGAACGTATAGTGTCAGCACTACTCCCCGGGTCAAGGGACACGTCCCGGAACCCGTTGGTACAGCTCATGTTTGCTCTACACTCTCAACAAGACCTTGGTAAAATCCAACTGGAGGGCGCCTTAGGAGAGCCAGTGTTGTCAGCTGCATCGACTCGGTTTGATCTGGAGTTCCACCTA
This sequence comes from Reticulascus tulasneorum, assembly GCA_001557505.1. Lineage (NCBI taxonomy): Eukaryota > Fungi > Ascomycota > Sordariomycetes > Glomerellales > Reticulascaceae > Reticulascus > Reticulascus tulasneorum. The sequence continues at coordinate 494,642 of LSAX01000012.1, read as the reverse complement.
TTCCAGGAGCCAGGCCGCCTCGGTGGCAGCGTCCTTTTTGCGACAGACCTTTTCGACCCCGACACGGTCCGCAACATGGTCACCGTGTTTCAGGAGGTGCTACGCTGGGCCCTCGATCAGCCCGACGCGCCGATAGCGACCCTACCGCTCACACAGGGGCTGACGTCGCTTCATGATATGGGGCTGCTCGACATTGATCGCACTGACTACCCACGCGAGTCTAGCGTGGATGACGTCTTCCGAGAGCAGGTCGCCGCTCGTCCAGACGCAACCGCCGTCACCGACTCATCTTCGAGGCTTACCTATGCCCAGCTGGATAGACAATCGGACGAGGTGGCTGGATGGCTGCGCCGGCGGCACATGGCTGCCGAGACACTTGTTGGAGTGCTGGCGCCCCGCTCGTGTCAGACAGTCGTCACCTTCTTCGGCATCCTCAAGGCGAACCTCGCCTATCTACCGCTCGACGTCAACGTTCCAGCTGCTCGTATTGAAGCCATCTTGTCGGCCGTTAAGGGACACAAGCTTGTCCTGCTCGGCCCCGATGTACCAGCGCCAGATATCCAGATTCCAGATGTCGAGCTAATCCGGATCGGCGACACTTTGACCCATCACACACCAAATGGTGCTAATTATGAAGTTACAAGCACAGATGGTATCACAGACGTCGTCGCACGACCTACCGCGACAAGCCTTGCATATGTCATCTTCACCTCTGGATCGACGGGCAGGCCTAAAGGCGTCATGATAGAGCACCGTGGTATTCTTCGACTTGTGAAGGAGAGTAGCATCGCATCAAAGCTACCACCTGCAGTTCGAATGGCGCACTTAACTAACATCGCCTTCGACGTATCAATCTGGGAGATACTAGCAACGCTCCTAAATGGTGGAACGTTAGTCTGCATCGACTATTTTACTACGCTAGACAACAAAGCTCTAGAGACCGTGTTCGCTAGAGAACAAGTCAGCGCAGCCATATTTTCACCGGCACTACTCAAGCAGTACCTGGCCAATATCCCTGCCACAATTGGTGCTCTAGATGTCGTCTTTGCTGCCGGCGATCGATTCGACAGACGCGACGCTATTCAGACGCAAGCTCTTGTTGGAACCGGCGTCTACAATGCATACGGTCCGACCGAGAACGCGATCCTCAGCACGATCTACAACATTGGAGAAGACGAGTCACATGTGAACGGTGTTCCTATTGGGCGGGCCGTGAGTAACTCCGGTGCCCATATAATGGATCCTCAGCAGCAACTCGTCCCCGTTGGCGTGATGGGCGAGCTGGTCGTCACAGGAGATGGGCTGGCTCGAGGATACACGGATCCGGCCCTGGATTCTGGCCGATTCGTGCAGGTGACAATTAACGGAGAATCCGTCCGGGCATACAGGACGGGCGATCGTGTGCGGTACCGACCCAAGGACGGCCAGATCGAGTTCTTTGGCCGCATGGACCAGCAGATTAAGATCCGGGGCTACCGCATTGAGCCGGCCGAGGTGGAGCATGCCATGCTCCGCCACGATGCTGTGCGCGACGCCGCCGTGGTTATCAGGATGCAAGAGGATCTGGAGCCTGAAATGGTCGGCTTTGTCGCAGCCAATGCCAACGAGTCCTTCGAGCACGCCGAGGCCGGCAGCCAAGTGGAAGGGTGGGGGAACCACTTCGAGACAAGCACATATGCAGACATTAAAGAAATCAGCGATTCAGCCATTGGTAGCGACTTTATTGGCTGGACATCCATGTATGACGGGACTGCGATTGACAAGAGCGAGATGCGAGAGTGGCTCGACGACACTATGCACACGCTCCTGGACAGCCAGCCGCCGGGCCACGTGCTCGAAATTGGCACCGGCACGGGCATGGTGCTTTTCAATTTAGGGAGAAACAAGGGCCTGCAGAGCTACGTTGGCCTCGAACCCTCCCGATCGGCGGCCATGTTCGTCACCGACGCGATCAAGTCCATTCCGGCTCTTGCTGGCAAGGCCGAGATACACGTCGGCACAGCAACAGACGTGTCCCAGATAGAGGGGCTTCGACCAGACCTGGTGGTGGTGAACTCCGTGGCACAATACTTCCCCACGCCGGAGTACCTGTCTGAGGTAATAGACACGCTCGCCCGCATGCCAAGCGTCAAGCGCATCTTCTTCGGCGACGTACGATCCTACGCGATCAACAGGCAGTTTCTCGCAGCCAGGGCCATACATGCGCTAGGCGGAAGGGCGACGAAAGATGGCGTGCGACAGAAGATGGCGGAATTAGAAGACACTGAAGAGGAGCTGCTCGTCGATCCGTCTTTCTTCACAGGGCTGACAGCTCGGCTGGCGGGTTATGTGGAGCACGTTGAGATTCTGCCGAAGAGAATGAGGGCTACGAACGAGCTCAGCTCCTACCGCTATGCAGCCGTCGTGCACATACGCGGCCCAGAAGAACAAGCGCGACACGTTCACTCCATCGAAGCAGACGCCTGGGTCGACTTTGAACTGGCCAAAATGGACCGCCAGGCGCTTCGTCAACGTTTGCAGAACTCCACAGACTCAACGGCCATTGCCATCGGCAACATCCCTTATAGCAAGACTATTATAGAACATCACATTGTCAAGTCGCTAGACGACGACGACGGCAGCGGCAGAGAGAATTCACAGAGCTTGCTAGACGGGGAAGCCTGGCTATCGGCCGTCCGTGATGCAGCCGGTCGCTGCACGTCACTTTCCGCAACTGATCTCGTGCAGGTCGGCGAGGAAACTGGATTCCGTGTGGAGATCAGCTGGGCAAGGCAGAGGCACCAGAACGGCGCCCTCGATGCCGTTTTCCATCATCATTCACCTACCCAGGATGGTGCCCGTGTCCTCATCCAGTTTCCAACTGACGGCCACGCCGGGCCATCAGGTCCACTCACAAACCGACCACTGCAGAGGCTACAAGGCCGCCAGGTCGAGACACAGATTCGCGAGCACCTACAGGCCCTGCTCCCATCGTACATGATCCCTGCTCGGATCATCGTGTTAGACCAGATGCCGCTTAATGCAAATGGTAAGGTCGACCGGAAACAGCTTGCTCGAAAAGCCGAGATCGCACCCAGAAGTAAGCCGGTATCCGAACGGGTGGCCCCACGCAACGAGGTGGAAGCCGTGCTGTGTGAGGAGTTTGCCGATATACTTGGTATCGAGGTCGGCATCACCGACAGCTTCTTCGACTTCGGCGGACACTCCCTCATGGCCACGAAGCTCGCGGCCCGCATCAGTCGTCGGCTGGATGCTCGCGTGTCCGTCAAAGACGTCTTCGATCACCCGGTCCCTGGCGACCTTGCCAGCAAAATTCAGCTTAGTCAATTGCAGAGCTACAACGCTCCCAGTCGAACCTTGCCAACGCCTGGCGGCGCTCCATTCCAGCTACTCCCCTTTGAAGATCCGCAGAACTTTATCCGGCATGAAATCTTCCCGCAGCTTGACTGTTCCCACGACATGATTCTAGACGTCTATCCCACTACGCAGATACAGAAATACTTCGTCTACGATCCAGTAGCAGGGCACCCACGTACTCCGCCGCTTTTTTCCGTAGACTTCCCGCCTGATTCAGACTGCGCTAGCCTAGCTAGAGCCTGTGCAGCTCTAGTCCAGCATTATGATATTTTCAGGACGGTCTTCTTGTCAGCTGCGGGTAAGTTCTATCAAGTTGTCCTAAAGCATCTTGATGTTCCTATCGATATCATCGAGACGGAGGAAGATATCAGCAGTGCGACCCGTACATTACTGGACGTGAATCTACAACAACCTCTCCGCTTAGGACAATCGTTCTTACGCATAGGTATCCTGAAGAGCCGGGCTTCAAAGGTGCGAGTAATACTTCAAATGTCTCATGCCTTGTATGATGGCTTAAGTCTCGAGCACATTGTGCGCTCTCTCCACGCTGCCTATCAAAACAACCGCCTTCAGGCACCGCCTAAATTTGCCTGGTATATTCAACATATGGTCAACAGCCGCAAAGACGGTTATGAGTTCTGGCGCTCTGTTCTGGAGGGTTCATCGATGACAGGAACAGAAAATCTTTGCAGTGTGCGTCAACAAGTCGCACTTGATGGTGCCTGGGGAGTGTCGATGGTCGTCAACATTCCTTCCCAGGCAAATACTACCGGCATCACACAGGCAACAATATTTACCACCGCGTGCGCGCTAATGCTCGCGAAAGAGACTGGGTCAGGGGACGTTCTCTTCGGTAGAATCGTATCTGGACGGCAGTGTCTACCGATCAGTGGCCAAGATATCGTTGGTCCATGCACGAATGAGGTGCCTGTACGAGTTCGCGTGGATCGGGACACCAACCTGAGAGAGTTGCTCCACAAAGTGCAAGACCAGTATCTTGACAGCTTGCCTTTTGAAGCTTTAGGATTTGAGGAAATCAAAGAAAACTGCACTGATTGGCCAAACTCCACCAAAAACTACGCTTGTTGCACCACATACCAGAACTTCAACATGCAACCTGAAAGTCAAATACAAGATCAGCAGATTCGACTGGAGGGTTTACCACGCGATGGCCAAATAACTGAGACCGAGGAGCGGGATGCCACTATAAACAGAGAAACCCTGGAAGAGGCACCGATGCATGATGTGGATATAATGGGAGTTCCGGAGCCCGATGGACATCGCTTATGGATTAGCTTAAGCGTGAGCCGGAGAGTTTGTGAACAGGAGAGGGTGGATCAGATGCTCATAGAGCTGTCCGAGACGATCCTGACCTTGATCTCAGCAGTGCAAGAACCGCTCACTACGGGAGGGGCAGCAGTTTGATTAGCGGCAGCGTAGTCGTTGGGTTGAGTGTATGGCTTGGCTGCTATTTGGCTAGGCACATGTATGTAGTCTCACAAATGGAACGAGCGGTATGGGTGGTTTGGAAAGGGATGGATGCATTAGGCTAACCACATGTGGTCCGCAGCCAGCAGTATCTCCCAGTTGGGTGCGCTGGTAAGGGGTCAAGCCACAGTGTGGCTATGACGGGATAGTTTATTGATCAATATTAATAATGAGTTCGAAATAATGGCTGTCTCTTCCAGTACCAAGAACTCGCCGTCAGCCTCGGGAGGGCTAGATCCAAGCCAGCGAGTGGTAAGATTCACGATCCCTCTTAGCCAACTAAACGCCAAAGGCCGTTCCCGTTGTTTAAAACCGCCAGGCGCACGCTAAAATGGCTCTGGAACCGCCTCGACATGGTTCACAGGCGAAACCCCCACAGATAAAAACGATGACGTGATGGCCACCAAGAAGAGGACATTCTTTGGTCGCGGTACCTTGGTCGCTCACAAAATAGAGTGTACGCCTACGGAAGAACTGTCGGGGCGCATAAAAAGGCGCTTGCTTAGTGCAGCAGCAGTTTATAATTAAATAGTGCCGGCTTTCCGAGAGGGGTATAGATCAGCTGACCCACCCCCCCTGACCTGACATGACCAAACCCACGAAAAGTTCAGCCGACCCGCGAAAAGCTCAACTGACCCGCTAATTAATATTATATTTTAATTGGTCAATTGAAGATAGGCTATGATTGCTAAGTGTGGCACTCAACTGGGTGGGGCGGCGACGCATCTACAAGCGTGTACAAGAGGATTGATTGAGCCTACGGCTAAGGAGGGCCCCTCATGGCAGAGGGCTGCCTCTATCGAGCTATATAGACCCCTATGGGCCGGCATCGGCAATGCATTGACCTCCAGGGGCGTCGATATGAGACGCCAAGAAGTATCGAGAAGTATCCAGGTCAGGGGGCTGTCTGACCAAATGCCACACACCCCCCAGCAGCCCGGCTGCCCGCCGGACTGCTGTCCCCAAAGTGAAGCTATTCAGACCACTCGTTCTTTCCTAATCTGTCTCCTCCGCGAGATCTGGAGTGTCAACCAGCTGTTGAATGTCCTTCAAGTTCAGCATTCCGCGGAAGCGCTCGAACGCCTCCCTCGATAGTGCCTTCGTTAAGCCGTCTGCCGGCATGTCCTTTGTTGGAAGGTAATCTACGAGGAACTTACCTTTCTTGAACTCCTGCCTTAGCTTCGTGTTGATTCTTTCGTCTGCTCCCACGATCAGCCGTATCGTCTGCTTGTTGTCACAATATAGCTTCATTGGTATGCCTAGGTCGAAGGAGATATCCCGGAAGAACCGTTCAAGAGCGGCTAGCTCTTTTACCGTTCTCTCAACGCCGAGAAGCTCAGCCTCTGTGGTTGAAGTAGTTACCGTGTCCTGTAGCCCGGCCTTCCAGATGATAGGTCCGCCAAACAAGAGCATGATATATCCTTGAGAGGAGCGCCGGGTCTCGAGATCGTCGGCAAATGACGCGTCGCTGGCAACGACCAGCACTTCGTTGAAGTCCCCGTTAAACTCAATAGCTAGGAAGCGCGTCGCGTAGAGGTAGAGGATGGTCTGCCGGGCCGCCTCGAGATGTTCTTTCGATGGGTTCGTCAGGAAGCGAGCTAGCTGCGACGCAGCCCTCGCCACGTCCGGCCTCACGGTGACCGCGGTGTACAATATCGACCCGACCATCTCTTGGAATAGCTTGACGTCAGCGCGGCTTGCGAAGCCGGTATTTCTCGTCATTGGGGTCGCTGGGATCGGTATCGACGGGAGCTTGGGGCTGCCGTCAAGGAGATTGAACTTCATTGCGATCTTCTCGATATATGCGTCGTGGCAGAGCCAGATCCGGCGTCGTTGCCGGTCCCTAAGAACTCTGATGCCCAAGAACCATGATAAGTCCCCTTCGTCGCGCATTTCGTACTTCTGCTTGAGCTTCTTGATCAACTCGTCGGCCTCAGGCTTATCGTCCGGCTTGTGTAAGACCAAGATATCGTCCACATAGAACAGCACGAGCATCTTGCCGTTGACGAAGATACACGGTTCTTCCGTCGAGCCGGTCAATCCCGCAGCTTTCAACGTTGTAGAGAGTTCTTTATACCATAGGAGTGGCGACTCCTTCAATCCGTATAGTGCCTTATCAAGCTCGACGCAGACGTCTGGATCACTCCCGAGCTCGTCAGGCAGCTCAAAGCCAAGGTCCTTGAACCCGTCGGGCAGCTTGCAGAAGACTCGTCCGTTGGTCTTGTCGATCGGGCTGTTCAAGAACGCGTTTGTGACGTCGAATTGCCTGCATTCAAGATCGAACCTCGCGCAGACCGCCATCACGGATCGGAACGAGCGCGCCGCTAGAGTGGCCGCGTACGTTTGTCCAAGCACGTCGGTTCTTTGAAGGTCTCCGCGCACGCAGATGCGAGCCTTGCACTTGTTGAGGTACCCGTTCTGATCGAACTTGTAGGTGAATACCCACTTCAGCGGCAGAGGGATCCCTGAGGCCCTCACTTGGTGGATTGCCCGCCACGTCTTCTTGCGGATGAGACTGCGGATCTCGTCTCGACAAGCTTCCTTGAATTCCTTACCTCTCTTGTGCGTGTAGAGGTCTCGATATGTCTGAGGCAGCTTGACAAGGTCATCGCGATGTGGACGCTGCTTCGTCCCCATCGCGGCCATGAATACCGACTGGACTGTTTCCGGCAGAGGTTCTGTTTGGCCGTCTGCGCCGTGGAAGTCGGTGGATAGAATGCAGTTGACGGATCGCGTAGGGTCCCGGCCGGTCTGCCGGTCTGCCTCCTGCTGTCTTGCTTCCTGCTTCTTCTTTGTTTCGACTCTGACTCGCCCGCTGCGTCGAGGGGGTTGATCAGACCCACCGCTCTTCTGCTGCTCGTCAGAGGATTCATCTCGAGGGCTGACGCTGCGTCGAGGAGGATGATCCGTCCTGCTCTTCTGCGGGCCGCTCGAGTCTAGTTGTCTTACGACAATGGTGTCACCAACTGGGCCGTCCGGCGAGAAATTGGCCGATCTTTCCGCCGTCGCCAGTATGCGTGCTCTTAAGTTCTGTAGCCTTGCGGTCCAATCGACTGTTGCGCTTGTCGATGTCTCGCGTATCGGCTCAGGCTCCTCATAAACGGTTGGAACGTCTTCGCCGTTGGACGGAGCTGGTGTTGAGTCCGGGGTTGGAAATCCCATGAAGCGTGAGTCTTCGTTGCACAGCTCAGCCGGCGTCTCTAAGCCTGCTTCCACCCCCGAGTCTTGATTGACTGTCTCTGCGGGAGTATGGACAGCTTCAGACTCTATCGAGCTGGCTGCCGTCGATTCGTCTTGCACGACTTCTGGGGTTGGTTCTACGACTCGATGTATGTTTGTGAATTCGTCTATTTCGCATTGAAGAGCGGAGACGTCCGGGATGCTTAGTACCTCTGCTGTCGGCCTGTACTGGTCGATGCGTAGGGCCTCCCGTGCTTCATCATCCGGGTTGAAGAAGACTTCTTCATTGAATTCAACATCGCGAGTCGTGATTACCTCGTTGAGGGCTGGAATCCAAATACGGTATATGTTGGTGGCTCTATACCCAACCAGATATCCGATATGTGCCCTCGCTTGATGCTTGAATGCGATCTTGTCCCTCCCTTGCTTGAAGGTCATCTTCAGAGGGTACGCGCGACAGCCGTACGCGTAGATCCCATTCCAGTTGGGGCGCTGTGCCGCCCGTGATGCTGTCGTTGAGGCTTGGCTTGCAGACTGTTGGCTGCGAAACCATTCATCTTGCACTTGCACCGGACTAAGCCAGTGATTCTGTTGTCGGGGAGAGCGGTTATATAGAAAGACTGCAGCTAGCCAGATCTCTGGCCACAGGTTCGTTGGAAGCCGTGAGGCGAGACCCATTTTGCGAGCCTTCGTCCCAATCACTCCGCCGGCGTTCTCGATGCCGCCATTTGGTTCTTTCGTGTAGGCAGGAGCGGGTTCGATGTCGATGCCTTCGTCCGCGGCCCACACTTGGAAAGGCGACCTCTGCTGCGAGCTATCGTTGAGTAGCGATTTCTCGTTATCCATGCGGATCTTGCAGATGGACAGTCCGTAATGCCGGCGGACGCGAGCTTCGAAGTCCAGGATGATATCGAACGCGTCGGTCTTTCTCGCAAGCGTGGAAGCTGTGATGTGTCCGCTGTACTCGTCCTTGATCAGCAAGGCGTACTTATGTCCGTTGAAGCTGCCTCCAAGCTGGAACAGGTCGATGAGGATCCTCCAGAACGGTCGCACCGAGCGGTTGCTTGAAGGAGACCTCGAGATGTGTTGACGGCCGTGTGCCTGGCTGCAGAAGGTGCACTCCTTCCGTTCAACGCCGCGGATCTTGACTCCTGTTGAGTTCTGCACAAGCTTCTCGAGTGCGAGCGGGCCGAGGTGACCGGTCCGTTGATGCCACAAGAGAGCTGTAGCTGCTCGCGTCCCTACATCCTGCGTCCTTGACGGTGGAAGGTATCGCCCTTGCTGTTGGAACCTGCTGGTATCGGCATGAACAGAAAATACTGCAGCGGAAGGTTCAGACGCGTAACGGGAAAGAGAATCAATTTCAACATAGTCTGCAACAATAAGGCGATACATATCCCTTAAGGTCCTGAGAACAACGCTATTCGCACAAGACGATCCGTAACGGAGAGTCATATCTCGTTCGCAGACATAATAACCCTGGATCCGTAGGAAATACCCCCCAATGAGATTGGTATGAAAGCCCGGGATATACGCCACATCATGGAGCACCATGGGGCGCGTGAAGGGGCCGTCCGGGCCGTTCAAGAAGTTCTGGAGGACTCGCTTGCCCCGTCCGGCTATGACACACGTTGTATCGCCCGTGAGAACCTTGTCCTGACGGTCTGAAGGTCTGTACGATCCTGGTACCAATAGGTCGAGAGAGTTAACGACGTGTTCTCCTCCGCAGGCATCCCATAGAGTTGACTTCGTGAGTGGATGAGGCTTGCCGACAGAGAAGATAGACGATAGGACGTCGGCGCCGTCCACCGCACACTTCCTCAATAGAGGCTGCATCATGACGGTTGGATACGGGCGTCCGGTACTCCCAGCGGCTGTATCGTGATAGTCGCCGTGGCCTTCGTCTCCTTTCTTGGCGCGGACCTTATCGGCAAGAGCCTTCCACCTCGGCTGGCTGAGGGCATCTCTCGCCTTCTTGATCAGGTCTTCGTTTGGCTTGTGGGCGCGCCCGCTGATGTTCTTACCTAGAAGAGCTTGACCGACTGCGTCGCATATCTGGGGCTTCCACGGATGCCCGTCTTGAGGGTTGCAGGGGCACTTGTGTAGCTGCCTCTTCGTGCCGTCAGGCGACCCGTTGAAGGTCGCGTAGACGGATGAAGTCTGGCGGGCCGGACGGGGAGCTTCTGATATCGCCGCGATCGTCCTCTCGAGATCGCGCCTGACGTCCCTAACGAACATCGTCCCTACGTCTCGCAAGGTCCGGTCCCAACGGTCGATGTTGTTCTGATAGTCGACGCGAGTCTGTCGTGCCCACGTAGGTCTCAACAGCTCGGCTGCATCTAGGAAGTCGAACATCGCGATTTCTCCTTGGACTTCAGCGATGTTGTGCCGCTCTGCTTTGTTGTACGCAAGCTCCCAGCGTTTGTACCAGTCCTCATGGTTGACCCCTCGCGGATTGGTGATGTGAAGCACCATCCGGTAGGCTGCCCGGGCCTGACGACCATCCTCTTGGTCTGTGGTAGAGACCAGTCGTTGAAGGGTGCGAAGGGTAGCACGGATGTTCTCATCGTAGATCGTCAAGTCATACCATGACCTGTTGACAGTCTTCTGGATCTGTTTTGCGAGGTTGCTGTATGCGGTCTTCTGTTGAATCCATTCCTTATGCTTCACGCTGTGTGTGTACTGACGGGAAGCATATAGAACGCGAACTCTATCGTCGGTGAGATTCCTAGGTCTGGGCTCTATCTCAATGGGCTGCGTGAGTGATGAGGCCGAGGATGAAACCGACGACGCGGTTGCTACCGCAGCTTCATTTTGCTTATCGACCTGCAACACAACCTCCTCAAAGATTGCCTCGAGAGAAGGTGGCTCGGGGCCAGTCTCGGGCATCTCATCCGCTTTATCTAGATCGATATACTTGAAGATACCATCTTCCTTCGCTTGACGACGAAGTACTGTATACCATACCGTCCAGTCGGCTGCCCCGTTGAGGATGATGTCGACCTCCTTGATATCAGCCATCTTGAGAGAGAAGGAACCTGTTGAATCGCCGCCCGCGGAGATAAACCAGTGAGTCTTGCAGTGGAAGAGATGAAAGAATAGACAATTGAATGAAGTCCTGACTTCAAGGTTGATGCTTCAAAGTCACGGCAACCGGGCTCATAACTGTGGCACTCAACTGGGTGGGGCGGCGACGCATCTACAAGCGTGTACAAGAGGATTGATTGAGCCTACGGCTAAGGAGGGCCCCTCATGGCAGAGGGCTGCCTCTATCGAGCTATATAGACCCCTATGGGCCGGCATCGGCAATGCATTGACCTCCAGGGGCGTCGATATGAGACGCCAAGAAGTATCGAGAAGTATCCAGGTCAGGGGGCTGTCTGACCAAATGCCACACTAAGTTAATTGAAGATTGATCCAGGATCGGTCTAGGATCAGTTCAAGATCAATCTAGAAATATAGAAGGTATCCCCTATGGGGGCCTCCCACCGCCCCCTAAACCCCCGGAAGCTAACCCTAACCCTAACCAAATATTTCTATCAACAAGTCTAAATCAATCTGGGATTAGTCCAGGATCAATAAGGAAAATATTCGTAGGTCAGTTGAATTCATTCGTGGGTCAGTTGAACTATTCGTGGGTCGGTTGAACTTTTTGTAGGTCGGCTGAACTTTTCGTGGGTCGTACGACCCATGGAAAAGTGTGTCATTTCGTGAGTCAGGTCATGTCAGGTCAGGGGGGATGGGTCAGAGGAAATACACGCTCAAAGGCCAAGGGCAGACTAATTAAGGTAGCTTCAGCACAGACCACCAGTCCGGGATCGACGGTCCGAGCTTCTCAAAATAATAGGTGCAGCGCAGCTGACAGATGTTCTTGCGCTGTACATAATTCCGTTCCTTGGCCCCAAACACGCTGCCACCACTCGTGCCGACAGACGAGTATCCCAAAACCACGGCAGTGGAGGATTAATGTGCTATGTCGCGAAATGGCACACACGTATCTTGTAATAATATCTCCATATGGAAGAGGTCGAATGGCTTGATACACGACGCTGCGGGCCTATGGTCATTAGTTGTATGAAGCTCTATTTTTAGAAGAGACAGCAAATCCTAGCGCGTCTAATAACCTTCACGAGACGGAGCTTCGGCGCAACCAGCTGTTAAATAAAGAGACACACGGCCCTCGGCCAGCTCCTCCCCTCCTCCCCCTCCTTAGCGGGCACTTTGCTGATCCACGGCCACACACTCGAGACGGGTAAAGGAGCTTTGTTTAGCTGTTTTTTCTTTATTTTTATTTTTTATTTTTTTAAACTTTCAGCTTTTGTTTTGCGACGGAAGACTTGGTCGCCGTAAACAAACACAATGGACGAAAATCCACTGCCCATACAATACTGCCCCTCAGGCAAGTCAACACGACCAACTCCGCTTGTACTCATCCACGACGGCGGTGGCACGACTTATGTCTACTTCCGTCTGGGAAGCTTGGGTCGTGACGTCTGGGCCATACACGACCCTCACTTTGATACGGCCGAGCTGTGGCAAGGCGGTTTTGACGAGATAGCTGAGCATTACATGAAGTTGATCGAGGGCGCCGGCATCCGCGGCTCGATTCTGCTGGGCGGTGTGTAAATCCTTTATTCCCATAGTCCACTAGCTGTTTTTTTTTGCTGACTCGGCCGTTGTAGGATGGTCACTCGGTGGCTACCTCTCGCTTGCAATTGCCAATAAATTATCAACCGTTGCATCTCCGAAGTTCTCTGTTGCCGGTATATTGCTAATCGACTCCCCTTTTCATATTCCTATTTGCAAGCTGCCACCTTGCGGCCCGGACCCCGAGTTTGTCGGCCTCCCAGAGCCTGTGCGCAAATCGTTCGATTACTACGATCTTTTGTTGGACACATGGGAGCTACCTGTGTGGAATGCGCCAGCTTGCCAAGGCAAAACAGTCCGCCTCACCGTCGGCAACAAGACCTTCACCGTCCCAAACGACACCATCTTGCATAAACCTCTAGGTGAAGAGTGGCGTGACGTCAAGGCGCGGCCCTTTAAGCATGATCCTGCCGTCGTAGAGGTGCCAATCGGGCCACCACCAGCAGTTCTGGTGAGATGCACTAGGCGCACACCGGCCAACGCAGGCTCTCAAGAGCCGTGTCATGTAGACAGATTCCGCGATGAGCCCTTCCTGAACTGGGATGGCAACTACCCGAACTTCATTAAAGCCGCCATAGATACAGACACGGATCATTTTAACATACTTGACTCTAAACGCGTAAGTCAACCACATGCATTGATTGGAAAGAGAAAGGGCCGCGACTGTCGCCATAATGACCCTCCCCTTGCTTCATCCCTTCTCCCGCCCCAACTTCAACCTCTTTATTTCTTCCCACCTTATTTCTCTCGCCCTTTAATTTCCTATCGTGAACTTTTACACAGTTGTTTCGAAATTTAGGAGACTTATTAGGTAGTGCTAATGCTGACTCCTTATGCCCGCCTAGGTAAATATTATGACGCAACAGATGAACCAATGCCTCGAGCTACTCGACAGCCTTCAAGTTGTCTAACACAAACGACAATGCAATTCCTTACATGGATGATGAAAAGAAAGCGCTAGAACAGATATGGCCCACAGCGATCAGATGTTCTGGAAGAAAGGCGTGATTCGAAGTAAGTAGGGGTCATAGAATAAGGAATAAAGCATAACGGCAAAGCATGCGTTCCAGAACAAGGCGTGGATCTATCAAAGTGAATGGAGAAGTTGATTTTTTGATGATTGGCGAAGTGAAATAATAAATATGTATAGTACTGCATGGCAAAGGTGGAGTCTGAGAGTATGCTGGCTCTCCCTGATGACAGACTTAAAGTGCTTACATTGCTGGTTCCCTTGTGCTGGTCGTCACTCATGGGATCTAAAGTAAAAAGTCCCAACTAAAACGCACTACATGTTTGCTTTCGGTGCAGCCATTAGGACATCCTAAACAGAGTATCCCACATGCTTACACCAAGTGTGATCTTCAGGCCATATCGATATGATCCGCCGAGAAGGTATATCAGCTGTCATATTTCTCTTGATCTATCTCGACCAATTGCCCCAAATCTACAAACTGTATTTGAATACTGCCGTTCGAACTCAATTCCCTCCCTGATAGCCGCGAACACAAAGCGAAACACTCCGCCAGGCACCCTCGACGGGAAATTAGACTACACAGGTTACAATTACCACGTTCAGTAGTCGGCACGGCGCAGTTCACGCTTGAGTTGGTCCATCGAATAAGGACCAAATATAAGAACTCCTCAGTTATCTGGATGTTTGTAACAATCAGAGTGAGCTTTGCGTGGGCATTTCTTAATGCTGCTAAACGTATTGGCATCCCTGTATGTGAGGGTAATAAGGCTGACGTAAAGAAGCTTGTTCAGGACCACCTAAGAAACGAGAGTCTGGCCAGCGGCTACTTACATTCGATAATGAGCCGTGCTAGCGGGGCTAATCCGCGCGGGTTTAATCTTTCTAGGGTTACACAATATATCTATGTCTTGCAGTCTCTCCACTGACGCGCAACTTGTATGTCTCTAGCCTGTTTTAGAGATCAACGGATCCAGATCGCTCGCCACTAACGTATGTTGGGTGGCATACACAATCCTCCCCAAACCAGGACACGGGCCCGCTCGGCAGCCCCCGTGTTTTCTTAGTGCTTGCCCCTGTTCTTCTTCTTCTTCGATGGCATCGCCGACGGGGTGCTGTCGTCCATCACCACGGGCTCACCATCGTAGCTCACCTTTACCTGGGTCTTCTGGCTGTCCTCGTCCGGCTCGTTTACGAGCTCGGCTTTGATACCGGTCCGGCTCTTTGCCCACCACTCCTTCTCGTCATCCGCATGGGCTTGGATCTCGTCAATTTTGTTTCGGAACATTGTGTTGGCCGCGATTTCGCTCGCAGACTGAAAGATATAGCTGCCCCATTGCGGCGCTAAAGCGTTGGCCTGAGCAAAGAGTCAACAGGGTTTAAATTCATTTTCAAGACACTGAAGTCTGTGAGCAAACCTCCATTATGGTGTCTCTGATCTCCTCCTCCATCTCCTTCTCTGCGCGCTGGAGGCGCTGCGCCAGTTCCTCTCCAACACTTCTGCGCTGGAGAAGAGAGCTGCACGCGGCCTTGGAGTTTCGGATCTTGATGATACGGTGGATGTTCTCCGTGGCACGTCGTAAAAGAGCGGCTCGTAGCACACTCTCGGGGATCTTATTATCTTCGGATCTCATGTGTAGGAGGCTGAGGTAGACATTGCGCTGTACGTGAGGTCCGAACCACGGTGCCGCGTTTGCACTCTCGGCTGGACAGGGTTCACAGTCAGCCCCCAGTTCCAAGGGAATGGTATGGTGTCCACCAACCAGCTTTCCTCTTATAGTAGATATGATAAAAAGTCACAGACGATCCGCTGATGACCATCAGGTAGGCGAGGGCCAGTGCCACGCCCCACCAGTCGATGTCGAAGAACGCCCGCATGCTAGCGACCAGGCCAGTTTACTGCGGACCGGATGTCGTCTTAGTAGGCTATTTTGTGCACTATTGATCTTGTAATGATGGACGAGAAGTGAAATGGATGATGTAGGTGAGGGAGGACAGAGTTGCGGGGCCCTCAATAACGGTACAAGTAGTGGCCGTGTCTTCGGCACCCGAAAGAACAACTGGCCCTTTGTTACCCCATGGGTAAGTACCTTAGGTAGGTACTCTTTCGTGTCCCTGCATACACGCAGACTCTACCGGAGAATAGCCGTACCGAGTTACAGAAATATGAGAAGCAGTCTCTCCCGCCCGGTCGAGGCACAAACACGGATAAAAGCGGCTAGGAGAGCAAAGGCTGCACACATACAGATCACAAAGGGAGAGACATTGGTGGCCATTCTGTCTGGTCGTGGAGATTCGTCCAGAGCCTCGCCATAGGAGGTTCCATGTAAGAGCGGCTCGGAGCGCTCTGCCGAGTTCACTCAACATCTCCGCGCGACACATTACAGGCTCCCCGGGGCAGAAGACGCCGCAGTGGACACTCCCTATCGCCAATCGCAACCGATCGGAGGGACACGGGCAGCTTCTTTGCTAACACTTAGTGCATGCGAATTAATAGCTATGGAGCACGACGTAGAGCTTACGATACAGGCCTCCTTGACTTCGAGAGCGCCGACTATTCCCGTATAAGAGGATAGTATTGCGGAGCGAACCAGAGAAGAGAGAATATGCTCTTGAGCGGCCAGCGACAGAACCCTGCGCTAGTGGGATATGTTGATCTCGTTGATATCCATGCTGTTAAAGCAGGACACTGCCCTTGGAATCGTTAAGGACGCATACGAGTGAAGTCTAGCTAGGGCCGCACGCACTGGCGAGGGCAGCGTTCTAGCCCTTCCAAATTGCGAGGTTGGTCCTTTGACAATGGGGTGTATCTCGCTTAAGGTACTTAAATTTGTAGATTCTCAATCTGGATCTTGACAGCACTTTCCATGCTGGGAACGTTTTCCAAAGTCGTGCTTACACCCTTTTCCCTTTCTGTCTTCTTTTTCTTGTTTTCTTTATGCCTCTCTCGAACATATATATCAGGATGCGATTGGCAACCTCTGCAAAAGCCTGAATAGCGTTTGGCCCAAAGCTCAGCTATCGGCCGGCAGATTCCGCGGCCTGCATAACCGCCATGTAGGTTATGGGAAAAACAATAACTCCATATAGATCTTGACCCAGGCTACCTATGTATTGTTCAACAATATGCTCAGGTAAGGTACCTTATATCCCGTTCCACACGCACACGCAACAGTAGAACTTAAGCACGGACCACCACCCCGTGCTCTATGGTCCAAGCTTTTCCCCAATCGGGAAAGGTAAAGGTAAAGGTAAAGGAAACGAAGGAGGCCTGGATATCCCTTAAACCCAGGTTCACTCCACTTTGTTCAAGAAATCGCTCATCTATTTTACAGAATATTCCATTGTTTTCAATACTGGTCACGGGATGGACTCGTCTAAGTTAGAATCCCCCGTCCCGTCCATGCCAGTCGCCATTATTGGCATGGCGATGCGACTTCCAGGACATATACACAATAGCGAGGATCTCTGGACCTTTCTTTCCCGCAAGCAGAATGGGCTTTGCGACGTACCCGAGAATCGCTTCAACATCAATGGATTTTATGATCCGTCTGGGAGTCCTGGGACGATTCCCGTGAACAAGGGTTATTTCCTCAATGACGTCGAGCTGCAACAGTTCGACACCAACGTGTTTCCCATTCCCAAAACAGAGCTAGAGCGTCTCGACCCGGGGCAGCGTCAATTGCTACAGGTGGCTTTCGAATGCTTAGAGAATGCAGGCATGACCACGTGGCGCGGTAGTAATATTGGTTGTTACGTTGGCGAGTTTGGCGAAGACTGGTCTGATCTGTATGCTCGCGAAACACAGCATCGAGGAGGGTACCGTTGTACGGGTCTCGCGGATTTCGCGCTCGCCAACAGGCTTTCGTATGAGCTTGACTTACATGGACCAAGGTAAGCTACGTACCATGACCTGGACGACATTTTAAAGTTTTTCTAACCCTTGCTTAGCATGACAGTAAAGACAGCCTGTTCCTCGTCACTCGTGGGTCTCGATCTTGCGTGCAGGGCCATTCAAAGTGGTGAATGTGACAGCGCCTTGGTAGGTGGCGTCAGTCTAATCTTGTCCCCCACCGTGTACATCGCCCTCAATGACCAGGGCGTGATCTCCCCAAATGGCCAATGTCGAAGTTTTGATGCTGCAGCAGACGGGTACGCACGGGGAGAGGCTGTGAATATGATACTAGTGAAAAGACTTGACCACTCCTTACGAGACAACGATCCTATTCGTGCTATCATTCGTGGAACGGGTGTCAATACTGATGGCAAGACTAATGGGATGCTTACTCCCAGCCCAACTGCGCAGGCTGCTTTGATACGCCACACATACGAAGCCGCTGGAATTAAAGACTTATCACAAACAGCCATTGTCGAATGCCACGGTACCGGGACTCCTGTTGGTGACCCGATTGAGGCGGAGGCTATCGGTAATTGCTTTGGCGATAATGGAATTATTATCACATCAGTAAGGCTTCTGCGTTTATCTCATGATACTGTGGACTGACACCTGCTTTCACTAGGTTAAACCAAACCTTGGTCATTCTGAAGCCGCAGCCGGATTGACAAGTCTTATCAAGTGTGTTTTGGCTTTAGAACACCAAAAGGTCCTACCAAACATCAATTTTGAAAGGCCAAACCCAAAGAGTGAGCTCACAATATCCTATGTCAATCGCAATTCATCACTGATATCTGCCAGTCCCTTTCGAA
This sequence comes from Reticulascus tulasneorum, assembly GCA_001557505.1. Lineage (NCBI taxonomy): Eukaryota > Fungi > Ascomycota > Sordariomycetes > Glomerellales > Reticulascaceae > Reticulascus > Reticulascus tulasneorum. The sequence continues at coordinate 476,293 of LSAX01000012.1, read as the reverse complement.
AGATTTCAGCTTCGTGTGCCAACTGAAGTTGAAGCTTGGCCTAAAGACCGAGCAGAAAGAGTAAGCGTGAACTCATTCGGCATAGGAGGGGTGAACGCCCATGTAAGTCTGGATGGCAACGACGCCCATGCCGTGAATTGTGGACAATTGTTTATACAACCCTAGGTTATACTAGAATCGGTGCGGCAATTCGGCCTAGAACCGACTAGTAAACTCAATGGCACGCTATGTAACGGTGTACCCACTGAAGGCACTGACCCACATGGTGCTCACACCAATGGAACTGACAAGCCGCCCCTGCAAAGCATTCTTTTGTTCTCGGCTTACAATGCAGACTCGCTCAATGCGCAGATTGACGCCTACCGCGAGTACACCGCGAGTCACAGCGCCTCGCTTCATGACTTGGCCTATACACTGGCGAACAGACGAGAACACAAGCCCTATCGGGCTTATGTAGTGACAGAAGACGTGGCTACCTTTAAAGACATTTCCGACACACAAGGTATTGACGAGTCGCCCCCTCACGTTGCTTGGATTTTTACGGGGCAGGGGGCCCAGTGGCCTGAGATGGGTATGGAGCTAATTGACACCAATGCCACCTTTCGGGCGACGATCCGGAAGTTAGACAATTTCTTACAGACACTTCAACAGCCAATGTCGTTGTGTATTGAGGGTAAGTAAGCATTGGTTTTCTTTTGAGAGCCATAAACTCATATCAACTGCAGACGAATTACGGAAAGGCAAGGATGCCAGCCGTGTGCACCGTGCCGAGATAGGCCATCCACTGTGCGCTGCTTTACAGATCGCGTTGGTTGACGTCCTTCGATCCTGGGGCGTCGTTCCAGACATCATCTTGGGGCACTCGTCCGGAGAAATCGCTGCTGCGTATGCTTGTGGCGCCATTTCAGCCGAGACCGCGATGTTTATAGCAACACGTCGTGGTATCAATAATTTATCCTCTGCACGGAAGGGATCTATGGCTGCCGTTGGGCTCGGGGGTGATGAAATACGTCCATACTTACTCCCTGGTGTGGATATCGCCTGTGAAAACAGCCAATCCAACGTCACTCTGTCCGGAGATACAGAGGCAGTTGAGAGCGTAATTGAGACACTCAAAGCCAATCAACCTAGAGTATTCACCCGTATGCTCCGAGTCGAAAAAGCATTTCACTCTCGTAAGCCATTACTGCCTAATGAAGTGGCTGTTTGATGGGTTGAGTTGCTAATACTGGCGGTGGTATGCAGATCATATGCGTGAGCACGGATCTGCCTATGAAGATCAGCTCAAGCCCATCGTTCGCAGCGTCGAGCCCAAGATAGCATTCTACTCCACTGTCACTGGCAAACGTCTGACAGGGCATGGAAACCTTGAGGCATCGTATTGGCGTGCGAACGTAGAAAGCCCGGTTCTGTTCAACTCGGCGCTTCGCTCAGCACTTCGTGGTGTAGTTGGTAAGGTAGTGTTAATTGAAATTGGACCGCATCCTGCGCTGGCTGGACCAATCAATCAAATCCTCCGGGATATTGGCCGCTCCGATGTTCATGTTGGTACGCTGATCAGAGGCAAAAGCGGCCAGAAGAGTCTTCTTCACGTCGCTGGAAAGCTCTACCAGCACTCTTTGCTGATAAACCTTTCTGTTATTTGCCCCCCTGGTCGAATTGTAAGAGATCTTCCACGCTACTCCTGGAAGCAGGACACAAGCCACTGGGAAGAGCCTCGTATTACGCGTGCCTGGAGGCTCCGAGAGAATCCGCCCCATGAGCTCCTTGGGAACAGAGTTTTAGAAACCTCAAGCGAGCCTTGTTGGAGAAAAGTACTTGCACTTGAAGATACGCTCTGGTTGACTGGCCACGAAGTGAACGGCCAAGTCGTGTTCCCAGCCGCCGGGTACATTACCATCGTCGGTGAAGCACTCCGACAGTTGTCCAGCCAGACGACATACAGCCTCAAGCACGTTCACATAGTCTCAGCAATGGTGCTGGAGATGGGAAAGGTTACCGAGATTGTGACTAGTCTCAAACCCTCCAGGACGGACACATCAGACAGCTCGCCTTGGTATGAATTTACTATTACTTCATTTAATGGAATAGGATGGGTCACGAACTGTCACGGCGAGGCCTTATCATCAGTTGACGATTCATTTTATATTAACACTAACAATCTATCTCCTACCTCTTTCCCACGAAAGGTGGACGAGAAGGATTGGTACGATATTCTCAAGCAAGTTGGATTCAACTACACCAGTCTGTTTAGAGGCATGACATCCGTCTCAGCCTCTACGATCTCAAGGGAAGCCAAGGCCAGTGTGGTAGCACAGATTAAAGAGGGAATCGTTGACGGGGCAAGATGCTCAATATATGCCTTGCACCCTGCCATCATTGACCAATGCTTCCAGCTCTTCACCGTGGCCGCTTCCCGTGGACTCCGACGCAACATGAACCAACTGGCCGTGCCAACCTTCATCGAAGAAATGATCATCTCTCCCAGCGTACTTGATATGCAGGTTACAGCCAAGATTCATAGTCTGGATGAACTAGGGTCATGGACTGGAGATCTCATAGCGCGTGGTGCCGGCACGCCCATTCTGACCCTCAAAGGGATGAAGACCACCATCCTCACAAGGAACTCAACTCAAAGTCAAGTGCCTCTGATTACGCAGCTCGAATGGATGCCACATAGCGATTTTGTCGGCATGGAAACTGGCTTGCATCCGCGTGCACCACGTCTGAAAGAGTGGCCTCTACTAGAGGAACTCATCACCTTGTGCAGTTTCGACCACCTAGAACGAATCAGGGTGAGCGAGAACACTCCAGAGCATCTTCTTAAGTTCTTAAGCTGGATGCGACTTCACACGGAACAATATCAGTCAGGCGCGAACGTTCTGATATCCAAAGACCTTGGGCTACAGGATCTGAAACACGAGCAACGACTTGCCCGAATTGACGCTATTTTTGTGGAGCTTTCGGGTTTGCTGGACCGCGTCTTTTCGACGGCGATCCACCGTCTGTTTGTTGAAGCACCTAGGTTGTTTTCCGGAGAGTCACATCCTCTACACGTCCTTCTACCAGATAACGTTCTTAGTAGCATATATGATGCTGCATCACTCGACTGTGCCGATGCGATTCGGCTTATAGCTAACACGAACCCACACTTGCGAGTTCTGGAAGTCGGCGCAGGCACAGGTGGCACAACAGCTAGGGTTCTTCAAGCGCTGACATCCTCTTATGGAGAGCGTCTCTACAACCTTTATTCTTATACTGACATCTCGGCGGGTTTCATGACAGCGGCGAAAGAGAGATTCGCAGGCGCTGAGAACATCGAATACAGAGTCCTGGACATTTCCAAAGATCCTGCCGAGCAAGGATTTCAGCTCGGCAGCTACGACCTGGTGATTGCGGCCAATGTAGGTCTCTTTTGCGAAATATGCTTTTGTTGCTGCTGTTGCTTGGGTTTCGAGGCTGATAGACCGCTCTCTTTAGGTACTCCATGCCACCCCTTCGTTAAACATCACTCTTCGCAACGTGCACAGTCTATTAAAGCCGAGCGGGCGTCTGTTTTTAGAAGAGGTTTGCCCGGGTAGGTGAATTTCGCATCACAGTTATATCACATGTCGTTAACGTTGCTCAGATTCAATGTTCATCAGTTATATTATGGTAAGTTTCTAGGCTCAACTACATATCTACATTTCAGTTCCATGAAACTTTGCCACAAAAGGCCATGTGTGCCCCGAAGGCTTTCCAATTTAAGAAGTATGAGTAGATAGTTGCTCCTCATCTTTTGATTGCTTTATCTTTGGCCCAAAAAGAAAGCAGTTGTCATCCGGCATGAAGGCCCTGCAACAGCTGCTGTGATAATTAAGGCTTTAGGAAGTCGATTTGTAGATATTATTTCGTTGACTCCAGACTTGTTGGGCAGGGGAATTGTGCTGACTAACATGGTCAAAGGGCTTTTTTTCAGGCTGGTGGCTTGGCGCAGACGATAATCGCGTAGAGAAGCCATGGATCTCCCCGGCACGCTGGAAAGAAGAACTAGTCGCTTCGGGATTCCAGGAACCTGATGCTATTGTTCTCGATTCTATTGCACCCTACCATCTTAGCGCTGGTATCATTGTCTCTTGCGGCAGCCGGAGGATCGCACCATCAAGTGTGACGATATTGTGCTACGCACCTGACGGACCCTATGTTGTTGACATCTCTCGGTATCTCAATGCGCTGAACATAGCTTTCGACATCTGCCTCTTTGGTCAGGCTTTGCCCGCCTGCGATACAATTTCGCTCCTGGACCTTCAGAAACCCACTCTCCACGACATGTCTGAAGAAAGCTTCAAAATTATTGTTGCATATTTGCAATCGCATAACGGAAACCTACTCTGGGTAACACAGACCTCCCAGATATATTGCGAGGACCCTAGAGCGGCAATGATACTTGGGCTTGCTAGAACAGCTCGTAACGAGTACTCTCGGAGACTGTTCACCATCGAAGTCGATCGCACTACGACACCAGAAGCCGCCAGCAAAGCCATATCCGACATATTATGCAGAGCTCAAACTGAATACATGAACCCCGAATCTATGGATCCTGACTACGAGTTTACCATAGTTGAAGGAGAGATCCTTATTCCGCGGTTTCACTGGCAGACAATATCCTGTGCATTCTCCGGGATCGACAACGAAGCGGGACACGATAGCATGCTTAAGCATCTCACCATGACGACTCCAGGGCTGCTGCATACCATGAAGTGGTCCAATGGAAGAAAAATAAATCCGGCGCAGGGGGAGATTCTTGTCGAGACCAAGGCAGTCGGTCTCAACTTTAAAGTTCGTAGTGGCATAAACTGTGTTAGAAAGTCACCTATATGCTAATTTATGACAGGATGTTGTTATTGCTCTCGGTATCGTCGAAGGTAACCCCAGCCAAATGGGCTTTGAGGGTAGTGGTGTCGTTCGGGCGGTAGGGGCTGGTGTCCAACGCTTCTCCGTTGGCGATAGGATCATGTACCTGGGCGAAGGCTGCTTTACGACGCATCTAACACTACCAGAAACTTTATGCGTTAAGATGGACAGCTCGATGTCTTTCATTCAAGGAGCAACGGTGCCGTGCGTTTACGCTACCGCTCTTATGGCACTTGTTGACACGTCGAATCTGCAGAAGGGGCAGGTGAGTAATCGTGGAACGGATTCGGATCAAATAAGCCAGCGCGAGAAGCAGTACACTGACATCTCGTTTGAAATCCAGTCCATTCTCATTCATGCCGCTTGCGGCGGTGTCGGCTTAGCAGCAATCCAAATCGCCCAGATGATCGGCGCAACGGTAATCGCTGGGCAGCCTGGTCCACATCAACGCTGATTTTGCTGACATTCTATCAACAGATATACTGCACAGTAGGAAGCGAGACCAAACGAAAATACCTTGTAGACAATTTTGCCATAGAACCGAGCCATATATTCAATTCCCGTGACTCACACTTCTTCCCCGAATTGATGCGGATAACCGACGAAGCTGGTGTTGATGTGGTGCTCAACTCGTTATCAGGCGACCTCCTACAGGCCTCATGGAAGTGTGTCGCAGAATTTGGTATCATGGTCGAGATCGGAAAGCGAGATTTCCAGCGACGAGCCAAGCTAGCTATGGAGACATTCGAGGCGAACCGGACTTTCGTTGGCCTGGACCTTGGCGGGCTGTGCCGATCTCGCCCAGAGAGGGCTGCCGCTTTGCTAAATCGCTGTGTTGAGTTGCTTCGCGCAGGTACTATCAGCAGTCTACCAGTCTCTAGCAAGTTTACGGCTCCTGATATCCAGGCTGCCTACAGGACCATGCAAGCAGCGAAGCATATTGGCAAGATAGTCATCGAAATGCCAGATGACCCGCTAGATCTGGACCTAGGCCAAGGGGACACGTCAACCAGCGAGCTAACGGCATCCAAACCGACGCCAGTCTTTCGCCTAGATCGCAGCTACCTGCTCGTAGGCGGCTTAGGCGGCCTAGGGAGACTAATCGCCGCATATATGGTCGAGCATGGTGCTAGGTACTTGGTCCTTTTCTCCAGATCCGCCCAAGAAGGACCTGAAATCCAAGGCTTTCTGGAGGACTTGCGCTCCCAGGGATGCCAGGTGCTGCTAGTTCCCGGCAGTGTCAGCATGGTACACGATGTACAGACCGCGGTGGATACTGCTACCGCCGTCCAACCAATCGCGGGAGTTATTAACCTCTCTATGGTTTTGAAGGATGTTGGACTTTCCGAGATGGCATTTTCTGACTGGACCGCTGTTGTGGATCCCAAGGTCAAGGGAACATGGAACTTGCATCACGCAACTGCATTGTGTCCTCTAGATTTCTTTGTCTTGTTCTCGTCGCAGAATGGACAAATCGGTCTGCGAGGCCAGGCAAATTATGCAGCGGCAAATACGTTCCTCGACGCCTTTGTGCAATATCGACATCGCAATGGCCTCGCAGCTTCTGTCATCGATATCGGTCTCATGGGGGATGTAGGGTTTGTTGCAAAGAATCAGGGTATTTTAAAGAGCTTGCAAAGAACTGGTATGTATATCCTGCAAGAGCAGAATCTGCTGGACGCCATCACTCTGGCCCTCAAGAAGTCAAAGCCGTCGCAGCCATCTAGTGATAAGAAGATTCATAAAAACTTTGGCCAAATTGGCCTTGGGCTCAATACCACCACCCCGATAGCATCCCCATCGACTCGAGTTTCCTGGAAGCTCGACATGCGCATGAGCATCTACCACAACCTTGAAAAGTCGAACGATGCTTCTAACAACGGCAATTCATCCCAAGGCAGCACACTAAGAAGCCTTGTGGCGGCCGAGCAGTCTGAAGAGAAAATTACAACGCTTATCGCAAATGGCCTCGCTAGGACGCTCGCCAAGTTTCTGATCAAGGATGAGGAGAGTTTGGCCCTAAACCGACCGCTAATAAATCTCGGAATGGACTCATTGGTTGCCATGGAAATGCGGAACTGGATCCGACAGCAGACCGGCACAGAGATAAGCACATTTACCATTCTCCAAAGCACTTCACTGGTACACCTGGGAAATCATGTTAGGGAGGCAATGGCTAGCAAGAGCGAAACATGAATTTGAATAAGATACCTGTCACTTCCTTTTATCTTATTACTCCCACGTAGATAATAACTATTTATTGTCACGTTAATCAGGGCATTGGAAACCCCGTAATTGGAGTCTACTTGTTCTTTACCACTCATCCAAAAACCCCTTGCATCGCCAATGTGTTACAGTAACCTCCACAATTACATAAACAGGCCATTAAGTACGCTGGCCTACCATAATCACTGAATCTCCATAGCATCCCCAGCGACCAGATCTTGTAAGGTCGAAGTTAATATCAGGATCTTTTCCTGGAGTTGTTTGAGCATGTGCTCCACCATCCTCTCATCAAAAATTCGCCGGCTAGCGCTTATAGCAACCCGTAGGTGAAGACCATCGGGCTCTGGTATACCTATTATATCTATATCGTGAATGGGTTCCTCATTTGAAACTATCCTGTTCAGACCAGTATCGTACTGGCTGGATTTGGGCGGCGGGACGCCTGACAACCCCTCCAGACGAATCTGCTGCTCTTTAATTTGACTTTCAGGGTGTATTTCGAAGTTCTGATATCTGGTGCAAAAGCTGTAGTTCGTAGTCGCGTCTGGCCAGTTTGTGCAGTTTTCCTTAAGGTCATCAAATCCTAGAGTCTCAAAAGGCAAGCTGTTGAGATACTGGTCTTGAACATCTCGAAGCAATTCTCTCGGAGTAGTGTCTTCATCAATGCGAACGCGCACAGGCACCTCATTAATGCAGGGTCCGACGACATCTTGGCAGTTGATCGGTAAACACTGCCGTCCAGATACGACTCGACCGAAGAGGATATCCCTTGACCTGGTTTCGTTTGCAAGCATGAGGGCGCAGGCGGCGGTAAACACTGTTGCCTGTGTGATGCCACCTGCGTTCACCTGGAAAGGAGCGTCTATAGCCTTCTCTACAAACAAGGTGCCTCCAAACTGTTGTTGATAGGCGCTACCAGTGCTCCCTAGAACGGTCATAGACGAATTGTGCAAAACGGAGCGCCAGAATATGTAACCGTCTTTGCGACTGTTCACCATATGTTGAATATACTGGGAAAATTTAGGCGGTGTTGCCAGACGGTTGGCATTGTACAGAGCGTGGAAGGACCGCAAAATATGCTCGAAACTCACGCCATCCCACAGGGCATGAGACATTCGGAGAACTATGCGCACTGGCGACATGTGCTTCTTGAGAATGGCAATGCGTAGAAATGACTGTCCTAAACGGAGAGGATGTTGTAAATCCGCACTAAGTAGTGCTTGAGTCGCGTTGTTGGTATCTTCAACGGTTTCAATAACCTCAATGGGCACATCGAGATGTTCCAAGACAACTTGATAAAACCGGCCAGCAGCTAGTAGGAATACCGTTCTGAAGATATCGAAATGCTCGACTAGAGCTTCGCAGGTTCTGACTAGCCTAGGACAATCTGAGTCGGGTGGGAAATCTATGAAGAAAGGTTGTGGGCTGCGCGGGTGTGCCGTTATTGGATTATGGAGATATAGGGTTTGTACCCGCGTGGCAGGATAGACGTCCAGAATGCTGCGGCGCAGATGACCAAGTTGCGGGGTTATCTCACGTTCAACAAAGGTTTTCGGGTCTTCAAAAGGGAGTAGTTGGAATGGGGCATTGTTTGCGATCTCAGGAGGTGGGTTGCTCGTTTTGTTTAATCTATCAAGCTGAATCTTGTTCGCTAGATCGACGAGGACGGGCTGGTCGAACACATCCTTGACAGACACCTGGGTGTCGAGGCGACGACTGATGCGGCTTGCTAGCTTAGTGGCCATAAGGGAGTGGCCTCCGAGCTCAAAGAAGTTATCGGTAACGCCGACATCGACACCGAGCACCTCAGCAAACTCCTCGCACAGCGCGGCTTCTACTTCATTGCGAGGAGCCACTTGTGTAGAGACGGACTTGTTCTTGGCAACGGTCTTGGCTCTTCGAGCGAGCTCTTTCCGATCGACCTTGCCGTTGGCATTGATGGGCATTTGGTCTAAGACCACGATCTTTCCGGGCACCATGTACGATGGGAGCAATGCTTGCAGTCGCTCTCGGATCTGTGCCTCGACCCGCCGGCTCTGCAGACGCTGCAGTGGTCGGTTTGTATACGTCAACGATGCGCTCACACGATCGGTCGGGAATTGTAGCAGCACGCGAGCGCCGTCGCGAACAGGCGGATAATGATGAAACACGGCATCGAGGGCGCCGTGCTGGGACCGCTGCCTGGCCCAGCTGATCTCTACACTGAAGCCAGCCTCGTCAGCTAGCTGTACGAGGTCGGCAGCAGAGAGAGACGAGCAGCGTTCAGATTTAGAGCGGACGGACGAGAGCCATGTGGTTCCATCTAATAAGTCTTGCCCAGTTTCGTTGACATTGTCGTCGTCAAGTGATTCGACAACACACCGTTCTAGGATCGTTTTGCTATACGGGATATTGACGACGGGCACTGTCGCAGCGTCTGGCGAGTTCTGCAGGAGACGGAGAAGGCCATGGCGGTCGATCTCCGTCCCTTCAAAGTCAATCCAGGACTTTGCGTCGATCGTATGCACAGGCTGTGCACCATCCTCTGGGCTGCCCACGTACACGACGGCCGCATATCGGTACGAACTAAGCTCATTTGTAGCTCTCATCTTCTTCGGTAGAATCTCAACGTGACTGATCCGACCGGGCAGTCGACTGGCCAGGTTGGTGAAGAATTCTGGGGCAACGAGCAGCTCTTCTTCGCGTTCTTCCATCTCTGCCATCTTCCGTCGAACACTCTCCTTGTTCACGTCTCTACCTAGCGTGCGAAGCGCCCTGGCGGCGAGAAAGTCCCTGTTAGTGGCATATGACCGAATATCGCCAAAGAATAGACGCTTGACCCCCGGCAACTGCGTGAGCGTGTCGATGACCTCTATCAAGTACTCGGGTGTAGGGAAGTATTGGACGACGGAGTTGAGCACCACCAGGTCTGGGCGGAGTCCTGCCAGCTGACTGACATCTGTTGCTGTGCCGACATGTATTTCAGCTTTGCCGACCAGAGTCGGGGTAGACTTGACCATGTTGGTGGCGAAGGCGGCCGCCGACCGGGACGGCTCCAGCCCAACATAGCTCTCTAGACCTGCAGCTTTGCCAAGATTGAATAAGACCATGCCAGTGCCGGTACCTATCTCAAAGACGTGGCCAGGTGCTTGGCCATCCAGGATCGTCTGTATAGTGTCTTCGAGCCACTCTTGCATCTCGGTCTTATCAATTTCCTTCCCGTCATACATTGACGTCCAGCCCATGAAGTCACTGCCGACGGCAGAGCGTTCGATGCTGTTGATGTCTGCATATGTAGTCGTCTCAAAGTGGTCCCCCCACCCCTCTACCTGGCTGACTATCTCGTTCTGGCGGTTGGCGTTAGTGGTGTCACCCTGGGCTGCGACGAATCCGATCATCTCCGGCTCCTGGCCGTCTTGTATCCGGACGACGACCGCCGCGTCGCAAACTATATCGTGGCTGAGCATGGCGTGCTCTACCTCGGCCGGCTCGATTCGGTGGCCACGTATCTTAATCTGCTGGTCCATCCGGCCAAAGAACTCGATATGGCCGTCTGTTGGTCTGCAACGAGCCCGGTCTCCAGTTCGATATGCTCTGAGTGACTCTCCGTTGATGGTCACGTACACGAACCGGCCCTGGTCCAAGGTCGGATCGGTGTATCCTCGCGCGAGACCGTCTCCGGTGACGACTAGTTCACCCATGACGCCGAGCGGAACCAACTGCTGTTTCGGGTCCATGATATAGGCGCCGGAGTTACTGACAGGCCGGCCGATTGGAACGCCGTTCACAAATGACTCCTGCTCGCTGACATTATAGATAGTGCTCAGGATAGCGTTCTCGGTTGGACCGTAAGCATTATAGACACCAGTGCCGACAAGGGCTTGGGCATGAACCGCATCGCGGCTGTCAAACCGATCGCCGGCGACGAAAAGGACGTCCAGAGCTCCGATTGTGGAGGGGGTATCAACTAAGCACTGCTTGAGTAACGCAGGCGGAAGTATGGCGGCACGGATTTGCTCTTGCTCAAACAAAGCGTCGAGGGCTTTACTGTCCAGGGAAGTAAAGTAGTCAATACAGATAAGCGTGCCCCCATTTAGAAGTGCTGCGTATATCTCCCACATTGATACGTCAAAGGCAAGGTTCGTCAAGTGTGACATGTGTACTCCCTTAGGCAACTTCGACACCACGTTACTGTTCATGACCAGGCGGAGAATACCGCGGTGCTCCACCATAACGCCCTTGGGCTTGCCAGTGGACCCGGAGGTATATATGACGTATGCGAGGCTCGTCGCTGAGGGTCCAACGACGACATTTATACTCTTATCCGGACCGGAATTGCCCAGGGTGTCGCCAATTCGAACTAGTTCCACTTCAGCAAGTCGAATATACGTAGTAGGTACATCTGGGCCGAGTAGCACTAGCTTTTGTCCTGCAGCGACAGACAGAATAGCCTCGAGGCGACCAGCAGGCATGTTGACATCGAGCGGAAGATAAGCAAGGTTCGCCTTAAGGATGCCCAAGAAGGCAATAACGGTTTGGCACGACCGCGGCGCAAGTACCCCGACGACAGTCTCGGCCGGCATCTTCCGCTGGCGAAGCCAGGCAGCCGTCTCGTCCGATTGTCGATCTAGTTGGGCGTAGGTCAGGCGCGAAGATGTGTCAGCAACGGCCGTCGCGTCTGGGCAAGCAGCCACCTGCTTGCGGAAGACATCTACCACGCTCAAATCCCGAGGGTAGTCGGTCTGCTCAATGTTAAGAAAGTCCAGCTTGGGAAGTCCGGCGACACCGTCGGTGAGCGGGAATACCGCGATGGGCATCTGAGGTTGATCGAGGCCCTGACGTAGGACATCTTGGAAGACTGTGGCCAGACCATGGATAGTGGAAGCCTCAAATAGGTCTGTGGCAAAGAGAACAGTGCCCACCAGCATTCCCGCCTCCTGGAATACGTGGAACTCGACATCAAGCCGCGTCGATGCCGTCCCTGGTACAGACTCTCCGATGAGGCCGTCTAACTGGATCTTTCCGAGGTCCAGCTGTGAATGAAGAGCAAACATGAGTTGTACAAGCGGGTTCCGAGACGTGTCTCTCGACCCAGGTACGAGCGCCGATACGATGCGCTCGAATGGTACGTCTTGGTGTGCGAATGCGGCTGTCGTTGTTGATCGGACCTGCTGAACCAAGCTTTCGAATGTGTCATCGTGATCTACAGTAATCCGCATACACTGCGTGTTGACAAAGAAGCCGATCATATTCTCCAGCTCCGGCCGATTACGATTGGCGATTGGAGTGCCAATAGTAGCATCTTCGACCCCGGTGAGCCGGTAGTGTGCTGCACGGAAAGCCGCGAGCAGTACGGTAAACGAAGTCGTCTGGTGCTTTCGGCAGAACGCTTGAAGCCGATCATATACCGCACCCTCGATGGTGAGCTGGGCAACCCCGGCACGACCAGATTGTACGGCCGGCCGTGGATGATCGCTCAGAAGCTCCGCGGCAGAGCTATCCGCTAGCTGTGTGGTCCAATACTCGAGCTGCCGCTGGTGCTCCGCGACCTGCTCAGCCTGCTTCTGCCATAAAGCGAAGTCGCGATACTGGATGGGCAGCGGGCTGACTCGCGACAACGGGTCGTGGCCACGGACCGCGTCAGCATAGAACTGGTCCAGCTCTTGGCGCAACACATCGATCGACCAGCCATCAGAGATGATGTGATGCATGACGATAGAGAGAATGTGATCGTTATTTCCTAGTCGTAGCAATGATACTCTCCACCCGGGCTCAGACGACAAGTCAAAGGGGTTCGTCTGCTCTTGTTTTAAAGGCTCAAGGTAGCTTCCATTCCACTCGGCTGATACATCAATCACTCTGAGCGGCTTTGGGCGGCTGGGATGGATAATTTGCACGCCTACGCCGTCCTGCTCTGCAAATGAAGTTCTCAGAGTTTCGTGTCGCTGCTCTAGAGCGAATAAGGCGGCTGTAAGAGCATCAATGTGTAGCGGCCCGCGCATTCGTGCGGCGAGCGGCATCAAGTACCACGACGCACCGAGATTCAGCTGGTCGAGGAACCACAAGCGGCCCTGGGCAAACGACTGTTCGACCGGTCCATCATATTTCGTCACGGGTATTGGACTATGTGGGGCCGAACCTCGGCGGATGGTGGCGGCAAGATCGGCGAGGACGGGCTGGTCGAAGACATCCTTGACAGACACTCGAGTGTTTAGGCGACGACTGATGCGGGCTGCGAGCTTGGTTGCCATGAGGGAGTGACCGCCAAGATCGAAGAAGTTATCGGTGATCCCGACGTCGACACCAAGCACATCAGCAAACTCCTCGCACAGCGCAACCTCTATTTCGTCACCAGGAGGCACTCGTGTAGAGACGAGTTGGTTCTTGGGGACGGTCTTGGCTCTTCGAGCAAGCTCTTTCCGATCGACCTTGCCGTTGGCATTGATGGGCATCTGGTCTAAGACCACGATCTTTCCGGGCACCATGTACGATGGGAGCAATGCTTGCAGTCGCTCACGGATCTGCGCCTCGACCCGCCGGCTCTGAAGACGCTGCAGTGGTCGGTTTGTATACGTCAACGATGCGCTCACACGATCGGTCGGGAATTGTAGCAGCACGCGAGCGCCGTCGCGAACAGGCGGATAATGATGGAACACGGCATCGAGGGCGCCGTGTTGGGACCGCTGCCTGGCCCAGCTTATTTCGACACTGAAGCCTGCCTCTTTGGCTAGCTGTACGAGGTCGGCAGCAGAGAGAGATGAGCAGCATTCAGATTTAGAGCGGACGGACGAGAGCCAGGCGGTTCCGTCGATTGACTCTTGCCCGTTTTCGTTGAGATTGTCATGCTCGAGTGATTCAACAACACACCGTTCTAATATCGTTTTGCTATACGGGATATTGACGACGGGCACTGCCACGGCGTCTTGTGAGTTCTGCAGGAGACGGAGAAGGCCATGACGGTCCATCCGCGTCCGTTCGAAATCAATCCAGGACTTTGAATCTATCGTATGCACAGGTTGTGCATCTTCCTCTGGGCTGCCCACGTACACGACGGCCGCATATCGATACGAGCTAAGCTCGTTGGTAGCTATCATCTTCTTCGGTAGAATCTCAACGTGGGTGATCCGACCGGGCAGTCGACTGGCCAGGTTGGTGAAGAATTCTGGGGCAACGAGCAGCTCTTCTTCGCGTTCTTCCATCTCTGCCATCTTCCGTCGAACACTCTCCTTGTTCACGTCTCTACCTAGCGTGCGAAGCGCCCTGGCCGCGAGAAAGTCCCTGTTAGTGGCATATGACCGAATGTCACCAAAGAATAGACGTTTGACCCCTGGCAACTGCGTGAGTGTGTCGACAACCTCTACCAAATACTCGGGTGTAGGGAAGTATTGGACGACGGAGTTGAGCACCACCAGGTCTGGGCGGAGTCCTGCCAGCTGATTGATATCTGTTGCCGTGCCGACATGTATTTCGGCTCTGCCGGCCAGATTTGGGATCGATTTGACCATGTTGGTGGCAAAGACAGCCGCCGACTGGGACGGCTCCAGCCCAACATAGCTCTCTAGACCTGCAGCTTTGCCAAGATTGAATAAGACCATACCTGTACCAGTGCCAATTTCAAAGACGTGACCAGGTGCTTGGCCGTCTAGGAGAGTCTGTATGGTGTCGTCGAGCCATTCTTGCATCTCGGCCTTATCAATTGTCTTCCCGTCATACATTGACGTCCAGCCCATGAAGTCACTGCCGACGGCAGAGCGTTCAATGGCATTAATGTCTGCATATGTAGTCGTCTCAAAATGGTCTCCCCAACCTTCTACCTGGGTGGTGACCTCGTCATGGGGGATTGTATCGTTGTCCCCCTGGGCTATGACGAATCCAACCATCTCCGGCTCATCGCCATCTTGTACCTGCACGACGACTGCCGCGTCGTGGACTATATCATGGCTGAGCATGGCGTGTTCTACCTCGGCCGGCTCGATTCGGTGGCCGCGGATCTTGATCTGTTGGTCCATCCGGCCAAAGAACTCGATATGGCCATCTGTTGGTCGGTAGCGCGCCCGGTCTCCAGTTCGATATCCCCTTACGGACTCTCCGTTGATGGTCACGTAAACGAAGCGGTCCTGGTCCAAGGTCGGATCGGTGTAGCCTCGCGCGAGACCGTCTCCGGTGACGACTAGTTCGCCCATCACTCCGAGAGAAACCAGCTGTTGTTTGGGGTCCATGATATAGGCGCCGGAGTTACTGATGGCTCGGCCAATTGGAACACCATTTACACAGCGCTCTTCTGCATGCATGCGGAACAGAGTACTGAACGTCGTATTCTCTGTCGGCCCGTATACATGGCAAAACGTGCCCCGAACTAGTTGCCTTGCTTTTAGGGAATCTTGCGTACGCATTCTTTCTCCCCCAGCAAATAATAGCTCTAAGCCCGATATGGCAGAAGGTGTTGTGTCCAGACATTGCTTTAGCAGAGCAGTAGAAAAGAAAGCAGCTCTAATCCTCTCTGTTGAAAAAGTAAGGGCCAGAGAGCCAGGGTCCAGAACCGTCATGTAGTCGATGCAAACCACTGTACCGCCGTTTAGGAGTGGCGCATAGATCTCCCACGTTGTGGCATCGAAAGCAAGGTTCGCCATGTGAGCAACGCAGACGGCCGCCTCCAATTGTGAAATTAAATTAGTCTGCTTTACCAGCCGTAGAATGGCGCGGTGATCGACCATAACGCCTTTGGGCCTACCTGTGGACCCGGACGTGAAAACGACATATGCCAGGCTTGTCGCCGATGGCATAATTGCGGTACTTATACGTCTATCTGGATTGCGATTTCCGAGAGTATCGCAGATCCGAACGAATTCCACCTTGGCCAGTGAGATATCTAGTGCCGGGATGTCATCACCGAGTAGAATCAGCTTCTGCCCCGTTACGATAGATAGAATAGCCTCGATGCGAGCAGCGGGTACGTTGACGTCGAGTGGAAGATAGGCAAGGTTCGCCTTAAGAATGCCGAAGAAGGCCACAATTGTCTGACACGACCGCGGCGCAAGCACTCCGACTAGCGTCTCGGCCGCCATATTCCGCTGGCGCAGCCAGGAAGCGACCTCGTCTGATAGCCGGTCCAGCTGGGCATAGGTCAGGCGTGAGGATGCGTCAGTGACGGCCGTGGCGTCAGGGCAAGCGGCCACCTGCTTGCGGAAGACGTCTACCACGCTCGAATCTCGAGGATATTCAGTCTTGTGGATATCAAGCAAGCCCATGCTACGTAGGTCGATAACACCCTCAGTAAGGGGGAGGACCACGATAGGCATCTGAGGCTTATCCAGGCCTTGGTCTAAAGCCTCCTTAAAGACGTTGATCATGTTATGGATTGTCTTGGCTTCAAATAAGTCTGTGGCAAAGAGAATACTGCCCACCAGCATTCCCACTTCCTGAAATACGTGAAATTCGACATCAAGCCGCGTCGATACCGTCCCTGGTACAGACTCTCCGACGAGGTTGTCTAACTGGATCTTTCCTAGGCCCTGCTGTGAATGAAGAGCAAACATGAGTTGTACAAGAGGGTTCCGAGACGTGTCTCTCGACCCAGGTACGAGCGCCGATACGATGCGCTCGAACGGTACGTCTTGGTGTGCGAATGCGGCTGTCGTAGTCGATCGGACCTGCTGAACCAAGCTTTCGAATGTGTCATCGTGATCTACAGTAATCCGCATACACTGCGTATTGACAAAGAAGCCGATCATATTCTCCAGCTCCGGCCGATTACGATTGGCGATTGGAGTGCCAATAGTGGCATCTTCGACCCCGGTGAGCCGGTAGTGTGCTGCACGGAAGGCCGCGAGCAGTACGGTAAACGAAGTCGTCTGGTGCTTTCGGCAGAACGCTTGGAGACGATCATATACCGCACCCTCGATGGTGAGCTGGGCAACCCCGGCACGACCAGAATGTATGGCCGGCCGCGGTCGATCGCTCAGAATCTCGGCGGGAGAGCTATCCGCCAACTGTATTTTCCAGTAATCGAGCTGACGCTGGTGCTCCACCACCTGCTCAGCCTGCTTCTGCCATAAAGCGAAGTCGCGATACTGGATGGGGAGCGGGCTGACTCGCGACAACGGGTCGTGGCCACGGACCGCGTCCGCATAGAACTGGTCCAGCTCTCGGCGCAACACGTCGACCGACCAGCCGTCAGAGATAATATGGTGCATGACGATAGATAGGATATGGTCGTTGTCTCCTAGTCGTAGCAACGATACTCTCCACCCGGGCTCAGACGACAAGTCGAAGGGGGTCGTCTGCTCTTGATTGAGAGGCTCAACATAGCTTCCATTCCACTCAGCTAATACATCAATCACTCTGAGCGACTTCAGTTGACTAGGGTGAATAATTTGCACGCCTGTTCCGTCCTGCTCTGCAAATGTAGTTCTCAGAGTTTCGTGTCGCTGCTCTAGAGCGAATAAGGCTGCTGTAAGAGCATCAATGTGTAGCGGCCCCCGCATTCGTGCGGCGATCGGCATGAGGTACCACGACGCACCCAGAGTCAGCTGGTCGAGGAACCACAAACGGCCTTGGGCAAACGACTGTTCGACCGGTCCATCATATTTCGTCGCGTGGATTGGACTATGTGGAGCCGAGCCACGGCGGATGGTGGCGGCGAGATCGGCCAGGACGGCCTGGTCGAAGACATCCTTAACAGACACCCGGGTGTCTAGGCGTCGACTGATGCGGGCTGCGAGCTTGGTGGCCATGAGGGAGTGACCACCGAGATCGAAGAAGTTATCGGTGACCCCGACGTCAACGCCGAGCACATCAGCAAACTCTTCGCACAGCGCGGCCTCTATCTCATTACGGGGAGCCACGCGTATAGAGATGGGCTTGGCAGTGGCAACGGTCTTGGCTTTTCGAGCGAGCTCTCTCCGATCGACTTTGCCGTTGGTATTGATGGGCATCTGGTCTAGGACCACGATCTTTCCGGGCACCATGTACGACGGGAGCAATGCTCGCAGTCGCTCACGGATTTGCGCCTCGACTCGCCGGCTCTGTAGTCGCTGCAGCGGTCGGTTTGTCTGCGTCAACGATGTGCTTCCGTGATCTGTCGGGAATTGCAGCCGCATTCGGCCCCCTTTATGAACAGACGGATAATGATGGAACACGGCATCGAGGGCGCCGTGTTGGGACCGCTGCCTGGCCCAGCTTATTTCGACACTGAAGCCTGCCTCTTTGGCTATCTGAACGAGGTCGGCAACAGAGAAAGATGCGCAGTGTTCAGATTTAGAGCGAACGGACGAAAGCCAGGCGATTCCGTCTAACGAGTCTTGCCCGGTTTCATTGACACTGTCGTCGTCAAGTGATTCAACAGCATATCGTTCTAGAATCGTTTTGCTATATGGGATGTTTCCCACAGGTACTGCCACGGCGTCTGGCGAACTCTGCAGGAGACGGAGAAGGCCATGATGGTCCATCCGCGTCCGTTCGAAATCAATCCAGGACTTTGAATCTATCATATGCACAGGCTGTGCATCTTCCTCTGGACTGTTCATGTACACGACGGCCGCATAACGGTACGAGCTAAGCTCGTTGGTAGCTCTCATATTCTTCGGTAGAATCTCAACGTGACTGATCCGACCGGGCAGCCGGTTGGCCAAGCCGGTGAAAAAGGCCGGGTCGACAAGCAGCTCCTCTTCACGTTCTTCCATCTCTGCCATCTTCCGTCGAACACTCTCCTTGTTCACGTCTCTACCTAGCGTGCGAAGCGCCCTGGCGGCGAGAAAGTCCCTGTTTATGGCATATGACCGAATATCACCAAAGAATAGACGCTTGACCCCCGGCAACTGCGTAAGCGTGTCGACGACCTCTATCAAGTACTCGGGCGTAGGGAAGTATTGGACGACGGAGTTGAGCACCACCAGGTTTGGGCGGAGTCCTGCCAGCTGATTGATATCTGTTGCTGTGCCGACATGTATTTCAGCTTTGCCGACCAGATTCGGAGTAGACTTGACCATGTTGGTGGCGAAGACGGCCGCCGACCGGGACGGCTCCAGCCCAACATAGCTCTCTAGACCTGCAGCTTTGTCAAGATTGAATAAGACCATACCGGTACCAGTGCCGATTTCAAAGACATGACCAGGTGCTTGGCCGTCTAGGAGAGTTTGTATGGTATCGTCGAGCCACTCTTGCATCTCGGCCTTGTCAATTGCCTTCCCGTCATGCATCGATGTCCAGCCCATGAAGTCACTGCCGACGGCAGAACGATCGATACTGTTGATATCTGCATATGTAGTCGTCTCAAAGTGATCTCCCCAACCTTCTACCTGGCCGGTGACCTCGTCCTGGTCATTATTGGTGCTGCTCTCGCCCTGGGCTGCGACGAATCCGATCATCTCCGGCTCCTGGCCGTCTTGTATCTGCACGACGACCGCCGCGTCGCGAACTATATCGTGGCTGAGCATGGCGTGCTCTACCTCGGCCGGCTCGATTCGGTGGCCACGTATCTTAATCTGTTGGTCCATCCGGCCAAAGAACTCGATATGGCCGTCTGTTGGTCTACAACGAGCCCGGTCTCCAGTTCGATATGCTCTGAGTGACTCTCCGTTGATGGTCACGCACACGAACCGGCCCTGGTCCAAGGTCGGATCGGTGTATCCTCGCGCGAGACCGTCTCCGGTGACGACTAGTTCACCCATGACGCCGAGCGGAACCAACTGCTGTTTCGGGTCCATGATATAGGCGCCGGAGTTACTGACAGGCCGGCCGATTGGAACGCCATTCACAAATGATTCCTGCTCGCTGACATTATAGATAGTGCTCAGGATAGCGTTCTCAGTTGGACCGTAAGCATTATAGACACCAGTGCCGACAAGGGCTTGGGCATGAACCGCATCGCGGCTGTCAAACCGATCGCCGGCGACGAAAAGAACGTCTAGAGCTCCGATTGTGGAGGGGGTATCAACTAAGCACTGCTTGAGCAGCGCAGGCGGAAGCATAGCGGCGCGGATATGTTCTTGCAGAAACAAAACCTCGAGAGCCTTGCTGTCTAGGATGGTAAAATAGTCGATGCAGACTACCGTCCCGCCGTTCAAAAGAGGTGCATAAATTTCCCATGTGGCGGCATCGAAGGCAACATTAGACAGATGGGCGACGGAAACAGTTGTAGAGAGCTTGGATACCACATTACTTTCCTTGACTAGTCGCACAATGCTGCGATGCTCGACCATGACGCCCTTGGGCTTACCTGTCGACCCAGAGGTGTAGATGACGTATGCAAGGCTTGTCGCAGACGGCCCAACGCCAGCAGTCATACTGTCATCTGAGTTGTAATGGCCTAGAGTGTCGCCTATTCGAACCAGCTCTACCTCAGTAAGCAGAATATCTGGAGGTGGTACATCTGAACCGAGCAGGACTAGCTTCCGTCCTGAAGCAACAGAAAGAATAACGTCAATGCGAGCAGCGGGTACGTTAACATCGAGCGGAAGATATGCAAGATTTGCCTTGAGAATGCCGAAGAAGGCCACAATCGTCTGACACGACCGCGGCGCAAGCACGCCGACTAGCGTCTCGGCCGCCATCTTCCGCTGGCGCAGCCAGGAAGCGACCTCGTCTGATAGCCGGTCCAGCTGGGCATAGGTCAGGCGTGAGGATGTGTCAGTGACGGCCGTGGCGTCCGGGCAAGCGGCCACCTGCTTGCGGAAGACGTCTACCACGCTCGAATCTCGAGGATAGTCAGTTTTGTGGATATCAAGCAAGCCCATGCTACGAAGGTCGATAACACCCTCAGTAAGGGGGAGGACCGCGATAGGCATCTGAGGCTTATCCATGCCTTGGACGAGAACCTCCTCGAAGATGGTGATCATGTTATTGATTGTTTTCGTCTCATATAGATCTGTGGCAAAGAGAATGCTGCCCACGAGCCTTCCACTCTCCTGGAATACGTGAAATTCGATGTCAAACCGCGTCGATGCCGTTCCTGGTACAGACTCTCCGACGAGGTTGTCTAACTGGATCTTTCCTAGGCCCTGCTGTGAATGAAGAGCAAACATGAGTTGTACAAGAGGGTTCCGAGACGTGTCTCTCGACCCAGGTACAAGCGCCGATACGATGCGCTCGAACGGTACGTCTTGGTGTGAGAATGCGGCTGTCGTGGTCGATCGGACCTGCTGAACCAAGCTTTCGAATGTGTCATCGTGATCTACGGTAATCCGCATACACTGCGTATTGACAAAGAAGCCGATCATATTCTCCAGCTCCGGCCGATTACGATTGGCGATTGGAGTGCCAATAGTGGCATCTTCGACCCCGGTGAGCCGGTAGTGTGCTGCACGGAAGGCCGCGAGCAGTACGGTAAATGAAGTCGTCTGGTGCTTTCGGCAGAGCACCTGCAGCCGATCGTATACTGCACCCTCAATGGTGAGCTGGGCAACCCCGGCATGACCAGAATGTATGGCCGGCCGTGGTCGATCGCTCAGAATCTCGGCGGGAGAGCTATCCGCCATCTGTATTTTCCAGTACTCGAGCTGCCGCTGGTGCTCCACCACCTGCTCGGCCTCCTTCTGCCATAGGGCAAAGTCGCGGTACTGGATGGGCAGCGGGCTGACTCGCGACAACGGGTCGTGGCCACGGACCGCGTCCGCATAGAACTGGTCCAGCTCTCGGCGCAACACGTCGACCGACCAGCCGTCAGAGATAATATGGTGCATGACGATAGATAGGATATGGTCGTCATCTCCTAGTCGTAGCAACGATACTCTCCACCCGGGCTCAGACGACAAATCGAAGGGGGTCGTCTGCTCTTGATTGAGAGGCTCAACATAGCTTCCATTCCACTCAGCTAATACATCAATCACTCTGAGCGACTTCAGGTGACTGGGGTGAATAATTTGCACGCCTGTGCCGTCCTGCTCTGCAAATGTAGTTCTCAGAGTTTCGTGTCGCTGCTCTAGAGCGAATAAGGCTGCTGTAAGAGCATCAATGTGTAGCGACCCGCGAATTCGTGCCGCGATCGGCATGAGGTACCACGACGCACCGAGATTCAGCTGGTCGAGGAACCACAAGCGGCCCTGGGCAAACGACTGTTCGACCGGTCCATTATACTTCGTCACGGGAATCGAACTATGTGGAGCCGAACCTCGGCGGATGGTGGCGGCGAGATCAGCCAGGACGGGCTGGTCGAAGACATCCTTGACTGACACCCGGGTGTCGAGGCGACGACTGATGCGGGCTGCGAGCTTGGTTGCCATGAGGGAGTGACCACCGAGATCGAAGAAGTTATCGGTGACGCCGACGTCGACACCAAGCACATCAGCAAACTCCTCGCATAAAGCTACTTCTACTTCGTTACGGGGAGCTACGCGTGCAGAGACGGGCTTGGCCTTGGCAACGGTCTTGGCTCTTCGAGCGAGCTCTTTCCGATCGACCTTGCCGTTGGCGTTAATTGGCATTTGTTCTAGGACCACGATCTTTCCGGGCACCATGTACGACGGGAGCAATGCTTGCAGTCGCTCTCGGATCTGCGCCTCGACCCGCCGGCTCTGCAGACGCTGCAGTGGCCGGTTTGTATGCGTCAAAGATGCGCTCACACGATCGGTCGGGAATTGTAGCAGCTTGCGAGCGCCGTCGCGAACAGGCGGATAATGATGAAACACGGCATCGAGGGCGCCGTGCTGGGACCGCTGCCTGGCCCAGCTGATCTCTATACTGAAGCCGGCCTCTTCGGCTAGCTGTAAGAGGTCGGTAGTGGAGAGAGATGAGCAGCGTTCAGATTTAGAGCGGACGGACGAGAGCCAGGCGGTTCCGTCTATTGAGTCTTGCTCGGTTTCGTTGACACTGTCGTCATCAAGTGAGTCGACAACATACCGCTCTAGGATCGTTTTGCTATACGGGATGTTTCCCACAGGTACTGCCATGGTGTCTGGCGAACTCTGCAGGAGATGGAGAAGGGCATGGTGGTCCATCCGCGTCCCTTCAAAGTCAATCCAGGACTTTGCGTCAATTGTTTGCACAGGCTGTACATCTTCCTCTGGACTGTTCACGTACACGACGGCCGCATAACGGTACGAGCTGAGCTCGTTAGTAGCTGTCATCTTCTTCGGCAGAATCTCAACGTGGCTGATCCGACCGGGCCACCGGCGAGTTAAGTCGGTGAAAAAAGCTGGGTCGATAAGCAGCTCTTCTTCACGTTCTTCCATCTCTGCCATCTTCCGTCGAACACTCTCCTTGTTCGCATCTCTGCCGAGGGAATGAAGAGCCCTGGAGGCGAGAAAGTCCCTATTTGTGGCATACGACCGAATGTCACCAAAGAACAGACGTTTGACTCCCGGCAACTGCGTGACCGTGTCGATTACCTCTACCAAGTACTCAGGTGTAGGGAAGTACTGGACGACGGAGTTGAATATCACCAGGTCTGGGCGGAGTCCCTCTAGCTGACTGACATCTGTTGCTGTGCCGACATGTATTTCGGCTCTTCCGGCCAGATTTGGGATCGACTTGACCATGTTGGTGGCGAAGGCGGCCGCCGATCGGGACGGCTCCAGCCCAACATAGCTTTCTAGACCTGCAGCTTTGCCAAGATTGAATAAGACCATGCCAGTACCAGTGCCTATCTCAAAAACGTGGCCAGGTGCCTGGCCATCTAGGAGAGTTTCTATCGTATCGTCGAGCCACTCTTGCATCTGGTTTGTGTCAATTGCCTTCCCGTCATACATTGACGTCCAGCCCATGAAGTCGCTGCCGACGGTAGAACGGTCAATACTGTTGATATCTGCATATGTTGTCGTCTCAAAATGGTCTTCCCAACCTTCTATCTGGCTGGTAATCTCGTCCTGGGCATTTGTCGTGGTGGTGGTGTAGCCTTGGGCTGCGATGAACCCGACCATTTCCGGCTCTTGGCCGTCCTGTTCTTGTACGACAATCGCCGCGTTACTAACGATATCGTGGCTGAGCATAGCGTGCTCTACTTCAGCCGGCTCGATTCGGTAACCACGGATCTTAATCTGCTGGTCCATCCGACCAAAGAACTCGATATGGCCGTCTGATGGTCGGTAACGAGCCCGGTCTCCAGTTCGGTATGCTCTCACGGACTCGCCGTTAATGGTCACGTTCACAAATCGATTTTTGTCCAAGGTTGGATCAGTGTAGCCTCGCGCGAGACCGTCTCCGGTGACGACTAGTTCACCCATCACGCCTAGGGGAACTAGTCGTTGTTTCAGGTCCATGATATAGGCGCCGGAGTTGCTGACGGACCGGCCGATCGGAACACCGTTCACACAGTGCTCCTCTGCGTGCATTTGGAATACAGTACTGAACGTCGTGTTTTCTGTCGGTCCGTATACATGGCAGAACATATCCCGAACTAGTTGCCTCGCTGTTATTGCATCTTGTGGTCGCATTCTTTCACCTCCAGCAAACAGTAGGTCTAACCCAGCTATTGCAGACGGAATTTCGTCTAGACATTGCTTTAGCAAAGCTGTAGAAAAGAACGCAGCTCTAATTCTCTCTGTTGAAAAGGTAAGGGCCAAAGACCTAGCGTCCAGAACGGTCATGTAGTCTATGCAAACCACTGTACCACCGTTTAAGAGTGGCGCATATATCTCCCACGTTGTGGCATCGAAAGCAAGGTTGGCCATGTGAGCAACGCAGACGGCCGCCTTCAGCTGCGAGATTAAGTTACTCTGCTTCACCAGCCGTAGAATGGCTCTGTGCTCGACCATGACGCCTTTGGGCTTCCCCGTCGACCCCGAGGTGAAGATGACATATGCGAGGCTTGTGGCTGACGGTCCGACACCGGCACCCCTAATCTCATCTGGACTGTAATAACCTAGAGTTTCTGTGATGTGAACCAGTTCTACATCGGCATGCTGAATATCCGGAACAGTTATACCTAAACCGATTAAGATTAGCTTCCGTCCTGCAACAAGAGACAGCATAGCCTCCATGCGAGCAGCAGGTACGTTAACGTCAAGCGGAAGATAGGCGAGGTTTGCCTTGAGGATACCGAAGAAGGCCACGACGGTCTGACACGATCGCGGCGCAATTACCCCAATCAGGGTCTCGGCCGCCATCTTCCGCTGGCGAAGCCAGAAAGCGACCTCGTCCGATTGTCGATCCAATTCGGCATAAGTTAGGCGTGAGGATGCGTCAGTGACAGCTGTGGCGTCTGGGCAAACGGCCACCTGCTTGCGGAACACGTCTACTACGCTTGAATCTCGAGGGTAGTTGGTTCTCTCGATGTCAAGCAAGCCCGCGCTGCGAAGGTCGGTAACCGCGTGGGTAAGCGGGAGGACCGCGATGGATATCTCAGGTTTTTCCAGGCCTTGGCCTAAAACTTCCTCAAAGACGGTGATCATGTTTTGAATCGTCTTCACCTCAAATAGGTCTGTGGCAAAGAGAATACTACCCACAAGCATTTTATCCTGCTGGAATACATGAAATTCGATATCGAACCGCGTCGATATCGTCGCTGGTACAGGCTCTCCATCAAGGCCGTTCAATTGAATCTTTCCCAGGTTCTTCTGTGAATGGAGGGCGAACATGAGTTGTACAAGCGGGTTCCGAGACGCGTCTCTCGATTCAGGTACAAGCGCCGATACGATGCGTTCGAACGGTACGTCTTGGTGTGCGAATGCGGCTGTCGTGGTTGATCGGACCTGCTGAACTAGGCTTTCGAATGTATCATCGTGATCTACGGTAATCCGCATACACTGCGTATTGACAAAGAAGCCGATCATATTCTCCAGCTCCGGCCGATTACGATTGGCGATTGGGGTGCCAATAGTAGCATCTTCGACCCCGGTGAGCCGGTAGTGTGCTGCACGGAAGGCCGTGAGCAGTACTGCGAACGGAGTCGTCTGGTGCGTTCGGCAGAACGCTTGAAGCCCATCGTATACTGCACCCTTGATGGTGAGCTGGGCAACCCCGGCACGACCAGATTGTATGGCCGGCCGTGGTCGATCGCTCAAAATCTCGGCGGGAGAGCTATCCGCTAACTGTATTTTCCAGTAATCGAGCTGCCGCTCGTGCTCCACCACCTGCTCGGCCTGCTTTTGCCATACGGCAAAGTCGCGATACTGGATAGGGAGCGGGCTGACTCGCGACAACGGGTCGTGGCCACGGACCGCGTCCGCATAGAACTGGTCCAGCTCTCGGCGCAACACATCGATCGACCAGCCATCAGAGATGATGTGATGCATGACGATAGAGAGAATGTGATCGTTATCTCCTAGTCGTAGCAACGATACTCTCCACCCTGGCTCAGAGGACAAGTCGAAGGGTGTTGTCTGCTCTTGATTTAGAGGCTGAATGTAGCTTCCATTCCACTCGGCTGATACGTCAATCACTCTGAGCGGCTTTAGGTGGCTAGGGTGAATAATTTGTACGCCTACGCCGTCTTGCTCCGCAAATGTCGTCCTCAAGGCTTCGTGCCGGTGCTCTAGAGAGTACAGGGCACTTGTAAGAGCATCAACGTGCAGTAACCCACTTAATCGTACGGCGAGTGGCATGAGGTACCATGACGCACCGAGATTCAGCTGGTCGAGGAACCACAGGCGGCCCTGAGCAAACGACTGCTGCACAGGTCCATCATAGTTCGTCATAGGAATCGGACTATGTAGAGTCGAGCCTTGTCGGATGGTGGCGGCAAGATCGGCCAGGACGGGCTGGTCGAAGACATCCTTGACCGACACCCGGGTGTCTAGACGGCGACTGATGCGGGCCGCGAGCTTGGTTGCCATGAGGGAGTGACCACCGAGATCGAAGAAGTTATCGGTGATTCCGACGTCAACGCCAAGCACATCAGCAAACTCCTCGCACAGCGCAACCTCTACTTCGTTGCGGGGAAGCACGCGCGTAGATACGGTTTTGTTCTTGGCAACGGTCTTTGCCTTTCGAGCGAGCTCTCTCCGATCGACCTTGCCGTTGGCATTGATGGGCATTTGGTCTAATATCACAATCCGTTCAGGGACCATATATCCTGGAAACAGAGCCTGCAGATAACTCCGAATAACCTTTTCAGACCGTACAGCACGTTGTTCTTTCCAATTTCCTAGGTCATCGGTAGCGTCCTCCATGACCCAATTATCTTCAACAGAGTAGTCGCCGCGAGTCTCGATGAAACCGACCATTTCTGGCTCTAGGTGCTGAGTTCGCACGACAACCGCCGCGTCGCGGACGATATCGTGCCTGAGCATGGCGTGTTCTACCTCGGCCGGCTCTATTCGGTGGCCACGGATCTTGATCTGTTGGTCCATCCGGCCAAAGAACTCAATATAGCCGTCTGTCGGTCGGTAACGAACTCGGTCTCCAGTTCGGTATGCTCTGACGGACTCTCCGTTGATAGCAACATATACGAAGCGATCCTGTTCCAAGGTCGGATCAATGTACCCCCGCGCGAGGCCGTCTCCGGTGACCACTAATTCGCCCATCACGCCTAGGGGAACGAGGTGTTGGTTTGGGTCCATGACATAGACTCCGGAGTTGCTGGCGGCCCGGCCTATCGGGACCCCGTTCACAAACGACTCCTGCTCGCCGACCTTGTAGATAGTGCAGATATGGGTTTCGCTGGGACCATATGCATTGTAAACTCCGCCTTGGACCTGGGCCTGGGCCTGCACCGCATCACGACCGTCAAGACGATCGCCCGCAGTGAAGAGGGCTTCCAAGGTACCAAACGCATCGGGGACGTAGGCGAGACACTGCTTTAGTAGCGCAGGCGGAAGCATGGCGGCCTGGATTCGTTCCCGCACAAAAGTAGCATGGAGGGCTTTGCTGTCCATAGTAGTGAACAAGTCGATACAAACCAATGTTCCACCATTGAGGATGGCTGCCAACACCTCCCATACCGATACATCGAAGGCAAGGTTCGTCAGGTGTGCCATTCTCACTGTTTGAGGTAGCATTGACACCACGTTGCTGTCTTTAACCAGCCGAAGAATGGCACGGTGCTCGATCATGACGCCCTTAGGTTTACCTGTCGACCCAGACGTGAAGATGACGTAAGCGAGGCTATTCGCCGACGGTTCAACGCCAACACTCATATTGTACTCGGGGCTGTAATAGCCAAGGGTATCGCCGATCCGAACTAGCTCCACATCGACAACTTGAATATCTGGAGGAGGGACATCTGCACCCAGTAGGATGAGCTTGTGCCCTGAAACGGTAGACAGAATGGTGTCAATGCGGGCGCTTGGCACGGTGACATCGAGCGGAAGATAGGCAAGGTTTGCCTTCAGAATACCGAACAAGGCTACAATCGTCTGACAAGATCGCGGCGCAAGCACGCCGACCAGTGTCTCGGCCGCCATCTTCCGCTGGCGAAGCCAGGAAGCGACTTCGTCTGATTGTCTGTCTAGTTGGGCATAGGTCAGGCGTGAGCATGCATCAGTGACGGCAGTCGTGTCCGGGCAAACAGCTACCTGCTTGCGGAAGACGTCTACCACGCTCAAATCCCAGGGATAGTCGGTCCGCTCAACATCAAGCAAGCCCATGCCACGAAGGTCCGGGATGCCGTCGGCAAGCGGGAGAACCGCGATGGGCATCTCAGGCTGGCTGAGGCCGCGGCGTAGGACCTCGTGAAAGACAGTGGCCATCCCTTGAATAGTGGAGGCCTCAAATAGGTCTGTGGCAAAGAGAATGCTGCCCACAAGCATTCCCGCCTGCTGAAACACGTGGAATTCGATATCGAAACGGGTTGACACTGTCCCCGGTACCGGCTCTCCGTCTAGGCCTTCTAACTGGATCTTTCCTAAGTCCTGCTGGGAATGCAGCGCGAACATTAGTTGTACAAGCGGGTTCCGAGATGTGTCTCTCGACCCGGGCAAGATTGCCGACACGATGCGCTCGAATGGGACATCTTGGTGTGCGAATGCGGCTGTTGTAGTCGATCGGACTTGCTGAACCAGGCTTTCGAATGTGTCATCTTGTTCTATAGTAATCCGCATACACTGCGGGTTGACAAAGAAGCCGACCAAGTTCTCCAGCTCCGGCCGATTACGATTGGCGATTGGGGTGCCAATGGTGGCATCTTCGGCCCCGGTGAGACGGTAGTGTGCTGCACGGAAGGCCGCGAGCAGTACGGTAAACGAGGTCGTCTGGTGCGTTCGACAGAAAGCTTGAAGCTGATCATAGACTACGCCCTCAATGGTGACCTGAACGACACCGGCGCGACCAGAATGTATGGCCGGCCGTGGCCGATCGCTCAGAATCTCGGCAGGAGAGCTATCCGCTAACTGTATTTTCCAGTACTCAAGCTGCCGCTGGTGCTCCACCACCTGCTCTGCCTGCTTCTGCCATACGGAAAAGTCACGATACTGGATGGGCAGCGGGCTGACTCGCGACAACGGGTCGTGGCCACGGACCGCGTCCGCATAGAACTGGTCCAGCTCTCGGCGCAACACGTCGACCGACCAGCCGTCAGAGATAATATGGTGCATGACGATGGATAAAATATGGTCGTTATCTCCTAGTCGTAGCAACGATACTCTCCACCCTGGCTCAGAGGACAAGTCGAAAGGTGTCGTCTGCTCTTGCTTTAGAGGTTCAACGTAGCTTCCATTCCAATCGGATGATACGTCGATCACTCTGAGTGGCTTTAGGTGGCTAGGGTGAACAATTTGCACACCTACGCCGTCTTGTTCTGCAAATGTCGTCCTCAGAGTTTCGTGCCGCTGCTCTAGAGAAAACAAGGCAGTTGAAAGAGCATCAACGTCTAGCGGCCCCCGCATTCGTGCAGCGAGCGGCATCAGGTACCACGACGCACCAATATTCAGCTGGTCTAGGAACCACAAGCGGCCCTGGGCAAACGATTGTTCGACAGGTCCATCATACTTCGTCACGGGAATCGAACTATGTGGAGCCGAACCTCGGTGGATGGTGGCGGCGAGATCGGCCAGGATGGGCTGGTCGAAGACATCCTTGACCGACACCCGGGTGTCTAGACGGCGACTGATGCGGGCTGCGAGCTTGGTTGCCATGAGTGAATGACCACCAAGATCGAAGAAGTTGTCGGTGATCCCAACGTCAACGCCAAGCACATCAGCAAACTCCTCGCATAAAGCTACTTCTACTTCGTTACGGGGAGCTACGCGTGCAGAGACGGGCTTGGTCTTGGCAACGGTCTTGGCTCTTCGAGCGAGCTCTTTCCGATCGACCTTGCCGTTGGCATTGATGGGCATTTGTTCTAGGACCACGATCTTTCCGGGCACCATGTACGACGGGAGCAATGCTTGCAGTCGCTCTCGGATCTGCGCCTCGACCCGCCGACTTTGCAGACGCTGCAGAGGTCGGTTTGTATGGGCCAACGATCCGTTCCCATGATCGGTCGGGAATTGCAGCAGCACACGAGCCCCGTCGCGAACAGGCGGATAATGATGGAACACAGCATCGAAGGCGCCGTGTTGAGACCGCTGCCGGGCCCAGCTGATCTCTACACTGAAGCCTGCCTCTTCGGCTACCTGAACGAGGTCGGCGGCAGAGAGACATGCGCAGCGTTCGGATTTGGAGCGGACAGATGAGAGCCAGGCAATGCCGTCCAACGAGTCTTGCCCGGTTTCGTTGATATTGTCGTCGTCAAGTGAGTCAACAACATGCCGCTCTAGGATCGTTTTGCTATACGGGATGTTTCCCACAGGTACTGCCATGGTGTCTGGCGAACTCTGCAGGAGATGGAGAAGGGCATGGTGGTCCATCCGCGTCCCTTCGAAGTCAATCCAGGACTTTGCGTCAATTGTTTGCACAGGCTGTACATCTTCCTCTGGACTGTTCACGTACACGACGGCCGCATAACGGTACGAGCTAAGCTCGTTAGTAGCTGTCATCTTCTTCGGCAGAATCTCAACATGGTTGATCCGACCGGGCAGCTGGCGGGTGAGGCCGGTGAAAAAAGTCGGATCGACGAGCAGCTCTTCTTCGCGCTCTTCCATCTCTGCCATTTTCTGTCGGACATTCTCCTTGTTCACGTCTCTGCCCAGCGAATGAAGAGCCCTGGAGGCGAGAAAGTCCCTGTTGGTGGCATACGACCGAATGTCACCAAAGAATAGACGTTTGACGCCCGGCAACCGCGTGAGCATGTCAACGACCTCTACCAAGTACTCGGGTGTGGGGAAGTATTGGACGACGGAGTTGAGCACCACTAGGTCTGGGCGAAGCCCCTTTAGCTGATTGATATCTGTTGCTGTACCGACATGTATTTCGGCTCTGCCGGCCAGATTTGGGATCGACTTGACCATGTTGGTGGCGAAGGCGGCCGCCGACCGGGACGGCTCCAGCCCAACATAGCTCTCTAGACCTGCAGCTTTGCCAAGATTGAATAAGACCATGCCAGTACCAGTGCCGATTTCAAAGACGTGACCCGGTGCTTGGTCGTCTAGGAGAGTCTGTATAGTGTCGTCGAGCCATTCTTGCATCTCGTCCTTGTCAATTGCCTTCCCGTCATACATTGACGTCCAGCCCATGAAGTCACTGCCGACGGCAGAGCGTTCAATGGCGTTGATTTCTGCATATGTTGCCGTCTCAAAATGGTCTCCCCAACCTTCTACTTGACTGATGACCTCGTCCTGGCGGTTGGTGTTGTTGTTCCCTTGAGCTGCAACGAATCCGATCATCTCCGGCTCTTGGCCGTCTTGTACCTGCACGACGACCGCCGCGTCGCGAACTATATCCTGGCTGAGAATGGCGTGCTCTACCTCGGCCGGCTCGATTCGGTGGCCACGGATCTTGATCTGCTGGTCCATCCGGCCAAAGAACTCGATATTGCCGTCTGTTGGTCGATAACGAGCTCGGTCTCCAGTTCGGTATGCTCTCATGGACTCTCCGTTAATGGTCACATTCACAAATCGATTTTTGTCCAAGGTTGGATCAGTGTAGCCTCGCGCGAGACCGTCTCCGGTGACGACTAGTTCACCCATCACACCTAGAGGAACTAGTCGTTGTTTCAGGTCCATGACATAGGCGCCGGAGTTGCTGATGGCGCGGCCGATTGGAACGCCGTTCACACAGCGCTCCTCTGCGTGCATGCGGTAAAGTGTGCTGTAAACACAGTTTTCTGTATGGCCACATGCATTGATGATCCCGCCCTTTGCCACCTTCAGCGCTGTTCTAGCATCATGTGCATCTAACCGATCTCCAGAGGCGACAAGAATCTCCAGCCCTGCGATCGTTTGGGCAGACTCTACTAAGCATTGCTTCAGTAACGCCGGTGTAAACATAGCAGCCCGAATCGTTTCTCTTTGAAATTTCTGGCCCAAAGAAGTGACATCGAGAACCGTCATATGGTCGATACACACTAAGGATCCGCCGTTCAGAAGCGCCGTGTATATCTCCCAACTTGCTGCGTCGAATGCAAGGTTGGCCATGTGTGCTACAGGAAATACTGCTTGGATATGTGAGAGAACATTGGTTTTCTTTACAAGTCGTACAATGCCACGATGCTCAACCATGACGCCCTTTGGTCGGCCGGTTGATCCTGACGTAAACATCACATATGCAAGACTTGTTGCTGAGGGTCTCAGACCGGCGCTTCTGTCATTATCAACTATGCCGTGGCCTAAAGTTTCGCTGATTCGCACCAACTCCACGTCAACCAGCTGAATATCTGGAGCAGCTGCATCGGCACCGAGTAGGATTAGCTTTTGTCCTGCAACGACAGACAGAATTGCTTGGATGCGAGCAGTGGGCACATTGACATCGAACGGAAGATAGGCAAGGTTCGCCTTAAGGATGCCGAAGAAGGCTACGACCGTCTGACACGACCGCGGCGCAAGCACCCCGACCAGCGTCTCGGCCGTCATATTCCGCCGTCGAAGCCAGGCAGCAACCTCGTCTGATTGTTGGTCCAGTTGGGCGTAGGTGAGGCGTGAAGATGTGTCGGTGATTGCCGTCGCGTCTGGACAAGTAATCACCTGCTGGCGGAAGACATCCACAATGCTCAACTCACGAGGGTAGTCGGTTGTATCGATGTCAAGAAGACCCATGCTACGAAGTTCCGCGACCCCGCCAGTAAGTGGCAAAGTCACAATCTTTGCCTGGGGTCTTTCGAGGCTGCGGCTTAGAATCTCCTGGAAGACTGCAACAACACCGCACATAGTGTTGGTCTCGAACAGGTCTGTGGCAAAGAGTACAGTCCCGGAAAGTCTCTCTGCTTCTTGGAATAGGTGGAACTCCGCGTCGAACCGAGTTGACACTGTAGTTGGTACAGGGTCCCCTGCGAGGCCCTCTAACTGGATCTTGCCTAGGTCCTGCTGTGAATGCAGCGCGAAAATGAGCTGCACCAACGGGTTTCGGGACGTGTCTCTCGACCCTGGTACGAGGTCTGACACGATGCGCTCGAACGGGACGTCTTGGTGTGCGAATGCGGCTGTCGTGGTCGACCGAACTTGCTGGACCAATGTCTCAAATGTGTCCGTCTCATCGACAGTTACCCGCATGCACTGGGTGTTGACAAAGAAGCCAACCATGTTCTCCAGCTCCGGCCGATTACGATTGGCGATTGGGGTGCCAATGGTGGCATCTTCGACCCCGGTGAGCCTATAGTGTGCTACACGGAAGGCCGCGAGTAGTACGGCGAATGACGTTGTCTGGTGTGTGCGGCAGAACGCCTGAAGCCGATCATATACTGCACCCTCGATGGTGAGCTGGACGACCCCGGCATGGCCCGATGAAATAGCCGGCCGCGGTCGATCGCTCAGAAGCTCTGCGGCAGAGCTATCCGCTAGCTGTGCTGTCCAGTACTCGAGCTGCCGCTGGTGCTCCGCCACCTGCTCAGCCTGCCTCTGCCATACAGAAAAGTCGCGGTACTGGATGGGGAGCGGGCTGACTCGCGACAACGGGTCGTGGCCACGGACCGCGTCCGCATAGAACTGGTCCAGCTCTTGACGTAAAACATCGACCGACCAGCCATCAGAAATAATATGGTGCATGACAATAGACAGGATATGGTCGTCATCACCTAGTCGTAACAACGACACTCTCCACCCTGGTTCAGACGACAAGTCGAAGGGTGTTGTCTGCTCTTGTTTTAGAGGCTCACTGTAGCTTCCGTTCCACTCGGCAGATACATCAATCACTCTGAGCGGCTTTAGGTCACTAGGGTGAATGATCTGTACGCCTGTTCCGTCCTGCTCTATGAATGTCGTTCTCAGAGTTTCGTGTCGCTGCTCTAGAGCGAACAAGGCAATTGAAAGAGCATCGACGTGTAGCGGCCCCCGCATTCGTACGGCGAGCGGCATCAGGTACCACGACGCACCAATATTCAGCTGGTCTAGGAACCACAAGCGGCCCTGGGCAAACGATTGCTGCACAGGTCCATCGTACTTTGTCACGGGGATTGGACTGTGTGGAGTCGAGCCTCGCCGGATGGTGGCGGCGAGATCGGCCAGGACGGGCTGGTCGAAGACATCCTTGACGGACACCCGGGTATCTAGACGGCGACTGATGCGGGCTGCGAGCTTGGTGGCCATGAGGGAGTGACCACCAAGGTCGAAGAAGTTATCAGTGATTCCAACATCGACACCAAGCACATCAGCGAACTCCTCGCACAGCGCGATTTCTATATCGTTACGCGGAGCTACAAGTGCAGAGACGGGCTTGGTCTTGGCAACGGTCTTGGCCTTTCGAACCAGCTCTTTCCGGTCGACCTTGCCGTTGGCATTGATAGGCATTTGGTCTAGGATCACGATCTTTCCGGGCACCATGTACGACGGGAGCAATGCCTGCAGTCGCTCACGGATCTGCGCCTCGGCCCGCCGGCTCTGCAGACGCTGCAGAGGTCGGTTTGTATAAGCGAACGATGTACTCCCGTGATCTGTTGGGAATTGCAACAGAACGCGACCTCCTTTGTGAACAGGCGGATAATGATGGAACACAGCATCGAGGGCGCCGTGTTGGGACCGCTGTCTGGCCCAGCTGATCTCTATACTGAAGCCGGCCTCTTCGGCTAGCTGTAAGAGGTCGGTAGTGGAGAGAGATGAGCAGCGTTCAGATTTAGAGCGGACGGACGAGAGCCAGGCGGTTCCGTCTAATGAGCTTTGCCCCGTTTCGTTGTCATTGTCGTCGTCAAGTGAGTCGACAACATGCCGCTCTAGGATCGTTTTGCTATACGGGATGTTGCCTACGGGTACTGCCACGGTGTCTGGCGAGCTCTGCAGGAGATGGAGAAGGGCATGGCGGTCCATCCGCGTCCCTTCGAAGTCAATCCAGGACTTTGCGTCAATTGTTTGCACAGGCTGTACATCTTCCTCTGGACTGTTCACGTACACGACGGCCGCATAACGGTACGAGCTGAGCTCGTTAGTAGCTGTCATCTTCTTCGGGAGAATCTCAACATGGTTGATCCGACCGGGCAACTGGCGAGTCAGGTCGGTGAAAAAGGCCGGATCGACGAGCAGCTCCTCTTCACGTTCTTCCATCTCTATCATCTTCCGTCGAACACTCTCCTTTTTCAGATTTCTACCGAGTGAATGAAGAGCCCTGGAGGCGAGAAAGTCCCTGTTGGTGGCATATGACCGAATGTCACCAAAGAATAGACGCTTAACGCCCGGCAACCGCGTGAGCATGTCAACGACCTCTACCAAGTACTCGGGTGTAGGGAAGTATTGGACGACGGAGTTGAGCACCACCAGGTCTGGGCGAAGTCCCTCCAGCTGGCTGGTCTCTGTCGCTGTGCCAACATGTATTTCGGCTCTGTCGGCCAGATTTGGGATCGACTTGACCATGTTGGTGACGAAGATGGCCGCGGATCGGGACGGGTCCAGGCCAACATAGCTCTCTAGACCTGCAGCTCTGCCAAGATTGAAGAGAACCATGCCAGTACCGGTGCCGATTTCAAAGACGTGACCAGGTGCTTGGCCATCCAGGAGGGTTTCTATCGTATCGTCGAGCCACTCTTGCATCTCGTTTGTGTCAATTGCCTTCCTGTCATACATTGACGTCCAGCCCATGAAGTCGCTGCCGACGGTAGAACGGTCAATGGTGTTGATTTCTGCATATGTAGATGCCTCAAAATGGTTTCCCCAACCTTCTACCTGGGTTGTGACCTCGTCCTGGTCATTGGTGGTGCTGCTCTCGCCCTGGACTGCGGCAAATCCGACCATCTCCGGCTCTAGGCCATCTTGTGCCTGCACGACAACCGCGGCGTCGCGAACGATTTCATGGCTGAGAATGGCGTGCTCTACCTCGGCCGGCTCGATTCGGTGGCCGCGGATCTTGATCTGTTGGTCCATCCGGCCAAAGAATTCGATATGGCCGTCTGTTGGTCGATAGCGCGCCCGGTCTCCAGTTCGGTAGGCCCTTACGGACTCTCCATTGATGTTCACATACACGAAGCGGTCTTGGTCCAAGGTTGGATCGACGTAGCCTCGCGCGAGGCCGTCTCCGGTGACGACTAGTTCGCCCATCACGCCTAGGGGAACTAGTCGTTGTTTCAGGTCCATGATATAGGCGCCGGAGTTACTGACGGCCCGGCCGATTGGAACTCCGTTCACAAATGATTCCTGCTCGCCGACGTTGTAAATAGTGCTCAATATAGTGTTCTCAGTCGGACCGTAGGCATTATAGACACCAGTGCCGACAAGGGCTTGAGCATGGATTGCATCGCGACTGTCAAACCGATCACCCGCGACGAAAAGGGTGTCGAGAGATTCGATCATAGAAGGGGTATCACTCAAGCACTGCTTGAGCAGCGCAGGCGGAAGCATAGCAGCGCGTATTTGTTCCCGTAGAAATAATGCCTGGAGCTCATTCCTGTCTAGGACGGTAAAATAATCAATGCAGACCACTGTACCGCCGTTTAAAAGGGGCATGTAGATTTCCCACGTCGCGGCATCGAAAGCAGCATTGGACAGATGAGCTACTGAAACCGCGCGTTGGAGCTTGGATACCACACTGCTTTCCTTGACCAGTCGCAAAATGCTACGGTGTTCTACCATGACGCCTTTAGGTTTACCTGTCGACCCGGAGGTAAAGATGACGTATGCAAGGCTTGTCGCCGACGGTCCAGCACCAGAGCTCATACTGTCTTCTGAACCATAATGGCCTAGAGTGTCGCCGATCCTAACCAGTTCTACTTCAGCGAGTTGAATATCCGGCATAGGAACCCCAGGACCGATTAGGATTAACTTTCGTCCATCAACGCCAGATAAAATAGCCTCGATTCGAGCGGTTGGTACGTTAACATCGAGCGGAAGATAGGCAAGGTTGGCCTTAAGGATGCCGAAAAAGGCCACGACCATTTGGCAAGACCGCGGCGCAAGGACCCCGATCAGTGTCTCGGCTGCCATCTTCCGCTGGCGAAGCCAGGCAGAAACCTCGTCCGATTGTCGGTCCATCTGGGCGTAGGTCAGGCTCGAGGATCCGTCGGTGACGGCCGTCGCCTCTGGTGATGCGGCCACCTGCTCGCGGAACACGTCGATCACGCTCGAGTCCCGAGGGTAGTCGGTCCTGTAGATATCAAGCAAGCCCATGCTACGAAGGTCGGTAACCCCGTTAGCGAGCGGGAGGAACGCGATGGGCATCCGAGGCTGGTCGATGCCTTGGCCTAGAACCTCTTTGAAAACGGCGATCATGCTATGGATCGTCTTCGCCTCGAATAAGTCTGTGGCAAAGAGAATGCTGCCAACAAGCCTTCCTGCCTCCTGGAACAAGTGAAATTCGACATCAAATCGTGTCGACGTCGTCCCTGGGATGCGATCTCCATTAAGGCCATCTAACTGGATCTTCCCTAAATCTTGCTGTGAATGGAGCGCGAACATGATTTGTACGAGCGGGTTCCGAGACGTGTCTCTGGACGCGGGTACAAGCGCCGACACGATGCGCTCGAACGGGACGTCTTGGTGTGCGAATGCGGCTGTCGTGGTCGACCGGACCTGCTGAACCAGGCTTTCGAATGTATCATCGTGCTCTACAGTAATCCGCATACACTGCGTGTTGACGAAGAAGCCGACCATATTCTCCAGCTCCGGCCGATTACGATTGGCGATTGGGGTGCCAATAGTGGCATCTTCGGCACCAGTGAGCCGGTAGTGTGCTGCACGGAAAGCCGCGAGCAGTACTGCGAATGAAGTCGTCTGGTGTGTGCGGCAAAATGATTGCAGGCAATCGTATAAGGCACCCTCAATGGTGAGCTGGGCAACCCCGGCCCGGCCAGATAATATGGCCGGTCGTGGTCGATCGCTTAGTATCTCAGCCGGAGAGCTGTCTTCAAGCTGTCCTTTCCAGTACTCGAGCTGCCGCTCGTGCTCTGTCACCTGCTCGGCCTGTTTCTGCCATACGGCAAAGTCGCGGTACTGGATGGGGAGCGGGCTGACTCGCGACAACGGGTCGTGGCCACGGACCGCGTCCGCATAGAAATGGTCCAGCTCTTGGCGCAACACGTCGATCGACCAGCCGTCGGAGATGATATGGTGCATGACAATAGACAGGATATGGTCGTCATCTCCAAGTCGTAACAATGATACTCTCCACCCTGGTTCAGACGACAAATCGAAAGGTGTTGTCTGCTCTTGTTTTAGAGGCTCACGGTAGCTTCCATTCCACTCGGCTGATACATCAATCACTCTGAGCGGCTTCAGGTGACTTGGGTGAATGATCTGCATGCCTGTCCCGTTCAGCTCTGCAAATGTCGTTCTCAGAGTTTCGTGTCGCTGTTCTAGAGCGAACAAGGCAGTTGAAAGAGCGTCAACGTCTAGCGGCCCTCTCATCCGCGCGGCGAGTGGCATCAGGTACCACGACGCACCAATATTCAGCTGGTCGAGGAACCACAAGCGACCCTGGGCAAACGACTGTTCAACCGGCCCATCATATTTCGTCACGGGGATTGGACTGTGTGGAGTCGAGCCTCGCCGGATGGTGGCGGCGAGATCGGCCAGGACGGGCTGGTCGAAGACATCCTTGACGGACACCCGGGTATCTAGACGGCGACTGATGCGGGCTGCGAGCTTGGTGGCCATGAGGGAGTGACCACCAAGGTCGAAGAAGTTATCAGTGATTCCAACATCGACACCAAGCACATCAGCGAACTCCTCGCACAGCGCGATTTCTATATCGTTACGCGGAGCTACAAGTGCAGAGACGGGCTTGGTCTTGGCAACGGTCTTGGCCTTTCGAACCAGCTCTTTCCGGTCGACCTTGCCGTTGGCATTGATAGGCATTTGGTCTAGGATCACGATCTTTCCGGGCACCATGTACGACGGGAGCAATGCCTGCAGTCGCTCACGGATCTGCGCCTCGACCCGCCGGCTCTGCAGACGCTGCAGCGGTCGGTTAGTATGGGCCAACGATGCGCTCCCGTGATCGGTCGGGAATTGCAACAGAACGCGACCTCCTTTGTGAACAGGCGGATAATGATGGAACACAGCATCGAGGGCGCCGTGTTGGGACCGCTGCCTGGCCCAGCTAATCTCGACACTAAAACCAGCTTCATCGGCTAGCTGTACGAGGTCGGTAGCAGAGAGAGATGCGCAGCGTTCGGATTTGGAGCGAATGGACGAGAGCCAGGCGGGTCCGTCTAATGAGTCTTGCCCGGTTTCGTTGATATTGTCGTCGTTAAGTGAGTCAATAGCATACCGCTCTAGAATTGATTTGCTATATGGAATGTTGCCTACGGGGACGGCCAGGGCGTCTGACGAACTCTGCAAGAGACGGAGAAGGCTATGGCGGTCCATCCGCGTCCTTTCGAAGTCAATCCATGATTTTGCGTCGATCGTGTGTACAGGCTGTGCATCTTCCTCTGGACTGCCCACGTATACGATGGCTGCATATCGGTACGAACTGAGTTCATTGGTAGCTCTCATTTTCTTCGGCAGAATCTCAACGTGACTGATCCGACCGGGTAGCCGGTCGGTCAGGCCGGTGAAAAAAGCCGGGTCGACAAGCAGCTCCTCTTCGCGCTCCTCTATCTCTCCTATCTTCCGTCGAACACTCTGTTTGTTGACATCTCTTCCTAACGTGCGAAGCGCCCTGGAGGCGAGAAAGTCCCTGTTGGTGGCATACGACCGAATATCACCAAAGAATAGACGCTTTACGCCCGGCAACCGCGTGAGTGTGTCGATAACCTCTACCAAGTACTCGGGTGTAGGGAAGTATTGGACGACGGAGTTGAGCACCACCAGGTCTGGGCGAAGTCCCTCCAGCTGGCTGGTATCTGTTGCTGTACCGACATGTATTTCGGCTCTGCCGGCCAGATTTGGGATCGACTTGACCATGTTGGTGGCGAAGACGGCCGCCGACCGGGACGGCTCCAACCCAACATAGCTCTCGAGACCTGCAGCTTTGCCAAGATTGAATAGAACCATGCCGGTACCGGTGCCTATTTCAAAGACGTGACCAGGTGCTTGGCCGTCTAGGAGCGTCTGTATAGTGTCGTCGAGCCATTCTTGCATCTCGGCCTTGTCAATTGCCTTCCCGTCATACATCGACGTCCAGCCCATGAAGTCGCTGCCGACCGTAGAACGGTCAATGGTGTTGATTTCTGCATATGTAGATGCCTCAAAATGGTTTCCCCAACCTTCCACCTGGGTGGTGACCTCGTCCTGGTGGATGGTTGTGTTGTTGTCACCCTGGGCGGTAATGAATCCGACCATCTCCGGCTCCTGGCCGTCGTGTGCCTGCACGACAACCGCGGCGTCGCGAACGATTTCATGGCTGAGAATGGCGTGCTCTACCTCGGCCGGCTCGATTCGGTGGCCGCGGATCTTGATCTGTTGGTCCATCCGGCCAAAGAATTCGATATGGCCGTCTGTTGGTCGATAGCGCGCCCGGTCTCCAGTTCGGTATGCCCTTATGGATTCTCCATTGATGGTCACGTACACGAAGCGGTCCTGGTTCAATGTTGGATCAGTGTACCCTCGCGCCAGACCGTCTCCGGTGACGACTAGTTCTCCCATCACACCGAAAGAAACCAACTGTTGATTCGGATCCATGATATATGCTCCGGAGTTACTGACGGCCCGGCCGATCGGAACTCCGTTCACAAATGATTCCTGCTCGCCGACGTTGTAGATAGTGCTCAAGATACTGTTCTCCGTCGGACCATAGGCGTTATAGATACCACTGCCGACAAGAGCTTGTGCATGAACCGCATCGCGACTATCGAACCGATCGCCGGCGACGAAAAGGACGTCCAGCGCTTCGATTGTCGAAGGGGTATCGGCCAAGAACTGCTTGAGCAGCGCAGGCGGAAGCATGGCGGCGCGAATTTGTTCCTTTACAAATAAAGCTCCGAGAGTTTTGCTGTCTAAGGAGGTGAAGTAGTCGATACAGATCAGCGTTCCCCCATTTAGAAGTGCTGCGTATATCTCCCACATTGATACGTCAAAGGCAAGGTTCGTCAAGTGTGACATGCACACTCCCTGAGGCAACTTCGACACCACGTTGCTGTTCATAACCAGTCGGAGAATACCGCGGTGTTCCACCATAACGCCCTTGGGCTTGCCTGTGGACCCGGAGGTATAAATAACATAAGCCAGGCTTGTTGCTGACGGTCCAACGCCGGTCCTCATGTCGTCCTCGGGTCTGTAGTAGCCAAGGGTGTCGCTGATCCGAACCAGATCCACCTCTTCAAGACTAATATCCGGAGTAGGCACATCTAGACCAAGTAATATTAGCTTCCGTCCTGAGACGACAGATAGAATAGCTTCGATGCGGGCCGCGGGCAGGTTGACATCGAGCGGAAGGTAAGCAAGGTTCGCCTTAAGGATGCCAAAAAAGGCGACGACCGTCTGGCACGACCTCGGTGCAAGCACTACAACCAGCGTCTCAGCCGCCATCTTCCGCTGGCGGAGCCAGGCAGAGACCTCGTCTGATTGTTGGTCTAGCTGCTTATAGGTAATGCGCGAGGACGGGTCGACGACGGCCGTTGCATCTGGACAAACGGCTACCTGTTTGCGGAAGACGTCAATCACGCTCGAATCTCGAGGATAGTCAGTCCGCTCGATGTCAAGCAAGCCTCTGTTTTGAAGGTCGGTCAGTCCATCTGTGAGCGGTAGAACTGCAATGGGCATCTGAGGCTGGTCGAGACCCCGGCGTAGGACCTCCTGGAAGACAGTGGCAACACCATCGATAGTGGAAGAGTCGAATAAGTCGGCGGCAAAGAAAATACTGCCCACCAGCATTCCGGCCTCCTGGAACAAGTGAAACTCAACATCGAACCGCGTCGATATTGTCCCTGGTATGCGCTCTCCTGTGATGCCGTCCAACTGGATCTTTCCTAGATCTTGCTGGGAATGGAGCGCAAACATGATTTGTACGAGCGGGTTCCGAGATGTGTCTCTCGACCCCGGTACAAGCGCCGACACGATGCGCTCGAACGGGACGTCTTGGTGTGCGAATGCGGCTGTCGTGGTCGACCGGACCTGCTGAACCAGGCTTTCGAATGTATCATCGTGCTCTACAGTAATCCGCATACACTGCGTGTTGACGAAGAAGCCGACCATATTCTCCAGCTCCGGCCGATTACGATTGGCGATTGGGGTGCCAATAGTGGCATCTTCGGCCCCGGTGAGCCGGTAGTGTGCTGCACGGAAAGCCGCGAGCAGTACTGTGAAGGACGTCGTCTGGTGGGTGTGGCAGAACGCCTGGAGACGACTGTATAGCGCACCCTCAATAGCGAGCTGGACAGTCCCGGCATGGCCAGATAAAATCATTGGCCGTGGCCGATCGCTTAGAAGCTCCGCGGGAGAGCTGTCCGCAAGCTGTGC
Organism: Reticulascus tulasneorum; assembly: GCA_001557505.1. Classification (NCBI taxonomy): domain Eukaryota; kingdom Fungi; phylum Ascomycota; class Sordariomycetes; order Glomerellales; family Reticulascaceae; genus Reticulascus; species Reticulascus tulasneorum. The sequence goes on along the minus strand of LSAX01000012.1, from coordinate 433,538 downwards.
TGTCCAGTACTCGAGCTGCCGCTGGTGCTCCGCTACCTGCTCGGCCTGCTTCTGCCATACAGCAAAGTCGCGGTACTGGATGGGGAGCGGGCTGACTCGCGACAACGGGTCGTGGCCACGGACCGCGTCGGCATAGAAATGGTCCAGCTCTTGGCGCAACACGTCAATCGACCAACCATCAGAGATGATGTGGTGCATTACTATAGAGAGGATGTGATCGTTTTCTCCTAGTCTTAGCAGCGATACCCTCCACCCCGGCTCAGACGCCAGGTCGAAAGGGGTGGTCTGTTCTTGTTTGAGAGGCTCGCTGTAACTTCCATTCCACTCGGTTGATACATCAATCACTCTGAGCCGCTTCATGTGACTGGGATGAATGATCTGCATGCCTGTGCCGTCTTGCTCTATGAATGTTGTTCTCAGAGTTTCGTGTCGCTGTTCTAGAGCGAACAAGGCAGTTGAAAGAGCATCAATGTGTAGCGGCCCTCGCATTCGCGCGGCAAGCGGCATCAGGTACCACGACGCACCAATATTCAGCTGGTCGAGGAACCACAAGCGGCCCTGGGCAAACGACTGTTCGACCGGCCCATCATATTTCGTCACGGGGATTGGCCTGTGTGGAGTCGAGCCTCGGCGGATGGTGGCGGCGAGATCGGCGAGGACGGGCTGGTCGAAGACATCCTTAACAGACACTCGGGTGTCGAGGCGACGACTGATGCGGGCCGCGAGCTTGGTTGCCATAAGGGAGTGGCCACCAAGATCGAAGAAGTTGTCGGTGATTCCAACGTCGACGCCGAGCACATCAGCAAACTCCTCGCATAGCGCGATTTCTATATCGTTGCGGGGAGCCACACGTTTGGAGAGGGGCTTGTTCTTTGGAACGGTCTTGGCCTTTCGAGCCAACTCTTTCCGGTCGATCTTTCCGTTGGCGTTGATGGGCATTTGTTCCAGTACCACGATCTTTCCGGGCACCATGTACGATGGAAGCAATGCTTGCAGTCGCTCACGGATCTGTGCCTCGACCCGCCGGCTCTGCAGTCGCTGCAGCGGTCGGTTTGTATGAGCCAACGATGCGCTCCCGTGATCTGTCGGGAATTGCAGCAGCACGCGAGCCCCGTCGCGAACAGGCGGATAATGATGGAACACAGCATCGAGAGCGCCGTGCTGGGACCGCTGCCGGGCCCAGCTGATCTCGACACTGAATCCTGCGTCTTTGGCTACCTGAACTAGGTCGGCAGCAGAGAGAGAGCCGTAGCGGTTAGAGTCAGAGCGGATGGACGAGAGCCAGGGAGTTCCGTCTAATGACTCCTGCCCGGTTTCGTTGATATTCTCGTCGTCAAGTGAGTCGACAACATATCGTTCTAGAATCGTTTTGCTATACGGGATGTTTCCCACAGGTACTACCACGGCGTCTGGCGAACTCTGCAGGAGACGTAGAAGGTCATGCCGGTCCATCCGCGTCCCTTCGAAGTCAATCCATGACTTCGCGTCAATTGTATGCACAGGCTGTGCATCTTCTTCTGGACTGTTCATGTACACGACGGCCGCATAACGGTACGAGCTAAGCTCGTTGGTAGCTCTCATCTTCTTCGGCAGAATCTCAACGTGGCTGATCCGACCTGGCAGCTGGCGGGTGAGGCCGGTGAAAAACGCTGGGTCAACAAGCAGCTCCTCTTCGCGCTCTTCCATCTCTATCATCTTCCGGCGAATACTCTCCTTGTTCAGGTCTCTGCCGAGGGAATGAAGAGCCCTGGAGGCGAGAAAGTCCCTATTTGTGGCATACGACCGAATGTCACCAAAGAACAGGCGCTTCACCCCCGGCAACCGCGTGAGTGTGTCGATAACCTCTACCAAGTACTCGGGTGTAGGGAAGTATTGGACGACGGAGTTGAGCACCACCAGGTCTGGGCGAAGTCCCTCCAGCTGGCTGGTATCTGTTGCTGTACCGACATGTATTTCGGCTCTGCCGGCCAGATTTGGGATCGACTTGACCATGTTGGTGGCGAAGACGGCCGCCGACTGCGACGGCTCCAGCCCAACATAGCTCTCGAGACCTGCAGCTTTGCCAAGATTGAAGAGGACCATGCCGGTACCAGTGCCAATTTCAAAGACATGACCAGGTGCTTGGCCGTCTAGGAGAGTCTGTAGAGTGTCGTCGAGCCATTCTTGCATCTCAGCCTTGTCAATTGCCTTCCCATCATACATCGACGTCCAACCCATAAAGTCGCTGCCCACGGTAGAACGGTCAATGGCGTTGATTTCTGCATATGTTGTCGTTTCAAAATGGTCTCCCCAACCTTCTATCTGGGTGGTGACCTCGTCATGGCGGATGGTGTGGATGTCACCCTGGGCTGTGACGAATCCGACCATTTCCGGCTCCTGGCCGTCTTGTACCTGCACAATGACCGCCGCGTCGCGAACTATATCGTGGCTGAGCATGGCGTGCTCTACTTCGGCCGGCTCGATTCGGTGGCCGCGGATCTTGATCTGTTGGTCCATCCGGCCAAAGAACTCGATATGGCCATCTGTTGGTCGGTGGCGCGCCCGATCTCCAGTTCGGTATGCCCTTACGGACTCTCCGTTGATGGTCACGTACACGAAGCGGTCCTGGTTCAATGTTGGATCAGTGTACCCTCGCGCCAGACCGTCTCCGGTGACGACTAGTTCTCCCATCACACCGAAAGAAACCAACTGTTGATTCGGATCCATGATATATGCTCCGGAATTACTGACGGCCCTGCCGATCGGAACCCCATTTACACAGCGCTCCTCTTCGAGCATGGGGAATACAGTACTAAATGTCGTGTTTTCTGTCGGTCCGTATACATGGCAGAATACGTCCCGAACCAGTTGTCTCGCTTTCATGGAATCTTGCGGTCGCATTCTTTCACCCCCGGCAAACAATACGTCTAACCCAGCTATGGCAGACGGGATTTCGTCTAAACACTGCTTGAGCAGAGCTGTAGAAAAGAACGCAGCTCTAACAGTCTCTGTTGAAAATGTCAAGGCCAAAGAGGCAGGGTCCACGACAGTCATGTAGTCGATGCAGACCACCGTTCCACCGTTTAGAAGTGGCGCGTAGATTTCCCACGTTGTGGCATCAAAAGCGAGATTCGCCATATGAGCAACACAGACGGCCGCCTTCGACTGCGAGATTAAGTTACTCTCCTTTACCAGCCGTAGAATGGCGCGGTGATCGACCATGACGCCCTTGGGTTTACCTGTCGACCCGGAGGTGAAGATGACGTATGCGAGGCTTATCGCCGACGGTTCAACGCAGGCACTCTGACCGTCATCTAGACTGGAATGGCCTAGTGTGTACTCGATCTGAACCAGTTCTACGTTTGGCAGCTGGATATCGGGAGCAGGTACACCTGAGCCAACTAAGATTAGCTTCCGTCCTGCAAGACCAGATAGAACAGCCTCGATGTGAGCAGCGGGCACGTTAACATCGAGCGGAAGATAGGCAAGGTTCGCCTTCAGGATGCCGAAGAAGGCCACGACCGTCTGGCATGACCGCGGCGCAAGAACTCCGACTAGCGTCTCAGCCGCCATCTTCCGCTGTCGGAGCCAGGAAGCGACCTTGTCGGACTGTTGGTCCAGCTGCTTGTAGGTGATGCGCGAGAACCTGTCGATGACGGCCGTTGCATCTGGGCAAAGGGCTACCTGCTTGCGGAAGACGTCAATCACGCTCGAATCTCGAGGATAGTCAGTCCGCTCGATATCAAGCAAGCCTATATTGTGAATGTCGGTGACCCCCTCGGTGAGCGGGAGGACGGCAATGGTCATCTGAGGCTTGTCGAGTCCATGGAATAAAATCTCCTCGAAGATTGCAATCATGCTATGGATTGTCTTTGCCTCAAATAAGTCTGTGGCAAAGAGAACGCTGCCTACCAGCCTTCCCGCCTCCTGGAACAAGTGAAACTCCACATCGAATCGTGTCGACACCGCCCCCGGTACAGGCTCTCCTGCAATGCCGTCCAACTGGACCTTTCCTAAGTCCTTCTGTGAATGAAGCGCAAACATGATTTGTACGACTGGGTTTCGGGACGTGTCTCTGGACCCAGGTACAAGCGCTGAGACGATGCGCTCGAACGGGACGTCTTGATGTGCGAATGCGGCTGTCGTGGTCGACCGGACCTGCTGAACCAGGCTTTCGAATGTGTCATTGTGCTCTACAGTAATCCGCATACACTGCGTGTTGACGAAGAAGCCGACCATGTTCTCCAGCTCCGGCCGATTACGGTTAGCGATTGGGGTGCCAATAGTGGCATCTTCCACCCCAGTGAGTCGGTAGTGTGCTGCACGGAAAGCCGCGAGTAGTACAGTGAACGACGTTGTGCGGTAGATACGGCAAAACGTCCGGAGGCGATGGTATACAGCGCCCTCGATGGCGAGCTGGGCAACCCCAGCATGGCCAGATAGTATGGCCGGTCGCGGTCGATCACTTAGAAGCTCCGCAGGAGAGCTGTCCGCAAGCTGTGCTGTCCAGTACTCGAGCTGCCGCTGGTGCTCCGCTACCTGCTTGGCCTGCTTCTGCCATACGGCAAAGTCGCGGTACTGGATGGGCAGCGGGCTGACTCGCGACAACGGGTCGTGGCCACGGACCGCGTCGGCATAGAAATGGTCCAGCTCTTGGCGCAACACGTCGATCGACCAACCATCAGAAATGATGTGGTGCATTACTATAGAGAGGATGTGATCGTCGTCTCCTAATCGTAGCAGCGATACTCTCCATCCCGGCTCGGACGACAGGTCGAAAGGAGTGGTCTGTTCCTGTTCTAGCGGCTCAACGTAGCTTCCATTCCACTCGGCTGATACATCAATCACTCTGAGCGGCTTCGGGCGGCTGGGATGAATAATTTGCACGCCTGTTCCGTCCTGCTCTGCGAATGTCGTCCTCAGAGTTTCGTGCCTCTGCTCTAGAGCGAACAAGGCAGTTGAAAGAGCATCAATGTGTAGCGGTCCACGCATTCGTGCGGCAAGCGGCATCAGGTACCACGACGCACCAATATTCAGCTGGTCGAGGAACCACAAGCGACCCTGGGCAAACGATTGACCGATAGGTCCGTTGTACTTTGTCACGGGGATCGGACTATGTGGACTCGAGCCTCGGCTGATGGTGGCGGCTAGATCAGCGAGGACAGGTCGGTCGAAGACATCCTTGACAGATACTTGGATATCTAGACGACGACTGATGCGGGCTGCGAGCTTGGTTGCCATCAGAGAGTGGCCACCGAGATCGAAGAAGCTATCGGTGATTCCGACGTCGACGCCCAGCACATCAGCAAACTCCTCGCATAGCACCACCTCTATTTCGTTACGGGGAGCCACTCGCGTAGAGACGGGCTTGGTCTTGGCGACCGTCTTGGCCTTTCGAGCCAGCTTATTCCGGTCAACCTTGCCGTTGGCATTGATAGGCATTTGGTCCAGTATCACAATCCGTTCAGGGACCATATACCCTGGCAGCAAACCTTGCAGAAAACTACGAATCGCCTTTTCAGACCTTATAGAACATTGTTCTTTCCAATCGCCCAGGTCATCAGTAGCGTCGTCTGTAGCCCAACCATTTTGAACGGAACCCTCGTCGGTAGTCTCAACGAAACCGACCATTTCTGGCTCTTGGCCGTCTTGAGTTCGGACAACGACCGCCGCATCACGAACTATATTGTGGCTCAGCATGGCATGTTCTACTTCGGCCGGCTCGATTCGGTGGCCGCGGATCTTGATCTGTTGGTCCATCCGGCCAAAGAACTCGATAAAGCCATCTTTTGGTCGGTAACGAACCCGGTCTCCAGTTCGGTATGCTCTCACGGACTCTCCGTTGATAGTCACATGCACGAAGCGATCCTGTTCTAAGGTCGGATCAATGTACCCTCGAGCGAGACCGTCTCCGGTGACAACTAGTTCACCCATCACGCCGAGGGGAACCAACTGTTGGTCTGGGTCCATGACATACGCTCCGGAGTTACTGGCGGCCCTGCCAATTGGGACCCCATTCACAAACGACTCCTGCTCGCCGACCTTGTAGATAGTGCATATGTGAGTTTCGCTAGGACCATATGCATTGTAAACTCCGCCTTGGACCCGGGCCTGGGCCTGTATCGCATCACGACCGTCGAGACGATCACCTGCAGTGAAGAGGGCTTTCAAGGTCTTGAGAGCATCGGGGATGTATGCAAGACACTGTTTAAGTAGAGCAGGCGGAAGCATGGCGGCTTGAACTTGTTCCCGCACGAACGCAGTATGCAGGGCTTTGCTGTCCATAGTAGTGAATAAGTCGATACAAACCAATGTTCCACCATTGAGGATGGCTGCCAACACCTCCCATACCGATACATCGAAGGCAAGGTTCGTCAGGTGTGCCATTCGCACTGTCTGGGGTAGCATTGACACTACGTTGCTGTCCTTAACCAGCCGAAGAATGGCACGGTGCTCGATCATGACGCCCTTAGGTTTACCTGTCGACCCAGACGTGAAGATGACGTAAGCGAGGCTATTCGCCGACGGTTCAACGCTGACACTCATATTGTTCTCGGGGCTGTAATAGCCAAGGGTATCGCCGATCCGTACCAGCTCAACATCGGCAAGCTGAATATCTGGAGGAGGCACATCTGCACCCAGTAGAATTAGTTTCCGTCCCAAGATGCCAGACAGAATAGCTTCAATGCGAGCAGTAGGCACGGTGAAATCGAGCGGAAGATAGGCAAGGTTGGCCTTCAGAATGCCGAAGAACGCCACGACTGTCTGACAAGACCGTGGCGCAAGCACCCCGACCAATGTCTCAGCCTCCATCTTCCGCTGGCGAAGCCAGGAAGCGACTTCGTCTGATTGCCTGTCTAGTTGGGCATAGGTTAGGCGTGAGGATGCATCAGTGACGGCGGTCGCGTCTGGGCAAACAGCGACCTGCTTGCGGAAGACATCTACCACGCTCGAATCTCGAGGGTAGTCGGTCCGCTCGATATCAAGTACCCCCATACTGTGAAGCTTAGCGAGCCCATCGGTGAGCAAGAGGACCTGAATTGGTATTTCAGGCTGGCTGAGGCCCCGGCGTAGAACCTCTTGGAAGACAGTAGCAACACCATCAATAGTGGAAGCCTCGAATAAGTCTTCCGCAAAGAGAATATTGCCCAAGAGTCCTCCTGCCTCCGGCAACAAGTGAAATTCGACATCGAACCTCGTCGATACCGTCCCCGGCACACGCTCTCCAACGAGGCCGTCTAACTGGAACGCTCCGAGGTCCTTTTGTGAATGAAGTGCAAACATGATTTGTACGAGCGGGTTCCGAGAAGTGTCTCTCGATCCAGGTACAAGCGCTGACACGATACGCTCGAACGGGACATCTTGGTGTGCAAATGCGGCTGTCGTGGTCGATTTGACCTGCTGAATCAGGCTTTCGAATGTGTCTTCGTGGTCTATAGTAATCCGCATACACTGCGTGTTGACAAAGAATCCGACCATATTCTCCAGCTCCGGCCGATTACGGTTAGCGATTGGGGTGCCAATAGTGGCATCTTCGACTCCGGTGAGCCGATAGTGTGCTGCACGGAAGGCCGTGAGCAGTACTGCGAACGAAGTCGTCTGGTGCGTTCGGCAGAACGCTTGAAGCCGATCGTATACTGCACCCTTGATGGTGAGCTGGGCAACCCCGGCACGACCAGAATGTATGGCCGGCCGTGGTCGATCGCTCAGAATCTCGGCGGGAGAGCTGTCTGCAAGCTGTGTTTTCCAGTACTCGAGCTGCCTCTCATGCTCCGTGACTTGTTCGGCCTGCTTCTGCCATACGGCAAAGTCGCGATACTGGATGGGGAGCGGGCTGACTCTCGACAACGGGTCGTGGCCACGGACCGCGTCGGCATAGAAATGGTCCAGCTCTCGGCGCAACAAGTCGATCGACCAACCATCAGAAATGATGTGGTGCATTACTATAGAGAGGATGTGATCGTTGTCTCCTAGTCGTAGCAGTGATACTCTCCATCCTGGCTCAGACGACAGGTCGAAAGGGGTGGTCTGTTCTTGTTTTAACGGCTCAATGTAGCTTCCATTCCACTCGGCTGATACATCAATCACTCTGAGCGGCTTCATGCGGCTGGGGTGAATAATTTGCACACCTACGCCGTCTTGCTCTGCAAATGTCGTCCTCAGAGTTTCGTGTCGCCACTCTAGAGCGAACAAGGCAGTTGAAAGAGCATCAACGTGTAGCGGCCCGCACATTCGTGCGGCGAGTGGCATGAGGTACCACGAGGGACCAATATTCAGCTGGTCGAGGAACCATAAACGGCCTTGGGCAAACGACTGCTGCACAGGCCCGTCGTACTTTGTCACGGAGATTGGGCTGTGTGGGGTCGAGCCTCGGCGGATGGTGGCGGCGAGATCGGCGAGAACGGGTTGGTCGAAGACGTCCTTGACGGACACCCGGGTATCTAGACGACGACTGATGCGGGCTGCGAGCTTGGTGGCCATGAGGGAGTGGCCACCGAGATCGAAGAAGTTATCGGTAATGCCGACATCGACGCCAAGCACATCAGCAAACTCCTCACACAGCGTAATCTCTATTTCGTTGCGGGGAACCACACGCGTAGATATAGGCTTAGTCTTGGCAACGGTCTTGGCCTTTCGAGCGAGCTCTTTCCGGTCGACCTTACCGTTGGTATTGATGGGCATTTGATCTAGTACTATGATCCTTCCGGGGACCATGTACGACGGGACCAACGCCTGCAGCCGCTCACGGATCTGTGCCTCGACCCGCCGGCTCTGCAGTCGCTGCAGCGGTCGGTTTGTACGAGCCAACGATGCGCTCCCGTGATCGGTCGGGAATTGCAGCAGCACGCGAGCCCCGTCGTGAACAGGCGGATAATGATGGAACACGGCATCGAGGGCGCCGTGCTGGGATCGCTGCCGGGCGCAGCTGATCTCGACACTAAAACCAGCGTCTTCGGCTAGCTGTACGAGGTCGGTAGCAGAGAGAGATGCGCAGCGTTCGGATTTGGAGCGGACAGACGAGAGCCAAGCAATTCCGTCTAACGAGTCTTGCCCGGTTTCATTGATACTGTCGTCGTCAAGTGATTCAACAGCATATCGTTCTAGTATCGTTTTGCTATATGGGATGTTTCCCACAGGTACTGCCACGGCGTCTGGCGAACTCTGCAAAAGATGGAGAAGGCCATGGCGATCCATCCGCGTCCCTTCGAAGTCAATCCATGACTTTGCGTCGATCATATGTGCAGACTCTGTATCATCCTCTAAATTTCCCACGTGCACGACAGCTGTATATCGGTACGAGCTGAGCTCATTGGTAGCTATCATCTTCTTCGGCAGAATCTCAACGTGACTGATCCGACCGGGCAGCTCGCGGGCCAGGCCGGTGAAAAACGCTGGGTCCACGAGCAGCTCTTCTTCGCGTTCTTCCATCTCTGCTATCTTCCGTCGAACACTCTCCTTGCTCACGTCTCTGCCGAGCGAGTGAAGAGCCCTGGAGGCGAGAAACTGCCTATTTGTAGCATGCGACCGAATATCACCAAAGAATAGGCGCTTAATCCCCGGCAACCGCGTAAGCTTGTTGACGACTTCTACCAAGTACTCAGGTGTGGGAAAGTACTGTACGACAGAGTTGAGAACCACCAGGTCTGGGCGGAGCCCCTCTAGCTGGCTGATATCTGTTGCTGTGCCGATATGTATTTCGGCTCTGCCGGCCAGATTTGGGTTAGACTTGACCATGTTGGTGGCGAAGACAGCCGCCGACCGGGACGGCTCCAGGCCTACATAGCTCTCGAGACCTGCAGCTTTGCCAAGATTGAAGAGGACCATGCCGGTGCCGGTACCTATCTCAAAGACGTGGCCAGGTGCTCGGCCGTCCAGGAGCGTCTGTATAGTGTCGTCGAGCCATTCTTGCATCTCAGCCTTGTCAATTACCTTCCCGTCATACATCGATGTCCAACCCATGAAGTCACTGCCGACGGCAGAACGATCTATGGTGTTGATGTCTGCATATGTTGTCGTCTCAAAGTGGTCTCCCCAACCTTCCACTTGGCTGGCGACCTCGTCGTGGCCGTTGGTGGTGCTGCTATCAACCTGAGCTGTAACGAATCCAACCATCTCCGGGTCTTGGCCGTCCTCAAACCGGACAACGACCGCCACGTCACGGACTATATTATGGCTGAGCATGGCGTGTTCTACCTCGGCCGGCTCGATTCGGTGGCCACGGATCTTGATCTGTTGGTCCATCCTGCCGAAGAACTCAATATGGCCGTCTGTTGATCGATAACGAGCCCGGTCTCCAGTCCGGTATGCTCTCACGGGCTCTCCGTTGATGTTCACGTACACGAAGCGGCCCTGGTCCAAAGTTGGATCGGTATACCCTCGCGCCAAACCGTCTCCGGTAACGACTAGTTCGCCCATCACGCCGAGAGAAACCAAGCGTTGGTTCGGATCCATGATATACGCTCCGGAGTTGCTGACGGCCCGGCCGATCGGAACTCCGTTCACAAATGATTCATGGTCGCCGATATTATAGACAGTGCTTAAGATAGCGTTCTCGGTCGGACCGTAGGCATTGTAGACACCAGTGCCGACAAGGGTTTGTGCATAGATTGCATCATGACTATTGAATCGATCGCCGGCGACGAAAAGGACGTCCAGTGTTTTGATTGCAGAAGGTTTGTCCACGAGCAACTGCTTGAGTAGCGCAGGGGGAAGCATAGCGGCGCAGATTCTTTCTCGCAAAAACAAAGCCTCAAGAGCCTTGCCATCCAAAGAGGTAAAGTAGTCAACACAAACAAGGGTTCCACCGTTGAGGAGTGCTGCGTATATCTCCCACATTGATACATCGAAGGCAAGGTTCGTCAGGTGTGCCATTCGTACTTTCTCAGGTAGCTTTGATACGACGTTGCTGTCCTTGACCAGCCGTAGCACGCTTCGGTGCTCGATCATGACGCCCTTAGGTTTACCTGTAGACCCAGACGTGAAGATAACGTAAGCGAGGCTAGTTGCCGACGGTCCAACGCCAACGCCCATGCTATCCTCGGAGCAGTAATAGCCAAGGGTGTCGCCGATTCGAACCAGCTCCAAGTCAAGAAGCTGAATATCCGGAGGAGGTGCATCTGCACCTAGTAGGATTAGCTTCTGTCCTGAAACGACAGACAAAATAGCCTCGATCCGGGCGGCGGGCAGGCTGACGTCAAGCGGAAGATATGCAAGGTTTGCCTTCAGGATGCCGAAGAACGCCACGATCGTCTGGCACGACCGTGGCGCGATCACCCCGATAAGCGTCTCGGCCGCCATCTTCCGCCGGCGAAGCCAGGAAGCGACCTCGTCTGATTGTCGATCCAGTTGGGTATAGGTTAGGCTTGAAGACATGTCGATGACAGCTGTTGCATCTGGGCAAAGGGCTACCTGTTGGCGGAAAACGTCTACCACGCTCGAATCTCGAGGATAGTTGGTCGTTTCGATATCAAACAAGCCCATCTTGTTAAGGTCGGTGATCCTGTCGGTGAGTGGGAGGACTGCAATGGACATCTGAGGCTGGTCGAGGCCCCTGCGTAGGACCTCCAGAAAGACAGCGGCAACACCATGAATAGTCGCGGCCTCAAATAGGTCTTCCGCAAAGAGAATATTGCCCACCAGCATTCCGGCCTCCTGGAACAAGTGAAACTCGACATCGAACCGCGTCGATACCGTCCCTGGTATACGCTCTCCCGCGATGCCGTCCAACTGGATCTTTCCTAGATCTTGCTGGGAATGGAGCGCGAACATGATTTGTACGAGCGGGTTCCGGGACGCGTCTCTCGACCCCGGTACAAGCGCTGACACGATGCGCTCGAACGGGACATCTTGGTGTGCAAATGCGGCTGTCGTGGTCGATCTGACCTGCTGAACCAGGCTTTCGAATGTGTCTTCGTGGTCTATAGTAATCCGCATACACTGCGTGTTGACAAAGAATCCGACCATATTCTCCAGCTCCGGCCGATTACGGTTAGCGATTGGGGTGCCAATAGTGGCATCTTCGACTCCAGTGAGCCGATAGTGTGCTGCGCGGAAAGCCGCGAGTAATACGACGAATGAAGTCGTCTGGTGTGCGCGGCAAAACGCCTCGAGGCGCTTGTTCACCGGACCTTCGATGGCGAGCGGGACAACCCCAGCTAGGCCAGAACTTATAGGCGGCCGTTGTCGATCGCTCAAAATCTCGGCGGGAGAGCTGTCTTCAAGCTGGGCTTTCCAGTACTCGAGCTGCCTCTCGTGCTCTGTCACCTGCTCGGCCTGCTTCTGCCATACGGCAAAGTCGCGATACTGGATGGGGAGCGGGCTCATTCGCGATAACGGGTCGTGGCCACGGACCGCGTCGGCATAGAAATGGTCCAGCTCTTGGCGCAACACGTCGATCGACCAGCCGTCGGAGATGATATGGTGCATGACGATAGATAGGATATGGTCGTCATCTCCAAGTCGTAACAACGATACTCTCCACCCTGGTTCAGACGACAAGTCGAAGGGAGTTGTCTGCTCATGTTTGAGAGGCTCAATGTAGCTTCCATTCCACTCGGCTGATACATCAATCACTCTGAGCGGCTTCGGATGACTAGGGTGAATAATCTGCATGCCTGTGCCGTTCAGCTCTGCAAACGTTGTCCTCAGAGTTTCGTGCCTCTGCTCTAGACCGAACAAGGCAGTTGTAAGAGCATCAACATGTAGCGGCCCACGCATTCGTGCGGCAAGTGGCATCAGGTACCACGACGCACCAATATTCAGCTGGTCGAGGAACCACAAGCGACCCTGGGCAAACGATTGCTGTACAGGTCCATCGTACTTTGTCACGGGGATTGGGCTGTGTGGAGTCGAGCCTCGGCGGATGGTGGCGGCGAGATCGGCCAGGACGGGCTGGTCGAAGACATCCTTGACCGACACCCGGGTGTCTAGACGACGACTGATGCGGGCTGCCAGCTTGGTTGCCATGAGGGAGTGGCCACCGAGATCGAAGAAGTTATCGGTAATGCCGACATCGACGCCCAGCACATCAGCAAACTCCTCACATAGCGCAATCTCTACTTCGTTGCGGGGAGCCACGCGTGCAGAGACAGGCTTAGTCTTGGCAACGGTCTTGGCCTTTCGAGCGAGCTCTTTCCGGTCGACCTTGCCGTTGGTATTGATGGGCATTTGATCTAGTACTATTATCCGTCCGGGCACCATGTATGACGGGACCAACGCCTGCAGCCGCTCACGGATCTGCGCCTCGACCCGCTGGCTCTGCAGACGTTGTAGAGGTCGGTTTGTACGAGCCAACGATGCGCTCCCGTGATCGGTCGGGAATTGCAGCAGCACGCGAGCCCCGTCGCGAACAGGTGGATAATGATGGAACACGGCATCGAGGGCGCCATGTTGGGACCGCTGCCTGGCCCAACTGATTTCGATACTGAAGCCAGCCTCTTCGGCTAGCTTTAAGAGGTCGATAGTGGAGAGAGATGAGCAGCGTTCAGATTTAGAACGGACGGACGAGAGCCAGGCGGTTCCGTCTAATGAGCCTTGCTCGGTTTCGTTGACATTGTCGTCGTCAAGTGAGTCAACAACATGCCGCTCTAAGATCGTTTTGCTATATGAAATGTTGCCAACAGGGACGGCCACGGCGTCTGGCGAACTCTGCAAAAGATGGAGAAGGCCATGGCGGTCCATCCGCGTCCCTTCGAAGTCAATCCATGACTTCGCGTCAATTGCATGCACAGCCTGTGCATCTTCCTCTGGACTGCCCACGTAAACGACGGCTGTATAACGATACGAACTGAGCTCATTGGTAGCTATCATCTTCTTCGGCAGAATCTCAACGTGGTTGATCCGACCGGGCAGCTCGCGGGTCAGGCCGGTGAAAAACGCTGGGTCCACAAGCAGCTCCTCCTCGCGCTCTTCCATCTCTGCTATCTTCCGGCGAACACTCTCCTTGTTCACGTCTCTGCCGAGCGAATGAAGAGCCCTGGCGGCGAGAAACTGCCTATTTGTGGCATACGATCGAATATCACCAAAGAACAGACGCTTGACCCCCGGCAACTGCGTGAGCGTGTCGATGACCTCCAATAAGTATTCTGGTGTGGGGAAGTACTGAACGACGGAGTTAAGCACCACGAGGTCCGGGCAGAGCCCCTCTAGCTGGCTGATATCTGTGGCTGTGCCGACGTGTATTTCGGCTCTGCCGGCCAGATTCGGGTTAGACTTGACCATGTTGTTGGCGAAGACAGCCGCCGACCGGGACGGCTCCAGGCCTACATAGCTCTCGAGACCTGCAGCTTTGCCAAGATTGAAGAGGACCATGCCAGTGCCGGTACCTATCTCAAAGACGTGGCCAGGTGCTCGACCGTCCAGGAGCGTCTGCATAGTGTCGTCGAGCCACTCTTGCATCTCGGCCTTATCAATTGCCTTCCCGTCATACATCGATGTCCAGCCCATGAAGTCACTGCCGACGGCAGAACGATTGATGTCGTTGATGTCAGCATATGTTGTCGTTTCAAAATGATCTCCCCAACCTTCCACTTGGCTGGCGACCTCGTCGTGGCCGTTGGTGGTGCTACTCTCACCCTGGGTTGTAACGAATCCGACCATCTCCGGGTCTTGGCCGTCCTGTAGCCGGATGACGACTGCCGCGTCGCGAACTATATCATGGCTGAGCATGGCGTGTTCTACCTCGGCCGGCTCTATTCGGTGGCCGCGGATCTTAATTTGTTGGTCCATCCGGCCAAAGAACTCGATATGGCCGTCTATTGGTCGGTAGCGCGCCCGGTCTCCAGTTCGGTATGCCCTTACGGACTCTCCGTTGATGTTCACGTACACGAAGCGGTCCTGGTTCAAGGTTGTGTCGGTGTAACCTCGCGCCAGACCGTCCCCGGTGACTACTAGTTCGCCCATCACACCGAAGGGAACAAGCCGTTGGTTCGGATCCATGACATAAGCGCCGGAGTTGCTGACAGCTCGGCCAATCGGAACACCATTCACACAGCGCTCCCCTAGGCGCATGTGGAACAGAGTACTGAAAGTTGTGTTTTCCGTTGGCCCGTATACATGGCAGAACGTGTCCTGAACTAGTTGCATCGCTATTATGGAATCTTGTGGTCGCATTCTTTCACCCCCGGCAAACAGTACGTCTAACCCAGCTATGGCAGAAGGGATTTCGTCCAAACACTGCTTTAGCAGAGCTGTAGAAAAGAACGCAGCTCTAACAGTCTTTGTTGAAAAAGTAAGGGCCAAAGAAGTAGGGTCTAAAACAGTCATATAGTCGATGCAGACCACTGTCCCACCGTTTAGAAGTGGCGCATATATCTCCCACGTTGTGGCATCGAAAGCGAGATTCGCCATATGAGCAACACAGACGGCCGCCTTCAATTGTGAGATTATGTTACTCTGCTTTACCAGTCGTAGGATGGCGCGATGCTCGATCATAACGCCCTTGGGTTTACCTGTCGACCCGGATGTGAAGATGACACATGCGAGGCTTGTGGCCGTCGGTTCAACACTTGCCTTCATAGTTTCATCTGGATCATAATGGCCTAAAATGTCGTCGATCCGAACCAGTTCTACCTTAGGTAGTCGGATGTCTGGCACAGAAACCTCGGGACCAAGTAATATTAGTTTCTGTCCCGAAACGACAGACAGAATGGCCTCGGTGCGAGCAACTGGCACGTTGAGGTCAAGCGGAAGATAGGCTAGGTTCGCTTTCAGAATGCCGAAGAACGCCACGACTGCCTGGCATGACCGCGGCACAAGCACTCCGACCAGAGTCTCGGCGGTCATGTTCCGTCGGCGAAGCCAGGCAGCGACCTTGTCTGATTGTCGATCCAGCTGGGAGTAGGTCAAGTTTGAAGATACGTCGGTTACGGCCATTGCGTCTGGGCTCACGGCCACCTGCTTCCGGAAGACGTCGATCACGCTTGAATCTCGAGGGTAATTGGTTCGCTCGATGTCAAGCAAGCCTTCGTTGGAAAGCTCTGCGACCCCGTGGGCAAACGGGAGCAGCGCAATGGGTATTTCAGGTTTGTCCAGGCCTTGGTGTAGAACCTCCTCGAAGATGGAAACCATGCTATGGATAGTCTTCACCTCAAAGAGATCTGTGGCAAAGAAAACATTGCCCACCAGTCTTCCTGCCTCTTGGAATACGTGGAACTCGAGATCAAATCGCGTCGATGCCGCCCCTGCTACAGGCTCTCCGACAATGCCATCCAACTGAATCTTTCCCAGGTCCTGCTGTGAATGGAGAGCGAACATGATTTGTACGAGCGGGTTCCGGGACGTATCTCTCGATCCAGGTACGAGCGCTGACACGATGCGCTCGAACGGTACGTCTTGGTGTGCAAATGCGGCTGTCGTGGTTGACCGGACCTGTTGAACCAGGCTTTCGAATGTGTCATTCTGCTCTACAGTAATCCGCATACACTGCGTATTGACAAAGAAGCCGATCATGTTCTCCAGCTCCGGCCGATTACGATTGGCGATTGGGGTGCCAATGGTGGCATCTTCGACCCCGGTGAGCCGATAGTGTGCTGCGCGGAAAGCCGCTAGCAGTACGGCGAACGAAGTCGTCTGCTTCGTGCGGCAGAACGCCTGAAGCCCATCGTACACAGCACCTTCGATCGAGAGCTGGACCAACCCAGCATGGCCAGATTGTATGGCCGGCCGTGGTCGATCGCTCAAAATCTCGGCGGCAGAGCTGTCTGCAAGCTGTGTTTTCCAGTAATCAAGCTGCCGCTCATGCTCCATCACTTGCTCAGCCTGCTTCTGCCATACAGCAAAGTCGCGATACTGGATGGGGAGTGGGCTCATTCGCGATAGCGGGTCGTGGCCACGGACCGCGTCGGCATAGAACTGGTCCAGCTCTCGGCACAACACGTCAATAGACCAGCCATCAGAAATGATGTGGTGCATGACGATGGAGAGGATGTGATCGTTTTCTCCTAGTTGTAGCAACGATACCCTCCACCCTGGCTCAGACGACAAGTCGAAAGGAGTGGTCTGTTCCTGTTTTAACGGCTTAATGTAGCTTCCATTCCACTCGGCTGATACATCAATCACTCTGAGCGGCTTCGAGCGGCTGGGATGGATAAATTGCACGCCCGTTCCGTCCTGCTCTGCGAATGTCGTCCTCAGGGTTTCGTGCCTCTGCTCTAGACCGAACAAGGCAGTTGTAAGAGCATCAACATGTAGCGGCCCACGAAATCGTGTGGCAAGCGGCATCAGGTACCACGACGGACCAATATTCAGCTGGTCGAGGAACCACAAGCGGCCCTGGGCAAACGATTGCTGCACAGGTCCATCGTACTTTGTCACGGGGATTGGGCTGTGTGGAGTCGAGCCTCGGCGGATGGTGGCGGCGAGATCGGCGAGAACGGGTTGGTCGAAGACGTTCTTGACGGACACCCGCGTATCTAGACGACGACTGAGGCGTGCTGTGAGCTTAGTCGCCATGAGGGAGTGGCCACCGAGATCGAAGAAGTTATCAGTGATCCCGACGTCGACGCCAAGCACATCAGCAAACTCTTCGCACAGCGCGGCCTCTATCTCATTGCGGGGAGCAACACGTGTAGAGACAGGCTTGGTCTTGGGAACGGCCTTGGCCTTTCGAGCGAGCTCTTTCCGGTCGACCTTGCCGTTGGCATTGATTGGCATTTGGTCCAGCAACACGATCTTTCCAGGCACCATGTACGACGGAAGTAATGCTTGCAGTCGCTCACGGATCTGCGCCTCGACCCGCCGGCTCTGCAGACGCTGCAGTGGTCGGTTTGTATGGGTCAACGATGCGTTCATACGATCGGTCGGGAATTGTAGCAGCACACGGGCCCCGTCGCGAACAGGTGGATAATGATGGAACACGGCATCGAGGGCGCCGTGTTGGGACCGCTGCCTGGCCCAGCTAATCTCGACATTGAAGCCTGCCTCTTCGGCTACCTGAACCAGGTCGGTAGCAGAGAGAGATCCGTAGCGGTTAGACTTGGAGCGGATAGACGAGAGCCAGGCAATTCCGTCGATTGAGTCTTGCCCGCTTTCGTTGACATTGTCATCCTCAAGTGATTCGACAACACACCGTTCTAGTATCGTTTTGCTATATGGGATATTGCCGACGGGCACTGCCACCGCGTCTGGCGAGTTCTGCAGGAGATGGAGAAGCTCATGGCGGTCCATCCGCGTCCCTTCAAAGTCAATCCAGGACTTCGCGTCAACTGTACGCAGAGGCTGTGCATCTTCCTGTGGACTGCCCACGTACACGACGGCCGCATATCGGTACGAGCTGAGCTCGTTGGTAGCTCTCATCTTCTTCGGCAGAATCTCAACATGGCTGATCCGACCAGGCAACTGGCCAGTTAGGCCGGTGAAAAACGCCGGGTCGACGAGGAGCTCCTCCTCGCGCTCTTCCATCTCTGCCATCTTCCGTCGAACACTCTCTTTGTTCACGTCTCTGCCGAGCGAATGAAGAGCCCTGGAGGCGAGAAAGTCCCTGTTGGTGGCATGCGACCGAATGTCACCAAAGAACAGACGCTTGACCCCCGGCAACTGCGTGAGCGTGTCGATGACCTCCAATAAGTACTCGGGTGTGGGGAAGTACTGAACGACGGAGTTAAGCACCACGAGGTCCGGGCAGAGCCCCTCTAGCTGGCTGATATCTGTGGCTGTGCCGACGTGTATTTCGGCTCTACCGGCCAGATTCGGGTTGGACTTGACCATGTTGTTGGCGAAGGCGGTCGCCGACCGGGACGGCTCCAGGCCTACATAGCTCTCTAGTCCTGTAGCTTTGCCAAGATTGAAGAGGACCATGCCAGTGCCGGTACCTATCTCAAAGACGTGGCCAGGTGCTCGACCGTCCAGGAGCGTCTGTATAGTGTCGTCGAGCCACTCTTGCATCTCGGCCTTATCAATTGCCTTCCCGTCATACATCGATGTCCAGCCCATGAAGTCACTGCCGACGGCAGAACGATCGATGGTGTTGATATCTGCATATGTGGTAGTCTCGAAATGGTCTTCCCACCCTTCTACCTGGTTGATGACCTCGTCGTGGCCATTGGTAGTGCTGCCGTCGCCCTGCGTTGCAACGAATCCGACCATCTCCGGGTCTTGGTCGTCCTGTACCTGCACAACGACCGCCGCATCGCGAACGATGTCCTGGCTCAGCATGGTATGTTCTACTTCACCCGGCTCTATTCGGTGGCCACGGATCTTGATCTGTTGGTCCATCCGGCCAAAGAACTCGATATCTCCGTCTGTTGGTCGGTAACGAGCCCGGTCTCCAGTTCGATATGCTCTCACGGACTCTCCCTTGATGGCCACGTGCACGAAGCGGTCTTGATCTAAGGTTGGATCAGTGTACCCTCGCGCGAGGCCGTCTCCGGCGACGACTAGTTCGCCCATCACGCCGAGGGGAACAAGCTGTTGGTTCAGGTCCATGATATAGGCTCCGGAGTTGCTGACGGCCCGGCCGATCGGAACCCCATTTACATATGACTCCTGCTTGCCCACATTATAAATTGTGCTCAGGATAGCATTCTCGGTCGGACCATATGCATTATAAACGCCAGTGCCCACAAGGGATTGTGCATGGACCGCATCGCGACTGTCAAACCGATCGCCCGCGACGAAAAGGATGTCCAGGGATTCGATCATGGAAGGGGTATCAACCAAGCACTGCTTGAGCAGCGCAGGGGGAAGCATAGCAGCGCGTATTTGTTCCTGTAGAAATAATGCCTGGAGCTCCTTCCTGTCTAGGACGGTAAAATAGTCAATGCAGACCACTGTACCGCCGTTTAAAAGGGGCATGTAGATTTCCCATGTCGCGGCATCGAAAGCAACATTAGAAAGATGAGCTACGGGAACTGCTTGTGATAGCTTGGATACGACATTGCTCTCTTTGACCAGTCGCACGATGCTACGGTGCTCTACCATGACGCCTTTAGGTATACCTGTCGACCCAGAAGTGAAGATGACGTAAGCAAGGCTGGTTGCTAACGGTCTAATGGCAGACTTTATACTGTCTTCTTGACGGCAATGCCCTAGAGTATCGCCGATCCGAACCAGTTCTACCTTAGGTAGTTGGATGTTCGGCATAGGAACCTCGGGACCGAGTAATATCAGCTTCCGTCCTGAAACGACAGACAGAATGGCCTCGATGCGAGCAATTGGCACGTTGAGGTCGAACGGAAGATAGGCGAGATTCGCCTTGAGGATGCCTAAGAAAGTCACGATCGTCTGGCATGACCGCGGCGCAAGCACTCCGACCAGCGTCTCGGCCGCCATATTTTGCTGCCGAAGCCAGGAAGCGACCTCGTCCGATTGTCGGTCCAACTGGGCGTATGTTAGGCGCGAAGACCCGTCAGTGACGGCCGTCGCGTCTGGGCAAGCAGCCACCTGCGTTCTGAACACGTCTACCACGCTGGAATCTCGAGGGTAGTTGGTCTTCTCGATGTCGAGCAAGCCCGCGCTGTGAAGGTGTGAGATCGCGTGGGTAAACGGGAGCACCGCGATAGGTATCTCGGGTTTGTCCAGGCCTTGGCCGAGAACCTCCTCGAAAATTGAAACCATGCTATTGATAGTCTTCACCTCAAAGAGATCTGTGGCAAAGAAAACATTGCCTGCCAGTCTTCCTGCTTCTTGGAATATGTGGAACTCGACATCGAATCGCGTCGATGCCGCCCCTGATACAGGTTCTCCGACGATGCCGTCCAACTGAATCTTTCCTAGGTCCCGCTGTGAGTGAAGAGCAAACATGAGTTGTACGAGCGGGTTCCGGGACGTATCTCTCGATCCAGGTACGAGCGCTGACACGATGCGCTCGAACGGGACATCTTGGTGTGAGAATGCGGCTGTCGTGGTTGACCGGACCTGTTGAACCAGGCTTTCGAATGTGTCTTCATGGTCTACAGTAATCCGCATACACTGCGTATTGACAAAGAACCCAACTATGTTTTCCAGCTCCGGCCGATTACGATTGGCGATTGGGGTGCCAATAGTGGCATCTTCGACCCCGGTGAGCCGATAGTGTGCTGCGCGGAAAGCCGCTAGCAGTACGGCGAATGGAGTCGTCTGATGCGTGCGGCAGAACGCCTGGAGGCGATCGTACACTGCACCTTCGATCGAGAGCTGGACCAACCCAGCATGGCCAGATAGTATCGCCGGTCGTGGTCGATCGCTCAAAATCTCGGCGGGAGAGCTGTCTGCAAGCTGTGTTTTCCAGTACTCGAGCTGCCGCTCGTGCTCCGCCACCTGCTCAGCCTGCTTCTGCCATACGGCAAAGTCGCGATACTGGATGGGGAGCGGGCTGACTCGTGATAACGGGTCATGGCCACGAACCGCGTCGGCATAGAACTGGTCCAGCTCTTGGCGTAACACGTCGATCGACCAGCCATCAGAGATGATGTGGTGCATTACGATAGAAAGGATGTGATCGTTGTCTCCTAGTCGTAGCAGTGATACTCTCCACCCTGGCTCAAACGATAAGTCGAAGGGGGTGGTCTGCTCTTGTTCGAGAGGCTCAATGTAGCTTCCATTCCACTCCGCTGATACGTCAATGACTTTGAGCGGCTTCGTGCGACTAGGGTGTATAATCTGCATGCCTACACCGTCCTGCTCTGCGAATGTCGTCCTCAGGGTTTCGTGTCGCTGCTCTAAAGCGAATAAGGCAATTGAAAGAGCATCAATGTGCAGCGACCCACGAATTCGTGCCGCGAGAGGCATGAGGTACCACGACGCACCGAGATTCAGCTGGTCGAGGAACCACAAGCGGCCCTGGGCAAAAGATTGCTCGACCGGTCTATTATACTTCGCCACGGGAATCGAACTGTGTGGAGTCGAGCCTTGTTGGATAGTGTCGGCGAGATCGGCGAGGACGGGCTGGTCGAAGATATTCTTTACAGACACCCGGGTGTCTAGGCGGCGACTGATGCGGGCTGCAAGCTTGGTGGCCATGAGGGAGTGACCACCGAGATCGAAGAAGTTATCGGTGATTCCGACGTCGACTCCGAGCACATCGACAAACTCTTCGCATAAGGCGATCTCTATATCGTTGCGGGGAGCCACACGTATAGAGACAGACTTGGTCTTGGGAACGGCCTTGGCCTTTCGAGCGAGCTCTTTCCGGTCGACCTTGCCGTTAGCATTAATAGGCATCTTGTCTAGTACCACGATCTTCCCAGGTATCATGTACGACGGGAGGAATGCTTGCAGTCGCTCAAGGATCTGTGCCTCGACCCGCCGGCTCTTCAGACGCTGCAGTGGTCGGTTTGTGCGAGCGAACGACGCCCTCCCGTGATCGGTCGGGAATTGCAGCAGCACGCGGGCCCCGTCGCGAACAGGTGGATAATGATGGAACACGGCATCGAGAGCGCCGTGTTGGGACCGCTGCCTGGCCCAGCTAATCTCGACATTGAAGCCTGCCTCTTCGGCTACCTGAACCAGGTCGGTAGCAGAGAGAGATCCGTAGCGGTTAGACTTGGAGCGGATAGACGAGAGCCAGGCAATTCCGTCGATTGAGTCTTGCCCGCTTTCGTTGACATTGTCATCCTCAAGTGATTCGACAACACACCGTTCTAGTATCGTTTTGCTATACGGGATATTGCCGACGGGCACTGCCACAGCGTCTGGCGAACTCTGCAGGAGACGTAGAAGGTCATGGCGGTCCATCCGCGTCCCTTCAAAGTCAATCCAGGACTTCGCGTCAATTGTACGCAGAGGCTGTGCATCTTCCTGTGGACTGCCCACGTACACGACGGCCGCATATCGGTACGAGCTGAGCTCGTTGGTAGCTCTCATCTTCTTCGGCAGAATCTCAACATGGCTGATCCGACCAGGCAACTGGCCAGTTAGGCCGGTGAAAAACGCCGGGTCGACGAGGAGCTCCTCCTCGCGCTCTTCCATCTCTGCCATCTTCCGTCGAACACTCTCTTTGTTCACGTCTCTGCCGAGCGAATGAAGAGCCCTGGAGGCGAGAAAGTCCCTGTTGGTGGCATGCGACCGAATGTCACCAAAGAACAGACGCTTGACCCCCGGCAACTGCGTGAGCGTGTCGATGACCTCCAATAAGTACTCGGGTGTGGGAAAGTACTGAACGACGGAGTTAAGCACCACGAGGTCCGGGCAGAGCCCCTCTAGCTGGCTGATATCTGTGGCTGTGCCGACGTGTATTTCGACTCTACCCGCCAGATTCCGGTTGGACTTGACCATGTTGTTGGCGAAGGCGGTCGCCGACCGGGACGGCTCCAGTCCTATATAGCTCTCTAGTCCTGCAGCTTTGCCAAGATTGAAGAGAACCATGCCGGTGCCAGTACCTATCTCAAAGACGTGGCCAGGTGCTCGGCCGTCCAGGAGCGTCTGCATAGTGTCGTCGAGCCATTCTTGCATCTCGGCCTTATCAATTGCCTTCCCGTCATACATCGACGTCCAGCCCATAAAGTCGCTGCCGACGGCAGAACGATCGATGTCGTTGATGTCTGCATATGTTGTCGTTTCAAAATGGTCTCCCCAACCTTCCACTTGGCTGGCGACCTCGTCGTGGCCGTTGGTGGTGCTACTCTCGCCCTGAGCTGTAACAAATCCGACCATCTCCGGGTCTTGGCCGTCCTGTAGCCGGATGACGACTGCCGCGTCGCGAACTATATCATGGCTCAGCATGGCGTGTTCTACCTCGGCCGGCTCGATTCGGTGGCCGCGGATCTTAATCTGTTGGTCCATCCGGCCAAAGAACTCGATATGGCCATCTGCTGGTCGGTGACGAGCCCGATCTCCAGTTCGATATGCTCTGACTGACTCTCCGTTGATGTTCACTTGCACGAAACGATCCTGGTCTAAGATCGGATCCGTGTATCCTCGCGCCAGACCGTCTCCGGTGACTACTAGTTCGCCCATTACTCCGAGAGAAACCAACTGTTGTTTGGGGTCCATGACATAAGCGCCGGAGTTGCTGACAGCTCGGCCAATCGGAACACCATTCACACAGCGCTCCTCTGCATGCATGCGGAACAGAGTACTGAACGTCGTATTCTCCGTCGGCCCGTATACATGGCAAAATGTGCCCCGAACTAGTTGCCTTGCTTTTAGGGAATCTTGCGTACGCATTCTTTCACCCCCAGCAAATAATAGTTCTAAGCCTGATATGGCAGAAGGTGTTGCGTCCAGACATTGCTTTAGCAGAGCAGTAGAAAAGAAAGCAGCTCTAATCCTCTCTGTTGAAAAAGTAAGGGCCAGAGAGTCAGGATCCAGAACTGTCATATAGTCGATGCAAACCACTGTACCGCCGTTTAGGAGTGGCGCATAGATCTCCCACGTTGTGGCATCGAAAGCAAGGTTCGCCATGTGAGCAACGCAGACGGCCACCTCCAATTGTGAAATTAAATTAGTCTGCTTTACCAGCCGTAGAATGGCGCGGTGTTCAACCATAACGCCTTTGGGCCTACCTGTGGACCCGGACGTGAAAACGACATATGCAAGGCTTGTCGCCGACGGCCGAATGCCGGCACTTATACGTTCATCTGGACTGTGATGTCCTATAGTGTCGCCGATCCGCACGAGTTCCACCTTGTCAAGAGAGACATCTAGTAGCGGGACGTCGTCACCGAGTAAAATCAGCTTTCGTCCCGCTACAATAGACAAAATAGCCTCGATGCGAGCAGCGGGTACATTGACGTCGAGTGGAAGATAGGCAAGGTTGGCCTTGAGAATGCCGAAGAAGGCCACAACCGTCTGACACGACCGCGGCGCAAGCACTCCGACCAGCGTCTCGGCCGCCATATTTCGCTGCCGAAGCCAGGAAGCGACCTCGTCCGATTGTCGGTCCAGCTGGGCATAGGTCAGGCGTGAGGATGCGTCAGTGACGGCCGTGGCGTCCGGGCAAGCGGCCACCTGTTTGCGGAAGACGTCTACGACGCTTGAATCTCGAGGATAGTTGGTCCTCTCGATATCAAGCAAGCCCATATCGTGGAGGTCAGTGATACTGTCGGTGAGCGGGAGGACCGCGATGGGTATCTGAGGCATGTCCAGGCCTTGGACCAGAACCTCCTCGAAGATGGTGATCATATTATGGATCGTCTTTGCCTCAAATAAGTCTGTGGCAAAGAGAACTCTACCTACCAGTCTTCCCGCTTCCTGGAACAAGTGAAACTCGATATCGAACCGCGTTGATACCGCCCCAGGTACAGGTTCTCCGACAATCCCATCCAACTGGACTTTTCCCAGGTTCTTCTGTGAATGGAGAGCAAACATGAGTTGTACGAGCGGGTTCCGGGACGTATCTCTCGATCCAGGTACGAGCGCTGAAACGATGCGCTCGAACGGGACATCTTGGTGTGCAAATGCGGCTGTCGTGGTTGACCGGACCTGTTGAACCAGGCTTTCGAATGTGTCTTCATGGTCTACAGTAATCCGCATACACTGCGTATTGACAAAGAACCCAACTATGTTTTCCAGCTCCGGCCGATTACGATTGGCGATTGGGGTGCCAATAGTGGCATCTTCGACCCCGGTGAGCCGATAGTGTGCTGCGCGGAAAGCCGCTAGCAGTACGGCGAATGGAGTCGTCTGATGCGTGCGGCAGAACGCCTGGAGGCGATCGTACACTGCACCTTCGATTGCGAGCTGGACCAACCCAGCATGGCCAGATAATATCGCCGGTCGTGGTCGATCGCCCAAAATCTCGGCGGGAGAGCTGTCTGCAAGCTGTGTTTTCCAGTACTCGAGCTGCCGCTCATGCTCCATCACTTGCTCGGCCTGCTTCTGCCATACGGCAAAGTCACGATACTGGATTGGAAGCGGGCTCACTCGCGACAACGGATCGTTGCCATGGACCGCGTCGGCATAGAACTGGTCCAGCTCTTGGCGCAACACATCGATCGACCAGCCGTCGGAGATGATGTGGTGCATAACGATAGATAGGATATGGTCGTCATCTCCTAGTCGTAGCAACGATACCCTCCACCCTGGCTCAGACGACAAGTCGAAGGGTGTTGTCTGCTCTTGTTTGAGAGGCTCAATGTAGCTTCCATTCCACTCGGCTGATACATCAATCACTCTAAGCGGCTTCAGATGACTAGGGTGAATGATCTGCATGCCTGTGCCGTTCAGCTCTGCGAATGTCGTCCTCAGAGTTTCGTGTCGCTGCTCTAGAGCGAACAAGGCGGCTGTAAGAGCATCAACGTGCAGTGACCCGAGCATTCGTGTGGCGAGCGGCATCAGGTACCACGCAGCATCAAGATTCAGCTGGTCGAGGAACCACAAACGGCCCTGGGCAAATGACTGCTCGACAGGTCCGCCGTACTTTGTCGCAGGGATGGGACTATGTGGGGTCGAGCCTCGGCGGATGGTGGCGGCGAGATCGGCCAGGACGGGTTGGTCGAATACATCCTTGACAGATACATGGGTGTCCAGGCGACGACTGATGCGGGCTGCAAGCTTGGTGGCCATGAGGGAGTGGCCACCGAGATCGAAGAAATTATCGGTGATTCCGACGTTAGCGCCAAGCACATCAGCAAACACCTCGCACAACGCGGCCTCTACTTCGTTGCGCGGAGCAACGTGTATGGAGCTGGACTTGGTCTTACGAACGGTCTCAGCCTGTTTCGAAAGCGCCCGTCGGTCAACCTTGCCATTGGCATTGAGAGGCATTCGGTCTAATATCACGATCCGTTCAGGGACCATATACGACGGAAATAGAATCTGCAGTGATCTACGAATCTCATTTTCAGACCTCGCAGCAGACTGTTCTTCTCCATTTTCCAGGTGCCGGGTGGTACCGTCGTCTGTGGCCCAATCCTGTCCAATATAGCCGTGGCCGCGAGTCTCGATGAAACCGACCATTTCTGGCTCTTGGCCGTCTCGTACCCGGACAACGACCGCTGCGTCGTGAACTATATCGTGCCTTAGCATGGCGTGTTCTATTTCGGCCGGCTCAATTCGGTGGCCACGGATCTTAATCTGTTGGTCCATCCGGCCAAAGAACTCGATATGTCCGTCTGTTGGTCGGTAACGAGCCCGGTCTCCAGTTCGATATGCTCTCACGGACTCTCCCTTGATGGCCACGTGCACGAAGCGGTCTTGGTCTAAGGTTGGATCAGTGTACCCTCGCGCGAGGCCGTCTCCGGTGACGACTAGTTCGCCCATCACGCCGAGGGGAACAAGCTGTTGGTTCAGGTCCATGATATAGGCTCCGGAGTTGCTGACGGCCCGGCCGATCGGAACCCCATTCACATATGATTCCTGCTCGCCCACATTATAGATAGTGCTCAAGATAGCATTCTCTGTTGGACCATATGCATTATAAACGCCAGTGCCCACAAGGGATTGTGCATGGACCGCATCGCGACTGTCAAACCGATCGCCCGCGACGAAAAGGATGTCCAGGGATTCGATCATGGAAGGGGTATCAGCCAAGCACTGTTTGAGCAGCGCAGGGGGAAGCATAGCAGCGCGTATTTGTTCCTGTAGAAATAATGCCTGGAGCTCCTTCCTGTCTAGGACGGTAAAATAGTCAATGCAGACCACTGTACCGCCGTTTAAAAGGGGCATGTAGATTTCCCATGTCGCGGCATCGAAAGCAACATTAGAAAGATGAGCTACGGGAACTGCTTGTGATAGCTTGGATACGACATTGCTCTCTTTGACCAGTCGCACGATGCTACGGTGCTCTACCATGACGCCCTTAGGTGTACCTGTCGACCCCGAGGTGAAGATGACGTAAGCAAGGCTTGTGGCAGACGGTCCAACGCCAGCATTCATGCTTTCATCTGGATCATAATGGCCTTGAGTGTCGTCGATCCGAACCAGTTCCACGTCAGCCAGCTGAAGTTCCGGAGTGGGAACACCTGTGCCGAGCAAGATTACCTTCCGGCCGGCAACGGCAGACAAAATAGCCTCCATGCGAGCAATTGGCACGTTGACGTCCAGCGGAAGATAAGCAAGGTTCGCCTTAAGAATTCCGAAGAAGGCCACAATCGTCTGACACGACCGCGGCGCGAGCACTCCGACAAGCGTCTCGGCTGCCATATTTCGCTGCCGAAGCCAGGAAGCGACCTCGTCCGATTGTCGGTCCAACTGGGCGTATGTTAGGCGCGAAGACCCGTCAGTGACGGCCGTCGCGTCTGGGCAACCAGCCACCTGCGTTCTGAACACGTCTACCACGCTGGAATCTCGAGGGTAGTTGGTCCTCTCGATGTCGAGCAAGCCTGCGCTGCGAAGGTTGGGGACCGTGTGAGTAAATGGGAGGACGGCGATGGGTATCTCGGGTTTAACCAGGCCTTGGCCGAGAACCTCCTCGAAAATTGAAACCATGCTATTAATAGTCTTCACCTCAAAGAGATCTGTGGCAAAGAAGATATTGCCCACTAGTCTTCCTGCCTCTTGGAATACGTGGAATTCGATATCGAACCGCGTTGACACCGCCCCTGGTACAGGTTCTCCGATAATCCCGTCCAACTGAATCTTTCCAAGGTCCTGCTGTGAATGGAGAGCAAACATGAGTTGTACAAGCGGGTTCCGGGACGTATCTCTCGATCCAGGTACGAGCGCTGACACGATGCGCTCGAACGGGACATCTTGGTGTGCAAATGCGGCTGTCGTGGTTGACCGGACCTGTTGAACCAGGCTTTCGAATGTGTCATTCTGCTCTACAGTAATCCGCATACACTGCGTATTGACAAAGAAGCCGATCATGTTCTCCAGCTCCGGCCGATTACGATTGGCGACTGGGGTGCCAATGGTGGCATCTTCCACCCCAGTGAGTCGGTAGTGTGTTGCGCGGAAAGCCGCGAGCAGTACGGCGAATGGAGTAGTCTGGTGTGTGCGGCAGAACGCCTGAAGCCCATCGTACACTGCACCTTCGATTGCGAGCTGGACCAACCCAGCACTGCCAGATAGTATCGCCGGTCGTGGTCGATCGCTCAAAATCTCGGCGGGAGAGCTGTCTGCCAGCTGTGTTTTCCAGTACTCGAGCTGCCGCTCGTGCTCCGCCACCTGCTCGGCCTGCTTCTGCCATACGGCAAAGTCGCGATACTGGATGGGGAGCGGGCTCACTCGCGACAACGGATCGTGGCCATGGACCGCGTCGGCATAGAACTGGTCCAGCTCTTGGCGCAACACATCGATCGACCAACCATCAGATATGATGTGGTGCATTACGATAGAAAGGATGTGATCGTTGTCTCCTAGTCGTAGCAGTGATACTCTCCACCCGGGCTCAGACGACAGATCGAAAGGCGTGGTCTGTTCTTGTTTTAAAGGCTCAATGTAGCTTCCGTTCCACTCGGCTGATACATCAATTATTCTGAGCGGCTTCGGGCGGCTGGGGTGCACAATTTGCACACCTACGTCATCCTGCTCTGCGAATGTCGTTCTCAGAATTTCGTGCCGCTGCTCTAGAGCGAACAAGGCGGCTGCAAGAGCATCAACGTGTAATGGCCCATGCATTCGTGAGGCCAGCGGAATGAGGTACCCCGACGCATCGAGTTTAAGCTGGTCGAGGAACCACAAGCGGCCCTGGGCATATGACTGCTCGACAGGTCCGCCATGCTGCGTCGGGGAAATCGGATGGTGTCCAGTTGACCCTCTCCCTATCACGTCTACAAGGCCTGCAACGGTTGGGTTCCGAAAGATATCGGTTATGTTTATTATCATCCCAGATAATCTCGCCATATTCACCAATCTGATCGCTGCAATAGAGTCTCCCCCCAACTCAAAGAAGCTGGCCCCAGCGCTATTAGAGTCGGGATCAAGATTTAAACTTCGAAACCACAGCTCCTTAAGTTTACTTTCTTCACTGCTTGATGAAGCGAGCCTCACTCCGTTTCGGGCTTTGGTCTTCTGATTTGCTTCATCCAGTAACCTAGTTGCGATGGATCGAAGTTTTCTTCGATCTGTTTTTCCAGTCGTGGTGGTCGGAACATCAGTTATACCAATATAATATGATGGGATGAAAAACTGGGGAACAGCCTGCTGCAGCTTCACATTTATATGGTCTGCAATATCTTCCTTCAAAACGTAGCCGTCCATTGTCGGTATCTCACTTGGGTTGTATTTCCCATTACTGAATGATTCTATCAGAAACGCAATCAAGACCGTGTTGTTTGACCTTTCAGGCCATCTGACAGCTTCGACCAGGGGCCGCGTGTCACTAGGCAATTGTTGTCGCAAATGAGCCTCCACCTCTCCGAGCTCTACTCGCTGACCTCGGATCTTGACTTGTGAGTCTCCGCGGCCGACGTACACGACAGTACCATCGGATCTGTAATATCCAAGATCTCCAGTTCTGTAGAAGTTGACAGAGTCTTGCCGTTGTCTCGCAGGATGCCATGCAGGGGCCACAGCAAGAAAAGGTGAATTATCTTTTAGCGCACCACCGAGATATCCACGTGCAATTCCCGGGCTTTCGATCATCAGTTCGCCAATGCAACCGATCGGTACAAGCTGGTCGGGCTCACTGGGATCGGTGATCCATATGCGGGCGCCTACAGCGTGGCCGATGTTGCTCAGATCTTTGGAGTCCGGGTTGACCCGAACAACGCTACAGACAGCCGAGCTCTCACTCTGACCGTAAGCAAACAGAAGCCGAACTCGCGCAGCCCAGGCGTCTCGCATTTCTGCTGATATTGGTTCTCCGCCTGCTACCAGGGTTTTAAGCCCACGGATGCTTTCTGGTTGCATGGCCCTAACGAAGGAAGGAGTGAACGCCGCCCAATTGACTCCTGCACTGTTGATAAAACCGGGAATATTGTTCATGCGATCGTTTTCTGAAGGAATACAGACGCAGCCGCCATGCATCAGTGTAGTCAAGATTTCTACCAAACACGCGGCGTAGGCATAGGAGGCGAACTGAAGAGCACGTGTATGGCTGTTTATTGATAGTGCAGGACCATACTCGAGAGAACATGACGCGAATGCTCTATGCTCCATCATACCACCTTTTGGCTCTCCTGTGCTTCCAGAAGTGAAGAGAATATAGGCTAGATCTTGGGGCTTCGCGATTGGTGAAAAGTGAGAATCATCGGGCGAGAGCGACTGAAGAAGCTCGGCATCGACCACAATGCATTGGGCCACAACCGTGCACATGACCTCAAATTGAAGTTTAGAAGTGAGAGCGACTGTGGCGGACGTTTGTTGACAGATCTGAGCAATTCTGGCTGGCGGGTTAGACGGATCAATCAGTGTGAAAGCCCGGCCGGCTTTGAGCACAGCAAGCATTCCAATGACAACCCATTTAGACTTCTCGAAGCATAATGGTACGGCCTGCCCTCGTTCCCAGTCAAGGGATTGTATATGGCTCGCAAGGCGCGAAGACAGGTCGTCCAGTTCAGCGTATGTCCATTCTCCATCCCAAGCAAAAACTGCGTTTTTAAGTGGTTTATCAACAGCCCTCTGGGATATTAAATCATGGATACAGACCTCCCTTGTCTGAAGTAGCCCCGAATTCCAATTTTCGATCTCTGCTCGGTCGTCTTGCGTAACAAAGTCTAGCTCCTGTATCGGAAGATTGACCATGTGGCTCTGAAATTGCTTAATCAAGTACCCTAGCTGTCTTAGGAAGCGCGCCATCTGATAGGCGTCAATCACGCTCGGGTCGTATCGGGCGAGCAGTAATGCCGAGTCATCGAACATCTGGCAATTGAGTAAAAGGGCACGATCGGTACACGGTACAAATTTGTCCAGAACTGTAAGAGGACGATGAAGTCGAGAACTTGAGGTTCGTGGAGAATCACCTGCAGTGACGACTAGCACGGTCTGGAACCCACATGCGGCAGACCCATTATCTCCAGTGCGACGGATACCGTGAAGACCAGTATGTTCAAAATCGCGTATGGCGGTATCTTGGGCAATGATCCCTTGCATAATATCCGATCCGGACTGTTGATGGTCACAAAGCACGCGATTTGGCACAACGATTTTGGTCGGGCCATCGATCGGGTGCTCCTGTCCCTCGAACAGAGGAGGCCGCTCCTCTATGACGCCAAAAAGTGCTTCCGTAGCGTGCGTATATCGAGCAAGAAGCACCGCGAGTGCTGCTCGACAAATAACCGTGTTGGTCCATTCCTGCTGGGCGGGACCGGGGTAGGAAATGCGAGTCTCTGCCAGTGTATTGGGATGAGGCGTAGTCAAGTAGGACGGTAGAGGAGGAAACACGGAGGCATTCAAGCCATCAAACTGCTGCTGCCAAAACTGGGCCGCGATTTCCGGGCCCCTGGAGAGAGGATCTGCTAGCACTTCAGTCCCCAGGGAGCGCCGAATGTCTTTACCGCTATAAGCTGTGAGAACCTTTTGGAGGATGCGCTCCTGGAAAGCACTGTCTAGTAGAGCATGGCTGAAAGTCCAGATGAGCAGTCTTTGCTTGGTGCTTGGGTTCTCGACAACAGCATATCGATTGCACCAAGCCCCAGTCACTGCAGCGGCTGCCTCTCTTTCGATGACCGCCTCGTCTATGTCCTGACCTGCCACGTGCGTCCACGTGAAACTCTTCAACAACACGACTTGAAAATAATCTCCAGATTCCGATGTGAAAGTGCAGGTCCTCAGCGTCGGGGTTTGGCGGACGACCTCCTTCCAAGCTGTAGCTAAGCGTTCGATGTCGACATGTTCCGGGATCTCGTAGACAGTATGACCGACACCACGCCGCTTATCGTTGGCAGCGCAATCAATCACGTCGCGTTGAAAAGGAGTACATAGGAGAATGTTTTCGATCTTACCTGGGTCCAAGCCAAAATGCCGAATCGCTTGCATGTAAATAGTGTCCCCATTTTTGTCGGTATTACCTGGCGCAGAGGATACTGTAGTTGCGAAGTCCTGTCCAAGACCTACCATCTTGTTAGGTGAAACCATGTTGCTGTTCTTGTTTTTCGAAGGTGTTCAGATGTCTCTGGCGATTCGTGGCTGTCGGGGTAACATGTGTCACCAAAGCAATCGGTAGGAATGCCTGTGGTTAGATAAATAGCTGTCAAGTTATGCCTAATGCATTTAATTAAGGCCAACTATTAATAGATGGTACCTTTTCAGCCAGCACCAGAACAAGAACAGCAGCGGATAGAGGGGAACTGAACACTGATAACGCTGCCGCTTGACCAACAATGTTCCCTAGTATTTGACAACCAAAAGTCTTGTATATTTCAGAGTACGTTAAACTAGTTCATATCGCGCCTCCATTAAGTTTAGATCACACGACGCCAATAATTATAGCCAAAATAATCCCAACAACCTAACCTGACCACCATCAACATGTAGAGTGGAAGAGCCACCGACCTGAAAATCCAACTTTGATCTGCGGGGTTTGGAACGAGGAGTACGGACGTTAAGGTCTGGAGTGTTATCAATCTTCAGAACCCCACGGTCCCAGCTGATTGAGCCCAGCCTCTCAACCTACTCAACCCAAAGTCAAATTTCCAAGCGGGCATTAAGAGCGTGCGTCCTACAGAAGCAAATGATATCGAGGTGGTGGTCTTGATTTATAGAATTTACGTGACGCTGCTGCTTACTCAATCTCTGAGCTTGGAGTTTGAGAAGCTCGTTCAGGGCGCTGGTCACCGTGGCACCCGGCACCGGGTGCCAGCAGGTCTCAAGGCTGATATAATCAGGGGTGGATCCCAATCCCTCGGGCAGAGCTGACATGCAAAACCACTATCAAAACAGACCCTTGACCGATAAATGCTCTGATAAATGGCAGAAGCTAGTATCTGGGTCAGATAGGATAGTCCTAATCGATCAATAGTTACAGTTTTGCTGAATTCCCTTCCTTGATGCAGCACAAATATGTCTTTGCTACTCTCTCCGGGCTCTGCACCAATTAAAACTCCTCTCCAAAATGAAGCTTTTTTTTTTTTAGAACAAACAAGCTTGGACCATCACCCCGGGCACTGGGGTCCGTGCACCTGAAGCCCAGGTAGATAATGTCAAATTCCCCCCGCTTCGACGCTAAACCGTGATTTTAAGACGGATCAGTCTGCTCTGCCATTTGCCTCAAAACAAGATTCCGACTATCAGCAATTACCACCGTACCTGGGAATTCTTACAAGGAGGCATGCAATGGCCCTCAACTGTACTACTCGGACAGAAGCAGGCGTGCAATCGGCACCAGGCGCTAGCCAGCCGCCAGAAGCCACGGCTAAAATCAATGTTACTCTCACAGGCGTGGCCGAGACGCTGTTCATCACTCTCGCAGCACGTGCTATAGACGCGACCTCACCGAAGCCAATCTTGGGCGACCCGTACGCCAAAGCTACCACTGAGAAAATCGACTATGATTTCGACAAGCTGCCTATGCCACGAATCCAATGGGCCGGCATGGCGTTACGGACTCGCCAGTTCGATCGATGGACTGCTTCGTTTCTAAAGGCGCATCCCCGCGCGACCGTGCTACACTTAGCCTGCGGGCTAGACAGCCGCGCGCAAAGACTTGATTGGGGAGCTGAGGTTCAGTGGATCGATGTCGACCTTCCTGAAGTCGTCGCTCTGCGGCGTCGCGTTCTTCCCGACTCCATGCCTGGGCGCAATTACCGTCTTATAGGCGCCAGCGCCATCGAAAACACCTGGATGGAAGATGTGCCCGCAGATAGGCCAACTATTGTCGTCATGGAAGGGCTAATATCTTATCTAGATGAACGTGATGCGCAAGGGCTTTTGACTCGTCTGGTCGAGAAATTTGGTGAGGGAGAACTGCTTTTTGAGTGCATGAGTACCAAGGCCCTGTTGATGACCCAGCAGGGACGAACGCCAGCTGTCGAACGCACTGGGGCAGAATTTCGCTTTGCGGTTGACGATGCGAAGAAGCTGGAGGCGTTACACCCTCACCTGGAGATGATTGAAGCGATATCCTTCCTTGAGGCGCCGGGTGTGGAGAAGTTGCCCCTCGCTACCCGAGCTATGCTATACGCGATGTCTTGGGTGCCATCGCTGAGAAAGAACGCACAATTTGTTCGTTTCAGGTTTGGTCCCAAGCTACTAGATTAGTAACACTATCTTCATCACTTCTCTGATCCTGGCAACCAAGCCTCAATGCAGTTCGCTCCTGGTTTCCACCACTGACCTGACCCACTCTAACTCTTATATGTTGAAGAATTTCAGGATCGTACGTGCGGCGAGCCAATCAGCGCCCATGGTCTGCACGATCGACAGAGCTGGATTGTAAAAGAAATCACGGCAATCCACTCAAGAGATGAGGTGAGGCACAATCATTGGGGATCACCGTGACTGAGGATGAATGTGCTTGACATAATGACGGCGCCGCTGAATAATGCAGTTCAATCTGTCCATATCTACCAAGATGTGGCAGGCCTTCCCATCGGGTCCACCTGAAGCCGTGGACCTACGAAAGCACAAACTCCGTGGTTCGCAGGGGGGGCTTACGTTACACACCTCCATAGCTGGACCAAGACGGACTACACACATCTCATGTAGTAATTTAAACATTATCTGATCTTGAGGCTCGGTGTTCACGTGATTATTTAGACGCATTA
Organism: Reticulascus tulasneorum; assembly: GCA_001557505.1. Lineage (NCBI taxonomy): Eukaryota > Fungi > Ascomycota > Sordariomycetes > Glomerellales > Reticulascaceae > Reticulascus > Reticulascus tulasneorum. Next base: position 398,115 of record LSAX01000012.1, on the reverse strand, counting down.
TTTTATCATTTCTGCTTTTTGGGCAGAACACAATAGACCTAAGACAATAGCTTCAACAAAATAGATCAATAGCCCTATAATCCTGGGTCACAATGGCTCTTTAACCTTTCCCACATAAGGTAGTCTAGAATCATGAATCGATGGCAGCCTTAAAGCATTTTACGGTTCATCATAACCATCGTCCAACGCGAGTTTACACCACGGCTCCATGGCGGTAGCATACAATAGAGTCATCGCCAATAGGTCTCTCGTCTCGTGGAGCGATCTTCCCGTGCGAGAAATTCAACGCAATGAATTCACTGGAGTGCTGGACTCTCTGTAGTATAAAGCCAGCATTGTATTCGAAGCAATACAAAGCTACGACATCATTCATTGATCTCCTCCTTCTCTATGCAATATCAAAAGAGTCTAAGTTGGCAATACGACACCAAGGACAAAGAGTTGGGAAAGCTGGGGGAGCATGATGCGAACCCAATTCCTCTTCGAGGCTCGAAGTGCCGCGCGCGACCCAGCTCACAGTATTGCCAATTGTTAACTAATTGCTTGATATCACAGAATCACTGCATTTCAATTAAGCAGTCATCATAGATCTGCAAGTTCTGACTGGTTTGAACGTATCTGGGGTTTCCAGGAGGTTGCTGTCGCCAAAATGCTTCGTTTACTGTGGTAAGTGAGTCAGTCGCATGGGATGCCTTCTGTCGTTTCCGAGTCGCCATAAACCAAGAAGGAACATTATCCATCGGTTTACAAAAAATCGAGACACATATAAAGACCAGGTCCGCAGTGCAACATTTCAGGAATGGAATGCAGAAATATTAACGCCACCGAGCTCTATGGATGAAGTGATGTCTTTCCGGAGAGGAAAAAGTTATCAGACCTGATACGAGTGGACGAAGAATTGACTGATTCTCAAATGAGACTGGTCAACCTCGATTTGTGCTCCCTGCCACCCCATGGTTGTACGGCGTCGTATTTGCCCTCTGAGGAATCAACGGCAAATAATAAATGCATAATTTGGCCCCAGTAATCACTTTATCCTTGCCAGCCCGCCCGTCAACATAGGAATAGATGTGAGCTCTTTTCACGCCGGAATAATGTGACTGGTATGAACATGAAATGAGTATGGCTATCCTGAAATAACAAAAAACATGTGCCAGGCACGCATTTCCGCGTCATCGTAATAAAAGCCACGGCGAAGGGGGATGATGGGTTTAAAATGTAAAGTTCGGCGGCGTAAACTTGATTTCCAGCAATCTAGAGCACCATTCCAAGATCTTGGGGATGGTACGCTCGTCCCACCGCATGCCGCCTTCCAATGAGACACGGCTCTGGCGGAAAGCTCAGCTACCCGATCTGCCAGCGTTAAGAGTCGTCGGAAGCGCGGCAAGCTGCTTAGTGGTGGTTCGTCTGCCCCGCATCTGCCTTGTAGACGCCGGTAGACTCTCTCTGTGAGATCGGGTACTTAAGAGCCTCCGGAGAGTTCCGCAGTTTCAGATAGTTCTCAGTTATCTAGGAACACAAATCCTCAACTACCTGGAGGCATGACACAGGCTCTGAAATAGTGTTAGTGGTTGCCGCGACGCGAGTCGCCACCGAAGGCGCTGCTCGACCATAAGTTCGTCGAGTTTGGCATGCGTCGGCCGCAGTGTCTCTCCGTTCACCGTGGCGACGTCCGCGTGCTGGTCTTGCATGCCTTCGCCTGATGAGATCTTATATTCGACGATTGTTTCTTCCGTAGACGCTGTCTCGGAACCTTGGCAATTGCCTGTGTAGTTTGCCCCGAACGGTCCAATATCCAGGTACAACACGCTACGATGATTTGCTGCCGTGGTTATCGCGACTTTGATCGTTGGACCTTTTGCTGCTACTGGAGGTAGCAGGGGCGTTTTCACTGCCGTGAGCGTGTAGTTTACGAGCTTGGAAAGGGTAGACGTTTAGGCTCCGTTGCTAAAAGCTTGGTCCGCTTAGCCAGCCAACTAAATAAGCCAATCTCGTCGCCGTCCTCGTGGTCATCAGAGACGCTGCGGGCGTTCAACAGCACAAACATGCCGTAAAAGCTACGTTGCAGGCCGAAATGCTGGATCAGGATCCCAATGATGTCTCGTGCCGAGTTCTTAACCTGCTTACGTGGGGTGGCAGAGGTAGCTTTTCGACTATCCCGTCCAAGGCGGCAAGGGTGTCGGACCGCTCGAGGGGCGGGCACAAATCCTGCACTTTGGAAACGGCAGAATACTCACCAGTACGGAGGGGCCTTATTCTGGCGTGGCAAATCGCTTGGAAAACGCGCAATTCATGTCGGGCAAGCATCTTGGAATTGAGCAGGGGCGAAACATCGTCACAGCGTGGTACAAGCACCGCTAGGCCATGTAAGTGACGGAGCAGTGTCAAGGTTAGAGCGGGCCAGCCATAGTATTGGAAACACTCCAATCCCCAGGCGGTGATGATGGCCGACTGGTGCTGCAGAAGTTGACTCTCGCGATCACGCTTGGCCTTGCAGAGCTGCCCCTGGGTGGTAAAAACCCCCCCCGAGCTCGGCAACGGCACCGAGGAGGGCAGGAAAGGCCGCAGCAAATCTAGCCGCAAGCGTTTCAATGGCGAGGATCTTATCGCGGCAAAGCTCTTGGAACTGTTGTCGCTCGGCGGCACCCCGACATGCCTTAGCGTCACGGGGGAAGCTGGCCGCGAAGTTCTTGGCCGCCACGGCTGACGACGCCACGTACATGCCTGGGAAACCTCGCTGTCCATGATCTAGTTCAAGCGCGATCTTTCAATACCTGTTCCCATATCACTTTTCATAATCACGGTGGAAAGTTGTGGATAGCAATACTTGATTTTGAAGGTTGGCCAGGATGCATTCCACTTGAGGCAGCAAGTATATGAGACAGCGACCACGAATCATCTTAAAGAGTAATGTGATTTCACTGCGAGTCCGACGGGTGGAAGTGAGATTGGTTGGTGGATGTTGATTATTCTAATCAAAGCTCCGAGGTTCAAGGTACGGTCTCCTCGTGTGGTCGAAAGAGTGTGCACTTCGGGCATATCAATGTGCAGTGCTCAACAACAGTCATCCCTCTAAGCCATGCACACCGTATAGGTAATTAACACAGTGAATAATGTAGTAATTAACGAGCTTCGGTGGGTCTCGTCCAGTGTGGCCAGCGTGTCCAGCGGCATGTTGAGTCGCAGGTTCAACTCAAAATCCATCCCCCTGAGTAAGGTGTGCTAAGTAAGTACCTATGTCCAAGCAATGAATGATTTGGCTTGCTTAACACAATAGAGATTTTCTTGATAATTAAAACCAAATCATTGCTAACTATAGAAATATGTTGACTTCTCTATTATATTTTCAAAGCTTTAAATAGGCCTTCTGGAGTGGAAACATTTCAAAAGCATGTGCTTGGTAACTTGTAATTATTAGTGAGATGTGGCCAGAAAGGCAGACAATTAATTACCTACCTACCTACCCAGTGACCTGAGTGGACACGTATCAGGGCCCCTATTGCCCTTATAATTATGGGCGTTACGCGTTATTGTTACGATAGTTATTCTGCCTAAATTTTGGAGTCTCCGAGAGACGTGATTCGCTAAAGCGGCCTGGAGATCATGTGCCCATTTCCCGGGCCTCGTCCCATTGCCTGCCATATTCCCCGCTTTGTTTTTTTTTTACTTTCATTTCTGGGTTTATTGCATCTTGGAGTTATGACCTCGCGCTCTTTCCCTTCAAACCCGCTTTTCATACCATTGCCGATTGCCATCGATTCGCCATACCTGTCTCGAGCATCGCAGCGCTTGGCTTGCTGAAGCCGTTCGAAATGGAGAACGGCAAGGCAGGAAACGGTAAGGAAATTGCCAGCAAGACCGCCGACGACAATGGGAAAGCCAAGGCTGTTTCCGATTCTCCCGAAAACCCGCAGCAGGCCAACGGTGAGGTCCCGGAGAGAGAACCAAGCGTCAAGGACTACATCCGCGTATTTAGCTATGCGAAGAAATGGGATATCGTCCTGATGGTCGCTGCTGCCATCGCTAGCGTTGGAGCCGGTGTCACTTTACCTCTCATGAATATTGTCCTCGGCAGACTTGTTGGCAGCTCCGTTGACTACACGGGCGTCAACGGACAAACTCAGCTAAGCTCTAACAACACTTTAAACCAGCTATCCCTGTACATGCTGGCCCTGTTCATTGCCCGTTTTGGGCTTAGCTACGTTAACAAGGTGTGTGACGACCAAACGAATCACAAGTTTGCTCTCCTAACAACTGACCACAAACACTAGTTCTCCTTTCGAATTATCGGTATCCGCATGTCGGCGGCCATCAGGTTGCATTACCTTCGTTCTCTATTCGGCCAGACCGTCCACGTGCTCGACTCTTTGCCATCTGGTACGGCAGCTGCCACTATCACGTCAACGTCAAACACTCTGCAGATGGGCATTTCCGAGAAGCTCGGTACCTTTATTGAACTCCTTACCACCGTCATGGCCGCCGTTATAATTGCCTTCACTTACAGCTGGTCCATTACCCTGGTCACCAGCTCGACGATCCTCTTCATCCTTCTAGTCCTCTGCATTCTCCTACCTTTTGTTGTCAAGGGTTACTCAAGACTCAGCAAAGCCGAGACTAAGGCAGGTGCTGTCTCTACTGAGGCTTTGAGCGCTATTCGCATGATTACCTCTTGCGGAGCCGAAGGCCGTACCGCCCAAAAGTATACCGAGTGTGTTCAGGAAGCCAGGCAAGCCGGCCAGGGCACCAGCCCCTACCTAGCGGCCCAGTACGGCCTTATCATGTTTAGTCTGCATGGAGCCTTTGCCTTGGCTTTCTGGTATGGTATTAAATCGTACTACGAGGGTCGGATTGATAATGCTGGCACTATCATTATCGTCCTGATGAGTGTTATGCTCATGATGTATGTACCTTATCCGTCACGGAAGCGCTGTCTGTTTTCGTGGAATCCAAACTCTGGTATATTGGTGTGCTGATTTGACTTGATAGACTATCCATACAAGGCGTCTCTACCCCACTGATGGCGGCTTCCAAAGCGATGGTTGCTGCATCCGAGTTCTTCGCCGTCATCGATGCACCGAAACCTAAATTTGGAACACTCAAGGAACCGGATGTGAACTCAACTTCTGATATCATCTTCAAGGATGTACAGTTCGCATATCCTAGTCGGCCTTCCAAAAAGGTGCTAGACGGGCTGAATCTTTGCATCCAAGCTAACAAGAACACCGCCATTGTCGGTCCGAGTGGCTCTGGCAAGAGTACCATCGTCGGGCTCATCGAGGGATGGTACTCTCTCCATGATCAGTACATCATTTCCAAGACCATTGAAAAAGATAAGAGCAAGGCAAAAAAGAAGGACGGTACGAATCACCCCGATGAAGAGGAGGAGCCCACCTCCCAGTCCACCCCTGAGGACCTAGGGCCTCGTGTGGAGCTCAAAGGTAGCATTTCAACTTGCGGCCATGAAATCGAAGAGGTCGATATCAAGTGGTGGCGGTCACAGATAGGACTTGTCCAACAAGAGCCTTTTCTTTTCAACGAGAGCATCTTCAAGAACGTGTCATTTGGCTTGATTGGCACCGAATGGGAGAATGAATCTGATGAGAAGAAGCTTGAGCTAGTGAAGGAGGCTTGCAGAGATAGTTTTGCGGACGAGTTCGTCGACCGGCTTCCAGGTGGCTATAACACCGAAGTAGGAGACTCGGGTATCAAGCTCAGTGGCGGTCAACGGCAGCGACTCGCCATTGCGCGTAGCATCATCTCCAAGCCCAAGATCCTTATCCTCGACGAAGCCACATCTGCCATTGACGTTCGCGGTGAACGAATTGTCCAGGCGGCCCTGGAGAGAGCCTCGAAGGGTCGCACCACCATCACCATTGCGCACAGATTATCGACCATCAAGAATGCTGATCAGATTGTTGTCGTTCGGCATGGCAAGGTCGTCGAGCAAGGGACTCACAACAGCCTATTGACCAACCCCGATGGAGCCTACTACAGCTTGGTGCACGCGCAAAAGCTCTCGCTTGGCGAAACGGAAGAAGGGGAGTCAATAGATGAAGAGAACCTTGCGGTCATTCTCGAGCGCGAGAAGAGTGCTTCCCAGCCAGAAACCGCCGCCGCCGCCATTCAGGATGTAAAGCGGAAGGAGGAGAGTCTGTTTGGCAACTTCGGCAAGCTGTTGTACGAGCAAAGGAGCCGCTTCCCACTATATGCTATCATCGTCATCTTCGCCGCCGGAGCGGCAGCCGCCGTTCCCCTCCAAGCATACTTCTTCGGCCACGTCATTGCTATTTTCGGGGTGACAGGCCAGCGTCTGCTCGATGAATCGGAGTTCTGGTCCAAGATGTGGGCAGTTCTTGCGACGTGTATTGGCCTCTCCTACTTTGTCATGCTGCTTGCATCGACCAACGTTGAGTACTTTATCGCGGCTGTGTATCGCCAGGAGTACTTCGAATCTATTCTGCATCAGAATGCGTCCTATTTCGACCAAGAAGACAATTCCATTGGCCAGCTGACGGCTCGCCTCTCGACCGATCCTAGCGCATTAAAAGAGCTGCTCGGCACCAACATGGGCATGCTGTTGATAGGCGTCTTCTCTCTCATTGGCGGAGTCGCTATCTCGTTCGCCTACGGTTGGAAACTGGCACTTGTCGCGCTGTGCGTCACTGTTCCGCTCAACTTACTAGCCGGCTTCTACAGACTTCGCTACGAACTGCAGTTTAACGCCATGAACGACGCTGTCTTCTCGGAGAGTTCCAAGTTTGGAGCGGAGTCGATCGGCGCATTTCGAACCGTCTCTGCTCTCGTAATGGAGGAGAGCATATGCGAGCGATACGACAGACTCTTACAAGGGCACGTTATATCGGCATATAAGAAGGCTCGATGGACTACTCTCCTTTTCGCCCTCTCGGACAGCATCAGCTTAGCTTGCCAGGCTCTGATCCTCTGGTACGGGGGCCGTCTACTCTCAACTGGAGAGTACACAGCTGTTTCTTTCTTCATAACCTACATGGCCGTCATCCAGGGCGCAGAATCTGCCGGTCAGTGGCTCAGCTTTGGGCCTAACGCCGTTCAGGCGTCCGCGGCTGCCAATCGTATTGTGAATCTCCGACACAGCCGAAACGAAGACAAGACAACCGCTTCGGAGTCTATTCCTGACACGGAAGGCGGCGTCAAGATCCAGATTGAAGATGTAGACTTCAAGTACCCTACGCGCGACATCTCCATTTTCAAGGGCCTCAACCTTACGATTGAGAAGGGCCAGTTCGCAGCCCTCGTCGGCGCGTCAGGCGCCGGTAAGTCGTCGATCGTCTCCCTCCTCGAGCGATTCTACGATCCTGAAAAGGGACGTATATTATTTAACAACAAGGACATCAGCGAAATAGCCCTTCATGAATACCGCAAGCTTCTTTCGCTTGTTGCTCAGGAGCCTTCTCTATTCTCGGGTTCCATCCAAGAAAACATCCTCTTGGGCGTCAATCCCGACAAGGTCACCGAGGAACAGCTACACCAGTGCTGCCGTGACGCCAACATCCACGACTTCATCGTCTCGCTCCCCGACGGATACAACACCAACATCGGTAGCAAAGGCGTCAGCCTCAGTGGCGGACAGAAGCAGAGAGTCTCAATCGCGCGTGCATTAATCAGAAACCCACGCGTGCTGCTACTTGATGAAGCGACCAGTTCTCTAGACTCAGAGAGCGAGAAACTTGTGCAAGCGGCGTTCGAGAGGGTTGCGAAAGGCCGGACGACGATCGCCGTGGCGCACCGGCTGGCTACCATCCAGAATGCAGATATCATTTACGTGTTGGGAGAAGGAAAGGTGCTCGAGAAAGGTACCCATGCCGAGCTGCTTAGGTTGAAAGGTGTTTATTGGCACATGGTGAGTCGCCGTTCTTTGCCCCCCTTGTCTATATTACAATGCTGATTTCCGAATTCAGTGCCAAAACCAGGCCCTCGACCGATAAAGCGTGGACGCTGTATATTATGTTTAAATATTCCCATACAGGTTAAGTGCATGTAGCCGCTAGATTAGAAACCAGTGTCTAGGTATAGAAAATAGGCTGAACGGCAGTAATCCAACGAGACTCGTTCAGAGATAATTGGGGAAACACTTCAACACAGGCACATGCGCCGTTTTAGCATCAAAAAGAGAGCTGCTGGACTTAGACGCGCGAGGTAGTATCGTATCATCTCCGGGTGCTTTACTTTCAATATGGTTTGACATGCTCTACGGGCACGCGTGTATATTTTATCTCTAAGCCAGCCATTTATGTATTGTACTAGCACGAATCTGTCGATGAGTCACCCGACGGCGGAAAACGGAAGCAAAGCTCTATGTGTTAGTATTAGCTTCGGGGCTTTTGGAAAGGGATCACCGTCAGTGCAGAGACACAAAATCGGCAAGGCTCAATGGTATTAGCTATTATTGTAATTTCAAATGGAAAACTCTACTTGTTTTATCTTTAGCGTCGGTGGCACAACTGATGTCTACTTTCATCTGCTCTGCTTGAGGCACAACCTCCAAGACATGTAAGACCCCCCCCCGAGCTATGGCAAGGTGGTTTGACAAGACAGCACTACATAAATTTGATCGAGAGCTGGCATTCGAGGCTCGAATTCTGCTAGGAGTATTGTAAACTGTGTCTCTGCAGGCTACTAGTTGGTATCCAAACTTGGCTATCGCAGGATAAGTTCTCTCGATTATAATGCAGATGTACTGTGACAGTTACGTCTCCAAACTTCGCTATTGTCGGCATACTGCTAATGTACTCCCCTTCTGGATTCCCATATACCAGCTACTATTTTGCGGCCTAGACTCTGAGTTTAACGAGCTCCCGGAGCCTACACATGTATTGTTCGACAACTATGATCTGTTGTTAGATATTAGGAGGCGCGCGTGCCGTTCAGAGACTTGTTGATCAACTGCGAGAATCTCCACCTCGACATCGCGCTGCCAATCGTACCTACCCATCTGTCCGGACACGCACCCCTAGGAGTTCTGGTATAGTGTGAAGGGACACAACTGCTGGGTCGCAGCAGGCCTGTTGGCAGGTAGGTATAGGTAGAAGAAGGGTTTATCTCCGAAACCCTAAGGTTCTGGGGTTCTTCTACTCTATCTACAATTTAATCCTGGTATTCACCTGCCAGGTGGCTACTTAGGGTTCCCCTTCGAGCCTAACATGATCCAACTACCTGTAGCCCCGATCGTTCGTGGCATCATCTCCCCAACCACTCTGTAAGCTCTGCGATCACAGAATACTTGACAGCGAAACACATGCACTTTATTTTTCAATCTGATTCGAGCCTCCAATCTCCCCTCGCCTAAGAACAACCCCGTCACACTCGACTTAATCACTGTGGCGTTCGACATAATTAAGCAACGCAAGTTCTCTGGGACAGCTGGGACAAATCACGTGTTATTAAGGACGACGATTGAAGTTAGAAGGTGGCTTTATAGCGAGTGAGTTATATTGTGTTCGTAGCCTATCTAACAACATTCGGCAAGTAGGACATCGTGTGTTAATGTTCACACTTGATAACTCGCAACGGTCTCTATACGACTTCCGGAGAAGGGAGTGACGTTCTACTTTTTCTTTTAGCCCCAATGGTCGACGAAATTGACAAGGAAAGTCTTTCAATCCCGCCTCGGTCACGATCTCTTAGGTCATTCATACATTGCCCTTTTTCTAATGGTGCCTTCCAGGCTGACGCGCTCGTATCGTGTCTTTCTGGAAGAGTGGCCGCCGCGCTGGGAAGCGAGTTGATCTCGAGTATTGATAAAAATAACAAATTCCCGCCATGACCGATCTCTGAAGTTTCCCCTTTAGCCAAAACATAGAGTTTTGATGACGGCTAGCACTGTGTCTGGGCGACTGTCTTGGGTGAATGCCCTGTTTTTCTCTAGTAAGGCAGTTGTCAGAGCCCAGAGATTTGGAAGCTATCTACCTGTTAAGTCTCGGGATACTAGGGCAAGTGGAAGGTATCGGAAGGGGGTTCGCAAAGAAGCGTGTACTTACGCTATTCTGGATATTCCGATTTTCTTTCTGGTCTCTCCTCATTCCGTGTGGCTCGCCTCCTAGACTGTCGATTGCGAGTTCTTCGCTAGCAAGGTCCATCGAATGCTGTGTAATGAACGAATTCAGTTCCTCGACAAATATCTCTTCAGCGCCTAAGGTAATCTGTTCTCGGAACCCTCGCCGCTCCCATTCACTCCAGTCCTTGGCGCCGTGGTGGAGTATGCTCAGAAGGCGAGGCAATTGCCGGTTGCGGCTCAACCTCTGATCCTGACGCAGCGAAGAGGTATCTTCAAATATCTCTGTGTAGTATGCTGCAATGGCCTCGTCGAGAGTGGCAAAACCCACGGATGCCGCCTGATCTATGATATAGCGGATACGGTCTTGAACGGGTGCAGTAGGGTCCACATGTTGCTGAACCTCCTCTGGTAGGTTTGCGGCGTAGTGATTCAATCGCTGCTGGCCTCCAATGTTGGCCCTGGGGTTAAGACGTCGTGGCGAGCAGAATGAGTCATCCAATCCACATCCCGCTGATATACCGGATGCTGAAGATGATGGCAATGGAGCTAGGGGCTCCGGCAATCCGGTTGACCTGGGTGACGCATTCCAATCAGAGTATGATTTAGTCGGCGAGAAAGTTGTGGTTAAATCGTTGGATTGGGGAAAGGTCGCTTGGTCCGTAATTTCGGCGCCATGCGTAAGACAGCTGTCATTTATTTCATCCGACAACGCTGACGAGGTTAGCATACAATGAACTTTGGTCTTGCAAATCCCAGAAGCGATGCGGTCCACACCTACCCTGGAAGAAATCAACGCTTGTCTCAGAGCCATGTCGTATAGCCGGAGTTGCATGTGTCGAGTCCACTATGGTAGATGTAGTGGTTGACTCCAAAGTCAAGCCAGATTGCTGGACGCTGGATGATTTCTCAACTCGCTGCTCATGCAGCTTCACTTTTTCTTGAAGTCCTTCAAGCTTAGCTTTTAAGCGACTACCTAGAGGACACTGTTAACCAATTGTTTTCTCTTCCGTAGCTTAGGTGATCTGATCAAGGGTTACACATACGGTACGCTCTGTGGGTCAAACGATATCGGTCCCGCCGGTTCTCCTTCCCATATGGAGATAAGATATCTGCAGGCAGATCGTCCTCATGGTCATGTGTAATATTAGTCTTGGCAGAGAACATGACTCAAACGAAGGTGAGACAAATACTAAGTTCAATCAGAATACGAGCTGGGGACTTATGGGGGGGCAGCAGCGGGTTGAAATGTGGAAACAATGTAGCGCTGGAGCCACCACCCGCATGGCTTGGATAAATTTCGCAGTCGCGTGGCGCTCCGGTGATTGGCTTCCACCACCACATCTGCAAAAGTAGGGCACAGATGTTTACCCAAGCCGCTCCTATCAGAGTACTATTGTTTGTACCACCCCAACTTCTTACTTACACCCTCCCTCGCATTTGCGCCACCATGCTGGTCCTACTTTAATAGGTAGGGAGGGAAGCAACTCAATAAGGGAAACGTACCAAAGAACCGTGTTGGAAATGCTCTGCAGCATATACCGTTTATATGCCGAATAAGAGTCACGGAAAGTAGTTGCCCTTGCTGAAAAATCACTCAATTTGAGCGTTACTAAGGCGTCGATTTTCGCATTATTAAGGACTCAGGCGAGGCAGCATTGGGTCAATTTAATATTGGCCAAGGTAATTAATAGGTTTCTGCTCGACTATACTCATATATCGATGGCGGTAAGGGTGCTTGATGCATGTCAGCCGCAGCTTCTGCTGCTTGCTTAACTGCAGCTGCGTGCCTTGGCTCCCTCTGTTGAAACTGTTGAAAGTCTCCAAATTGAGTATGCTGCTGTGATTGCATCTGTTATAGCTACTCTAATCGCTCCCTTGTAGTGACTCAAGTACGTCTCGTCTGCCTAATAGGCGGCTGGGAAGTCCTTTGTTCATATCAACCTAAGATTATACCGATTCGTGCAGTGTGTGGCTCTTATTATTAACTGTGTAGTGGAGGATATGCTCCAGCAGGTAGATTCTTTTGCTTTTTTCCTTTTATGGCGAATGATATTCAGGTTAGGCTCTTAGTGTCGAGTTGCAATCCGTGTTGCTGCCTCTGAGTCAACATTCGCTGTAAAATAAGAAAACTAGAGGTCTAGAATTACATTATACGAGACTCACGGTCTCGGGTTTCAACAATCATTGTTGATCTCAATCTTGGAAGATGGGGTGGAGTTGTGGTTGTTGGTTGCTGGTTACATTGTGGGTACATGCTGCAGAATTTCTCAGACGGTTGTTGAGCCTCGAACTATCTGTACAAGCTAGGCAGCCTATTGTTGAACGTGTCTGGTTATGTCTCTAGCATAAAGACCTGTTCATAGAGCTTTACAACGGGTTTAAAGCCAATTCGAAAACATAACGTCTGTCAGGACTGGAGTCTTGTTTTACACCCCGGGAACTTTACGTAATTTATCTTCAAGTTACTACCGTCCGGAACCGTTTCATTTTTGAAATCGCACCACATTCATCAAATCTCCAGCCGCATGATCACAAGAGGAAACAAAACTTGAATCTAGTCTCCAGTCCGACCCTCTGTCAAGATCTTGGTCCAATTATCCCGTATCCGTGTTCTGCAGCAGCTTGCTGAACCGCTTCAGTAACAGTCTGCCGGTGACCATTCTGGTGGGCAATTAGGCAAGAACGGCCAAGCAGGAAATACGATTGGTTGGATGGATTCTGGAGATGATAGGCGAATGGGGGGGTGAGTGAATGAAGTTTGTTGGCTGCACTGGCGGGGCGCAGCTGCAGGGCGTTTCCAAGGCAATGATCGACTGGATGGATTTTGTACGGACTAGGTGGTAGGCCAATAAAGAGGGGTGCAGTTGTTGGTTACATTGTTGGCGCATGCGCTGCAGAGTGTAGCACAGCTAGCCCTGACGAGGGGTTACATGATGGTACATCCCGACCTTCCCTCATTTTTGTTTCCCGGGGCAGCGCGTAGCCGTTATCGGCCCTTTAGAGGTCGATTTAGGCTCGTACAAGCAGTCCTCTTCCATTGGACACTCCCTCTAGCTATAGGCTTAATTCACCCTCTTGTACTTTTACATGTACCGTCAGTCGCCGCCCCACAGTTTGTGCCACACAGAGTATATCTCGGATGGCCTGTCCCGGTATATGCTCCCTGTTGTTCTCATTCCCTCCCAATGGAGCCAAGTATAATTGACTAGTGGGGCAATCCAAATGAGAAGGGGGCGACGGATCGTCGTCTATGCAAGTACGAATAAATTGGGGGCGGTGCAATAGCACTCCTTCTATTATATGTATATTTATCATGCACTCACGATTTGCAGCAACGATGCAAAGTACTTGGCATGAGGCCTGCTGGAGCTGATTACATAGACAAACATCTTTGATGATTTGTTTACTTGAAAGTCTACACTCGTAAGTCTACACTCGTCCTACACTTGATACTTAATCTTGTCGATATCAAGGATATATCCTTGTGAAGATCGCCGAGATTCGAGGTCGTTGGCAATGAAGCATCGCTGGCCACGACTAGCGCTTCGTCAAAGTCCCCGTTAAACTCGATAGCTAGGAAACGCGCCACGCAGAGGTAGAGGATGGTCTTACGGGCCGCCTTAAGATGCTCCTTTAATGGGTTCGTAAGGAAACGAGCTGACTGTGACCCAGTCCGCGCCACATCCGGCCTTACCGTAACCGCTGTGTACAGAATTGATCTGACCATTTCCTGGTACAACTTGACTTGGCCGCGGGCAGCGAAGCCGGTGTTTTTGGTTATTGGGGTCGTAGGAATTAGTATAGACGGGAACTTAGGGCTCCTATCAAGGAGGTTGAATTTCATCGCAATCTTCTCGATATAGGCGTTGTGGCAGAGCTAGATCCGGCGCAGCCGCCGGTCTCGAAGAACTCCGATGCCTAAGAACGACGCCAACGTCTGTCCCTACGTCCCTGAGACGCCCCTGTAACGAGACAAATATAGGTACTTTGAGTTCAAGCGACTTTAAATCTATGAACACGTTGTAAATTCTATTTGTTTTTGTTTTGATGTATTACTACATACCTCTCCTCTCCTGAAGACTCCTAGCTTATTAATTCCGAAAATCATTATTTGTCGTCGTCGCCCTATTGAATTTGTAGAGAGCCTTCTTTTACACTACATCAGAACCCCTTAACTTAGGATACTACCATTAAGCTTTGTCACCTTTAAAACTTATAGAACGATTAGATATAGAGATCTCAGGTTTACTAAAATGCCAACAGCCTATTGTTAGTTTTGTGGCGGCCGGGGCGTGCTATGGCATACACCATGGGCTGATACCTCCTCTAATCAAGCGATCAAAGATCCTGGTCAGCTGAGGTAATATAATTGTGGCTGGTAATCGTGTGGCTGGTAAACATGTGGTAAACTTGTGGCTGCGATGCTTGTGGCTGGGCGTACGTTGCCGGAAAATTCCGACCAGAGCAAAAAGTGGCCATGTGCGCAGTCAGCAAAATCGGTTGTCTTCCTTCTCCTCCTTGCGGTAAGAAATGCTCACTTCCGGCTTTTCCCACCCCCCTCGAATCTTCTTTTCTCTAATTGTTCAACGCCCTAAGTTGCATTACATCGACTACATGCTGCTTGGCCACAAATTGGGAAGCCTGAAGCAACTGCCCTGTCACGTGGTCTTATTTCTTTTATTGCCTTGGCAAGCCCAATCGAGGACTCCGGCTGGCAAAACGCCACGACTTGAGGCTGTGCGGCCAGCCTTACGGATCTCGCCACTGCCTCAACTGCACACAAATCCCGCATCATGATTCCTCCCGTCTCCCAACTGTTCAGGGGCCGAATTTTCGTTACGGCGACGCCGCTCTGTTTCCGTCATCAAGAGCAATAGCTTCGAATGTATATCGTACGCCAGCCTACATCCAGCTAAAAAGGTAAGCCTCTACACCTCACAAGGCTGCATTCGCGGCAGCCTACCATTTGTTGTATTAACTATAAAGCATTACTCTCTCCCCTGCAATTTCGCCATCCCAACCTGGCATCACCGCTGGCATTATTCGTTCCTTGTTCAGTCTCGACATTATACCTCTACAATGCGGCTCCTGTCGTCAGATTCGTCCGGGGAGCTAAGCTTCATCCAATTCAAAGCCAGTCCACCCCCATATGCTATCCTTTCGCATACCTGGGGAGATGAGGAGGTACTATTTGAAGACTTTGTGAATGGCATTGGGAGGAACAAGGATGGCTATCGGAAGATCGAGTTCTGTGCGAATCAGGCCAAACAGGACAACCTACAATACTTTTGGGTCGACACGTGTTGCATTGACAAATGGAACCACCCTGAGCGCTCAAAGGCAATTAACGCGATGTTCCGTTGGTACCAGAACGCGGCAAAATGCTATGTCATCCTATCAGATGTTTCAATGCCGGACGCTGCAGATATTCCCCGACATAGCTTGTGGGAGTCATCCTTTAAAGAAAGCAAATGGTTTACTAGAGGCTGGACGCTTCAGGAGCTCATTGCTCCAACATCAGTCGAGTTCTTTTCCTCTGAAGGCCACTTCCTGGGCGACAAGAGATCTCTTGAGGACCTAATTCGCGAAATAACTGGTATTCCGGCCGAGGCTTTGCAGAACCGCGCTTTAGACGAATTCAGAGTGTCAGAGCGAATGGCATGGGCTAGGGGCCGCGAGACAACAGAATCAGAAGACAGTGTGTACTGCCTCCTTGGTGTTCTCAACGTTTTCATGATTGCCTCCTATGGCGAGGGGAAAGAAAATGCATGGAATCGCCTCGAGGATGAACTGGGTAGGATCAACAAGACTCCATTTATGGTACCATTCGGTCGGAACAATCGATTTGTCGGTTATGAATCACAACTTACTGAGCTAGAAGACAAGCTTTTTGCTAGCAAGCAAACTACAAAGATTGCAATCACCGGACCAGGCGGAATGGGCAAGTCCCAGCTAGCGCTCGAGTTGGCGTACAGAACACGAGAAAGGTATCAGAACCGTTCAGTCTTTTGGATATCTGCAAGTGATATGGACAGCTTTCGCCAATCATGTTCATATATCGCCCAAAAACTCGACATCCGTGGTTGGGATAATGAGAACGAAGATACAAGAAAGCTGGTTCAACTTCACTTAAGCGACAAGAGTGCAGGACAGTGGCTACTCATATGTGATGATGCGGATGCTGCAGATGCTGCAGATGATGCAAGCTTGGGTGTTGGCGGCCTATCCACATTACCAGCCGCTACCCTGGTCGACTTCATGCCGCAGTCGGAGCAAGGATGCATCATCTTCACAACAACATCCATCAGCAACACAGCTGAGACACTTGCGCCACAAAATGCGATAAAGTTACAGAAGATGGCATCAGACACGGCCCAAAAAATGCTGGACAGTCATTTAACCAAGTTGAGTTTAACGACCGAGCGACAAGGAAAAAGGGCTTTGCTCGAGGAGCTATCATACCTCCCGCTAGCGATTGTACAAGCAGCAGCCTACATCGAGTTTCACCAAATATCGATTGAAGATTATCTGCAGCTACTACATGAGCAAAAGAAGAAAGCTGTACAGCTTAGCAATGCACAATTGGGAGAGAACTGGCAACGCTGCAGTGCAGAAAATCCTGTGGCTAAAACTTGGCTTATCTCACTAGATCGGATCTCTTGTGATAGTACTGTTGCAGCTACTTGTTTGTTCTTTATGGCCTGTATCGACCGAAAGGATATTCTACTGGATCTTCTACCAACGACCTCGCCAGCTGAAACAAAAAGAACGGTAGAGATCCTGAACACATTCGCGCTTATCACCAAACGACCTGCTAGCTCGGCGGTCGAACTTCATCGACTGGTACACCTTGCAATAAGGAACTATCTTCAAGAGCAGGGCTTACTGGATCAATGGAGCCAAAAGGCTATTACCGGCTTAGGTGAAAGTTTCCCAAGCAGAAGGCATGAAAATAGGAGCAAGTGGCGACGATTACTGCCGCATGCTAAGTATGCTCTGGCATATGGTCTCACTCAACAAGAAAACGAGTCTATAACGAATCTGGCATGGCAATGTGCCTTAGTATTACATGAAGATGGGCGGTATGATGAAGCGGAAAAGCTCTTTATGCAGGTGATGGAGACTCGCAAGACGAAGCTCGGAGCCGATCATCCCGACACGCTGACGAGCATGGCCAACCTGGCGTCGACGTACAGAAACCAGGGCCGGTGGGAGGAGGCCGAAAAGCTGGAGGTGCAGGTGATGGAGACTCGCAAGACGAAGCTCGGAGCCGATCATCCCTCGACGCTGACGAGCATGGCCAACCTGGCGTCGACGTACAGGAACCAGGGCCGGTGGGAGGAGGCCGAGAAGCTGGATGTGCAGGTGATGGAGACTCGCAAGACGAAGCTCGGGGCCGATCATCCCTCGACGCTGACGAGCATGGCCAACCTGGCGTCGACGTTTTGGAACCAGGGCCGGTGGGAGGAGGCCGAGAAGCTGTTTATACAGGTGATGGAGACGAGCAAGACGAAGCTCGGGGCCGATCATCCCTCGACGCTGACGAGCATGGCCAACCTGGCGTCGACGTTTTGGAACCAGGGCCGGTGGGAGGAGGCCGAGAAGCTGGATGTGCAGGTGATGGAGACTCGTAAGACGAAGCTCGGAGCCGATCATCCCTCGACGCTGACGAGCATGGCCAACCTGGCGTCGACGTACAGGAACCAGGGCCGGTGGGAGGAGGCCGAGAAGCTGGATGTGCAGGTGATGGAGACTTGCAAGACGAAGCTCGGGGCCGATCATCCCTCGACGCTGACGAGCATGGCCAACCTGGCGTCGACGTTTTGGAACCAGGGCCGGTGGGAGGAGGCCGAGAAGCTGGAGGTGCAGGTGATGGAGACTCGCAAGACGAAGCTCGGAGCCGATCATCCCGACACGCTGACGAGCATGGCCAACCTGGCGTCGACGTACAGGAACCAGGGCCGGTGGGAGGAGGCCGAGAAGCTGTTTATACAGGTGATGGAGACTCGCAAGACGAAGCTCGGAGCCGATCATCCCTCGACGCTGACGAGCATGGCCAACCTGGCGTCGACGTACAGAAACCAGGGCCGGTGGGAGGAGGCCGAAGAACTACAGAATAAGGAACTTACTACATGCTCAAAGGTTCTCGGAGCAGAGCATCCAGACACACTTACAAGCATGAGCAACCTTGCTCATATTTGGCACGGTCAAGGTCGGCAGGCAGAAGCCGTGTTGCTAATAGAGCAATGTCTTCAACTTCGAAAGCGGATACTGGGACTAGAACACCCGTATACTATCTCCACTCGACTAAATTTAGATGATTGGAAGGGTGCAACTAATAACGCTCCAAAAACATAGGTTAGCCGTTGCGAGAGGTGGGCGTATGAACAACCCCGCTTTCATTTGGCATAGTCAAGGTCACCTTAGAGATGCTCTAAGTTAGACTTGATAGAGCGTTGCTTTCGTCTTCAGCAGCAAGCACTCGGATATTCACACGGTCTGCCCTAGAGCAATAGCAACAAGCGAGTGAAAACCTACACAACAACACAAGCCCCCTAGAAGAGGCCAAGCTTCCGGACAGCAGGGCGATGACCCATGACGTTATTGCATTGGGGCTACGGCTTATATACTTAACAAAATTATCATTTGTAGCCGAAGTAATCAGGGGCAAACGTTGAGGGCATGTCGTTGCCAAATGTTTAGATTGAACCTCAGAGCATCTGTCAAGTATGTAGAATACCTCCGGCCCTTCTAAGATCCTTTGGACAAGGCGATCTGATGGGTTGACGGCTGTCTGTAATGAAGGAAATCACCATAGGCTCGTGATCATTCATGTGACTTCCTCAGTAAGCCTCTGCGGGCCACTCTTAATTCGACGGCTAAAACGTCAAACATAAGCCACTTTTGGCTTACATTGTCTACAAAGAAAGGTGTGTATGAGTCATATCTGATGGTGAAATTGGCTCCTGTTAAGCCTGTGATAGCATTAGTACTCTCTCACACCTGCGTACGCACTGTGGTTGAGCCCCACAGCGACTTGTTCTGGAAATATTTGAAAGCTAAAAAGCGGAAGCTGAACCTGGTTTTTATTGTACCTAACTTACATTACTGTAGAACGACGAACGTATCGCCAGCGCGAGCCTGCCTCCAACCAATCCTAGTCACCTTCCGCAGCCTCTGCTAAAACATCGGCGCCACTGGAGCTGTCCACGGCTCTGGCTGCTCAGCAATCTGTGTTCTGCTGGCCTGCATCACCCAGGCACTCGCTGGCTTGGGGGCATTGCTTATCTGCGCCATCTTGTTCCTTGGCTCTGGCGCCTCAGGTTCTGCACTCTTGCGCTTTCGCCCACATCTCGCCGTCTCTGCAGTGTCTTCCTCTGGCTCGGGCGGACTGCTCTTGCTCTTCCGACAGCGTTTCCCCTTGCCTTTGGCTACTTAGGTAATTTCCTTTACCACACGCTTCGCTCGTGCTTCCTCGAGGTCCTCATAGCTCATAACCTTCGCCTTCCCTAATATCAATGACTTCGTCGATCGTCGAACCTTGGCTTCGTTGTTGATAATGGTCAGGAGTTAGATTCGGTCCTCTTGGAGGATGCCATGAGCAGAGGATTTCTGAAAAGCTTTGGTACATTTCTGCAAGTGCCTTGCTAGGTTCTATTTGCTCGTATCATCAAGCGCATGAGCATCCCGTTAGATGATTAGATCTTGCAGCGACATAAAAGCCTCCGCTAACATAAGCGTCATAAGCGTTCGGGGTTCTGCATCTTGCCGACAAGACTCTACCCTCACCTCATCGGCCCATAGAATAGCTGGTTTGGCCAGGGGGGCGCGCATACTTCTGAACACCCTATCTGGATTAAATAGGAACAAACTACATACAACAAAGCCGGCCTTGATGTTCTTTAACGTAAACGCTCTTTCCCTTACAAAGCTATATAAAAAGGTAAAATACTCTTTACCGATCGTATTTACACCTCCTTGCTCAAGTCGATCGACCTACTCACGATAAGCTACCTTAGTAGAACAAACGCTGCCACATCATAAAGCTAGAGTTTATAAGAAATATGAAAAGGGAGACGATATAAAAAAATATTATTCTTAAAATAAAACTCTAAGATTTCAAAGGTCTCATACGTTCTAAAACCGTCGTAGATCAAGATACATAATCTCTTATTAGCTTGTTCTTTAGTTTCAAGATCAAATATACATTTAAGCCATTCTAAGCTAATCTTAAATCGGTATATCTAAATCAAAGTACACATACTACCATCTAAGGGTAAAAAACATAGTCTAATTGTTTTAATAAGTACTAAAATTAACCTAGGCCAGGTCGTCTCGTAGCCACACCACCGTAACCACCAAACACCCCAACACACACAACCCAACACAACACACTAAAATGGCAATATCTCGGCCATCTAGATAGCTGCGCAGGCGTGGAAGGTGTTCTAGACCTGATCAGGTCTAGGTGGATCCAATGGTGTATTCGAGGCTTTCGTACGATAAAGACTCGTAAACTTGTGATTTGTAGGATGACTTAACAATGTGAATTTGACGGTATCGCGAGGCATGCCCGCGAGCGTGCCTCCGAACGTGCTAATGAAAGCTACGAAAAATAACTAAATACAGAAAAGACTGATGATCAACATGTGCATAGGCACGTGGCTAGGCCTGATCAGGCCAGCTATGATGAGTCCATGGCAAAACGCATTCAATTTGCCCTACCCGGTCTCAGTACTTACTAGCTATATAATCATAAGATGTAAATACCTATTATCACCATTAATACATTCGATCGTAATCATGGTAATATATTTACTTTGCACACCCCTATAATCTCGCATATCATCCTTACTTACGAAGACTTTAACAGAGCCTAACATAGATAACATGACTCTAATCTCATCTATATTATCCATATTTTCGGCTAAGACAACCTGATCTTCTAACATATCTTTTATCACCTCAAACTAGTACATAATCTTCCCATTAATATTTAATCTAATACCTTAACTCTTCGTGTTACAAGTTCTAGATAGCGCTTTTCTAGAGCCTTTATCCAATTCCAACCAAGAAGCTTAACAGGTCTATCGGCGGTTAGCCAATAACAAGTAACTCTAAAGGCTATAAAAGGGAATAAACTTTCATTCATATCGGTTGTCCAAGGTCGGACATTTATAACAAATACTTAACGACAACATCTTCTTCATATGGTTAAAAGTACTATTGGCCTCGCACCTTCTCTTCCATCGAGGGTCGCCCGCGAGCACGATGATAGAGTGTAGAACGAAGGACGTTGCCATGATCTACAAGAGCACGGTATGGTATAAGCACGCCAAGAGGCACGCCTTGCGCTAATACCTGACTAGCTCTATCCATGTTAACCTATCGTGGTGATGGTGTCGTCAACGAGACAAGTAACTGGCAGCGGTTTGGCAAATGGCGCGGTACTAGAGGGCACGTGCCTATGGAAGGTTCGAGAAACGTGCCCAAATTCCCAGGGCTAATATCCGTCTCTGCCTTAGGAATAAATTCTTCGGACCTCAGCCATAGCTGACACTGGACGCCTGAGGCTTTAAACAAAGGTATATCTGAAGCTAAAACATATGGCGTTTATGCCCCTCTCTTCACATCGGAGAAACTCCCGGATTGCATTATTTTCCTCTTTGATGTCTATAAAATTTGGAGCCATGTTCTCTAGATATGGAGCCTGTCCCTAAGTGGTCTGAATTTTGAAGAGACTCTAATGGTCTTACTTAAGCAGGGGGGACCTGCCGAATCGGCGATGGGTGGTATCATCGAAACGATCGACAGCATAACCAACCACAGTCTTTTTCTTATTGCCAAGTGGTCTCCTTAGGGACAAATAGTTAAAGAAAGTAGCATATAAACAACTCATCTGTAGACCTACAAAGAAAAAAGTTGGGATTCCGAAACCATAGATTCGTCTCGTGACAGGGTGCGTCTCGGGACGCAGGGACAGACAGACGTTAGATCTCCTTCATCGTGTATATTTTACTTCGGTTTAAGCTTGTCGATTAGCTCGTCGGCCTTGGGCTTGTGTTTTGGCTTATGTAGGACTAAGATATTGTTTATAAAGAACAGTACGAGTACGTTACGGTCCACGAAGACACCCAGTCCTTCTGTTGAACGTATTAAACCTGCAACTTATAATGTTGTAGAGAGCTCTTCATACCATAAGAGTGGTGATTCCTTCAATCCGTATAGAGCTTTGTAGAGCTCCACGTAAACGTCAGGGTTACCTCCGAGCTTGTCAGGCAGCTCAAAACCAAGATCTCTAAATCCATCAGGTAGCTTGCAGAAAACCCGTCTATTGCTTTTATCGATCGGGCTGTTCAAGAACGCGTTCGTCACATCGAACTGCCTGCATTCATAGTTAAACCTCGCGTAGACCGCGATCACGGACCGCAACGAGCGCGCCTCGAGCGTTGCCGAATACGTCTAACCAAGAATGTCGGATCGAATGAAGGTCCCCGCGTACGCAGATGCGAGCCTTGCACTTGTTGAGGTCCCTCTTTTGACCGAACTTGGAGGTGAATACCCACTTCAGTGGCAGGGGGATTCCAGATGCCCTCGCTTGGTGGATCACATGTCACATCTGCTTACAGATAAGACTCCGGATCTCGTTGCGACAAACGTCTTTGATTTCTTTGCCTCTCTTGTGTTTGGTGAGGTCTCGTTAAGTCTGTAGTAGCTTGACAAGATCATCGCGATGTGGACGCTGCTTCACATCCATCGCGGCCATGAACACCGACTGGACTGTTTCCGGGAGAGGCTCTGTTTGGCAGTCCGTCCTCTATTGATATCTGCTACTTCCGAACCGCGCTACGAAAGTCCCAATTTCCAATAAACTCATATTTTGGTGATGTCATCAGGCAAGGTGTGCTCTCGTCGTTCTGTTGATTTCGTGGATTTAATTACTAAGGTAGCCTAAGTACCCCCGGCAGCTATTTCTCCACTTAATTCGGAGATATGCCTTCTCTTTCTATGACGCGAACTAAAGACCTGACTACCTGCTTATAGAACCACTCCTCAGTGCCCCAGCTCTTTTTCTTCTCCCTCATTCTTCATCGTTCCCCACTCAAACTTTGGCTGGCCCATCATCAACACCGACACTAACCCACTACAGATCCGATTCTATTCATCACACTCCTACAATATAGCCCAAGTACCCATCTCTGATAATGAGCTGATGGATATGTTGACCGTACTGGCAGACAAGATAAGCTCCGCTACGATTGCTAGCCTATCTTCCCATCTCGACGAGAAATCCGACCCTATCGAAAAGTTCGACGCTGGGCAACAAAGACGGACTCTGCACCTCCACGTGGTCTCGCCTGGGAACCTGAGTTCATTGATTTCAGAGCCAGCACAGAGACGCAATGGCAACAGCCATACGATCAATTGATTGAATTCTTGACTATAGGTAGGCTATGGTGAGGATGAAATCTTTCCACAGCTGCTTGGTCGGTGCGCCAGCCATGCCACCATAAGGCTCAAGGCAATACAATTCGACGTGATTTCATGCGTATTCACGCGGGTTTACATGGAACTATTGTTTTCTAAAGAGCTAACGAACTTAAGATCACCGACAGAAAGGAGTGGAGGCAGAGAGTCCAAAAATGGCGATGGCGTGAATAACGTCGAGGCGTAGTCACATCAGAGCCCGATAAACAATAAGTGGCGTTGCTAACTACCTGGGCGTGGTTCGATACCCGTCTTCTCTAGCCCACTGGGGGACAGGCAGTTAGATTTTAGTCACGCTGCCACTATCTAGAAGTTAGAACAGTAAATACAAAATAACACTAGAGAAGAGGTTCGACGCTGTTGACGAGAAGTTCACTGCCCCGACCGCCGATCTCCATGTTCTTTGCCAAAAATGTCGATAAGAAGTTCGATGGCTTTACCGACGCTGTCAATGAGACTAATGGCCGTGTTGATCAGCTGGCAGTCTCAGTCTCGCAGGTGAAGACTCGCCACTTGGCTACGTTTGTCTAACACTTCGAAAGAAAAGCTTTGGTGTCCCTCATGCTAATTTACTTACAGGTAGCTACATGCTCCTGACTACGTTGCCGAGCAAGTGAGACTACCGACGTCACCCTGGCTTTGAATGGCCCAATCTTCGGGAACAGCACTGTGACTGCCCCGGCGGTGGGTAGCTGATGCTCAATCTCGCTCAGCTCCACGCGCTGTCCCCGCACCTTGACCTGTGTGTCTTGCGTCCAACGTAGACAAGCGACCCGTCTTCGCCGTACCGAACCAAATCCCGGCGGTATTGCCGCCGCGGTTTGGCTCCGAGGAACCCCCTCCAAGAACGGCGGATATCAAATAAATGCGGTAGCGGTAATGTCATCGTTACCAACCTAGGTAGCCGCAAGCCGGTGTGGGCCCTCACTCCATAGTTCACCGATCGAACATACTGCTGCCAGCTGCGCATCATTGCTCAGGCTCACTACCCATGCAATCAAACCTATGGCCTTTCCAATTGCCTGCGACCGTGACTGTGTTTGTCTTAGTACTGTCGATACGCAACATACGCAGGCTTCCGTTAGCCCGTAGCCGTTGATCAGTTTGAACCGGTCCGCTCATGCCTCAATGTTGTCTTTCTTGACTCCTTCACCCCCCGAGGACTGACGTCTTGAGATGAGGGACTTGGCCTCGATCAAGAAGACTGATGGCCGACGGGTGAAGAGTGCCCAGTTTACTCTGAATTGATCTAGAGCCTCCGCGATATGACTCAATCGCTGTTCCTCGTCGGGAATACAGACGCAGCCGCCGTGTGTCAGCGTGGTCAATATCTCTGCTATACTGGCATTAGAGCCTAGTGACGCGAAGTGCAGGGCGCGAGTGTCTCGCCCGAAATTCATTACCTCTCCGTGAGATGGGTCATAGCTAGTACAACCCAGTATCTCTATCCGCGAAAGCAAATGAACCCACCCTCAAAGGCATATAACCCTATAGAAATAATACCGCTGTCTTTCATGCCTAACAGGAATGTCAAATTCACGACTCAGGAGATTGACACTGCCGAGTAACAGGCAGCCATTTTTGTCATCCCTGGTGAGTAGTGACTGGTTAACAATTGCAGTCGGGATGATGGGTTGAAAAAGCTACCATGTCCAAATGATGGGGCCCCTGTTGCAATATCCAATGGCTTGCTAGAATGATCCAAGCCAATGGCGAAATCTGTGGGTCATACGCCATTGTACGGACGTATTTGAGGCCCCTATCGAAGTCCGAGATCGGGGTGTCGGGGTCTGTGTGTGGTGTGGAGGGGGGAAGTGGCCGGTTGAAACTTATGCCTTAGGTACCAAGGATGTGTGGCTTACGTACCTCACCCCGCAGATTTAGAACAGGGCTTCAGGCCATCTTATTCTTCCACTCACCCTACAGTAATATCTCATCAACCTGGGCTGTTCACCTTTGCAGCCACTGCAAGAGGCCTCTGCGCAAGCTCGCACCTTTGTTTCCTCTTATCGTTGCGAGTCGACAGAGAGCCACCACGGCCAACGCATTGAGGACCGAAACACTCCAAGTTCCCTGTGAAGCACGTAGAATACAATTCACGCCTGGCCCACTCCTTCGGCTATAATTACGTGGTCCGACATCGACATGGGACCAACTTGGTGATCGACAAACGCGTGCACACACATCGACACGACACGCGAGAAGGCCGGCATCAGACGAGGGCGGTGATCTTCACCGAGCACGATAACAATATTCCCTTTCGCTCGCATCAGCGATCATGTTCGACACAAATCCCAACACGATTCAATTGCCGCGGGTTACGACGCCGACCACATCCTCGCCGATTCCATTAGTCCTTATCCACGACGGGGGCGGCACCATCTTCAACTATCTCATGCTCGGCTCTCTCTCGCGGCCCGTCTTCGGCATCGCGAATCCAAACTTCCTTAGCGGCGCGAGCTGGCGCGGCGGCCTGTCGGAGATGGCACGGCACTATGCAGACTTCGTACGCTCCGCAGTGCCACGGGGAGGGCCTGTCATTCTGGGAGGCTGGTCTTTGGGAGGGCTGCTCTCTCTGGAGGTGGCAGCACTGCTGGCGCGTCGCGGAGGCGCGGTCGATGGCGATACCACGCCGCTGGTACCTGGCAGTGACCTGCACGTGCTCGGCATCATATTGATCGATACTGTTTACCCCATCGCCCATCAACCGCCGGGCGGGCCAATCGTCGTGCAGAACGTCTCTCAGTGGATCAAAACCCCAGATCTCGAGACACGCATAGCGGTGACCCGCTGCTTCGCTGACGCCTTTCGCATGATCAAGACCTGGGGCCCGCCACAATGGGGCGAAGATGAGGAGGCAACGATGGAATGCGAGAGGGACCAGGGCCGCAACACGCCAACGACGGTGGCACACAGGCCACCGCCGGTGGTACTCTTGCGGGCCGGGGATCCTGTGCCGGTGCCGGTGAATAGGATCAGCAGAGTCGATCTCTTCCGACAGGACAGGCTGCTGGGCTGGGGAAAGTGTGGAAAAGACTTGATAGTTCGCATTCGGGATATACCTGGACATCATTTTAACATCTTCGCATCTCCGCACCTGGATGTAATCACGGAGGAGTTGAGAAATGCGTGCTTCGAGATAGAAAGAGCCGGCGGCAATCGGGACAAGTATGGTGCAGGGATCGCCAACGAGCATGGCCATGGCGGTTGGTGGAAACGCGATCACTCCGTTTGATTACGAATCTCAACGATGATGCATTCGGCAGCTTCACTCGTACTAATCCGGGTGCTATTATATTCACTGTTCAGATCCCACAGTTCGCGATAGCGGTCATAGAGCTTGCCACTTTCGCCGATATGCGCGTCAGCGGTACGATAGATGCCCAACGGCTGCATGTTTGCTCGATACAATCTAGGGGTGTATGAGACATTGGTACGACTTACGGGCTATATGTGACTCAAATTCTGGTATGTATTGTGTTTATTATTTACCTGCGGCAGTTGAAATAGAGATACAAGATTTTATAGTTTGTTTTTGGTATTGTGGTTAGTATCACCGTCCTCTGTGATCTCCCAGCACCAACCTTCGGTATCCTCGCGATTGCCTCGTGCTATATCTAACATAATACGTGACAAATGCAGTAGATGACTTTGCTCCCCCTCTGAACCGGAAGTCCCGGGAAATGTGAACTTGTCCCTTGTAGATAATCGGGAGATGCTTCGAATGGGAACAGCAGCGGCTGCTGTACCAACCGCTACCACTTCGTTGAGAGAACGCAGAGTATGAAAGGGAACCTTCATCAAAATCGAGGTTAGTTCAAAAAGAACAAAATCTAAGAAAAAGGGCCAAGAATTCACTGCAACGGCTGATATACATAGCCGATCTGCTCACCTCGATACGTTCTATTGCCCAGCCTTCCAGTTCTGCAACTCTAACAATGGAATTGCTTGTAACACTCTGAACGGCGTTCTTGGATCGCGGGACAAGAAGAGCTCTGCTTTCTCCGTCTTGTCTCATGCCCAGGAAGCCGCTGGTGGAAAACTCGTCGATGTTTGTTCGCGTCGCACTGTCCAGATGCAATGTTATGCCGTAGCCCATTTTCTTCGCCTGTGCGGTGTGCTTCCAGACCGGCGAGTAATTACCGCCGACTTTGAATGGCCCTGTTCCGAATGGCGCCGTACGGTCAAAATCTTCAAGTACTAGCGCGTCAAGTGCTTCCGAACCGTGGTATGGCCGTATGGGATAGACGTAGACCGCCAGGATGGTCTCCTCTGGTGGCGTCAGTGCCAGCTGTGCCGAAGCCCCGAACAATACAGGACGAATGAACAAGAAACCGTCAGTGGATGAAGGCGGTACAAACTCGGCATTTGCGGCTACAGCTGCCCGAATGCATTCTAGAAACACAGCTTGGGGCGGTTCGGGCAGGCATACAGCCCCCGCAGACTTGGCCATACGCCTTGCGTGGAGCTCCGGCCGAAACACAACAATCTTGCCCGAGGCCTGGCGGAACGCCTTCATACCCTCAAAACACTGCTGCCCATAATTTAAACCAGGGCATATACCGCTAACTGAGATGTTCGGGCTGGACTCGAAGACTGGTGTTGTCCACTTGCCGACCGAAGCATAGTGGCGGGCTTCAATATGTCCGTGCATCGGGACCTTCATGGAAAGGTCAAGACTTGCCCAATCTAAAGAGAATTGATTAGAGGCCAAGCGGCGAAGCCAGTTTACATCAAACCGACGGAGCAACGCATGAAGCTCTTACCAATTTTCGAAGCTGGTGGAGGTGGAAACATGGTGCTCGTAGGGCCTGGGGAGAGTTGCGGGTGAAATCACGAGCGCTGGAAGACGCTATTGTTGAGCAGAGTCTGGAGTGAGAGAGCAAGAGTTTGACGATTCAGAGTATATCTTCTCTAGACGCCTAAAAATAAAATAACAATAAAAGGGATCTCAGGCATTGGTCCCATTTTTCAAAAGATGGCTCGTAGGATCTTGTTACATTAATTATATATCAGCATAAGCTAGTATCCAGCTGGAACCCAGGAAATGCAAGCGCCGGCCTACCACATGACACCTCCAAATTGAATGACCCAAATCCCAATCCTGCCCTGCTCTGGATCGGCAATGTATTACTATGGTGGGGATGAGCTGTGCAAAGAGGGTTACTTGGGGGCGGTCGCCCAATAAAATCGGATCACTCACAGATATATCTGTCGCTTATGCTCCCCCGTCGATCGCGCACTGGTCGGGTTTTACTATCCGGGCCTCTCTTACCCCTCCACTTTGGAGATAGACGCATTACCTAAGGGGCCTGCTTTCTCGAACGCCCAGCCTTTCTTCGCTTTGAATGCGTTGCTACCTTAGTAATGAGGCGAGTTGACTTTGACCCCACGTATTACAATAATAATGCACAATGTGCTACCGCGTTAGCATGTTCCAAATCAACTTGCCGGAGTAATCTGCAGATTACTCCGGCACGGACCATCACTCCATGGCCGATGGTCCAAGCTTTCTTCTGCATCTATCTGGAGGTACATCTATCTGGAGGTACAAATAGGATGGGACCGCGTCTGTAGTGAAGATTTGACGGTTCTTTTTTGTCCTCACTAGGATGAATTGCAGTTCTAGTCATCTCCACGCCGAAACAAAGCCTTCAAAGTTGGCCCTCTCCGTGAGCTGCTTGTTTTCGGTCGTCCACTTCGGAGTATCGTGCTCTATGCGACCAAACCAGCATATTAGGGATTTAACGGATCAAGCAGCGGCGAGTTTTGCCAGATTAGCTGGTTGATCTTCGTAGAAAATCTCCCGCGGCGTCGCTGATCTCGCAGGGCAGGTTTTTGTCGTCAAGGCATTTTCCGCCTAGTAACGACCAAGTGCTGATCTGGTCCCGTATGAAGCATCGTCAACTTCCATCTCACGTACCAAAGGACAGATTGCCTATTCTTCATCATGCTACAACACTTGCCTGCCTACGCAACGCACTTATCTGCTTTCGTAAGCTCGGCTAAATCTGCCGTTCTCACTTTGTTTGTCGGGAGCATTCTTCTCGTGCGGATCCATTCCTTTTCTTTTCTGCACATGATTTTCTGACCATTACTGATGCTCCATTGATTCTAGTTTCTTTACGCAATCGTATACCGGGCCTTCTTCCACCCTTTGGCAAAGTATCCAGGACCTTTCTTGAGCAAATTCACCAACTCATATAGCGCCTATCATGCATGGAAAGGTGACATGCACTTGGATATACTTCGCTGTCATCAGATATACGGTTCGTAATTTGTCTCTGGCATTGCGAATACACAGTTATACTACTGGTGACTAAAGTCTCGGGATGGTAGGCGAACGTGTGCGCTATGCTCCTAATCGTGTATTGATTAATACTGCAGGCGCTCTGCAAGGTAAGATGTCCCTTGGCATGCATTGCCATGCTTGTTTGAGATATGACACGGCCGATAACGAGCATACCTCTTTTTGATAGACGTTTATGGCCCTGGAGCACACGTGAGAAAATTTGATGGCTACAAAGCGCTGTCATCCCAGGCTTTAAACACTTTGACCATGTCAGACAAGGCTCAACACGCTCGCCGGAGACGAGTTATCAGCCAGGCCTTCTCCGAGAGCGGCCTGCGACTGTTTGAACCGACGATGATATCCAAGATTGACAGATTTTGCCATATCATACGCGGTCCTGCTTCTTCTCAAGGAAACTGGACCGAGCCCCACGACATGGCACATCGATGCAAGTAGAGCGGGACCTGTAGCATTGATTCTCAGCGGCACTGACACAGTGCAGTCACTCACTTGACATTTGACACAATGACAACCATAGCATTTGATGTGGATTATCATACTATGGAGGAACCGCAGTTCCGTTACGTGGTTCCCGCAATTGAAGAATCGAACATTCGGTTGAGCGTGCTATGGCAGATGCCTGAATTGACTTTTGGTCATTTAGATCGCAAGTTACTGCCAAGGTCGGTTAGAGCGGCTAGGACGTTCGTGGAATTCCTTCGATCGTTATTGAAGAACCGACTGAAGCAGGATAAGACGGGCAACAAGGACATCTTTTCTTTCTTACAGAAGTGTCAAGATCCTGACACAGGCAAAGGTTTAAGCCTCAAGGAGCTGAGCACAGAGACTGCGACTCTCGTCGTGGCTGGTAATATCCCATCAAAGTCAAGGGCCGCTCCCAAGCACTGACAATAATCGGGGTTTTCAGGTACTGACACATCGTCGACGACCTTGGCTTCGTTGGCCCATTACCTCGTAGGTTCACCTAGGTGCTATCGTAGAGTAGCAGAGGAAATACGCACGACTTTCGCATCCGTGGACGAGATTCGACTGGGGCCCAAGCTCAACTCGTGCGTGTTCTTGCGTGCTTGTATGGATGAGGCACTGCGTCTGTCACCTCCAGGGGGTGGTCCGCTCTGGCGCGTGGTTGAGGCGGACGGCGCCGTGATTGATGGCGATTTCATCCCCGCCGGGTGTGAAGTGGGTGCGGGCATCTACGCGATGCATCACAGTTTGGAGAACTGGGACGACGCGGCCAGTTACACGCCAGAGCGGTTGCTTGAGAAAACGGACGGACGACGGCCGTACTTTCCATTCAGCATTGGTCCCAGGAACTGTGTTGGGAAGCCGCTCGCTGTCGCGCAGATCATGCTGACTTTTGCGCGTCTGCTCTGGGAGTTCGACTTCCGGAATGCAGACAGTAGTGGTATGCCCAGCGAAGCGAGTAGCACACATACAACACAATACGCGCTCATAGATCACGTCACAGGGCAGAAACAGGGGCCGGTTCTAAGCTTTCGTCCTCGATTCTGATATCATTTTCACCAAAACATCACAAGGCCGGGCTCGGCACAGGAAATACTGCTTTCAAAACACATGGTCAAAATACTAATCTAAGCTCGCCGCTGCATTGAAGCGTTTGCTACTTCACGGAATAGAATTCATCATACGATGAGGGTCTGTGACGCACGACGCCACCCGTATCTTGCAGTCAAATCTCGTGGATTTCAAGTATATAGTTATGATAGTGATAGTAACCGCTGGCCTTGAAGAACCAACTATGTCTGGTTCAGCTCCAGCTTCTGACACCTTTCCCGAAATTGCTCGAGCTAGGTCTGGCCCGCAATGCGCCTTGATCAAAAATCGCAGGACTACGCGATGCGTACCGTTCTTGTTGGCATATCTAGGCCTCGGCGTTCTTAAGTTCTCTATCATACATGTGGCTAAAACTGTATGAGGCTAAACTTACTCTGCTCCTAGCTTTCGCTTTCTCTAACGTGTGTATATGAATGGATGGAGAGGGTCCTAGAGCAGCCAGATGTTTCCCAATCTTACCCCCAACAGCAAATCAAGTTATGCACTCGTTGGATACACGCCCTTGCGTTGTTTGTCCTTGACTAAAGCTGACTAACACCAGGATCTATGGACAATCTAAATCGGGTTGCGTCGGGCCGCTGCGATAGATGTAAAACGACGGGTAACAGTGGTGTCAGCCCACCACGCCATTGCTCTTCGGATCTTCGCGAACGTCAATTATGTTACGACGAATGTATGACTACGATTAAGACTGGATGTTCAATCAATTCCATTGACCTACTGCTCTTGATCCTTGCCATATTCTTCTCTGCATACTCGTGGACGCCTTCGTGACGACAATCTTAAGAATACTTACTTGGCTTCTTAACACGCACTGAAGTATGAGGCTTAGTGGTGTGTGCTCTGTTGGCAATGATGGCAGCGATGGCTGCGGAGCGCAAGTTAGAGTTATCAGCAACGTTCGATATTGTACCTACCTCTGTGAATGGAAATGGTCAGAGCATGAACGGTATAATTTTAGATGCTATCTACAGGGGCTGCTCTCTGAGCACATTATCTTGTCATTTCATGACCTATAGAGACACGTCATGGCTTTCACAACGGACAAGAAACGCATTAATTTCTATGGAGATAAGTGAACTAGATCAGGGATTGACAACATAAACTACCTAGATTTGAATAAATGTGGTGCGAGTAGATTTACTAGGGGGCGAATAGTTGATCAAACGCGACACAACAGATTTGTCGATTTCATGCTTCATTTTTTCCAGCTATTGCCTCTCTGACATGATCTCCCAGATGCATCAACGAAGGGCTCTGGAGAATAACAAATGTGCTGATCTCGACACCGGTATGCTGCCGGATCCAGTTCCGTACTTCCATTGCAATCAAGGAGTCCATGCCAAGAGTTTTGAGGGGTCGATCAAAGGCGAAACTACCCTCATCTCTGATTAAAAAGTTGGCGAGCGTCCCAGCAAGGGCCTTGGCAATGAGCTCTGTCTTTTTCTCTTCGGACTGCTCGGCCGCGAGGAGGCTCTTTAGCGAACTGCCTCGAGAAGAATTGCCGCTGTTGGATGGCCCAGCCGACTTTTCTAGATTGTGATAGATGCTCATACGTGCGTCACGCTTCCAAGGAACTCGGGTCGAGGAAGCTGATATCGGGGTGGTAGTATTGAGACCAAGACCCACTTGACTAACTGGGTGATAAATCCTCTTATCACTAGATGGTGGTGAAGGCCCAGACTTCTTGATGGCCAAAGTGACGGAGTTGAGTAGATCCTGCTCTTGCAGGATATACATGCCGGTTCTACCCAGGCTCTTTAGTATGGTACTGTTTTCTGCGGCAAAGCCTACATCCCCCATGAGACCGACATCGATGACTGAAGCCACAAGGTTGTTATGATGTCGGTATTGTACGAAAGCATCGAGGAAAGTGTTGGCTGCTGCATAGTTGGCCTGGCCCCATTGGCCGATCTGGCTATTCTGCGACGAAAATAAGATAAAGAACTCCAGGGGAGACGTGATCGTCGCGTGGTGCAGGTTCCACGTTCCTTTAACCTTTGGTTCCACGGCTGCGTTCCAGTCTGAGAATGGCATCTCGGAAAGCATGACATCTTTCAACACCATGGACATGTTGATAATACCTGCAATCGGCTGGACGGCGGTAGCAGTGTCTACCGCTCTCTGTACATCTTGCATCTTGCTGACACTGCCGGCCACTAACAAAACCTGGCAGTCTTGGGAGCGTAGGTCCTCTAAGAATCCTCCGATCTCAGTGCTCTCTTGGGCGGATCTTGAGAGAAAGACCAGATTTTTAGCACCATGTTCTACCATCCATGTGGCAAGTGATCGCCCTAAGCCGCCTAAGCCGCCCACGAGGAGATAGCTGCGGTCTGAGCGGAAGACTGGCGTTAGTTTGGACGTAACTAAGTCAGAAACTGACTTGTCCCCTTGCTGTGTGTCCAGGTCTAGCATGTCATCGGGCATTTCGATGACTATCTTGCCAATGTGCTTCGCTGTCTGCATAGTCCTGTAGGCGTCCTGGATTTCGACAGCTGGAAAGGCCGTAGAGACAGTTGGGCCCCTGATGGCGCCTGAGCGAATCAACTTGACACAGCGATTCATCAAATCAGCAGCCTTTTCTGGGCGGGATATGGACAATCCGCGAAGGTCGAGGCCGACGAAAGTGCGGTTCGCTTCAAATGATTCCATAGCTAACTTTGCCCGTCGCTGGAAGTCTCGCTTTCCGATCTCGATCATGATACCAAACTCTGCTACGCACTTCCACGAGGCGTGCAGGAGGTCGCCCGAAAGTGAGTTGAGCATCACGTCGACACCGCGTTTATTCGTTGCGCGCATCACTTCCGGAAGGAAGGTCGAATCACGGGAGTTAAAAATATGGCTCGACTGGATGCCATAGTTGTCCATGATATACTTTCGTTTGGTCTCGCTCCCTACCGTGCAGTATATCTGTTCATGGTATGTAAGCAAACTTATTGGTGAAGAGAAGTAGGCCATACAGCACTTACCTCTGCGCCGATCATCTGCGCGATTTGGATTGCTGCCAAGCCGACACCACCGCAGGCGGCGTGAATGAGAACAGACTGTTTGCCAAGAATGGCGTCAGTAAATTGCGTCTGACGTAGGCTCCACTAGTTCATTATTCGAATACTCACCTGTCCCTTTTGCAGTTTCGATGCATCTACAAGCGCCATAAGAGCAGTTGCGTAAACGGCTGGTAACGAAGCTCCTTCGATAAAGCTCATCGAGCTGTCCATCTTCACACATAAATCCTCTCGGAGCGTAAGGTGCGTCGTAAAGCATCCGTCACTCAAATACATAATCCTATCACCAATTGAGAAGTTTTGGACTCCAGGCCCTACTGCGCGAACGATGCCACTACCCTCATGGCCCATTCCGCTAGGAGATCCTTCGACGATACCAAGGGCGAGAACCACATCCTGTCATCAATTAGTATGTATATACGTACGTGTCTTTTAAACACGGCCTGGGTGATTACGAACTCGAAAGTTGAGGCCAACTGCCTTGGTCTCGACAAGGATCTCGCCCTTCAGAGGAGGTTTTATTGTCCCGTTGCCCCATTTCATCGTGTGCAGCAATCCCGGAGTCGTCATAGTAAGATACTTCATGGCGCTATCCTGGGCGTCTTTGTCATTGAACCCCGCGAACGCACTAGGCACTGTCTGCCAGTGAAATCGTGGGACGAGAATGTCTCCATCAACTATGGCGTATTCATAGTCAGGATTCAAAGATTCGGGATTCATCTGGGGAGTGTTGGCTCTGCAAAGGATCTCGGAAATAGCTGTTGTGGCGCTTTCCGGTGTCGTAGTGCGATCGACTTCGATAGTGAAAATTTCGCTAGAGTACTCGTTGCGAGCTGTTCTAGCGAGTCCAAGCATCATTGCCGCTCTGGGATCCTCACAGCCGATCTGGGAGGCCTGGGTCACCCAAAGCAGCTTTTCCTTGTGCGATTGCAAGTACGTAACCATGGTATTAAAGCGCTCTTCAGACATGTCGTGGAGAGTGGGTTCCTGCATGTCGAGCACAGCAATTGTGTCGCAAGCAGGAAGAGTCTGGCCGAAGACACAGATATCAACAGCTACGCCCAAAGCTTCCAGACAGCGGCGCATCTCGCTAACGTAAGGGCCGTTAGGAACATGACACAATACCGTCACTCTTGATGGGCTGGTCCTTCGGGTCCCAGACGAGACTATGATTCCGGCACTGAGGTGATATGGTGCAGCAGAATCGAGAATCGTAGCATCAGGCTCTTGGAATCCCGCAGCGACTAATTCTTCTGCCCAGCGCGCTGGCGAGATCCATGGCTGTTCTATGCGATTATCGTCTGCGCCAAGCCACCAACCTGCGAAGAACCCCTTTGAAATTATTACAGTCAGCAGAATATCCCGATCAATTTGTTGAAGCAACCCAAGAACGACGATAACATGACTGGTTGAGTAGTAGCAAACCATGACAATAGTTGCAGGACATCATCGTTGCATGCTACTTGTCTCACGTTTGCAGCAACAGGCAAAGTGTGAGATGTCGCTTTGTTCTGCGTATAGCCGTTGTTGCATGGCGTTGCTTGATTACACTCGGAACGAAAAATAAATGGAAGAATGAACTTACCATGACGTAGTTAATGAACATAGAATCTGAATCTCAATCAGCAAAGAGCGAGGATACAGCTGTGTTGGGGCATCCACCTACCGGGACATAACTCTTCTAAAAACAAACGCCCACTGGGCCTAAGCAGACTGTGAACATTTTGAAGGGTTGTTTTCAAGCAAGGGGTGGCGTGGAGAACCTAAAAGGTCTTTGTTAGCCGGGTAGCACAACCACAGCAGGAACACGGGGCTTGTATTGTAAAGGAAATCCTACATTGGACGCAATGATCATGTCGAAGCTACCGAGCTGAAACCCTTGCGCGGCAGGATCTTTGGAAATGTCCAAGACGCCATATTCTATGTTTTCGATGCCGGCGAATCTCTCCTTCGCTCCCGCCATGAAACCCGCCGAGACGTCTGTAAACGAATAATTGCTGTAGAGACGCTCTCCGTAAGACGATTCCAATGCGCGAAGCACTCTGGCGGTCGTGCCACCAGTACCCGCGCCGATCTCCAGAACTCGCAGATGAGGGTTCGTGTTGCCCACGAGCTGGATTGCATCGGCCCATTTGAACGATGTAGCATCGTAGAAGTTGCTAAGGACGTTGTCTGGCAAAAGGATGTGCAAAGGATGTGCTTCCCCAGAAAATATTCTCGGCGCTTCAATGAACAGACGATGGATCGCCGTAGCGAAAACAGTGTCTACCGAGTCCGAAAGTTCGGCCACTATTGCTTCAATTCTGGCAAGTCTTTGTTCATGTTTCAGATCCTGCAGACGAAGCTCTGTCGAGATCCAACTGTTCTCCCCGGCCTGATATTGCTCCTTGTGAAGCTGTGCCCATTTCAAGAACTTGAGAAGATGCTCCGGAGTGTCGTCGTTTGTTTTAATCCTCTTTAAATGGTCAATACTGCACAGTGTGATGAGTTCTTCTAGCAGAGGCCACTCTGTCTTGCGAGGTGCGCGCGGATGCAAGCCGGTTTCCAGGCCGACGAAATCGCTATGTGGTTTCCACTCGAGCTGCGTAACCAGAGGCACGTCTTCTGTCGAACCCCTCGTGAGGACAGTGGACTTCATTCCTTTTAGGCTGAAGACAGGGATGTCTGCACCACGGGCCACAAGATCTCCCGTCCAGGACCCTACTTCATCCAGACTATTGATCCTAGCCATAATATCCAAATCCAGTACGCTAGGTGAGATGACCATCTCTTCGATAAATGTTGGCACAGCCAGTTGGCCAGTGTTACGCCGGAGTCCACGACACACGGCGACAGTGAAAAGCTGGAAGCACTGATCGATGACTACAGGATGCAACGAATACGTTGAGCATCTCGCCCCGTCAGCAGCCGCCCCTTGAACTCGCGCCGACACGCTGGCCGCGGCTTCATACGACGTTGTAGAAACCGAGACGGATGTCATTCCTTCAAATAATCCAGTATAGTTGAAGCCAACTCGTTTGAGAATGTCGTACGAATCCTTCTTTTCCACCTTTCGTGGGAAGGAAGCAGCACGTGGAATATCTGTGTCGATATAGAAAGATTTTTCCGTTGATGCCATGGCCTCACCGTAACAGTTCCTGGTCCACCCTGTTCCGTTAAATGAGGTAATAGAGAATTCATACCAGGGTGAGCTGTCCGATGTGTCCGCTGAGACGGGTTTTAAACTAGTCACAAGCTCGGTCACTTTGTCCATCTCGAGCACCAGTGCCGAGGCAATACGAACGTTCCGAAGGCTGTATGTCGTCTCGCCAGACAATTGTCGGAGTGCTTCACCAACCATGGCAATGTATCCAGCAGCAGGGAATACAACTTCGCCGTTCACCTCGTGGCCATTTAACCAAAACGCGTCTTCAAGTGAAAGAATCTTTCTCCAGCAAGGTTCGCTTTCCGTCTCCAATACTCTGTCACCCAGGAGTTCGTGAGGTGGATTCTCGCGAAACCTCCAGCCACGTGTAATTCGGGACTCTGCCCAGTGGCTCGTGTCCTGCTTCCAGGAGTAGCGCGGAAGATCCCTTACGACATTGCCTGCTGGGCAAATCACGGAGAGATCCATCGTTACCGAATGCTGATAGAGCTTTCCAGCGGTATGGAGAAGGCTGTGCTGGCCGCTTTTGCCTCGGACAAGTGTACCGACATGAATATCGGAACGGCCGATATCTCGGAGGATTTGTCCGATCGGCCCAGCCAGCGCGGGATGTGGCCCAATCTCAATTAAGACTACCTTGCCGGCTTCCTCACGTAATGCTGAGCGAAGGGCTGAGTTGAATAGAACAGGCTGTTCCATGTTTGCACGCCAATATGATGCTTCAAGTTTTCCATGACCTGTCAAACGCTCACCCGTAACAGAGGAATAGAACGCAATCTTGGGATCAACACTTCGAACAACAGGCTTGAGCTGCTCTTCATATGAAGGTCCGTATTCACGCATATGATCTAAACGCACGATCATGGTTAGCAGTCTGTCATAGGACAGAGCTACTTTATAAGGGGCCATAACGACTTACGAGAGTGGAAAGCTTTCTCAACTCGGAGCAGACGCGCAAACACCCCAGGTTTATCAGCCTTCAGCTTCTGGATAATCTTCTCGACTCCATCAATGTCTCCGGACAAGGTAACATTGCTCTGGCTATTTTCGCAGGCAATATCCACTCCAGGGACTAAGTACGGCTCTATTTCATCCCTACCAAGCCCGATAGCAGCCATGCATCCCTTACGTTCAGAAGACACATTGCTGATGCCGCGGCGTGTCGCAGTGAATATCGCATCTTCGGCTGTCAGGGCCCCGCAAGCGTATGCAGCAGCTGTCTCGCCGGAGGAGTGGCCCAATGTGATATCTGGGACGATGCCCCAAGATCTAAGGACGTCGACCAAAGCGATCTGCACGGCGACGCACAGTGGATGACCCATCTCGGCGCGGTGAACACGACTAGTATCCTTGCCCTTCCGTAGCTCATCTACAGGTGGCATAAGTTCATGTCCTGTAAGAAAGAAGATGCTCGCTTACCCTCAATACTCAGTGGCAATGGTAGTCGAAGTGTCTGTATATACTTATCAAGATTCCGGATTGTTGTCCGGAACGTCACATTGTTGTCAATTAAATCTGCCCCCATCTCAGGCCATTGGGTTCCCTGGCCCGAGAAGACCCAAGCAATACGAAGAGGTGCTTCCTCGCTGAGTTGTGTGCCAGAATCATCTTCAACCGTAGACACGTCTTCCGTCACTGCATACGTACGATATGGCTTGTGATTTCTCCTGTTCGCTAGAGTATAGGCCAAGTCACGAAGCTCGGGGCTATGGCTTGTCGTGTACTCGCGGTAAGCGTTGATTTGCGAAGTGAGCGAATCAGCGCTGTAAGCTGAGAACAGGAGAACACTCGGCTGTGACAGTTTGCCAAATCCATTTACACGAGTGACCTCTGTGTAGGTTTCACTTGTTTCGGTGCCAGGAGTGAATTCACCGTCATGTGGCGTGTCGTTGGCAAGTGCTTTGTTGAGTTTAACGGTCTGATCTAGGCCAAATTGCCGAACGGAATCGAGTATAACCTGGGCTTCGATCAGCAGTTGCAAAGTCCCTGCGGCCATTGATGCCATAGGTCTTTAAACTTACATGAGCGTTTACGCCCCCGATACCGAATGCATTCATACTCACTCTTTCTGCACGCCCTTTTGGCCAGGGCTCAACTTCGGTTGGTACGTGGAGTTTGAACTTTTCAAATGGAACTGGCAGAGGATCAGTGACGAATTAGGATAGAACTATAAAACTGTTGACTCACTGTTTGGGTTTGGCTTTTCAAAATTGATGTTGGGCAAGACCTTTTGGTGTTCCAAGGCTAAAACAGACTTGATAAGACTCGTCAAGCCAGCGGCGGCCTCAGAATGCCCCATGTTTGGTTTAATCTAATGATAGTACGTGTCAATTCTTGTTATGCGCGAAGAGAATAAAAGGCGATGCCTTACTGATGTGATGATGACTCCATTCTCGCCAAAGCATTTTCCGATGGCCTGCGTCTCGATAGGGTCACCAACGGGAGTTCCGGTACCGTGGCACTCGACAATCGCCGTTTGTGACAAATCCTTTATACCAGCAGCCTTGTATGTATGGCGTATCAGGGCCTCATGGGCAGCGG
Source organism: Reticulascus tulasneorum (assembly GCA_001557505.1). NCBI lineage: Eukaryota > Fungi > Ascomycota > Sordariomycetes > Glomerellales > Reticulascaceae > Reticulascus > Reticulascus tulasneorum. The sequence goes on along the minus strand of LSAX01000012.1, from coordinate 358,015 downwards.
GACTCGGGGTCAGCATTCCGTTGGTCTTGCCGTCGGTATTGACCGCGGTTCCGCGAATGATAGCACGAATGGGGTCATTGTCTCGCAAAGCGTGGTCCAGTCTCTTTACCAGGATCATGTTTACAGCTTCTCCACGTGCATAGCCGTCTGCTCCAGCATCAAAACTTCGACATTGGCCATTTGGTGAGATGACGCCCAGGTCATTGACACTTATGTATGCGGCGGGCGAGAAGATCAGACTGACACCGCCCACTAAGGCACTGTCACACTCACCGCTTCGAATGGCCCTGCAGGCCAGATCTAGACACACAAGTGACGAAGAACAAGCGGTTTTGACGGCCATACTAAGTTCCGGCTTAGAAACTCAAACTTGTAGTGTGGGCCATGACGATTATCTTACCTTGGACCGTGCAGATCAAGCTCGTATGAGAGTCTGTTAGCGAGCGCGAAATCCGAGAAACCAGTGCAGCGATAACTGCTCTTCTGCTGCGTTTCCCGAGCAGCAGATATATCGGCCCAGTCTTCACCGAACTCGCCAACATAGCAGCCCATATTGCTGCCACGCCAAGAGGTTGCGCCGGCATTCTCTAAACATTCGAAAGCTACCTGTAGCAACTGACGCTGTCCCGGGTCGAGACGTTCTAGCTCTGTCTTGGGCATGGGGAAGACGGTGGTATCGAACTGCTGGAGCTCGACATCTTGGAGGAAAAATCCCTTATTCACAGGGATCGTCCCAGGGCTTCCAGATGGGTCGTAAAATCCATTGATGTTAAAACGATCCTCCGGTATGTCGCAAAGCCCACTTCTCTTGTTCGAAAGAAATTCCCAGAGGTCCTCGCTGCTATGCACGCGTCCTGGAAGTCTCATTGCCATGCCAACAATAGCGATGGACTCCGACAGGGCAGGTTCCTCAGGATGGTCGCTCCATGGCGATTCTACTTCAGATGGTACAGTGTCATAACTGCTAATGGAAGTTGACTCGACGGATTGCACGCCCGGAGGAAGTAGTATTTCATGAGGCGCCATCTCCGCATTCGCCAGAGAAATAGAGTAGGAGGCTGTAGAGCAAGTAGAGACCTTTGAGATCTTTAGGCAATGCGATCTGCTTTAGCCACCGCAAAACAATAGTGATCCCTTGTATGGCGTGAGATGAGGGTGAGTAGAGATGCTGATTCAGTGTTATTCGGGGCTCCAAGGCTAGGGCAGAAAGGCAAAGTTACCTAGTGACAACTACGAAGTAGCCACGCGTTTCAAAGGTACTATATTATGAAATATTTGACAGAATGTTCCTCTCTTCTAATAGTTTTCTATCCGTAAGAAGCGCGTTTATTTACGGGTAGTCAAGATGACGTAATCTAGTTCTGAATGGCTATACTACCTAGATACTTGTCAGGTTGAGTGAGATCGCTTGTCCTTTGCATTGGAAAGGCGACTGTGCCCTGTGGAAGATGCCCAATAATAATCAAAGTTGCAAAGTTGCATTGCATGGAACACCTGAAGTGCAGCACGGATGGTGTGGAAGTATCATGCCATTGCATAGCGATACCGACCGTGAGATGGAGCGCATCACTTGGGAATGTTCGGCAATCTCATTGGACGGTTTCTAGAACTTGTGGAGCTAAGCGGCCGGCTTTCGGCTCTATGCTCAAGGAAGATAATACAGGAGAGGAGAGGGGCAGACACCAACTCGAGACAAAATCCTTGGGCAGTAGGGTGTATCCGCCACAGACCAGTTAGTGTGAGACTTTGTACCAGAATCAGTATGTTAGTTGTGTACAGATACGGACCATTGCCATCAAGAATTGATCCCTGCCAAGCAACGCCTGACAAAGCTTGGACCATCGACCGAGGAGTGATGGTCCGTGCTGGGCTACCTGTGTCGTTGAGCGCCTTTGACCTGACCAACGCGAGTACCAACTTCCGTCCGGCGAGGCGAACAGGTGCTCAGCCGATTGAAACAACCAACGACACAGCTCGAGTACTCTTCAATGGACTGGATGGCCTCTCCACCCGCTATCGCTTGATAGGTACTTCAAGTCAACGAGGCAATATGCAGTGAGTGGAATTTAATCACAAAACTTGCTATTTCTACAAATGAAAATTGCTGCAGTAGCAGCCTATGACTATGTGAGGACTGCATAGAGTCTGTTTTCCATACTCCCGTATTCAAACCGCTGCTGTGGCTTTGAGCTATGACTTGTCCGTGGCTTGCCTTCTAGCCCACACCTTTCAATCACTAAAGTACCTGTTAGATTAGGTACCTTATTTACAACTGCACCACATCCCCAGCGGATGGGTCTTGCAAAGCCGAGGTCAAGGCCAGAAACCTCCTGCAAAGTTCTTCGAGCATTTGATCCACAGTCTCCGCATCGCAAACTCGCTGACTCGCACTTATGCCAATCCGTAGGCTAAGTCCGTCTGGCTCGGGGAATCCCGCTATGTCAATGTCGTGATTCGGTGCTTCTTCCTGAGTCCCCTTTTCCAGAGTTGTATCGGCCCCGTTGGATTCTCGCTTTTGAACATCTCGGGATAAACTCTTGAGCTGAATATGTTGATCTTGCATCTGACTCTCAGGTTGCATGTCGAAGTTTTGGAAGGCGATACAACAACCGTAGTTAGTGGTCGCCTCAGGCCAGTCCGCGCAGTTTTCTTTGAGGTCATCGAATCCTATGGTCTCAAAAGGCAAGCTGTTGAGATACTGGTCTTGCACCTTGTGGAGGAGTTGTCTCGGGTTGGCATTCTTTTCTATGCGAACGCGTACAGGCACTTCGTTGGTGCAAGGTCCAACGATATCTTGGCAATTGATCGGTAGACACTGCCGTCCAGACGCGATTCTACTGAAGAGAACGTCCCTTGATCCGGTCTGTTTTGCGAGCATCAGAGCGCAGGCAGTGGTAAATACTGTTGCCTGTGTAATATTGCCTGTGTTTGCCTGGGAAGGAATCTTGATGACTTTCGCCGCACCCCAGCTGCCATTAAGTGCGGCACGTTGATCCGCATGACCCGCACCTTTTACGGCCGTCATCGAAGAATGCTGTAGAACTGAGCGCCAGAACCCGTAACCGTCTTTACGACTGTCGGTCATGTGTTGAATATACCGAGCAAACTTGGGCGGCGTTGGAAGATGGCTACCGTTATAGAGAGCGTGAAGAGCGCGCACGATGTGCTCGAAACTCAAGCCGTCGTACAAGGCATGGGACATTCGAAGTACCATTCGCAGTGATGACGCCTGGTTCTTTAGAACAGCAATACGTAGTAATGACTGTCCTAACTGAAGAGGCCGTTGTCGATCCACGTCTAAGAATGCACGGGTCGCACTACTGATGTCCTCGGTTTCGATGACCTCGATAGGTACTTCAAGATCTTTTAGGACAACCTGATAGAAGCGGCCTGAAACTAGCACGAACACAGTCCGGAAGATATCAAAATGCTGGACTAGACCCGTGCAGGCTCTAGTCAATCTAGCACAGTCTGAATCAGATGGGAAGTCAACAGAGAATAGCGGCGGAGTGCGTGGGTGTCCTGTCGCTGGATCATGAAGGAAATGTTTTTGGATTTGCGTAGCAGGGTAGACATCCAGAATCTGGCCGTGGTAGTGCTCAATATGCGGGGATATTTCACGCTGGACGAATTCCTGCGGGTCCTCAGCGGGGAGTAACTGGAATGGAGCGCTGTCCGACGTTGGTTGAGTTCCATTGGTTTCTTTGTAGCTCCGCAGGGTATCAAGTTGAATCTGACTCGCGAGTTCCACAGGGACAGGGTGATCGAAAATGTCCTTGACGGACACGCGGGTATCTAGTCTCCGGCTGATGCGTGCTGCGAGCTTCGTGGCCATGAGAGAGTGTCCGCCAAGATCGAAGAAGCTGTTGTTAATGCCGACCTCGACTCCGAGCACGTCTGCGAACTCCTCGCAGAGCGCAGCTTCTATCTCGTTACGTGGGGCCACGAGGGCGACGACTACCTCGGTCTTCGATACAATCTTGGCACGTCGAGTAAGCTCTTTTCGGTCGACCTTGCCGTTGGGATTGAGCGGCATCTGGTCTAGCACCACGATTCGCACTGGGACCATGTAAGGCGGGAGCAGCGTTTGCAGCCGCTTACGGATTTCCATCTCAGTCAGCGATGCCAAATGTTCTTCGCTACTTTCCAGGGCATCGGTATGGCCGGAAATAGCTCCGTTCTGCTTGAGAGATCTCTCAACGTGGGCCGCAACGAAGCCAACCATTTCTAGGTCTTGCCCCTCGTGCTCCCGGACGACAACTGCGGCATCGCGGACTGTGCTGTGGCTAAGCATGGCATGCTCTACTTCGCCCAGCTCGATACGATGGCCTCGGATTTTGATCTGCTGGTCCATACGGCCGAAGAACTCGATTTGGCCGTCTGTTGGTCGGTAGCGTACACGGTCACCCGTTCGGTATGCTCGCACGAGTTGGCCGTCGATTGTGACTTGGATAAAACGGTCATGGTCCAGCGCCGGGTCAGTATACCCTCGGGCGAGTCCATCCCCAGTGACGACGAGCTCTCCCATAACACCGGCAGGGACGAGCTGCTGGTAAGAGTTCATGATATAGGCTCCGGAGTTACTGACAGCCCGACCGATAGGCACGCCATTGGGGAAATTCTCTTCCTTCTCGATGTTGTAGATCGTACTCAAAATTCCGTTCTCTGTAGGACCATAGGCGTTGTAGACCCCGGATGGGACAAGTTCTCGAGCCATGATCGCATCACGGCCATCAAATCGATCGCCAGCGACAAAGAGGACATCGAGGCGGCTAAGCGCATGAGGCATGTTGACGAGGCACTGCTTGAGTAACGCCGGCGGGAGCATAGCCGCACTTATTCTCTCTCGCGCAAATACGGTCTCAAGCGCCTTGCCGTCTAAGATGGTAAGATAGTCGATACAGACCAAGGTTCCGCCATTCAGAAGTGCTGCACACATTTCCCATAATGAGACATCAAACGCAATGTTTGTCAGGTGCGCCACTCGAGCTGCTCGTGGCAGCTTGGACGCAATATTGCTTTGCTTCACGAGTCGTAATATGCTATGGTGCTCGACCATGACGCCTTTGGGCCTGCCCGTCGAACCAGATGTAAAGATGACATATGCAAGGCTTGTCGCCGTAGGCCGTACTGCGGAATGGGCATTGTCGTCATTGCTATGAGGGCCTAGAGTGTCATCGATCCGTACCAGCTCCACATCTGTTAGCTGAAGATCTGGAGCAGGTACATTTGACCCGAGCAGGACCAGCTTTTGTCCTGGCACGGCCGACAATATCGCTTCGATACGGGCTGCAGGCACATTGACATCGAGTGGTAGATATGCTAGGTTTGCCTTGAGAATGCCTAAAAAGGCAACAATTGTCTGGCATGACCGTGGCGCTAGCACTCCGACTAGCGTCTCGGCTGCGATATGACGTCGGCGTAGCCATGCTGCCACCTCATCGGATTTCTGGTCCAACTGACCGTAGGTAAGCCTCGAGGACGTGTCGATGACGGCGGTCGCATCTGGAGATGCGGCGACCTGCTCGCCGAAGATGTCGACCACACTCAACCCACGGGGATAGTCCGTCCTCTCTATCTCCAGCAGGCTCAAATTGCGAAGATCTGCTAGCCTGTCAGTGAGCGGCAGGGCTGCGATTGATGTGTGAGGCTGATCAAGGCCTCGGCGTAGAACCTCTTGGAAGATAGCGACTATACTGTCGATAGTCTCGGGTTTGAACAGGTCGGTAGCAAAGAGCACACTGCCACCCAGACCTCCCACCTCCTCGAACATGTGGAACTCCACATCGAACCTAGTAGATGGGTCTGTTGTTATAGGCTCGCCTACCAGGCCCTCTAATTGGATTTTCCCGAGATCTTGTTGAGAGTGGACGGCAAACATGAGTTGCACCAGCGGGTTCCGAGACGCGTCCCTCGACCCAGGTAACAGGGTCGACACGATACGTTCGAATGGGACGTCTTGGTTTTCGAACGCGACTGTCACTGTCGAGCGGACATGTCGTACCAGTCCTTCGAATGTGTCGTCACCTCCAACAGCAATACGCATACACTGGGTGTTGACAAAGCAGCCAATTAAGTTCTCGAGCTCTGGTCGATTACGGTTGGCAATAGGAGTGGCGATTGTCGCGTCTTCGACTCCAGTGAGATGGTAATGGGCTATGCGGAACGCCGTAAGCAGTACGGCAAAGGAAGTTACTTGATGAGTGCGACAGAAGGCTCGGAGGCTTTCGTGTATAGATCCCTCGATGACGATCGGGACGAAACCGGCCTCGCCAGATAGTATCGCTGGCCGAGGGAGGTCAGTCAAGAGTTCAGCTGGAGAGCTATCGTCAAGCTGCTTGGACCAATACTCGAGCTGACGTTGGTGCTCGGCAACTTGGTTTTCCTGCTTCTGCCACACGGCAAAGTCGCGGTACTGAACTGGGAGCGGGCTCGCCTGCGCTAGAGGGTCCTGGCCTTGGAGTGCAGCAGCATAGAATTGTCCTAGCTCTTGGCGTAAGATATCGATAGACCATCCGTCGGAGATTATATGGTGCATGACTATAGAGAGAATGTAGTCGTTTTCTTCTATCCGCAGTAGTGATACCCTCCACCCCGGCTCAGAGGCTAGATCAAATAAGGTTGATTGCTCCTTTTGAAGGAGTTGGAGGTAGTTTCCGTCTTGGCCGCCAACTACATCGATAACTCTGAGTTCCTTCGTGCGGCTCGGTAGAACAATTTGAACGCCTACACCGTCCTGCTCCTGGAATATCGTTCGCAGGGTTTCGTGGCGTTGCTCCATCGAATTCAGCGCAGTAGCGAGTGCGTCGATCCGGAGCGGCCCACGCATGCGCACGGCGAGCGGCATAATATACCATGACGCCCCGAGATTGAATTGATCAAGAAACCATAGACGGCCCTGAGCAAACGACTGCTCTACAGGTCCGCTATAAGCCGTCGAAGCGATTGGACTGTGCGGGGTTGAGCCTTGTCGGATAGTGGCGGCCAGATCGCCGAGGACGGGATGGTCGAATATATCCTTGACGGACATGCGAGTATCCAGACGACGGCTGATACGCGCCGCTAGCCTCGTAGCCATGAGTGAATGTCCACCCAGATCGAAGAAGTTGTCAGTAATGCCGACATCGACACCGAGAACATCCCCAAACTCTTCGCACATCACAGCTTCTATCTCGTTACGTGGGGCCACGCGGACAGTAGTCATCTCAATTTTTGAAACGGTATGGGCCCGACGAGTAAGCTCTTTTCGGTCAACCTTGCCGTTGGGATTGAGAGGCATCTGATCTAACACCACGATTCGCACTGGAATCATGTAGGGCGGGAGCAAGGTCTGTAAACGCTCGCGGATCTGCGTCTCGATTCGACGACTCTGTAGCCGCTGCAGCGGCCTGTTTGTGAGGCGGCCCACCAGGCGGCCCTCATCGTCGGTAGGGAACCGGACCATGACGCGGGATCCTTCTTTGGCAGGCGGATAGTGGTGAAATACTGCGTCAAGCCCCCCGTGCTGGGACCATTGGCGTGCCCAGCTGACCTCCACACGGAAGCCTGCCTCTTCACCAAGCTCTATAAGCTCGGTAACAGACAGTGAAGCGCAGCGTTCGGCGCTGGAGCGGATGGCTGAGATCCAGGCCCGCCCATCTAGAGAGTTACGTGCGTTGTCTCCGCCGTCGTTCTCGGCGTCATCAAGTGCCGTGATGATATGTCGCTCCACAATAGTCTTGCTATGGGGAATATTACTAATGGCGACAGTTTGAGAGTCTGAGGCCCTTTTCAGGAGGCGGAGAAGAGCGTGACGATCCATCTTAGATGCTCTGAAATCAACCCACGAGTCCGCGTTGATACTGTGCACAATTTGTTCAGGTGTATCCGGATTTCGAACATGTATGACCGCCGCATAACGATACGCGCTGAGCTCGTTGGTGGCTGTCATCCTCTTCGGCAGAATCTCAACGTGCTCAACCTGATGAGACAGCCGGCTCGTTAGCCCTGTGAAGAATGCTGGATCAACGAGCAGTTCCTCTTCACGTTCTTCCATTTCTGCCATCTTCCGCCGAACGCCGTCTTTCGTCACCTTTCCGCCAAGCACATGCAGGGCCCTGGCAGCAAGAAAATCCCTGTTTATAGCATAAGATCGCATGTCGCCAAAGAATAGGCGTTTGACACCTGGGATTCGAGTGAGGGCATTGATGACCTCTGTCAGATACTCTGGCGTGGGGAAGTACTGGGCAACCGAGTTGATCACAACAATGTCAGGCTGGAGCCCTTCCAACCGATCTATATCGGTCGCTGTACCAACATGAACTTTGGCCCTACCTGCCAGAGACGGAATGGACTTCACTATGTCAGTCACGAATGTGGCCGCAGACCTCGACGGTTCAAGGCCCACGTAGCTTTGCAGGCCGTCACCTAGATTGAACAGAACCATGCCGGTTCCGGTGCCTATTTCGAGCACATGGTCAGGGGCTTGGCCATCGTGGATGGTTCGCATGGTGTCGTCAAGCCACTCCTGCATCTCTGTCTTGTCGATCTCGCTACCATCATACATCGATGTCCAACCCATAAAGTCGCTGCCAATTGCAGAATGGTCGATAGCCGTGATGTCTGCATATGCGTTCGTCTCAAAGTGAGTTTCCCACCCTTCGACTTGAATGTTAGCCTCGTCTTGCCCGATGGTCGACTCTTCACGACGAGTCGCAACAAAGGCAACAATTTCTGGCTCCTGGTCCTCTTGCTTCCGGATAACGACGGCGACATCGCTTACTACGTTGTGGCTGAGCATGGCATGCTCTACCTCAGCCGGTTCAATTCGGTGGCCTCGGATTTTGATCTGCTGGTCTATGCGACCGAAGAACTCAATCTGGCCGTCTTTTGGTCGGTAGCGTACACGGTCACCAGTTCGGTATGCCCGCACGAGCTGGCCGTCGATTGTGACCTGGATGAAACGGTCGTGATCTAGCGCCGGATCGGTGTATCCTCGGGCGAGTCCATCCCCAGTGACGACAAGCTCTCCCATGACGCCAGCAGGGACGAGCTGCTGGTAAGAGTCCATGATATAGGCTCCAGAGTTGCTGACAGCTCGTCCGATTGGAACACCGTGGACAAATGGCGCGCTTTCAGCAACTTTATAGATCGTACTGATGACCGCGTTTTCTGTAGGGCCATACGCGTTATAGACGCCGGTCTGGACAAGATCTCGCGCCTCGATGGCATCGCAGCCTTCCAGTCGGTCTCCACCAATGTACAGAACTTCTAAAGCCCTCAGTGCGGCAGGCATATTGGCCAGACACTGCTTGAGCAAAGCTGGCGGAAGCAGGGCCGTGCGGATTTGTTCCCGAATGAAGACAGCCTCGAGTAATCTACTGTCCAAGGTGGTGAAGTAGTCAATGCAGACCAGGGTTCCACCGTTTAGGAGTGCTGTATAGATCTCCCACATTGAGGCATCAAAGGCAAGATTTGAGAGATGCGCCATGCGAGGCGCTAGGGGGAGCTTGGAAACAACATTACTCTTCTTCACAAGCCGTAGTATGCCACGGTGCTCAACCATAACGCCTTTAGGTCTGCCCGTGGACCCGGATGTAAAAATGACATATGCAAGACTTGTTGCCGAAGGTCGCTTGTCGCCATCAGTAGATTCGATAATAAGATGAGGGACTAGAGTATCATCGATCCGTACCAGCTCAACGTCTGGCAGTTGAATCTCCGGAATAGGGACATCAGAACCGAGTAGGACGAGCTTGTGTCCTGCAACGGCAGACAGAATTGCTTCGAGACGGGCAGACGGAACCTTGACATCAAGTGGTAGATACGCTAGGTTCGCCTTCAGGATACCGAGGAAGGCAGCGACTGTCTGGCATGATCGAGGTGCGAGCACTCCGATAATTGACTCCGCCGGAATTTGTCGCCGTCGTAGCCAGGCGGCAATTTTGTCAGATTCTTGGTCCAGCCGAGAGTACGTCATTTGCGATGACGCATCGATGATGGCAGTCGTGTCTGGAGAGGCCGCAGCCTGCTTGCGGAAGACATCGATCACGCTTGACTCGCGGGGATAGCCCGTCTTCTCGATTTCCAAAAGGCCCATATCGCGAAGATCCGACAATCCGTCAGTAAGCGGAAGGGTGGCAATTGGTGTCTGAGGTTGATCAAGACCTCGGCGCAGGACCTCCTGGAAGACGGCGACCATGCCGCGTATTGTTTCGGGTTCGAATAAGTCAGTGGCAAAGAGCACACTGCCACTCAGCTTTCCCACCTCTTGAAATAGGTGGAACTCTGCATCGAGCCTAGTTGATATAGCCGTTGGTACAGGCTCACCCATTAGGCCATCTAACTGAATTTTTCCGAGGTCTTGTTGAGAGTGGACGGCAAACATAAGCTGCACTAGCGGGTTCCGAGACGTATCTCTCGACCCTGGTAGGAGGGCCGACACGATACGTTCGAACGGGACGTCTTGGTTTGCGAACGCTGCTGTCGCGGTTGATCGGACATTCCGCACCAACTTTTCAAATGTATCGTCTTCGTCAATAGTAATCCGCATACACTGGGTGTTGACGAAGAAGCCGATCAGGTTCTCAAGCTCCGGCCGATTACGGTTGGTGATAGGAGTACCAATTGTCGCGTCTTCGGCCCCAGTAAGACGGTAGTGGGCTATGCGGAATGCTGCAAGCAGTACGGCGAAAGAAGTGACTTGGTGAGTGCGACAAAATGCTCGAAGGCTCTTGTATAACGACCCATCGATTGTGACTGGGACAAAGCCGGCTGCCCCAGAAAGTATAGCTGGTCGAGGGAGGTCGGTCAGAAGCTCAGCCGGGGAGCTGTCCTCGAGCTGTTTGGTCCAGTAGTCGAGCTGGCGCTGGTGCTCGGCCACCTGCTCGGCCTCCTTCTGCCACATAGCAAAGTCGCGATACTGGATGGGTAGTGGGCTAAATTGTGACAGAGGGTCTTGACCCTGGACTGCTGCAGTGTATGATCGGGCTAGCTCTTGCCGCATAATATCGACAGACCAGCCATCGGAGATAATGTGATGCATGACAATAGACAGGATGTGATCGTCTTCTCCTAGCCGTAGTAGTACTACCCTCCACCCTGGCTCGGATGCCAAGTCGAATGGAGTTGCCTGTTCCTTTTGTAGCGTTTGCAGGTAGCCATCCTCTTTTTCAGCTGACAAATCAATAACTCTAAGCTCCTTAGCATGACTTGGCTGAACGACTTGCACGCCAACGCCATCCTGCTCCTCAAATGTCGTCCGCAGAGGTTCATGGCGATCCTCCAGGGCGAACAGCGCGGCAGCAAGTGCGTCTTTATGAAGCGGGCCACGCATACGTACGGCCAGCGGCATGAGATACCACGTCGCGCCGAGATTCAACTGATCGAGGAACCATAGACGGCCCTGCGCAAACGACTGTTCGACAGGTCCGCTATACGCCGTCGAAATGATAGGACTGTGAGGTGTCGAGCCCCGCCGGACGATAGCTGCGAGGTCAGCGAGGACAGGATAGTCGAAGACGTCTTTAATAGACACACGGGCATCCAGCCGCCGGCTGATCCGTGCCGCGAGCTTCGTGGCCATAAGTGAATGTCCACCAAGATTGAAGAAGTTGTCCATGATGCCGACGTCGACACCGAGTACGTCCGCGAACTCTTCGCATAATACAGCCTCTATCTCGTTCCGTGGTTCCACGCGGGCGGCAATCACCTCAGTTTTCGATACGGTTTGGGCTTGCCGAGCGAGTTCTTTTCGGTCAACCTTACCGTTAGCATTGAGAGGCATCTGGTCCAGTACCACGATTCGCACAGGCATCATGTAAGGTGGCAGCAGTGTCTGCAGCCGCTCGCGGATTTCCATCTCAGTCTGCGATGCCAAATGTTCTTCACTACTTTCCAGGCCATCGGTATGGCCGGAAATAGCTCCGTTCTGCTTGAGAGATTTGTCGACGTGGGCCGCAACGAAGCCAACCATTTCTAGTTCTTGACCCTCTTGCTTCCGGACGACAACTGCGGCATCGCGGACTGTGCTGTGGCTAAGCATGGCATGCTCCACCTCGGCCAGCTCAATACGGTGGCCTCGGATTTTGATCTGCTGGTCAATACGCCCGAAGAACTCGATCTGGCCGTCTTTTGGTCGGTAGCGTACGCGGTCGCCAGTTCGGTACGCCCGCACGAGCTGGCCGTCGATAGTGACCTGGATAAAACGGTCGTGGTCCAGCGCCGGGTCAGTATACCCTCGGGCGAGTCCATCCCCAGTGACGACCAGCTCTCCCATGACGCCAGCAGGGACGAGCTGCTGGTAAGGATCCATGATGTAGGCTCCAGAATTACTGACCGCACGGCCAATAGGGACGCCATTGGCAAAGTTCTCATTCTCCTCGACATTGTAGATTGTACTCAGAACTGTGTTTTCGGTGGGACCGTAAGCGTTATAGACGGCTGCTGGGACAAGCTCTCGCGTCTTGATCGCATCGCGACTATCAAACCGATCGCCACCAACAAGGAGGACGTCGAGGCGGCTAAGCGTATGAGGCATATTGACGAGACACTGCTTGAGTAGCGCTGGCGGAAGCAGAGCCGAACTTATTCTCTCCCGCGTAAATACGATCTCGAGCTCCTTGCTGTCTAAGGTAGTAAAATAGTCGATACAGACCACCGTCCCGCCATTCAGTAGCGGCGTATAGATCTCCCATGTAGCCGCATCAAAAGCAACATTTGACAGATGCGCCCCAGCAGCCGATCTTGGCAGCTTGGATATAGCGTTGCTCTTCTTGACAAGTCGTAGAATATTACGGTGCTCGATCATGACGCCTTTGGGCTTTCCCGTCGACCCAGAGGTGAAGATTACGTACGCAAGGCTCGTGGCCAGAGGCTGCTGTGAGAAGTCTGCAGGATCATCTAGATCATGATTGCCAAGAATGTCGCCGATCCTCACCAACTCCGCGTCAGACCCCTGCAGCTCTGGAGCAGATATGTCAGGACCGAGCAGCACCAGGGTGTGTCCTGACACCGCCGCCAGAATCGCCTCGGTTCGGGCCGCAGGCACATTCACATCCAGCGGCAGATATGCCAAGTTCGCCTTCAGAATGCCCAAAAAGGCGACAATCGTTTGGCATGACCGAGGCGCTAGTACTCCGATAAGCGACTCAGCCGGAATTTGTCTCCGTCGTAGCCAGGTGGCAAGTTTGTCAGATTGTCGATCTAGCTGAGCGTAGGTAAACCGCGAGGACGCGTCGATGACGGCGATTGCATCCGGACAGGTGGCCACCTGTTCATGGAAGATATCAACCACGCTCGAATCACGAGGGTAGTCTGTCTTCTCAAACTCTAACAAGCCCATATTGCGAAGATCTGCTAATCTATCAGTAAGCGGTAGGGTTGCTATAGGCGTCTGAGGCTGCTCAAGACCCCGGCGCAGGACCTCCTGGAAGACAGCTACAATGCTGCGGATGGTCTCAGGCTCGAACAGGTCTTTGGCAAAAAGGACGCTGCCGCCGAGCATTCCATCTCCGGGAACTAGGTGCATCTCTATGTCGAACCGAGTCGACGGAGCTGTAAGTACAGGTTCACCAATTACGCCCTCTAACTGAATTTTTCCGAGGTTTTGTTGAGAGTGGACAGCAAACATGAGTTGTACCAGTGGGTTTCGAGATGTATCTCTCGACCCAGGTAGCAGGGTTGACACAACGCGCTCGAATGGGACGTCTTGGTTCGCAAACATGGCCGTTGCTGTTGACCGCACCTGCTGGACCAAGTCGTGGAATTTATCTTCAGTGCCGACGGTAATACGAATACACTGGGTGTTGACAAAGCAGCCGATCAGGTTCTCAAGCTCCGGGCGGTTACGATTGGCAATAGGAGTTCCGATCGTCGCGTCTTCTACTCCAGTGAGACGGTAGTGGGCTATACGGAATGCCGTAAGCAGTACGGCAAAGGACGTTACTTGATGTGTGCGACAGAATGCTCGGAGACTCTCATATATAGGTCCCTCGATGGTGACTGGGACGAAGCCGGCTTCGCCAGATAGTATTGCCGGCCGAGCGAAATCGGTTAGCAGCTCAGCTGGGGAGCTGTCCTCGAGCTGCTTGGCCCAGTAGTCGAGCTGGCGCTGGTGCTCGGCGACCTGACCTTCCTGCTTCTGCCACACGGCAAAGTCGCGATACTGGATAGGTAGTGGGCTTACTTGTGATAGAGGATCTTGGCCCCGTACTGCGGCAGCATATAATTGGGCTAGCTCTTGACGTAAGACATCGATAGACCAGCCGTCGGAAATGATATGGTGCATGACTATAGAGAGGACGTGGTCGTCATCTCCTAGCCGTAGCAGCGATACCCTCCACCCCGGCTCGGAGGCTAGATCAAAAGAGGTTGTCTGCTCTTTTTGTAGTAGCTGGAGGAAATCCCCGTCTTGCTCTTCCACTAAATCGATGATTTTGAGCTCCTTCGTGCGGCTCGGCTGAACGACTTGAACACCTACGCCATCCTGCTCCTCAAATGTCGTCCGCAAGGTCTCGTGGCGCTCTTCTAGGGCGGACAGTGCGGCTGCAAGTGCGTTTATCTGAAGAGGGCCGCGCATACGCACGGCGAGTGGCATGAGATACCATGACGCACCGAGGTTGAATTGATCGAGGAACCAAAGACGGCCCTGAGCAAATGACTGCTCAACAGGCCCGCTATATGGCGTCGAAGGAATGGCACTATGTGGGGTCGAGCCTCGTCGGATGATAGCTGCAAGATCGGCGAGGACGGGATGGTCGAAGACATCTTTGACGGACACACGGGCATCCAGTCGCCGGCTGATACGCGCTGCGAGCTTCGTGGCCATAAGTGAATGTCCACCAAGATTAAAGAAGTTATCAGTGATGCCGACGTCGACGCCAAGTACGTCTGCGAACTCTTCGCATAGCATAGCTTCTACCTCGTTGCGTGGGGCCACACGGGCGGAGATTATCTTGGTCTTCGATACAATTTGGGCTCGTCGGGTAAGCTCCTTCCGGTCAACCTTGGCGTTGGCGTTAAGGGGCATCTGGTCTAACACCACTATGCGTGTCGGAATCATGTAAGATGGTAGTAGGGTTTGTAGCCGCTCACGGATCTGCGTCTCGATCCGACGGCTGTGTAGCCTCTGTAATGGTCTGTTCGTGAGACCACTCACTTGGCGGTCTTGGCTCTCAGTCGGAAATCGGATCATGACACGGGCCCCTGCTTTGACCTGGGGATAGCGGTGGAAGATGGCATCGAATGCGCCTTTCTGGGAGCATTGTCGCGCCACACTGAGTTCCACATGGAAACCTGCTTCTTCTCCGAGCTGTATGAGGTCCGTTGCAGATAGCGAAACTGAGTTTGCAGCACTCGATCGGACCGCTGAAACCCAAGCCGGCCCGTCCAGTGAGTCTTGAGCGTCGTCATAGTCTTGATCAAGCGACTCGACAACATATCGCTCTATTATGGTTTTGCTATTAGGAATATTACTGATGGCGACGCTTTGGGAGTCTGGCGAGCTTTGGAGGAGGCGGAGCAGAGCGTGGCGGTCCATGCTAGACAGACCGAAATCGACCCAAGATTCGTTATCAATCTCGTAGACAGGCTGTGCCGACTCGTGCAAATCACGTATATGTATGACAGCTGCATACCGATATGCGCTAAGCTCGTTGGTGGCTCTCATCCTCTTCGGCAGGATTTCAACGTGCTTAACCTGATGAGGTAGCTGCCTCACCAGACCTGTAAAGAAAGCCGGATCTACCAGCAGTTCTTCTTCGCGCTCTTCCATTTCTCCTATCTTTCTTCGAACACTGTTCCTTGTCGCCTTCGCACCGAGAGCATAGAGGGCCCGAGCTGCGAGAAATTGCCGGTTGATAGCGTAGGATCGCATGTCGCCAAAAAACAGACGCTTGACACCCGGGATCTGAGTGAGGGCTTTGACGACTTCTGCCAGATACTCCGGTGTAGGAAAATACTGAGCTACAGAGTTAATCACGACCACATCAGGGCATAGTCCGTCTAGCCGACCAATATCGGTCGCCGTGCCGACATGTACTGTGGCCTTGCCAGCCAGTGTCGGGATGGAGTTGACAGTACTGTTAACAAATGCGGCAGCCGACATCGACGGTTCGAGACCCACGTAGCTCTGCAGGCCGTCACCTAAATTAAATAGTACCATGCCTGTGCCTGTTCCTATCTCGAGTACGTGGCCAGGAGTCTCGCCATCGAGGAGTGTTTGTATGGTGTCATCAAGCCACTCCTGCATCTCTACCTTGTCGATATCACTACCGTCATACATTGACGTCCAACCTATAAAGTCGCTTCCAATTGCAGACGAGTTGATGGCTTTGATATCGGCATATGCGTTCGTCTCAAAGTGATTTTCCCACCCTTCGACCTGGCTGCTAGCCTCATCCTGCCCGATGAATTCATCAGCACGGGCTACGACGAAGCCTACCATTTCTGGCTCCTGATCCTCCTGCTTCTGGATGACCACAGCGGCATCAAGGACTGCGTCCTGGCTGACCATTGCATGCTCCACCTCGGCCGGTTCAATACGGTGACCTCGGATTTTGATCTGCTGGTCAATACGCCCGAAGAACTCGATCTGGCCGTTTTTAGGTTGGTAGCGTACGCGGTCACCTGTTCGGTATACCCGCACGAGCTGATCGTCGATAGTGACCTGGATGAAGCGATCGCGGTCTAGCGCCGGGTTGGTATACCCTCGGGCCAGTCCGTCTCCCGTAACGACAAGCTCTCCCATAACACCGGCAGAGACAAGTTGCTGGTGGGAATCCATAATATAGGCTCCGGAGTTACTGACGGCTCGCCCGATAGGAACGCCGTTCACAAACGACTGATGCTCGGCAATTCTATAGATCGTACTCATAACTGCGTTCTCCGTGGGACCATACGCATTGTAGACGGTTTGAGCAAGACCTCGCGCCTCGATTGCATCACAACTTTCCAGCCGATCTCCACCTATAAAGAGCACCTCTAATGCGCCAACGGCGGCAGGTATGTTGGCCAAGCACTGCTTAAGCAATGCTGGCGGAAGTAGAGCCACGCGGACTTGTTCTTGTATGAAGACGGCCTCGAGTAATTTACTATCCAAGATAGTAAAATATTCGATACAGACCAGGGTTCCACCGTTTAGGAGTGCCGTATAGGTCTCCCACATCGAGGCATCGAACGCTATATTAGACAAGTGTGCCATCCGTGCTGCCTTAGGTAGCTTGGATACAATGTTGCTCTGCTTCACGAGCCGTAAGATGCCACGGTGCTCGACCATAACGCCTTTGGGCTTACCTGTTGACCCAGATGTAAAGATGACATACGCAAGGCTTGTTGCCGAAGGCCGTATTGCAGTATCAGCGGTATATTCGTTGCCATGAGGACCCAGAGTGTCAGCAATTTTTACCACCTCGACCCCTGGCAACTGGACCTCCGGAGGCGGTACATCGGAACCAAGCAGAACCAGCCGATGGCCAGGGATTGTTGACAGGATCGCTTCGATACGAACAGTAGGAACATTAACGTCGAGTGGTAGATATGCCAGGTTCGCCTTGAGAACGCCTAGGAAGGCGACAATTGTCTGGCATGAGCGTGGCGCCAGTACTCCGACCAGTGTTTCGGCAGGGATATGCCGCCGGCATAGCCAGGTAGCAAGCTCGTCAGATTGTTGATTCAACTCAGAATAGGTAAGTCGCGAGGACTTGTCGATGATGGCAATCGCGTCTGGAGTGGCTGTAACCTGCTCGTGGAAGACGTCAACCACGCTTGACTCGCGTGGATAGTTTGTCCGCTCGATTTCAAGCAGGCCCATGCTGCGAAGATCTGCTAGTCCGTCGGTGAGTGGCAGGATTGCAATCGGGGTATGAGGCTGCTCAAGACCCCGTCGTAGGACCTCCTGGAAGACCGCGACCATGCCGCGAATGGTCTCTGGCTCGAACAGGTCGGTTGCAAAGAGCACACTGCCATTCAGCCTACCAACCTCTTGGAATAGGTGGAACTCTACGTCAAGTCTTGTTGTTACAGACGTTGGTACGCGCTCGCCTACCAGGTATTCTAACTGTATTTTTCCGAGGTCTTGTTGAGAGTGTAAGGCGAACATAAGCTGTACTAACGGGTTCCGCGACGTGTCACTTGACCCAGGCAAAAGGGCTGACACGACGCGCTCGAAAGGAACGTCTTGGTTCGCAAACGCCGCCGTCGCTGTTGACCGGACTTGCTGCACTAGTTTATCGAATGTATCGTCTTCTCTGATGGCGATACGCATACATTGGGTATTGACGAAGAACCCGATCAAGTTCTCGAGCTCCGGCCGATTGCGGTTAGCTATTGGCGTCCCAACAGTGGCGTCCTCCGCCCCAGTGAGACGGTAGTGCGCTGCGCGGAATGCCGCAAGTAGCACGGCAAAAGACGTCACCTGATGAATGCGACAGAACGTTCGGAGGCTCTCATATATAGATCCCTCGATGATGATCGGTACGACACCAGCCTCGCCTGACATTATGGGTGGCCGTGGTCGGTCAGTAAGGAGTTCAGCCGGAGAGCTATCCTCAAGTTGTTTTGTCCAATACTCGAGCTGGCGCTGATGCTCGGCCACCTGCTCAGCTTCCTTCTGCCACGCGGCAAAGTCGCGATACTGGATTGGGAGTGGGCTCACGTGCGACAGAGGATCTTGCCCACGGACTGCGGCGGCATAAAATTGAGCCAGTTCCCGGCCCATAATATCAACGGACCAGCCGTCGGAGATTATATGGTGCATGACGATAGAAATAATATGATCCTCTTCTCCTAGCCGTAATAGTGACACTCTCCACCCCGGGTCAGAGGCCAGATTGAACGGCGTTGTCTGCTCTTGGCGTAGCGGTTGGTGGTAGCTACTATCTTCCTCGGCCGACAAGTCGATAACTCTGAGCTCCTTCGTGCGGCTCGGCTGAACGACTTGAACACCTACGCCATCCTGCTCCTCAAATGTCGTCCGCAAAGTCTCGTGACGCTCTTCTAGGGCGGACAGCGCGGCTGCAAGTGCGTTTATCTGAAGAGGGCCGCGCATACGCACGGCGAGTGGCATGAGATACCATGACGCACCGAGGTTGAATTGATCGAGGAACCAAAGACGGCCCTGAGCAAATGACTGCTCAACAGGCCCGCTATATGGCGTCGAAGGAATGGGACTATGTGGGGTCGAGCCTCGTCGGATGATAGCTGCAAGATCGGCGAGGACGGGATGGTCGAAGACATCTTTGACGGACACACGGGCATCCAGCCGCCGGCTAGTACGTGCCGCTAGCTTCGTGGCCATGAGAGAATGTCCGCCGAGATCGAAGAAGTTATCAGTAATACCGACTTCGACGCCAAGTACGTCTGCGAACTCTTCGCATAAGACAGCTTCTACCTCGTTGCGTGGAGCGACGCGGGCGGAGACTATCTCAGTCTTTGATACGACCTGAGCTCTCCGAGCAAGCTCTTTCCGGTCAACCTTACCGTTGGCATTGAGAGGCATCTGGTCCAATACCACAATTCGCGTCGGGATCATATATGGTGGGAGCAAGGTTTGCAGCTGCTCGCGGATCTGCGTCTCGATCCGACGGCTCTGAAGCCGCTGCAGCGGCCTATTCGTGAGATGGTTTGACCGTCGGCTCTCATCATCAGTAGGGAACCGGATTTTAACTCGAGTCCGTTCTCCAAGAGGCTTAAAATGGTGGAAGACAGCATCAAGCCCACCGTTTTGAGATGATTGCCGCGCCCAGCTGAGCTCAACACGAAAGCCTGCCTGTTCACCAAGCTGTATAATGTCGGTCGCGGACATTGATGCGCAGTTTTTGGCGCTGAAGCGGACAGCTGAGACCCAAGCTTCGCCATCCAAAGAACCTTCTGCATCGTCTCCGCCGCCGGTATCGTCATCCAGTGATTTGGTCACATACCGCTCTACAATAGACTTACTATGAGGAATATTGCTGATGGCGATGGTTTGTGAGTCTGGCGAGTTCTGCAAGAGGCGGAGAAGAGCGTGGCGATCCATGTTCGATGTTCCGAAGTCGACCCAGGATTCCGTGTCAATTACGTGGACAGGCTGCGCGCTCTCTTTCGGATCACGTATGTATATAACAGCAGCATATCTATATGCGCTGAGCTCATTCGTGGCTCTCATTCTCTTTGGCAAAATCTCGACGTGTTCGACTTGACCAGGTAGCTGGCTTAAAAGACCCGTAAAGAAGGCCGGATCGACGAGCAGTTCCTCCTCGCGCTCTTCTAATTCTGCCATCTTCCTTCGAATCTCAGCTCTAGTCGCTTTCTCACCTAGTGCGTGTAAAGCCCTGGCGGCGAGAAAATCACGGTTAATAGCGTAAGACCGCATGTCTCCAAAGAACAGGCGTTTCACGCCTGGGATTTGAGCGAGAGCGTTGACGACCTCTACCAAGTACTCCGGCGTAGGGAAATACTGGGCTACAGAGTTAATCACTACCAGGTCAGGGCGGAGCCCGCCTAGTCGACCAAAATCTGTCGCCGTGCCGACGTGCACTTTGGCCCTATCAGCTAGTGCCGGAGTGGCCTTGACTATGCTGTTGACGAAAGCAGCAGCGGACTTCGACGGATCAAGGCCCACATAGCTTTCCAGGCCGTCACCTAAATTGAACAGGACCATGCCAGTACCGGTTCCTATCTCGAGTATGTTGCCAGGGGCTTGACCATCCAGGAGTGTCTGTATGGTATCGTCAAGCCACTCCTGCATCTCGACCTTGTCAATATCGCTCCCGTCGTACATTGATGTCCAGCCCATGAAGTCGCTACCAATGGCAGACTGGTCGATAGCTTTGATATCTGCATACCTGCTTGTTTCGAAATGATTTCCCCACCCTTCGACCTGGCTGCCAGCCTCGACCTGTTCGATGGACT
Source organism: Reticulascus tulasneorum (assembly GCA_001557505.1). NCBI lineage: Eukaryota > Fungi > Ascomycota > Sordariomycetes > Glomerellales > Reticulascaceae > Reticulascus > Reticulascus tulasneorum. The sequence goes on along the minus strand of LSAX01000012.1, from coordinate 337,147 downwards.
TGTCGTCCTGGGCTGAGACGAAGCCAACCATTTCTGGCTCCTTCCCTTTTTGCTTCCGAACCACTACAGCTGCGTTGCGGACTGTAATATGGCTGAGCATGGCATGTTCTACCTCCGCGGGCTCGATACGGTGGCCGCGGATCTTGATCTGCTGATCTATGCGGCCAAAGAACTCGATTTGACTGTCTTTCGGTCGGTACCTCGCCCTATCGCCCGTCCGGTAAGCTCGTATAAGCTGGCCGTCGACAGAGACCTGAACAAAGCGGTCAAGATCCAATGCCGGATCGGTATATCCTCGGGCGAGCCCATCGCCAGTGACAACCAGCTCTCCCATGACACCGGCAGGGACGAGCTGCTGATGTATATCCATAATGAAAGCCCCAGAGTTGCTGATAGCTCGTCCGATTGGAACACCATTTACTAAGTGTTTGTCCTGGTCAACCTTGAACATGGTGCTTTGGATGCCATTTTCGGTTGGACCATAAGCATTATAGACTCCAACCCGGACAAGCGCATCTGCCTCGATTGCATCGCGACTGTCGAATCTATCACCTACGTTGAATAGGACGTCTAGTGCGCCAATTGTAGCTGGTATATTGGCTAAACACTGTTTTAGTAGCGCAGGGGTGAGCATGGCTACATTGACTTGTTCTTGCGTAAAAACAGCTTCGAGTGCTCGGCTGTCCAACGTAGTAAAATAGTCGATGCAGACTAGCGTGCCGCCATTCAAGAGGGCTGTGTATACCTCTTGCACTGAAATATCAAAGGCAAGGTTCGACAAATGTGCCATCCGAGGCGCTCGTGGCAGTTGGAACACAACATTGCTCTCTTTTACAAGCCGCAGTATGCTACGGTGCTCGATCATGACGCCCTTAGGCCTACCGGTTGACCCAGATGTAAACATGACATATGCAAGGCTTGTCGCTGAAGGTCGAATTTCGCTATAAATACCATCGTCGTTGTCATGAGGGCCCAGAGTGTTTTCAATCCGTACCAGCTCAACGTCTGGCAGCTGAACCTCCGGATCAGGGACGTCAGAACCGAGTAAGACCAGCTTGTGGCCGGGTACGGCAGATAAGATTGCCTCAATACGGGCCGTGGGCACATTGACATCGAGGGGTAGATACGCTAGGTTCGCCTTCAGGATACCGAGGAAGGCGACAATTGTCTGGCACGAGCGCGGCGCCAGTACTCCGATCAGTGTTTCGGCAGGGATATGACGTCGGCGCAGCCATGTAGCAAGCTGGTCAGATTGCTGGTCTAGCTCAGAGTAGGTCAGCTGTGAGGACTTGTCGACGACGGCGGCTACATCTGGAGTGGCCGCGACCTGCTCGCGGAAGACGTCAACCACGCTCGACTCGCGTGGATAGTCTGTCCTCTCGATTTCCAGCAGGCCCATGCTGCGAAGATCTGCTAGTCCATCGGTGAGCGGCAGCATTGCAATCGGCGTCTGAGGCTGCTCAAGACCCCGGCGTAAGACCTCTAGGAAGACGGCTACCACACTCCTGATTGTCTCGAGCTCGAACAAATCTGTGGCAAAGAGCATACTGCCGCTTAGCCTACCAACTTCTTGGAACAGGTGGACCTCTACGTCAAGTCTAGTTGATACAGTTGTTGGTATACCCTCTCCTACCAACCCTTCCAGCTGGATCTTTCCGAGGTCTTGTTGGGATTGTAGCGCGAACATGAGCTGTACTAGCGGGTTTCGCGATGTGTCTCTCGAACCAGGCAGGAGGGCAGAAACGATACGTTCGAAGGGGACGTCTTGATTCGCAAACGCGGCCGTCACCGTCGACCGGACCTGTTGCACTAAGCTGTCAAATGTATCGTCATGACCAACGGTAATCCTCATGCACTGCGTATTAACGAAGAATCCGATCAAGTTCTCGAGCTCCGGTCGATTACGATTGGCAATGGGAGTTCCGATCGTCGCGTCTGAAGCTCCAGTGAGACGATAGTGCGCTGCGCGGAATGCCGCAAGCAGCACGGCAAAAGATGTCACCTGATGAGTTCGACAGAACGCTCTAAGGCTCTCATATATAGGTCCCTCGATGATGATCGGGACGACGCCGGCTTCGCCTGACAGTATAGCTGGCCGTGGTCGGTCAGTAAGGAGTTCAGCTGGAGAGCTGTCCTCGAGTTGTTTGGTCCAGTACTCGAGCTGTCGCTGATGTTCAGCAACCTGCTCGGCCTCCTTCTGCCACACGGCAAAGTCGCGATACTGGATTGGGAGTGGGCTAACGTGGGACAGAGGGTCTTGGCCCCGGACTGCGGCAGCGTAGAGTTGGCCCAGCTCTTGGTGTAACACGCCAATAGACCAGCCGTCGGATATTATGTGGTGCATGACTATGGAGAGGATGTGATCATCTACTCCAAGTCTTAGTAGCGACACTCTCCACCCAGGCTCAGACGCCAAGTCGAACGGAGTTGCCTGCTCTTGTTGTAGCGGTTGGAGGTAATTACAATCTTTTTCGGCTGATAAGTCGATAACTCTAAGCTCTGTAGTGCGGCATGGCTGAACAACTTGCACCCCTATGCCATCCTGTTCCTCAAACGTCGTCCGCAGCGTCTCGTGGCGCTGCTCTAGAGCTAGGAGCGCGGTAGCGAGCGCGTCGATTTGTAGGGACCCGCGCATACGCACCGCGAGAGGCATAAGATACCACGTCGCACCAAGGTTCAACTGATCTAGGAACCATAGACGGCCTTGGGCAAACGACTGCTCGACAGGTCCGCGATACGTTTTCGGAGTGATTGGACTGTGTGGGGTCGAGCCTCGTCGGATGATAGCGGCTAGGTCCGCGAGGATGGGATGGTCGAAGACTTCTTTGACAGAGACGCGGGCATCCAGCCGCCGGCTGATACGCGCCGCCAGCTTTGTGGCCATGAGAGAATGTCCGCCGAGGTCGAAGAAGCTGTCAGTAATACCGACCTCAACACCAAGGACGTCTACAAACTCTTCACATAATATGGCTTCTATCTCATTACGCGGGGCCACTCGGGCGGAGAGTATCTCAGTCTTTGATACAGTCTGGGCCATTCGGGTGAGTTCCTTCCGGTCAACCTTGCCGTTGGCATTGACAGGCATCTGGTCTAACACCACGATACGTGTCGGGACCATGTAAGGAGGGAGCAAGGTCTGTAGCCGTTTTCGGACCTCCTTCTCTGTCTGTCTTGTGTATTGCTCGTCCTGACTTTCTGGATGATTGGCATTGCTGGCAACGGCCCCATTCTGCTTGAGGGATTTATCGACATGGGTCGCAACAAAGCCAACCATTTCTAGTTCTTGGCCCTCTTGCTTCCGGATGACGACTGCGGCATCGCGGACTGCATCGTGACTAAGCATGGCATGCTCCACCTCCGCTGGCTCGATGCGGTTGCCTCGGATCTTGATTTGCTGGTCCATGCGCCCAAAGAACTCGATCTGGCCGTCTTTCGGCCGGTATCTCACACGATCCCCGGTTCGGTATGCCTTCACAAGCTGACCGTCGATGGTGACCTGGATGAAACGGTCCCGGTCCAGTGCAGGGTCGGTGTATCCTCGAGCCACCCCGTCTCCAGTTAAGACCAGCTCACCCATTGCCCCGAGTGGCACTATGCGCTGCTGAGTGTCCATAACATATGCTCCTGAGTTGCTAATAGCGTGGCCGACGGGGACCCCATTGATACAGCGCTCCCCTTCTTGCATACGGTAAAGCGTGCTGAAAACGCTGTTTTCCGTATGACCGCATGCATTGATAATTCCTCCCCTTGTCAGCTTTAGCGCTGATATGGCGTCATGGGCGTCTAAACGATCACCCGAGGCGTAGAGAGCCTCTAGTCCACTAATTATCTCAGGAGACTCGGCGATGCATTGCTTCAGGAAGGCCGGCGTGAACATGGCAGCCCGAATCATCTCTCGCTGAAATATCTGGCCGAGAGAAGAGACATCCAGGACCGAAGTGTGATCAATGCATATTAAAGATCCGCCATTCAGAAGTGCAGTGTATATCTCCCACGTCGCCGCGTCGAAGGCAAGATTCGCTATGTGGGCTACTGGGACTGCTGCTTGGGTGCTCGAGATAACATCTGTGTCCTTTACGAGCCGCATGATGCCACGATGCTCTACCATGACACCCTTAGGCCTACCGGTTGACCCAGATGTAAACATGACATACGCAAGGCTTGTCGCTGAAGGTCGAATGTTGCCATAAGTAGCATCGTCGTTGCCATGAGGCCCCACCAGAGTGTCATCGATCTGTAGCAGTTCAACGTCTGGCAGCTGAACCTCCGGATCAGGGACGTCAGAACCGAGTAAGACCAGCTTGTGGCCAGGTACGGCAGATAGGATTGCCTCAATACGGGCCGTGGGCACATTGACATCGAGGGGTAGATACGCCAGGTTCGCCTTCAGGATACCGAGGAAGGCGACGATTGTCTGGCACGAGCGCGGTGCTAGCACTCCGATCAGTGTTTCGGCAGGGATATGACGTCGTCGCAGCCAGGTAGCAAGCTGGTCCGATTGCTGATCCAGCTCAGAGTAGGTAAGTCGCGAGTACGTGTCAATTACAGCAGTCACATCCGGAGTGGCCGCGACCTGCTCGCGGAAGACGTCAACCACGCTCGACTCGCGTGGATAGTCTGTTCTCTCGATTTCCAGCAGGCCCATGCTGCGAAGATCTGCTAGTCCATCGGTGAGCGGCAGCATTGCAATCGGCGTCTGAGGCTGCTCAAGACCCCGGCGTAAGACCTCTAGGAAGACGGCTACCACACTGCTAATTGTCTCAGGCTCGAATAGATCTGTAGCAAAGAGCATACTGCCGCTTAGCCTCCCCTCCTCTGGGACTAAGTGGATCTCTACATCGAATCGCGTCGATGCAGATGTCAGTAAAAGCTCCCCTTCTAGGCCTTCCAACTGGATCTTTCCGAGGTCCTGTTCAGAGTGGACGGCAAACATGAGTTGCACTAGCGGGTTCCGGGACGTGTCTCTCGACCCAGGTAGCAGGGCTGACACAATACGCTCGAATGGGACGTCTTGATTCGCAAACGCGGCAGTCGTTGTCGACCGGACCTGCCGTACCAGTCCGTCAAATGTATCGTCAGCTCCAATGTTGATGCGAATACACTGGGTATTAACGAAGCAGCCGATCAAGTTCTCGAGCTCCGGCCGATTGCGGTTGGCGATTGGTGTACCGACAGTGGCATCTTCAGCTCCAGTGAGACGGTAGTGAGCTGCGCGGAATGCCGCGAGCAGCACGGCAAACGAGGTGACCTGATGAGTGCGACAGAACACTCGGAGGCTCTCATACAGCGATCCATCGATGGTGACTGGGACGAAACCTGCCTCACCAGACAAAATGGTTGGCCGAGGTAGATCAGTCAGAAGTTCAGCGGGAGAGCTGTCCTCGAGCTGCTGGGTCCAATACTCAAGCTGGCGCTGGTGTTCGGCCACTTGATCCTCCTGCTTCTGCCACAAAGCAAAGTCGCGATACTGGATTGGGAGTGGGCTAACCTGCGACAGAGGATCCTGGCCCCGCATGGCGGAAGCATAGAATTTGGCTAGCTCCTGACGCAAGACGTCGATGGACCAGCCGTCATAGATGATATGATGCATGACTATAGAGAGGACGTGATTATCATCTCCTAGCCGTAGCAGCGATACCCTCCATCCTGGCTCCAAAGCCAGATCGAATGGGGTTGTCTGTTCTTGGTGTAAGGGCTGTAGGAGGCTCTCATTCTGCTTGTCTGATACATCGATCACTCTAAGCTCCTTTGAGCGGCAGGGCCCAATGACTTGCACGCCAACACCGTCCCGCTCCTCAAATGTTGTCCGCAGAGTCTCGTGGCGCTGCTCCAGAGCCAGCAGCGCAGAATTGAGCGCATCGACTAGGAGCGGCCCGCGAATGTGCACGGCGAGCGGCATGAGATACCAAGTCGCGCCGAGGTTCAGCTGGTCCAGGAACCATAGACGGCCTTGGGCAAACGACTGCTCGACAGGTCCGCTGTATGCGGTAGAGGGGATCGGATTATGTGGAATCGAGCCTCGCTGGATTGTTGCTGCGAGATCGAGGATTACCGGCTGGTCGAAGACGTCTTTGATCGATACGCGGGCATCCAGCCGCCGACTGATGCGCGCCGCTAGCTTCGTCGCCATGAGGGAATGTCCGCCGAGATCGAAGAAGCTATCAGTGATACCAACCTCGACGCCGAGAACATCCGCGAACTCCTCACAAAGCGCGGCTTCTATCTCGTTACGTGGTGCCACTCGTGCGGCAGCTGACTTGCTTTTCGGCACCGTCTTCGCTTTTTGGGCCAGCTTCTTCCGGTCAACTTTGCCGTTCGCGTTAAGCGGCATCTGGTCTAGCACCACAATCCGCGCCGGGACCATGTAAGGTGGGAGTAAAGCTTGCAGCTGCTCGCGAATCTGCGTCTCGATCCGACGGCTTTGTACTCGCTGCAGCGGCCGGCTCGTGAGACTGCTCACTGGTCGGCCCTCATCGTCAGTCGGGAATCGGATCATAACACGGGACCCTTCTCTGGGAGGCGAATAATGGTGAAATACGGCATCGAGCCCGCCCTTTTGGGACCATTGTCGTGCCCAGCTGACCTCTACACGGAAGCCTGCCTGTTCGCCAAGCTGCATGAGATCGACTGCGGACAAAGATGCGCAATTTTCGGCCTTAGAACGGACAGCTGACACCCAGGCCGCACCATCTAGCGTACTTTCTGCGTCGTCTCCGCCATCGGTATCGTTATCGAGTGACTCGACCATATACCTCTCTACAATAGTCTTGTCATAGGGAATGTTGCTGATGGCGACGTTTTGAGAGTCTGAAGAGCTCTGTAGGAGGCGGACGAGAGTGTGGCGGTCCATCTTCGACGATGCGAAGTCGATCCAGGCATCCTCATCAATCGTATGTACCTGCTGTACCGGGTCCTCTGCACTGCGGACATGTATAACGGCCGCATAACGGTACGCGCTAAGCTCATTGATTGCTCTCATTGTCTTCGGTAGAATCTCGACGTGTTTGACTTGCCCAGGCAACCTTTTTGTTAGGCCTGTAAAGAAAGCTGGATCGACAAGCATTTCCTCTTCACGTTCTTCCATTTCCGCCATCTTCTGCCGAACTCGGTCTTTAGTCACCTTTCTACCAAGCACACGTAGAATACTAGTGGCAAGAAAGTGCCTGTTTGTGGCGTAAGACCGAATATCGCCGAAAAACAAGCGCTTAACGCCTGGGATTCGAGTAAGTGTATCAACAACCTCAATTATATATTCTTGCGTCGGGAAATATTGAGCCACAGAGTTGATCACGACAAGATCCGGACGCAGCCCGTCTAAACGGCCTATATCGGTCGCCGTACCGACGTGGACTTTGGCCATACCTGCTAGAGCCGGGACGGACTTGATCGCGTCTGTGACGAATTTGGCCGCTGACCTCGACGGTTCGATGCCGACGTAGCTTTTTAGCCCTGGGCTTTTGCCTAGATTGAACAAGATCATGCCGGTGCCGGTGCCTATTTCCAGTACGTGGCCTGGCGCCTGACCATCTAGGAGCGTGTGCATTGTATCTTTAAGCCACTCCTGCATCTCGGCCTTGTCGATCTCGCTCCCATCGTACATTGAGGTCCAGCCCATGAAGTCACTCCCGATAGCAGACCGGTCGATGGCCTGGATGTCTGCATACGCGCTCGTCTCAAAGTGGTTCTCCCACCCTTCGACTTGGTTACTGGCCTCGTCCTGCTCGGTGGACTTGTCGGCGTGCGCTGCAACGAAACCGACCATTTCTGGCTCCTTGTCGTCTTCCTTCCAAATCACGACGGCGGCATCAAGAACTGCATCATGACTGAGCATAGCATGCTCTACCTCGGCCGGTTCGATGCGATGGTTTCGGATTTTGATCTGCTGGTCCATACGTCCGAAAAATTCGATCAGACTGTCTTTCGGTCGGTAGCGTACACGGTCGCCGGTCCGGTAGGCCCGCACGAGTTGACCCTCAATGGCAACCTGGATAAAGCGATCGCGGTCTAATGCTGGATCGGTGTACCCTCGAGCGAGCCCGTCTCCGGTGACGACAAGCTCGCCCATAACGCCGATAGGAACAAGCTGCTGACTGGGATCCATGATGAAGGCTCCAGAATTGCTTACAGCCTGGCCTATAGGCACGCCGTTGACAAAAGACTCGTTCTCAGCAATGTTGTGGATTGTACTGATAACCGTGTTCTCCGTGGGACCGTACCCGCTATACATGCCAGATTGGACAAGGGCACGCGCCTTGATCGCAACCCAACTGTCCACTCTATCTCCGCCTGTGTATAGGACGTCTAAAGCACCAATCGTATCAGGAATGTTGACCAAACACTGCTTGAGTAATGCTGGCAGAAGCGTGGCAACGCGGATCTGCTCCCGGGAGAATACAGCCTCAAGAGCTTTACTATCCAAGATAGTATGGTAGTCAATACAGACGAGCGTTCCGCCGTTTAGAAGCGCCGTAGAGATCTCCCATATTGAGGCATCAAAGGCAATATTAGCCAAGTGTGCCATTCGCGCTCCCCTTACCAACTTAGATACGACATTGCTTGGCTTCACAAGCCGTACAATACTGCGATGCTCGATCATGACACCTTTTGGCCTGCCTGTTGAACCGGAAGTGAAGATGACATATGCAAGGCTTGTGGCCGAAGGCTCTATTAAGATGTCTGCAGGATCACCTAGACCATAGTTATTGCCAAGAGTGTCGCCAATGCGCACTAGCTCAGTGTCATGCAGGCGAGCCTCTGGAATAGGCACGTCATGACCGAGTAGTACCAGCTTCTGTCCTGACACTGCCGACAAGATTACTTCGATGCGAGCCGTGGGCACGTTGACGTCGAGTGGTAGATACGCTAGATTTGCCTTGAGGATGCCGAGGAAGGCGACAATTGTCTGGCATGACCGTGGCGCCAGTACTCCGATCAGGGTCTCGGCGGGAAGGTGCCGCCGTCGCAACCAGGCAGCAAGCTCGTCGGATTGCCGGTCCAGCTGAGCATATGTCAGCTGTAAAGACGCGTCAATCACAGCGATCGCCTCGGGACAAGTGGCCACCTGGTCACGGAAAGCGTCGACTACACTCCAATCGCGAGAATAGTCAGTCTTCTTAATCTTCAGTAAACTCGTACTGCGAAGCTGAGCTAGTCCGTCAGTAAGCGGCAGAGTTGCAATCGGGGTCTGAGGCTGCTCAAGGCCTCGGCGAAGAATCTCGTAGAAAACAGCAACCATGCTGCGGATAGTCTCTTGGTCGAATAGATCTTTTGCGAATAGTACGTTGCCACTCAGCTTCCCTACTTGTTGGAATAGGTGGAACTCTACATCAAACCGAGTTGTTACGGCTGTTGAAACAGGTTCGCCAACTAGGCCTTCCAACTCAATCTTGCCAAGATCCTGTTGAGAGTGGACAGCAAAAATCAGTTGTACTAGCGGGTTCCGAGACGTATCATTTAATCCAGGTAGGAGGGTTGACACAATACGTTCGAAAGGGACATCCTGGTTTGCAAACGCGGCCGACGCTGTTGACCGGACCTGCTGAACCAGACCCTCAAATGTGTCTTCACCGCCAACAGCAATCCGCATGCATTGGGTATTGACGAAGAAGCCAATTAAGTGCTCGAGCTCTGGCCGATTGCGGTTAGCGATGGGGGTGCCGATCGTCGCATCTTCAGCCCCAGTGAGACGATAGTGGGTTGCACGGAATGCCGCCAGTAGCACGGAAAAAGACGTTACTTGATGAGTGCGACAGAACGCTCGGAGGTTTTCATACACAGATCCATCGATGGTGATCGGGATGATGCCAGCCTCTCCAGATAGTATGGCTGGCCGAGGGAGATCGGTCAGGAGCTCAGCCGGGGAGCTGTCCTCGAGTTGTTCAGTCCAATACTCGAGCTGGCGCTGGTGCTCCGCCACCTGGTCCTCCTGTTTCTGCCACAAAGCAAAGTCGCGATACTGGATTGGGAGTGGGCTAATGTGTGACAGAGGGTCCTGGCCGCGGAGCGCCGCCGCATAAAATTGACCTATTTCTTGGCGTAAGATATCGACAGACCAGCCATCAGAGATAATATGGTGCATGACGATAGATAGAATGTGATCTTCTTCTCCTAGCCGTAGTAACGACACCCTCCACCCCGGCTCAGACGTTAGATCAAAAGGGCTCGTCTGCTCTTGGTGAAGTGGCTCGATATAGCTGCCGTCCCGCCCTCCCGATATATCAATCACTCTAAGCTCTTTAGTGCTGGTAGGCCGAATGACTTGTACGCCCATGCCATCTCGCTCTTCAAACGTCGTCCGCAGAGTCTCGTGGCGCTGTTCCAGAGCTAAAATCACAGTAGTGAGCGCATCGATGTGAAGTGGCCCTCGCATGCGTACGGCGAGCGGCATGATATACCACGTCGCACCTAGATTCAGCTGGTCCAGGAACCATAGGCGGCCCTGGGCAAATGACTGCTCAATAGGTCCCCGATATGGCGTCGGGGGGATGGGACTGTGCGGGGTTGAACCTCTCCGGATGATAGCTGCAAGGTCGGCGAGGACGGGATGGTCGAAGACGTCTTTGACTGAGACACGGGCATCCAGCCGCCGGCTGATTCGCGCCGCCAGCTTTGTAGCCATCAAGGAATGCCCGCCGAGATCGAAGAAGTTGTCAGTAGTGCCAACTTCGACGCCGAGTACATCCGCAAACTCTTCACACAGCACGGCTTCTATCTCGTTGCGTGGGGCCACGCGGGTGGCGACCACCTCGGTCTTGGGTACGATCTGGGCCTGTCGAACTAGCTCTTTTCGATCGACCTTACCATTCGTGTTAAGAGGCATCTGGTCGAGCACCACAATCCGTGTCGGGATCATATAAGGTGGAAGCAAGGTTTGCAGCTGCTCGCGGATCTGCGTCTCAATGCGGCGGCTCTGAAGCCGCTGTAGCGGCCTGTTCGTGAGTCTATCTTCCAGTCGACCTTCATGGTCAGTTGGGAACCGGATCATAACACGGGTCCCTTCTTTAGGGGGCGAATAACGGTGGAAGACGGCATCCAGTGCACCATTCTGAGACCATTGTCGTGCCCAGCTGATCTCCACGTGAAAGCCTGTTTCCTTGCCCAGTTGCATAAGGTCGCTCGCTGATAGCGACTTACTCTGATCCGCGGTGCGGCGGACTGCTGAGACCCAGGCCGCTCCGTCTAGCAAATCCTGAGTGTCATCGTCAACATCTAGCGACTCGACAAGATGTCGCTCTAATATAGTCTTGCTATAAGGAATGTTACTGATAGCAGTAGTCGGGGCATCTGGCGAGTGTTGCAAGAGGTGGAGAAGAGCCTGACGATCCATCTTTGACGCTCCAAAATCAACCCAGGCCTCAGATTCAATCCCGTATACCGGCTGCTCCTGCTCGTCTGGACTGCGGATATGTATGACGGCTGCGTATCTATACGCACTGAGTTCGTTGGTGGCTCTCATTCTCTTTGGCAATATCTCAACATGCTTAATTTGATCTGGCAACTGCCTTGTTAAGCTCGTAAAGAAAGCTGGATCAACCAATAGCTCCTCTTCACGCTCTGCCAGTTCTGCCATTTTTCGTCGGATCTCAGCTCTACTTGCCTTGTCACCTAATATGCGTAAAGCCCTGGCGGCGAGGAAATCCCTGTTAATCGCGTAAGACCGCATATCGCCAAAGAACAAGCGCTTCACGCCAGGGATCCGAGTGAGAGCCTTGACGACATCTACCAAGTACTCTGGCGTAGGGAAGTACTGGGCAACAGAATTTATCACTACTAGATCAGGGCGAAGTCCATCTAGTAGATTTATATCTGTCGCCGTTCCGACGTGCACTTTGGCCCTACCAGCTAGGGCCGGGATGGACTTGACCATCCTGTTAACGAAGGCGGCGGCGGATCTCGACGGATCGAGGCCTACGTAGCTTTGCAGGCCCTCACCTAGATTGAACAGGACCATTCCGGTTCCGGTGCCTATTTCGAACACGTGGCCAGGGGCTTGGCCATCGAGAAGGGTGCGCATGGTGTCGTCAAGCCACTCCTGCATTTCTGTCTTGTCGATCTCGTTACCGTCATACATCGATGTCCAACCCATAAAGTCGTTGCCAATTACAGACTGGTCGATAGCCGTAATATCCGCATACGTGCTTGTCTCAAAGTGGTTGCCCCACCCTTCGACCTGGTTGTCAGCCTCGTCCTGCCCAATAGACCCGTCAGCGCGGGTCGCGACGAAGCCAACCATCACTGGTTCCTGATCCTCTTGTTTTCGGATAACAACTGCGGCATCCCGCACTACGGCGTGGCTGAGCATAGCATGCTCTACCTCCGCCGGTTCAATGCGGTGGCCTCGGATCTTGATCTGCTGGTCCATTCGCCCAAAGAACTCGATCTGGCCGTCTTTCGGTCGGTAGCGTACTCGATCGCCAGTCCGATATGCCCTCACGAGCTGACCATCGATGGCGGTCTGAATAAAGCGATCGCGGTCTAACGTCGGATTGGTATATCCACGGGCCAGTCCGTCTCCGGTGACTACAAGCTCGCCCATGACGCCGGCAGGGACAAGCTGCTGATGAGGATCCATAATATAGGCCCCAGAGTTGCTAACAGCCCGGCCGATGGGAACACCATTGGCAAATACTTCATCCTCCCCAACATTGTAAATAGTACTCAGAATTGTATTTTCAGTAGGGCCATACGCATTATAGACGCCATTTGGGACAAGTGCTTGCGCCCTGATCGCGTCGCGACTATCGAACCGATCGCCAGCGACGAACAGAATGTCGAGGCCACTAAGCGTAGCAGGCATGTTAGCCAGACACTGCTTTAGTAATGCCGGGGGGAGCATGGTCGCGCGGATTCGTTCCCGCGTAAAGACAACCTCGAGTGCTTTACTGTCTAAGGTGGTGAAATAGTCGATGCAGACCACCGTGCCGCCATTTAGCAGCGGCGCATATATCTCCCACGTAGCCGCGTCAAATGCAATATTAGACAGATGAGCCACGGCAGCTGATGGTGGGAGCCTGGACACAGCGTTGCTCTTCTTCACAAGGCGAAGGATCCCACGGTGCTCGACCATGACGCCCTTGGGCTTTCCCGTGGACCCAGACGTGAAGATGACATATGCAAGGCTTGTGGCCAAAGGCTGCAGAGAGATATTCAAACGGTTATCTGGACCACAGTGACCAAGAGTGTCGCCAATCCGCACTATTTCCACACCTTGTAACTGAAATTTTGGAACAGCTACATCAGAACCAAGCAACACCAGCTTGTGGCCGGGAACTGCAGATAAGATCGCTTCAATACGAGCCGCGGGAACGTTGACGTCGAGCGGTAGGTATGCTAAATTTGCCTTGAGAACGCCGAGGAAGGCGATGATAGTCTGGCACGACCGTGGCGCCAGCACCCCGATTAGTGTTTCGGCATGAATATTCCGCATCTTCAGCCAGGCAGCCAGCTCGTCAGACTGCTCATCCAGCTGAGAGAACGTCAGCTGCGAGGATGAATCTATGACCGCTGTCGCATCTGGAGAGGCAGCCACCTGCTCACGGAAAACATCTACAACGCTCGATTCGCGCGGATAGTCTGTTCTCTCGATTTTAAGGAGGCCATTGATGCGGAGGTCTGTAATCCCATCTGTAAGCGGCAAGGTTGCAATCGGAGTCTGAGGCTGCTCAAGGGCTCGGCGTAGGACCTCCTGGAATACCGCAACCATTCCGTTGATGGTTTCTGGCTCAAATAGGTCTGTAGCAAAGAGCACATTGCCGCTCAGCCTTCCCACCTCTTGGAACAGGTGGAACTCCACATCGAGTCGAGTAGATATAGCTATTGGTACAGGCTCGCCTACCAGACCTTCTAACTGAATTTTGCCGAGGTCTTGTTGAGAGTGGACGGCAAACATGAGCTGCACTAGCGGGTTTCGAGATGTATCTCTCGATCCAGGTAGGAGGGCTGATACAATACGTTCAAAGGAGACGTCTTGGTTCGTAAACGCAGCCGTTACTGTCGACCGGACCTGCTGTACCAGCCCGTCGAATGTGTCGTCGTCTCCAACGGTGATTCGCATGCATTGGGTATTGACGAAGAAGCCAATCAAGTTCTCCAGCTCCGGCCGATTGCGATTGGCGATGGGGGTACCAATCGTCGCGTCTTCGGCTCCTGTAAGACGGTAGTGGGTTGCACGGAACGCCGCAAGTAGTACAGCAAATGACGTCACTTGATGAGCGCGGCAGAACGATCGAAGGCTTTCATATATTGGCCCATCGATCGTTAGCTGCACCATGCCGGCCTGACCGGAGAGTATGGCTGGCCGAGGAAGGTCGGTGAGGAGTTCGGCCGGAGAACTGTCTTCAAGCTGCTTAGTCCAGTACTCAAGCTGGCGCTGGTGCTCGGCCACTTGATCTGCCTCCTTCTGCCATGCTGAAAAGTCGCGGTACTGGATGGGCAGTGGGCTGATGTGCGACAGAGGGTCCTGGCCGCGGAGCGCCGAGGCATAGAATTGACCTAGCTCCTGGCGCAAGATATCGACAGACCAGCCGTCGGAGACAATATGGTGCATAACGATCGACAGGATGTGATCTTCTTCTCCTAACCGTAGCACGGACACCCTCCACCCAGGTTCATTCGCTAAATCGAAAGGAGTTGTCTGCTCGTGCCGAAGCAACTGTGTATAGTCGCCGTCCTGCTCGCGCGAAACATCGATAACTCTGAGCTTTGAACCGGGACTGGGCTGAACGACTTGCACGCCAACGCCGTCGCGTTCCTCAAACGTCGTCCGCAGAGTCTCGTGGCGCTGCTCCAGAGCCAGGAGTGCGGTAGCGAGCGCGTCGGTCTGGACGGGCCCACGAATGCGCACCGCAAGTGGCATAAGATACCACGGTGCACCGAGGTTAAACTGGTCCAGGAACCATAGGCGACCCTGAGCAAACGACTGCTCGACAGGTCCGCAATATGTCATCGGAGTGATTGCACTGTGCGGGGTCGAGCCTCGCCGGATGGTAGCTGCAAGGTCGGCGAGCACGGGATGGTCGAAGACATCTTTGACAGATATACGTGCATCTAGCCGCCGGCTGATACGGGCCGCAAGTTTCGTGGCCATAAGAGAGTGTCCGCCGAGATTAAAGAAGCTATCAGTGACGCCGATTTCAACGCCAAGGACGTCTGCAAACTCTTCACATAGCACGGCTTCTATCTCATTACGCGGGGCCACGCGAGCGGAGACTATCTCAGTCTTTGATACGATCTGGGCTCGTCGAGTAAGCTCCTTCCGGTCAACCTTACCGTTGGCATTAAGCGGCATCTGGTCTAGTACCACAAGCTGCGTCGGAACCATGTATGGTGGGAGTAGGGCTCGTAGCTGCTCGCGGATCTGAGTCTCAATCTGACGGCTCTGTAGGTTGTCCCATCCTTCGACTTGACCGCTGGTATCGTCCTGCCCGGCGGACTTGTCAGTCCGGGTCGCGACGAAACCAACCATTTCCGGCTCTTGATCTTCTTGCGCGCGGATGACTACCGCGGCATCAAAGACTGCTTCATGGCTGAGCATGGCATGTTCTACCTCGGCCGGCTCGATACGGTGGCCTCGGATCTTGAATTGCTGGTCAATACGCCCGAAGAACTCAATTTGGCCGTCTTTTGGCCGGTACCGTGCCCGATCGCCAGTCCGGTATGCTCGCACGAGCTGACCGTCGATGGAGATCTGGATGAAGCGGTCCAGATCTAAGGCCTGGTTAGTATAGCCGCGGGCGAGCCCATCGCCAGTGACGACAAGCTCTCCCATGACACCTGCAGGGACGAGCTGCTGATGTGAGTCCATGATATAAGCCCCAGAGTTGCTGGCAGCTCGGCCGATTGGAATACCGTGGACAAAGTTCTCGTGCTCAGCAATGCTGTAGATTGTACTGATGACTGAATTCTCCGTAGGCCCATACGCGTTGTAGACGGTCTTGACAAGATCTCGCGCCTCAATCGCATCGCGACTTTCCAAGCGATCTCCTCCTACGTATAGCACTTCTAGCGCGCTAAGAGTAGCAGGTATGTTGGCTAGACATTGCTTGAGCAACGCTGGCGCAAGCAAGGCCGCGTGGATTTGTTCACGCACGAAGACAGCCTCGAGAGCCTTGCTGTCTAAGGTGGTAAAATAATCGATACAGACCAGTGTCCCGCCATTCAGGAGCGTTGTATACGTCTCCCATACCGAGGCGTCAAACGCGATATTGGATAAGTGTGCCATCCGCACTGACTTTGGTAGCTTGGAAATAATACTACTATTCTTCGCAAGCCGTAAGATGCCACGGTGCTCGACCATGACGCCTTTCGGCTTTCCTGTCGACCCAGACGTAAATATAACATATGCAAGACTCGTGGCTGAAGGTTGCGCAGCCGCATCTTTACA
Source organism: Reticulascus tulasneorum (assembly GCA_001557505.1). NCBI lineage: Eukaryota > Fungi > Ascomycota > Sordariomycetes > Glomerellales > Reticulascaceae > Reticulascus > Reticulascus tulasneorum. Next base: position 320,766 of record LSAX01000012.1, on the reverse strand, counting down.
ATCATGCGCAAGGTGGCGGCCCAGAGTGTCGTCAATCCGTACCAGCTCAACATCTGACAGCTGAGTCTCAGGAGTAGGGATATCAGAGCCGAGTAAGATCAGCTTGTGGCCGGGTACGGCGGAGAGGATAGCCTCAATCCGTGCCATGGGCACATTGAAATCAAGCGGCATATACGCTAGGTTAGCCTTGAGGACGCCGAGGAAAGCGACGATTGTCTGGCACGACCGTGGCGCCAGCACTCCAATTAGTGTTTCGGCAGGGATATGCCGCCGGCGTAGCCAGGTAGCGAGCTCGTCGGATTGCCGATCTAGCTGAGAGTAGGTAAGCTGCGAGGATGTATCAATTACGGCGACTGCGTCTGGAGTGGCCGCGACCTGCTCGTGGAAGACGTCAACCACGCTCGACTCGCGTGGATACTCTGTCCTCTCGATTTCAAGCAGACCCATGCTGCGGAGATCTATAATTCCATCGGTGAGCGGTAGGGTTGCGATCGGCGCCTGAGGCTGCTCAAGCCCCCGGCGTAGGACCTCTTGGAAGACCGCGACCATGCCGCGAATGGTCTCCGGCTCGAACAAGTCTGAAGCAAAGAATACACTGCCACTCAAACTGCCCAAATTCTCGTAAAGGTGGAACTCTAGATCGAATCTAGTAGATACGGCGGTAGGCATAAGCTCCCCACTTAAGCCCTCTAATTGGAAGTTGGTAAGATTCTGATGTGGATGAAGTGCAAACATAAGCTGAACCAGCGGGTTACGGGACGTATCCCTCGACCCAGGTAGGAGGGTCGATACGAGGCGTTCGAAAGGGACGTCTTGATTTACGAATGCAGCCGTTACTGTCGACCGGACTTGCTGAACAAGTCCGTCGAACGTGTCATCATCTCCAACGGTAATTCGCATGCATTGAGTATTAACAAAGAATCCGATCAGATTCTCAAGCTCCGGCCGATTACGGTTCGCGATAGGGGTGCCGATAGTCGCATCTTCGGCCCCTGTGAGGCGGTAGTGCGCTGCGCGGAATGCCGCAAGCAGCACGACGAACAACGTGACCTGATGAGTGCGACAGAACGCTCGGAGGTTTTCATATACTGGTCCCTCTATAGTTACTGGGACAACGCCAGCCTCACCAGACACTATAGCTGGTCGAGGGAGATCGGTCAGGAGCTCGGCGGGAGAGCTATCCTCGAGCTGCTTGGTCCAATACTCAAGCTGGCGCTGGTGTTCGGCCACCTGATCCTCCTGCTTCTGCCACAAAGCAAAGTCGCGATACTGGATTGGGAGTGGGCTAACCTGCGACAGAGGATCCTGGCCCCGGATGACAGCAGCATATACTTGGGCAAGTTCCTGGCGCAAAACACCAACGGACCAGCCATCGGAGATGATATGATGCAGGACGATAGAGAGAATATGATCATCATCTCCTAGCTGTAGCAAACACACCCTCCACCCAGGCTCAGAAGCTAGGTCGAAAGGAGTTGTCTGCTCGTGCTGCAACATTTGGGCGTAGTCGCCGTCCCCCCGGCGCGATACATCAATAACTCTGAGCTTTGTAGCGCGACGGGGTTGAACGACTTGCACGCCTACGCCGTCCCGCTCCTCAAACGTCGTCCGCAGTGTCTCGTGGCGCTGCTCCAGAGCCAGGAGTGCGGTGGCGAGCGCGTCGGTCTGGACTGGCCCGCGAATTCGCACCGCGAGCGGCATGAGATACCACGTCGCACCGAGGTTCATCTGATCTAGGAACCACAGACGACCCTGACCAAACGACTGCTCGACAGGTCCCCGATACGGCGTTGGGATTATGGGACTGTGCGGGGTCGAGCCTCGACGGACGGTAGCTGCCAGGTCGGCGAGCACGGGATGGTCGAAGACATCTTTGACTGATACACGGGCATCTAACCGTCGGCTGATCCGGGCCGCAAGCTTCGTGGCCATGAGGGAGTGTCCACCGAGATCGAAGAAGTTGTCAGTGATGCCAATTTCAACGCCGAGCACGTCCGCAAACTCTTCACATAGCACGGCTTCTATCTCGTTGCGTGGGGCGACGCGGGTAGCGACCACCTTGGTCTTTGGTACGATCTGAGCCTGTCGAGTAAGCTCCTTCCGGTCTACCTTGCCGTTAGCATTAAGAGGCATCTGGTCGAGTACCACAATCCGCGTCGGGATCATGTAAGGTGGGAGCAAGGTTTGCAGCTGCTCGCGGATCTGAGTCTCAATGCGGCGGTTCTGTAGCCGCTGAAGCGGCCTATTCGTGAGGCGGCCGAGTCGTTGGTCGTGTTTGTCTATCGGAAATTGGATCATGACACGAGATCCTACTTTGTTCTGCGGATAGCGGTGGAAGACAGCATCAAGTGCGCCTTTCTGGGACCATTGACGCGCCCAGCTGAGCTCCACACGGAAGCCTGCCTCTTTGCCAAGTTGTACCAGATCTGTCGTAGACAACGACGCGCAGCGTTCAGCGATGGAGTTGATAGCTGTAGCCCAATCTGCGCCGTCCAGCGAGCTTTCGTCATCGCAATCTTCATCAAGCGACTGGACCACATGTCGCTCCAAAATCGTCTTGCTATGGGGGATGTTGCTGATAGCGACGGCTTTAGAGTCCGGTGAGCTTTGCAAGATGTGGAGCAGAGAGTGGCGGTCCATTTTTGACGCTGCAAAGTCGATCCACGCATCAGCGTTAATCACATTCTCAGCCAAGTCTTCCGGACCCCTGATGTGAATAACAGCCGCATACCGATATGCGCTAAGCTCGTTGGTGGCCCTCATCATCTTCGGCAAGATTTCGACATGCTTGATCCGATTTGGCATCTGTCCTGCAAGCCCTGTGAAGAAGGCTGGATCGACTAGCAGTTCCTCTTCACGCTCTTCTAGTTCTGCTATCTTTCGCCGTACAGCCTCTTTTGTTGCCTTTCCCCCAAGTGTATAGAGGGCCCGAGCTGCGAGAAATTGCCTGTTAATGGCGTAAGATCGTATATCGCCAAAGAACAGGCGCTTGACACCCGGTATCTGAGTCAGGGCATCCACAACTTCTACCAAGTACTCCGGCGTGGGAAAGTACTGGACGACCGAGTTGATCACAACGATCTCCGGACGGAGGCCTTCCAACTGATCGATGTCGGTCGCTGTACCAACATGAACTTTGGCCCTACCTGACAGAGACGGAATAGAATTCACCGTGTTGGTTACGAATGTGGCCGCGGATCTCGACGGTTCGAGGCCTATGTAGCTTTGCAAGCCGTCACCTAGATTAAACAGCACCATACCAGTGCCTGTTCCTATCTCGAGTACGTGGCCAGGGGCCTGGCCATCGAGAAGGGCGTGCATGGTGTCGTCAAGCCACTCCTGCATCTCGGCCTTATCAATCTCGCTCCCATCATACATTGATGTCCAACCCATAAAGTCGCTGCCAATTGCAGACCGGTCGATGGCTTTAAGATCTGCATACGCGCTTATCTCAAAGTGGTTCTCCCAACCTTCAACCTGACCGCTAGCCTCGTCCTGCTCGATGACCATGTCAGTCCGAGCGGTGGCAAAAGCAACAATTTCAGGCTCTTGATCCTCTTGCGTCCGAATAACCACGGCGGCATCCAGGACGCCTTCGTGGCTGAGTATAGCATGCTCCACCTCGGCCGGCTCGATGCGATGGCCTCGGATCTTGATCTGCTGGTCCATGCGGCCAAAGAACTCGATCTGGCTGTCTTTTGGCCTGTATCGCACCCGGTCGCCCGTCCGGTAGGCCCTCATGAGTTGACCGTCAGTGACTATCTGGACGAAGCGGTCCAGATCTAGGGCCGAGTCCGTGTAGCCCCGAGCAAGCCCATCTCCGGTGACGACAAGCTCGCCCATGACGCCTGCAGAGACAAGTTGCTGATTAGGGTCCGTAATAAAAGCTCCAGAATTGCTTACAGCCTGTCCGATAGGAACGCCGTGGACAAAGTTCTCGTGCTCAGCAATGCTGTAGATTGTACTGATGACTGAATTCTCCGTAGGCCCATACGCGTTGTAGACGGTCTTGACAAGATCTCGCGCCTCAATCGCATCGCGACTTTCCAAGCGATCTCCTCCTATGTATAGCACTTCTAGCGCGCTAAGGGTAGCAGGTATGTTGGCTAGACATTGCTTGAGCAACGCTGGCGCAAGCAAGGCCGCGTGGATTTGTTCACGCGCGAAGACAGCCTCGAGAGCTTTGCTGTCTAAGGTGGTAAAATAATCGATACAGACCAGTGTCCCGCCATTCAGGAGCGCTGTATACGTCTCCCACATCGAGGCGTCAAACGCGATATTGGATAAGTGTGCCATCCTTACTGCCTTGGGCAGCTTGGACACAATGTTGCTCTCCTTCACAAGTCTTAAAATGCCACGGTGCTCGACCATAACGCCTTTGGGCCTACCAGTTGATCCGGATGTGAAGATGACATAGGCAAGACTTGTGGCCGAAGGTTGCACGGCGCTGTTAGTAACACCATCAATGCTATGAGGTCTCAAGGTGTCGCCAATTCGCACCAGCTCTACTTCTGCCAGCTGCATTTCTGGAGCAGCCACATCAGGGCCGAGTAGGATCAGCTTATGTCCTGCAACACTCGACAGGATTGCTTCGAGGCGGGCAGCCGGGACGTTGATATCAAGCGGTAGATATGCTAGGTTCGCTTTGAGGATGCCAATGAAGGCGACAATTGTTTCACATGATCGAGGTGCAAGCACCCCGATGAGCAACTCAGCTGGAAATACTCGCCGTCGTAGCCAGGCAGCAATCTTGTCGGACTTTCGGTCCAGCTGAGAGTACGTCAGTTGCGAGGCCGAGTCTAGGACAGCTATTGCGTCCGGATAAGCGGCCACCTGCTCGCGGAAGACATCAACTACGCTCGACTCTCGCGGATACTCAGTCCTGTCTATTTCAAGCAACCCCAGCTTTCGAAGATCCGCCACCCCGTCCGTGAGCGGCAGCGTGACGATCGGCGTCTGAGGCTGCTCAAGGCCTCGGCGTAGGACTTCTTGAAAGACAGCGACCATGCCGCGGATTGTCTCGGGCTCGAACAAGTCTGTCGAGAACAGCACGTTGCCACTTAGCTTATCGACATCCTGGAAGAGATGGAACTCTATGTCGAACCGAGTGACCACAGCTGATGGAACAGACTCGCCTCTAAGACCCTGCAAGTGTATTTTGCCGAGGTCCTGTTGGGAATGCAGAGCGAACATGAGTTGCACCAGCGGGTTTCGAGACTTGTCATTCGACCCGGGCAGGATGGCTGATACCACACGCTCGAAGGGGACGTCTTGGTTCTCCAACGCGGCTGTTGCTGTTGACCAGACCTGCTGAACTAGTCTGTCGAATGTGTCGTCGTTTTCAATGATAATCCGCATGCACTGGGTATTGACGAAGAATCCGATCATGTTTTCCAGCTCCGGCCGATTTCGATTAGCGGCCGGTGTTCCGACGGTCGCGTCTTCGACCCCGGTTAGCCGGTAGTGTGCTGCACGGAAAGCTGCGAGCAATACAGCAAATGCCGTTACTTGACGCGCGCGACAGAATACTCGGAGGTTCTCGTACGCCGCCCCCTCGATGGTGATCGGAACGACGCCGGCATCTCCAGACAATATGGCTGGCCGGGGGAGATCGGTCAGGAGCTCAGCTGGAGAGCTGTCCTCGAGTTGTTTGGTCCAGTACTCAAGCTGGTGCTGGTGCTCGGCCACTTGATCCTTCTGCTTCTGCCACACAGCAAAGTCGCGATATTGGATGGGTAACGGGCTGGTCTGTGACAGAGGATCCTGGCCCTGGAGCGCGGCGGTGTAAAATTGGGCTAGTTCCTTGCGTAAAATATCGATAGACCAGCCGTCGGAGATGATATGGTGCATGACGATCGATAGAACGTGGTCATCGTCTCCAACTCTTAGCAAGCACACCCTCCACCCAGGCTCAGAAGCTAGATCGAAAGGAGTTGTTTGCTCATGCTGCAGCACCTGGGTATAGGTGATGTTCTTGCCATGTGATACATCGACAACTCTAAGCTTTGTAGTTTGACTGGGCTGAACGATTTGCACGCCTACGCCGTCCCGCTCCTCAAACGTCGTCCGTAGAGTCTCATGACGCTGCTCGAGTGCTAGTAGTGCGGCCGTAAGCGCATCGATATGGAGCGGGCCGTATAAGCGCATGGCAAGCGGTAGCAGGTACCACGTCGCACCGAGATTCAGTTGATCCAGGAACCACAGGCGACCCTGAGCAAATGACTGCTCGACAGGTCCTCGATACTCCGTCGAGGATATTGGAATGTGTGGTGTCGACCCTCGCTGGATAGTAGCTGCAAGGCCAGTAAGCGTTGGGTTCTGGACAATGTCGGTAACATTCAACGCGATTCCATGTGCCCTGGCCATGTTCACCATTTTGATCGCTGCAATAGAGTCTCCTCCCAGCTCGAAGAAGTTGGCATTATGGACGTTGGAGTTGGGATCCAGATTCAAGCTTCGAAACCAAACCTGACGTAGTGTGTCTGCGGGATTGGCCGATCGGCGGATCTCCTTGAACGGCTGAGATGGTTTGCTCTGAATCTTTTCACCTAGTAGCTTGGTGCCAATGGATCGGAGAGTTCTTCGATCTGTTTTCCCAGTCGCAGTGCTTGGAAGGTGCTGCATGCGAATATAGTAGGATGGAATGGAATGCTGGGGGACGATCTGCTGCAGCTTAGTGTTTATATACATTGCAGCACTACTGGATAAGATGAAGGCATCCTCCGCCGATGTAGTAAGGGAAGTGACCTCGTCGTCCTGGAATGGTCCTATCAGAAAGGCAATCAAGATCATGCTTTTGGACATGTCCGACCTTTTCACAGCCTCGACCACGGGTATCGTGTGACTTGGAAGCTGCTGTCGTAAATGTGTTTCTACATCACCAATCTCTACACGTTGCCCTCGAATCTTGACCTGCGAGTCTTTGCGCCCAAGGTACACAACGGTACCATCAGATCTATAACAGACGAGATCTCCGGTTCTGTAGAATTTGAAGGTATCAAGTGGCTCTCTCGGATGATACCAAGCCGGGGTTGTTTCAAGGAATGGCGACTTGTCCTGCGGCGGAGTAACGACATATCCACGTGCAATTCCCGGACTCTCAATCACCAGCTCGCCAATACAACCGATAGGTGCCAGTTTATCGGGCTCGTTAGGGTCCGTGATCCAGAAGCGGGCGCCTACAGCGCGGCCGATGCTGTTCGGTTCGGCAGTAGATAGGTTGACTTTGGTAACGCTGCAGATAGTCGAGCTCTCGCTCTGACCGTAACCGTTCAAAAGTTGAACTCGGGTGGCCCAGTTATCTCTCATTTCTGCCGACATCGGTTCTCCAGCCAATATCAGTGTTTTAAGCCCAGGGATACTTTCTGGCTGAATACTTCCGATAAACGAAGGTGTGAGTAGCGCCCAGTTTGCTCCGCTACTGTTGATAAAACCTGGAATATTGTTCAAACGATCGTCCTCGGAAGGAATACAAACGCAGCCTCCATGCATTAGGGTAACTACGATTTCTAGCAGGCATGCGCCAAATGCGTACGAGGCGAACTGAAGAGCTCGCGTATGTTCGTTTATTCCAAGTGCAGTACCAAACTGGAGTGCACACGACGCAAATCCGTGATGCTCGATCATACTTCCTTTCGGCTCACCTGTGCTGCCTGAGGTGAAGAGAATGTACGCCAAATCTTGTGGTTTCCGGATAGGCGTGAATCGAAGTTTGGTACCCGATAGTGACTGCAAAAGTTCGTCGTCGACCACAATGCAGTGAGACACAATAGCAGAAATTGTATTGCAATGGAGCTTGGAAGTAAGAGCAACTGTCGCGGAGGTTTGCCGACAGATCTGGGCAATCCTGGCCGGAGGGTTAGCCGGGTCAATGAGTGTGAACGCCCGACCCGCTTTAAGAACAGCGAGCATTCCAGCGATAGTCCATTTAGACTTCTCGAAGCATAGTGGTATCGCTTGCACGCGGCCTAAATCAAGGCGCTGAATATGCTCTGCGAGGCGCGAGGACAAACTGTCCAGCTCGGCGTATGTCCATTCCCCATCCCAAGCAGCAACCGCAGTTTTATGTGGCGTATCAGCAGCCCTCTTGGCAATGATATCGTGAATGCAGACCTTGCTCGTGCGAAGTCGTTTCGAGTTCCAGTTCTCGATCTCTGCTCGGTCCTCTTGCGTTATTATGTCCAGTTCTTGTACTGGCAGATCCACCGAATGACTTTGGAAATGCTTGATCAAGTGTCCTAGCTGTCTCAGGAAGCGGTCCACTTGAGGGGCGTCAACCACACCAGGGTCATATCGTGCAAGCAGCAACGCCGAGTTATCGACCATTTGACAGTTAATCAAAAGGGCACGATCGGTATATGGGATGAATCTATCTGATCCTGCAACAGCTTGATGAAGTCTAGAACGCGGTGCTTGTGGAACTTCACTAGTAGTGACTACTAGCACAGTTTGAAATTCACAAGCCGCAGACCCAAACTCCCCCGTACGACGAATGCCGTGAATGCCTGTCTGTTCGAACTCGCGCATAGCAGTGTCGTGGGCGGTGATCGCTTGCATTAGATCTGATACGGATTGCTGAGGAGCGCAAAGTACGCGGGTAGGCACGACAACTCGGGTTGGGCCATCTATTGGCTGTTCATGCCCCTTAAGCAATGGAGGTCGCTCCACTACGACGCCAAAGAGCGCTTCCGAGGCGTGCGTATATCGAGCAAGGAGAACCGCGAGCGCTGCACGGCAAATAATTGTATTATCCCACTTCTGCTGGGACGAAACCGGATACGATATGCGATGCTCTGCCTTCGCATCGGGATACGGCTTGGTCAACTGGGACGGCAGAGTAGGAAATGCAGAGGCATCTAATCCGTCAAAGTGCTCCTGCCAAAACTTTGCCGCACTTTCTGGATCCTTAACCAGAGGCTTCGCCAGCATTTCGGTCCCGGATGAGTTTTTAATTTCCCCGCCGTCGTAGACCGTAAGTACCCTTTGAAGAATGAGTTCCTGGAACGTGCTATCCACCAGAGCTTGGTTAAATATCCAGATGAGTAATGTTTGCTCTGTGCTTGGGTTCTTTAGAACGGCAAATCGATTGCACTGACCCCCAGTCAGAACAGCTGCGACCTCTTCTTCGACAACGGCCTGGTATGTGTCCTGACTTTTCAAGTACATCCAAGAGAAGCTCTCCGACAGTACGACTTGAAAATGATCACCGGATTCCGACGTGAATGTGTGACTTCGCAAGGCCGGAGTACAACGAACAACCTCCTTCCAAGCTTTGGCCAGGCGTTCGACGTCGACGTTTTTTGGGAGCTGGTAGACGACATAGCCAGCAACATACCGGTCATCGCCCGCAGCATAATCCATCACGTCGCTTTGGAACGGCGTACTTGGCAGGATATTCTCAATCTTACCTGGGTCCAAGCCAAAACGTCGAGTTACTTGCTTGTGAAGAGTGTTGCGATGCTTGTTAATTTCGCGCTGCTTGTCAGTGTCGACAGACATCAAGGGTATTGAACTAGCTAAGTCTTCTTGAGCTGCTGCCATGTTTCTTACCGACGTCATATTGCTCTCAGGACGCTGTCCAACGGTGTCTGATGGTGTATGAGGGTGTCTGAATGTGTCTGAATGTGTCAAACGGTGTTTGGAGGTGTCTGAAAATTTTCGCACGTATTTGAAAAGGTGAGGTCGTCTCCGGAGCTCTAGAGATTCGATGATGTCAAGAAAATAGTACTAATAGTTCCAAGAAAACAAATTTTGCGAAGTCGAACCCGTAAGCGCGGTAACTCATTTGCCAAGGATGAATTCTTGAGCCAATGCATGTAATATCGCGCTAAACCTTATGAACGACTCGCCTGCGCCCCAGTCTGAGAAGCCAAGCGGATCGGGCGGTGCCTCTAGCGTACCTGCTGGTCCCACCCTATAGGCTTACATGCTTACATGCTTAGTCGTCCGATTGACATTCGTGCAGAATTGTGCAGACAGTTCTTGAGGTACCACGCCTGCCAGGTGCCAAGTTTTATGCTAGACTATGCTACATAGCCAAAATACCCATACTCTATCACGTGCTGAACTTTTCATGGCTTCTAGCCAGAGCTACTTTTACGGCTCGCTGAGGGGCTACAAGCGTATGATAGAAAGGTGGGTAACGCGCAGTGGTGCAGTATTGGGTCTGGAAGTGAAAGATGGAGACAGGACAGAGTTTTACGAAAGATTTCCTGGGATGCGATTAGCGAAGCTCACTAGCGGCACTCGCTGTCAACACAGGTGCAGTGACTACTGCACTCTAGGTGGGCCAGGGCTCAACATAGCAGTCATCTGAGTTTCAAGGACAGACCATGTGTGATATCGGTCTCTGTTCGAGTAGCTCTGAAATCACAATACCTAGAACTTATGATATACCAAACTGCCAAGCAGAAAGCCATGGCTTCCTTTACAGCTCAGCCCACAGCGCCTCAGAAACTGACGACCTTTATCTGCAGGTTTAGTTGGAGCTGCTCTTAGACAGTATGCTCATACTTCAATTTCAGACTCTTCTCGCTACATTGGAATTAAAGGTGGTTCTAACCGTCGAGCTCGGTCCACACTTGGACTCCTTTGGCGGCTGAATCGTGTCCATCGGACGATACGTGTAGCTTCGCCCACGTATTGCACAACCAGGAGGGGCCAGGTGGGATCATGGTGTAATTCAGGGCCGTATCCTCGCATTCGTACAGACCATTCTTTCAGCCTGTCCTCGATTGTACTGAGTGTCCAGCTAACGGATCGGGCTGTTGTGCGCAGCTGTTCGGACAAAGATCATGTCCGTGGAATCTAGATCTCTAGAAGTCTTCAATTGCGCAGGTCCAATTGGACCCGTTCAGACGAACTGTACAATTGGACTAGAAGCAATTGGGATTCCTAGGTTGTGACAAGCTGGAACTATCGTACGAATGTTGCTCTGGGCGGGCCTGGCATCATGCGTGTAGAAATGTCAAAGCTTTACCGTTCTTGTAGAAACTCATATGTGCAGCTACTCGCCTTGAAAAGTATGCGGCCTATAGTGTTCATCTATGAGATAGAAATCGTATGGCTGAACGTTCGAAAGCAACCACTGGCAGTTTGCCGTATGTCTGTGTTCCTGCATTAGCGCGGACAATTCTTGGACCGTTGAATCTTGTCCTATGCCCATCAAACGTCACAGCCGTCAAGTCCCTGTTATTGTATACTATGGTCATGGATACAATATGTTACGGCCTGGCCGCCGAAAGAACAACTATTACTACCTTAGTCAACAGGTCCATTTTCCTAAAAGATTTATACAATTTCCTTTGGTGACAGGCAGTCCTAGAGCGGCCTCGTAAATGCCTGACAGTGCTGTATCAACTTCTTTAGAGTGTCTCCCGACCTTCTCTGCTAAAAGCCTGCTAGTACTAATCTTCCTTGAATCCTGTTACACTAACAGTGATTCCGGATTGGCGGAGTCTCATGGTATGGTAATGAACGTGGTGTCACTGGCAGTTTGAAGAAGAACAAGTCAAACAATAACTGTGCACATACAAAAGAGGCCTCTAGTCATTTAATGATGCGTATTCTTAGCTTTCAGAGCTTAGGGTTCTGAAACTGCAAATTATCTCTTGCGCGATAGAACGACTGGGCACCTTGCCTGAGGCAAATGTGTCCTATACCTACATGACTTGGTATGTTGAATGTGGACTGGATGTCATCATTCCCCATAACTCTCCGCTGCTGAACCAAGTGGACAATAGTATCATTGTTGAAACAGGGAAGGCCAAGTCGTTGTCCCTGCGAGACAATATATCCGTTGATGTAACCGATCTCGGTTCTCCGCCCTGCTTCAATGTCCTGAAGCATTGAACTCGTGCTTTCTGCGGTCTTCTCGGCAACTCTGAGGACAGGTACCAGAAGATTTTCATCTGCGAACACTGATTTTTCAGGACACTGAGATGTCCGAGGCAGAATCGCCCGCACAATTTCTCCTGCTTCTTCCAAAAGTGCTCTCATTAAGGCGAACCGCTGCGGCTCATCAAAGAGCTGACCATTCTTGCACCGAAATATAGCGGTCAAGGGATTGATCATGGCGTTGACTATGAGCTTTTGTAACTGTGCTTCCTTGATCTGCTCCGGCGTTACAAGGGTCGCTTCGACGTCTGGTGTCTCTAGCAGACGTTGAATCATGAAATCGGGCGCGACGGAGATGGCCAAAGTATCTTGAGAGATGCCATTCGGTGCCCCAAACACCGGCCCTACTATAATTGGACCTCGACCAGCATGGACGACGGAGAACGGCGACGTGCTGTACACACCGCAACTGCATATTCCGGCCCAATATGATGGTCGTGACCCGGCATCACTGAACACCGAAGCAGACACTTCATCCATGGTACCTAAACCCAGTCAGCTATGTACGTGGCGTCTTGGCCTGGTGTGCCGCCATACCCATTCCATTTTGCAAAAACAGGATGCTAGAAGTGCTTCCAAGGCGATGTTTAACCAAGCCCAAGGCGGACGTTGTCACGTATGTCTTAGTCGCCACAATCAAATGTTTAATCAGGGTCTCATGCTCTCGGGAACACTTTTCGCTCTCGGAGGGGGATAGAAGCTCGACATCAAAGCCCGCTCTCTTGTCAGAACGACCGTTAGTAACACACTCGATGACTCTCCCTGCCGCGTCCCACTCTGAAAGGAGGTCGGCTCGATGAAGAAGCAGTGAGATGGGCAATCGAGGATGGTGTTTTTTCAAAGCGTGTGCAACGAATTTACCCAGGTTACCAACTCCAAGAACATAAATCCTGTCTTCGTTGGTGATGTCGCTGCTGTGGCTTTTCATCCCTTTGCTAGACATGTCAGACGACGACCTGTTGCAGGTCATCGACTAGCCAGCTTGGTATCGTTAGTGAACAGATCTCGCAAGCCGAAGTCAAGTACCTGGCCTCTCAAAATGCTCTTGGAGCACGTGTCCTACATTAATTTCTATACGTGCGTCGGCTCGCGTTGAGTAGTCATCCGCATGATACGAAGCACGCGTCTGCCGGGTATCTGTATCTCTGTGTGTGTGTGTGTGTGTCTGTGTGTGTGTATGTGTGTGCAGAAAGTTTAAGGGCGGCTTAAACACAAGAAGGAAAATAACAAGATGCATGAGACATCCGGAATCCGGAATCCTGCATAAGTTATTACCTATGATAAGCTAAATGATGGGCTCTCGTCAGCTGACACATGGCAGTCTTGGTGCTTTTGACTTCTTGTGCACATACCATGGGTACGCGTTGTGGCTTTCATAAACGACACCAGGGGAATTTCCTTTTTGTCCTATGGGTACAAATGCGATAGTTAAGAGCCCGGGAAATCCCTACCTTAGTGGGGGCTTCAGCAGCAAATTATTTCACCGCCACTACCACCAAGTCACGTCACAGGTTCGAATCTACCTTAACTCTAGTTACTAAGTTTAAGTACCCTGCCTGACAACCAGCAGGGGCCAGAAGTGCCATGCGGCGGCTTGGGACACGACATATAGAAAAAAAAAAACTTAATTGGACTATGTGATACAAGTCTCTATTCCACCGCGTATCGGCCTGGGGCGTATGTGTGTGTTATTAATAAAAGACAGTACCTCGGGCGACGCCAATCTCAGGTGGGGAAATGTGACACAAGTGAATCGGCAATTGCCACCCCAGATATCATCATCAGTTAATCACAATAGTTATTCCTCCAGTCTTTGGGGTCTTTATATAGGTAGAGGAGATCAGGTCAGGCAAAGAGACTGCGGCACAAGAAAGGCTGGGAGGGGCTGATGGTGTAAGGTTCAGCACAGACCATCACTCCGTGAGTCGATGGTCCAAGCTTCTCAGTAATTTCCAAAGTCCAAGGCTGTTGTAATTTTAGCCCCAAAAGATGCACGATTGGGGGCGGCTCAGCTATGCTCTGCATCAAACCGTTACACCTAGTCCTGAACTTCGATGTCACCCATTTGCCAGAGGGTCTCAATGGCAAAGTCAGATGCAGGAAGGCCTTCACATCCGTTGATCGTGTCAAGACCCTTTCCTTTAGGAACTTTGTGACTAGCAATACTGCCGTCTATGAAAACGCCCAAAAAGCGCACCATTGTGAGTCGTCGTGAGACTGGCAAGCATCGGAATTCGCAGGCAATGTTGGAACATTCGTTGTTAAAGGTAGAAATCGCCGCCAACTAGTCGATTGTCATTCTGCATCCAAAATATTGGGATCAGTATTCGAGAGACTGAAAGGCCGAGCGAAAACGGTCGAACTCTGAAGACGTGGTTCTCTCTTTTACCATCGTCTCTTCATCTCGCCAGGGGGGGGGGGGGGGGGGAGAAAAAAAAAAGAGGGCTTAAAAGAGAAAGGAAAACCGAAAAAGAAGAAGGAAAGAGAAAAAGAAAAAGGAAAGGGACAATAAAAGGAAATTCGCTTTTGGGAAGTCAACGCCTCCGGTCCGCGTAAGTTATTGCGAATGCTCCGCTGGAGAATGTGGCGGTTCTTTCGCTTAACCCATCCCTGGTTCTCAAATAGGACCGAAATCCGTCAGACGTGCCACATCTGTGCTTACTCCGGATCCGTCTAAACGCTTCCTAGACGTAGCGTGGCTACTGTTCCTTCAGAGGCCGCAATGTTTAGCACAATAGAGGTGCTATCTCACTGTCTATGTCGAAGCCATGGCCAGATACTTGTGCCGGCCCGAAAAGATAGTTTGCACACATCATCTTCTCGGGGTTTTACTCGTTAGTATACCAGCGCTGGAACGTAATCGTGGTTTGGGCCACGGTAAATCCACACGTAACTCGTGGTCGTGGTGACTCAGAATGGCCTCCACGTTGTAAATCCGCAGAACTTTCGAGGGATCATGTTCATTCTTTTATTAATCTAAACACGGTAGGTTTGCCGAGGTCGTATTGCGGTCCCAAGCGGAACAACGATGATGAAATTTATCTACTTTTGTACGAGCTCTGGCTCGAACGGCCTCTGTCTGACGAATTGCTCCTGGGACCTGCAGATAGGAATGCGGGACATTGCGGTAGAGCTGGGAAACAAATTAAATGCAGGCATCCAAGAAGTGTCATGTGCAGATATGTTCATCATAAGAGATACCTCCTTCAGCCAAGCGCAGGCAAAGATATTCCGCATCTGCTACTTTGGGGTATGAAGGCAAGCCACTGCTATTCATCCTTCGCGTGGCTCCTGTACTTGGCATTGGTTTTTGATTATCACTAGGTACAATGATGTCTGAGGTTTTCTGTTCAGCCGAGGCACAATGGTCCTGATGCCGGCAAGCAATGTATCCAGGCTACTATCTTGTTCGAGCATGCTCCATTTTGCCAACAGAACTGTTGTCAGACTCGAGAAGTTCGGCAACCATTTGCCTGGATAATTAATCCGAAAATGCTACGGCCACACGCACAAAGAATCATGTCGGTACATTTGTTCTGGATTTTCAGCCTCCCCCGTGGGACTTCTCCAGACTGTTGGGCTCCACATTTGCAGGGCCACATGATTGCTGTGCAGTGAACGAGCCGATCTGTTCTTGGAAACCTGATTCCATCTGCTCCCGTCCTTGGCGACAGTGAAAATTGCACTTGAAAGCCAGGGTAGTCGCCGAGTGCGGCCTTATTTTCGATGCAACACAACGGCGAAGACCACAAGGGTCATGGATATAGGCATAATTTTAGAGGCATCGGAGTTCCCGACACAAATAGTACATGCAAAACAAATGTCAAGGAACGTCTCTACCAGCCAGTCAGTGCGCACACTTCAGCAAGACCTTGGGTAGGCAACCCAGCTGAAATAGAGAGTGGCCCGCACCTGCAGATCGGCCCCCGCACACTCTCCCACCTGCGTTGGAGGGGGCGGCACAGCACATATCAATACTGCTTACAAAGGTAATTCAAACTTATTCGCCATATCCGGATCATATTAAAAATCTCAGACTCATGTTCTCGAACACGCTGCCATCCCCGCTACATGTCAGTACTGCTGCTCGCTGTGGTATTTCACTTTATTCGCCATATTCAGATCGTGGTAAAGCCCCAAACTCCTGTTCTTGGACGTGCTGCCAGTAAGATTTTCGGTCAGCCTTACTACTACTCTGCACAGTAAAGCCGGGGCTCCCCGCTAGTAAGATTGTGCGGGTTGAGTGGCGGTGCGGCTGAGTCGAGCTTGCCATCTCATCCGCTCCTCAATGCACCTGACACGTTAGTGTCTTCAGGGCGCAACCATTATTCCTCTCATGCCATTAATAGCATCCCACCCCATACCGCTATCTGCCGAACCCCATCATTCTCATCAATCACAAGGGCGAAAATGGCGTTGCAAGAGCGCCTGTACTCGGCCATTGGTGCCGATGTCGTCTCCCCTACGCACACGTCGATGTCCCCAACCGTGGCTGCAATAAACTTCGCCGCCAGCTTTCACCGAGACTCCCAGGCGTGTCGTAGCGCGCGCGATCGAGAACAGTTGCACGAGATCTACCGCGATAAGATCCTTGGCATCGATACTTTTGCCGCCAACGTCGCAGCAGCCTTCTTTCCCCTCCTCCTAGCTGTCACCGGCGGCCGCAAGGGTGCTAGTGCCGAGCGCTGGGGCGATTTTGACCGCCTGGCAAAACGTGGCAAGAATATGCGCGACCGTGAGAGTCAGCACCTGCAGCATCAATCGGGCATCATTGCCGCCTGGGGGCTTGAGTGTTTCCAATACTACGGCTGGCAAGCCTTACCGTTGCCACTGCTCCGTCAGCTCCACGACCTAGCCGTGCTGATGCCGCGCTGGAACGATGTCGTGGACCTACTCAATTCCAAGATGCTCGCCCGCCATGAACTTCGTGTCTTGCACGGCAAGAACAAGGCTCTCCGCATTGGCGAGCATTCTGCGGCGTCCAAAGTCCAGGATTCTCGCTCACCCGTCGAGCGCTCTGACATTGTTGCCGCCCTGGAATGGGCCCGGCAGGAAGCGACCTCTCTCATCGCACAAGAGCAGGTTAAGAATGCAGCACGGGGCATCAACGGGGCCCCAATCAAGAATTTTGGTCTAGAACGGGACCTCTATGGTATGGTTGTCCCCTCGATCGCCCTGAATGACTCTGGCCACAATCCGGTCAGCGATGTCGATGCAAGCGATCATGGCTTGTCCGATCCGCCTGCCAAACGGATCAAACTTTCTGCAGCTGGGCCGAAGCTCCCGACACTCTGGGGTCAATCAAGTGGTCTTCAGGCTCGCAAACCACAAGATCGCGCTAGTGACTGTGCCCCTTCGTCAACCGCCAGGGGCGGTGAGCCCAACGATCAGGATTGCATCAGCTTCGATGGCCAGTTATTGCAGTCGCGAGAGTCAGAAGCAGAAACGGAATATGAGGTTAATCAGGATGAGTGCACGGGAGACGACGACGTTTTGAAGATCGCACCCACGCATGGAATGATGGTCAACGACGAACACACGTCCGACCGAGGCTGGCAAGATAACCAAACTCAAGTAGAGACGCCCCAACGCTCGGCAATGAGCATCAGCATCGAGTTCGGTGAATTGGAAGAGGACGAGGAGAATGAGGGTGTACACGAAGTAGAAGACGTCATTGAGGAGAGTGAGAACGGCGCGGACTGGAGCCCGGGCCGTCAAAGCGAGGACAAGCATGGAGAAGAACCCAAGCCAATTGAGAATGGCGGAATAGACAATGTAGGAGAAGTAGTAACCGTAAATTTAGACCAGGTCAACCAGTGGTCACAGAAGCTAGACATAATGCAAGAGCGAGCCGAAAATGTTTTGGGTATTGGAAGAAAAAATAGCTTCGGGGAAGCTGAGGTCGAGGAAGAGGATGAACAAGAGGAAGGCGAAGACGAGGTCGAGGTTGAGGAGGAGGAAGAAGAGGAAGAAGAAGAAGTGGAAGAAGAGGAAGAACAAGAGGACGAAGAGGAAGAAGAAGAGGAGGAAGAAGAGGAAGAAGAAGAAGAAGAAGAAGATGATGATGATAATGATGATATTGATGAATCCGGAGAAGAGGAGAATCAAGCAGAGCAGGAAAAAGAGCAGGAACAAGAGCAAGAAAGTAGACACGAGCAAGAGCTTGCGCACAACGCAAGGGATGGGCAAGGCGAATATTACGAAGGGAGAGATGATGCGAGGACCGTGGTAGGGAATCTTGAGGGCATGCTAAATGCAGAGCGATCGGGAACAAGTGTGGACAGGGCTGCAGGATCAGATCCTGATCACGTACATAACCAGGGGGCCAGTGCATCGATCTCTATTGGTTCGGCAACACACTCGGCGACTTCTCTATCAGATCGTATCCTTACGTCGTCATATCAGGCCGGCAACTCTGAAATCTCAGCGCAGCGTCGACTTTTAGCCATTCTCAGTGGTGGCGAAAACGACAACAGAAGAGTGGATGAGACACTGCGTTCGAATAGACGGTCAGCCCTAATGCAAACACGATCAAGCGTTGTTGAGGATGGCGACTCGTGGTCACGGCGGCCGCAACCACCGCTTGAGATCCTACAGCAGCGTTATTCTGCCAAGCTCCGCCGACATGTCGAGGACCTGAGCCGGCCACACATATCGCCAGAAGTTGCACACCAACGTCGTTTACAGCTGGACTGGCTAAGCCCTCAGCGTTGGGCCAGCATCTACACTGAGCCAGAACATCGGTTAGGTAAAAGCTCCGCAGCTTCGTCGGACAATGCCGACGTATGGTATCTAAGCTGGGATACGTTCCGCCGCTATTCTGACAACGGTTGTATCTTTCGCCAGCCTGTTGTCATCAAGCAAAATTTTGAAGATAGTGGCATGTACGATATCGCCGAATACGTCGACATGCTTTGGCAACGCTTTCCTGAGGAACAAATCGACGTACAGGACAGCATGACTGGCGCATGTATGTCAATGAGTATGAAGGACTATTGTCTAACTATCGCCAAGGCTGATCTTAGCTCGACTGATGCCACTGCCTCGGTCAGTAACACAACCAACCTTCGTCGTCTGGCACGAGCAGACGAACCGCTGCTAAGCAGGATGCCTCGATTCCGACTACTCTCGACGCTGGCAGATCGTGTGGCTGGCATTGCGGGCAAGCACCTCGCTCAGAACGATGTCCACGCCTCTCTGAGATTCGACCTGCTCAGCTTCGCCGGCGCATTTTCTGGAGCGCACGTCGACCCTCTTGTCGGTAGCTGGATCCGCTGTCTTACAGGCGTCAAAGTTTGGGCGATCGCCACCGACCTAGATAATAAAGATTGGCAACGGTTCTCGAGGGAAGGTTGTGATTGGTCGCCACAAGGCAAGGGCAGTCTTATTTTCCTAGAGCAAGACGATGTCTTGCTCATACCACCTGGTTTACGCCTTATACAGGCGAACTATACGCTGGAGCCGTGCCTGATGGAAGGCGGTATGTTGTGGGACGAATGTGCCATCCCTGAGATCTTGAAAGGGCTGCTCTGGATCGCGGAAAATCGAGCGGCCACCGACGAAGCTGTAGCATCTCAGCTATCTGCCATCATTGATGCGTTAGAGCAGTGGTTCGATGATGAGAACTACGTCTACACATCTCCGCATTTGGCTACGGCTGACGAGTATCGCCAGGAGGTAAAGGCCGGGATCCAGTCATTGCGTGCGTTGGAATACTTTCGGAAGCTATAAAATGTAGAGATGCTCTGAAGGGTAGAAAGAATGGCTTGATACTCAGTAGTAACGAAATCTACCGCTGAAACGGACAGAGTAATAGAACGGACACTTCCCCCACAAAATCTGCAACTACCCGCTCGAGCCCGCCGGCCAGCTCTGGACTAACATCTACTTGATATTGTCCTCCTTACTACCCCGAGACAGGTAAACACTTTAGTGGTTGGTGTGCGAAGCGGGTTCGTATGGGCTGTAAGGCCAGTCGTAACACCCGTGATCAAATAGCTGTACGCCCGCTCCAGAACATCCACTTTGGATAATAGCTGCTGATAAGACTTGCTGCAGCCGGGCTTGTAAGCAGATATAGAAAAGGTCTACTTTGTCGACATGGTTTAAAGCGAACACGAGAGGAGCGAGTACTCCAGCACTGACCATCACTCCTCGGTCGATGGTCCAAGCTTTCCCAGATTCTATGTGTGGCGAAGGGGTCGGGGTGCTTTTTTGTTTACCTTTAGGAGAAATCGAACAATGTTATGCACAACCTTGCTAAGTGACTGCATAAATTTTCACGGCAGTAATTTGTACCCGGGGATTACGCAGTGTTCAAGGGGACCATTCCCAACAGACAGCAATTGACAGGCAACGTTCAGAAACGTTGCAGCCGCCCTATAGGGGTCGGAGGGCTTAGGAACCGATAGGAAGGGGAGCCATCACACCAAATATAAGGTAGCTAACTGCAAATTTCCTAGCGGGTGCTACGCTGTTCCACAATGTACCCTAAACTGCATTCAGAAATCGAATCACGTAATTCCTCAATGAGTATTAGACAAACAGCACACGATGCGGTACAAGACGGCGCGGCCGGGACCCGAAATCTCGATAATCCTCACTAGTCTACCTCGCTAACGGTGCGCACCGCCCACGTTCAACGTCTAGTCTCTACAAGTCGGAAGCCCCATTATTAGCGTTTGTGCAATCTGTCAGTGCGGCCTTTCTTGATATTAGTGTCTTAACTCGGCGAGCTGCGGTTTCGTCTCTAGGTACTTCTTGCCAAGTACCCTTGAAAACAGTCTCGCCCTGGTTGTTACTCACTTATGAGACGGACCTAACATCGAGTGATCTAAGTACCGCCGCCCATCATGATGTCCCTGAGGTCGCTTAATATCTTCTTTGCGGTTTCTGCAGCGGTCGCCGTCGGAGGGCTGATTTACCTCGCTGTCTTTACGGACTGGCAACCCCGAGTCTATCAGTTTTTGACAGGCACTGGTTGGCAAAGCCGCGTGTTACTGGTGCTATTTGCAGCGTTGAATTGGAAAAACTTGCCGCTGGCGTGGACGGTACGGTCATCTCTGTAACCACAATTCCGTTATACCCTACCTTCGTAACCAAATATCAATCAGATGGAGTCCTGCTAACAAACTTTTGTCGGCCACCAGGCTCGCGTCTTCCACGGCATTCTTTACCATACCTTGTATAAGCGCCGGCCACTCCCGCCCCGCGCGCTCTTCCATTATTCCATCACGTCGACACGCAACACGCTGCTCGACACAGACTACAACCTGCACAAAAGCAACAGCACCTATTTTGGAGACCTCGACATTTCACGAACACACCTCGTCTTCCACCTGTTGACACCGGGCATCCAGATCATCACGGACAATGCTCAGAACAAGCTCGTGCGGGATAAGCAGGGCAAGGTGGTGGAGGGTGGGTTCGTCATCGGCCTAGGCTCTGTCTTTTGCAGCTTCCGGCGCGAAATCGGCATGTTTCAGGGCTACGAGCTGTGGAGTCGCGTACTGGCGTGGGACCGCAAGTGGGTGTATTTTGTGACTCATATGGTGATCAAGGGCAAGCTGCGACCGACGGCGTGGGACGGGCGCCGGGCGGGACCTACGCGGCCGGCCGTGTTGCGCGCCGCTGACGGCACCTTCGACGCGGCCGACTGGTCCAAATACATCATCGCCACCTCCGTCTCCAAGTACGTATTCAAGCTCGGCCGTTTTACCGTCCACCCGTCTATTCTGCTCGAGGCAAGCGGCCTGCTGCCCGAGCGCCCAGGCGCCGGGTGGCGCGGCGGTGAGACCGAAATCGGCACTCCCGACGACCTCAGCGACGTGGATGAGCAGGCCGAGGGTGACTGGGACTGGCGACGCGTCGAGTACGAGCGTCGCAAGGGCATGCAGTTAGCGACACAGTTTGCTGCGCTGGATTCGGCGCATGCTTTGTTTGATAGTGGAGAGGACGGCGCTCTCGGGGCTTTCCCATTGGGCTAGGCGCGGATAGATTGGTGATTACATGTCACAAAAAGCATTGCATTAGATCATGTAAATGCCATGTTGCTAGCATATATTAAATAGACGGTTGGCGTGCAGCTATTTATATGGAGACAACCCCCTTCTTTTTGGGGCAGATTTGGCTGTTCGAGAGTATTAATCTCGGACAGCGGTGACTACACCAGTAGTTCCCAGCCCATTGCCGTGCGCTATTACACAATCAGGGAAGTACAGAGTTAGGACGCGAGTAATTTAATAGTGGTGCTGCTGCAGTACTACTAGCGAAAGCCGCCACTGGATCCATCCCTACAAGCTCATGGAAGGACTCGACTAGGTCAGCGCTGTCTTCGGCACATTCAATTTCTCCAATGAGACTTTGGCGGAGAAGGAATATACGTAAAAACCGCAAACCCACGCTGTAGAGGCCAGCTACAGCAAGTGGGTAGACTACCAAGCGATGGGAATGACGGCATCCCAAAAGAGCTGGGTGGAGGAACTATTGGACCATGCAGGCCAATGCTGTGGAGCAATTCGAATAGTGGTTGGGTAACTGAAATGCTGACAACCCCCCACACTCGACTTGGAGATGCAGGGTATGATCAGACTCTGCTTTTGGATGACTTGCTGCTGCAGGCTTACGTAGAACTGACACAGGACGCAATTGACACGTTTACGTCTCAGACGGCTCATTTTGCCATGGACACTCCGATCATCACAGCCCGGTTTCCTGCGACATGGCCCAGAATCGACTAATACAACCCAAAATCGACCATTTCGCTCCCGCATAGTCAGACATTGGTTAGTCAGCCGGCTAGCCCAGCCTCTAGAAAGTATGCCTGACCAGGTAGCCATAGATGCAGGAACGAGCTTCTGACACAAACTCGACAGACTCGCTTGCTTGGCCATTTGGGTCTGAGCCACTAAATCCGCGATGCCAGCAGAGATATCAGCCCTAGATGTCCAAAAACATGCCTCATTGGAGGACATGTGGTTGGTTGTGAATGGATTCGTCTATGACATGACCGAATTTGCACCAGCCCATCCGGGAGGCGCAAGTATATTGCTTCAGTACGCCGGGCGAGATGCCACGGCGGCTTACGACGACGTCCACGCCCCCTTACTCATCAAGTCTACTCTCCCCGTCGCGAAGCATGTTGGAGTGCTCGACAAGAACACCGTCCCTGAGAGCTGGACCCAGTCGCTATCACAATTACGCATCTCCCGGAGGTCAATGCCTGCCAAACCCCTCCTGGAAACCCTTATCAACGCCCGAGATTTTGAAGCCGCTGCCTCAGTCTCGTACTCTCCCAAAACCTGGGCCTTCGTGTCTTCCGCCGCCACCGACTTGTACACCAAGCGACGCAACGCCTCCACGTACGCCGCCATTACGCTCCGTCCCCGTGTCCTTGTCGACGTTCGGCACGTCAACATTTCTACCGCTATCCTCGGCCACCGCGTCCGCGCCCCAATCTTCTGCGCCCCGACCAGCCTCGGCAAAGTCTTCCACCCGGACGGCGAGAAGGAGCTTGGCCGCGCCTGCAGGGACCTTGGTCTCGCGCAGTACATCTCCACCTCGGCTTCGTACCCGCTTCGCGAGATCGCCGCAGCTGTTAGCTCGCACTTCCCGCTCGCCGGGGACGACGAGGGGCCGTCCGATGGCGTGCTGTTCTTCCAGCTTTACGTCGACAAGATCCGCGTCCGATCCGAGGCGCTTTTGCGAGAGGCCGCTAGCCTCCCTGGCGTCCGCGGCGTCGTTATGACCGTCGACTCGCCCGTTGCGGGAAAGCGCGAGGCCGACGAGCGTGCAGCGGTCGAGGAGAGCCTGTCCAACCCCAGGACGGGCGAGCAGGCGCGCAACGATTCCAAGGGCGGCGGTCTGGGGCGCACCACAGGCAACTACATCGACGCCTCGGTGACTTGGGATGACATCGCCTGGGTGCGGCGGACCGTGCCCGGGATGCCGGTCGTGCTGAAGGGGATCCAAACGGCTATGGACGCGGTGCGTGCGATGGACGTCGGGGTGGACGGCATCGTGCTGTCTAACCATGGCGGGAGGAGTCTTGATACCAGCCCAGCGACGATTCTGGTGCTGCTGGAGCTGCGGCGGTGCTGTCCGCAGGTGTTCGATAAGATGGAGGTGTATGTGGACGGAGGCATCTCGAGGGGGACGGATATCTTCAAGGCGCTGTGCTTGGGGGCAAAGGCTGTGGGCATAGGAAGAGGGTTTTTGTATGGGTTGAATTATGGGAGAGAAGGGGTGAGGAGGTATGCCGAGAGTAAGTTCTGCGCTATCCACACCCTTTGGCCAGTTCTGGCGAGGTATAGACATTGCTAAAGCTGCCGCAGTTCTCATCGACGAGCTGGAGACAACCATGCGCATGTGTGGCGCCACGAGCCTCGATCAGCTCCATCCGGGCTTAATTAGCACACTTGCAGTGGATCATCTCATTCCCACGACGGAAGAGCATCATTATTCGAAGTGGAGGTCGAATATGAGAAATAAGTTGTAGGGGCCACTCAGCACTCTAGCGTCACTGATGGGTCAACGATGTCGATTAATAATGCACCAGCAAAGACCCTTTTCGTTCCCATTGCGTTAATTGGAGCATTCGAGGCATTGACACGGGTTTGGATCGTGTTCTGCCATGCGTAAAGACGTTTTGTTCGATGCCCGCAGTGTAGATAAGCACCAGTCTGAGACATCCTTGGATGGCCATTCTTCGTAAGCCAGACTGTACAAATTACACCATTCCCCAACAAAATAACCATCCAACTCCCTAAGGTGGAGGAGTGGATACAATGCCTATTTGAGAGCCTCGACAACTCATGCAACACTGTTCGAGCTCGCCACTCCCCTTGCTGTGCAGTCAACTCCGGAACATGTTTCCACTGCTACTGATACCTTGCTGATAAGCAGGGACGAGCCCGCTCTGGTGTCCCATCCCTGGCTCCCTTAGGTTTGGATATTGCCTGGCCACCGCACCCGAGTACCCTGACAGACTGTACAGCCGCTGTTGCTGGCGAAGTGATCGTGAAATCAAGAGTGTGGCTGGACGTCTGGTCAATAGAGGATCTGTTGGTGGAGCTTCGGGAGGTGAATGTTTTAGTCGGGAGGGTCGTGGGCCTCGTCTCGGTTGGGTGGTTATACACCGGATCAGAGGTTTTTATCTTTCCGCATCCATATAAATGAAGCCGGAGAAGATTTTGCGCCTTGTCAGAAGCGTTTTCGGCAAATACTGGCGGGGCACGCTGTGTTGTACTCGCTCGCGTGGTATCTGCGTCTAATTGCGTGACGTGCTTGGGCGCCGACATGTCCGGAAGCGGTCCATGTTTGAACAGATCGAGTTCTAAACGTACGACAAGTCAGTACTCCAGCATCGTCGACGCTTTCGTCACAATTCTACATAACGCAGTCGCCAGCCTAAATCAAAGTATATGCAGGCTTGAGAAGATAAGGAGTCGCGATAAGGCGCTCGTCGCGTGGCAGAACAAAATACCGCCCCAGCGGGTGCACGAATGCCTGCACCACCTTATCGAAGCTCGAGTGGTCACTAGCCCTGCCGCCGATATAGTGTATGCATGGGATGGTAATCTGATATATGAATATTTCGACTTACTGTCGTCTCGACTCGTGCCCCATCTGGTCGGGCTTGGTGTTATTCCTGAGATGCCCGTGCTGGTATGCTTGGAGAGGTCACTATTGATTCTGATCACGTTGCGGGGAGTGCTCAAAGCGGGTGGCGCATTCATTCCCCTAGATCCTAAGCTGCCCCGAAAGCGGATGGGAGACATTAGATGCCAACTATCAGCCTTCATCGGCGTCGCTGATAACGTTACTAGCCTACATGTTGCCGCTTCGGTCTACATGGTGCTGCAGGTCTCTGAGGAGACTATAGGTTAGCTCCCTGCTGACGAGACACTAATAGTAACGACTATATAGCCGACCAATACCGCCTATATTATCTTTACGTCGGGCAGTACTAGGACCCCAAAAGGCGTTACCATCGAGCATTCGACTACTACTTCTAGTGGCCCGGCTCACGCGCGTATAATGGGAATCCGACCATATTCGCACGTCTTTTTCTTTTTGTTATTTACATTCGACGTCACTATAAGCTACCTTGTTTATTGCTAACTGGCCGATGTAAACTATATTAGAAGAGGTGGGTAATACCCGCAGGCCGAGCAATAGTCTAGATTTATGTATGTCCCGTGATCTCGAGAGGGAACAAAAAGTTGTATGCCATCGGTAATCACATGTTGTGGAGTTTAACAGTTGTTATCATGGAGACATGAGATGTTTCGTCAAGTACATTACTCTGGGTAGCTTAAAGTAATCAATGAAATAAGAGTTCCCATCAGATACTGCTATCAATGATACAAACCAGATCCAGCCAGCACCATTCAGCCAGTATAAACTAATCATAGGATCGCCAGACGAACCTTCTCTCGTAAGGCTAGTACATCATCTATCTTATCGCTGATATATAAGGCTCGCAGGATATTATAGGCGATATTATCTACCACAAGTCAGTACCTGGGTATGTAATATCAAGTATTCTAGAACAGCTACTTACGATCAATTCCATTGATATCGGAGATAATGCTGGAAAGCCTGGGATCGGTATTCCTGTATCAAGATCTACAAGAGGTAGCGACGGGAGCTGGCGGGAATGGGCTAGGTTCGGCAAGTGGCCAGCAAGTCTGGCGGTGCAAGTGCAGTAGGCTGATGATCCTCGTGGATCCCATTTCAATATTCGTAGGACAGGCACTGGACTGGTAGCTGCGGTGGGAGCTGCGACGACCTCAGCAGTCAAAATGTTTCCCATGTCTACCTTGGTGACTGCAACATCGTTTTGTACAGATGAAGAAACCGCTGACAATGTCATATATCACCCGCAGTTTTGTACCGTTCTTAGCGAGTGCTGGCGCTGCGGTCTTGCCGCCAGACTATCGTTACGTTTCTGGGCATTTCTCAGAGCGAATCTCGCGTACCTGCCACTTGATTTTAATGTTCCGGCTGCCCGCATCAAAACAATCCTGCCGGCCGTTGCTGGACACAAGCTTGTGCTGCTTGGCCCTAACCCCACTGTGCCTGCGCCGGTTGTTCTAATTTCTTTCTTGGCCGCTTGTGTCGCGAAGTTCTAGGTAGGGGGCGCTCTAGCTGGGTGAGAGGAAAAGATGCTAATGCCTTGGCTAGCCTGTCAGCTACTTCGTTGCCGGGCACGTCCGGATGGCCTGGGACCTATCTGACTAGGACGGGGCCTCTTGGGAGGGGAAGGCCGCGGTGCCTGATAGACATGTGATGACTGCTGGCATCTCTGGGGCGACATTGTTCGAGGGTGCGGGGAGCTCACGCGACGTGGCCTTGACGTCGGGAGCCAGTTGTTGGCCTGCCTGGGCACCTTCTGCCTCGGCGTCAAAGACCTCGTGCGAGAAAAGGGGTGGCTGTCCGCCCACACAAGTGTATGGCCAAAGTATGCTGCCTAACCGAAGCCGGCCTTATGGTTGCTGGCTGGAGGTGAGTCTCCCGGGTGGGAACTCGCTGTCAGATATCGTTGATCCATCCCGGCTGGGACTGCCTCATGGATTAATTACTTACCCATTTGAGGAGATGGTGATGTCATCATTGTTGAGGTTGGTAGCCCAGCGCTTGAAAGATTATGCGGCTGTCTCCTTCTTTTCTGCCGGGATCGAGGGGGGAAGGGGGGCGCTGGCGTCCGAGGGTTGGCCTAGGGTTGGCCTAGGGTTGGTTTCTGGAAGAAGGGGCGTGAGAAGAGTGAGTCAAGAAGTCATTCCGGTTCAGAAGCGAGAGGTGGTTGACAATCCGTTTTACAAGGGTTGGGAATCGCCTAGGCTCCCAAGGCGTACTGTATACTGTATGTCTAGATCACGCAGCGTTCAAGAGGATATGGGCGGGAGGCGTGCTACACTCTTCTAAGGGAACAGATATGGGAGTTGTCTTCCATGTAGATAGGCAGTCTGTTTGAGGACCAGTTGAATCTTCTGGGTCTGGTCGGAGACTCCGTGCTGGACCTGCGGGTATCTATCTCTTGTCTTCTTTGTTACAGGTTCTGCGGGCCTGGGTAACCACACATCAGATCGGTAGACGTTTGGGACAACTATCGAGTGGAGTGCCTTGTGGACGGCTGACGGGGGCGCCCCAGCGCACGCGACTGCTGTTTTCGATGTGTCTGAAGATAGTTCTAGCCAGATACTGCAGCGCGGATTATGATGTGGTGTTTGAAACTTGGCGGTCGAGCCATATTCCTAGCCACCTCACTTGCTCTGTCGGACAGGACCAATTTGTCCCGGATCCTGAGTGGAGTGTACGGGTGGTCTTTCTAGCGGGTAAATTGCACTCCTTTCTCAGGGGCGAAGGCCACGGGGTTCTCGGCGCTCCAGGTTACATATGGTAAGGTCTATCATCTCTTGGGCCCGTGTCGTGGTATGCTCGAGGTTTGCGGCAGATACAAAGTATCCCACGGTCGCCTACATATCTAAGGCGGGCTAAGGAATTTCCTATCTCAACTTGGTTCTCAAGGGGTAGCCTGCTTACTCTAACTTGGCAGACCTACCACATTGGAGGCAGCCTCGAAGTTACTACATGTTGCTGTGAAAGAGTTGGGCAATGAAACCCTTTCGAGTTGGGGTGGGTGGGGTCGCCCGCGGAGCCGCATGCTTCAACCTGTGCAGGCTGCTGAGGCGCCCCTGGGCCGAAATATGACAATTGAGGTCCACGGTACCTGGGCAACTTGACCACCAACGGAGCCGAGGTCGTTGCATTGGTCACTTAAGGCCACTACATCCCTCAGGGCGACGATGTCCAGCGACGCGACAAAAAAGGCAGTAAAGGCCGAATCAATCACAGTGGCTTAAAACCTCGCCTCATATTCGACGTATCGGGATCGGGCATGGCCTACGGATCAGGCTTTAAGCCGTCTTTCAGGACAGCTCGAATTCCTTGAAGAGATAATAAGGGACATAGGAGACGGAAACGATCGCCCTGGCGAATGCGCCGTGCGCTTTAAAAAAAAAAAAAAAAAAAAAAAGGTTGACGAGTTTGGGCTTCCATTAGAGACGGGAGGTCAAAGCCATCTCTTTAATGGATGGAATTCCATCACGCTGTGTGGAATCGTCCACTTAATGTTTGGCTGGTCCCTTGGCGGACAGTTGCAACACGCATATTACGAAGTAGTGGTGGGTGTGGATTGATTACCCCTCATAGGTACCGTACACCCACTAAAGTTGGCGAATAACCGACTGGAAAATTTGAACTGGAAAACTCCAGTGGTGAGCCCTGGTAAATGCCCCCCGATGCGGATCCATGATGGCGGTTCTGGCGTGGTGCACGCCTGTAATTAAACCCAACCACCTGCCCCATTCTGCCAGCAGCGTGCATAAGGTAGGTAGGGGTACCTCATCAGGTACCTCTAATCACTGCGATTCAATGATCATTCCCGCCCGAGAACCGCCATCTACCTACCTGCCTTAAATACCTACCTACCTTAGGTTAGCTGAATCGACCGTCCGTCCACCTGCAATCGCCTCGCCGGTCTTGCCCCAGTGAGAACTTATCATGGATGCGGTGAGATTTGGCCTGGAGCGGCATTGGATCTACTACGTACAGTAGGGACCGAATTCAGTGTCTAAGTTTTGATGTAGAGTTGTTCTGCGGACAGATCAGTCAGTGGCTTAGCACGGCTTAATTACACAGTATGTGATGTACCCCGTATGTAGAGTCGCTTGGAATAAAAAATGGCTCCAACTGCAAGGACGGCCGTTTCTAACACCTCTAGAAATTGTGAATTTGCATATCCACAAACGCGAAGAATGCGAAGCATATGTAAGGAAAATGATGATATTCATTTACTGCATGGACATACATGTTTATGGAAAGCTACTGTAGTCTATAACGGTACATCAGTGCAGTCTAGCCACTCCATTCAGCCACGGCCGCCAGTGACGACAATGTGTCTGGATGCTTCGGTCCAATAACTCGCAACTGAAGCTGGGCACAGTCCTTCATCAGCGCCAGGGCATCTGCATGCCGGTACTGACCCTTCCAAGTGAAAGCGAGGTTGTGCATGCTGGTTAGCGTGTTGGGATGCTCCTCTCCCAGCACCCTCTTTCTCGTCTCCATCACCCGCACGTCTAGCGACTCGGCCTCCTTCCACCGGCCCTGGTTCCAAAACGTCGACGCCAGGTTGGCCATGCTGGTTAGCGTGTCGGGATGCTCCTCTCCCAGCACCCTCTTTCTCGTCTCCATCACCCGCACCTCCAGCGACTCGGCCTCCTTCCACCGGCCTTGGTTCCAGTACGTCGACGCCAGGTTGGCCATACTGGTCAGCGTCGAGGGATGCTCCTCTCCCAGCACCCTCTTTCTCGTCTCCATCACCCGCACGTCCAGCGACTCGGCCTCCTTCCACCGGCCCTGGTTCCTGTACGTCGACGCCAGGTTGGCCATGCTGGTCAGCGTGTCGGGATGCTCCTCTCCCAGCACCCTCTTTCTCGTCTCCATCACCTGCACGTCCAGCGACTCGGCCTCCTTCCACCGGCCCTGATTCCTATACGTCGACGCCAGGTTGGCCATGCTGGTCAGCGTGTCGGGATGCTCCTCTCCCAGCACCCTCTTGAACGTCTCCATCACCTGCACCTCCAACGACTCGGCCTCCTTCCACCGGCCCTGGTTCCTATACGTCGACGCCAGGTTGGCCATGCTGGTCAGCGTCGAGGGATGCTCCTCTCCTAGCACCCTCTTTCTCGTCTCCATCACCTGCACCTCCAGCGACTCGGCCTCCTTCCACCGGCCCTGATTCCTATACGTCGACGCCAGGTTGGCCATGCTGGTCAGCGTCGAGGGATGCTCTGATCCCAGCACCCTCTTTCTCGTCTCCATCACCTGCACCTCCAACGACTCGGCCTCCTTCCACCGGCCCTGGTTCCTATACGTCGACGCCAGGTTGGCCATGCTGGTCAGCGTGTCGGGATGCTCTGATCCCAGCACCCTCAAACTCGTCTCCATCACCTGCACCTCCAGCGACTCGGCCTCCTTCCACCGGCCCTGATTCCTATACGTCGACGCCAGGTTGGCCATGCTGGTCAGCGTGTCGGGATGCTCCTCTCCCAGCACCCTCTTGAACGTCTCCATCACCTGCACCTCCAACGACTCGGCCTCCTTCCACCGGCCCTGGTTCCTATACGTCGACGCCAGGTTGGCCATGCTGGTCAGCGTCGAGGGATGCTCCTCTCCTAGCACCCTCTTTCTCGTCTCCATCACCTGCACCTCCAGCGACTCGGCCTCCTTCCACCGGCCCTGGTTGCTATACGTCAACGCCAGGTTGGCCATGCTAGTCAGCGTGTCGGGATGCTCTGATCCCAGCACCCTCAAACTCGTCTCCATCACCTGCACCTCCAGCGACTCGGCCTCCTTCCACCGGCCCTGATTCCTATACGTCGACGCCAGGTTGGCCATGCTGGTCAGCGTCGAGGGATGCTCCTCTCCCAGCACCCTCTTGAACGTCTCCATCACCTGCACCTCCAACGACTCGGCCTCCTTCCACCGGCCCTGGTTCCAAAACGTCGACGCCAGGTTGGCCATGCTGGTCAGCGTGTCGGGATGCTCCTCTCCCAGCACCCTCTTTCTCGTCTCCATCACCTGCACCTCCAGCGACTCGGCCTCCTTCCACCGGCCCTGGTTTCTGTATGTCGACGCCAGGTTGGCCATGCTGGTCAGCGTGTCGGGATGCTCTGATCCCAGCACCCTCTTTCTCGTCTCCATCACCTGCACCTCCAGCGACTCGGCCTCCTTCCACCGGCCCTGGTTCCTATACGTCGACGCCAGGTTGGCCATGCTGGTCAGCGTGTCGGGATGCTCCTCTCCCAGCACCCTCGAGCATATCTCAAGTTCCTTTCCTTGTAGGTCTTCGGCCTCCTTCCACCGGCCCTGGTTGCTATACGTCAACGCCAGGTTGCCCATGCTGATTAGCGTCGAGGGATGCTCTGATCCCAGCACCCTCTTGAACGTCTCCATCACCTGCACCTCCAACGACTCGGCCTCCTTCCACCGGCCCTGGTTCCTGTACGTCAACGCCAGGTTGCCCATGCTGATTAGCGTGTCGGGATGCTCCTCTCCCAGCACCTTCTTTCTCTTCTCCATCACCTGCACCCCTAGCGACTCGGCCTCCTTCCACCGGCCCTGGTTCCAAAACGTCGACGCCAGGTTGGCCATGCTGGTTAGCGTGTCGGGATGCTCCTCTCCCAGCACCCTCAAACTCATCTCCATCTCCTGCACAAATAGCAACTCGGCCTTAACCCATAGCCCCTTGTAAAGAAATACCAACGCTAATAGCGACGTGCTAGCCAAAGTCCTCTCGTCGTCTTCTCCTCGACTCTTCTTACGGCTCCTCTGCGCCTTGCTTATCATCCGCTCCGCCATCTCGTACCTGCCCTGCGACCATGCATACCATCCTCCGTTGTGCATAAGACTTGCCCACTTCTCTATGCTCTCCTCCGCTGGCCGCTGATCTGCAGCCGCCTCGACATGGGCGAAGAGCTGCCGGCACGTTGCCCAATTGCTATAGTCACCTGTCGGGAACGAGCCTGCCATCCGTATGATGAACTGCTGCTTGAACTTCTCCTGCAGTTTACAAGCCTCTAGCCACTTTCGCGTTGAGAGCTGCACGAGTCCGTGCATCTCAAACACATCCCCGTTCTTGTCTGGAGTAATCAGACAAAAGTTCCTCAGCATTGTGACGTCGTCTTCAAAGCCGTCATCCGTATCCTCGGCGCTGCTATCCGACTCTGGTTCGGACACTGAGTTGGTATCTGAGCCGGCATCTGACTGGGGTGGTCGCTGTGGCTCATTCACGGAGAGTTCATCTACGGCTAGTTCGGACGACCTTAGAAGCGACTCGGGGATGCCTTGTCGGTTGAAGAAGCTCATGAGCGACAGGAGGTCGGCTGCAGAACGCCGTCGATCGCGGATGTACTCAAACGAGATCTGCCAGGTCGTAAGCACGGCGTTCGATGCGACTCCATCCCGCCGGAGATCGCCGCCGTCATACCCGAGAAGCTTGGCCTGCTTATGCTCACCCTCACGAAACTCGGCCAAGTACTTCTCCACCGAGCTCCGTGGTGCTCTCTCGTGTATATACGCCGCGGCCTGACTGATGGCGAGAGGGACGTAGTCGAGTGCTTGTACCAGATTCTGTGCCGGATCCCGGTCTGCGAGCTGCCCGAGTTTCTTCTCCAGGAGCGCAAGGGCTTCGTCTTCTACCATCGGCCCGATCTCAATCAGTTTCTTGTGGTCTCCAGTCAGCCGCCGCGCAAGCTCCTTGCTGCGCGTTGTGACAATGATCGCCCCATTTCGACTCTGCGGTAGATAACTCGCCAACACCTGCCCTTCGCGGCCCTCTCCTGCTTTATAGAAGACGTCATAATCGTCGGCGCTGTCTAGGATCATTATCCATCTGCCGTTCCGCTCGTTCGACAGCCAGCTATACACAAGCTGCGGGATGTTGGCCTTGGGCTGGTGTCGGCCGGGCAGCTTGATGGTATCAGCAATCGTCTTGAACCCTTCTTCAACGCGTGCCTGCGTGCCTGCATGGATCCAGAATAGCCAGCGGTCGGGCTGCCCCGCAGCAACTCGGTGGGCGAACTCGATGGCTAGTCGCGACTTGCCTACGCCGCCGAGGCCCACGAGCGCCATGCGACCGGCCGGCTCGGAGCATCGTAGGTGGACTTGATCGAGAATATCTCCGCGGTCGACAAAATCTGCATCGCGGGAAAATGGGATCGTTGTGGATGGCGGCGGCGGTGTTTCGATCCGTTCTGCAGACAGTTAGCCTGAGCCTGGGTCTCACGGACGGCGCTAGGCTTTACCCGGCGGCAAATGGAACTCTGCGGTGATCGGCGCATAACTCTGCCCCACCTGGAGGCCCAGGTTCAAGGCCCCGAATGAAGCGGACAGCGATTGTGTCATTTATCGATGAGGCGGTCGTCAACGGGTATGAAGATGGCGAAAGCTCTTTGTCGCGAAAGTCAAAGGACGTACGCCTGCCGTGGTGCTTTGGAGTCGATGCGGCTGAGCGACCGACGCAGCACGTGATGCCGTGCTCAGAACTCCAGATGGGCGAGCAGCTAACCCTGCCAACTGTCGCGCCTATGAGCCAGAACAAACACATCATCACACCGCATCGATGGCTCCACGCCTCGCCCTCTCGCAGCGCGAAAAGATGCATGCTATGATTCTCCGTAAGTTACCGAACAAAGAGATAGCTAACGCTGTCGGCTGCAGCGAGCGCGCAGTCCGTAGAATCCAAGCGAGACTGCAGCGGTACGGAACCACGACAGCGCCTGCGAACCGTGTCGGCCGCAAATGACGATAACCCCCCTAATGCGAGATGCCTTGCTCGAGCAACTGGCCAAAAGCCCTGACTTGTTCCGATATGAGATGATAAATTTCCTCTATGATAAATTTGGCGTCGAGATGTCTCCAACCATCGTCTTTCGAACCCTCAAGGCCGAGGGATGGTCTAAGAAAACGAATCGACGTGTGGCAAGGCAACGAAATACGCTACTACGAGAACTATACTATATAAACTCTCGGAGTGTCAATCATATCAGCTTGTCTTTATCGACAAGTCTGGCTGTGACAAACGTAGTGGGCATCGGCGCCGCGGATGGGCTCCAAGTGGAGCAACGCCGGTGCAGGTAGACGACTTTAAGCGCGAGCAAAGATTCCAGGTTCTAACAGCATACACACAAAAAAGAGTCCAGCTAGCACATATCAGGAACTACTAATACTACCACGCTTGAAGATTTTATTGACCAGTTACTACGTCATTGCGGCAAATGGCCAGCCCCAAAATCCGTCCTTGTCATAGACAATGCGTCCATCCATCGCTCCGTTCGAGTCGGGCAATTATGTGTTGATACGGGTGTAAAGCTGCTCTATGTGGCATCGTATTCGCCGGACATGAATCCGATCGAAGAGTTCTTCGCAGAGCTCAAGGCATATATCAAACAGCAGCGGCATAAGTACGCCGACCTTTTCGAGAAGGACTTTGGGGCCTTCTTGAGAATGTGTGTAGACATTGTGGGTTCTCGAGGGCGAGCGCTGAAGGTCACTTTCGGCACTCTGGGCTTTCTGTACAATATCATTCTGAGTAAACGCTACTGTATGATCTATACGTAGACATAAGATTGCATTGCTCCCCGTGCCTATACCTCGTCCAACCACGCTGCAACCTTACTGACAAACTGGATTGTGATTCCCCGTTTAATTCCCTTCTCCGGCAAGTGATTTTGCTTTAGTAGCCTGGGCGGTGTGGAGACGCTCGAGATCCAGGCCTTCCTCTAGTACGATTTTACAAGCTGCCCGAAACCCCCTCTGCCATTCTGGGTCGGTAACATTTCGGCACTGCCACTCACAGTACAGTTTTACAGCACTATCCCTTGGGCCCGGAATAGCAAGCTTGGCGGATGCCAAACAGATGCTACCGGCCGAGAGCCTGCCGTTGGCTTGGCGGGAACGTCAACCGGGTCTTGGCCCCAGTCAGCCGGCAAAACATTCGTGATATGAATAGGAGGTAAGCCACTCGAGAAGGACACTTATCACTTCCTCTTCTTACGCTCTAAATCTTGCTGTTCCTTGGCATAGATCCGCTCGCGGATCCCTACTGGGACGTCATTGTGCGTCCTCAAGGGGTTGCCTTTTTCGGCATAGTCGACGAGCTTCGTCAGAACGCTAGTGTCTAGTCTGTAATGCTTTCTGTTATCGAGATCACGCCAGCAATAGGTTCCCTGACAAGGAGGCCCAGTACATCGCATAAGCTCATAGACATCCTTCCAGACTATGGTCAAGCCCGAAGCCTCCTACTCTTCAAGCAGGTCGGCTCTCTCTGCAAGTTGTACAGCCGTGACTCCTCCTGGTCTAGTGCTCCGCCGCGTTCCTGTGCTAGCCTGATGGCTCGCTTCCTTGTAAATGAACGAGATGTTGATCCGCAACCTCTTCCCATCACGGAGCAGATGGCTCCAGGTCCTCAGCTGATTCTCTACGATCTCCCAGTCTACATCCAGTTCGTCGAATCGCTTCGTCAGGTCTCGTTGGGAACGGTCAGTGACAGACATGACGATGTTTGTCTCGTCGGGTTCGTAGCGTTTGTCTCGCGGTGTGTTCTTCCCTAAGAGCTGCTGGAGCTTCGTCTTGAGGGTCCTGTCCCAGAAAGCGCCGGGAGCCAGCACCAGGTTCTGTTCTGTATCGTTCGTAAGTTTGGCAAGTCTTCCTTTCTTTAGCAACAATTTCCACTCGATAGAATAATGGATGCAAGTCGGTGGGGACTCATCATATGGCACATCTGGGTTCCAGTCTCTGAGCTGAAGCAACGGTAGTCCGCCGCGACTCAGCGGCTGGGCTGGGACAGCTGGACTCGCACTGCGACTTTCAAACCTCG
Source organism: Reticulascus tulasneorum (assembly GCA_001557505.1). Taxonomy (NCBI): domain Eukaryota; kingdom Fungi; phylum Ascomycota; class Sordariomycetes; order Glomerellales; family Reticulascaceae; genus Reticulascus; species Reticulascus tulasneorum. The sequence goes on along the minus strand of LSAX01000012.1, from coordinate 284,429 downwards.
GAAGCTCAGGCGTGCGGTAGTCAAAACCATCCTCATTATACCACTGGTCCATATCGAGATTTTGATTAGCCATGGTGGCGATTCGTCATTCGATCAGAGCGGAGGCGAACACTTGATCGTCGTTGCATGCAGGAACCCGCCTTTGACGGAACGCCACGTGACATTTGGTCTCGCCATAGCGCCGCGCCTGGTCCACCCACCTGTATGGATGTAGCCGGCAGGCAAAATGTCTATTTTTAGCAATCGGCTTCACCAGAGCCATGGTCCATTTTTCTTGAACGCAGCTGACGAGACAACATCAGCATGTTCTTGGGGATGGTTCCAAATAAGAGAGCCTAGGTCTGTACAGGCTAATATATTATCATAGCACCATCAACCTGCAAAGGAAAAGAAAAATAGGACAGACGCTAGCTAACAAGGCTACTTTCTACCAAATGTGATAGCTCCATAGCTTACTCCAACCTGCATGCCTTCGTTCTGAGGCCCAAAATGGTTCACCACCCGCCCCTCATCCTTCTGGGCCTTTGCTGCTGCGGCCTGAATGCCCGAGAGCAACTCTTCGAGTAACTGATGCGTTGCGCCCAAGGCGGTCTGCTCTACGGCAGCTTGGGTGATTGCATCAGTCCGGTCGGCTTCCGTCTCTCCCTGACCCCGCTCTGCAAGGCACAGCGTCCCCAGCTTAGAATTCGCTTCAGCTAGGAGTCTGTTTGTTGCTGCAATGGAATCCGCAATTTCCGTCTTCGTCGCTAGTACATTCGCCATTGTTTCTCCGGTCACCTGTTTCTGCTGCAGGGAGCTGTGCCTATCGTTCGTCAGCTTCCTTACTCTCAGCCTCAATGGTCTAGCTTACAGAGTCGCGATAGTGGCAAGTGCAGTGAGTTCGGTCTTGCATCTCTGGAGTTGCACTGATATCGAACTAATGTGGCTCTGCTTGAAGATGCCGACAGTTGCCCGATCCTGCCAGGAGAGCTTTCCGTCCTTGCTGTGACGCGTCCAGCGACCGAGGGCAACCCTGAATTTATCACACGACTCCTTGCATGTAGTCGTTACAGTTTTCGATTGGCTAACGACACTCTCACCCAGCAACTCCCATTGCGGATCTGAAACAGCCTGGAGGGACGTCAGAGCCTGGTCGATAGCACGAAGCTCGCCCTCGAGCGATTTAACTGTGTCGGGGGCGTCGACAATATTCTGAATATCAGCTAGCAGGAGACGTATGCCGTGCAGGGCCGGCGCGGCAATCCCTACTACACCGGCTGTAATACTGAAGGGATCCATGTTGAAGACTCGCAGGGGGCGGGGTGATTTTAGGAAGTGGGCTATGTATTGCCGATCTGCCATGAAATGCATTTGAAGACGACGAGCGATCACGTGCAGCGGCATGCAGCGGCCGTTGGAACAATTCAGCCGCACAGCCTCGCCATAATTACTATGAACGCGCCGATTCCAACAGACAGCACGCAGTAGTCTAGGCCGCAGCATCATCGATATCCCATCAGATGGCCCACCAGCCATCAGCTTGTTTCGGATCTGGGAACCAGGGGCTTGAGGTGGGGCAGAACTACGGGTCCATCAGTGCAGAGTTCCACTTGCCGCCGGGTAAAGCCTAGCGCGTCCGTCAAATCCTGGCTCAGGCTAACTGTCTGCAGAACGAATCGAAACGCCGCCGCCGCCATCCGCAACGATCCCAGTTCCCCGCGATGCCGATTTTATCGACCGCGGAGATATTCTCGACCAAGTCCACCTACGATGCTCCGAGCCGGCCGGTCGCGTGGCGCTCGTGGGCCTTGGCGGCGTAGGCAAGTCGCAGCTGGCCATCGAGTACGCCCACCGAGTTGCTGCGGGGCAGCCCGACCGCTGGCTATTCTGGATCCATGCAGGCACGCAGGCACGCGTTGAGGAAGGGTTCAAGACGATTGCCGATACCATCAAGCTGCCCGGCCGAGGCCAGCCCAAGGCCAACATCCCGCAGCTTGTGTCTGGCTGGCTGTCAAACGAGCGGAACGGCAGATGGATAATGATTCTGGACAGCGCCGACGATTATGACGTCTTCTATAAAGCAGGAGAGGGCCGCGAAGGGCAGGTGTTGGCGAGTTATCTACCGCAGAGTCGAAATGGGGCGATCATTGTCACAACGCGTAGCAAGGAGCTTGCGCGGCGGCTGACTGGAGACCACAAGAAACTGATTGAGATCGGGCCGATGGCAGAAGACGAAGCCCTTGCGCTCCTGGAGAAGAAACTGGGGCAGCTCGCAGACCGTGATCCGGCACAGAATCTGGTACAAGCACTCGACTACGTCCCTCTCGCCATCAGTCAGGCCGCGGCGTATATACACGAGAGAGCACCACGGAGCTCGGTGGAGAAGTACTTGGCCGAGTTTCGTGAGGGTGAGCGTAAGCAGGCCAAGCTTCTCGGGTATGACGGCGGCGATCTCCGGCGGGATGGAGGCGCATCGAACGCCGTGCTTACGACCTGGCAGATCTCGTTTGAGTACATCCGCGATCGACGGCGTTCTGCGGCCGACCTCCTGTCGCTCATGAGCTTCTTCAACCGACAAGGCATCCCCGAGTCGCTTCTAAGGTCGTCTGAACTGACCGTAGATGAACTCTCCGTGAATGAGCCACAGCGACCACCCCAGTCAGATGCCGGCTCAGATGCCGACTCAGTGTCCGAACCAGAGTCGGATAGCAGCGCCGAGGAGACGGATGACGGCTTTGAAGACGACGTCACAATGCTGAGGAACTTTTGTCTGATTACTCCAGATAAGAACGGGGATGTGTTTGAGATGCACGGACTCGTGCAGCTCTCAACGCGAAAGTGGCTGGAGGCTTGTAAGCTGCAGGAGAAGTTCAAGCAGCAGTTCATCATACGGATGGCAGGCTCGTTCCCGACAGGTGACTATAGCAATTGGGCAACGTGCCGGCAGCTCTTCGCCCATGTCGAGGCGGCTGCAGATCAGCGGCCAGCGGAGGAGAGCATAGAGAAGTGGGCAAGTCTTATGCACAACGGAGGATGGTATGCATGGACACAAGGCAGGTACGAGGGGGCGGAGCGGATGATGGGCAAGGCGCAGAGGAGCCGTAAGAAGAGTCTAGGAGAAGACGACGAGAGGACTTTGGCTAGCACGTCGCTATTAGCGTTGGTATTTCTTTACAAGGGGCTATGGGTTAAGGCCGAGTTGCTATTTGTGCAGGAGATGGAGACGAGAAAGAGGGTGCTGGGAGAGGAGCATCCCGACACGCTAATCAGCATGGGCAACCTGGCGTTGACGTATAGCAACCAAGGCCGGTGGAAGGAGGCCGAGTCGCTGGAGGTGCAGGTGATGGAGACGAGAAAGAGGGTGCTGGGAGAGGAGCATCCCTCGACGCTGACCAGCATGGGCAACCTGGCGTTGACGTATAGCAACCAAGGCCGGTGGAAGGAGGCCGAGTCTCTGGAGGTGCAGGTGATGGAGAAGAGACAGAAGGTGCTGGGAGAGGAGCATCCCGACACGCTGACCAGCATGGGCAACCTGGCGTCGACGTATAGCAACCAAGGCCGGTGGAAGGAGGCCGAGTCGCTGGAGGTGCGGGTGACGGAGACGAGAAAGAGGGTGCTGGGAGAGGAGCATCCCGACACGCTAGCCAGCATGAACAACCTGGCGTCGACGTATATGAACCAGGGCCGGTGGAAGGAGGCCGAAGACCTACAAGGAAAAGAACTTGAGATATGCTCGAGGGTGCTGGGAGAGGAGCATCCCTCGACGCTGACCAGCATGGCCAACCTGGCGTCGATGTACAGAAACCAGGGCCGGTGGAAGGAGGCCGAGTCGCTGGAGGTACAGGTGATAGAGACGAGAAAGAGGGTGCTGGGAGAGGAGCATCCCTCGACGCTGACCAGCATGGCCAACCTGGCGTCGACGTACAGGAACCAGGGCCGGTGGAAGGAGGCCGAGTCGCTGGACGTGCGGGTGATGGAGACGAGAAAGAGGGTGCTGGGAGAGGAGCATCCCGACACGCTGGCCAGCATGAACAACCTCGCTTTCACTTGGAAGGGTCAGTACTGGCATGCAGATGCCCTGGCGCTGATGAAGGACTGTGCCCAGCTTCAGTTGCGAGTTATTGGACCGAAGCATCCAGACACATTGTCGTCACTGGCGGCCGTGGCTGAATGGAGTGGCTAGACTACGCTGATATACGGTTATAAGACTCATAAATATATACATATGTCCATGCAGTAAATGAATATTATCATTTTCCTAGAGTTGTCAGAAACGGCCGTCTTGCAGTTGGAGCCATTTTTTATTCCAAGCGACTCTACATACGGGGTACATCACACACTGTGTAAGCCGCGCTAAGCCACTGACTGATCCGTGCGTAGAACAAACTTTACATCAAAACTTGGACACTGAATTCGGTCCCTACTGTACCTACGAAGGTACTGTAAACATATCAAATTACCCCGCTCCTCGCTCGCGTAAGGGATTTGTATCCCTGCAAGTGGTCAGCTATTAAATTAATTACCTTAGGCCCCTGCCTTAGGTAGGTAGGTGGTATTAAATTACTGCTTACAGTAATACAAGCCCCCCCCCCATGCAGTGGTCGTCTGCAAATCGGTTAGCCGCCTGGCGAGTCTGCCTTGCGCCCCCCATGCGTGAAACCCCTAGCACCACCCCTGTAATTAATTACGTTGCAGAAGTATGTAGGTACCTAATAACCTAGTGGCAATACCAAACATCTTGGGCCAAAATCCACCCCTCCTCCTCCGCGCCTCTTTTCAGCTTTCCCGAGCGAGAGATGCTGGCGACTCTAATCGACTGCGAATTGAAATCAATCCTTCCATCTTGACGAAACTCCTGATTTTTGTTCCCGACCCGCAGCCCGATCCAGACCCCCAATCCACAGCCCTTTTAATCGCCGCTGGACACGCGCGCACCACTGTCGAAGGCCACTCCCGCGCTTCCCAGGCCGAGCGAGCTTCTCGCCAACTTCAAAATGGACGGCGCAAGCTCACCGCCCAGCGCGGCCGAGCTGCTTCGCAGGCAGCAGGTCGAAAATGCCACTCGCGCTATACAGCAGAAGAAGCCGCTCCCCGAGATCGACTTCACCATCTATACCATGGAGGATGGCACCCAGGTCAGCACACAAGAGCGTGTCTGCAAAGGTTCTCTTCCCGATTCTTTCTCGTCGTCATTTCAATCCTCCCTAACCACCTTCCCTTCCCTTCCCTCCCCTCCTCTCCCCCTCCCCCGCGACCCCCAAAAGCATGCCTCGCGACCGACCGACCAACCCAGTCGCTGATGGGTTTTCGTTTTCGCAGACGCGCAAGCCCCCGCATGGTTGACCCCCACCGACGAGCAATTCTACCACGATGAGACGCGGGAAAAGCCCAACATCCACTTCCTCAAGCAGCACTTCTACCGTGAGGGCCGCCTTACCGAGGAGCAGGTCCTCTTCATACTTGGAAAAGGCACCGAGCTGCTCCGCGCCGAACCCAACCTGCTGGAGGTGGAAGCGCCAATTACCGTCTGCGGCGACGTCCACGGTCAGTACTACGATCTCATGAAGCTCTTTGAGGTTGGCGGCGACCCAGCCGAGACAAGATATCTCTTCCTTGGCGACTACGTCGACCGCGGCTACTTTAGTGTTGAATGTGTTCTGTATCTCTGGTCGCTAAAAATACACTACCCCAACACCTTTTGGCTGCTACGTGGGAACCACGAGTGTCGCCACTTGACCGACTACTTCACCTTCAAGCTGGAATGCAAGCGCAAGTATTCCGAAGCCATTTACGAAGCCTTCGTAGAATCCTTCTGTGCCCTCCCGCTCGCCGCTCTCATGAACAAGCAGTTTTTCTGCGTCCACGGCGGGCTGAGCCCGGCGATGCATACACTAGATGACCTCCGGAATGTTGGTTGCCTACACCCCTCCCCCCTCCACCCACACTACCCCCACGAGGGAACCCGGGGCGTCGCTAATCTGTACCGTAGATCGATCGTTTCCGCGAGCCACCCACGCAAGGCTTGATGTGTGACCTACTCTGGGCCGATCCTCTGGAGGACTTTGGTCAGGAGAAAACTACCGACTACTTCCTCCATAACCATATTCGAGGCTGCTCGTACCTTTTTTCATACTCGGCTGCTTGTAACTTCTTGGAAAAGAATAACCTGCTCTCCATCATCCGGGCGCACGAGGCGCAAGACGCCGGTTACCGTATGTACCGCAAGACTCGGACAACAGGCTTCCCCAGTGTGATGACTATCTTCTCGGCGCCGAACTATCTCGACACGTACAACAACAAGGCGGCCGTGCTGAAGTACGAGAACAACGTCATGAATATCCGCCAATTCAACTGCTCACCGCACCCTTTCTGGCTCACCAACTTCATGGATGTCTTTACGTGGTCCCTCCCCTTCGTCGGCGAGAAGTTCGCAGACATGCTGCTTGCCATGCTGGGCACGCTCTCAGAGGAGGAGCTCCGGGAAGATTCCGAGTCCGCCTCGCCGGGCCCAGTGTCCCCCGCGCTCCCCTCCCCTGGCAGCCAAGATCCCGAGTCGATCGAGGTCAAGCAACGGGCGATCAAGAATAAGATACTTGCCATTGGCCGGCTCTCACGCGTCTTCAACGTCCTGCGCGAGGAGTCGGAGAGAGTTACAGAGCTCAAGACTGCTTCGGGCGGCCGCTTGCCCGCCGGAACACTCATGCACGGAGCTGACGGCATCAAGGATGCCATCACCAATTTCGAGGACGCCCGCAAGGTCGACATACTGAACGAAAGACTGCCTCCGAGCCACGATGAGGTGGTGCGACAGGCAGCCGACGACCGCCAACAGGCTCTGGAGCGGGCGACACGGGAGGCCGAGAGTGACAAGAACCTGCAGAGCCTCTCGAGGAAGTTGAGCATGTGAGTTTGTCGGTTCATTACTTTGTTAGATTTGCTACTTGGTACTTACTCCTTATCTTCCGGCAGTGAGCGAAAGCGATAAAAGACATAGGTAGCTGTGCAGGAACAGCAGCAGGTGGGTATAGAAATGCCAGGCAGCACAGACCACGACATCATATATCATGACATCCAAGAAGGAAATGGTATGGCCCACTGGATGGAAAGTGGTTCTTAGACGAAATTAAGTGGTTGGAGCTGGCATCTCTACGATATACGAGCTTCTGAGTATTTGGACCAAATACATTAACGATTCGACCCATGCAGTGTAGTAATGTCCTTTTCCGTCCGAAAATGCAGTGCCATCCGCCCCTATAAGTTATTCCCACACCTCTGTCTTCCAAAAACGTAAGGTTGACTACATTGGTAAAAGCAATGCAGAGCTGCAGCGCAATTCGTTGCACGCCGCCATGGTGTAGGTTGAACAACGACTTGTATCTGAAGATGACCCCCCGTTTCCTTGTCGTTCCCGGTCAGAGCAGAATATTAGATTGCCTTACAAAGTCCCATGTGCGTAAGTAGAGTACAGATGTATGGGATATCCGACCGCACTCTATCGGTCGAGGGCCTGGTTTTGACACTGGCCCCTTGAAGTTAGCAATTGCCAGACGGGATAGAATGTAAATAGCCGCGAACTCACCATGTGCCAATAGATACCCTTCAACTTGAGCAGCTCGGTATGGGAACCCTTCTCGAGCACCTTCCCGTCGGCGAGCACGTAGATGATGTCAGCCTTCTGGATGGTAGCCAGCCGGTGCGCGACGGCGATGGTCGTCCGGCCTTTCGCCGCCGTCTCAAACGCCGCTTGCACGATCTTCTCGCTCTCCGAGTCCAGAGAGCTCGTCGCCTCGTCGAGCAGCAACACGCGCGGATTCCTGATCAGGGCACGGGCGATCGAGACTCTTTGCTTCTGGCCGCCGCTGAGACTGACGCCTTTGCTGCCGATTTCGGTGTTGTATCCGTCGGGCAGCGAGACGATGAAGTCGTGGATATTGGCGTCACGGCAGCACTGGTGCAGCTGCTCATCCGTGACCTCGTCGGGGTTGACGCCGAGAAGGATGTTTTCGCGGATGGAGCCGGAGAACAGAGAAGGTTCCTGAGCAACCAACGAAAGAAGCTTGCGGTATTCATGGACATTGATCTTGCTGATGTCCTTGCCGTTGAACAGAACGTGGCCCCTGTCAACATCATAGAATCGCTCTAGAAGGGACACAATCGACGTCTTGCCGGACCCCGATGCGCCGACTAGCGCCGCGAACTGACCTTTCTCGATGGTGAGGTTGAGGCCCTTGAAAATAGGCACGTCACGCGTCGGGTACTTGAAGTGGACATCCTCAATCTGAATCTGGATACCGCCTTCCGTGTCAGGGACAGAGATCGGGGCGGCTGCTACCTCTTCCTTGACCCGGCTGTCTCGGGCGTTCAGGATGCGGTTGGCCGCTGCGGAGGCCTGGGCGGCATTTGGCCCGTAGCTGAGCCACTGACCGGCCGATTCCGCGCCTTGGATGACGGCCATGTAGGTCACGAAGAACGAGATTGCTCCGTACTCTCCGGTAGAGAGCAGGCGGCCGCCGTACCATAAGATGAGGGCCTGGCAAGCTAGCCCGACGCTGTCCGAGAAGGCGAAAATGAGCGTGGTCCATCGCGCCTTCTTGTAGGCTCCCGAGACGTGCCCGTTCAAGAGTCTCTCGTATCGCACGCAGATGCTGTCCTCCATCACAAGAGACGAAACCGTCCGGAATGCGCCGATGGACTCGGCGCCGAACTTGGAGCTCTCCGAGAAGACGGCTTCGTTCATGTCGTTAAACTGTATTTCGTAGCGGATTCGGTAGAAGCCGCCTAAAGTGTTGATTGGAACGATGACGCAGAGGGCGACGAGTGCCAGCTTCCAGCCGTAGGCGAACGAGATAGCGAGAGCGCCGATGACGGAGAAGACACCTATCAGCAGCATGCACGTGTTGATGCCGAGGAGCTCCTTTAGCGCAGTGGGATCGGCCGAGAGACGAGCTGTCAGCTGGCCGGTGGCATTATCCTCCTGGTCAAAGTAGGACGACTTCTGCAACAGGATGGACTCGAAGTATTCTTGGCGATACACACATGCGATGAAGTGCTCAACGCGCGTTGACACGGCCACCACCAGAAAGTAACATACTCCGACGCACACCGCGAGGACAGCCCACATCGTGGACCAGAACTCCGAATCCTCCCGCAGCTCGCGGCCCGTTTTCTGGAAGACCGCGATGGCGTGGGCCATGAAGTATGCTTGGAGGGGTGCGCCCGCTGCCGCTCCGGCGGAAAAGATGATGGCGATGGCATAGAGTGGGAAGCGGCTTCTTTGTTCGTATAACAGCTTCCCAAAGCCGCTGAACAGATTTTTATCCTTCCACTTTGCGTTTTGGGTGGCTGCAACGGTTTCCGACTGAGCAGCGCTCCTCTCGCGCTCGAGAATCGCCCCGTCGTCCCCCTTATGCGCAGGCTCATCCTCTTCCGAGTCCCCGAGAGAGAGTTTCTGGGCATACACCAAGCCGTAGTAGGCGCCTTCCGGGTTTGCAAGGAGGCCGTTGTGAGTACCCTGCTCGACGACTTTTCCGTGCTGAAGGACGACAATCTGATCGGCATTCTTGATGGTGGACAGCCTATGGGCGACGGTGATGGTGGTGCGACCCCTCGAGGCCCTGTCCAGCGCCGCCTGTACGATTTGTTCGCCGCGGACGTCAATCGCAGATGTGGCTTCGTCGAGTATGAGAATGTTAGGCTTGGAGATGATGCTACGCGCAATGGCGAGGCGCTGCCGCTGACCACCACTGAGCTTGGTGCCCGAGTCTCCCACCTGAGTGTCGTAGCCGTCCGGGAGCCGGTCGATAAACTCGTCTGCGAAACTCTCTTTGCAGGCCTCCTTGACCAGCTCGCGTTTCTTCTCATCGGACTCGTTCTCCCACTCAGTACCGATCAAGCCTGAGGATACGTTCTTGAAGACAGTGTCGTTGAACAGGAAAGGCTCTTGTTGGACCAGTCCTATCTGTGAGCGCCACCACTTCATGTCTATCTGCTCGATCTCATGCCCACACGTAGAAATGCTGCCCTTGAGCTCCACACGAGGTTCTAGATCCTCGGGGGCGGGCTGCGATATGGCAATCCCCTCGCCGTCATCATTATCAGATGCATTCTTATCCTTCTTCTTTGTCTTCTTATCTTTCTTCTTTGCCTTATTCTTGTCTTTTTCGATGGTCTTAGCGATGACGTACTGGTCATGGAGAGTATACCATCCCTCGATGAGCCCGATGATAGTGCTCTTGCCGGAGCCACTGGGGCCGACGATGGCAGTGTTCTTGTTGGCCTGGATGTGAAGGTTCAGCCCATCTAACACCTTCTTAGAAGGACGGCCAGGATATGCGAATTGAACATCGCTGAAGATGATATCAGAAGTTGAATTTACAGTCGGTGCTTTGAGTGACCCAGTCTCTGGTTTCGGCGCATCGATAACTGCGAAGAACTCAGATGCGGCGACTATCGCCTTGGAAATTGCAATCAGCGGGGTAGAGACCTGCGACAGAGAAGATCTAATGGCGGCAGGTTAGCACACCATCAGAAGAGCTGGGGCTGGATTCCGCAAATAGCAGAAAGTGGAACCGCGAAGGGCTGGATCACGCACACCATGAGTAAGACACTCATCATGACAATAACGACGGTCCCGACATTACTAATACGACCCTCGTCGTACGATTTAGTGCCATACCAGAAAGTCAGGGCAAAGGCTCCGTTGATACCAAAAAAGGAGAGCCCGGTCTGAACAGCCATAAAGGGGCTCATGCCATGACCGGCTTGTCGGGCTTGCTGGACCCATCCGGAGTATTTCTCGACCGTCCGGCCCTCGGCGCCGCAGGAGGCGATCATGCGAATTGCACTGAAAGCCTCGGTTGCCACGGAGCCTGCCTTTGTCTCGGCCTTGTTGAGTTTTACATGGCCCCTGATAATGAAGGGCAGGAGGATGGCAAACACGAGGACGATGAAGAGGAACGCCGAGATGGTGACCAGGGTTAAGGACCAGCTATAGATAAAGGCAATGACAGTGGCGGCGACGATAGTGGCAGTGTGTTCGAGAAAAGTACCAAGCTTTTCAGAAATGCCAGTTTGCAGAATATTCGATGTTGCCGTGATAGTGGTAGCCGCCGCGCCGGGTTGCATCGAGTCAAGCACGTGGACGGTCTGGCCGAAGAGACATCGCAGATATTGCAGTCGGACGGCCGCCGACATGCGGATACCGATCATGCGAAATGAGAACTAGTGCCCGGTGGTTAGTGGTCGGGAGGGTGAACTGGGGGGTTCTCGGACCGTAGTCGAACCTTGCTAATGTAGCTGAGTCCAAAACGGGCAATGAATAGGCCAAACATGTATAGGGCCTGCTGGTCCAAGAGGTCATTGAAGGCGCTCTGCGATTGGGTGCTGGGACCCCCGTAGCTATTGAAGTCGGAAACAAGCCTACCGAAGATAGCGATCATGAGAGGTATGGTGATACCGGCTCCCACGCTGGCGATGGCGGCCGCGATCATGAGAACAATGTCCCATCTCTTGGCAAAGCTGAAGATTCGGATATAGTCTTTCACGGTTGGCTCCCTCTCCGGGGATGCAGGCCTTGCCTCCTCGGGATTCTCGGGGGTCGAATCGGAAACTGTTTTGGCATTCTCAGGGTCAACGATGGGCTCCTCGGCGACGTCCTCGCTCTTTTCTCCCTTGCCGGTCTCCATTTCGAACGGCTTCAGCAGGGCCAGCCCCCAGGATACTGGAGGTGGACGACGGCTAGAAGGCACGAGAGCGCTCCCACCGAAGTCGGACAAGGCGCGCCTAGACTAAAATTGAAACGGGCTTCCAATATTAATTAGCGACCGTACGAGATAGCGAAAAATCAATCGATTCGTGAAGAAAGCACGTCACGACTCCGAAGCACGAGAGAAATTCAAGCGCGAAGGCAGAAGGTATGAATCACGTTGGGAAAGGGGGGGGGGAAACACGTAATCTAGAAATGTGGACGAAGCTTGGTTGCTCCCGCACGGCGTAATAAACCAAAAAAAAAACAGAATGAGGTACCCTTTCGGGATTCAGGGTAACACAGATAATTTCAGTGTAGGATTATGCAGTAAGCGCCCGGGGGGCCTGAACGTTTATTCCCCCGTGACCAAAACCTCCTACTGGGCTTTATTACTACTTCGTACGCTTTCGAAATATTTCTGGAGCTTGCACGAGCCGCAAAACCTCCCAGGGTCATCTTGAGAGAAATTGATAGCGGCTAAAGTGGGTTTTGGTCGCATTGCTTGCTTTTGAGGTTCGCGGCGGCCATCCTTAAAGATTATACCGTATCCTACAGAGTGTGGCAGAACATTTGGGCCTGGCCACCCCTCCCAAGAACGCTAGGCAGAAGTAAACGTAGCGGAAATTCGTAGTACCGCTTTGGGCAGCTCCGCACGATCCGGGGGGGAGGGGGGCATGGGGGATCAGCAGTCCCTTTTTTTTGGCCCCCCACTGTAATAATTACCTAGTAATTATTTAGCAGGGAGTCTGCGAGCCAGTGGCTCAGCGCCGCCGAATCCGAGCTGAATCTAGGATGGCTTGCTGCTGTGGACATACTTCGTACACAGTGCCCCCATCCGCTTCGTTGCTTCGTACGACGATATCTCGATGGGCCACGCAATGCATGCGAGCGTATGGGGGGTTCGAAAGCGCTCCACGACATGCTTACTCTTTGTGACCCCATCCCAGTAAGAACATACGGGACCCAAGTATCTTACAGTAGGTATTCCGGCACGGGCCATGAAGCCGGGTCGATGGTCCAAGCTCTATCTCGTCCACCATCACACTACATCCCCGATGGCTTTTGAAGTTGATCACGATCCATGATAATTAATGTAGAGAGGTGTTGTAGCGGGTTGTAGTGGATTACAGCACTGCAGGTGCACTGGGCACCCGTGACTCCATAGATGCCTATATTTGTAGCGGCCTTGTAGAGCCTTGCTCGCTCCCGAGTCCTAAGAGAGGGGTCATCGATGGGAGGCCCGAACCTCCAGTTACGCAGGTGAGCCAGCCTGCCTTCTGACACACAGTCAACGCGATAGCACTTCGCAGTCGGCAGGCTATCAGCAGTCATGGCTTCGATTAATGGGGTACAATCAGCAACGGGGACTGAGGTCCTTCGTAAAACAGGTGTTCTGCTTGGTATCTGCACTGGGAACCACCCCCCGCTAGGATGACTAATATCTACCGCCTGAATACTTGTATCGATTGTAAGGTCGGTGGATAACCTGTTTTGAATACCTAAGGAATCCGATTCTCCATGTTTCCTCTTCAACCATCTGAGCCCAGAATCCTCCCCCAGCCAACCCACGTCTACAGACATCTTCCTAGCCATGTGTTTCACATTGTAGAGAGGTTGTTGACATGGCATGATGAAATGTTGTTATCACGGCGCGATTTAGACGATGTGATGCACTCGGAGCCATCGAAGCAAAGTAGACATATAAGGGAAGAAACATGTCACAAATAGCCACAAATTTGACGACGCACACAAAACTACCTGCATATGTGAAGGACACAGAGAGAGAGAGGAAACGAGAACAAAGACGCCAGACCCATCACAGGCGGCCGCCCATACAAGTAAAAGTTCCCTCCTCCGGATGATCGGCATTAGGCTCTGCGCTAAGAGGTGTGGGAGATCGTGCCCGGCACGATGCTGTGCACTGGCGCTTCTTGGGCATACTGGGACAGCTGCGACAGCTTCGGCAGCTACAGCGGCAGTTGCGGCCAGAGGGCGCGCAGTGACCCAATCCCGGCCTTGACCGCTTCCCGATGTTCGTCGGTGGTGGCATGTTGCGAAGGTGAAAAGGCGTGGTTCCCGCCGTCGAGCCACTGCTCCAACGCATCCATGAGGGTAGATAGCTGAACAACTCTAGACTCATTGGTAAACGCTTGATTTTCTGCCATCCAAAGCAGTCCTTTTAAGATCTCGGGGATGGTGCATTCATCCCACAGCATGCCGCCTTCCATGAGACAAGGCTCTGGCGTAAAGCCGGCCTGTATGGCACGTAAGCCTGGCGGCATAAACAAGACGTCGTCTTGCTCTAGCACGATTAGACGACCTTTGCCTTGTGGCGACCAATTACTGCCTTCGATTGAGAATCGCCGCCAATCATCGGCGTCTAGGTCGGTGGAGATTGCCCAAATCTTATGGCCGGCGAGACAGCGCACCCAGCTACCGACAAGGGAGTCGACGTAGGATCTAGAAAAGGCGCCGGCAAAGCCCAGCAAGTTGGAACCCAGGTAGCCTTCGACGTCGCTTGGGACAAACTGCTCGCTCTTGCCGACGGTTCCGGCCGCACGATCCGCCAGCGTCGAGAGCAGACGGAATCGAGTCAGTCTGCTCAGTAGCGGTTCGTCCGCTCGTGCTAGACGACGAAGGTTGATGATGCTGCTAATGGCGGCGGCGGCATCAGAGGAGTTTAGGTCGATATCGATAATAGTCAGACAATAATCCTTCAGGCTCATCGACGCACATGCGCCGGTCAGACTGTTTTGCACCTCGATCTGCTGCTCTGGAAAGCGTTGCCACAGCATGTCGATATATTCGGCGATGTTGTACATGCCGCTGTCCTGAAATTTCTGTTTGATGACGACAGGACGACGGAAAATGTGGCCGTTGTCGGCATATTGGCGGAAAGCCTCCCAGCTAAGATACCAAACGTCGGCGTCATCCGGTGATGTTACAGAGCTTCTGCCTACATGCTGTTCTGGCTCAGCGTAGATGCTGGCCCAGCGCTGCGGAGCCAACCAGTCAAGCTGCAAACGACGCTGATGTGTCACGTCTAGTGATGCGTGAGGCCTGCTCAGGTCCTGAACGAGTTGGTGGAGCTCGGCAGCATATCGCAGCTGTAGGGTCTCGAGCAGCGTTGGTGGTTGCTGCGAGGACGATTCACCCTCGCCAGCAACGCTCGATCGTGTTTCTGTGGGGGCTGATGGGTTCATACGCAATGGCTCTCCCGCCAATGTGGTTAGATTGTTATTATCGCCGCCACCCAGCACGGCTGAAAGTGGACGTCGCGCTGAACTCTCGGTTTTGCGGGCCTGGTATGACGACGTTGCGGTGAGGTCTGACGGAGGACTCGGCGCGCGCGATGCCGAGCCGGAGGAGATCGCTGTGTGCGCCGTCTGATTGAGTGCCTTAGCTGGTCCTGGTTCGGCGGCCCTGTCCACGCTCGTGCCAGTTCGTTCTGTGCTCATCAGGCCCTCCAGAATCCCTGCCACGGTCCTCAAATCCTCTCTACCATCGTCATCCTCGCTCTCTCCGTCCCCTGAGTTGTGCGCCTGCTCTTCTGTCCCATCTGCCTCGTTTGCTTCTTCTGCTCCCTCTTCGGCCTCCGCTTCTATGATTCTTCCGCGGTCTACATCGGTCTTCTCTCCGGGGCTATCCCCTCTCCGAGAGTCCACAACACTCTCATCTCGCTCTTCTTCCATTACGTCTAGATTCTGTGATTGCGGGCTGATCATACCCAAGTTCAAGTCCAATTCTTCCCCTGCATCTGTGGTTCTCTCATTTTCCTTCGACTCTGCATCTTCTACTTCCTCATCCTCGCTTTCTTGGCTGCTGTCTGCCTCGTTCTCACTCTCGCTGACGACGTCTTGTGCGTCGTGCACATCACCATTCTCTTCGTCCTCTTCAGCTTCTGTGAACCCACTGCTGATGCTGGAGCTCCGCGGCGTCTCCACGTCAGCATGTGCGTCTTGCAAGCCTCGGTCTGACTCGTGTTCTTCTTCCAACAGCATTTCTTCCGTGTCTGCCGTCCCAACAACTTGGTCGTCGTCGCCTGTGTGCTCTTCCTGAACAAGCATACTCTCGGATCCTATCTCTGACTCATGGGAATGCGGTGATTCGCTCCTGTCGCTACTGCGGTTCTGATCATTGTCTTTTCTGTTGCTGGAGGTCACGTCAGGTGTAAATCCACTGCCGCGAGCATCCGTTTCATGAGCCTTGTAGTTGCCAACTAAACCCGGGAACATTGGGCGTCTAGGTACGGTTGCTGCGAGTTTGGTCCTTTTGTGCGGACGAGCGGACACTTCGAGGTCATGCACGTGGTTCGCGTCATCGTCGTCTTCGTCGCCGTCGTCGTCGTTGTCGCGGTTGGTGTCCTTGGAGGCTCTCGACGGCACAACCATGCCGTACAGATCCCGCTTCAGGCCAAAATGCTTGATTGGGGTTCCGTTGATGCCCCGCGCCGAATCTTTGACCTGCTGGCGGGCGGCGGGAGATGTGGCTTTTTGACGAGCCCATTCCAAGGCGGCGAGGATATCGGAGCGCTCGACGGGGGAGCGAGCATCCTGCACTTTGGAAGAGGCAGAATGCTCACCGACACGGAGGGCATTATTCTTGCCGCGCAGAACGCGAAGTTCATGGCGGGCAAGCATCTTAGAATTAAGCAGGTCGACAACATCTTCCCAGCGTGGCATCAGCACGGCTAGGCTATGCAGCTGACGGAGAAGTGGCAACGGCAGGGCGTGCCAGCCATAGTATTGAAAGCATTCAAGCCCCCAGGTAGCGATAATGCCCGACTGATGCTGCAGGTGCTGGCTCTCATGGTCGCGCATGTTCTTGCCACGCTGCGCCAAGCGATCAAAATCACCCCAGCGATCGGCATCGGCGCTCTTGCGCCCGGCAACGGCATGGAGGAGGGGCAGGAATGCCGCCGCGACATTTGCGGCAAGAGAGTCAATGGCGAGGATCTTATCGCGGTATATCTCGTGCAGCTGTTCTCGCTCACGCGCGGTGCGGCACGCCTTCGCGTCGCGGTGAAAGCTGGCGGCAAAGTTCATGGCGGCCGCCGTAGGTGACAACAACGTGTGTACCCGCATCTCCTCGGTGCCCATGGCCGAGTACAGGCGTTCTTTTAACGCCATTTCCGCCATCGCCGTTGATGAGGACGAGGGGGATTATGCAAAAGTCTGATGGGAATGACCCGAGTCAGATTCCAGGCGAGAAATTATTAAATCAGAAACACTAAGCCCAAAATGCACTGGCGTGTCAGATTACGTAATAAATGAAATGTTTAACCACGTGTCTAGCAGCCCTTCGATTTTTTTAATTAACTGTATCACGACTAATATGTCACCTCAACCGTCTCCTATCTCGGCACAAGCACATCGTGTACTTCGCAAGACCCTGTTGAACACCATCTCTGGTATGCCGGCCGCTCCGTAGTGGGACGGTGATCGTCCATTTTTGCTGGGGTGATGGCCTCAACTTCCAATCGTATTTGAGCGATCTCCGCTGCAGCTGGAGTTCTTCATTGTGCCACTATTTAGTCTCCATTCCTAAACTTCATTCTGACACAAAAATCATGACCCCACAATAGGAAAGACTAATAGCCCTGATCACCGTGGGCCTCCAAACCTCTGAGGGTATCAGATGTTATATTCCACAGCCAACAGACTGCCTTATTGCGGAGGCTGGTTACGGGCCTTTCAACGGGATGGCCAGTAGATGTAATGTATGCTAAATGGTGGCTAGAGCACTGGGGAAGTACGGTAATCTCGCTTTGTAGCGTGCATACTAATCAAGAAGAGTTGGAGAGTTGGAGAGTGTTTTATCATCATGCGGAGCCTCTTGTAAAGTACCTGACGAACCACCTGATACCTCCTGCAAGATCCCTTCACTCCGTCGATAAGCCAAAAACTCCGATAGTATCGTCTAGGAGTCTAGCGAGTTACCAATCCAACAGAATGGTATTTTGGCCTGGAATTGGGCCCCAACAGAAAGCATCACAAAACAACGTGATACTCAGGAAAATCCGCTATGAAACCGATCGTGAAATGCAGCCACAGCCGATACGTCTGGTATAGTCCTCGGAGACCGCCTGCCGGCCCTGCTGGAATGCTACGAGTCTCCTTTCATGGGCTTACGGTAACACAAATCCTCGATAACAGCAAGCACTGTGTCTGCGTCTGGGCGGGACTCTTGCTTTGATGCACTTGTTATTGCTAGCAGAGCTGTTGTCAGAGCCCAGAGGTTTGGGAGCTAGCTGTCTGGTTAGTCGCATCTGCGGCCAGCCAAAATGTAAATGCACCTGTACTTACGTGATTTTGGACTTGCTGCATTGCCATCGGAAACTTTTCGCTTCCAAGCTGCTCGCCTCCCAGATTCTTAGTTGCAGGTTCTTTTCTGTGAGCGGTCATCGGATGCAGTGTAACGAACGAATGCAGCTCCTCGACAAGAATCTCTTCGGCGCTCAGGGTAATCTGTTCTTGGAATCTTTGCCGCTCCCATTCGCCCCAGCCCTTGGCAGCATTATGAAGGCTACTTAAAAGCCGAGGTAATCGCCGGTTACGGCGTAATCTCTGATCCTGGCATAGCAGAGAAGTATCTTCAAATTTCTCTATGTAGAAAGCTGCAACCGCATCATCGAGAGTGTCAAAGCCCACAGCTGCGGCCTGTTCCATGACATAACGGATGCGATCTTCAACGGGAGCAGCAGCGTCCACGTTCCGCTGTACATCAACTTGTGGCACATCGGTGACGTGGTCCCCAGAGCGTTGCTGGGCTTCTTTGTTAGGGCTGGGGTCATAGAGACTCTGCGGCGAGTATAATGCACCTTCCAATCCGAATCCCGCGGTTAAATCATTGGAGTTGAGGAAAGCGTCTTGGCCCATTGCTTCGGCCCCGTATGGAGGACACGCGCCATCAGCATCGCATGAGGGTGCTAACGAAGTAAGTACACTGTGGCTTGCTGCACACACGGGTGCCGCCAGCGATGCGGCTCACCTACTCATGAGAAAATCGCCACTGGTCGCAGATTCATGCGGCATCGCCGGCGCTGACCACATCGAGTCCACTACGGTAGATGGAGTCGTCGATGCCAGAGTCGAGTTGCTCAACTTGACCCCGTTCAATTCCTCAACTTTGCTGCTCGGGCACCCTGACTTTTCCCTTAAGCTGTTCGAGCCTGATTTTGGAACCTGGTTTTCGGGCCTCACCCTGTAAAAGATGTCGTCAACCATTGGTATTGTTCTGACGCAGTTTGGGAAGCCCCATTGGGGTTTACACGTACGATAGCTTCACTGAGCGAAGTGATTTTGGACCCTCGTCTTCTCCCTACACTTGGGAAGTCGAGTGCCGTCATTCGTGAGCAGATTGTCGGGGATGGTACCGGTCCCACAGACGACACGATGCAAAGAAAGAGGGAGACCTACATTGCCGGTTCTCCCGCTGAGAACACAGGTTGCAGACCCGCATGTAATATGAGTGAGACAAGCTAGTGAAGGAGGGCTTAGATTTACAGGGATTTAATATTTGCCACATTGGTCAGCTGCATGGCTGGTAAATGGAAGACGATGACGGATATGGGACCCCAAGGAACGTCATGGGCTTGGGGGTCGCAAGCTGGGGGCCGAGCATGCCTGAAAACGAGCAGGCAGGGCGCAAACAGAGCAAGCTATGTCCCAACCGAGTACGGAGTACCGCGGCTGTCGATCAAAAGTTCAACGCATTCAATATAATCTAAAGAATGGTAATATTTAAGGCTACATCCAAAATTCAGCTGCCGGGGGGAGGGGTTCTGTGGACAGTACCATCTATTTCACGGCTAAAACACCGTCCAGAGTAGCGAGGATTTACTATCAGCAGGGCTCACACGCCGAAAGCGCTATAACTTCTTTCACCATCTCCATAATTGGCTCATATTCCTTGCGTTGTACCTGGGTGCGGTCATGTTACAGTCACTAGGATATCGCCGACTTCGTCGCCAGGCTGGACTGCCTGACAATGCAGCAACTACTTTACTTCCTGGCGCAAACTGTGGAAACCAATAGCATGAGAAGCAACACAGTAGAATAGGGCTGCGTGTGCAGGCCAAAATCCTCCCCTTCAGTGATATGCGAGAAGATCCATTCTGTCACATCAAGCGTGTACTTTCTTCCACCGTTCCCCCCGCCATATTGATCAATACATACCGCACTCGCAAGAATGAGAGGCATCCTATGATTGCGATGCACCTCAATTGTGACTCCGTCTCTCGCCAGAATATTCTATTACTAGGAAGTAGCTAGAACATCAAGTATCATGAAGAATTTATGCCCTTCCTGCGCATCGTTGGGTGTTTACAGATTGAGAAAGCTTGGACCATGTATTCTGTCATGATGGTCCGTGCTGGATTCCTGACATTTTCCTCGTCTGCGTGACCACTTGCGTGTCGTCGCTCGCTTTCAAGATCTCGTCGTGCGAAGTGGACAAGTGAAAGCCGTACAAGGGAATTGGGGCCGTACGGCTTTGAAAGCCCTAATTGCAGGTTGTGGTGAGTCTTTTGACGGATACGCGGGTGTATCTGGCTGACGGTGAATGCTCGCCGCGAGCTTCGCTGCCGTGAGGGAGTGAACGACCACCTGGCACGACCGGGGTGCCAGCACACCAATCAGTGTTTTGGTGGTGATATGTGGTCGGTGCGGGCATGACAGGTTCAAGTGGAAGAGCTTTCATCTTTAGATGCCGAGCTCATCAAGAAACAAACTCTCCTAATCATGCGATCCCCTATTTGGTCTCACTACCGCAACATGAAGGTTTGGGGTGTTCGTCCTGTCGAGCATCCCGTATTCACTTGTTAGTGGCAGTTACCTGCATCGATCATTTCTTATGATCACTACCAACGGGCCAGCAGTTAGCCGAACAGCGCTTTCGCCAATCCCTCTGGTTTGTACTTACGTGCTCAACCTCCGCGAAAGGGTCTGCAACTTCTTGTCGCCGTCAGCCTCCCGCGCTGCCCGCTCGAGGGCCTGGTGGCGCTCTTTCTCAGCCTGTCGCACCACCTCCTCATGGCTGGGCGGCAGCCTCTCATTTTGTAAGTCAACCTCACGAGCATCCTGGAAGCCATGGATAGCGTTCTTGATGCCCTCTGCACCGAGCATGAGTGTGCCCGCAGGTAGGCGTCCGCCCGAGACAGTCTTCAGTTCCGTGACCCTCTCGGATTCCTCTCGTAGCACATTGAAGACACGCGACAGCCGGCCGATAGCCAGGATCTTGTTCTTGATTGCCCGCCGCTTGAGGTCGATCTCGGATTCTTGGCCAGCGGGCGAGGGAAGGGGCGGCGACACAGGACCGGGCGAGGTGGACGAGGAATCCTCCCGGAGTTCTTCTTCGGAACAGGTGCTGAGGATGGCAAGGAGCATGTCGGTAATCTTCTCACCGACGAATGGCAGCGACCATGTAAAAACGTTGATGAACTTGGGTAGCCAGTAGGGGTGAGGGCTGCTATTGAACTGCCGGATGTTCAACACGTTGTTCTCGTACTTGAGGACGGCTGCTTTGTTATTGTAGAAATCAATGTAGTTTGGAGCCGAAAAGATGGTTATAACACTCGGGAACCCTGTGGTACGAGTTCTCCGGTACATACGGTATCCAGCGTCTTGCGCCTCGTGGGCTCGAATGACAGAGAGCAGATTATTCTTTTCCAAGAAGTTGCAGACAGCCGAGTACGAGAAAAAGTAAGAGCAGCCTCGAACATGGTTATGAAGGAAGTAGTCGGTGGTTTTCTCCTGGCCAAAATCCTCGAGGGGGTCCGCCCAGAGGATGTCGCATAACAGTCCCTGAGTAGGTGGTTCGCGGAAACGATCAATCTACATGGTCAAAATCAGCTACCCCCAAATCACAAATACAGCGACGCAGTTTCCCCCATGGCTCATCGAAGGAGGTACTAACTCTTCGCAGGTCATCCAGGGTATGTAGCTCCGGGCTCAAGCCGCCATGGATGCAGAGGAACTGCTTGTTCATGACAGCAGCAATAGGTAGGCAGCAGAAAGACTCCATGCAGGCTTCATAGACGGCCTCGGAATACTTGCGATTGCATTCCAGCTTGAATGTGAAATACTCGGTCAGATGACGGCACTCGTGGTTGCCGCGCAGCAGCCAGAGCGAGTCGGGATAGTGTATTTTCAGCGACCAGAGGTAGAGAACACACTCGATACTGAAGTAGCCCCGATCTACGTAGTCACCCAGAAAGAGGTATCTCGTGTCGGCCGGGTCGCCGCCAACCTCGAACAGCTTCATGAGGTCATAGTATTGGCCGTGGACATCGCCGCAAACAGTAATCGGCGCATCCACCTCGAGGAGGTTGGGCTCTGCGCGCAGCAGCTTGCTGCCTGTGTGGAGGATGAAGAGGGCCTGCTCCTCCGTGAGGCGCCCTTCACGATAGAAATGGTCCTTGAGGAACTGGATGCTGGGCTTCGAGCGGGTGCCGTCTGTGTAGAACTGTTCATCACTAGGGGTGGACATGGCAGGGGGTGGCACATCTGGACGCGTCATGCGTGCATTAGCGATTGAGCGAGGCGACGCAGTGCTAAGTAGTCTTGCGAGAAGGAGCACACATAGCGCGATGGTAAGAGTGGCGGCGCGGTGGTCAATCCATACCTTTGCAAACTCGCTCCTGGGTGTTGACCTGGGTGCCGTCCTCCATGGTATGGATGGTAAAGTCAATCTCAGGAAGAGGCTTCTTCTGCAGTATGGCGCGAATGGCCTTATCAAACTGCAGCTGGTTCTGGAGCTCGGCCGGATTCGGCGCGCCGGCGCCATCATCGATCTCCATTTTGAAAGCTAATTGAGTGCTAGATTGAGTGTCTACGAGGCGGGGTTTTGAGGGAGCTTCTCAGTCACGCGTCGTCGACTTGGAACTAAGATGGCCCCCGCTTGGCAAGAATGGGGCTGAACTCGGTCGGGTATAAAAAGAAAAAATAAAGCAGAAAAAATTGAAGAGTGTCGCCGCGAATGATCACTGTTTTGTTTTAATGACAAACTTGGGGAGAGGCGAGGCGAGCTGGTGCGGAGGATGCCAAAAAAGAATGGAGGAGGTAGGATTGAGGATGAGATGTGGGAAAGAAAGTCGGGCGCGAAAAGGGTTGGGCGGGGGGTGGGGGGGGGGGCTAAAGGAGCCGACACGGCTTGCGCGCTGCTGCACACACAAAAATGGCAGCCTGGCAAGGGTCATTTGTTGGTCAAAATGTGGTCCAGTGGAAGTGCGGGGTCTGTCTGTCTGTCTGTCTGTCTGTCTGTCTGTCTGGGTGGGTTGGGAGGCACCTCCTGCAGCAAGTTAATTTAATTAGGCGTGATAATTACCTACCTAGCCTGCCTATACCTGGGTATGTAATTATGCTGTCCATCGATAAGCGAAAGCCTGCCGTTCGCTGGATTAATATGTGCAGTAACAAAGTTAATAAGTTACATTGTACCCCCCGTGTTAAATATGTTGGAAACGCCAAGTCAGAGTGAGTGAGTGAGTGGGATGAGATGCTACCTTACTCCATCCAGCACGGACCATGATTCCATGCTTGATGGTCCAAGCTCTGTCATCTAGATTTCAAAATGACAATCAGGAAAGGGTAACCTATGTGATTTGCTCCGCAGTTGTCCTAGCTGCCCAGGGATGACATTCGTTTCGACTGTGGGAGACCTGGTTCCGTGAAAGAGACTATAAATGGGGAATTATGCCACATTGTTGTACCTGAGGGGGGGAACGCCGAACGCCAGCATCAAATGGTTCAACGACTGGTGACTGCGTGACGTGCTTATTAGCCTTGCGGTAATCATCACCTGTGCCGGGGGCTTTGCTTTGCCTCACTACAGCTCCGCACCAGCCTGTGAGAGTGGATGCAACACGTAATTAATGATCTGACAGCAATAAATCGAAACTCCGAGGACACATGCCAAATAGTTAGCTGACGTACCGACCCACTAGGTTGCCCAGTTTGTTCAAAATTCTTCCATAGACTGCTGTTACGGCGCGTAGGTAATCCCCCCCCCCCCCCCCCCCCCCCCGCCTAGTCAAAATACTGCCGGCTTCCGGTCTTTCGGGATTGTCATCGCGCGGCCAATGAATGCTTCAGGTTATATGTCTGATTGTCGTGAGTACCTGTTGATATATCGTGCAATTTATCGCGATGTGTGTTCAGGAATCTTTTGGTGACGCTTCCTAAACTGGGCTGTGGCTGGTTATCGACCCGTGTAGCCTCGCGTCGAGGCGTAGTATTAGTTGTTCCCAAAGGTATTTCTGAATGAAGCTGATCTATGCGATTATGACTGAACCTAAAGGATCGCAACTCTCAGATCCCATGAGTGCGGCGTTTGCGTGCTGAGCTCCCGTTTTGGTGACGTCGTGGTTGCCATTGTTCTGGGAGGGGTCGTGCATGTGCGAGGCTCGATAACAATGCTAACAACATGCTAGCCGTGTATTCGAGATAGGATTGGAATCCTGTTTAGATCGGCTGTACGAGTCTTCCAACCCTGTTTAGGTACAAACAGCAGCTTGTTTTTGTATTTGTTATGATCAGCCCATGATCAGCCCATGATCAGCCTCTGGAGTTTTCAATTCGGCCGAAGCACAAAATTTCGATTACAGCAAGCACTGCATCTGCGCTGGCGTTTTGCTTGAGTGCGTTGGTTTTGGCTAGTAGAGCTGCTGTCAGAGCCCAAAGGTGTGGAAGCTGCCTCTCTGTCAATCACGGGCCGCTGCAGCCGGTCGAAGATGCTAGGAGGGGACAAGGCAAGGAACGCGTGCTTACATCGTCCTGGATTTTGTGCCTCTCTCTTGGATCTCTCCTTCTTTCAAACTGCTCACCTCCCGGATGGTTGTATGCACGTTCCTGGTCGGCAGAGCCAGTTGGATGCTGCGCAACGAACGATTTCAACTCCTCGACAAGTATCTCTTCAGCGCCTAGGGTAATCTGTTCTTGGAACTTCCGCCTCTCCCATTTGCTCCAGGCCTTGGCCGCCTGGTGAAGGGTGCTGAGAAGCTGAGGCAATCGCCGGTTGCGGTTTAGTCTCTGATCCTGACCCAGCGGAGAAGTATCTTCAAACATCTCGGCATAGTATGCTGCCACGACCTCGTCAAGAGTGTCAAAGCCCACGGCTGCTGCCTGATCTATGATGTACCGAATACGGTCCTGAACAGGTGCAGTGGCGTCCATATTTCGCTGAACTTTTTTTTGCGGCACATCGGCGGTGTAGTGAGTCAAATGGCCTTGAGCTTCATTGTCCGGGCTGGAATTATGAAGATCTTTGGGCGAGCAGAATGTGTGTGGGTTTCCGAACCCTGCTGGCACACCCGCTGCTGAACGTGATGCCCCGGGTACAGGAGACCCCGGCGAGAAGGTTGTGGTCAAATCGTTGGAGTCGGGGAAGGCTACTTGGTCCACAACCTCAGCCCCAAACGCAACACCGCTGCCATTGATATCACTTGATGGTGCTGGTGAAGTTAGCATATCATGGCTTAGCATACATAAAATAGTCAATAGCGACGTTGGCCCCTTACTCATGAAAAAAGAAACATTTATAGCAGAGCCATGCGGCGCCGCCGGTGCCGGACACGTAGAGTCCACTATGCCAGATGCCGTTGTCGATGCCAAAGCAGAGCTGCATGACTGGCCTCTGGTCGATTCCTCAACATGCTGCTCCTGCACCTTGACTCTTTCTTCAAGCTCCGCTAGCTTGGCTTTCAGGCGTCGACCTGCAAGAACTCCGGTAAGCCTTTAGATTTCCATCGTGAAGCCAGGGAAGCCGGGCTATGCACTTACGATAGGCTCGCTGGGCGAGACGATTTTGAACTCTCTTCTTCTCTTCGCTGGAAGAAAGACGAGTGCGGTAATGCGCAGCAATGTCAGGGTTTGCGGGCAGATTGGCCTCGCCGTTGGAGACGATATTCGTCTCCGCAGTGGACATGACGTACCGGGTGAGAGAGAAAATAGTGCTGATTCTCCGGAGAGTACACCAGCTTGGGACTTGCCTCTGCTACGTGCGACATACGGATGTCGGTGGGTGAAACGCGCAACTGCCGACAGTCAATAATTATCAGAAGCTATGAGCGGGCTTTTATACTGGCCATAGGAGCTTGTGTTTACCGCATCTGCAAGAACGGGGCACAGGAGATGACGAGTAGAGACCTCTGCATTAAATGCCACGGGTACTTGGCACGGGTACTGCGGATCTTCTCGCAGCGTGCATGGCATACAGTGTGCCACAAGGAAAGGAGGGTGTGGTGAGCTGACTAGGCTGAGATGGTATTTGGCACGGGCATTGTGGATCTTCTTGCAGCATGCATGTTATATTGTGTGCCAACAAGGAAAGGGCCGTGTGCAGAGCTGACAAGACTGAGATAATCAGTCCACCAGTCCTTTGCTATGACACGGAACGGCAGAGCTTGCCTATTAAACTCTTTTCTGCATGCCGACTAAGTTGGGGTACCCCTCACCCGGCCCCCACCTCACGACTGACATTCTAATATCCCTTTGCAGATAATGACCTTCCTCTTCGGCAGACTATATACGAATCAATATGAGTATGTGCTCCTTCCAGAGCTCCTCTGTTTTTGGTGGAATCACACTCCTAGGACTCGATTATTTGAGAGAATGCTGCTCAATATCTCCAATCAAGGTTAGCAGCGACGTACTGCCCAAAATTGTAAATCTGTGTGCCATTATTTGGTGACTACGAAAATGTCGTTTACGAAGCGGGCTGTGGATTGCTGCCCTGGAAGGCTGTATAGCATAACGCGAATCTTTGAGCCGGGCAGGCTTTATCTATAGAAACATCTCATTTCACTATCTCATGATCAATGAGCGTGGCAGGAAGGCCTCCTGGTATTTGTTGTTGGTCAACTTAATCTTGATATCAACGAGCAACGGGAAGGTGCCTCGGCAGCGAAGGATAAGATCGGCTTTCATAGGGATCGAGGCTCTCTTGGGGGAGACAACATTCACTTATAGAGCCGCTCCTGTAGGATTTGATCAAGAACTGTTTTATTAAACGTGAGGCTAGGAAAGACATTAGATGGCCCAGGGGTTAAGACCTGGAATGAATAGCATTAAAGCTAACCAGATCGAAGGAGGTTGCGAAGATCATTAGTCGACATTAGACGGCAGAGGAGAGCTGCTATCATCCATCAACCCCACATAGAAAAAGTCGAATACACATCTATATTCGTCGACGAGATAGTTGCTCTGGGGAGTCCTGGATGACCCGTAGGGAGCAGGCATACTGAACAGTAATCAGAGCTGATCGAGAGTGACCTGCTAGTATTCCTTAATAGTACTCTCAAATTTGAGACGACTTGAACCCCCATCATGTAGAGTTGGCTGTTAGTTGTTTGATTGGCGAATCCTTTGGCCACCTGGGACTTTCAAAGAGTTCCCTTACCTAACAAGGCGACGAAGCGGTTTGACAAAAGAGTCGCCGCGCATGATGCTGAGCTGTTAGAGATGATGTCCTCGTCCTGTAGCTCTGTGTGCCATCATTTATCTGGTACAATGCGCACTGAGCTATTATTTTTATATCGTATCAGGAAATCTGCAATATGTCAAGGAACGCCAGGCATTCGTTCAGCTGTTTTGTTATAGTTTTAGCCTAAGTGGAAAGAAGGTTAGCGTTTGAGAAATAATGTGTCTCTTCTTTAATCTACCTCAAGGAGCTCACGGGTTTTAAATTCCCAAAACGTTGATAAAATAATGAGTTGAAGAATGGGGCAGAGCCAGGTGGGCAAAGAGAATAAGAGCAGATCTTCATGAATGGCAGTGGAAGCTCTTGCTTTAGCTCATTTTCAACACAAAGAGGCAAACTGAAAGTTGGTTGTGATTGGCTTGCGTTTCGAGAGTCGAATACGTCCAAGCAGTGCCGTGTCTGTATTTGCGTTAACGAAGTTTGGATAGTTATCGTCCCAACACAACAGAAACTCGTTGCGGAGTCGGTTCAGATGGCACGGCTTATCTGAGGTTGTACCGATCATCGCGAGCCAAGCGCATCTCATCATAACGGCAGGGGGTGGTCGTTGGAATGGTCCGTGGCGGAAGTACTATGCTTAAAACCTCGCGCTTTCACGTCGCGCCATCCTATACCCATGGACTTGCGCAGAATGCTACCGTTTGGGACGGCAAAGGTCTCGTCTCCAACGGTGAGGCGATCCATGTTGCCTTGGCAAGCCAGTGCAGTGCCTGATGGCAACTCCCATGTATCAGGACACCATAGTTGCGTGTCTTCTTGACAATCCGAATTTTGAAATTAATTATGGGAGTTGATGCCTCGGGTTTGTCCCCCAGGCGTTGGGAGGAGAGAACCACAAAAGGAAAGAAAAAAAGGGAAAGTGGAGATCTTGTCCTCCTGCTGTTGCCACTGTACTTGCTGCTGATTTAGCTGCCCGCTTTCATCGGATTGAGTATGACTAAAGAGACGTGGACGTAGAAACAAGGTCGGACGGATACCTATCATAGGGCATATACTGGATAAAATCATGTTGTTCCGGAGAGCTTCCTAGTGGCTAGGAATTTTCTCCCTCTGTAACGTTCGTATTATTAAGGATTTCAGGTGAACAGACATATTTGTTCTGACACGATTGTTTCTTTCCGACAAAACTTTCGCGACTCTGCCTATGTACCTTAGACACACTAGCATTCGTTCTGCTTGGTCATTCTTGCGTTGTGATATGGCATGCAGTCTCAAGGGTGTGGTGGGGCGGACATATCAGTGGGATCCACCGCGATACGAAGGAATATTACTACATTTGAGCAGATTGTCTTGCTAGCGGAAGCCAGAGCCATCAGTGGGATCCACCGACACACGAAGGAATATTATGAGCAGCTTGTTTTGACTAGCTAAAGCAGATACAATGAGCCAAATCTAGATAGCAGTAGGATTACTACAATTGTCATAGTGCCTTACTGGACAGGGAGGGTTCTCCTAGGACAACGCGATTTGCAACCAAGAACATACACAGCTACAACAGCTACAACAGCTACAACAGCTACAACAGCTACAACAGCTACAACAGCTACAACAGCTACAACAACAACAACAACAACAACAACAACAACAAGAACGACAAGAACGACAAGAACGACAAGAACGACAAGAACGACAATACCTACAGCCTTGTAGAGCAAATTCGTATCACCTAACAAGATGGAGGCAGTACGGCCAGACTTGGCTACCACAGTATTCTTCATGTCCGGCAATGTCGACGAGCATCGCGATACTCCCTACATGCAAGCAGTTCGGCATTTTGCCTTCGACCAAAGTAAAATTGAGAATATCTTGCCACGGACACCGTTCCAACTCGACGTTATGGAGTACGCCGCCAACGATAAGCGGCGTGCTATCGGCCATGTTGTCTATGAGATCCCGAAGGACGTCGACATCGAACGCTTGGCCGCAGCTTGGAAAAAGGTGGTGCGTCAGACTCCCGCATTGCGAACCTGCATGTTCAAGTCAGAATCCGGAGAGCATTTTCAGGTCGTGCTGTCGGAGAGTTTCGTGTGGATGCACGTAACAGGTGTGAACGTAAAGGACGTGGTTATTGAAGAAGAGTCATCAGCCGCTATAACTGGGGCTCAGTGTAATCGATACGCCGTCCTTGAGAACCCAAGCACGTCGCAAAGACTATTTATCTGGACGTTCAGCTATGCTCTAGTAGATAACGATTTCCAGGAGCGTATCCTTCAAAGAGTCCTTCGAGCTTACGACGGTGAGGAAATCCAACACCCTCTGGGAACTGAAAGACTAGCAAATCCTCCCGCCATGGATCTGGAACGCGTGGCCAGGTTTTGGAAGCATTATCTTAACGGCCTGAATGCCTCTATTTTCCCTGGTCTACGCTCTCACTTGGATGCGCCTCGTTCCCATGTGCATGCAGAGCATAGTATATCATATCCAATGTCGGCCCGGCAGAAATGGGACAATGCGGTAATCTGTCGAGCAGCGCTCGCAGTGCTCCTTGCTCGATATACCAACGCTTCGGAGGCGCTCTTTGGCGTCGTAGTGGAACGGCCTCCTTTATTTGTGGGTCAGGAGCAGCCGACAGATGGCCTAACACGAACTGTAGTGCCCATCCGTGTGCCCTGCGCCCCTCACCAATCCGGGTCTGATCTTATACAAGCGATCAATGTCCAAGATGCTGCTATGCGCGAGTTCGAGCAGACAAGCCTTCACGACATTCGGAGTACTGGAGACTACGGATCCGCGGCTTGTGGATTTCAAACTGTGCTAGTAGTCACTACTCGCGATGCCGCGCGAGCGACGAGTTCTAAGCTTCATCGGACCATTGTAGAGTCGGATAGATTCGTGCCTTGTAACGATCGTGCCCTTTTGCTCAACTGCCAGATGGCAGATGATTCGGCACTACTGCTCGCACGATACGACCCGAGCATGGTTGACGCCCATCAGGTAGCACGTTTCCTGAGACAGCTTGGGTGCTTGATCAAGCAACTTCAGAGCCATGCAATCAATCTACCTATACGACAACTAGACATCGTTACGAAAGAGGATCGAGCAGAAATCGAGAACTGGAATTCGAAACAGCTTTACGTAAATGAGGTCTGCATCCACGATGTGATAACCAAGAGGACGAATGACACGCCACATAAAACAGCTGTATTTGCTTGGGATGGGGAATGGACATACGCTGAGCTGGATAGTCTGTCCTCACGTCTCGCGGGGCATATTCAATCCCTTAACTGGGACCTAGGGCATGCGGTACCGCTCTGCTTTGAAAAGTCCAAATGGGTTATCACGGGAATGCTCGGTGTGCTCAAAGCTGGTCGGGCATTCACGCTCATTGACCCGTCTAACCCGCCGGCCCGAATTGCCAAGATCTGTCAGCAAACTTCAGCCACAGTCGCTCTCACATCTAAAGTCCACTACAAGGCCATGCGTGCTGTCGTGCCACACTGCATTACACTTGACGACGAATTTTTCCAGTTATTGGCACTTGATAAAGATCAAGTCACGCCTATGGCGAAGCCGAAAGATTTGGCCTATATTCTCTTCACTTCTGGCAGCACCGGGGAGCCGAAAGGTAGCATGATTGAGCATCAAGGATTTGCGTCATGTTCTCTCATGTTTGGCCCCTCATTGGCGGTTAACAATAGCACACGCGCTCTTCAGTTTGCCTCTTATGCTTTTGGTGCGTGTCTGGTAGAAACGTTGACTACTCTGATGCAAGGTGGCTGTGTCTGTATTCCTTCCGACGACGAACGTATGAACGACATTCCGGGTTTCATCAACCGGGCTGGAGTTAATTGGGCACTGTTCACACCTTCCTTCATTGGAGCTATTCAACCAGAAAGCGTCCGGGGACTACAGACACTAATATTATGCGGAGAACCAATGTCAGCGGGAATGAGAAACACATGGGCCTCGCGAGTTGAGCTCCTGTACGCGTACGGTCAGAGTGAGAGCTCAACGGCCTGCAGCGTTGCTAAAGTCAATCCAGACGCCACTGACCTAAGTAATATTGGCCGTGCTGTAGGCGCCAGATTTTGGATCACTGATCCTAATGTGCCTGATCAACTTGCGCCGATTGGATGCATTGGCGAATTGGTGATCGAAAGTCCAGGAATTACACGGGGATATCTCGTTGATCCTGCGCAGGACAAGTCCCCTTTCCTCACTACGACTCCTGCCTGGTATCCGGCAAGGCAGCCGCCCGACTCCGTCAGACTGTACAGGACGGGAGACCTTGTCCGTTATAGATCCGATGGCACAGTTGTGTACCTCGGCCGCAAAGACTCGCAAGTCAAGGTCCACGGGCAGCGAGTAGAGCTTAGCGACGTAGAAACTCATCTGCGGCAACAATTGCCTAGCCATTTACGGCCTGTGGTTGAAGCTGTCAGACGATCCGACTCGTCCGAGGGTGCGATCTTGATTGCGTTTCTGACAGGCCCGGTCCGCAATGGAGAGGTCACTCCTGATACAACATCAGCAATGGGTGTCTGGATCTTAGAGAATAGTACGATCGCCCCCATAAAGACGAAGCTGCGGGAGGTTGTTCCGCAGTATTGCATTCCATCATTCTTTATTCGCTTGGAGAGTCTTCCAACTACTGCGACGGGAAAGACGGATCGAAAAAGACTTCGATCAATCAGCAAGGAGCTATTAGATAATTTACATCAGAACGCGTTGGACGAGAATCTTGCTGTAACCGCCAACTATTCGTCTGTCGACCCAGCAGGCATACTGCGACAGCTCTGGCTCCAGGGTTTAAGACTCGATCCCAGCTCCAACGACCCTCGAGCCAATTTCTTCGAGTTGGGCGGGGATTCTATTACAGCCATCAAGATGGTCAACATGGCGCGAATAGCTGGATTATCATTGAAAATAACTGACATCTTCCAGAATCCCACGCTTTCTGGCCTTCAAAATGTGATCCGGCGAGGTCTGGCCCCACATACTCCAATCCCAGCGACGGAGTACTCCATACCGATCGAGCAGTCATTTGCTCAGGGCCGCCTATGGTTCCTGGATCAACTCAACCTCGGTGCCTCGTGGTATCTCATGCCGCTCGCCGTGCGCATGCGCGGATCGCTCCATATCGACGCGCTCGCAGCGGCGCTGTTTGCGCTAGAACAGCGGCACGAGACCTTGCGGACGACTTTTGAAGAGCAGGACGGCGTAGGGATACAGGTCGTCCAGGCAAGCCACATGAAGGAGCTGAACGTAGTTGATGTGTCAACTCGTAATGGTAACTACGTTCAGCTGCTGCAACAGGAGCAGATGACGCCTTTCGATTTGGCGTTGGAGCCGGGCTGGAGAGTATCGTTATTCCGCTTAGGAGAAGATGACTACGTCCTCTCCATCGTAATGCACCATATCATCTCCGACGGCTGGTCTGTTGATATCCTACGCCAAGAACTAGCCCAATTTTACGCTGTAGCTCTCCGGGGTCAAGACCCACTGTCACAAGTAAGTCCGCTTCCGATCCAATACCACGACTTTGCCGTGTGGCAGAAACAGGACAACCAGGTCGCCGAGCAACAGCGACAGCTCGAGTATTGGACTAAGCAGCTGGCGGACAGCGCTCCAGCTGAACTTTTGACCGACCGACCTCGGCCGGCCGTATTATCTGGCCAAGCTGGTATTGTTCAGCTTAGCATTGAGCACTCAGTGTACGAGAGCCTCCGGGAGTACTGCCGGTCGCATCAGGTAACGCCGTTCGCGGTGCTGCTAGCAGCATTCCGTATAACGCACTACCGACTTACTAGAGCAGAAGATGCAACTATTGGTATGCCTGTCGCTAACCGTAACCGGCCGGAGCTCGAGAAAATGATCGGCTGCTTCGTCAATACTCAGTGTATGCGGATCACCGTCGGAAACAACGATACATTTATTGGGTTGGTACAAAGAGCTCAGTTAACAGCGACAGCTGCGTTAGAGAACCAAGATGTCCCGTTTGAACGCGTCGTGTCGGCAATTTTACCGGGCTCGAGAGACATGTCCCGGAATCCTTTGGTGCAGCTCTTGTTTGCCTTTCACTCTCAACAAGACCTCGGCAACATCCAATTAGAGGGCTTAGCGGGAGAGCTTGTACCAACAGCTGTATCGACTCGGTTTGATGTAGAGTTCCACTTGTTCCAAGGGATTGGAAGGCTAGGTGGAAGCGTGCTCTTTGCTACAGACTTGTTCGAGCCTGAGTCAATCAGCAACATGGTCGCTATCTTCCAGGAAGTCCTACGCCGAGGGCTTGAGCAGCCTGAGACGGCAGTCATCACGCTGCCGCTTACTGACGGCTTGAGAGAACTTCGAAGTATGGGCTTGCTTGATATTAAGAGGATTGAGTATCCGCGGGATTTGAGCGTGGTCGATGTCTTCCGCGAGCAGGTGGCGGCTTGTCCGGACATGATAGCCGTCACAGACTTGTCCTCACGGCTGACATACTCTCAGCTGGACCAACAATCCGGCAAACTTGCTACCTGGCTGCGACGGCGACTGATACCAGTTGAGTCGCTCATCGGGGTGCTTGCACCGCGATCGTGTCAGACGGTCGTTGCCTTGCTAGGCATCATGAAGGCGAACCTGGCGTACCTGCCACTTGATATCAACGCCCCGGCTGCCCGCATCGAAGCAATTTTGTCGACCGTGGCAGGACATAAACTAGTCCTGCTTGGCCCTGACGTGCCTGCTCCTCATGTTCAGCTAGCGGACGTCGAGCTAGTGCAGATCAGTGACATCCTACGCTACCATGACCCAGATGATATATTGGAAGACAGTACGCCACCATGTGCCGCAAGCCTTGCGTATGTTATGTTCACTTCCGGGTCGACCGGCAAACCAAAAGGCGTAATGGTCGAGCACCGTGCTATTGTGCGGCTCGTGAAGGAGGGCAATGTTGCGTCCAAGCTTCCACAAGCGCCTCGGGTGGCGCACTTGACAAACATTGCCTTCGACATATCGGCTTGGGAAGTGTTCGCAGCACTATTGAATGGGGGAACAGTAGTCTGCATCGACTATTTCACCAGCTTGGACAGCAAAGCTCTTGAGGCCGTGTTTGCACGAGAGCAGATCCGCGTAGCCATGCTCCCGCCAGGGTTACTGAAGCAATGTTTGGCCAACACGCCTACGACGCTTGGGGCACTAGACGTCATCTTCGGTGTTGCCGATCGGTTCGATAGTCGCGATGCAACAGAGGCTCAAGCACTTGTCCGGAGTGGCGTCTATAATGCATATGGTCCCACGGAGAATGGGATGATAAGTGCTATTTACAGTGTCGCTGGTCATGAATCGTTTGTGAACGGCGTTCCCATCGGTCAGGCTGTCAGTAATTCTGGCGCCTACATCATGGATCCACAGCAGCAGCTTGTCTCTAGTGGGGTAATGGGAGAACTTGTCGTCACGGGTGACGGGCTTGCTCGAGGGTACACCGATACAGCACTGAACCTGAACCGTTTCATCCAAGTAGAAATCGAAGGCCAGCTTGTGAACGCATACCGGACAGGGGATCGCGTGCGATACCGACCAAAAGATGGTCAGATCGAGTTTTTCGGGCGTATGGATCAGCAGATCAAGATACGCGGCCATCGTATCGAGTTGGCTGAGGTGGAGCATGCCATGCTTAGCGACAGTATAGTGAGCGATGCTGCTGTGGTTACCAGGCTGGAAGAGGGTCAAGAGTTAGAGATGGTTGGTTTCGTCGCGGCCCGGGGGAACAACTCTGGCGACGCCAGTGATATTAACTACCTCGGGACTCCTGAAGATGGCTTCGTAATACAGACAGAGAAGAACATTCGCAGCCGTCTACAGACACTGCTCCCGCCCTACATGGTCCCGGCTGGGATTGTAGTACTACGCCATATGCCTGTTGATGCAAATGGAAAGGTTGACCGACGAGAACTTACTCGAATGGCCCAAACTGTACAGAGAAGCGAGAGAGTGTTATCTTTACGGGTGGCCCCACGCAACGAAGTAGAAGTTGCTCTGTGTGAAGAGTTTTCCGATGTACTCGGCGTCGATGTCGGTGTTACCGACAACTTCTTCAATGTTGGCGGGCATTCTCTCATGGCAACGAAGCTTGCAGCGCGAATCAGCCGCAGACTGGATAGCCGCGTGTCTGTCAAAGACGTCTTCGACCATCCTATTCTTGCCGATCTTGCTGCCACCATCCTGCGAGGCTCAATCCCGCACAGTTCAATCCCTTCGGTGCCGTACTCAGGACCGGTGGAGCAGTCATTTGCTCAGGGCCGTTTGTGGTTCTTAGACCAACTTAACCTCGGTGCCTCGTGGTATCTCATGCCGCTCGCCGTGCGCATGCGCGGATCGCTCCATATCGACGCGCTCGCAGCGGCGCTGTTTGCGCTAGAACAGCGGCACGAGACCTTGCGGACGACTTTTGAAGAGCAGGACGGCGTAGGGATACAGGTCATCCAGGCAAGCCACATGAAGGAGCTGAACGTAGTTGATGTGTCAACTCGTAATGGTAACTACGTTCAGCTGCTGCAACAGGAGCAGATGACGCCTTTCGATTTGGCGTTGGAGCCGGGCTGGAGAGTATCGTTATTCCGCTTAGGAGAAGATGACTACGTCCTCTCCATCGTAATGCACCATATCATCTCCGACGGCTGGTCTGTTGATATCCTACGCCAAGAACTAGCCCAATTTTACGCTGTAGCTCTCCGGGGTCAAGACCCACTGTCACAAGTAAGTCCGCTTCCGATCCAATACCGCGACTTTGCCGTGTGGCAGAAGCAGACCGACCAGGTCGCCGAGCAACAGCGTCAGCTTGAATACTGGACCAACCAGTTGGCGGACAGCGCTCCAGCTGAACTTTTGACCGACCTCCCTCGACCTGCAGTCTTGTCTGGCCATGCCGGTATTGTACAGCTTACCATTGAGGGATCTTTGTACGGAAGCCTCCGAGCTTTCTGTCGCACCCATCAGGTAACCTCGTTCGCAGTGCTACTGGCGGCGTTCCGTGCTGCACACTACCGTCTCACTGGGGCTGAAGATGCAACTATCGGCACGCCTATCGCGAACCGTAACCGGCCGGAGCTTGAGAACATGATAGGCTTCTTCGTTAATACTCAGTGTATGCGGATTACTGTCGGAGATAACGATACATTTGTCAGATTAGTACAGCAGGTCCGGTCGACGGCAATAGCCGCACATGCCAATCAAGATGTCCCGTTTGAGCATGTCGTGTCGGCACTTCTACCCGGATCTAGGGACAGGTCTCGGAATCCCCTAGTGCAGCTCATGTTTGCCCTTCACTCTCAACAAGACCTCGGAGACATTCAGTTAGAGGGCTTAGCGGGAGAGCCTGTACCAACAGCTATGTCGACTCGGTTTGATGTAGAGTTCCATTTGTTCCAAGGGGTTGGAAGGCTAGGTGGAAGCGTGCTCTTTGCTACAGACTTGTTCGAGCCTGAGTCAATCAGCAACATGGTCGCTGTCTTCCAGGAAGTCTTGCGCCGAGGGCTTGAGCAGCCTGGTACGCTGATCGCCGCTCTCCCGCTTACTGATGGGTTAGCAGAACTCGACCGTATGGGTCTACTTAAGATTGAGATGACGGATTATCCCCGCGATTCGAGCGTGGTTGATGTCTTTCGCGAGCAGGTGGCCTCTCATCCAGACGTAACAGCTGTGATAGACTCGTCTTCACAGCTGACATACTCTCAGTTAGACCGACAATCTGACGAAGTTGCTACCTGGCTGCGCAAGCGGCACATTCCGGCCGAGTCACTTATCGGGGTGCTTGCACCGCGATCATGTCAAACGGTCGTTGCCTTCCTCGGTATCATGAAAGCTAACCTAGCGTACCTACCACTTGATGTCAACGCTCCGGCTGCCCGTCTCCAGGCAATCCTGTCGGTTGTTACAGGACACAAGCTGATTCTGCTCGGCCCTGACGTGCCTGCTCTAGCTGTTCAGCTGACAGACGTCGAGCTAGTACGGATTGGCGACACTCTGGGCCATCTCATAAAGCACTCCGCAGAACATGATGTGCATCCTTCATCGACCAGTCTTGCGTACGTTATCTTCACGTCCGGGTCGACGGGGAAACCCAAAGGTGTCATGATCGAGCACCGTGCAGTCGTACGGCTTGTGAAGCAAAGCAATGTTGTGTCCAAACTCCCATGCGCGCCTCGCATGGCGCACCTTTCGAACATTGCTTTCGACGCCTCAGCGTGGGAAATTTATGCAGCTCTCTTGAATGGAGGGACGCTGGTTTGTATGGACTATTTTACTGCGTTAGACAGTGCAGCTCTTGAAGCTGCTTTTGCGCGCGAAAAGATCTGCGCTGCTATGCTTTCACCTGGTTTACTCAAACAATGCCTCGTCAGCATACCTGCCACCCTCAGTGCCCTAGAAGTATTATACATAGGTGGAGATCGCCTGGATAGCCACGATGCGATCAAAGTGCGGGACCTCCCCCAGACCTGTGTTTACAACGCATATGGCCCTACAGAAAACGCGGTCATCAGCACTATATATAATATCGCTGATCGGGAATCGTTTGTGAACGGCGTTCCCATAGGCCGTGCTGTCAGTAACTCTGGAGCCTACGTCATGGACCTACAGCAGCAGCTTGTCCCTGCCGGCGTCATGGGAGAACTTGTTGTAACCGGAGACGGACTTGCGCGAGGTTATACTGATTTTAGGCGAGATCGTGACCGCTTCGTCCAGGTTGTCATCGATGGCCAGCTCGTCAGGGCATATAGGACCGGCGACCGTGTCAGGTATAGGCCAAAAGACGGCCAGATTGAGTTCTTTGGACGCATGGACCAGCAGATCAAGATCCGAGGCTACCGAATCGAGCCAGCGGAGGTGGAGCATGCCATGCTCAGCCATGAAATAGTCCTTGATGCCTCCGTAGTCATCAGGATACAAGAGGGTCAAGAGCCGGAACTTGTTGCCTTCGCCGCGGCGAGGAGTGACAAGTCCACTGAGCAGGATGAAGCCAGTACTCAAGTTGAAGGGTGGAAGAACTACTTTGAAACGAGCACGTATGCAGACATCAAGGCTATCGACAGGTCTACAATTGGCAACGACTTTATGGGTTGGACGTCGATGTATGACGGCAGCGAGATTGACAAGATTGAGATGCAGGAGTGGCTTGACGATACGATGCGCACACTCCTCGATGGCCGGGCCCCGGGTCACGTACTTGAGATAGGCACCGGTACTGGCATGGTCCTGTTTAATCTCGGTGACGGCTTACAAAGCTATGTGGGCATCGAACCATCGAGGTCTGCGGTCACATTCGTAACCGACAGGGCCAAGTCTGTCCCGGCTCTAGCTGGCAAGATCACAGTACATGTCGGCACGGCGACTGACATACATCGGTTAGACGGACTCCGCCCCGAACTAATAGTAATCAATTCTGTAGTTCAGTATTTCCCAACGCCGGAGTACTTGGCAGAGGTCGTCACAGTTCTTGCTCAGATCCCAGGTGTCAAGCGTCTATTCTTCGGTGATATACGATCTTACTCAATCAATCGAGATTTTCTCGCCGCCAGGGCTCTGCACATATTAGGTGATCGAGCGACTAAAGATCAAGTTCGACAGAAGATGGCAGAAATGGAAGAGCGCGAGGAGGAACTGCTCGTCGATCCCGCTTTCTTTACGGGTCTAATAAGCCGCCTGCCTGATCAAGTCGAGCACGTCGAGATCTTACCAAAGAGAATGAGAGCTACCAATGAGCTTAGCGCGTACCGTTATGCGGCCGTCATACATATTCGCAGTCCAGAGGAGCAGGTGCAGCAGGTGCATGCGATTGATGCGGATGCCTGGATCGACTTCACAACATCAAAGATGGACCGCCATACTCTTCTTCACCTCCTACAGAGCTCTGCAGACGCCCAAACCATCGCCATAAGCAACATTCCTAATGACAAGACTATTGTAGAGCGGTATGTGGTAGAGTCGCTTGATGACGATGCCGATGGCGTGGCCTGGGTATCCGCTGCCCGTTCGAAGGCCGAAAAGTGCCCGTCGCAGTCCGCAACCGACCTCATGCAGCTTGGTGAAGAGGCAGGCTTTCGTGTGGAACTCAGCTGGGCGCGGCAATGGTCCCAAAAGGGCGCGTTTGACGCCGTCTTCCACCGCTATCCTTATTTAAATTCAAGGCCCTGCATTATGATCCGGTTCCCGACCGATAATAGCGGCCGACCGTTGGACCAGCTCACGAATCGGCCATTACAAGGGTTGCAGAGCCGCCGGATCGAGACGCAGATACGTCAGCGGCTACAGATCCTGCTCCCGCCATACATGGTCCCGACTCGCATCGTGGTGCTGGAGAAGATGCCTCTTAATACCAATGGCAAGGTCGATCGAAAAGAGTTGGCTCGAATAGCTCAAATCGCATAGAAGACGGAGGTTGTCTCCTCCCGCGTGGCCCCACGCAACGTGGTAGAAGCTATATTATGCGAGGAGTTCGCAGATGTGCTTGGCGACGAGGTCGGCATCACCGACAACTTCTTCGATCTCGGCGGACACTCCCTCATGGCGACGAAGCTAGCGGCCCGTATCAGTCGCCGGTTGGATACCCGCATGTCTGTCAAAGACATCTTCGACCATCCAGTTGTCGCCGATCTTGCCGCCACCATCCGGAGTGGCTCGACTCCACACCGTCCCATTCCTCAGACACAATACCGCGGACCCGTCGAGCAGTCATTTTCTCAAGGTCGCTTGTGGTTCCTGGATCAGTTCAACCTTGGTGCAACGTGGTACATCATGCCTCTGGCCGTGCGCATGCGAGGGCCTCTCCAGATCGATGCGCTCGCCGCTGCGCTATTCACGCTGGAGCAGCGGCATGAAACCCTACGGACAACGTTTGAAGAACAAGATGGCATAGGGGTGCAGGTAGTTCAACCGAGCCGAACAAAGCATCTTAGAGTGATCGATTTATCAAGCGGGCAGGACTACACGCACACTCTGCAACACGAGCAGATGACTCCTTTCAATCTAGCTTCTGAGCCCGGTTGGAGGGTGTCCCTCTTGCGGCTTGGGGAAGACGACCACATCCTCTCCATAGTGATGCACCACATCATCTCCGACGGCTGGTCCGTTGGTATCTTACGCCAGGAACTAGCCCAATTTTACGCGGCCGCGGTCCGTGGCCAGGACCCTCTGTCACAGATCAGCCCACTGCCCATCCAATATCGAGATTTTGCCGTGTGGCAGAAGCAAGCCGAGCAGGTCGCTGCTCACCAACAGCAGCTCGAGTACTGGAGCAAGCAGCTTGCCGACAGCTCACCAGCTGAGCTCTTGGCCGACCTTCCTCGGCCCGCCATACTATCTGGCGAAGCTTGCGTTGTGCCAGTCACCATCGATGGTTCGATATATAAGACCCTCAAAAGATTCTGCCGGACTCACCAGGTGACGTCTTTTGTTGCATTGCTCGCGGCATTCCGCGCAGCACATTACCGTCTCACTGGGGTTGAAGATGCGACCATCGGCACTCCTATTGCCAACCGCAATCGACCGGAGCTCGAGAACTTGATCGGCTTCTTTGTCAACACTCAGTGCATGCGGATTACCGTCGAAGACGACGACACATTCGACGGGCTGGTGAATCAAGTTCGTTCTACAGCCACAGCCGCGCATGCTAATCAAGATGTCCCATTTGAGCATGTCGTGTCAACTCTCCTACCGGGATCGAGGGACACGTCTCGGAACCCGCTGGTGCAGCTAATGTTTGCAGTACACTCTCAACGAGACCTTGGAAGGATCCATTTAGATGGTTTAACAGGAGAGCCAATGCCCAACGCAGTATCTACCAGGTTCGATGTCGAGTTTCACCTTTACGAAGATGAAAACAAGCTGAACGGCAGCGTGTTTTTTGCCACAGACTTGTTCGAGCCTGAGACTATCCTCGGCATGGTCGCGGTCTTCCAGGATGTCCTAAGCCAGGGACTTGACAAGCCATATAAGCCAATCTCGGCCCTACCCCTCACCAGCAGATTTGCGGAGCTTCGCAGGATGGGCCTGCTGGAGATTGAGAGGACAGACTATCCTCGCGAGTCGAGCGTAGTCGACGTATTCCGCGAGCAGGTGCCAGCTTGCCTAGATGCGATCGCCGTAATGGACGCGTCCTCGCAGCTGACCTACGGTCAACTGGACCGACTG
The DNA here is from genome assembly GCA_001557505.1 of Reticulascus tulasneorum. Taxonomy (NCBI): domain Eukaryota; kingdom Fungi; phylum Ascomycota; class Sordariomycetes; order Glomerellales; family Reticulascaceae; genus Reticulascus; species Reticulascus tulasneorum. The sequence goes on along the minus strand of LSAX01000012.1, from coordinate 243,118 downwards.
TCTGACAAGTTGGCCGGCTGGCTGCGTCGCAGAAATATGGCGGCCGAGACACTGGTCGGAGTGTTGGCGCCTCGATCCTGTCAGACAATCGTCGCCTTCCTCGGCGTCCTCAAGGCAAACCTGGCCTATTTACCGCTTGATGTCAACGTCCCGGCTGCCCGTCTCGAAGCCATTCTTTCCGCTGTTGCCGGACATAAGCTGGTCCTGCTCGGTGCTGACGTGAATGCTCTGGGTGCTGGAGTGCCAGACGTGGAACAGGTTCGAATCGGTGACACGATGGGGCATAACAGCCTACCTGATTTCACGGAATATGCCATGCGACCTGCGGCGACAAGTCTTGCATATGTCATGTTCACGTCCGGGTCGACCAGCAAACCAAAAGGCGTTATGGTTGAGCACCGTGGTATTGTGCGGCTCGTGAAGCAGAGCAATGTTATGTCTCAATTGCCACAAGCGCCTCGAGTGGCGCACTTGACGAACATTGCCTTCGATGTGTCAGTGTGGGAGATATATGCGGCAATTTTGAACGGGGGAACACTAGTATGCATCGACTATTTTACGATCTTGGATTTGAAAGCTCTCGAGGCTGTATTTACCCGCGAGAAGATTAGCGTAGCGATGCTCCCACCTGCGTTACTTAAGCAATGCTTGGTCAATATGCCTATTACGTTAGGTAACCTGGACGTGATCATCGCTGCAGGCGATCGATTTGACAGCCGCGATGCGATCGTGGCCCAGGCACTTGCTCAGACACGTGTCTACAACGGATACGGACCAACTGAGAATACGATTCTTAGCACTATCTACAGAGTTGCTGAGGAGGAGTCATTTGTGAATGGTGTTCCCATAGGCCGTGCTGTCAGTAACTCTGGAGCCTACGTCATGGACTCGCAGCAGCAGCTTGTCCCTGTTGGCGTCATGGGAGAGCTTGTCGTAACCGGAGACGGGCTTGCTCGAGGGTATACTGATCCAGGGCTAAACTGTGACCGCTTCGTCCAGGTTGTCATCGATGGCCAGCTCGTCAGGGCATATAGGACCGGTGACCGTGTCCGGTATAGGCCAAAAGACGGCCAGATCGAGTTCTTTGGACGCATGGACCAGCAGATCAAGATCAGAGGCCACCGCATTGAACCAGCCGAGGTGGAGCATGTCATGCTCGGTCACCACATGGTCCGCGATTCGGCTATTGTGGTCCAGAAGCGTCAGAATCAACAGGATGAGGAGTTGGAAATGGTTGGTTTTGTCGTAGTTGGAGATGATGATGCTATTGAAAATAATGAGGCTAGCAGCCAGGTTGAAGGTTGGGGCAACCACTTCGAAACGAGCACGTATGCAGACATCGAGACCATCAACCAATCTACCATAGGTAATGACTTTATGGGTTGGACGTCAATGTATGATGGAAGCGACATCGACAAGGTCGAGATGCAAGAGTGGCTCGACGATACCATGCAGACGCTCCTCGATGGCCAGGCCCCGGGTCATGTGCTCGAAATAGGCACCGGAACCGGCATGGTCTTGTTCAATCTAGGTGACGGCCTGCAAAGCTATGTGGGCCTAGATCCGTCGAGGTCCGCGGCCGCGTTCGTTAACGACATGATCAAGTCTATCCCGGCTCTGGCTGGCAGGGCCGAAGTACATGTTGGGACGGCAACTGATATAAGCCGACTCCCTGAGGGATTCCGCCCTGACCTGGTAGTAATAAATTCTGTGGCCCAGTATTTCCCTACGCCAGAGTATTTAGTAGAGGTTGTAGATGCTCTTACTCGGATCCCTGGTGTCAAGCGTCTGTTCTTCGGCGATATTCGGTCTTACACTCTTAATAGAGACTTCCTTGCCGCTCGGGCCCTCCATGCGTTAGGCGGGAAAGCAGCCAAAGATAGTGTACAGCAGACGATGGCCGAAATGGAAGAGCGCGAAGAAGAGCTGCTTGTCGATCCGGTATTTTTCACGGGACTGGCAAGCCGGCTACCTGATCAAGTCGAGCACGTCGAGATTCTACCAAAGAGGATGAGAGCTACTAATGAGCTTAGCTCATATCGGTATGCGGCCGTTATATATGTACGCGGTCTAAAAGAGCCGGCGCAACCTGTGCACGAAATCGAGGCCGATGCCTGGGTTGACTTTCAAGCGTCGAATTTGGACGGCGAGAGCCTTCTCCGCCTTTTACATACCTCGTCCGGTTCTGTGGCTGTCGGAGTGGGCAATATCCCTTATGCGAAGACCATTCTAGAGCGACATATTATTCAATCGCTTGATGAGGATGACGCGCAAGGCTCACAAGATGGGAAAAGCTGGGTCCTAGATGTGCGCCGTAGAGCCGAGTGCTGTGTCTCATTATCCACAACTGACCTTATACGGCTTGGCAAAGAGACAGGCTTCCATGTGGAGATAAGCTGGGCGCGGCAACAGTCCCAAAACGGCGCGCTTGACGCCATATTTCACCATTATCCTCATGCTGAAGGCGCCCGCGTAATGGTTGCGTTCCCCACGGACAATCGTCGCCAACCACTAGGCTCTGCCACGAACCGACCACTACGTCGGCTACAGCGGCGGCGGGTCGAGACGCAGATCCGTACACTGCTACAGACGCTACTCCCATCGTACATGGTCCCGGCGCGAATCGTAGTGCTAGACCAGATGCCCATAAATGCCAATGGCAAGGTTGACCGGAAAGAGCTTACCCGAAAGGCAAGTACTATCCAGAAAAGGGACGTGGCGTCGATACGCGTGGCCCCGCAAAATGAGATAGAAGCCGTCCTGTGCGAAGAGTTTGTAGATGTACTTGGCATTGACGCCGGCATCACCGATAACTTCTTCGATCTCGGCGGACACTCCCTCATGGCGACTAAACTAGCAGCGCGTGCTAGCCGTCGACTTGACGTACGTGTGTCTGTCAAAGACGTCTTTGACCATCCCGTCCTCGCCGACCTTGCAGCTCTGATCCGGAGAGGCTCAACTCCTCACAGTCCAATCCCTGCATCGCCTTACTCTGGACCAGTGGAGCAGTCATATGCTCAGGGTCGCTTGTGGTTCTTGGATCAGTTCAATCTCGGCGCGTCGTGGTACATCATGCCGCTCGCCGTGCGCATGCGCGGGTCGCTCCAGGTCGACGCGCTCGCCGCCGCACTGTTTGCTTTGGAGCAGCGGCACGAGACTCTGCGGACGACCTTTGAGGAGCGAGATGGCGTGGGCGTCCAAGTTGTTCGACCAAGCCGTACGAAGGAGCTTAGAGTTGTCAATGTACCACGCGGGCCGGGCCGGCAGGACGACAGCTACACCCAGATGCTGCAGCTCGAGCAGACAACCCCATTCGATCTGGCTTCCGAGCCAGGGTGGAGGGTGTCCCTGTTACGGTTAGGAGAAGAAGATCACATCCTGTCGATCGTCATGCACCATATCATCTCCGATGGTTGGTCTATCGATGTCTTGTCTAAGGAACTAGCCCAGTTTTACGCCGCCGCGCTCCGCGGTCAGGATCCTCTGTCGCAGGTGAGCCCGCTACTCGTCCAGTATCGTGACTTTGCCATGTGGCAAAAGCAGGCAGATCAATTGGCCGAGCACCAATGTCAGCTCGAGTATTGGACCAAGCAACTCGCCAACAGCTCTCCGGCTGAGCTTCTCACCGACCTCCCCCGGCCGGCCATGCTGTCCGGCAAGGCTGGCGTGGTGCAGCTTACGATTGAAGGGCCAATGTACGAGAGTCTCCAGCGGTACTGCCGGATTCATAGGGTCACATCTTTTGCCGTGCTGCTGGCCGCATTCCGGGCAGCCCATTACCGTCTTACTGGGGCCGAGGATGCTACTATCGGCACTCCTATCGCTAACCGAAATCAAGCAGAACTGGAGCATATGATCGGTTTCTTTGTCAATACCCAATGCATGCGGATTACTGTTGGCAGTGACGACACATTCGACGGATTAGTACGGCAGGTTCGGTCGACAGCGACGGCCGCGTTTGCGAACCAAGATGTCTCCTTCGAACGCATCGTGTCAGCCCTTCTGCCGGGGTCGAGAGACACGTCTAGAAACCCGCTGGTGCAGCTCATGTTTGCCGTCCACTCTCAATATGGCCTCGGCAAGATCCATTTAGATGGTCTAACTGGCGAGCCTGTGCCAATAGCTATATCTACTCGGCTTGATCTAGAGTTCCACATATTCCAGGAGTTGGGAATGATGAGCGGCAGCGTGCTCTTTGCTACAGACTTATTCGAGCCCGAGAATATACGCAGCATGGTCGCGGTCTTCCAAGAGGTCCTACGTCGAGGGCTCGAGCAACCTCAGACGCCGATCGCCACCCTGCCGCTCACCGACAGATTGGCAGACCTTCGTAATATGGGCGTGTTGCAGATTGAGAGGACAGACTATCCCCGCGAATCGAGCTTGATTGAAGTCTTCTGCGAGCAGGTGGCCGCTTGCCCAGATGCGACCGCCGTCATCGACTCATCGTCACGGCTGACTTACACTCAGCTGGACCAGCGATCCGACGAGCTCGCTGCCTGGCTGCGGATGCGGCACATTCCTGCTGAGACGCTAGTCGGAGTTTTGGCTCCGCGATCTTGCCACGCTATTGTCGCTTTCCTTGGAATTCTCAAAGCAAACTTAGCATACCTGCCGCTTGACGTCAATGTGCCCACGGCCCGTATCGAGGCGATCCTGTCAGCGGTTCCCAGCCACAAGCTAGTCTTACTCGGTTCAGATATAGCTGTTCCAAAGACTAAGTTAGCAGGTGTAGAGCTGATGAAAATTGATGACATCCTTAATTGCCAAGGTCTAGATGATCTTGCAGACACCTCCTTACGACCTCTAGCCACGAGTCTTGCATATGTTATCTTCACATCTGGATCGACGGGAAAGCCTAAGGGCGTCATGGTTGAGCACCGTAACATCCTTCGGCTTGTAAAGAGAAGCAACGTAGTATCTAAGCTCCCACGACCGGCTGTTGTGGCGCATCTATCTAATATTGCTTTTGATGCCGCTACGTGGGAGATTTACGTGCCGCTTTTGAACGGTGGCACACTGGTTTGCATCGACTATACTACCGCCTTGGACACCACAGCACTCGGGTCCATATTTAAGCAGGAAAAGGTCTCTGTCACCATGCTTCCGCCAGCGTTACTGAAGCAGTGTTTAACAAATATGCCTAGCATGCTTAGTTGCCTCGAAATTCTTTTCGTCGCTGGCGATCGGTTCGATAGCCGCGACGCGATTAAGGCGCGAGCACTTATCCCAACCGGCGTCTATAACGCGTATGGTCCTACCGAGAACACCATCTTGAGTACCATGTATAACATCGGGGAGGACGAAAAATTTGCCAATGGTGTGCCTATCGGCCAGGTTGTTAGCAACTCTGGGGCATATATCATGGACCCCCATCAGCAGCTCGTCTCTGCCGGCGTCATGGGAGAGCTTGTGGTCACGGGGGATGGACTCGGTCGAGGGTATACCGACCCGGCTCTGGATCGCGATTGCTTTGTCCAGGTCACCATTGAAGGTCAGCTCGTGAGGGCATATCGGACCGGCGACCGTGTCCGGTATAGGCCAAAAGATGGCCAGATCGAGTTTTTCGGGCGCATGGATCAGCAAATCAAGATCCGAGGCCACCGTATTGAGCCGGTCGAGATAGAGCATGCCATGCTTAGCCACATAGCGGTCTGTGACGCGGCTGTCGTTATCCGGAAACAAAAGGGTCAAGAGCCAGAGATGATAGGCTTTGTTGCGACCCAAGGCCAAGAGCCCATCGGAAATAACGAGGCTAGCAGCCAAGTTGAAGGATGGGGAAACCACTTTGAGACAAGCACGTATGCTAAAATCAAGGCCATCGATCGGTCTGCAATAGGCAGGGACTTTATGGGTTGGACATCGATGTATGATGGGAGTGAGATCGACAAGGTCGACATGCAGGAGTGGCTCGACGACACCATGCAGACGCTCCTCGATGGCCAGGCCCCGGGTCACGTGCTCGAAATAGGCACCGGAACCGGCATGGTACTCTTTAACCTAGGCGAAGGGCTGCGAAGTTATGTGGGCCTAGATCCGTCGGGGTCCGCGGCCACATTCGTAACCAACGCGGTGAAGTCTATCCCGGCTCTAGCTGGCAGGGTCAAGGTACATGTTGGTACAGCGACCGATATAGGCCGGCTAGACGGACTCCGGCCTGACGTTATTGTAATCAACTCTGTGGCGCAGTATTTTCCAACGCAAGAGTATTTAGTAAAGGTCATACATATCCTTACTCAGATCCCGAATGTTAAGCGCCTGTTCTTTGGCGACATTCGATCTTACGCTACGAATAGGCACTTCCTCGCAGCTCGGGCCCTCTACGCGCTCGGCGAAGAGACCACCAAAGAGGCTATGCGACGGAAGATGGCAGAAATGGAAGAGCGGGAAGAGGAGCTGCTCGTCGATCCGGGCTTTTTCACGGGGCTGACAAGCCGGCTGCCTGATCAGATCAAACACGTCGAGATTCTGCCAAAGAAGATGAGAGCTACTAACGAGCTCAGCACATATCGGTATACAGCTGTCCTACATATGCAGGGTGCGGAAGAGCAGGCTAAGCCTGTACATATGATCGACACCGACGCATGGGTCGACTTTGGAGCTTCAAATATGGATCGCCAAGCACTTCTTCACCTCTTGCGGGACTCGTCCGACGCCCAGACTATTGCCGTCAGCAACATTCCTCATAGCAAGAGCATCTTAGAGCGCCATATTGTCGATTCGCTTGATGTTGACGATGACATAGAGGATTCATCGGATAAAGCAGTCTGGGTCTCAGCAGTCCGCTGCAATCTAGAACTTGGAAAGTCGCTCTCCGCGACCGACCTCGTGCAACTAGGTAGAGAAGCAGGATTCTGCGTGGAGTTCAGTTGGGCACGGCAAAGGTCTCAACAGGGTGCGCTCGATGTTATCTTCCACCATTATTTGCCTCATAGAGAAAGGGCCCGTGTCATGTTCCAGTTCCCGACTGACCATGAAGGTCGACTCGTGGACCACCTCACGAACCGGCCGCTACAGCGACTGCAGAGCCGTCGGATTGAGGCGCAGATCCAGGAGCAGCTACAGACCCTGTTACCACTGTACATGGTCCCAGCGCGGATTATGGTGCTAGACCAAATGCCACTCAATGCCAACGGTAAGGTAGATCGAAAGGAGCTGACTCGACGGGCCCAGATCGTACCGAAAGCCGAGATAGTCACCACCCGCGTCGCCCCACGCAATGAGACGGAAGCTGTGCTGTGTGAGGAGTTTGCTGATGTTCTTGGCGTCGAAGCTGGCATCACTGATAACTTTTTCGATCTTGGCGGACACTCCCTTATGGCCACGAGGCTAGCGGCTCGTATTAGTCGCCGGCTGGATGCTCGTGTGTCCGTCAAAGAAATTTTCGACCATCCCGTCCTCGCCGACCTTGGAGCTCTCATTCGGACAGGCTCCACACCTCACCGCCCTATCCCGTCGACGCCGTACCGCGGGCCTGTCGAGCAGTCATTTGCCCAGGGCCGTCTATGGTTCCTGGATCAGCTCAATCTAGGTGCAACGTGGTATATCATGCCATTCGCCGGGCGAATACGCGGGTTGCTTCACATCGAAGCGCTCACGGCCGCGCTGATTGCTCTGGAACAGCGGCACGAGCCTCTGCGGACGACATTTGAGGAGCGAGACGGCGTGGGTGTGCAAGTTGTTCATCCGAGCCGCATGAAGGAGCTTAGAGTGATCCGTGTATCAAGCGAACAGGATGAGACCTTTCTTCAGCTCCTACATCAAGAGCAGACAACCCCGTTTGATTTGGCTTCCGAGCCAGGGTGGAGGGTATCCCTGCTACGGTTAGGGGAAGAGGATCATATCTTGTCCATTGTCATGCATCATATAATCTCCGACGGCTGGTCTGTCGATATTTTGCGTAAGGAAGTAGCCCAGTTCTACACCGCGGCGCTCCGCGGTCAGGACCCTTTGTCGCAGGCGAGCCCGCTCCCAATCCAATACCGCGACTTTGCGGTATGGCAGAAGGAAGCCGATCAAGTGGTCGAGCAACAGGGTCAGCTCGAGTACTGGGCGAAGCAGCTTGAAGACAGCTCTCCGGCTGAGCTCCTCACTGATCTCCCCCGGCCGGCCATGCTGTCCGGCCAAGCCGGCATGGTGCAGCTCACGATCGAGGGGCCAATATATGAGAGCCTCCGAGCGTTCTGTCGCGCACATCAAGTAACTTCGTTCACGGTACTGCTCGCGGCATTTCGCGCAGTACACTACCGCCTCACTGGGGCTGAAGATGCTACTATTGGTAGTCCTATCGCTAACCGCAATCGACCGGAGCTCGAGAACATGATCGGTTTCTTTGTCAACACCCAATGCATGCGGATTGCTGTTTGCAGTGACGATACTTTTGGCGGATTAGTACAGCAAGTTCAGTCGACAACGACAGCCGCATTCGCAAACCAAGATGTCCCGTTTGAACGTATCGTATCAACACTCCTACCTGGATTAAATGACATGTCCCGGAACCCGCTAGTACAACTCATATTTGCTGTCCACTCTCAACAGGATCTAGGCAAGATCGAGTTACAAGATCTAGTAGGCGAGCCTGTACCAACGGCTATATCAACTCGGTTTGATTTAGAATTCCACTTGTTTCAACAACTAGGCAAGCTAAATGGCAACGTACTTTTCGCGAAAGATCTGTTCGACCCAGAGACCATCCGCAGCATGGTTGCTGTCTTCCATGATGTTCTTCGCCTAGGGCTTGAACAGCCCCACACACCAATTGCAACCCTTCCACTCACTGGCGGGCTACTAGAGCTTCGCAGTGCCGGTCTGCTTGAGGTCAAGAAGACCGAGTATCCCCGCGAGTCAAGCGTAATTGACGTTTTCTGCGAGCAGGTGGCCGGCTGTCCAGATGCGATCGCGGTCATTGATTCTTCATCGCAGCTGACGTACACCCAACTAGACCGGCAATCTGACGAGCTCGCTAGATGGCTGCGGATGCGGCAAATTCCTACTGAGACGCTAGTCGGAGTTCTAGCTCCGAGATCTTGCCAGGCAATTGTCGCTTTCCTGGGCATCCTCAAGGCAAACCTAGCTTACCTACCGCTTGACGTCAACGCGCCCACGGCCCGAACTGAGGCGATCCTGTCTGCCGTCCGCGGCCACAAGTTGGTCCTACTCGGTTCTGACGTGCCTACTCCGGAAGTTGGACTCCCTGATGTGGAGTTGGTACAAATTGCGAGCACTCCAGGGCCTCATCGTATTGATAACGTTATTAATGGTGACATGCGACCTTCGGCGACAAGCCTTGCATATGTCGTCTTCACGTCTGGATCGACAGGCAAGCCCAAAGGTGTCATGGTCGAGCATCGCAGCATTGTGCGGCTCGTGAAGCCAAGTAATGTCGTTTCTAAGTTGCCCAAGGCAGCGCGGATGGCACACTTGGCCAACCTTGCTTTTGATGCCTCGATATGGGAGATTTCTACAGCGCTCTTGAATGGTGGGACTCTGGTATGTATTGATTACATTACTATCTTGGATAGCAAAGCTCTCGAGGCCGTATTTTCTCGGGAACAGATCCGCGTTGCCACGCTTCTGCCAGCGTTGCTCAAGCAGTGCTTGGTCACTATCCCGGATATGATTGGCGCCTTAGATGTTCTCTATACAGGTGGAGATAGAGTGGAAAGCTGGGTTGCAATAAAGGCGCGTGCGCTTGTCCAGGCTGGCATGTATAGCGGGTACGGCCCCACAGAGAATACCATTGTCAGTACGATCTACAGCATTGTGGAGCAGGAGTCGTTTGTAAACGGCGTTCCTATCGGCCATTCTGTCAGTAACTCCGGGGCCTTTATCATGGACCCTGACCAGCAGCTAGTCCCTGCTGGCGTCATGGGAGAACTTGTGGTCACCGGAGACGGACTGGCCAGAGGGTATACCGATCCGGCACTAGACCGCGATCGTTTTATCCAGGTCACAATTGACGGTCAGTCCGCGAGGGCATACCGGACAGGTGACCGCGTACGCTACCGACCAAAAGACGGACAGATCGAGTTTTTCGGGCGCATGGACCAGCAGATCAAAATCCGAAACCATCGTATTGAACCAGCCGAAGTGGAGCAAGTGATCCTCAGTTATGATGCAGTCCTTGATGCTGCTGTCGTCGTCTGGAGGGAAGAAGATAAGGAGCCGGAAATGGTCGGTTTCGTCACGGCCCAAGCGGATAAGTCTACTGAGCAGGACGAGGCCAGCAATCAGGTCGAGGGGTGGGAGAACCATTTCGAGACAAGTGCGTATGTTGACATTAAGGCTATTGAACGGTCTGCCATTGGCAGTGATTTTATGGGCTGGACGTCGATGTACGATGGGAGCGAGATCGACAACGCAGAAATGCAGGAGTGGTTAGACGACACCTTACGCACGCTACTTGATGGCCAAGCCCCTGGCCACGTACTCGAAATAGGTACCGGTACCGGCATGATACTCTTCAATCTAGGCAAAAGCTTAGGGCTAGAAAGCTATGTGGGAGTCGAACCGTCGAAGTCCGCTGTCGCGTTTGTAACGGACATGATCAACTCCGTCCCAGTTCTAGCTCGTAAAGCCAAAGTACATGCCGGTACGGCACTCGATATAGTTCAGCTGAGGGAACTTCGCCCAGATCTTATCGTAATCAACTCTGTGGCTCAATACTTCCCCACGCAGGAGTATTTATTTAAGGTGGTTGAAGCGCTTACTCGAATCCCGGGTGTCAAGCGTCTATTCTTCGGCGACATTCGATCTTACGCTATAAACAGGCAATTTCTTGTTGCTAGGATTCTGCACGAATCGGGCGAGAAAGTGACTAAGAACGAAGTGCGGAGGAGGATAGTGGAAATGGAAGAGCGTGAAGAGGAAATGCTCGTTGACCCGGCTTTCTTTACGGGTCTAACAAGCCAGCTACCTGGTCAAGTCGAGCACGTCGAGATTCTACCGAAAAGGATGAGAGCTACTAACGAGCTTAGCGCATATCGGTATGCGGCCGTAATATATGTGCGCAATCCAGAGGAGCCGAAGCAGCCTGTATATGAAATTGACGTCGATGCCTGGGTTGACTTTGAGGCGATGAAGATGGATAGCGACAGTCTTCTCCGCCTGCTGCAGAGCTCGACATTCGCTCAAACCGTCGCGATTAGTAATATTCCTCATAGCAAGAGCATCCTGGAACGACATGTGGTCGAGTCGCTCGATGATGATGATGACACCGAAGCACAAGGCTCGTTGGACGGCGCAGCCTGGGTAACAGCGCTTCGCGCTAGTGCTGAACGCTGCTCGTCGCTGTCTGCAGTCAACCTCATACAGCTTGGCGAACGAGCAGGTTTTCGTGTAGAGATCAGCTGGGCGCGTCAGTGGTCCCAGAAAGGCGGGCTAGATGCGGTCTTCCACCGTTATGCGCCCGCTACGGAAGGGCCCCGTGTGATGATCCGATTCCCGACTGACGATCAGGGCCGACTAGCGAGCAGTCTCACGAGTAGGCCTTTGCAGCGGCTGCAGAGCCGTCGGATAGAGTCGAAGATTCGAGAGCGGCTACAAATCCTGCTCCCACCTTACATGGTCCCGGCTAGGATTGTGGTGCTTGACCAGATGCCTCTCAATGCCAACGGCAAGGTTGACCGAAAAAGGCTTACCCGACAGGCCCACACCGTATCAAAAAGCAGGCTGGTCTCTGTCCATGTTGCCCCACGTAACGAGGTCGAAGCCGCGCTGTGTGATGAGTTTGCCGATGTGCTTTGTGTTGACGTCGGCATTACGGACAACTTCTTTGATCTTGGCGGACATTCCCTCATGGCTACCAAGCTTGCGGCTCGTATCAGCCGCCGGCTGGACGCCCACGTATTCATCAAAGACGTCTTCAATCACCCAGTTCTCGCCGATCTCGCAGCTACCATCCAGCGAGGCTCGATACCACATAGCCCGATTCCCTCTACAGTGTACAGCGGACCTGTCGAGCAGTCATTCGCCCAGGGTCGTCTCTGGTTCCTGGACCAACTGAACCTTGGTGCATCGTGGTATCTCATGCCGCTCGCCGTGCGCATGCGCGGGCCGCTCCAGGTCGACGCGCTCACGGCCGCGTTGCTTGCTTTGGAGCAGCGGCACGAGCCTCTGCGGACGACCTTTGAGGAGCGAGACGGCGTGGGTGTGCAAGTTGTTCATCCGAGCCGCATGAAGGAGCTTAGAGTGATCCGTGTATCAAGCGAACAGGGTGAGAGCTCTCTTCCGCTCCTACATCAAGAGCAGACAACCCCGTTCGATCTGGCTTCCGAGCCAGGGTGGAGGGTAGCCCTGCTACGGTTAGAAGAGGAGGATCATATCCTGTCAATCGTTATGCACCACATCGTCTCCGACGGGTGGTCTGTCGACATCTTACGCCAAGAACTGGGACGATTCTATGCCGCTGCGCTCCGGGGTATGGACCCTCTCTCGCAGGCGAGCCCACTCCCAATCCAGTACCGCGACTTTGCCGTGTGGCAGAAGCAGAAGGACCAGGTCACCGAGCACCAACGTCAGCTGGAATATTGGACCGAGCAGCTTACCGATAGCTCTCCAGCTGAGCTCTTAGCTGACCTCCCTCGGCCGACCATACTGTCTGGAGAGGCTGGCATCATCCCGGTCACCATCGATGGGTCAGTGTACGAAAGCCTTCGGGTATTCTGCCGCGCTCATGAGGTGACCATGCATGTGGTTCTGCTCACGGCATTCCGTGCAGCACATTACCGTCTTAGCGGAGCTGAAGATGCAACTGTCGGCACTCCTATCGCCAACCGAAATCGACCAGAGCTTGAGCAGATGATCGGCTTCTTCGTCAACACTCAGTGTATAAGGGTCACTATCAGAGACGACGACACATTTGACACATTAGTACGGCAGGTAAAGTTGACGGCAGCAGCCGCGCATGCCAACCAAGATGTCCCATTTGAACATATAGTATCGGCGCTTTTGCCTGGGTCGAGAGATACTTCCCGAAATCCGTTGGTGCAGCTCATGTTTGCCCTTCACTCACAACAAGATATCACCAACATCCAATTAGAAGGCCTAACGGCTAGGCTTATACCAACAGCTGTTTCGACTCGACTCGATGTAGAGTTCCACCTATTTCAAGGGGCAGGAGAACTAAACGGCAGCGTCCTCTTTGCGACAGACCTCTTCGAGCCTTTGACTATCCGCGGCATGGTTGCGATCTTCCAGGAGGTCCTACGCAGAGGGCTCGAGCAGCCTAAGACGCCGATCATTACGCTGCCGCTCACTGATGGGCTGGGGAAGCTTCGTACTACCGGTCTGCTAGAGGTCAAAAATACTGACTATCCCCGCGAGTCCAGCGTGATTGACGTTTTCTGCGAGCAGGTGGCAGCTTGCAAAGATGCGACTGCCGTGATTGACTCATCATCGCAGCTGACATACTCTCAATTAGACCGACAATCCGACGAGCTTGCTGCTTGGCTACGCCGGCGGCAAATTCCGGCCGAGACACTTATCGGGGTATTTGCGCCGCGATCGTGTCAGACGGTCGTGGCATTCCTTGGTATCCTGAAGGCGAACCTAGCGTATTTACCACTTGATGTCAACGTTCCGTTGGCCCGCCTTGAATCGATCCTATCTGCAGTTCCCGGAAACAAGCTTATTCTGGTCGGCAGTGATACATCTGCTCCAGATCTTCAGCTTCCAGGCGTAGAACTCGTACAAATTGGCGACACTCTAGGTCACTATGTCCTGGATGACCCAATCAAAGACGGTGCGACACCCACCGCGACAAGCCTTGCGTATGTGATATTCACATCCGGGTCGACCGGCAAACCAAAAGGCGTCATGATCGAGCATCGTAGCATCTTACGGCTAATGAAGCAGAGTAATGTTGCGGCCAAGCTTCCAGGAGCAGTCAGAATGGCGCACTTGTCTAACATTGCCTTTGATGGAGCAGTGTGGGAGGTTTTCTTAACGCTCTTGAATGGGGGAGTGTTGGTCTGCATCGACTATATTACTACTTTAGACAGCAAAGCTCTCGAGGCTGTGTTTGCGCGTGAGAGCATCAGCGCGGCTGTGCTTCCCCCTGCGTTACTCAAACAATGCTTGGCCAATACCCCGACTACAATTAGCGCCCTAGACGTCCTCTTCGCCGCTGGCGACCGGCTCGATGGTCGTGATGCGGTAAAGGCTCAACTGCTAGTTCAGACTGGTGTCTACAATGCATATGGGCCTAGCGAGAATGGAATCCAAAGCACTATATACGCCGTCGCTAGTCAAGATTCCTTCGTGAACGGTGTTCCAATTGGCCGGGCGGTCAGTAATACTGGCGCCTATATCATGGACCCGCAGCAGCAGCTCGTCCCTATCGGCGTAATGGGAGAGCTTGTCGTCACGGGCGACGGGCTTGCTCGAGGGTACACTGATCCGGCACTAAATGCAAACCGCTTCATTCAGGTAGTCATCGAAGGTCAGCCTGTGAGGGCATATAGAACAGGCGACCGTGTGCGATACCGGCCGAAGGATTGTCAAATCGAGTTCTTTGGGCGGATGGACCAGCAGATCAAGATCCGAGGCCACCGCATCGAGCTGACTGAAGTTGAGCAGGCTATGCTTACCGACTCTATAGTCCGTGATGCGGCAGTCGTTGTCCAGAAGCAAGACGATCAGGAGCCGGAAATGATTGGCTTCGTCACCACTGGAGGAGACACCTCCATTGCGCCCAACGAAGCTAGCATCCAAGTCGAAGCGTGGGAAACCCATTTCGAAACAGGCACCTATGCAGATATCAAATCCATCAGCCGGTCTGCATTAGGCAATGATTTTACGGGTTGGACATCGATGTATGACGGCAGCGAGATTGATAAGTCTGAGATGCAGGAGTGGCTCGATGACACCACACAAACGCTCCTCGATGGCCGAGCCCCGGGTCACGTACTAGAAATAGGTACCGGAACTGGCATGGTCCTGTTCAATTTAGGTGATGGGCTGCAGAGCTATGTGGGCCTAGATCCATCGAGGTCTGCAGCCTCCTTCGTCAATAGCATGGTTAAGTCTGTCCCGGCTCTAGCTGGACGGGCTGAAGTACATATTGCCACGGCCACGGATGTGGCCCATCTCGATGGACTCCGCCCGGAATTGGTCGTACTCAACTCGGTAGTCCAGTATTTCCCTACCCCGGAGTATCTAACAGATGTTATCTGTACTCTCACTCAGATCCCTGGCGTCAGGCGCCTGTTCTTCGGCGATATTCGATCTTATACTCTCAATAGGGACTTTCTTGCCGCTCGGGCTCTCCATGCGCTTGGTGGGAAAGTATCAAAAGCTGGCGTACAGCGGACGATGGCCGAAATGGAGGAGCGTGAAGAGGAGCTGCTTGTCGATCCGGTGTTCTTTACGGGGCTAATCAGGCAACTGCCGGGCCTGGTTAAGCATGTTGAGATTCTACCAAAACAGATGAAAGCCATCAACGAGCTTAGCTCATACCGCTACACGGCTGTCGTGCACATATATAGTCCAGAAGAGAAAGTGCAACCTGTACACGCAATCGATACAAACGCTTGGGTGGACTTTGGAGCAAACCAGATGGACCGTGATGGCCTGCTTCGTCTTTTGCAGAGCTCGTCTGGCGCTGTCGCAGTCGCCATCGGCAACATTCCTCATGACAAGACTATTCTTGAGCGACATATTATCAAATCACTTGATGAGGAAGGCGTGGACGGCTCACTAGATGGAGAAGCTTGGGTTTCAGCTATACGCCGAAGAGCCAAGTGCTGCGCATCGCTGTCCGCGACGGATCTTATGCAGCTTGGCCAAGAGGCAGGCTTCCATGTGGAGATAAGCTGGGCGCGGCAACAGTCTCAGAACGGCGCGCTTGACGCCGTATTTCACCATTATCCTCATGCTGAAGGCGCCCGCGTAATGGTTGAATTCCCGACTGACAATCATCGCCAACCACTAAACTCGGCCACGAACCGACCACTACGTCGGCTACAGCGGCGGCGGGTCGAGACGCAGATCCGTGAGCTGTTGCAGACCCTACTCCCATCGTACATGGTCCCGCCACGGATTATGGTGCTTGACCAGATGCCCATAAATGCCAACGGCAAGGTCGACCGGAAAGAGCTTGTTCGGATGGCTAAAACTGTACCAAGAAGGGATATGGCCTCCGCACGCGTGGCCCCGCGCAATGAGGTCGAGGCTGCGCTCTGTGAGGAGTTTGCCGGTGTGCTTGGCGTAGACGTCGGCGTTACCGACAACTTCTTTGATCTCGGCGGTCACTCCCTTATGGCGACGAAGCTAGCGGCGCGTACTAGCCGTCGGCTGGATACCCGTGTTTCCGTCAAACATGTCTTCGATAATCCCGTCGTTGCCGACCTTGCAGCTCTCATCCGGAGAGGCTCAACTCCTCACAGTCCCATCTCACCAACGCCGTACCGCGGACCTGTCGAGCAATCATATGCTCAAGGTCGCTTGTGGTTCCTGGATCAGCTTAATGTCGCCAAGTCCTCATATCTCATGCCGCTCGCTGTGCGAATGCGCGGGCCGCTCCACATCGACGCGCTTACCGCCGCGCTACTGGCTCTGGAGCAGCGGCACGAGACTCTGCGGACGACATTCGAAGAGCATGACGGTGTGGGCATGCAAGTCGTTCATCCGAGTCGCACGAAGGAGCTTAGAGTGATTAATATATTAGGGGAGCAACTTGGAAACTACCTCCAAATCCTGCAGCAGGAGCAGTCAACCCCATTTGATCTGGCCTCGCAGCCGGGGTGGAGAGTTTCACTACTGCGGATAGAAGAACACGACCACATCCTCTCCATTGTTATGCACCACATCATCTCTGACGGCTGGTCTATCGATGTCCTGCACCAAGAGCTTGGCCAATTCTATTCTATAGCGCTTCGGGGCCAAGACCCGTTATCGCAAGTGGCTCCACTTTCTATCCAGTACCGCGACTTTTCTGTGTGGCAGAAACAGGATCACAACGCGGCCGAGCATCGGCGCCAGCTAGAGTACTGGACAAAGCAGCTAGCAGACAGCTCACCAGCTGAACTCCTGGCTGACCGGCCCCGGCCAGCTACACCAACAGGCCAGGCCGGGGTTGCCCAGCTCACCATCGACGGCTCAGTGTACAAGAGCCTTCAGGCATTTTGCCGCACCTACCAGGTAACCTCGTATGTGGTGCTGCTCGCGGCGTTTCGTGCGACACACTACCGTCTCACCGGGGCGGAAGATGCAACTGTCGGCACTCCTGTCGCCAACCGGAACCGACCAGAGCTCGAGAACATGATCGGCTTCTTCGTCAACACTCAATGTATGCGGGTTACCGTTGGAGATGACGACAATTTTGATAGATTAGTACGACAGGTCCGGTCGACAGCAGCAGCTGCGCTGGAGAACCAAGATGTCCCATTCGAGCGTGTCGTGTCAGCGCTTCTACCTGGGTCAAGAGATACGTCTCGGAATCCGTTGGCGCAGATCATGTTTGCCCTTCACTCTCAACAAGATATCGGCAACATCCAGTTAGAGGGCTTAAAAGCTGGTCTTATACCGACAGCTGTGTCGACTCGGTTCGATGTAGAGTTCCACTTCTTGCAGGAGGTAGGGCAACTTAATGGGAGTGTGCTCTTTGCGGCAGATCTCTTCGAGCCTGAGACTATTCGTGGTGTGATTGCTGTCTTCCAGGAGGTTTTACGCCGGGGGCTGGAGCAGCCTCAGACACCGATCGCCACCCTCCCACTTACTGACGGGTTGCCAGAACTTCACCGTATGGGCTTACTTAACATTGAGAGGACAGACTACCCTTGCGAGTCGAGCTTGATTGATGTCTTCCACGAGCAGGTGGCCGCTTGTTCGGACGTTACAGCTGTCATAGACTCATCCTCACAGCTGACGTACTCTCAACTCGACCAGCAATCCGACGAAATTGCTGTTTGGCTACGCCAGCAGCAAATCCCAGCCGAATCACTTATCGGAGTACTCGCACCGCGATCGTGCCAGACGGTAGTGGCATTCCTTGGTATCCTGAAGGCGAATCTAGCATACCTGCCACTCGATGTCAACGTGCCGTCTGACCGCATCGAAGTAATCCTGTCCGCTGTTACAGGACACAAGCTGGTACTCCTCGGTCCTGACGTGCTTTGCCCAAATATTCAGCTGGCAGACGTAGATTTCGTGCGAATTGGTGACAAATTAGTCCAAAACGGTGTGCATGGTTATCCCGATGCGGTCCCAAAGCCTTCAGCGACAAGTCTCGCATATGTCATGTTCACATCTGGGTCCACCGGTAAGCCGAAAGGCGTTATGATCGAGCACCGTGCCATCGTACGGCTCGTGAAGCAGAACAATATTGTGTCCACGCTCCCACGTGGAGTACGAATGGCACACTTAACGAACCTTGCTTTCGATGTGTCCATTTGGGAGATGTTGACAGCGCTTCTGAATGGAGGAACGCTGGTCTGCATTGACTATTTTACTACCTTAGACAGCAAAGCTCTTGATGCTGTGTTTGCGCGAGAACAAATCCGCGCGGCCATGCTTTCGCCTGCAATAGTCAAGCAAATCCTAGCCAATACCCCTGCAACCTTTTGTTACCTTGATGTTCTATTCGTCGCTGGCGATCGATTCGATAGTCACGATGCAATCAAGGCGCGGGAGCTAGTTGCAAATGGCGTTTACAACGCGTATGGACCCACTGAGACCCACGTCTGCACTCTCTACAAGGTTGCCGATGGTGAGTCATTTGTAAATGGCGTCCCCATAGGCAGGGCCGTCAGCAACTCCGGCATTTACATCATGGACCCGCAACAGAAGCTCGTCCCTGTTGGCGTTATGGGAGAGCTCGTCGTCGCCGGAGACGGGCTTGCCCGAGGGTATATGGATCCGACGCTAGACCGCGATCGATTTGTACATGTTGCCATCGATGGTCAGCTCGTGAGGGCATACAGAACCGGCGACCGCGTGCGATACAGACCAACGGACGGCCAGATCGAGCTGTTTGGGCGTATGGACCAGCAAATCAAGATCCGAGGCCACCGTGTCGAGTTAGCTGAGGTTGAGCATGCCATGCTCGGTCACAGCGCGGTGCGCGATGCGGCTGTCGTTGTTCGGAAGCAAGAGAATCAAGATTTGGAAATGGTCGGTTTCTTCACGACCCAAGGCAACGACTCCGCCCAGAGGGATTTGGTCGACAAGGATAATTCCAAGCTTTTACAGGGCCATGAAGGCGAATCAGCGACGCTGACAGAGACAGCAATACGCAGCCGCCTACAGACACTACTACCATCATACATGGTCCCAGCCCGGGTCATGGTGATAGACCAGATGCCCGTTAACGCCAATGGCAAGGTTGACCGGAAAGAGCTTACTCGAAGAGCCCAGAGTGTAACGAGAAAGGAGGTGGCGTTGTCTATACGCGTGCCTCCGCGAGATGAAATAGAAGCTGCGCTTTGCAATGAGTTTGCAGATGTTCTCGGCGTCGACGTCGGGATCACGGACAACTTTTTCGATCTCGGCGGACACTCCCTCATGGCGACGAAGCTCGCTGCGCGCATCAGCCGCCGGCTGGATTCCCGCGTGTCCGTCAAAGATATCTTCGACGAACCGGTGCCTGTGGACCTTGCAATCAAAATTCGACTCAATCAATCGCAGAACCACACATCGGAGAGTGGAGCCTCAGAGACGACATACAGCGCTCCATTCCAGCTACTCCCATTTGAAGACCCACATAAGTTTGTCCAGCGCGAAATCTCTCCACAGCTTGAGAATTACCATGGCAGGATTCTGGATGTCTATCCTGCCACGAGGGTCCAGGAGATCTTCCTCCATGATCCATTGACGGGAGACCCACGCCCTCCTCCGCTTTTTTTCATAGATTTCCCACCTGACTCGGACTGTGATATGCTAGCAAGAACTTGCGCGGCTCTAGTCCAGCATTTCGATATTCTCAGGACAGTGTTCTTGTCAGCTTCCGGCAGGTTCTATCAAGTGGTGCTAGAACATCTGGAAGTGCCTACAGATGTAATCAACGTCGACGAAGATATAACCACCGCAACCCGTGCCTTGCTGGATGTTGATCTGCAGCAGCCTCTCCGCTTAGGGCAATCGCTGCTACGTATTGCCATTTTGAAGAAGCAGGAATCAGCGGTGCGAATAGTACTTCGAATGTCACATGCCTTATATGACGGCTTAAGTTTTGAGCACATAGTGAACTCTCTTCACGCTTTATATCAAGGCAGCCACCTTCCAGCACCGCCTAAATTTGCTCAGTATATCCAACATATGGCTAGTAGTCGCAAAGATGGATATGAGTTCTGGCGCTCTGTTCTGCACAATTCCTCAATGACATCCATCAACAAGTTCCCCATTGTTGATCAACAGCATCTCGAGTCTCACGGCATATATTTTGTGGAGAAGGTCATCAATGCCCATTTCCAAGCAAATGCAGATGGCATCACACCAGCAACGATGTTCACCACCGCCTGCGCACTCATGCTTGCAAACCAGACCGGATCAAGAGACATACTTTTTGGACGAGTGGTATCTGGACGGCAGTGCTTGCCGATCAGTTGTCAAAACATGGTCGGTCCTTGTACTAATGATGTACCTGTGCGTATCTGTATAGACAGAGATGCAAAACCAAAAGAATTGCTCCACAAGGTACAAAACCAGTATCTCAACAGCCTACCATTTGAGACTTTAGGATTCGATGAAATCAAGGAAAACTGCACGGACTGGCCTGATACAATTACAAACTACGGTTGCTGTGCCATATACCAGAATTTCGAAATGCGCCCTGAAAGTCAAAATCAGGATCAGCAGATTCGGATAGACGGTTTATCAAAAGAGGCTCAAGCACATGAGTCCGGCGAGGATAACAACGTTATGAGCCGGAAAACCCTTGACGAATCACCGATTCGCGACATAGACTTGGTAGGAATCCCTGAGCCAGATGGACTTCATCTGCGGGTTATCATAACCGCAAGCCGACGAGTTTGTGACGAGAGGACAGTAGACCACATGCTCATGCAGCTTTGTGAGAGCATTATGGCATTAACTTCAAATTCGTAGTAGTTCATTTACTTGGGTTGTGGGTCGCAGTTATTTTTGAATAATGATGGTATAGCTTTTGTAGTGATTAAAGGGGATTGGCCTCTGTTCGGATAGAGTGACTTATGGCGGCTGCAGGGTATGCCATGGCAGTGGCTGCAAGCAGCGGAGCAGACTCCATTCGATGTATACATGCCTTATCCCGTAACTATTATTAAATACGTGAACTCGCAGGTCGGGGCGCAGTAATTAGTCCCTTTTACTACTATGTTAAGTAGGTCGCTATGAGGGATTGGTTAACACTTGATTTGAATCTGAGGAGATCACATCTGTCTTTCATGTCTATAATCTTTCCACGAAACTGCGGGGTAGATCGGACACTGACTTCTCCTTTGACGAGGTTGGCCTTTGACACCGCAGTCATGGTGAAAGGGACTCTGGTAATAGCCTTTGCCTATAAAGTCGGGAACCTTTGGTGTCGCTATTCCTGACTTTTCTACAACTGTAGAAGTTGGTTGTGAATTTATTGTGACCGGAAGTGTAGATCTGTTGCCATGTATGACCTACACTTGAAGTTTTACAAGTAGGAAATGGCTGCTCGCTATTCCACGTACTTTCCTATCTAGCCTTTTATGCGTCATTTATGAAGCGTGAGCTAGTGCCTGTCTCAGAATCTTTATTTTACCTTGCCGTAATTCTCTATAACCACGCTGTCCTCTGACTACTCTTCCGATGGCAAGCCTCGCATGGTTTGTTATTCTACCATACGATCACGCTTGTACGTGTGCCGTCGTGTCACGTGCCTAATATCGAGTCCCATCTGTTGGCGACTGCACTTCTGTCTGGTTCCTTGATATAACGTCCATCCCTACGTGCCGAAAAATACGGCCGCTACTTTGACTTCAAACCTGTCGAATTCTCTACAAGTATCGACTTCGGCCAAATGTTTGTATCCGCTGTGTTCTATAGCGACCTGTGAACATTCTAAACCCTTCTTCTGGCAAAATTCCCTAAACGTTGTCGTCCTTGTTCTTGATGTATAAACTGTCTCCGTTTAGGGCAAAAGAAAGCCTCTCTAACGTGCGGCCACCATCAAGATTTTATTGCCCCTGATGCTTATAAAAATGTCATATCTAAGCTTTAGGACCTCCTCGCCGACCTAGCAATCGTCATGAGCCTCGTGGCTGTTATGGCTCGCAGATCTATGCAACATTACCAAGCGGAAAGATACCTCATGATTGAAGCGAGGGATAATATCATTCACTTATGCAATTATTTCGAAAAGCAGCAAAGGAGCCAAATGGAGGAACTGTGGCTGAGCGTGGCGACGTGACTTAGACCCGAGATTTAGCCGGATTTTCTGCCTAAGGCAGCTTCGATGCGGTTATCCTGAATCTACTCGAATGTTCCGGAAATACAACGCTAAATGCTATATATATAATTGCCCGTTTCTCTTGAACTCTCTTCTGCAAAGTTATGAAAATAATGATAAGTGATTAGACGTGCTAAGGGCAGACAAGACAAGTATTGACTGCCTCTGTGTCAAATCGAATGAGAATAACCCTTCCCGAGTTGCAACCTATCACTACTGTGCATCCCGATACAGCTGACTGACCAGGCCGGAATCCAGCTGGTAACCATAGCAAGTTGTGTCCGTGCCACGTAATCCAGCAGCGGTCTTGACTAAAGCCGTAGCCAAGACAATCATCTTTCGTCAGCCCGGTTCCGACTTGCACCGCAGACGCTTTGTCGGCCACAGCTTGGCCTATGAGTGGCAGTGTGTGTATAGCAATCGCACCAAGATTGGTAAGCAGCCGTGAACTATCAGGTTCGAATGAAAGCAGGGTAACAGGTGCGCCCATATCCTCTGCCTGCACGCAGTCGCCTGTATCGCTGCGCCAGAGCCGGACCGTGTTATCGTCAGAAGCCGACGCGACAAGCGCCGAGTCGTGCGAGAAGGCTACCGACGTGACGGAGTCGCTATGGCCCTTGAGTTCCTGTACGCAGTCGCCTGTATCGCTGTGCCAGAGCCGGACCGTGTTATCGTAAGAAGCCGACGCGACAAGCGCCGAGTCGTGCGAGAAGGCTACCGACATGACGTAGCTGCTATGGCCCTTGAGTTCCTGTACGCAGTCGCCTGTATCGCTGCGCCAGAGCCGGACCGTCTTGTCGTAAGAAGCCGACGCGACAAGCGCCGAGTCGTGCGAGAAGGCTACCGACGTGACGGAGTCGCTATGGCCCTTGAGTTCCTGTACGCAGTCGCCTGTATCGCTGTGCCAGAGCCGGACCGTGTTATCGTAAGAAGCCGACGCGACAAGCGCCGAGTCGTGCGAGAAGGCTACCGACATGACGTAGCTGCTATGGCCCTTGAGTTCCTGTACGCAGTCGCCTGTATCGCTGCGCCAGAGCCGGACCGTCTTGTCGTAAGAAGCCGACGCGACAAGCGCCGAGTCGTGCGAGAAGGCTACCGACGTGACGGAGTCGCTATGGCCCTTGAGTTCCTGTACGCAGTCGCCTGTATCGCTGCGCCAGAGCCGGACCGTGTTGTCGTAAGAAGCCGACGCGATAAGCGCCGAGTCGTGCGAGAAGGCTACCGAGGTGACGGAGCTGCTATGGCCCTTGAGTTCCTGTACGCAGTCGCCTGTATCGCTGCGCCAGAGCCGGACCGTCTTGTCGTAAGAAGCCGACGCGACAAGCGCCGAGTCGTGCGAGAAGACTACCGACGTGACGGAGTCGCTATGGCCCTTGAGTTCCTGTACGCAGTCGCCTGTATCGCTGCGCCAGAGCCGGACCGTCTTGTCGTAAGAAGCCGACGCGATAAGCGCCGAGTCGGGTGAGAAGGCTACCGAGCTGACGGAGCTGCTATGGCCCTTGAGTTCCTGTACGCAGTCGCCTGTATCGCTGCGCCAGAGCCGGACCGTCTTGTCGTAAGAAGCCGACGCGATAAGCGCCGAGTCGTGCGAGAAGACTACCGACGTGACGGAGTCGCTATGGCCCTTGAGTTCCTGTACGCAGTCGCCTGTATCGCTGCGCCAGAGCCGGACCGTCTTGTCGTAAGAAGCCGACGCGATAAGCGCCGAGTCGGGTGAGAAGGCTACCGAGCTGACGGAGCTGCTATGGCCCTTGAGTTCCTGTACGCAGTCGCCTGTATCGCTGCGCCAGAGCCGGACCGTCTTGTCGTAAGAAGCCGACGCGATAAGCGCCGAGTCGTGCGAGAAGGCTACCGACGTGACGGAGTCGCTATGGCCCTTGAGTTCCTGTACGCAGTCGCCTGTATCGCTGCGCCAGAGCCGGACCGTCTTGTCCCGAGAAGCCGACGCGATAAGCGCCGAGTCGGGTGAGAAGGCTACCGAGCTGACCAGGCTACTATGGCCTTCAAGGGTCTGTAGACATTGACTCCAGCTCGTTTCAGCTTCTGGCCGTAGGGAAATCCAACGAGAAATTATCTTTTTAAAATTTACCCGAACTATACTGTTCTGCGGCGCAAACGTAAGCACAGACGAGTATAGCTGGAGAGGTGCAGAGTCGATGATCAAAGTATTAGCTAGTACTACGCGTATAGCATCATCTAGAAAGCTATATAGCTGTGTGTTGACCTAGATAAGTTAGAGTAAGCCCTATAATACGTAAGTAACTAAGGACACTTGCCTGGACGAGAGATTGTAACCTCTTTATAATACTGATGCTTTCTGATGTTCTCCCTATGAGACTTAATGCCTCTAGCCACTGAAGAAAGTGCTGGGATAGAAAATCATCAACTTCATCTCCATCATAAGGTTGAATTTTACTCCCTTCTACGTGATAGATCCAGTAGACACAGGCATACTGAACTTCAGGTGGCAAGTGTGCTTCGATTATCTTGGGGTCAATAGTTGATCGTAGTGTTCCAGGCGCTTGTAGTCCGCAAATATCAGTCCGTAGGCATCCTCTCATTACTCGGAGGCAGTGTGCGGCTAGCTGCTTGTGCGTCTGTTGCTCATCGACCCAGAATGGGTTCGTCTCACGCTTTTCAGGATCGAGTAGGAAGTCGCGGAACGATAGGTGCAGCAGCCGCACAGGAGAAGATGGTGGAGACGGAACGCTTAAGACCGAGTGTAACAAGTCTAGCCTACAGTCAACACGTCTCTGAGAGATGTTGAGGAGACGACTAAGAGAAGTTGCCGGCAGCGGACTGGAAAGTATAACGATTGAACCAACAATAATCCGAAATTCTTCAATTATGCGGCATTTCTCAGCAGCGTTAAGCGGAAGAATGCCTAAGTCGGTTCGTCTGACTAGTAGCTTGTTTAGGACAGGAAGGTAGGTTGCGTCAAGCTTGGATTCTTGGCTCCTGGTGTGGAACTTTAGGACCTCTTGAAGCTGTTCGTCCGGGTCGCCGCATATTCGATCGTCAACAAAGCGGCATATGGTAGCGGCAAAGATAAATAGTGGAACTGCCATCTTGACTAGAACCTGTATAGTGAACTGGTCTGGCCAGGCCGATGCTAACTGGCGCTCTTTCGTGACTGAAGTGTTAAATTCATCTCGAATCCTAGCTAGCTCAAACTGTATGTAAGCGGAAATATCGTGCTCGACCACGGGCTCGGGTATCTCATGAAGAACGAGGTCTTGGTACTGGCCGTCGATAGCGCGGAAGCCAAGTCGGATCGGGAGGTCGGGCCGGCTCGTGACGAGGATTCTCAGACGGAGAGCCGTCAGGCTCTTAGCGCGAGAAAAGAGATTGATGATAACCTTGACGTCTTCATCGCGCTCACACTCGTCCAGAGCATCGACGACAATAACCAGGCCCGACGCTTGCGAGGTGGCGGGTGTGATCTTAGACAGCGGATTGAAGACGAGCTTCTCGAACTGTTCCCGCATGGCTTTGCCAACCACACCAGGGTCAGCCTCGAGGGCATTCTTGACATGCACCGCCACGGCAGGCACCGCCGAAACAAGCTGGGCGGCGATGGTAGTGAAGAACTTCGTCACCTTGCCGCGGTCGCCGTCGCCTCGTTTGAAGAAGAAGCTGGCGCCGAGGCGGTGGCGGTCTGCGAAATCGCGGGCAACGGTGCGGGAGATGGTGGACTTTCCGGTGCCGGCCATGCCGTTGAGCCAGAAGATGGCGTGTGCCTGGGGCTGGTCGGCCCATTCGCATATCTGACGGAGGAGATCGGCTCGCGTGTCCGGGTGGCAGGTCGGGGCGTTGCCCTCGGCTAGGGAGTCGAAAGCCGCGCCGTCGGCGGCGGGGAGTTTGTCGAGCACGAAAGAACGTCCGGGTGTAGCACGGTCTGGCAGCGTTAGCAGCTGTTGTATACCACACCGTTACTTCGCCCATGACGGTGGATGGTGTAGAGAGGTCTTACGGGCATTCTTGATAGCAGAGAGCAGCCGCTTTACAGCGCTTTCCTTGCCCTCTCCATAGATTGGAGCAAGGGAGATGCCAAATATGCCGAGAAGAGAGTACACGTAGTCTTCTGCTTTAGTAGTCTGGCGACCATTGGCCCATTCAAACCGCTCCTCAACGCTGAAGCTAGCCAAGGGTTCACCGCAAAGAGCTCGAATGGCGATACCGGTTTTTTCGTGGACGAGCTGCTGCAGATCGCGTTTGTTGCCAAGCGGAGTACCTTGGACAGAGAAGAACTCGACGGACGATGGAGCTAGAAGCTCCTGCAGGGTCCAGCCACGAGTGAACCACCGGCTTGCACGAACGGCCGGCTCCCACCTTGAGCGAGGCGGCGGACTACCGTCTTTGGGGCATCGGGCGGAAACGTCGGAAAGGTATACGTAGCAGCGGGCGGCATTGCGGTACCAGCGGAACATGGAGTTGATGGCGGTTGTCAGCTCGGCTTTATCCTCCTTGTTGATACAGCAGGTGTCGACCCAGAGGTAGGCCAAGCCATGGCTTTTCGCTTGGTCGGCACAGAAATCAATCTTCTCACGGCCGACCTTGCCGTAGCCGGTGTCGTTTAACACGTCGTCGAAGGTGACTTCCTCGCTATCGCGTCCCCATGTATGCGAAAGTATGGCATAAGGCGGCACGTGGTCGTCGTCAGGGTGTTCGGTGAGACGAAGGTTGCCGTGGTCATCGTATTGCAAGAGTCGGATGGTGCGTCCGGAGTCCATGATGGCTAGCCAGTGCGATCGTGCTGCAGTCCACGGACGAGCGAGGCGCCGTCGATGCGATCAGTCGACAGATGAAGTCGTGGGTAGGGAGCCAAGGTCGACGCAGGACTTCGAAGAGCGTCGTTCGCCGCCTGAAGACGACCATAGCCGCACGAGGCTGCGGAGGTAGCCAATCGACAATGCAGCAGCCAGCCGCCGCTTTCGGCATAGCTCTTGCGATAGGGTTACACAGTAAACGGCCGCGGCCGAGGCACCGTCGGTCGTCGCATCGATGTGTATGGCTGCGTTGCGGTAATTTTGTGCCTAATGCCAAACTCGACCTGCCCAGCCACACGACATGGTCCCTTGACGCCTGAGGCAACCATCGCCCCATATCACGTGTTTGTTTTCGACAGTGCGGGGTCTTTCCGCTCTAACCTAAATCGTCATGGGCTTCGATCCGAAGTATCATTCCACCTGGCGGCCATCCGTAGATTTGTTCGCAACAGCAGCCACAGGGCTTATGAAGCTTGCTGGCGTAGTAGCTAGGTTCGAGAGCTCGGATATGACATTTTAATAAGTTCAGGGGCGACAAGAGCTCGATGGTGGAGGTATATCGAAGAGCGTTTGTTTTGGCAGGAACGAAGACATCCACCCAAATCAGGCGCAAGGGCAGCAACGTAGAGGGAATTCCTTGCGAGATGGGTTCGGACTGTTCACGGATGGCTAAGGGACATACTTGATACCAAAGGCTGGCAGATTTCCAGATTTGCGGAGAATTCGACCTACTTAAAGTCGAAGTACCGGTCGAAATCTTCGGCACGTAGGGATTTCCGGCACGTAGGGACGGACGTTACTTCTTGTTGTTGTTGATATAGCCTGGTCTTTATGGTCTGGAGCTCTTTACGTAGCTTATCAGTCTCGGCTTTTGTGGCATTTGAAAGCTGGCGTATCTCAGAAAACACGGTATATATTGAATTGATCTGACCTTCGAGGCGTATAATGGTACTATTGTCGTAATTCCTATCCATCTCCTTACGTAGATCTATTATTATATCGTTAATTTTCTTTACCTCCTTCTCAATAAATGTGTGTCACTCTACACGGCAACGCTTTGTCAAGGGCGTGTGTCTATCTGTCTATGAATAAAAATCAAGACAATTCGTCCCTCTTTACCGCTCTTCGCGTTTCTGGCTTTTGGCTCTCCATTTCCCGGCTGTGTCTTGGACCCCGAGAAGCGAAATGGCGCCCCTCAAGACTCTAGGCTGTTCATGCGATTCTCGGTGTACCCGTCGCTCCTGTGCTCTGCCTCGTTCCAAATGGGTCGACGATCAATCCCTGGACCAGGCGGACTACTATCTGGATCTCCTCGAAGAGGAACTGAAAGAGAACGGGTAAGAAGCCTAATATGTGCTGCTACGAGAAGACCCTGCTTCGAGCTCGGACGAGGACGAGGAGCCGACCGACAATAGACGCAGGTGGAACAAACTGCGCAAATCGCACGATTCCGATTCCAGCCAATCTGGACAAGCATCAGAGTCCGACTCGGGCGAATCCCCATCCTCAAGGGACGATCCGCTGATGGATCCGGGCGAGATTGAAGACGCCGAGCCCGACTACGGCGACGTATTTTTTCTCAAGGGCGGACAATGGCGGGGCCGTTATATAAAACATGCCGATCGGAAACGCGACCGAGACAGGCAGTACGACTTGTGCAGACGCGAGCACGAAGCCGGCCTCCAGCGGCGCGCGCTCCTCGACAAGCTCGCCCGCATCGGCGGCTCGGCGGCCGCCCCGGCGCCGCCCGACCGCAAGCCCGAGGCGCGCTTCTTCGCGCCGTGGAAGACGGTCGATTGGGGCGGCGCCCGACGTGGCGACGGGCGTGCAGGCTGCCGTGGACGGCTCGCGCCTGCCGCTGCAGGCCATCGAACGCGTGCTCGCCTTCTTCGACGCCCACCCGGACGTAGATCGCAGCCGGTGCGATGCCTTGTGTCTGGAGGCATACTCGTTGTCGTCACCTGCGCGCCACGCCCACGCCCACGCCTGTGTCTCCGAGTTCCAGTTCGTCAACAGCTACATGGTGGAGGTGGTGGAGGAGGGCGATAACGACGGCGCTTCTGCCGCCGCGGATGCGGATGCCCGCATGACGCTGTTTTATCACACCTTTGAGCCTGTGGACGAGGCCGCGATTGGAGCGGCGCGGAGGGCGTACGGCGACCTCGTGCCTGATTACACGCACGTGAGCACCCTGGCGCTGGGGCGCGGGCAGCCGGATCTGTCAGTGTGGCGGATCGAGTGTGCGCGGGGGCGGCCCTTCTCGGCGGAGGCGGCGCGGCTCACGCTGGCCATCAACGGGCCGCGGTACGAGGCGGTGTTGCGGTCGTACGTCAACTTTGCCATGGCGCCGATGCGGCGGCGACGGCGCGGATGCAGACGCGTGGCCCACCACGGCGCGGCGCTGCGGCGTCGACAACGTTATCGTGCGGCCCGGCCTGTGCGGCGTCGGCGGGCTGGTGCTCTGGACGGCCCCGGCCCCCGTGGAACTGCCGCTGGGAGCGTCGCTGGGCGGGCTCTTGCCGCTGCTAGGGCAGCCGATGCGACAGGCGGCGAAGGCCAACCCCAAACACCCGTGGGAGCCTGTCGACCGGTTCCCGTTTGCGGGCTACCGGCGCGACGGCGACAGGTTCCAGCTCCTGTGTCTGGAGCACCTGCAGGCGCGGGACGCGATGCCGGCGGTCGAAAGCGACGCTCGGTGCTGGCAGCGCGTCTTCGCCGCCATGGCCGACGCGGACAAGCCGTACTACAAGCGCGAGATTGAGATCTTGAGCGGGACCTGGTTTCACGCCAAACGGGCGCGTACAGCCCCGACGCACCGCCTCAAGGGGAAGAGCGCGAGGGGAGGCGGGATCTAAAGAGAAGAGGATGAGGGAAGAGGAGTTAAAAGCAAAAGGCTAAGGACAAGAGGGACTATAAGCAGGAAGCTGACGTATTATGGCCGCTCCAGCTGGAGCTCTAATTTTTCAATTTCCTAGCATGACCTGAATCGGAATACGGTCCTTAGCAAGCTCTTGGCAGAGCTGTACAGTACAGTTCAAACTGGTCGCTGTCGCCTTCGCTGGCGACGATCAATTCGCAGCGTCCATGAGAAGCCGTTTCTGGCGGCTCTAGAATCGCCTGGGAGCTGAAAATGGCCCGCGCTAATAATAGCACGGCCCATTTTGACTCACATTGACATGGAATGTTCTGGAGCCATGATCCGTTTCGGGGTTTCCTTGATCGCCCACTTCCTTGAGAATATGAGGGACGACAAAACGTGCTGTACGCTGTGTAGGCCCTGGGAGCGCGAGATCTATCGAAGTTTCCACAAACAACCCCGTGTGGTTCTGCCTAGAGTTGCCACCCGATCGTTCCGATCCGCCACCAGTCTCCCAATCCCCATCCCCATCTCCATGCAAGGTACTGAGATCATGCTCTATGAGCGACCCTGCTAGCAAAGCCCTTGTAGGGGCTCCCCTGCCGGGAGAGCCTCGAGCATATGATATCATATCAAAACGCAGTGGAGTTCCTCTGAGTACCCTTTATCATCGTGATCATGGGCGGCGCTCGAAAGAAGAGAAAGCCCAAAGCCAACAGTATCTCACTCCATCGGAGGAGAAAGCTCTCGAAAAATATTTGAAACTAATTACTAGGCGGAAAGATACCTCATGATTGAAGTGAGGGATAATTTTGTTTCACCTATGCAATCACTTCAACAAGCGAAAGCGGTGTGGCTGAGCGCAGTAATGTGGCTTAGACCCCGAGGTTCAACCGTGTTCACCTGACTAACGCAACCTTGATACGGTTATCATGAATCTACTCGAACGTTCTGGAAATATGCTAAATGACTATACAATTGCCCGTTTCTCTTGAACTCTCTTCTGCCAAATTATGAAAATAATAATAAGTGATTAACTTAGGGAAACCATCTCGCCTCAGACTAACGTTACCAAGTTGGTGCCAGTATGACTGGGCTGAGTAACAAGCCATACACCCCAGCCACCTTGTGTCACAGTCCGGCGTGACATTAATTGCCTGCATGGAAATGGGGCAAGCGAACCTCGCAGACTCCTTGGTCAATGTAGAACCACCTGTTCTAAAAGTCCCAGAGACGGCTCATGAAAGAACCGTTCTTTGCTTTCTAGCGAATTTGACGATACCCGACACGCGCAGCACGGAGTCCCCAGCGATTGGTCCAGCAGATGCGCTACGAACCCGGAGCGGTGACGAAAGATTTGCCGCTGAACCAGCTTAGGCAGCATCGCAATCAGGAGAATTCCATATATTTAAGTATCTCTTTCCATATCAAGGTCCTACCGTGCCAAATTATGGTCACTGACACATACTGTTCTGAAGCTTCTACTTGTTACACGACCGCAACGACACTGCTTCATTTCCTTGGCTCCCGACTAAACGCCACAACCCTCGAACGAACGTTGCCTGTTATAGTTGGCTGGATAACTTAGCACACGGCGAGCGTCGCAATGTCAGACAACATCGGACTAGTCACGCTAACGGCACAAGGCGTTGAAGTTGATGACGATCCGGCAGCCTCCCTCGCACGGATGCTTGGCTTCGAACTGGGCGGCGACCAGACGCATCTTCCATATATCAACTACATACAAGGGTATTGGCCCGGGAAGGGGACCAAAGAGGGCTACCTACGGCTCTTCGCTGACATTGTGGCGTTCCTGAAGAGCGATGCAACCGACGCGACGCAACCTTCCATCCAATCCTACATTGATTTCCTGGTTAGAGATAGGCATCACTTCTACTTCAAGGATAGTCTTGCGTCTTCCAGCGTGAGAGAGATAGCGGTCAAGGACACAGTGCTACTGATACTCGGTCTCTGGACGTTGATGCGAAGCTACTTTGTACCCTTGCATCGGCATGATCCTCATATTCTATTTATAGCATCGCGTGCGAATAGTGCGCAAAACCCCCTCGCGCAATCTCTTCCAAACTTAGTCAGCAGTTGTGGTCTTCTACCCAGTCCCAAAGAGGCCCCACGGGCTGTTGACTCTTCCGGACTGCCAGATGATGACACAGATGCGGTCGACGTTCCGCTCTTCGGATTGCATTCAGCCATAGATCTCGTCGGGTCCTTGACTATCGCGTCTAAGGACTTGAACTTATTCAAGCTCAAGGCCCTTGCAGGCGTACAGGTGCTCTGGACTGACAACATCTCTCGTCATCTTTTACTATCCAGTCAGGGCCAGACACATTATGTCGAGCTCTTCGCTCTCCCATGTGCTTTTCAGGGTGGCGCACACGATGTTCTTGGTGACCTGGGCATTCCCACTGATCTTCTCTACGAGATTCAATTGTCGTATGCTAATCTCTTCAACCCGAAGCCGCCCTCAAAGCTTCACAACTATGTCGGCAGACTCGTCGGCCTGCCGTTTTGGTGTTGGTGTGTGAGCTGCTCGTCAAGACGGCTGACGCGTCGCGAGCTACGCAGGCTAGAAGAAGACGGCTCTGGCCGCTCAAAGCAGATCAAAACCGCAAGATGGGATCAAGTGAAAGTGCAATATGATCAGGTGTTGGAAGCCTTGGTGATGGAAAGTCCAACGTTGTGGAACAGGACTGACTTCGAAAACTTGTGGCCTCGCATCTTGGCGCTTGATAAGTGCTTGCAAGAGGCAAAGCCATGGAACTTCTGGGTGTTGCTTCGGGACAATAGGGATACCGTACAATACTGGACGTTTCTGTGAGTATTAAAGTCTTGCAGATCTGCCGCGTTTATGGGCTCACAGTCTGCAATAGATTTGGGTCCATCATTTTGATCCTCACAGTCGTTCAAGTAATTCTGGGGGTGTTGCAGGTTGGCCAGGCTTTTGCTAGCACGGAATCTTCAAGTTCGGCGGTGTAGCCAATCAACGATCAGACTTGGTCGAAATCTATGCCCGAGAATGGAGCCTCAGACAATGATATGCGTTTCTCTGAGCCGATCGGGTACTTGGAAGGCACCATAGAACGCCACCCGCCCCTCTTCCAGCTTGTTGTGCAGTTTGGACCCCTCTAGACTGAATCCTTGGACATTCTGGATGGCTGACACCTCTTGGACGAATGAGCAGAACCCGGCGACTTTGGCGCACTCAGTCCCGTCGTCGAGCTTCTCCATGATGCACACGGCCGTACCGCTCTGCACCCCCTGGCGTTTCCCCTCAGGGTGGACGCGGAACAGAAGTGACCGCGACACATACTGCGTCCACGTCTCTGCATCATTGGGTGGCCCAGATCTTGGGTTGGCACGATGGAATGCAAATCTTCGCAACTTGGGTGGCGGTGGCTGAAGCCTAAGTATTGCCTGGCCGACAACCTGGTTCGACTTTAGTATCTCACTCTACTGGATTCTTTGAAAGGCTGTCTGCTTATATCCCTTACCTGACATTGGCTCTCGCGAACACCAATACTCTTAACACGTGGGTGCTGTGGAGAAGCGATAGAAGCCTGGTTGAGGAGGAAGAGATTCGCCGTCCGATACTTGATTTGCTGCCATCCTTCCTGGGTAAGCCACTCTATCGGCATGGGAGCTTTAATGTTCGAAATAAGGTCTCTAGGAGCACATGATACCTCTACCAAACTGACATCGTGGATAAAGCCTTGCGGGAAATACTGCTTGGCATCCGGATCGAATGTCTCGGCTACCGAACCAAGCTACTCTACGATTTAGTAGCTGCCCATGAAAACAGGGTCAAGAAAGAAATCTACCTCTTTATATCCGCTACTGGAAACAATTTGAACTTCGCTGGCCCAAGCATTTCCTGGAAACGAAGTTGAGTTTGCAGCAATTAGTGCCTTGGTAATGAGATGTGTGGGAATGGTAATATATGACCTATCTCCACACTTGGTCATGAGACCCACGCGAGCTTCAAATCTTTCTTTTAATTTACTTCCCGGGACGATGGCCTGAATTGTGCTTCCGACAGTCATCCCAAACAAGCCTGCAGTCCCGGAAGAGGACGGCTGGAACGCGGGGACTGTAAATTGGGCCGGGGACGGCCGGGCCAGATCTGTCGAGGTACTTCGAGGCTCAACCTGCGCAATTTGCTCGTCCCATGACGATTGCCGAACTATACCTGCAGTTGGTGTCATAGACTGAGGGATGTAACTCACTTCCAGGCCGCCGAACTCTTGTGGCCGGTGGCTTAGGGCGTAGTCGAAGTCGAATTCATCCGGAACTATGACCTGTAGGCGGCCATTGATTAGGAGATAAAATCCGAGTGCATGATCATACACCTCGAAGATATCGCGTATGATGTCGTCCGGCAAAGACTCCGTCGGAGTAATAAATTTCGGATGCGGATCGCGAGGTGATGCCAACGGTGCTCTCATGGGATGCTGGCTCTCTACTGGAATTACAACAGGTATGCCGGATATTCTCAGAGGGACAACTTCTGTTGATATAGAGTTTGGCGGTGTGCAAGTCCAGCAATTGCCTGACTGGTACACATCTTCGAGCTCCATGTCTTCCTCAAGTCCTTCCGGTATCTTGGCAGCCGCGTGTTCCGAGGTGCTTTCTGTCAAGATTTGGGGAGACGTGGGTATCGATCGAGAAGCGGTATCGGTATCCTCGCCCGACCGAAACAGCACGTCCTGATACTTCGCTGTATCACCCACCGGTATGGACGGTTCCTCCACCTCCCCTGTAGTTCTCTTGGGACTTGATGCTAGCTTTTTGATAGGCGACACGGCAAAGCTTAGACAGCTATTGACTTCCTTTGTGTCGAATCGAATGAAGATAACCCTTCCGGAGCTGCAACCTATCACAACCGTGTCACCCGATATAGCTGACTCACGCGGCTGGAATTCGGCTGGCAGCCACAGCAAGTTGTGACCGTGCCACGTAATCCAGCATCGGTCTCGACTGAAGCTGTAGCCGAAGCGATGGCCTGCCATCAACTCGGTTTGCGCTGCAGATGCTTTGTCTGGCGTAGCTTGGCCTATGAATTGTAATTTGTGTATAATAATGGCACCAACATCAGTAAGCAGCCGCGAGCCATCGGCTTCGAATGAAAGCAGGGTAACATATCTACTCATAGGTGTCTCCTTCACGCACTTGCCCGTATCGCTGCGCCAGAGCCGTACCGTCATGTCCAAAGAAGCCGAGGCGACGAGCGCCGAGTCGGGCGAGAAGGCGACCGTCGTGACCCCGTTGCTATGGCCCTCGAGTACCTGTACGCACTCGCCCGTATCGCTGTGCCAGAGCCGTACCGTATTGTCGTCCGAAGCTGATGCGACAAGCGCTGACTCGGGCGAGAAGGCGACCGACCTAACTGAGCCGCTATGGCCCTCGAGTACCTGTACGCAGTCGCCCGTATCGCTGCGCCAGAGCCGCACCGTGTTGTCGTCCGAAGCCGATGCGACGAGCGCCGTGTCGTGCGAGAAGGCTACCGACGTGACGTAGTTGCTATGGCCCTTGAGTTCCTGTACGCAGTCGCCTGTATCGCTGCGCCAGAGCCGGACCGTCTTGTCGTAAGAAGCCGACGCGACGAGCGCCGAGTCGGGCGAGAAGGCGACCGTCGTGACCCCGTTGCTATGGCCCTCGAGTACCTGTACGCACTCGCCCGTATCGCTGTGCCAGAGCCGTACCGTATTGTCGTCCGAAGCTGATGCGACAAGCGCTGACTCGGGCGAGAAGGCGACCGACCTAACTGAGCCGCTATGGCCCTCGAGTACCTGTACGCAGTCGCCCGTATCGCTGCGCCAGAGCCGCACCGTGTTGTCGTCCGAAGCCGATGCGACGAGCGCCGTGTCGTGCGAGAAGGCTACCGACGTGACGTAGTTGCTATGGCCCTTGAGTTCCTGTACGCACTCGCCTGTATCGCTGCGCCAGAGCCGCACCGTCTTGTCGTAAGAAGCCGATGCGATAAGCGCCGAGTTGTACGAGAAGGCGACCGACGTGACTGAGCCGCTATGGCCCTGGAGTTCCTGTACGCAGTCGCCCGTATCGCTACGCCAGAGCCGGACCGTCTTGTCGTAAGAAGCCGATGCGACAAGCGCCGAGTCGTACGAGAAGGCGACCGACGTGACGGAGTCGCTATGGCCCTCGAGTACCTGTACGCAGTCGCCCGTATCGCTGCGCCAGAGCCGTACCGTGTTATCCCGAGAAGCCGATGCGACAAGCGCTGAGTCGTGCGAGAAGGCGACCGACGTGACGGAGCTGCTATGGCCCTTGAGTTCCTGTACGCACTCGCCTGTATCGCTGCGCCAGAGCCGTACCGTCTTGTCGTAAGAAGCCGACGCGATAAGCGCCGAGTCGGGTGAGAAGGCGACCGAGCTGACCAGGCTACTATGGCCTTCAAGGGTCTGTAGACATTGACTCCAGCTCGTTTCGGCTTCTGGCCGTAGGGAAATCCAACGAGGAATCATCTTTTTAAATTTTCCCCGAGCTATACTGTTCTGCGGCGCAAACGTAAGTACAGACGAGTATAGCTGAAGAGGTGCAGAGTCGATGATCAGAGTATTAGCAAGTACTAAGCGCATAGCATCATCTAGAAAATTATATAGCTGTGTGTTGACCTACATAAGTTAGAGTAAGCCCTATAATACGCAAATAACCAAGGAAACTTACCTGCACGAGAGATTGTAACGTCTTTATAATACCGATGCTTTCTGATGTTCTCCCTATGAGGCTTAATGCCTCTAGCCACTGGAGAAAGTGCTGGCACAGAAAATTATAAACTTGATCTCCATCACAAGGTTGAATTTTACTCCCTTCTACATGATAGACCCAGTAGAGACAGGCATATTGAACTTCAGGTGGCAAGTTTGCTTCGATAATTTCAGGACTGATGGTTGACCGTGGTGTTGCGGGCGCCTGCAGTTCGCAAATATCAGTCCGCAGGCATCCGCTCATTACGCGAAGGCAGTGGGCAGCTAGCAGCTTATGCGTCTGTTGCTCGTCGACCCAGAACGGGTTCGTCTCGCGTTTTTCCGGATCAAGCAGGAAGTCTCGGAACGATAGGTGAAGCAGCCGTACGGGTGATCTAGATGCCAAAGGAACATTCAGAACCGAATGAAGCCAGTCTAGTATATTGTTAATAGTGTCTATAGATATACTAAGCATCTGTGCTAGAGAATATGTCGAGAGAGGGCTGGCGAGGATGACGATTGAACCAACGATGATTTGAAACTGGTCTAGAACCTGCGCTTTCTCACGGCCGGAAAGATCGATCAGCAACTGCTCTAACACAGGTAGATATGTGTTATCAAGCTTAGATTCTTGGCTTTTCGTCCGATATTCTAAAACCCTCCTCAACTTCTTGTCCGGGTTACCACACTTTCGGTCGGCAAGGAAGCGGCATACGGTGGCGGCGAAGATGAATAGCGGCACTGCCATCTGGACTAGATTCTGTATGGTGGATTGGCCAGGCCAGCCTGATGCTAACTGGCGCTCTTTCGTGACAGAAGCATTATACTCGTCTCGAACTCTAGCAAGCTCAAACTGTAAGAAGGCAGAAATGTCGTGCGCCACCACAGGTTCGGGTATCTCATGGAGAACGAGGTCCTGGTACTTGCCGTGGATGGCGCTGAAGCCGAGCCGGATCGGGAGGTCGGGCCGGCTCGTGACGAGGATTCTCAGACCGAGAGCCGTTAGGCTCTTGGCGCGAGATAAGAGGTTGATGACGAGCTTAACGTCTTCATCGCGCTCACACTCATCTAGAGCATCGACAACGATAAGCAGGCCCGATGCTTGCGAGGTATCAGGTATGATCTTTGACAGAGGTTCGAAGACGAGCTTCTCGAACTGTTCCCGCATAGCTTTCCTAACCACACCAGGGTCGGACTCGATGGCATTCTTAATATGCACGCTAACCGTAGGCACCGTCGAAATAAGCTGGGCGGCGATGGTCGTGAAGAACTTGGTCACCTTGCCGCGGTCGCCGTCGCCTCGCTTGAAGAAGAAGCTGGCGCCAAGGCGGTGGTGGTCGGCGAAGTGGCGGGCGACGGTGCGGGAGATGGTAGACTTTCCGGTGCCGGCCATGCCGTTGAGCCAGAAGATGGTGTGCGCTTGGGGCTGGTCCCCGGGCTGGTCGGCCCATTCGCGTATCTGGTGGAGGAGATCGACTCGGGTATCACGGTGGCAGGTCGGGGCGGCGCCCTCGGCTTGGGAGTCAAAAGCTGCGCCCTCGGCGGTAGGGAGTTTGTCGAGCAATATCTTCTGATCGACTGCGAGGAAGATGGTCCTATGGCGGTACGAGTTAGCCAGAGGTATAAGAAAGGGAGGCGTGGCGCACGTTTGGGCGGTTTGCAAAGCAAGAGAGGTCGACTGCGTACACGCGCTGAGATATCGTATCGTCTTTTCGATTTCCTTGCTGTCGAATGGCCATTTCAGAGTACGGGTGCCGAAACGACTCTTCGCCTTGCGCCTTCTATCTAGATGTAGTCTCTGTTCTAGTCTTTCCAGTTGCGAGTATCCAAGGTCTAATGCCTCGATCAGTCTCAGGGAAGCCTCTAGCTTCGCGCCATCAGGGCCTTGGAGATGTTGCTGAACGCTCTCGCAAGCATTTTTCAAACTCTCTACCTGCAGTTGGACCCGGGCGATATCTTCTTTTGCATTCTTGACTTCTTTGGAGTATTGGAAGAGAAGCGAGGCGACCTTCGTAGACACGTCAACGACTGCGATGACGCTGGCGGCCGAGCTTAGCCCGTCCATGGTCGGAGTGACGAGGGAAATGATGGTACGGACGTTATGTGCTGCTGTTGTAATGCTCCGTCGCCATGTTGGAGCGCATTCGGGCAGGTAGTGACAAGGCTGTCGTCCTGGAGGGTAGTTTCAGCCGCACGCGGTGGGCAAATATACCACAAGCCACTTTCGGCGTGCAGCTGCCATCACCGCAGGATATATGAAGATGCTCCGTTGCACCGAGCTGTAGAACTTAGTCGACGGAAGAAGTCAAGATGGAGGCTTCCAGGCGCTGTCACGATGCTAGAACAATTTCGTGTCAGAATATCGTGGAGGGCCTGTTGCAGGCACGTGACTGCCAGTGGAAAGTTCTAACAGAACGCCACACTTCCACGTGAGATTTATAAACGCATAATAGAATAATTACGATAAATGCTTCGTCGCTTATTACAATGCTTGGCATCCAAAGTATATACCTTTTACATTTTGTCCGGACAAATCCGGCAAGCAGGTTTCTTTATATTCTATGTCTTCAAACCCTAGAACCATATTTAAAGCTAATCAGAGCTCCATACCAAGGCTCCGAATTCGGGAACAGGTCGATAGTCATAATTGAGCAAAGGGTAGTAGCTATCGCAGCTTTAGATGCTCTGAGCTGGGTGATGGACAGCATAGCCAAATTGCAGTATTGTCTAGCGACAGGTCGAACACTTCTAGAGAGATAGCCAAATAACAAATAAGCAGCTGATTCTAACTTGATATATTGACGTGGTGGAGATTTATGACCTCCAAACTATGAAGTCATTTCGGCACACAGAGATTTTCGGCACGTAGGGATGGACGTTAATACACATAGTTTTTTTTTGGGGCTCCCCAGTCGCTTTTTGGGGGGGGGGGGGGGGGGGGGTTGGTGCAGGGGCTGTGTCTTACCGTGGGCCACGCGTTCGGCGGGCTTGCGTGCCATTCAATGACCATGCCGCACTGGCACTTGAGGGAATATACACCGTGGACATATCTTACCCAAACCCTGCAGGCTGAGCCTCAGTAGACCTGCACGCGATGTAAGCGATAAATTAAAGAATTGCGGCACGGACAATACGGGCACGGATAATGCGGCCGGCTCTTTCCTGACTGCGCCAATGCTCGGCGGCTTTTTCGAAAGATCTGCAGCAGGTTCCAAAGCAGCACACGGCACTGGCCAAGAAAAAAGGGAGGGAACGGGTCGACAGCCGCCTGGTGCAAGTATTACAAAGGAGGTTCATCCTGAGCAATATTTGGAGATATCGCACGTTGGTGTACATGAGAACAGACAATGAAAAGCTGCAAGCAATGTCGGTGTGCAACTGGTGTAAATTCCACTAGTCCGTACACATAGTCAAAGTGGCAACAGGGGGAGATGCCGCCAAGGTGAGGGCCGTCGGTGGTTGGGTTTTGTTGCCCGGAGAGGCGCAGCATCACTTCACCTCCATTTGTCTCCGTCGTTAATCATGCCCAGAATTTCAAGACCTACAGAGTAAGTAGGCGGCACAGGTTTAAGCTTCCTGGGACGGGCTTTATTGTGACCCTGCTCTGTAGCTACAACACGTGGTTGCCGATCTACTTCTAATAATATGGGATACCAAGCTCTAGAATTAAAGAGTAGATCGTATTCATACAGACAACTACCTTTCGCCCACACTCTGCCATAGTAGAATCGCTAGTAAGAATGCATCTTTTATTTGTGCAAATTGCCATTCTCTCTCTTAAGAATATTCTATTGTCTCAAGTACCGGGATTTCACTCACGAACCCCATGCATTGGTAGTTCTCGACAAACCACCGACTGCCACTTGGCGTAGGTCTGTCAAATGTCTACTATACAAATTCTATTCAGTCCCTGGGTTTTCCCCTTCGGTCAAAGCACAAAGTTTCAATGACAGCAAGCACTTTGTCTGGGCTGGTTTCTTGCTTAGGTGCGTTTTGTCTTGCTAGTAGAGCTGTTGTTAAAGCCCAAAGATTTGGAAGCTGTCTGACTGGTTAGTCCC
The DNA here is from genome assembly GCA_001557505.1 of Reticulascus tulasneorum. Classification (NCBI taxonomy): domain Eukaryota; kingdom Fungi; phylum Ascomycota; class Sordariomycetes; order Glomerellales; family Reticulascaceae; genus Reticulascus; species Reticulascus tulasneorum. The sequence goes on along the minus strand of LSAX01000012.1, from coordinate 202,322 downwards.
AGCTACCGCCAGTTAAAGATACTAGAAGCACGGAAATGCATCAGTACTTACGTGGTCTTGGACTTTCTGCCTTTCTATTCGGCCTCTCCTGCATCCATGCTGCTCGCCACACAGATCTTTATTTGCAATTTCTTTTTTGCCCTTTTGTTGGTGTGTAATGAACGAGCGCAGCTCCTCGGCAAGAATTTCCTCTGCGCCTAGGGTAATCTGTTCTTGAAAACCGCGTCGCTCCCATTCGCTCCAGTGCTTGGAGGCATTGTGGAGAGTGCTCAGAAGCCGAGGCAGCTGTCGATTGCGGCTCACTCTCTGATCACGACATAGCGGAGAAGTGTCTTCCATGATCTCTGTGTAGTATGCTACCGCGGCTGCGTCTAGAGTGTCAAATCCTACAGCTGCGGCCTGCTCTATAACATGACGAATACGATCTTGAACTGGAGCAGTCGCGTCTACATTCCGCTTGACATCTTGTACCTCATCGGTGACATAGTCAGTGAAGTGTTGCTGGGCGCCATTGTTGGGGCTTAGATCATGGAGACTTTGTGGCGAGCAGAATGCGCCCTCCACTTCAAATCCTGTTGCCAAATCATCAGATTTAGGGAATTCTGCTTGGCCCATGACGTTGGCCCCATACGGAGGATAGCCGTCATCGATATCACAATCACCCAACGGCGCTGACGAACTTAGCATTCTGTGGTTTGCCGCAAATTCAGTTGCAAAGAGTGAATTTGGTTCACCTACTCATAAGGAAATCAACGCTGATTGCAGAATCGTACCGCATCATTGTTGCTGGCCACATCGAGTCCGGTATGGTGGATGTTGTGTTCAATGACGAAGTGGAGTTGCTTGACGGGACGCTAGCAGATCCCTCGACTTGTTGCTCGTGCACCTTCACTTTGTCCCGAAGTTCCTCGAGCTTCGCCTTCATGCGCCGACCTGTCAAAGATGATGTCAGTCTTTGAGTTATATTTCGCACGATCAGGTTCGTCACGAACGATAGGATCGCTGGGCGAGGCGATTTTGGACCCTCTTCTTATCCTTGCCATGTGAATAATGAGTGACGTTATCTGTCGGGCTGCGAATTTCTGCAGGCAGACTGCCTTTGTGGTCGGGGAAGATGATTTTCTCGGCAGAGGACATGAGGCAACGATGGACTCGGACGAAGCTTGGAGTTTCTCCGAGAACACCAGCTGGAGACTTGTGAGTAACAGCTGTTTGGTCTTCGCACTTGATATGTTAAGAGTCGATTTCGAAGGACAGGCTCAAGCGCCCTGAGAAGATGCGTCTTCACGTTTTCTGTAGGTGAAGTAGCAGCGGCGAAAGCCAAACATCTGGTGATCTTCGATTGTGCAGCTCTAACGAATCTCTTTCAGACGACTATATATTCGAAGGAGAGTAACAGGAGCAATGTGCTGCAGTGGGCTGGAACGAGGATAATTTGAAGCTCTGTTTGGATCGTTGATTTGCAGGAGGGTCTGGTGCACTGCAGATAAAAATTGTACAGAAAAGTTGAAGTAATATACCGCGATCATAAGTGGTCTGGCATAGATAAACTTGGTTAAAACACGAGCTGCTCAAAAACTTTTTCGCCGCAGACGGGCATTGAGTGGAGTCGATGCTTGTGCTTCGAATCCTCCTGTGCACGAGTAATATATGCACATCGTCAATCGCCAATACAACCGTAGCAATTAGCTGCATGCCAAGGATAGAGGGTCCTATCAGCTGTAAGACTTATTCTGTAGGGATGCTCATGACGATAGTGAATGGAACCAAGAAATGCGATGGAATGATTGATGGCCGTGACACCGCCTTAATTAATCCTGCAACGCGGCGGCAAACGCTGCAAGGGGCGAATCTGCAGATATGGTTAGGAGGGCACGGAGGGGTTCGTAGGAACCTTTCCAAGACCAGTAGCCACGTATTAACGGTAGAACAATGTCTGCGTGAGAAAATGCCATGTTACCTGACACTGCACCACAAGTATAGCCATTTTGTCGATGTTCTATCGCCGGATTAAGTTATGGGTTTATGAATCTCTGCCGACCAGGTAAGATGTAAGATGTACGTGAGAAGTGCAGATTAATTACTGTCTATAGTGGCCAAGATTCGTCCGAGCGCCATAAGCGCGGGGGCGATCCCGCCCACCTCACCTCGTCTCTCCTTGATCCTATTAAAGACTTCACGAGAGCTAGAATTTGTGTGGAGACATAAATGGATGATTTTTCCTTTTTTCAGGTTCCGGCATGCGGAGCTGCATTTCTTTTCTTCCAACAGCAGCTAATATCGGTCTTATCAGGGTAGCTATCAGCCAAGACAACCGTGCCATCTTGCCCATGTGTCCCTGACCGGGATACATAATTAGCGTACCATAGCGACGCCCCTGGAGGTCATGGCAATGACGATAATTAAGGGTCCATTTAAACCCGTCCAAGCAGTCCTCTTCCAATGGACTCTTCTTAGCATTAGGCTCAATTCATTCTCTTGTACTCCTGTACTCGCTCGTATCCACGTCGCCGCCCCACCTGATTGAGTGCAGTGCCACAGGAACTAGTCAGTCTTGCAACCCGCCTCCGTATCGATTTTAGCATCGATACCGGCGAAGTGCTTCATAAGTAGAGACATACAAAGGGCCAACCCACCCAACTGCTAGAGATGTCCAGCACATGGCGGAACTCCGATGCACGAGGTCCTAGTGGAAGGAAAGCAGGCATCGTTCCGCAAACCTTTTGTCGCCGAGATTCTGGTCCTGTCATTGTCGAAGACGAGATTAGGGCACTAGTCCACAGCCATCGAACCACCCCCCAGAATGAATGGGAAAATTGTCCAGCGCCACGTGATAGTCTGCACGATGGCGTCTACCTGCCAGGCCACAAGGAGAACTCACCAACATCCCATGCGCCCTTTCTGGGCTATCGTTCCTTCAAGAGGAGTCGAATACATCGCTCGGTATGAGGCGATGTAGCGGTAACGGTCAATAAGACCAAATGATTGGCTGTGGTAGTGACATGACCTACAAAACCTGCTTAAGAGACTGGAACCACAACTGGTCCACGACCCAGCTCGCCACTACATAACTGTCCAACAATATCGTCTGCTCCGGAGGCGGAAATGGCGATGCAGCTGGAACACGATGATCAGCGTACCGACATGCCGGCAGACAATTCCGAGTTGGCATTCCGGAATCCCACGCAGTTTGCTAAGGAATCCGGGATTCCAACAGAAAATCAGCTAAAACCACCTCCAATCGACAACCAGACGAACACGACTGGCGGTCGAGACCGCAGCTCGCTACCCCTCACCCCTCGACTCACAGATCACGGCGTCTGCGCTACAGACGGACACGACAACGTGGCAAGACATGAACCGGTTGCACAACGGTCAAAACACAGACACGCTAGATCCGGAGGTGAAGATGACGTACGCGAAGCTAGCCCGTTGATGTCCTACACGGGCGCATATACAGTCATTTGGGTTGTACCGGCCGAGAGTGTCGCCGATCCATACCACACCTTGGCGAGTTGAATGCATGTATGGAGCAGACACCTCATCACCGAGTAGGAGTCATCTCTGCCTCGAATGACAGACAAAGATTGCTTCAATGCGAGCAGTGGTCACGTTGAGGTCGAGCGCAAGATAGGCTAGATTTGCCTTGATGATGCCCAAAAAGACCACGACCGTCTGGCACGACCGCGGTGCGAGCACCCCAACCAGTGTCTCAGCGGCCATGTGGCGTCGCCGGAGCCAGCCGGCGACCTCGACTGATTTTTTTGGTCTAGTTGGGGATAGGCCAGAGGCGATGGCGCGTCGGCGACGGCTGTCGTGTCCGGATAGGCGACCACCTGCTCACGGATGACGTCTACCACGTTCGAATCTGGAGGGTAGTTGGGTCTTTCGATGTCAAGCAGGCCCATGCTGCGAAGGTCCGCCACTCCGTCGGTGGCCGGCAGAGAGGCAATCGGAGTCTGAGACAGGTCGAGAGCTCGGTGCAGAATCTCTTGGAAGACGGTGAACATACTATGGACTCTCTTCTCGAATAGGTCTATCTGTGGCAAAGAAAATGCTGGCCCTCCAACCTTCCCCCCTCCTCAAACATGTGGAATTCGACGTCGAAGCGGCTCGACGCCGTTCCACGTACAGGCTCTCCGATGAGGGCGTCCAACTGAATCTTTCCTATAGTCTCTTCGGCCATAAGTCAGATATGCCAATTTTCTGAGTCATTGTGGGCTTCTCACCAGTCACGTGTTAGCCAGTTTCTTGTTTCTATGACCTGTGGGTTTGATGCTACATCGTACCTTACCAAGATCCTTCGATGGTTACTTGGTCCTTCCAAACACAATTTACGCCTGCCCTATCTCCGACTCGCCCTCCTCGACCACCTTACTTAGGTAAATTAGAACTACCTTTCTCTCGACAAATTCTCCTCCCACTCTCAACCTCCCAACCTCCCACCATGGACGCACCTAAGGAAGCGACACCCACGAAGGGAAGCCCAACGAAGCGCCCCCATATTATCAAGCCCTTCACCAAAGGGATCACTCTTACACCTATTCGGAAGCGCCGAACCAAAATTTCTCTTTCGCCTGTCAAAACTCCCAAAGCGGTCTCCACCCTCAGACGCCAGGTTTCCATGGACTTCGTCACCCCGACTAAGACGGTCGCCGACGAGATCTCCCAGAGTCGCACCTCGGTAATTGACGTTGCTACCTCGGCCCTCGATTTTGAGGGTTTCTCTTTTAGAGGCCCTGACGGATGGGTAGATCATGGCTACCTCACAAATGAGCAAAACAAAGCTCTGCGAGCCTACTTGTTTGAGACATTTGATCTCGTAGCGATCGACTACTCCTTCCCATTCCTTGTTCTTACGTGCGAAGGAGACGCCCCAGCCGAAGGAAATCGACCTTTTACTATTGCTGGTGCAATCGTGATCTGGCTATCCGAGCACGATGGCCCTTTCCGGCCATTTTTCGGAGATGATGGTCAAGCAGACGTCGTTACAATCGACGAGGAGGTTGTTGGCAAGATGGAGCATTTAAAAATTCCTCCCCGGGAAGTTCTCGATTACTTGGCTTTCAAGTTGTTCCCAGATTGTACCGGCCTGACCGTTCTTTACGAGACTATTGTTATTGAGCTTAAGATGACCAGTAAGGAGGAGTACTACCAACGCCTAAACGTGCTTCCAAGCAGGATCCAACACTCTCCCTTCCTGCTACGATTCTGGAACGGGCCATTACCTAATACCCAAAGACGCAAACGTGTCATTACACCTCAGGCGAGCATCAAGACAAAGCAAGTTGCAGATGAGACTGATTACGTCCAACTGGACGGACGATTCTACCCAGGAACTTTGCTCCAATCTCAGCCTTACCTTCATCAGGAAGGCGATGGTGAAGGCGTACTCGTTTCGGGGCAAGTCACGGCTGGTATTCTCATCGAAAAGGATGGGCAACAACGTCTCATCTGCTCTTATCATAACTGGGAGCCGCTTGTCGATAAAGCACCTACACTCTTCGGTCAGTCGACGTCCGATGCGAAGGAGACATTCCGCGTACTCCAGGGAAATCCTGGCACAGCTGTTGGCTTCATAACAGAGCGGGTGGGCAATACTGATATTGTTCTTACTCAGCTAGACAACAATGTGGTCTTTGAAAATAATTTCATGGAACTGGACGTCTCAGCTAAGAAACTTATCCACAGCCAAGACTTGAGACTTAACGACGAGTATGTCATTGATTCCTTCGCAGTCGGAAAGCAGAAACTCAAAGGTTTAGGAGCCCGCTTCGTCAAGAGGGTCGGAGTTCGCGGCGAGTTCCACCACGAGAAAGGCAAACCAATTAACATGGACAGAAATCCTCAGCACAACAACTGGTATCTCGCCCTTGAACAAGGCGCTTTCGCGACGACTGCCGAAGCCATGACTCGGGAGCCACATATCCGCGATAGTGTTTGTGGAAGTGTTCTTTTGAGATGTACACGGAAAACAATTGATCAAGTTGAGGACGTAATGGCGGAGGGAGAAATCTGCGGCATGATGCATTACGCCGACCTGCAGTGGAAGAATGTGCTTCGTGCTGAATACTTCATTTGCTATGCTGATGTGTTCGACCCACTAATCGAGGACGGCTGGACGATCACAAACTAATGTCTCTACTATCTCCGACGTGGGTTCTTTTGGCGGAGACCGAAGAAAGGATGGCGGTGAGGGACTTGGGTTGAAGAGAAATATAAATCTGACCCCTAGGTAGAAGCTATAAAATTTCCCACATTTTAACGCCGTCTTTGTTAGACATTGCTCTACGAGAGTAGATGAATTCCACATTCCACATAACGCCATTCTGCCCGCTTTCATTCTCAAGCACTTCCAGTGGCTCCAACACGCCCCACCGTCGAGTCATCATTGGTCATATTGTTCGTCATCTGACGTAATGAGGTCGTCATCGAGCAGTGCTTCGAAGTTTCGAACTAGCAGCGCTGTCCGCGCACGGCGCTAGCGTCATATAGTTCTTCGATCATTGCGTTTTCTTCCGTCTCATTCAACTTTCTTTGCAACTTCTGCCATTACTCTCCATGTATCCACCACTTCCGCTGCTGTAGTATGATGCGTCATTGACGCTGTTCTGGTGTCTCACGTTGTGTTACCCAAAATCTTGCATTGTATCTTTGCTGTGTTGCCTGTGCGTTCCGTTCTGCATACCGCGCCTCGTCTTGCTAGACCTGGAAATCAGGTGTCTGCCGTCAATGCTCTCGTTGCTCTCTAAAGTCGTCGGGGAACTAAAATTCTTGCTCTCGGTGAGCTCTCAACGCGGCTGCCGCGGCTGCCATGTTCGTCGCATCTTGAACTTACTGCGACTAGCTCTAACCAAGGGCTGTTCTAGCGTCTCTAGTCTAAGTATGTCGTGCCAAGGTTCGGCCGCTAAGTTCACACGTTGTGGGTGTTGGCACTCTAGTTCCTATTGTACGGGCTGTGGCATTGAACCAAGTTGCCTTTTCCCTATCATTCTTCCGCAGCCGGCCTCATACCCCCTTCTTTCAGTTCCTGCTGTGTCAACAGCTTGTTGCCTTCGTTCATCTATTTCAGTGTCTGGTGGCATTGCTTTGCCGTACGCTAATATTGTTTCCAGGACAGGGGATATATCATGTACCTAGTGTACGAGTCAAAACACTCCCATTCCGCCCCCCTGTCCCCACCAAAAAGCCAGAATTGCAGAGGTCTCTATCTCGACAACCTCTTCATAGAACAGGCTATGATTTTGGTAATGTATCCGAAACCTTATTAAGAGATAGACTTTAAGAGGGGTGCAAAATCGGCCTGAAATTGGCCGAGATATTCAGAGTCAAAGAGATTTACACGCTCCCTTAACAACTTTCTCAGAATTAGGTCTAAAAGTAAAATTAAAATCTATTATATTCCCTTACGTGAAATGGATAACAAGGCAAATTTTGCATTTTCTTGGAAGAAGCCTCTGAGGTTCCTATCGAAGATTTAGCGTGGTACTCGAAGCAGACGATGGAAGGTATGTTGCTTGAGCAGAAGGCCAACTTTGAAGGATTTATGCCAGGGTGAATAATAGATATTATGATTCCTCCTAGCGAGAATATAAGACGGCTACCTTGTAAGAAGCAGAGATTTGCTGCATGAACCACCCATCACGTGGTTGTAATGGGCTTCATAAATAATGGAATTGCTTGTCTAAGATATTTGGATACCTACCTAGACAGAATAACAGATCATCGAACGCCTGATCGGCTCGTGCTAGGATCTTGCTAGATTTATCATCGCCTGCCCACTCGCTACTCGCCATCGTGACAGACTTTAACGGGTGCAAGATCATTGTTTAAACTGTATTCTTAGTAATACAGGCCGAGAAAGCTTGGGCCATCGACCACGGAGTGATGGTCCGTGCAGGAATACTTGAGATTCCGGTACACGTTCGTTTTCACCTGAAGATCAGGCTTACAACTTTACACTGAACTTACCGCTCGGCAAATTACTCGCGATGGTGAGCCCGCCGATCGTGGCTAAGATTGTTACTCATTATACCAACATTGACGTCATTCATTAGAGCAGTTGCGGTTGAGGATCAGCCCTGATCTCAACCCAACCAAGGCCAAACCTATACCTTAGATTTAAAATAGATTTGTGGACCAAATTGTAAGACTGCGGTTCGGAAGCGGCCGACATGCCAGATGGCGCAGACCCATGAAATGTGCGCTGCTGAGCGCTTCAGTGGATTGCCGCATTTTACCCCAACGACAAAAAGGGACTTCCCTCAGTGTCACCGTCGCTTATAAAATGCCACACCACCCCCCGCGCCCCCCCCCCTTGCCCATAGACGATAGAACTGAGGCCTAAACAAGACAGTCATATTGAGTTCTTCCATCTTTGTATCGCGTCCTAGGTCTTCCGCAATCATATCTCAAGTAGTGTATCTTGACCTTGAAAGCTAAAGGCATACTGCAGCGAGAAGGCTATCTGCTCCACCAAAGAAGCATTGCAAACCGACCACATCATTTGCTAGTATGACATCTAACAATATGGAACACGAGAATGGAGTAAATGCTAGAAGCAAGAAAACCTTAACAATCCTCGGATGTGGTATGGTTCCAGTTCCATAACAAGATAAGTCAACTGACACTACATCAGGAGCACTTGGCACCGCCATTCTTTCGGGCATACTTGCATCAAATACAGATCTTACAGCCGGCAAATCAGCAGGCATATTTTCTCATTTTGTGGGTTGTGTGCGCCGTAAGGAAGCTGCAAAAGCAATCAGAGACAGGCTTGGCACACAGACAGCTATCACAAACACTGAGATACTAGAATGCCAGAATCTAAACGGCGTTAAACAGGCCGAAGTTATTCTCTTGGCCTGCCAGCCGCACATGTATAAGGCTATCATCGACGAGCCGGGGATGCGAGAGGCACTGAGGAAGAAATTAATTATCAGTGTGCTTGCCGGTGTCACCGCAGCACAGATTGAATCAGCGCTTGGCGACAATGGGTCATATTTTGTTATACGAGCTATGCCAAACATAGCATGTTTCGTGAGAGACTCTGCTACTGTTATCGAGAGCCCTCCGCATGGGTTTCCAGATTCCATGCTTCATATCACCGACACTATCTTTCGTTGCGTGGGCAGTGTTTTCTACATCAAAACGCCGATCTTCGACGTATGCACTGCTCTCTGCGGTTCTTCTCCGGCATTTTTTGCAGTTATAGTCGATGCTATGGTGGATGGCGCCGTAGCGATGGGACTGGGTCATCTAGATGCGTTGCAAATGGCGGCACACGCGATGCGGGGAACTGCAAATGTATTGCTAGACGGTCGCAAGCCTTGGACAGTACGACATGAAGTGGCGTCGCCCGCTGGCTCCACGATGCAGGGACTCTTAGAGCTCGAACAGGGAAATGTGAGATCGACTATTTCTAACGCACTTATAATCGCTACGAAAGAAGCGAAGAAGCTTGGGACGAAAGACCAGGAGCATTAGTGTCACACGAATGTAGAACTAGACGCCTTTGAGCCTCCGTTGGTAGCGGTAACATCGTAGGACCGATTAATATACCGTGCATCATTCAGGGCAATTTCTTCAAACTCTAACGAGGCAGCGTATTTGAACATCTTGAAGGCATCAAGGTAGACTAGTCCTAACCTGGGCCACAGTCGCATCAAACCTTGCCGCTAGCTGCAGCATATCTTTTATAAGTAGAAACGTCGTGGATCGGATTATACGAAGGTTGAGCAAGATGACGACATCGTACTGACATTCCACAGCTCTTTAGTGTTTTTCGATATTTTACTAAGCTGATCTGGAAGGAGTGACTCCCAGTGAAGTCGAAATTAATGAGCTTCTGAACGAATGACACGCCGGCCCATGATCATACTCGAGACGGAGATTCGAGATGAGCGAATGTACTACCCATTCACACCACCAATGTCATCTTCCGGCAGCGTTATCAGTAGCCCCTATAGCTGCGATGTGTTACAAAAACCGAAAACCCCCGTGTTCTCGGGACTGGATGGCTTCGAGAGCATGAAAACGGAGTACGGGCCGATCGACAACCTGGGTCTAAACTGTTCAAACTGTGGCTCACCACCGATGACGCTGAATCAGAGAGAGGAATGCCTACACTTTCCCAGCGAAAATAACAGCCCGTGTCTCGAGGAGCAACAGCAGATCAAGAATGTGATGGAATGAGCGGTGAGCGCTGGGATGACCACCTGACGGTTGGCTTGTATTAATCCTGCAATCCCACAATGCTGCGGCAGTTTGCGAGGGGCGACTTACCATGGCAAAGAAATGTGGACTTCCGACTTCGAAAATTCCTGAAGAAATGCGAAGAGACTGGCTCAAGCATCCTCCGTAAATATTTAGCTCAGTTCATATGGATTTGGTGGAGGTTGCACATAATAATCACGTCAAAGGGTTGTGGCACGCAAGGCAGCAGAGGCTTCATCAGGAAGAACACCAGTCCATAGATATTCCATCTTGGAATCCTAACCCATTTCCCGAGATGGAATAAGCGATGCACCGCCTTGGAAGCAGGCAGGCAGGGACACCAAGAGGATCAGACAGATACATTGGGACCATGGGGCGCATAATGTAGAGACATCAGAGCTGCTCCCTAACACAAAATGTGGAGGAAATTTCCTCTACCAATGCGGAAGCTTTTGTACTCCGTAAGGATGAGAGTGTTAGTGCTCTGTAATTACGCTATAAAGTTAGCCTGTGCATGAGTTCGCTGAATTGCGCCGCAGTAAATGTTATAAAGGGCCATGGCTCCCGGCTCATATATCCCTGCCAACTACGAACTACCTAACCTACAGACCTAAGAAGGTGGGTACCTGAGTGGATCCATCCGCACTCCAGGGGGATGGATAGTGGCAGGCATCCCGCCCACACCGTCATTCACTGCTTACTGTGATATTTCACTTTACTCGCCCATGTACGGATCGTAAATTCCCACGCGGACTCACATGCTGTTAGTAGGATTATTGGTCAGCTCTTACTACCAAACCGCACAGTAAAGCCGGCGCTTCTCGCCAGTAAGAAGGATTGTGAGGCTGGAGCGGCTCCGGCATGGCATCTCATTCAACTCTGCACCTGACCCTGTAGTATCTCTAGGTGCAACCGATATTCCTCACGCGCCATTAATTAATAGCTTCCCATCGTTCCCGCCAACCCCGATGGTGGAAATGGCATTGCAAGAGCGCCTATACTCGGCCATTAGTGGGGATGTGGTCTCCTCTGCGCACCCCTCGATATCTCCAACCGTGGCTGCAATAAACCTCGCTGCCAGCCTCCACCGAGACTCCCAGACATGCCATAGCGAGCGTGAGCGAGAGAAATCGCACGAGGCTTACCGTGATAATATCCTCGCCATCGACACCTTTGCCGCCAACGTCGCAGCAGCCTTCTTTCCACTCCTCCTAGCTGTCACTGGTGGCCGCAAGGGTGTTAGTGCCGAGCGCTGGGGCGATTTTGGCCGCCTGGCAAATCGTGGCAAGAACATGCGCGACCGTGAGAGTCAGCACCTGCAGCATCAGTCGGGTATCATCGCCGCCTGGGGTCTTAAGTATTTCCAATACTATGGCTGGCAGGCCTTACCGTTGCCAGTGCTCCGTCAGCTCCACGACCTCGCCGTGCTGATGCCGCACTGGAACGATGTCGTGGACCTACTGAATTCTAAAATGCTCGCCCGCCATGAGCTTCGTGTCTTACACGGCAAGAACCAGGCTCTCCGCATCGGCGAGCATTCCGCTGCATCCAAAGTGCAGGAATCTCGCTCGCCTGTTGAGCGCTCTGATATCGTCGCCTCCCTGGAATGGGCGCGGCAAAAAGCTACCTCCACCGTCGCACGAGAGCAGGTCAAAAGCTCAGCACGGGGCATTAACGGGACCCCAATTAAGAATTTTGGTCTGGAACGGGACCTCTACGGCATGATTGTCCCGTCGATCGGCCAGAATAGCTCTAGCCACAACCTTGACGGTGGTATCAAGTTTAATGACTGTCACCTGTCCGTTCGGCCGGCCAAACGGATCAGGCTTTCTACAACTCGATCTAAGCGTCCGATCTTCCTAAATCGACCGGGTGGTCCTCAGGCTTGTAGGACACAAGACCGCCCGAAGGGAGACACCCCGCCGGCGGCCACCAGGAGCGGCGAGTCAAGCGATCAGGCTTGCATTGAATACGATGGTGAGATATTCGAGTCTGGTTGGTCGGAAGTAGAAACGGAAAGCCAGGTTGAGCAGGATGAGAGCGTAGGTGCCGATAATATGTTGGAGACGACGGCCACGAGTGGAATGACAGTCGAGAGTTTTACGCGTCAGACCCAAGCTGGCAAGACAACCAAACTTAAGTGCGGACGCCATAACGTTCCGCAATGAGTATTAGCACCGAGTTCAGAGAAATAGAAGAGGACGAAGAGATTGAGGGAGTATACACCGCAGAAGACGTTGATGAGGAGAGTGAGAACAAAGCGGAAAGAAGACAGAGCGATGATGAAAGCGAGGGCAAAAATGCAGAAGAACCCTAGGTAACCGGGAATGGCAGAACAGAAGATGTAGGGGCAGTAGTAAACATAAACTCAGACCAGATTAAACCACGGTCTCAGAATCAAGACTTAAAGACCCTGGTAGGGAACCTTAAGGGCATGCTGAATGCAGAGCCATTAGGTAACGTGTGGACAGGGCTGTGGGATCAGATTCCAAACACATACACACACGGGGGCCTAGTAATTCGATCTTTATTGGCTCAGCAGCCCCTCTATTACATCTTAACCTCACATCGTTATATGCAGACTGGTAGATCTGAAATCTTAACGCACTGTCAACTTTCAGCCGTTTTAAGTGGTGGTGAACAGATAAACGAGCCATAAAAGTCGCAGAGATATTGCATTTGACTATACTACCAACCCCGATGCAAACACGATCAAGCGTTCTAAATGATAGCGACTCACCGTCACGGAGGCTCTCACCACTACCCTAGATCCTGTAGCTGCGTTAAACTGCCAAGCGCTTCGAAGCAGTGGGCTTGGTGTGCGGCGGACTGCCGAAAATTTGACTTTGACCCGTGACATTTGGTTTAGATCGAGTGGTTGCGAGCCTGCCCCAGAAGATCCACCTTGGATACTGGCTACTAATAAGGCTTTTTTGTAGCCTTGCTTGTAAGTAGAGATAGAGCTAGTCGGCATACTATAATGCCAACAGAAGGAGAGCAAGGGCTCTAGCACGGACCATCACTCTTTGGTCGATGGTCTTAGCTTCGACAATCTTGCGCTTTTTAGGTTCTAGGGTGATCGAGCAATAGTATGCACAATCTTGCTAGGTGAGTGACCACTTAACATTCTATACCACTAATTTATGCCTGGGAACGACGTATAGTTCAAGAGGGACCACTCTCACAAGACGGCAATTGACATGGAGCCTTCGGACACATTGTAGCCGCCATCCAGGAGCTAGAGGGGCTTACGAACCTAGATTTACTAAGAAGGTGTGGCATTTATATATCACTGTACCTCTGGCGACGCTAGGGGATTCCCTTTTTGTCGTAGGGGTTACAGTGCGACAGAAGGCGAAGGAGCAGCAATACAAAATATGGCCGACTGCGTTTTCTTAGCGGATGCTACGCAGCCTTTCAGACGTACCTTAAACTGCATGGCAAAATCAAATCACGCAATTCCTCAATAAGTGTTAGACGAGCAGCGCACAATACGGTATAAGACGGCGGAGCCCGACCTGGAATATTGATAGTTCATATCAGCCGCCAGGGCCGACGGCACACAGCGGTTACTTCTTAACTTTTTGTCCTTCAAGCTCAAGATGACCTAGCATTTCCATTTAGTCAGAGGTCAGAGTAGAAAATTACCTTAGGCTTATATAGTTTATCTCTGTAGGTAGGCAGATATATTTAGATATATGAGATATCATTCATTCACGCTCTATCGGTCCAGAGCCTGGTTCTGACACTATTTCCCAAGTCAGCATTTTCCAGACGGGAAAGAGGGTTAATGGTCGCGAACTCACCATGTGCCAATAGATACCCTTCAACTTGAGCAGCTCGGCATGTGAGCCCTTCTCAAGCACCTGTCCATTGCCCAATACGTAGATGATGTCAGCGTTCTGAATGGTAGCCAGCCGGTGCGCAACGGCGATTGTCGTCCGGTCTTTCACCGCCGTCTCAAGCGCCGCTTGCACGATCTTCTCGCTTTCCGAGTCTAGAGAGCTGGTCGCCTCGTCCAGCAGTAATAAGCTCGGGTTTCTAATCAGAGCACGTGCGACCGAAACTCTCTGCTTCTGTCCACCGCTGAGACTGACGCCTTTGCTGCCGATTTCGGTGTTGTACCCGTCGGGTAGCGAGACGATGAAGTCGTGGATATTGGCGTCACGGCAACACTGGTGCAGCTGTTCCTCTGTGACCTCGTCGGGATTGACGCCTAGGAGGATGTTTTCGCGGATGGACCCTGAGAACAGAGAAGGTTCCTGAGCAACCAGCGAAAGGAGCTTGCGGTATTCATGGGCGTTGATATCGCTGATATCCTTGCCGTTGAATAGGATCTGGCCCTTGGCAACGTCGTAGAAACGCTCGAGAAGGGCAACGATCGACGTCTTGCCAGACCCTGATGCGCCGACGAGTGCAGCAAACTGGCCCTTCTCAATTGTGAGGTTGAGCCCCTTGAAAATAGACACGTCACGCGTGGGGTACTTGAAGTGGACATCCTTGATCTCGATCTTGACACCACCTTCCGTTTCGGGAACAGAGGTCAAAGCCGACATCTGTTCCTTAACTCGGCCGTCTCGGACATTATGGATGCGGGTTGCAGCTGCGGAGGCCGGAACGGCGTTGGGCCCAAAGCTAAGTTACTGGCCGGCCGATTCTGCACCCTGGATGACGGCCATATAGGTTACGAAGAACGAAATCGCCCCATACTCTCCAGTAGAGAGCAGCCGGCCGCCATACCATAAGATAAGGGCCTGACAAGCCAAGCTGATGCTATCTGAGAAGGCGAAAATAAGCGAGGTCCATCGCGCCTTTTTGTAGGCTGCTGAGACATGCCCGTCCAAGAGTGTCTGGTATCGCACGCAGATGCTGTCCTCCATCACAAGAGCTGAAACGGTCCGAAACGCGCTAATAGATTCAGCGCCGAACTTTGAGCTCTCCGAGAAGACGGCTTCGTTCATGTCATTAAACTGCATTTCGTAGCGGATTCGGTAGAAGCCGCCCAGAGTGTTAAGCGGAACGATAACGCAGAGGGCGATAAGTGCTAGCTTCCATCCGTAGGCGAACGAGATGGCGAGCGCGCCAATGACGGAGAAGATACCTATTAAAAGCATGCACGTATTAATACCGAGGAGCTCCTTCAGCGCAGTAGGATCAGACGAGAGACGAGCTGTCAGCTGACCTATAGCATTATCTTCCTGGTCAAAGTAGGATGACTTTTGCAATAGGATGGACTCGAAGTACTCTTGTCGATACACAGCTGCGATGAAATGCTCAACGCGCGTCGACACAGCGACCACTATAAAGTAGTAAATCACGATGCAGACCGCAAGGATAGCCCACATCCTAGACCAAAACGCCGAATCATCAAGCTGCTCCCGGCCTGTTTTCTGGAGGACGGCGATGGCTTGGGCCATGAAGTACGCTTGAAGAGGAGCGCCGGCTGCCGCTCCGGCGGAAAAGATGATGGCGATAGCATATAGCGGAAAGCGGCTATTTTGCTCGTATAATAACTTTCCAAAGCCGCTAAAGAGATTCTTGTTCTTCCACTTTGCGGTTTGGATGGTGGTGACCATTTCTGACTGAGCAGCACTCTCGTCACGCTCTAGAGTAACCCTGAGGTCCTCGTCATGTATCGGCTCCTCATCTTCTGAGTCTCCAAGAGAGAGCTTCTGCGCATAGACCAATCCATAGTAGGCTCCCTCAGGGTTGGCCAGGAGGTTATGGTGATTACCTAGCTCTACGACCTTTCCGTGCTGCAAGACGATGATTTGATCAGCATTTTTGATAGTGGATAGCCTATGGGCTACAGTGATTGTAGTGCGACCTTTCGAGGCTCTTTCAAGTGCCGCCTGCACGATTTGCTCGCCACGAACGTCGATGGCAGACGTGGCTTCATCGAGGATCAGAATCTTAGGTTTGGAGATAATGCTACGCGCAATGGCAAGTCGCTGCCGCTGGCCACCGCTGAGTTTGGTGCCTGAGTCTCCCACTTGAGTGTCATAACCATCGGGGAGCGATCGATGAACTCGTCTGCAAAACTCTCTTTGCAGGCCTCCTTAACCAGCTCACGCTTCTTTTCGGCGGATTCATGCTCCCACTCGGTACCAATCAAGCCCGAGGAGACATTCTTAAAAACGCTATCGTTAAAGAGGAAAGGCTCCTGTTGAACCAGTCCGATTTGTGAACGCCACCACTTCATATTGATCTGCTCGATCTCATATCCACACGTGGAAATGCTACCCTTGAGTTCCACACAAGCTTCCACCTCGGGAGCGGGCTGAGAGGCTATGGCCCCCTCTTTGTCATCATTGTTAGGCCTATTCTTATCTTTCTTTTTTGCCTTATTCTTATCCTTCTGGATAGTCTTGCCAATGATGTACTGATCATGGAGAGTATACCATCCCTCGATGAGCCCGATGATGGTGCTCTTGCCGGAGCCGCTAGGACCGACGATGGCTGTGTTCTTTTTGGCTTGGATGCGAAGATTAAGTCCGTCTAACACCTTCTTAGAGGGTCGACCTGGATAGGCAAAATTAACATCCGTGAAGATAATATCAGAAGTAGAATCTACATCTGGTGCTTTGAGTATTCCAGCCTGTGGTTTCGGCGCATCGATGACGGCGAAGAACTCGGATGCTGCTACTATCGCCTTCGAAATTGATATTAATGGAGTAGAGACCTGCGATATAGAGGATCTGAGGATATAAGTTTAGCACACTGTCAGGTATAGTTATGTTCCGCAGATAGTAGAAAGTGCGCTGAAACGGCCGGATCACATACACCATGAGCAACACACTCATCATGACAATAATGACAGTCCCGACATTACTAATCCGGCCCTCATTATACGATAGAGTGCCATACCAGAAGGTCAGGGCGAATGCCCCGTTAATCCCAAAAAAGGACAACCCGGTCTGAGTAGCCACGAAGGGGCTCAGACCCTGACCAGCTTGCCGGGCTTGCTGGACCCATTCGGAGTATTTTTTGACCGTCCGGCCCTCGGCTCCGCAAGACGCGATCATTCGAATAGCGCTGAAAGCCTCAGTTGCCACGGCGCCTGCCTTTGTCTCGGCCTTGTGTAGTTTCGTGTGGCCTTTGATTATAAAGGGCAGGAGAATAGAGAATACGAGGACGATAAAGAGGGACGCCGAGATGGTGACCAAGGTCAAGGACCAGCTGTAAATAAAGGCAATAATAATGGCAGCGATGATTGTGGCATTGTATTCGATAAAGGAACCAAGCTTTTCAGAAATACCAATTTGTAGAGTGTTGGATGTTGCCGTGATTGTAGTAGCTGCCGCACCAGATTGCATGGAGTCGAGCACGTGGACAGTCTGGCCGAATAGACATCGCAGATAGTGCAGCCGGACGACCGCCAACATGCGGATACCAATCATACGAAAGGAGAACTATTGCTTGGGGATGAGTGGTCAGGAGAGTGAGTCTAAGATTTTTGGGGTCGGTAATCGCACCTTGCTCAAGTAGCTGAGTCCAAAACGGACAAGAAATAGAGCGAATATGTATAGGGACTGCTGATTCAAGGTGTCGTTGAAGTCACTCTGTGATTACGTGTCGGGACCCCCGTAGCTGTTAAAGCTGTTGACAAGCCTACCGAAGATGGCAATCACGAGAGGTAGGCTGACGCCAGCTCCGACGCTGGCGATGGCGGCGGCGATCATCAGAACAATGTCCAATCTCTTGGCAAACCCAAAAATTCGGATGTAGTCTTTGACGCTTGGTTCTCTCTCCGGGGCTGCACTCTTAGCCTCCTCCGGGTTCTCGGGAGTCGAATCAGAAGCCGCTGTGGCCCTCTCGGGGTCGACAGCGGGCTCCTTGGCAGCCTCCTCGTCCTGTTCTCTTTGGCCGTTCTCCATTTCGAACAGCTTTGGTAGAGTCAACCGCTCAGATACTCAAGGCTAACGGTAAAAGGCTAGAGAGCATTTCCACTCAAATCGGGCAAGGTACGCCTAGATTAAAATTAAAATAGAATTCACTTATCATTTATGGAACAATACGAAAAAGAGATTTAATCCAGAGAGCACCTCACAACTCAGAGGCGCGAAAGAATAACTCCAAGAGCGCGGTCATAGAGAAAGTTATAAAAGAATTGGCTGCCCCGTATAATAAATCTAGAAATATAGGCAGGCGTGTTTACTCCTGCGCGACGTCAGCTAAATACATACCCCTCTCCTTGAGGTTAGTAACAAATAGCGTCACATTTGGGCCTATATGCAGTAAGTCCGGGGGCCGAATGTTCCCCGTGTGGTCCAGCCTACCAAGGGCACCTCGTACGCATTCGGCATACCTATTTTTGGAGGGTAATTACGAGCTGCATCCATTAAACCTCGCGTCCTCTCAGTGACGAAGTTACTTCATAGATGGGTAAGGGGGTGTACCTACGGACCGTGGATATAAACCCGTCCCCGGTGACCGCCCTACTGGCCGGTGGCTTAGCTTAGGCTGCCGCAGCTGCCAAGAGCGCATCCTTGAACTTCCGAGGCAGCCGAGCCGAGGGGACGCGTCGGCTAACACACCAGTGCGCCACAAGTTTCCTCACATAAGGTAGTATGTTGATATCTGAATGAACACCACACAATGCTTGTAAGGTTATGGATTCGATATGCTCGACGACAATGTATATTTTTTTGAGAAGTGTCAATCTTAGACGATGAAGAATAATTACCGTATTCCGCTACGGACTATCCGGCCTGGCTCGATGATCCAAGCCTCCCCCACCAACCACAGGCTACCTAGGTAACTTATAATTAAATTCAGGTTCAGCGTCATCCTGTGATATCACGGAGCTCTGGGCTATGCGGGTCTGCAGATATAAGCCTACCGGAGCAGCAAGAACATACGAACCCTTCTGTTGCCACTGGTCCGAGTACTGCCATGCCAACGGAGGCAGTGCTGCGGCACCGAATAGCGGAATATCTTGTCATGACGACATAATAAGATCTATCTAGTCAGCACGCCGTCGACCACCCTACCGCCCCGCCTGCGATTTTCAGCACGAGAGCTGATGTGTTCCATTGTAGCATACGGATTACTGAAAGTTGACCTATCACCTAGCGGATCAGCCGGCGACGCGCCAGCCGCATTATAATGTGTACGGTTGTGCTTGGAAGTACGGGGATAGATGCCTGTACCGACCGTCTAGGTTGCCCCAATTTTTCAACGTCCTCCATGTATCCGTGGGCCGTGGGCAGATGGCTGTTACGGTGCGTGGGTAGTTCTAGGTCAAAATATTATCCGCTAGTTCCGAAGTTCCCCCTTTGGCCAAAGCACAAAGTCTCGATTACAGCTAGCACTGTATCTTGGCAGTTATCTTGCTTGAGCGCATTGGCTTTTGCTAGTAGAGCGGCTGTCAGAGCCCAAAGGTTTGGAAGCTGTCTATCTATTAATTCTGACCTCCGCAACTAAGGTAGTTGAAGATGCTCGCGGAGAATGACGCAAGAAATGTTTGCTTACATTGTCCTGGATTTCCCGTCTGTCCCTAGGCTCTCTCCTAGTTTCAAACTGCTCGCCTCCCATATGGTTGACTTCGTGTTCTTTGTCGGCTGCGTTAGTCGGATGTTGTGCAATGAACGATTTCATCTCCTCGGCAAGAATGTCTTCAGCACCTCGGGTAATCTGTTCTTGAAACCTCCTCCTCTCCCATTCGCTCCAGGCCTTGGCCGCGTGGTGCAGGGTGCCCAGGAGCTGAGGTAATCGGCGGTTGCGGCTTAATCTCCGATCCTGACCTAGCGGAGAAGTATCCTCAAACATCTCGGCATAGTATGCTGCCACAGCTTCATCAAGAGTGCTGAAGCCCACGGCTGTGGCCTGATCCATGATATGTCTGATACGGTCTTGAACAGGAGCAGTGGCATCCATATTTCGTTGAATATCTTTTCGCGGCACATCGGACGCGTACTGAGTAAAACATCCCTGAGCTTCTTTCTCGGTGCAGGAATTATAAAGGTCTTGCGGGGAGCAGAATGAATGCTCTTGTCCGATGTCTGCTGGCACTCCGGACTCTGGATGTGATGCCCCGCGTGCGGAAGACTCTGGAGAGAAGTTTGTGATCAAATCCCCGGAGTCTATGAAGGCTGCTTGGTCAATGGCTGCGACCCCAAGCGCAAGACCGCTACCATTGAGATTACCTGGTGGCGCGGATTCAATTAGTATATGATAGCTTACCATGCATCAATTGTCAGTAGCAATGCCATCTTCTTACTCATAAAACAAGTAACACTCATTGCAGAGTCATGTGCTATCGCCGGCGGGCATGTAGAGCTCGCTATACCAGATGCCGTTATCGCTGCTAAAGAGGAGCTACATGACCGAACTCTGGTCGATTTCTCAGCATGCTGCTCGTGCATCTTGACTTTGACTTCAAGCTCTGCTAGCTTAGATTTCAAGCGTCTATCTGCAAGACATTCCATCAGCCTTCGTTTCGCCTCGCGCAGTGTAGGAAGTCGGGGCTTTGCACGTACGATAGGATCGCTGGGCGAGACGATTTTGAACCCTCATTTTCTCCTCGCCATTTGAAAAGCGAGTGCGGTAACCCGTAGGGCTGTGAAGATCATTGTCCTCGCCATAAGGCGTGCTATTTGTTTCGGTAGTAGACATGACGTACCGAAGGAGAGTAACTTGGTATTGTTTCTTTTGAGAATACACCAGCTTGTAACTCGCCTCCGCTAATGCGACATGTGAATATCAAAGTGGAACTATTGACTGCCGATAGTTTATCAAAGGTTTTGAGCAATTTCATCACACAGGGCGTAATGGCCTTGGGGCTTACCGCATCTGCAATAACAGGGCACAAAAGATGACGATAGAGTCCTCTGCGTTTACTGGGACGGGGCTTTGACACGGGGACTTGGCACAGGGACTGCGGATCTTCTTGTAGCATGATATGCTGTAGGCAACAAAGGAAGATGGTGTGGAGAGCTGACAAGACTCAGACGGTTAGACCACTACCCCTTTACTATGACACGGAATGCTGCACTTAGTAAAACCATAATCACTTGCTAACTACCAAATCGGGATGAGAACCTCCTTCCGTCAAACCAGCCACCCCCAACCCCAACACCAACCCCACTTGACACCCTCCGAAACCGCTCGTCCGACAGCCCTAAAATGCCTCTACATGATCATGACCCATTCCTTGCGGGAGAATATCCGGTGGCTCTGACTCTATGATCTGTACCAACCCCAGGCCGCTTTTGTGAGCAGCCCAAGAAATTTATCTTTTAGCAACTGTCGAATAATCCATTGGGCTAGAAGACTAAGCCGCGTACGGTATGTGTGAACGTGATAAATGAGGAATTTAGTCAACTTGGCTACAGCCCGGAGCAGTTTCATTAAACGTGAGGAAAGATAAAGAACCTCGCCATCTTGAACATAAGTATGTATAGATATCCCCCTTTATGCCCTGTCGGCCAGATAGCCCAATTCACATCCAAGAATGCAGCCATAGGGTCCTCGATGTAAGGATCTGCGTAGCAATCAGACCAAGACAGGGGTTGTCGGGGGCGTTCTTACATAAGTGAAGAATTATGTCGAGAAGTGCTCCTAAACCGCCCGCCCGCTCTTTCGTCCTCTCCTCTTAGATCCTTTGAAAGAGCAGAGCCATCCAAATCTCTGCCTCCCAAATCTTTCCTCCATGATCCTCATTTTTCCACTGCCGAACTGTGGCAGGGTGGTATTGACGGGACAGTCAAGTATTACATGCAACTAATCGACAGCGCTGGTGTCCGAGGATCAATTCTACTAAGAAGTGTGTGATAAAACTTCGTCTCATACAATTGTTTGTACTCACTAGGCCGTCGCAGGATGGTCGCTCGGCGGCTACATCTCCCTTGCGATTGCCAAACAAGTGGCGATACTTCCGTCTCCCAACTTCTCCGTTGTCGGCTTACTGCTGCTCGACTCCCCTTTCCACATCCCCATGCGCAAGCTGCCGCCTTGTGGTCCTGGCCCCGAATTTGATGGCATCCCTGAGCTCGTGCGCAAGTCATTCGAGAAGTACGATATTCTTCTAGATACATGGGAACTGTCGTCGTGGAGTGCACCTGCTTGCCAAGGCCAAACAGTTCACCTGACCGTTGACGACCAGACCTTCGCCATTCCTAATGGTAGCAGTTTGCACATACCACCGGGTGAAAAATGGCGGGACATCAAGACACGAAGCTTCAAGCAAGATCTCGCGGCCACCGATCATTCTGCTGGACCACCACCGGTCATTATGATGAGATGCGCTTGGCGCGCATCTACTGGTGGAAGCTTGCACAAGCCCTGTCAAGTGGACAGATTCCGCGATGAGTTCCTATTGGGTTAGGATGGTAACTATCCAAACTTCATCAAAGCCGTCATGGATGCAGACACGCACCACTTCAGCTTGTTTGACTCTCTCGCAATCTAAGCCAGCCTCATTTCTCTTTTAATTTGCTCTCAATACTGGGAAATGTTAAAGAGTCATATCGCATTTTCACATTCGTCGGCTTATGAGAAATAAAAAAAAGAATAAGAGTTACACTTATGCTGATGCTCACCATTCTCTCCATTTAGGTTAAAACTATGACATAACAGCTGAACGAATGCCTGCCGATCCTTGACAGCCTTCAAGTTGCCCGACGCAACAAGGAATTTCTCAAGTGCCCTGTGCATTAATACACAATAAATTTGAGGCACAAAATTAGACAGCCATGACATGATTTCAAATGGCTCGGCATCACGTATGGCGAGTGCTTGTCAACAGTATCATCACCCATCATACAAGGGAAACCTCTTGTGAAAGCCCCAAGGAGCAACCAAAGGATCCGTGGCATTTTTCGGTTCCTCGTGGCTTTTTTTGTATTTGGCTTATCGACAAATGCACATCTGGACTCATTCTTTTTTTCTCTCACCTTAGGCAATACATGCATTATTAGTCGATTAACCTTAAGGTACGTTATTAATAGTTGGTGCACTGTACAGTGGAAGGGTGACGGGAAACACATGGGGTTGATAGGAAAACGATTCTCATTGAAGCGGAAAATCCGACCCTCGGCTGACCATACCTTTCGCCTAGCCACAATGACTCAGATAAGATCCCGGAGAAAGTAGTCTTCGAAGGATTGACGTTAATATTCAGTCCCCAGCGCCAATGAGCGTGCGCTGACTTCAATGGTGGTAATGCTTTGGCTGGGTAAGAACTGCCACAACTTATGATGGGCAGAGCATGACGTGAGATCGAGTAAGACTTTAGACCTCCGCAGTATAACCTCCAAGTTCTTTCTTAATTACATGGCCGAGACCTTGGTGTACGGGATCCTTTTTTGTATTGGCCGAACTTGGACGAATCGGAAGAACAGGGCATTCATCAAGTGTTGCCGCTTAAGTCTAAGATGACGCCAAGCATGTAAGCACACACCTGCACTGATATTGAGTTTAGGTTTGTCAAAGCTATGCCGCTTTGTTTGCATTCAATGGTAAAAGAGGTGGGCTACAGGAAAATCTCCTGTACTGTGACCCAGGTAAGTGCGGGCAAGCTCTAATGGTAGATAGTTCTGGGGCAAATACTACCACTCTTTTCCGATCTATCCAATACACGGACGTTAAATTACTCTAAGCATGTCGTGTCAACAAGGGTGTGTACAAGCCTAATAAGTAAATATATTAGGTAAGAGAGCTACGTAATAATAGTCAATCACTTGAACCACCGGATCCAGACTATTGTGTCTACCTCATGGCAGCTTTCGGTGTACCTTACGCCTCCCGACATCAGGACGTTGCAACATCACTTTGGTCAATTGGGAGGGTTTCTGACGCCGCTAATTTACACAACAGTTCTCCTGTCTTGTTCTCGATCGGTTGCTGAAACCTTCCTTCGGTCGAAGCAAAGGGTCTCGATAACCTCAAGCACTATGTTCGGGCGTGAATCTTGCTTGAGTGCGTTAGATTTTTCGAGTAACGCTGCTGTCAAAGCCCAAAGGTTTGGAAGCTATTTGTTTGGTCAGCACCAAGGCGCTGGGGCCGGGCAGAAATACTACTCACGTCGTTCTGAACTTCACGCCTCTCCCTCAAGTGTATCCTGCTGCTACCAAGCCGCTCATTCCCTATATCTTTATTTGCATGTTCTTCCCTAGCATCTCCAATTGCATGCCGTGAAACGAATGAGTCTACCTCCTTAACAAGAATTTCTTCAGTAGCTAGGGTAATCTGCTCTTGGAACCCTCGCCGCTCCCATTCACTCCAGTTCTTGGCGGCGGTTTGCAAAGTTCTCAGAAACCGAGGTAATCGCCGATTGCGGCTTAATCTCTGATCCAAGCAAAGCGGAGAACCGTCCTCAAATATCTCTGTGTAGTATGCTGTAGTGGCCTCGTCAAGATTGTGAAACCCCGCAACTGCAGCCTGCTCCATAACTTATTGAATGCGGTGTTGTACAGGAGCAGTAGCGTCTACATGCAGCCGAGTATCATGCTGTAGCATATCGGCGGCAAAATCAGTGCGGCCGTGGTGATATTCTTGGTTATGCCTCAAATCGTAGAGACTTCGTGACGAGCAAGATGCGTCCTCCAATTCGAATTCCTCGGACAAATTAGCCGCTGAATACGATGCCACAGAAGCTGGAGGATCTTGCGATTCGTGCGACCTGTGCGGCGTATTCCAGACATGAGATGGCGTAACCGGAGAAAAAGTTGCGATCAAATTATTAGATTCAAGGACGGTTGCTTGACCCGTGACTTCGGCCTTATGAGGAGAATGGTCGCTATCAACATCACCTGGAGGCGCCGACGAGGTTAGCATTCCATAATTTGCCCGACACATAGGGTGTTAGCAGTGATACGGCCTACCTACTCATGAAGAACTCAACAATCATCGCAGAGTCACGTCGCATTGGCCGCGCCGGTTCCACGGAATCCACTATGACAGGTGTTGCAGATGATACCAAAGCCACGCTGCCTGGCTGAACTGTGGTCCATTTCCCAAGTTGCTGCTCGTACACCCTCACCTGTTCCTGAAGTGATTCGAGCTTGGTTTTCAATCGTTGACCTATGAGAGCTGCTGTCAGCCGTTGTCATTCATATCTAGCGGCACAGAAGGGCCGGTGAGGTTCTACACGCACGATAATTTCTTTGGGCAAGGCGATTTTGGACCCGCTTTTTTTCTTTGCCACCTGGAGAAGGAGTGTAGTCATCTACATTGTTGTAATTATCTGCAATCATGGTGTCATCGCCGTTTGCGGTCGTACTAGTATCGACGGAGGGCATGATGCAATGCAGGAAAGAAATGGATTCTTACGTTTCTCAGTAAGAACATCAGCTGGGTTCAAGAAGCATTGGCGGTTATATAGAGAAGGTGATCGAGACTGGCCGGCGAGTGTCGAAACTGCCCCTTTGCGCGGGGAGGGTGTATACATCGATTTTTATTGATTAACCAGCAGAAAGCAATCAAGGCTACGAATGGTGGTATTACAAATGTTAAAAGAGTTGGGACCCGGATTTGCAGCATTCCCGTGTACAACAATGTCCGTCAGCTGCCGCCTGCACCAGCCGTGCCAACGCTGGATGAGATGCACCTCCATATTGCATTGCTACCCTTACTTGACTTGAGCGATCAAAGATGTGCTTACTGTGGCTTCGGCTATATGCAGGGGCGGCCGAAAGGTTTCAATGGAAGCCAGATCCGACTTCCGGCAATGGGCTCACATGCAGCGCAGATATCTCGACGCACCCCTCTAAATGTATAGTTTCCGTGGACTCCTGCCGCCGGTGGAGAAGCCTATATGAACGGTATGAGATACTACCTTATCAATGGGGCAGCGGGAGACAAAGAAACTCAGCCTGTCGGCTCTGTCTGCTTTGAGATTTCCCGTTCACTTGACAATGAGATGACTAATGGCGAATACAATGAGAGCCGCATGTTTGACGAAGCTTTGCTGCCCACCAAACCCCAGTAATTCGTCCTACCCATCGAAGGGACTTGAGACAGAATGGAAGATGACCTCGTCGTAGCCCGACGCGGTTTTTGAAAGAGGTCTCGTCCAGGATCACGAGTATTATGAGTTCGTGTGCTAAAGACCTACGAGGTTGAGAATAACATTACATCTAGAGTAGCTCGTAGAGGTCAGTGCGTGTACCTGCACATCGAGGTCCTACGCTATCCAGGAGCCAGTGTAGTGTCAGCCACTCCCCAGGCCGTCTTTGTGTTATCTCGATTTTCAACTTAACTATAGGCGAAGTATTCTATCATGGCATTCGAGTAGCACGCCATACCTAGACAGTAATGCAGAAGGGACGAGCTCCACCGGCGTGTGGCGAGGGGCAGGCGGCGTGATGAGGAAATGCGCCGGTTTTTCTTCAGCCGCAGTTGCTCTCTCATGCAGAAACTCCGACTTGCTTCCTAAGGTACTCGGCATATCTTCGATTCACATCACTGTTTCGCAAAATTAGGGGTTATGTAGTTAGCCATTGGAGGATGAAAGGGGGTACGGAATGAAGTTTCCCTTCGTAGATTCTCCCACGAATCGCCTTCGCTCGGAGACTATGGTGCCTAGTTGTGCATGGTACGGTGATCAGATAATTACCACCTGGTAACCACCTTTGACAAATCAAAAATTTCTCCCGGGTAGTAGTTAGGCCGACTCAGCTTTGACCCACCCTGTATGCAGGCTGCACTAGATAGTACGCATCGAGACAAGTGTGATTGAGAACAATGAAAGCTTCCAATTCAGGGAAATTCGGCTATGAAATGGGAGCTATCTAATGGTATTAATTGCAGCAAACCGAGGTGACGATAATTGGATTTATAAATACATGCCTGCGTGCGTGCGGTATAAAGATCGCTTCTCAACGATTGGGAACGTGCAGGTGAGCTAGGAGGGCGAGACGATCAAGTTCCAGGAAATACGCTTCTCGACGGCCAGCTGTCGTATATGATGTCGATAATCGCTTCCGAAGCGTGGGCTTTACTTGGCGCGCTTTTGCTCACACCACACGCAAGCGACGGTGATGACGGTGATGATTTAAAGATATTCCCCATCTTTAACATAGCCAGGCTAGAGGATGAGCGAGGACTGGCCAGGCTCCTCACTAAGACGAGCGCAACTTCTGGTCGGTAGACGGCAAGCGCTGGACACGGAACAAATCTACTCACGCCCGGACGAGGGACGACAATGTCTCGAGGCGGGCCCCGAACTAGCGTTTCGGCGGACAGCAGTGACTTCGTCTGCACGCACAATCGAAAGGTTCCAAATCAAGATCGTACAGCTAGCTTAACTAACAAGCGGCCAGCCGATGCAGATCCCAGAGCTACTGTCGCTACCTACGTTTCGAGAACACGCGTTCAGGTGGATTCAAAATAAGAGAATTAGGGTGAATTCGGTTTAATGGATATACTGATCATTTGCAAAAGGTTTAAATACGAACATAAGATTAAACCTACTAGGCTACAAGTTTTAAGATACTATATATAAGATAAACAAGGTTGATTATAAGATAAATTAAAAAAGATTAGAGAAAAGCAAGACAGCAAAGACAAGTATCAGCTACTTACGTTTTTCCTAACCAAAGGTATAGAGTTTATTATTCACTTCATCCCAACTCTCTTAGTCAATCTACAAAGAATACATTCTCTTAAAACAAACTCAGCACCTTTATAAAGCGACAATACATCTAATTACATACCAAGTGAGAACAGAACAGATCCAGTCCGTAGTACAGTCTCTTATGAGGTTCGTGATATTCGGAAAATATAAGCGAGGACCATTGGAGGTATTTAGTGGACCAAGGACAAAGCACTCCTGTGTGGATTGTGTCATAAGCGGATACCTATCTCAGCACAGACCATCGTTCCGATCGTTGGTCCAAGCTTATTCGAACTGGGTCCACCAAAAAATTTGGTAGTTGCCATCTGAACCAACTTCCTTGGACTTAAAAGCGATGCCACAAACGCGTGTATGTTGTGACTTCAAATTAGTGGAGATCACGGGGTTTCAAGCCCCGAAGATGTCTTTGTAGTCTGCAGTAGCTGAATCTGAGGATTGAGAGCAGTTGTTAGAGTCGTCATGTGCGTCGGATGAGGATTCGGGTTACAGAGAGATGCAGGAGGAGACGAGAACAGATACATTACCTACACAGTGCAGGGCCGAGATCATGAATTGTGACTTTGTCTATCATGTGGGTCTCGATACTTTAGATGGTACAAGTGCTCAGCTGCCGTTGTGTATTGTCATACCGTTGTAAGCACTCATGACGTATTGAAGCGGTAGCCAGGTACTTAAACCTCTACCATCCAGCTTGCTGTGCGTTGCGAACACCCACACGCGCAAGAGGAGCTACTTAGTACTCCTGCATAGACCTTATTGAGTGCTGAAGTGAGAGACTAATTCTGTACGCAAGCTAGAAGGCGGAGTCTGGTAGACTTTGCCACCAGTCGATTGTTCCAATCCACATAGCGACCACCAAAGTCCTCAAATCACTCCTTACGTTATGTCGTTCTCTGCCCTGAAGTTACAGTGTACTATAGCTCACGCACATGCTGAACGTATCTTGTATAATATAGCACTCTAGAACACGCTTCAGCACCTCGCTATTTGCCATAGCTTGTTCAGATTACGCGAAGAACCCATGGTGAGGGAGGAGAGGTAATGCCGAGAACTATAGAACCCCGCTAGGATGGCATCGCTAGGCAATCCAACCCAGTGGCGATGGATAAACGCCACGTGATAGTGGGCGCTCACTATGTCGGGAAGGATGGCGCAGATTCAACTATTTCACAAGTGATGGAAATCACAGCCACTACCTGGTAGTTAGTCTCAGTAGTTGGCCAACAGTCATAAGCTTGAAATCTTGGTCATTAATCTTACTTCAGTCCCCATCAGTGACCGTTTTAACATCGTACGTCATTCACAGACGACGTTACTCCTCACAGCAGAGGTTGTGTATATTATTGTATCAACAGTCAGACACTGTGTGTCACGCCGATAGAGGACAGGGGTGGTTGGGAATGTGTAAGGTTCTGCGCGGGTTCCTGTTAGCCACCGGGTAGGTGGGTCACAAGGATTTCAGATATATTGTAGTAGAACCTCCAGAGTGTTAAAAGGGTTTAGAGATATAAACCGGCATCTATGCCTACGTACGTGTGCCAACTGCGACCCAGTCGCTATGTTACTTCGATCTATACTACAACCTTTACGGGCGGTGGTACCCTGACACAACGTCTGCGTCGATCATAAGTAAGTAGGGAACATGTTAGGCATACGCATGGACAATAGCATAGTACAACACAATTCAGCCAGAGATATTCTCAGCTGAAAGGTCTAGTTACTGGATGGTTGATATAGCGCATTCACAATGCTCCTGCGCCCACACCCTCCGCTGCTACTGTACAGCCGGGGACCACAAGTGCAAGAGTTCCAGCAAAAAGAATGCTCTCACGAGTGACTCACATGTCAGAGGCAATATGATAGCGGAGTCTTTGATGCGATAGCAAGGTTGGTTTGGTCGACTGCGGAAGTAGAAGTATTTGATGATGTAGTGAAAGCGAAGGGGGGATAAACCGAGGGTATATTGTCTAGGACGACGGCGTTATGTTTTGTGACGCTGAAAGTGACGTTGGCGTTCTGAATGAATGTGAGTCTCCATACGATATTTTGATGTTCGGCAAATCGTAGCATCGGAAACTTGACGACAGACACATAATACTAGTGACGAAGCTAGCAAGCCTATCAGAATGTAAGTATAGTACTACCGAGCTACCACTACTCAGTCGCTCGTGGTTGCAGAACACGTCAAACATAAGACTGCTACCTCTTGGCCCTTATTCACTGTCACTCTCTATCCTGTGGCTTTATTTCTCTGGCAAGGTCGGAGAAGCTCTCGAGTGAGCTGAGTCAGTGTCCTGGTATCACATAACAAGCAATTATCATTTGGACAAATGCGCTGCCGCTTAGAAACTTATCTGACTAAGAATGCTCCAATGAGATTTGATAACGAGTTGGCAAATGATGCCATGTGCTAATACAACCGGTGCAATGAAAGTGCATATTATTATTTGGCATTGACAATGGTAAATATCTGGAGCAGCTGAACTCTTAAATCACCAAAACTATCAACCAAACACTTCGGAAGCAACCTCGCAACACTCAGCAGTATGGAAGCAGCTACAGTATACTCCAATTCTGGCGATGTCAGCAAGCATCGTAATAATCTCTACATGCAAGCCAGTCGGCATTTTGGTTTAGACCAAGACATGATCGAAATCATCCTGCCATGTACGCCGTTCCAATGCGACGTGATGGATCGAGCTGTCGATGATTGGCAATGTGCTGTCGGCCATGTCGTCTACGAGGTCCCGAAAAATGTCGACATGAAGCGCTTGGCCGCAGCTTGGAAGGAAGTTGTACGTCAGACCCCGGCCTTGCGGACTTGTACATTCACGTCAGAGTCCGGAGACCATTTGCAGGTCGTGTTGTTGAAGGGCTTTACGTGGATGTACTCGACGAATCCGGACCTAAATGAGGCGATCGTCAAGGAAGAAACCGCAGCCGCTATTACTAGAAGCCAGTGTAACCGATATGTCTTCCACGAGCACCCTAAAACAAAGCAAAGGTTGCTCATCTGGACATTCAGCCATGCGTTAGTGGACATCGCCTTCCAAGAGCGCATGATTGCGAAGGTTCTCACTGCCTACGATGGTGGGGAAATCCAACAATCCTTAGGGACAGAATTGATAGTGAACTCACTTGCTGCGGATCCGGAACAGGTAGACTGGTTTTGGCAGCAGCACCTTGACGGCCTGAACGCCTCTGCATTCCCTGCTCTACCGTCCCACCTAACTATGCCCCGTCCTGACGCGCAGGCAGAGCATCGTATTTCATTTCCAAGCCTAGCCTATCAGAAATGGGACAACACAATTATCTGCCGAGCAGCGCTCGCAGTGCTCCTGGCCCGATATACGCAGGATTCAGAAGTTCTTTTTGGTGTCGTGATGGAGCGACCTCCCTGGTTCAAGGGGCTGGAGCACCCGCTCGATGGTCCGACGCGAACCATCATGCCAACGCGTGTGCTTTACGATCCTCGCCAATCAGGACTAGATCTTATGCAAGCGATCACTGCCCTGGATACCATTTCACGCGAGTTTGAGCAGGCTGGTCTTCATAGCATCCGCCGTACTGGAGACTTTAGGTCTGCTGCTTGCGGGTTTCAAACTGTCCTACTAGTCACCACGAGTAATACCCCACAAGCACCTGGTTCTAGGCTTCATCGGGCTATTACAGGGTCAGATAAATTCATGCCCTATACGGATCGTGCCCTTTTGCTTGACTGCCAGATGGCCGATACCTCAGCATTACTTGTCGCACGATATGACCCGAGCTTGACTGACGCCCATCAAATGGCCCGTTTTCTGAAGCAACTCGGCAACTTAATCCAGCAATTCCAGAGTCATATGGTTCATCTGCCCGTACGAGAACTCAATATCGTCACGCAAGAGGACCAGGCAGAGATCCAGAAGTGGAATTCGGGACAGCTCCGTACAACTGAGGTGTGCATCCACGATATGATAGCGAAGAGGGCTGCTGATTGGCCACATAAGTCCGCTGTGTGGGCTTGGGATGGGGAATGGACATACGCTGAGCTGGATCGTCTGTCCTCGCGCCTTGCGGGGTATATTCAGACACTTAATTTGGAATTCGGGCTGGTGGTACCACTATGCTTTGAGAAATCCAAATGGATCGTCGCTGCGATGCTCGGTGTGCTTAAAGCTGGCCGGGCGTTCACGCTCATTGACCCGGCTTACCCGCCAGCCAGGATTGCCCAGATCTGTGAACAGACTTCCGCCACGGTTGCTCTTACTTCCACAGTTCAATCTGAGGCCATGCGTAGTGTTGTGACCCACTGCATTGCGGTCGACGACAAGCTTTTTCAGTCACTGTCAGATATTGAGAATCATTTCATACCCATTGTTAAGCCGCAAGATCTAGCGTATATCATCTTCACTTCCGGTAGCACAGGGGAGCCGAAAGGCAGTATGATTGAGCATCGAGGATTCACATCTTGTTGCCTTGAGTTTGGTCCCGTTCTCAGGATTGACCACGACACACGCGCTCTTCAGTTTGCTTCGTATGCTTTTGGTGCGTGTTTGGTAGAGATATTAACTACCTTAATACACGGTGGATGTGTCTGTATTCCTTCTGAGGATAGTCGAATGAACGATGTCCTAGGTTTCATCAACCGCGTGGGAGTTAATTGGGCCCTGTTCACTCCTTCGTTCATTGGGGCTATTCAACCTGAAAATGTCCGTGGACTACAAACACTGGTACTAGGTGGAGAACCAATTTCGGCAGAAATGAGAGATACCTGGGCCTCCCAAGTTAAGCTGCTGTACGCTTACGGACAGAGTGAGAGCTCAACTATCTGTAGTGTTGTTGAAGTCAAGCCAGACACGGCTGAGCTGAATAATATCGGCGGCGCCGTAGGCGCTCGCTTCTGGATTACTGAGCCTGACACCCCTGATCGACTTGCACCGATCGGTAGTGTTGGCGAGTTGGTGATTGAAAGTCCTGGCATCGCACGTGGGTATCTCCTTGCTCCGTCGCAGGACAAATCCCCCTTCCTTTTT
Source organism: Reticulascus tulasneorum (assembly GCA_001557505.1). NCBI lineage: Eukaryota > Fungi > Ascomycota > Sordariomycetes > Glomerellales > Reticulascaceae > Reticulascus > Reticulascus tulasneorum. Next base: position 169,514 of record LSAX01000012.1, on the reverse strand, counting down.
ACAAATCCTGTTTGGTATCCCGAGAGGCAGCTGCTCGACTCTATCAGCTTCTACAGGACCGGAGATCTTGTCCGTTACAGATCTAATGGTACCGTTGTGTACCTCGGCCGCAAAGACTCGCAAGTCAAGATCCGAGGGCAACGGGTAGAGCTCGGTGATATAGAAACTCATTTGCGACAGCAGTTGCCTAACCACATGACGCCTGTAGTTGAAGCTGTCAGAAGATCTAACACGACCAATAGCACAATCTTGGTTGCGTTTCTAATAGGGCCTTGCTGGGACGGGGACGACACTCCCTATCCCATAAGGGCGACGGATAGCTGCGTCTTAAGGGAAAATGCTGCTAGGCGTATAAAGATGCACCTAGAGCAGGTTGTTCCTCAACATTACATTCCTTCGTTCTACATTCGCATGAAGCATCTTCCAACAACTGCAAGTGGAAAGACAGACCGCAGAAAACTTCGGCTTCTAAGCAAGAAGCTGCTAGATGAAGTAAATTGGAATGCAGCATCCACGTCTGAAGAGAAGCCCGGTCCATCAGCTGACCTAGAAGACACTCTACTACAGCTGTGGGTTCAGTGTTTTAACCTTAATCCTAGTTTCAACAATCTTAATGCAAATTTCTTCGAGCTAGGCGGAGACTCTATCACAGCAATCAAGATCGTGAACATGGCGAAATCATCTGGATTGACACTGAAAGTAGCCGACATCTTTCAAAACCCTACGCTTACACGCCTTACAACTACTATTCAGCGCGACTTGACCGCAGGCAGTCTAATTCACCCGACAGTGTACAGTGGGCCTGTTGAGCAGTCATTTGCTCAGGGACGCCTGTGGTTCCTGGATCAGCTGAATCTCGGAGCGTCTTGGTATCTCATGCCGTTCGCTGTACGCATACGCGGGTCGCTCCATATCAAAGCACTCAGCGCCGCGATATTCGCTTTGGAGCAGCGTCACGAGACCCTGCGGACGACATTTGAGGAGCAAGATGGCGTAGGAATGCAAATAATCCAAAAGAGCTGCACAGAGGACCTTAGAGTGATAGAGATATCGGCCGAGCAGGATGAAAGCAGCTACTTCCAATCGCTACAGAAGGAACAGATAACTCCTTTTGACTTGACATCCGAGCCAGGATGGAGGGTTTCGCTGCTGCGCTTAGGACAAGACGATCATATCCTTTCCATTGTCATGCACCACATCATCTCCGACGGCTGGTCCATCGACATCCTACGCCAAGAACTAAGCCGATTCTATGCTGCCGCTCTCCGCGGCCAAGATCCATTGTCGCAGGTGATCCCGCTCCCAATCCAGTACCGCGACTTTTCCATATGGCAGAAACATGAAGATCAAGTGGCCGAGCATCAGCGACAACTCGAGTACTGGACCACGCAGCTAACCGACAGCTCTCCCGCCGAGCTTCTTACCGATCTTCCTCGGCCGGCCCTACTATCTGGCAAGGCCGGTGTCGTGCGGCTTACAATCGAGGGTTCGGTGTACGAGAGCCTTCGAGGATTCTGCCGTGCCCACCAAGTAACCTCATTTGCGGTACTACTCGCGGTGTTCCGTGCGGCACACTATCGTCTCACAGGGGCGGAAGATGCCACGATCGGTACGCCCATGGCTAACCGAAACCGTTCAGAGCTAGAAAACATGATTGGATTCTTTGTCAACACTCAGTGTATGCGGATTATCATTGGCGAAGATGACACGTTTGAGGAATTAGTACAGCAGACACGTTCAACAGCGACAGCGGCGTTTGAAAATCAAGACGTTCCATTCGAGCAGGTGGTCTCAGCCCTCCTACCAGGCTCGAGGGACACATCACGGAATCCGCTAGTCCAGCTTATGTTTGCCCTCCACTCTCAACAAGACCTGGGGAAAATACAGTTGGAGGGCCTGGTAGGAGAGCCAATATCAATAGGTGTATCGACGCGATTCGATATAGAGTTCCACTTATTCCAGGAGGTAGAAAGGCTTAGCGGCAACGTGCTCTTTTCCACCGACTTATTTGAACCCGAGACCATCCAAAGCATGGTTGATGTCTTCCAGGAGATCCTACGCCGTGGTCTTGACCAGCCTCAGACCCCAATCGCAGCTCTACCGCTCACCGATGGGCTGGCACGTGTTCGAAGTATGGGCTTGCTCGACATCCACGAAACCGACTATCCTCGTGAGTCAAGCATAGTCGACGTCTTCCAAGATCAGGTGGCCGCTTGTCCGGACGCCACAGCCGTCTCCGATTCATCGTCACAGCTGACTTACTCTGAACTGGATCGGCGATCGGATGAGCTTGCTGCCTGGCTGCGGCGTCGTCATATGCCGGCCGAGACACTGGTTGGAGTGCTGGCTCCACGCTCGTGCCAGACGGTCGTGGTATTTATCGCCATCCTCAAAGCGAACCTTGCATATCTTCCGCTCGACGTCAATGTCCCGTCACCGCGCATCAAAGCTATCCTATCGGCTGTTTCCGGACATAAGCTGGTGTTACTAGGTTCTGACGTTCCTATCCCAGATATCCAGCTTCCTAATGTGGAGCTGGTACGGATCGACAACAGTCTGGGCCCATGTGGTCCGGATGACATTACAGGTGACTCCAAGAGACCTTCAGCGACAAGCCTTGCATATGTTATCTTCACCTCGGGATCGACTGGCCAACCGAAGGGCGTCATGGTCGAGCACCGTAACATTATACGGCTCGTGAAGCACAGCGATGTTGTATCCAAGCTGCCGCCAACGCCTAGGATGGCGCACTTGTCAAACATTTCCTTCGACGCCTCGATGTGGGAGACGTGTACCGCGCTCTTAAACGGTGGAACGCTGATCTGCATCGACTACTTTACGGTTCTAGACATCAAAGCTCTTGAGGCTACGTTTACGCGAGAGCTGATCTGTGCGGCCGTGTTTCCACCCGCGTTACTAAAACAATGTTTGGTGAATTCTCCGGCCATAATTGGCACGCTCGATGTTCTCTTCGTTGCGGGTGATCGATTCGATAGAGGTGATGCGATCGAAGCTCAAGATATAGTCCAGGTTGGCTTGTACAATGCGTATGGTCCCACGGAGAACGGAATTCAGAGCACCATGTACAGGCTCGGCAAAGACGAGAAGTTCGTAAATGGAATTCCTATCGGCCGGGCTATCAGTAACTCCGGAGCATACATTATGGACCCACGCCAGAAGCTCGTCCCGCTGGGCATAATGGGAGAGATTGTCGTAACCGGAGACGGGCTTGCTCGAGGCTATACCGATCCATCCCTAGATCTAGATCGCTTTATCAACGTCGATATTGAAGGCCATCTCGTGAGAGCATACAGGACAGGTGATCGCGCACGGTACCGGCCAAAGGATGGCCAGATCGAGTTCTTTGGGCGCATGGACCAGCAGATCAAGATCCGAGGCCACCGCATCGAGCCCGCCGAGGTGGAGCATGCGATGCTCAGCCAGGATGCTGTGCGCGACGCGGCCGTTGTTGTCCGGAAGCGTGATGGTCATGACCCGGAGATGATCGGTTTTGTCGTCGCCCGAGGTGACGAGCCGGCCGAGCAGGACGCGGCTAGCGACCAGGTAGAAGGCTGGGGGAGCTATTTTGAAACCAGCACATATGCAGACATCAAGAGCATCGACCAAGCGACTATTGGCAGCGACTTCGTTGGCTGGACATCCATGTACGACAAAACTGAGATTAATAAGGCCGAAATGCAGGAATGGCTTGATGATACCATGCAGACAATTCTGAATAGCCAAGCACCTGGCCATGTACTCGAACTAGGTACCGGTACTGGTATGGTTCTTTTCAATCTTGGCGACGGGCTGCAGAGCTACGTTGGCGTTGAACCGTCAAGTTCGGCGGCTGCCTTCGTTGGCGATGCGATCAAGTCCGTCCCAGCTTTAGCAGGCAAGGCTGAGGTACATATCGGCACAGCCTTGGACGTAAGACGGTTTGGCGGACTCCACGCCGAACTAGTAGTGCTTAACTCCGTGGTCCAGTATTTCCCTACGCCTGAATACTTGCTACAGGTCGTCGACACTCTTATCCAAATCCCGGGCGTCAAGCGTCTTTTCTTTGGTGACATACGACCCTACTCGATTAATAAAGACTTTCTCGCGGCCAGGGCTCTACACCTATTAGGCGACACGGTGAACAAAGACCGTATGCGACAAAAGATGGCCGAAATTGAAGACCATGAAGAGGAGCTCCTCGTTGATCCAGTCTTTTTTACACGCTTGAGAAGTCGTTGGCCAGATCGAATCTACCACGTCGAGATTCTTCCGAAACGCATGCGAGCTACTAACGAGCTCAGCTCGTATCGGTATGCGGCTATCATACATATCCGCAGCCCGGGGGAACAGGTCCAATCTGTACATACCATCAATGAAGACGATTGGATCAACTTTACATCACGTCAGTTGGACCGCGAGTCTCTTCTCCATCTTTTGCAGGACTCTCCAGACGCCTTATCTGTCGCCGTCAACAATATACCTCATAGTAAGACGATTGTAGAGCGACATATTACGAAGTCGCTTGATGATGAGAATGGGACCGAAGTCATAAAAGACTCACTGGACGGGACAGCCTGGGTGTCAGCTGTCCAACGTAAAGCAGAAGGCTGTGTGTCTCTGTCTGCGACCGACCTTGTGGAACTAGGTGAAGAGGCGGGTTTTCGAGTGGAAGTGAGCTGGGCGCGCCAACAGTCCCAGAACGGCGCACTTGATGTCGTCTTCCACCACTACGCGCCTGCCGTGAATAGGCAGCGTGTTATGATCCAATTCCCAACTGACGATCAGAGCCGACTGCTGGGCACCATCACGAACCGGCCGCTACGGCGGCTACGGGGTCGGAGAATCGAGGGAAAGATCCGAGAGAGACTGCAGACGTTGCTGCCACCATACATGATTCCGGCACGGATTAGAGTGCTAGACCAGATGCCCATCAATACAAACGGAAAGGTCGACCGGCGAGAACTTCTCCGAAAGGTCCAGATCGTGCCGAAGAGAGAGGCTACATCTGCCCGCGTGGGTCCAGGTAACGACGTGGAAGCCATGTTATGCGAGGAGTTCTCCGATGTACTTGGTGTCGAGGTCAGCGTTACCGATAACTTTTTCAATCTCGGTGGCCACTCCCTCATGGCCACAAAACTCGCAGCCCGTATCAGCCGGCGACTTGACACACACCTCTCTGTGAAAGATGTCTTCGACAATCCGATACTTATCGATCTCGCAGCTACCATCGGTCGAGGCTCGACCCCACACACTCCAATCCCCGGGGCAGTGTACTACGGGCCTGTAGAGCAGTCATTTGCCCAGGGGCGCCTCTGGTTCCTAGACCATTTCAACCTCGGAGCGTCTTGGTATGTCATGCCGCTCGCTGTTCGCATGCGCGGGTCTCTCCACACCGATGCACTGGCCACTGCTTTGCTTGCTTTAGAGCAGCGTCACGAGACCTTGCGGACGACATTTGAGGAACAAGATGGCATAGGAATGCAAGTCATCCAAACGAGCCGCACAACGGGCCTCAGAGTGGTCGATCTGTCGACCGAGCAGGATGACAACACCTATATCCAGTTGCTACAGAAAGAACATATGACTCGTTTTGACTTGACATCCGAGCCAGGATGGAGGGTTTCGCTGCTGCGCTTAGGACAAGATGATCATATCCTTTCCATTGTCATGCACCACATCATCTCCGACGGCTGGTCCATCGACATCCTACGCCAAGAACTAAGCCAATTCTATGCTGCCGCTCTCCGAGGCCAAGATCCATTGTCGCAAGTGGCCCCGCTCCCAATCCAGTACCGCGACTTTTCCATATGGCAGAAACATGAAGATCAAGTGGCCAAGCATCAACGACAGCTCGAGTACTGGACGAAGCAGCTCACCGACAGCTCTCCCGCCGAGCTTCTTACCGATCTTCCTCGACCGGATGTACTATCTGGCAACGCTGGTGTGGTGCAGCTCACCATCGAAGGCTCGTTATACGAGAGCCTCCGGGCGTTCTGTCAAGCACATCAAGTAACGTCTTTCGTAGTGCTACTCGCGGTATTCCGTGCAGTACACTATCGTCTCACAGGGGCGGAAGACGCCACCATCGGCACGCCCATCGCCAACAGAAACCGTCCGGAGCTAGAACACATGATTGGATTCTTTGTCAACACTCAGTGTATGCGGATTATCATTGGCGAAGATGACACGTTTGAGGAATTAGTACAGCAGGCACGTTCAACAGCGACAGCGGCGTTTGCAAATCAAGACGTTCCATTCGAGCGTGTGGTCTCGGCTCTCCTACCAGGGTCGAGGGACACGTCGCGGAATCCGCTAGTCCAGCTCATGTTTGCCCTCCACTCTCAACAAGACCTTGGGAAAATCCAGTTGGAGGGCCTGGTAGGAGAGCCAATATCAATAGGTGTATCGACGCGGTTCGATATAGAGTTCCACCTATTCCAGGAGGTAGAAAGGATTAGCGGCAGCGTGCTCTTTTCCACCGACTTATTTGAACCCGAGACCATCCAAGGCATGGTTGATGTCTTCCAGGAGATCCTACATCGGGGTCTGGAGTACCCTCAGACCCCAATCGCAGGTCTACCGCTCAACGATAGGCTAGCAGGCCTTCGAAGTATGGGCTTGCTCGACATCAACGTAACCGACTATCCACGGGAGTCGAGCGTGGTAGATGTGTTTCGTGACCAGGCGGCCGCTTGTCCGGACGCCACAGCCGTCTCCGATTCATCGTCGCGGCTCACTTACTCTGAGCTGGATCGGCAATCGGATGAGCTTGCTGCCTGGCTGAGGCGGCGTCATATGCCGGCCGAGACACTGGTTGGAGTGCTGGCTCCACGCTCGTGCCAGACGGTCGTGGTATTTATCGCCATCCTCAAAGCGAACCTTGCATATCTTCCGCTCGACGTCAATGTTCCGTCGGCACGTATCAAAGCCATCCTGTCAGCCGTTCCCGGGCACACGCTGGTTCTGCTTGGCCATGGCGTTCTTGCTCCAGATGTCCAGCTCTCTGATGTCGAGTTGGTGCAGATTGCCGATACTTTGGGCCACGGTGGTCTCGATGATGATACAGGCGTTTGCATGCGACCTTCGGCGAGCAGCCTAGCGTACGTCATGTTTACATCTGGATCGACTGGCCGGCCGAAGGGCGTCATGATCGAGCACCGTGGCATTCTCCGGTTGGCCAGGGAAAGCAATGTAACCTCACCAACTGAAGCGGCTGTTCCCATTGCCCATATATCGAACCTCGCCTTTGATGCAGCGACATGGGAGATATACGCACCACTCCTAAACGGCGGGCAGGTGGTGTGTATTGACTACATGACAGTTTTGGATCCTGCCGCTTTGGGCCTCGCCTTTGTGAGAAATAACATTAGAGCAGCTTTCTTCTCGACCGCTTTACTAAAGCAATATTTGGGAAATAAGCCTTCTGCAGTCAGCGGGTTAGATCTCCTATTGGCCGGGGGTGAGACAATGCGACCACAAGATGCGATACACGCAAAACAACTGGTCCGGCATACCTTTTGCCACGTTTACGGGCCTACTGAAAACACGACATTTAGTACGATCTATCGGATGCCATCAAGCGAGAAAAGTATAAACGGGGTTCCAATTGGCCGGGCTGTTAGTAACTCCGGAGCATACATCATGGACCCGCGCCAGAAGCTCGTCCCGCTCGGCATAATAGGAGAGCTTGTCGTTACTGGAGACGGGCTTGCTCGAGGCTATACCGATCTATCCCTAGATCTAGACCGCTTTATTCAGGTCGACATTGAGGGCCGGGTCGTGAGAGCATACAGGACAGGTGATCGCGCACGGTACCGGCCAAAGGATGGCCAGATCGAGTTCTTTGGGCGCATGGACCATCAGATCAAGATCCGAGGCCACCGCATCGAGCCCGCCGAAGTGGAGCATGCCATACTTAGCCACGATGCAGTTCGTGATGTGGCCGTCGTTGTCCGGAAACATGATGGTCATGACCCGGAGATGGTCGGTTTTGTCGTCGCCCAGGGGGACGACTCCATCGAGCAGGACGTGGCTAGCGGCCAGGTAGAAGGTTGGGCAGCCTACTTTGAAACGAACACATATATTGATATCCAGACCATTGGCCAGGCTGCCATTGGCAGTGACTTCGTTGGTTGGACATCCATGTACGACAAGAGTGAGATAAATAAGGCCGAAATGCAGGAATGGCTTGATGATACCATGCAGACAATTCTGAATAGCCAAGCACCTGGCCATGTACTCGAAATAGGTACCGGTACTGGGATGGTCCTATTCAATCTCGACGACAGGCTGCAGAGCTACATTGGTATCGAGCCATCTAAGTCGGCAGCTGCCTTCGTTAGCGATGCTATCAAGTCCGTCCCAGATTTAGCAGACAAGGCGGAGGTACATATCGGCACAGCCTTGGATGTGAGACGGTTTGGTGGACTCCACGCCGAACTAGTGGTGCTTAACTCCGTGGTCCAGTATTTCCCTACGCCTGAATACTTGCTACAGGTCGTCGACACTCTTATCCAAATCCCGGGCGTCAAGCGTCTTTTCTTTGGTGACATACGACCCTATTCGATTAATAAAGACTTTCTCGCGGCCAGGGCTCTACACCTCTTAGGCGACACGGTGAACAAAGACCGTATGCGACAAAAGATGGCCGAAATTGAAGACCATGAAGAGGAGCTCCTCGTTGATCCAGTCTTTTTTACGCGCTTGAGAAGTCGTTGGCCAGATCGAATCTACCACGTCGAGATTCTTCCGAAACGCATGCGAGCTACTAACGAGCTCAGCTCGTATCGGTATGCGGCTATCATACATATCCGCAGCCCGGGGGAACAGGTCCAATCTGTACATACCATCAATGAAGACGATTGGATCAACTTTACATCACGTCAGTTGGACCGCGAGTCTCTTCTCCATCTTTTGCAGGACTCTCCAGACGCCTTATCTGTCGCCGTCAACAATATACCTCATAGTAAGACGATTGTAGAGCGACATATTACGAAGTCGCTTGATGATGAGAATGGGACCGAAGTCATAAAAGACTCACTGGACGGGACAGCCTGGGTGTCAGCTGTCCAACGTAAAGCAGAAGGCTGTGTGTCTCTGTCTGCGACCGACCTTGTGCAAGTAGGAGAAGAGGCAGGCTTCCGAGTGGAAGTGAGCTGGGCGCGCCAACAGTCCCAGAACGGCGCACTTGATGTCGTCTTCCACCACTACGCGCCTGCCGTGAATGGGCAGCGTGTTATGATCCGATTCCCAACTGACGATCAAAGCCGACGGCTGGGCTTCGTCACGAACCGACCGCTACGGCGGCTACGGGGCCGGCGGATCGAGGGACAGATCCGAGACAGACTGCAGACGTTGCTACCACCTTATATGATCCCGGCACAGATTGTGGTGCTAGACCAGATGCCCATCAATACAAACGGGAAGGTCGACCGGCGAGAACTTCTTCGAAAGGCCCAGATCGCGCCGAAGAGAGAGGTTGCATCTGCCCGCGTAAGTCCACGTAACGAGGTGGAAGCCACGTTATGTGAGGAGTTTTCCGATGTACTTGGCATCGAGGTTGGCATCACTGATAACTTTTTCAATCTCGGAGGCCACTCCCTCATGGCCACAAAACTCGCAGCCCGCATCAGCCGGCGCCTCGACACGCATGTCTCCGTCAAAGATGTGTTCGATCGTCCCATCCTTGTCGATCTCGCAGCTACCATCCGCCGTGGCTCGACTCCACACACTCCAATCCCCCCAACAGCATACCACGGACCTGTGGAGCAGTCATTTGCCCAGGGGCGCCTTTGGTTCCTGGATCAGTTCAATCTCGGAGCGTCTTGGTATGTCATGCCGCTCGCTGTACGCATGCGAGGGTCGCTGCACATCAATGCGCTCGCCGTCGCACTGGCCTCTCTGGCGCAGCGGCACGAGTCTCTGCGAACGACATTCGAAGAGCAAGATGGTTTAGGCGTGCAAGTCATTCAGACGAACCGCACTGAGAAGTTGAGAGTGATTGATGTATCGGCCGGAGTGGATAACAGCAACTACATCCAGTTGCTACAGAAGGAGCAGACAACTCCTTTCGATCTAAAGTCCGAGCCAGGATGGAGGGTTTCGCTGCTGCGCCTAGCACAAGACGATCATATCCTTTCCATTGTCATGCATCACATCATCTCCGACGGCTGGTCCATCGACATTCTACGCCAAGAACTAAGCCAATTCTACGCTGCCGCTCTCCGCGGCCAAGATCCATTGTCGCAGGTGGCCCCGCTCCCAATCCAGTACCGCGACTTTTCCGTATGGCAGAAACATGGGCATCAAGTGGTCAAGCACCAACGACAGCTCGAGTACTGGACGGAGCAGCTCGCTAACAGCTCTCCCGCTAAGATTCTGACCGATCTTCCTCGGCCGGCCCTACTATCTGGCAAGGCCGGTGTCGTGCGCCTCACAATCGAGGGTTCAGTTTACGAGAGCCTTCGAGGATTCTGCCGGGCTCGTCAGGTAACCTCATTTGCGGTACTGCTTGCAGCGTTCCGTGCGGCACACTATCGTCTCACAGGGGCGGAAGATGCCACCATCGGCACGCCCATCGCCAACCGAAATCGTCCAGAGCTAGAAAATATGATTGGATTCTTTGTCAACACTCAGTGTATGCGGATTATCATTGGCGAAGATGACACGTTTGAGGAATTGGTACAACAGACACGTTCAACAGCGACAGCGGCGTTTGAAAATCAAGACGTTCCATTCGAGCGTGTGGTCTCGGCCCTCCTACCAGGCTCGAGGGACACATCACGGAATCCGCTAGTGCAACTCGTGTTTGCCCTCCACTCTCAACAAGACCTGGGGAAGATCCAGTTGGAGGGCCTGGTGGGAGAGTCGATATCAATCGGTGTATCGACGCGGTTCGATATAGAGTTCCACCTATTCCAGGAGGTAGAAAGGATTAGCGGCAACGTGCTCTTTTCCACCGACTTATTTGAACCCGAGACCATCCAAAGCATGGTTGATGTCTTCCAGGAGATCCTACGCTGTGGTCTTGACCAGCCTCAGACCCCAATCGCAGCTCTACCGCTCACCGATGGGCTGGCACGTGTTCGAAGTATGGGCTTGCTCGACATCCACGAAACCGACTATCCCCGTGAGTCGAGCATAGTCGACGTCTTCCAAGATCAGGTGGCCGCTTGTCCGGACGCCACAGCCGTCTCCGATTCATCGTCACAGCTGACTTACTCTGAACTGGATCGGCAATCGGATGAGCTTGCTGTCTGGCTGCGGCGGCGTCATATGCCGGCCGAGACACTGGTTGGAGTGCTGGCTCCACGCTCGTGCCAGACGGTCGTTGCATTTATCGCCATCCTCAAAGCGAACCTTGCATATCTTCCGCTCGACGTCAATGTTCCGTCGGCACATATCAAAACCATCCTGTCAGCCGTTTCCGGGCACACGCTGGTTCTGCTTGGCCATGGCGTTCTTGCTCCAGATGTCCAGCTCTCTGATGTCGAGTTGGTGCAGATTGCCGATACTTTGGGCCACGGTGGTCTCGATGATGATACAGGCGCTGGTATGCGACCTTCGGCGAGCAGCCTAGCGTACGTCATGTTTACATCTGGATCGACTGGCCGGCCGAAGGGCGTCATGATCGAGCACCGTGGCATTCTCCGGTTGGCCAGGGAAAGCAATGTAACCTCGCCAACTGAAGCGGCTGTTCCCATTGCCCATATATCGAACCTCGCCTTTGATGCAGCGACATGGGAGATATACGCACCACTCCTAAACGGCGGGCAGGTGGTGTGTATTGACTACATGACAGTTTTGGATCCTGCCGCTTTGGGCCTCGCCTTTGTGAGAAATAACATTAGAGCAGCTTTCTTCTCGACCTCTTTACTGAAACAACATCTGGGAAACATGCCTTCTGCAGTCAGCGGGTTAGATCTCCTATTGGCCGGGGGTGAGACAATGCGACCACAAGATGCGATACACGCAAAACAACTGGTCCGGCATACCTTTTGCCACGTTTACGGGCCTACTGAAAACACGACATTTAGTACGATCTATCGGATGCCATCAAGCGAGAAAAGTATAAACGGGGTTCCAATTGGCCGGGCTGTTAGTAACTCCGGAGCATACATCATGGACCCGCGCCAGAAGCTCGTCCCGCTTGGCATAATAGGAGAGCTTGTGGTCACCGGAGACGGGCTCGCTCGGGGCTATACCGATCAAGCCCTAGATCTAGACCGCTTTATTCAGGTCGACATTGAGGGCCGGGTCGTGAGAGCATACAGGACAGGTGATCGCGCACGGTACCGGCCAAAGGATGGCCAGATCGAGTTCTTTGGGCGGATGGACCAGCAGATCAAGATCCGAGGCCACCGCATCGAGCCCACCGAGGTGGAGCATGCGATTCTCAACCTTGATGCTGTGCGCAACGCGGCCGTTGTTGTCCTGGATCAGAATGGCCAAGACCCGGAATTGATTGGCTTTGTCACGGTTCAAGGCATTTTTTGTGTTGAACAAGATTGTGCCGATATTGTCGGCTGTAATCATGTAAGCATTCGGGATGGACAATTCAAAACACATACAGAGAGGGACATTTTCAACCAGCTACAGATCGTGCTCCCTCCGTACTTGATTCCTACGCGGCTTATGGTGCTAGATCAAATGCCCGTCAATCCAAATGGCAAGATCGACAGACAAGAGCTTCTTCGAAGGGCCCATAACGCGCTGACGAGGGAGGTTACGTCTGCCCACGTCGCTCCACGCAACGATGTAGAAGCCATATTGTGCGAGGAGTTTGCCGATGTACTCGGTGTTGAGATTGGCATTACCGATAACTTTTTTAATCTTGGGGGACACTCTCTTTTGGCAACAAAACTAGCAGCCCGCATCAGTCGCCGACTGGACACCCGTGTGTCCGTCAAATACCTGTTTGACTATCCGGTAGTTGTCGATCTCGCAGCTACCATCCGCCGTGGCTCGAACCCGCACAATCCGATCCCCACGACGGCATACCACGGACCTGTGGAGCAGTCATTTGCCCAGGGGCGCCTGTGGTTCCTGGATCAATTCAATGTCGGAGCGTCTTGGTATCTCATGCCGCTCGCTGTACGCATACGTGGCTCGCTCCATATCAAAGCACTCAATGCAGCGATACTCTCTTTGGAGCAGCGACACGAGACCCTGCGGACGACGTTCGAGGAACAAGATGGCGTAGGAATGCAAGTCATCCAGAAGAGCCGCACTAATGATCTCAGAGTGATCAACGTATCCACCGGCGCGGAGGACAACAGCTACACCGAGTCGCTACAGAATGAGCAGACCACTCCTTTCGATCTGGCGTCCCAGCCGGGATGGAGGGTATCGTTGCTACGACTGGGAGACAACGATCACATCCTGTCCATTGTCATGCACCACATCATCTCCGACGGCTGGTCCGTCGATATCCTATGCCGAGAGCTCGGCCAATTCTATGCCGCAGCACTCCGAGGCCAGGATCCGTTGTCGCAGGTTAGCCCGCTCCCGATTCAGTACCGCGACTTTGCCGTGTGGCAGAAGCAAGATGATCAAGTAGACGAGCACGAACGGCAGCTCGAGTACTGGACCAACCAACTCGCCGATGGCGCCCCTGCCGAACTTCCGAACGATCTCCCGCGGCCGGCCATACTGTCCGGCAACGCTGGTGTCGTCCAGCTCACCATCGACGGCCCCGTATACGAGAGCCTCCGAATATTCTGTCGAGCTCACCAGGTAACATCCTTCGTGGTTCTGCTCGCGGCCTTCCGTGCTGCACACTACCGTCTCACAGGTGCGGAAGATGCGACTGTCGGTACGCCGATCGCCAACAGAAACCGTCCAGAGTTGGAAAGCATGATTGGTTTCTTTGTCAACACTCAGTGTATGCGAATTACTGTCGGAGATGACGATACATTTGAGGGATTGGTGTTACAGACCCGGTCAACAGCAACCGCCGCATTTGCCAACCAGGATGTCCCGTTCGAGCGTGTTGTGTCAGCCCTTCTACCAGGATCACGAGACACATCGCGGAATCCGTTGGTGCAGCTCATGTTCGCACTCCACTCTCAAGAGGATCTAGGCCAGATTCAGCTGGAGGATCTGATAGTCGAGTCTATACCGGCCGCAGTGACTACTCGTTTTGATTTAGAGTTCCACCTGTTTCAGCATACTGGAAGACTGGGGGGCAACGTACTCTTTGCCGCAGACCTGTTCGAGCTTGAGACCATCCACGGTATGGTGGCTGTTTTCCAGGAAGTCTTACGCCGAGGTCTAGAAGAACCTCACATGCCAATAGTGTCCCTGCCAGTCACTGACGGTCTGGCCGAGCTTCGTAGTATCGGCCTACTTGACATCGAGCGAACTGAGTACCCACGCGAGTCCAGCGTGGTAGATGTCTTCCGCGACCAGGTGGCCGCCTGTCCTGACACCACAGCTGTGATAGACTCATCGCAGCAGCTGACTTATGCTCAGCTGGACCGACAATCCGACGAGGTTGCTAGCTGGCTGCGCCAGCAGCGTATGGCGGCCGAGACGCTGATCGGGGTGCTGGCGCCGCGTTCGTGTCAGACGGTTGTTTCGTTTTTGGGCATCCTCAAAGCGAACCTTGCATATCTCCCGCTCGACGTCAATATTCCCGTAGCTCGTATCGAAACAATCCTTTCGAACGTACCAGGGCATAAGTTAGTTCTTCTCGGCGCAGACGTGGCTGCTCCGGACGTTCAGCTTCCGGACGTGGAGCTTGTGCGTATCGACGACATGCTTGGTAACCCTGGTGCAGTTGATTCTGATTCTCTTACTGTCGGAAAGCAACCTTCTGCGACAAGCCTTGCATACGTTATCTTCACGTCGGGTTCAACCGGAGTGCCAAAGGGTGTTATGGCCGAACATCGTAGCATCCTACGGCTTGTGAAGCAGAGTGATGTCGTATCTAGGCTACCACGCGCACCTCGCATAGCGCATCTTTCAAGTACTGCCTTTGATGCCTCGACGTGGGAGATCTATGCCGCGCTCCTGAACGGTGGAACGGTGATTTGTATCGACTACTTTACAACCTTAGACAGTAAGGCTCTCGAGGCAGTGTTCGAACAAGAACAAATCCGTGTGGCCACGCTTCTCCCTGCCTTGCTCAAACAATGCTTAGCCAGCATACCTGCTACGATCGGGGCCTTAGAAGTACTCTATACAGGTGGAGATCGGCTAGACAGTCGTGATGCGATCGAGGCGCGAGCGCTTGTCCAGAGTGCCGTCTATAATGTGTACGGCCCCACCGAGAATGCGGCCATCAGTACTATTTATAGGATTGAGGAGCATGATCTATTTGTTAATGGGGTTCCTATCGGCCGTGCTATCAGCAACTCTGGTGCCTACGTCATGGACTCACTTCAAAAGCTCGTTTCTGTTGGTGTGATGGGAGAGCTTGTTGTCACTGGAGACGGGCTTGCCAGAGGGTACACCGATCCATCGCTCGGCCTGGACCGCTTCGTCCAGATTTCCATTGACGGCCAGCCCGTGAGAGCTTACAGGACAGGTGATCGCGCACGGTACCGGCCAAAGGATGGCCAGATCGAGTTCTTTGGGCGGATGGACCATCAGATCAAGATCCGAGGCCACCGCATCGAGCCCGCCGAGGTGGAGCATGCCATACTTAGCCATGATGCAGTTCGCGACGCGGCCGTTGTTGTCCGGAAACATGATGATCATGACCCGGAGATGGTCGGTTTTGTCGTCGCCCAGGGTGACGACTCCATCGAGCAGGACGTGGCTGGCGGCCAGGTAGAAGGTTGGGCAGCCTACTTTGAAACGAACACATATATTGATATCCAGACCATTGGCCAGGCTGCCATTGGCAGTGACTTCGTTGGTTGGACATCCATGTACGACAAGACTGAGATTAATAAGGCCGAAATGCAGGAATGGCTTGATGATACGATGCAGACAATCGTGAATGGACAAGCACCTGGCCATGTATTCGAGATAGGCAGCGGCACTGGTATGGTTCTTTTCAATCTCGGCGACGGTCTGCAGAGCTACGTGGGCGTCGAACCGTCGAGGTCGGCGGCCGCCTTCGTTAACAATACCATCAAGTCAATCCCAGCTTTAGCAGGAAGGGCTGAGGTACGTGTCGGCACGGCCATGGATGTAGGTCATCAGGATAAGCTCCATCCAGACCTGGTCGTGGTCAATTCCGTGGTCCAGTACTTCCCCACGCCGGAGTATTTGATAGAAGTCATTGACGTTCTCACTCGACTACCAGGTGTCAAGCGTCTTTTCTTTGGTGACATACGACCCTACTCGATTAATAAAGACTTTCTCGCGGCCAGGGCTCTACACCTCTTAGGCGACACGGTGAACAAAGACCGTATGCGACAAAAGATGGCCGAAATTGAAGACTATGAAGAGGAGCTGCTCGTTGATCCAGTCTTTTTTACGCGCTTGAGAAGTCGTTGGCCAGATCGAATCTACCACGTTGAGATTCTTCCGAAACGCATGCGAGCTACTAACGAGCTCAGCTCGTATCGGTATGCGGCTATCATACATATCCGCAGCCCGGAGGAACAGGTCCAATCTGTACATACCATCAATGAAGACGATTGGATCAACTTTACATCACGTCAGTTGGACCGCGAGTCTCTTCTCCGTCTTTTACAGGACTCTCCAGACGCCTTATCTGTCGCCGTCAACAATATACCTCATAGTAAGACGATTGTAGAGCGACATATTACGAAGTCGCTTGATGATGAGAATGGGACCGAAGTCATAAATGACTCACTGGACGGAACAGCCTGGGTGTCAGCTGTCCAACGTAAAGCAGAAGGCTGTGTGTCTCTGTCTGCGACCGACCTTGTGGAACTAGGTGAAGAGGCGGGTTTCCGAGTGGAAGTGAGCTGGGCGCGCCAACAGTCCCAGAACGGCGCACTTGATGTTGTCTTCCACCACCACACACCTGCCGTGAATAGGCAGAGTGTTATGATTCAATTCCCAACTGACGATCAGAGCCGACAGCTGGGCTTCGTCACGAACCGACCGCTACGGCGGCTACAGGGCCGGCGGATCGAGGGACAGATCCGAGACAGACTGCAGACGTTGCTACCACCTTATATGATCCCAGCACGGATTGTGGTGCTAGACCAGATGCCCATCAATACAAACGGGAAGGTCGACCGGCGAGAACTTCTTCGAAAGGCCCAGATCGCGCCGAAGAGAGAGGTTACATCTGCCCGCGTAAGTCCACGTAACGAGGTGGAAGCCATGTTATGCGAGGAGTTTTCCGATGTACTTGGCGTCGAGGTTGGCATCACTGATAACTTTTTCAATCTCGGAGGCCACTCCCTCATGGCCACAAAACTCGCAGCCCGCGTCAGCCGGCGCCTCGACACGCATGTCTCCGTCAAAGATGTGTTCGACCGTCCAATCCTTGTCGATCTCGCAGCTACCATCCGTCGAGGCTCGAACCCACACAGTCCAATCCCCGGGGCAGTGTACTATGGGCCTGTAGAGCAGTCATTTGCCCAGGGTCGCCTATGGTTCCTAGATCAGTTCAACCTCGGAGCATCTTCGTATCTCATGCCGCTCGCTGTGCGCATGCGCGGGTCTCTCCACATCGATGCACTGGCCACTGCTTTGCTTGCTTTGGAGCAACGTCACGAGACCTTGCGGACGACATTTGAGGAACAAGATGGCATAGGAATGCAAGTTATCCAAGCGAGCCGCACAAAGGGTCTTAGAGTGGTCGATCTATCGACCGAGCAGGATGACAACACCTACATCCAGTTGCTACAGAAAGAACATATAACTCGTTTTGACTTGACATCCGAGCCAGGATGGAGGGTTTCGCTGCTGCGCTTAGGACAAGATGATCATATCCTTTCCATTGTCATGCACCACATCATCTCCGACGGCTGGTCCATCGACATCCTACGCCAAGAACTAAGTCAATTCTATGCTGCCGCCCTCCGAGGCCAAGATCCATTGTCGCAGGTGGCCCCGCTCCCAATCCAGTACCGCGACTTTTCCATATGGCAGAAACATGAAGATCAAGTGGCCGAGCATCAACGACAGCTCAAGTATTGGACGAAGCAGCTCACCGACAGCTCTCCCGCCGAGCTTCTTACCGATCTTCCTCGACCGGAGGTACTATCTGGCAAGGCCGGTGTGGTGCAGCTCACCATCGAAGGCTCGTTATATGACAGCCTCCGGGCGTTTTGTCAAGCACATCAAGTAACGTCTTTCGTGGTGCTACTCGCGGTATTCCGTGCAGTACATTATCGTCTCACAGGGGCGGAAGACGCCACCATCGGCACGCCTATCGCTAACAGAAACCGTCCGGAGCTAGAAAACATGATTGGATTCTTTGTCAATACTCAGTGTATGCGGATTGTGGTTGGGGAAGATGACACATTTGAGGAATTAGTACAGCAGGTACGGTCAACGGCAACAGCGGCGTTTGCAAATCAAGACGTTCCATTCGAGCGTGTGGTCTCGGCTCTCCTACCAGGCTCGAGGGACACATCGCGGAATCCGCTAGTTCAACTCATGTTTGCCCTCCACTCTCAACAAGATCTTGGAAAGCTCCGATTAGAGGGCTTGGTAGGAGAGTCAATTCCAACAGCTGTCTCAACTCGTTTCGATGCAGAGTTCCACGTGTTCCAAGATATGGGGAAGTTGGGCGGTAACGTATTCTTTTCCACAGATTTGTTTGAGCCTGAGACCATCCAAGGCATGGTTTCTGTGTTTCAGGAGGTCCTACGTCACGGCCTCGAGCACCCTCAGACCCCAATCGCACTTCTGCCACTTACCGATGGGCTGGCAGGCCTTCGAAGTATGGGTTTGCTGGACACCAACGTGACCGACTATCCTCATGAGTCGAGCGTGATCGATGTCTTCCGAGAACAGGTGGCGGCTTATCCGGACGCCACAGCCGTCACTGATTCATCGTCGCAGCTGACTTACTCTGAGCTGGATCGACAATCAGACAAGCTTGCTGCCTGGCTGAGGCGGCGGCGCTTGGCGGCCGAGACACTGGTCGGAGTCTTAGCCTCACGGTCATGCCAGACAGTCGTTGCATTTATCGGTATCCTCAAGGCGAACCTCGCATATCTTCCGCTCGACGTCAATGTTCCGCTGGCACGCATCGAGGCCATCTTGTCGGCTATTTCCGGGAACAAGCTAGTTCTACTCGACCCTGACGCTCCTGCTCCGGATATACAGCTTTCAGATGTGGAGATGATCCGAATCAGCGATGTTCTGAGCTACTATGGTCTCGATGACCTTACACCAGCGGCTGAAGGACCTTCGGCGCAAAGCCTTGCATACGTCATCTTCACTTCCGGATCGACTGGCCGACCTAAAGGCGTCATGGTCGAGCACCGTAGCATTTTACGACTCGTAAAGCACAGTGATGTTGTATCTAAGCTCCCGCAGAGAGTTCGCTTCGCGCACTTAACAAACATTGCCTTTGATGTAGCAGTGTGGGAGACGCTGGCAACACTGCTTAACGGAGGAACGCTGGTTTGCATCGACTATTTTACCACTTTGGACAGCAACGCACTCGAGGTTACATTTGCGCGGGAACATGTTCGTGGAGCAATACTCCCGCCCCCATTACTCAAGCAGTGCTTAGACAACACACCTAACATGATTAGCGCCTTGGATGTCCTCTTTGTCGCGGGTGATCGGTTTGATAGTCACGATGCAATCAAGGCCCAAACTCTTGTCCGGGGTGGAGTTTATAATGCGTATGGTCCTACCGAGAATGGGGTTCTTAGCACTATTTACAAGATTTCCGAGCGTGAGTTGTTTGTAAACGGTGTGCCTATAGGCCGGGCTGTCAGTAACTCCGGAGCTTATATCATGGATGCACGCCAGAAGCTTGTTCCGCTCGGCATGATGGGAGAGCTTGTTGTTACCGGAGACGGGCTTGCTCGAGGTTATACCGATCCATCCCTAGATCTAGACCGCTTTATCAACGTCGATATTGAAGGCCATCTCGTGAGAGCATACAGGACAGGTGATCGCGCACGGTACCGGCCAAAGGATGGCCAGATCGAGTTCTTTGGGCGGATGGACCAGCAGATCAAGATCCGAGGCCACCGCATCGAGCCCGCCGAGGTGGAGCATGCCATGGTAAGCCACGATGCAGTTCGCGACGCGGCCGTTGTTGTCCGGAAGCGTGATGGTCATGACCCGGAGATGATCGGTTTTGTCGTTTCCCGAGGTGACAGGTCGGTCGAGCAGGACGCGGCTAGCGACCAAGTAGAAGGCTGGGGGAATCATTTTGAAACCAGCACATATGGAGACATCAAGAGCATCGGCCAAACTACTATTGGCAACGACTTTATGGGTTGGACATCTATGTACGACAAGACCGAGATCAATAAGGCCGAGATGCAGGAATGGCTTGATGATACCATGCAGACACTCCTGAATGGCCAAGCACCTGGCCAGGTACTCGAGATAGGTACCGGCACTGGTATGGTTCTTTTCAACCTCGGCGACGGGCTGCAGAACTACATTGGCATCGAACCGTCCAGGTCGGCGGCTGCCTTCGTTAGCGATGCAATCAAGACCGTCCCAGCTTTAGCAGGCAAGGCGGAGGTACATATCGGCACAGCCTTGGATGTGAGACGGTTTGGTGGACTCCACGCCGAACTAGTGGTGCTTAACTCCGTGGTCCAGTATTTTCCGACGCCTGAATACTTGCTAGAGGTCGTCGACACTCTTATCCAAATCCCGGGCGTTAAGACCTTATTCTTTGGCGACATACGACCTTATTCTATTGATAGCGACTTTCTCGCCTCCAGGGCTGTATACAACTTAGGTAGAACCGTGACCAAAGACCGTATGCGGCAGAAGATGGCTGAAATTGAAGACTATGAAGAGGAGCTCCTCATTGATCCAGTCTTTTTTACGCGCTTGAGAAGTCGTTGGCCAGATCGAATCTACCACGTCGAGATTCTTTCGAAACGCATGCGAGCTACTAACGAGCTCAGCTCGTATCGGTATGCGGCTATCATACATATCCGCAGCCCGGAGGAACAGGTCCAATCTGTACATACCATCAATGAAGACGATTGGATCAACTTTACATCACGTCAGTTGGACCGCGAGTCTCTTCTCCGTCTTTTGCAGGACTCTCCAGACGCCTTATCTGTCGCCGTCAACAATATACCTCATAGTAAGACGATTGTAGAGCGACATATTACGAAGTCGCTTGATGGTGAGAATGGGACCGAAGTCATAAAAGACTCACTGGACGGGACAGCCTGGGTGTCAGCTGTCCAACGTACAGCGGAAGGCTGCACGTCTCTGTCAACAACTGATCTTATGCAACTAGGAGAAGAGGCGGGCTTCCAAGTAGAAGTCAGCTGGACGAGGCAACAGTCCCAGAACGGCGCACTTGATGTCGTCTTCCACCACCACGCACCTGCCGCGAATGGGCAGCGTGTTATGATTCAATTCCCAACTGACGATCAGAGCCGACTGCTAGGCTCCATCACGAACCGACCGCTACGGCGGCTACAGGGCCGCCTGGTGGAGGGGCAGATCCGAGACAGACTGCAGACGTTGCTGCCATCTTACATGATCCCGGCACGGATTATGGTGCTAGACCAGATGCCCATCAATACAAACGGGAAGGTCGACCGGCGAGAACTTCTTCGAAAGGCCCAGATCGCGCCGAAGAGAGAGGTTACATCTGCCCGCGTAAGTCCACGTAACGAGGTGGAAGCCATGTTATGCGAGGAGTTTTCCGATGTACTTGGCGTCGAGGTTGGCATCACTGATAACTTTTTCAATCTCGGAGGCCACTCCCTCATGGCCACAAAACTCGCAGCCCGCGTCAGCCGGCGCCTCGACACGCATGTCTCCGTCAAAGATGTGTTCGACCGTCCAATCCTTGTCGATCTCGCAGCTACCATCCGTCGAGGCTCGAACCCACACAGTCCAATCCCCGGGGCAGTGTACTATGGGCCTGTAGAGCAGTCATTTGCCCAGGGTCGCCTATGGTTCCTAGATCAGTTCAACCTCGGAGCATCTTCGTATCTCATGCCGCTCGCTGTTCGCATGCGCGGATTTCTCCGCATCGATGCACTGGCCACTGCTTTGCTTGCTTTGGAGCAGCGTCACGAGACCCTACGGACGACGTTCGAGGAGAAAGATGGCGTAGGAATGCAAATCATCCAGAAGAGCCGCACTAAGGATCTCAGAGTGATCGATGTATCCACCGGCGCGGATGACAAGTACATCCAGTTGCTACAGAAGGAGCAGACAACTCCGTTCGATTTAAAGTCCGAGCCAGGATGGAGGGTTTCGCTGTTACGCTTGGGACAAGACGATCACATCATTTCTATTGTCATGCACCACATCATCTCCGACGGCTGGTCCATCGACATTCTACGCCAAGAACTAAGCCAATTCTACGCTGCCGCCCTCCGAGGCCAAGATCCATTGTCACAGGTGGCCCCGCTCCCAATCCAGTACCGCGATTTTTCCATATGGCAGAAACATGAAGATCAAGTGGCCGAGCATCAACGACAGCTTGAGTATTGGATCACGCAGCTCATCGACAGCTCTCCCGCCGAGCTGCTTACCGACCTTCCTCGTCCAGCCCTACTGTCTGGCAAGGGCAGCGTCGTGGAGCTCACCCTCGATGGTTCATTATACGAGAGCCTTCGAGGATTTTGCCGGGCTCGCCAGGTGACCTCATTTGCCGTACTACTCGCGGTGTTCCGTGCGGCGCATTACCGCCTCACAGGGGCGGAAGATGCCACCATCGGCACGCCTATCGCCAACAGAAACCGTCCGGAGCTAGAAAACATGATTGGATTCTTTGTCAATACTCAGTGTATGCGAATTATTGTTGGGGAAGATGAAACATTCGAGGGATTGGTACAGCAGACACGATCAACATCGACAGCAGCGTTTGCAAATCAAGATGTCCCATTCGAACGTATCGTGTCAGCCTTACTCCCGGGATCGAGAGACACGTCGCGGAATCCGCTGGTCCAACTTATGTTTGCACTTCACTCTCAACAGGATCTTGGAAAGATTCAGTTAGATGGCTTAGTAGGAGAGCCTATAGCAGTTGATATTTCAACTCGTTTCGATGTAGAGTTTCATCTCTTCGAGGAGGTAGGAAGGCTTAGCGGTAGGGTGCTCTTTTCCACAGATTTGTTTGAGCCCGAGACTATCCAAGGCATGGTTTCTGTCTTCCAGGAAATCCTACGCCGTGGTTTCAAGGAGCCTCAGACCTCGATTGCGTCACTGCCGCTCACCACCGGGCTTGCCAATCTTCGCAGTATCGGCCTCCTGGAGATCGACACGACTGACTATCTAAGCGAGTCGAGCGTGACAGATGTATTTCGTGACCAGGCGGCCGCTTGTCCGGACGCCACTGCCGTCTCCGATTCATCGTCACGGCTCACATACTCTGAGCTGGATCGGCAATCGGATGAGCTTGCTGCCTGGCTGAGGCGGCGTCATATGCCGGCCGAGACACTGGTCGGAGTGCTGGCTCCACGCTCGTGCCAGACGGTCGTTGCATTTATCGCCATCCTCAAAGCGAACCTTGCATATCTTCCGCTCGACGTCAATGTTCCGTCGGCACATATCAAAACCATCCTGTCAGCCGTTCCCGGGCACACGCTGGTTCTGCTTGGCCATGGCGTTCTTGCTCCAGATGTCCAGCTCTCTAATGTCGAGTTGGTGCAGATTGCCGATGCTTTGGGCCACGGTGGTCTCGATGATGATACAGGCGTTGGTATGCGACCTTCGGCGAGCAGCCTAGCGTACGTCATGTTTACATCTGGATCGACTGGCCGGCCGAAGGGCGTCATGATCGAGCACCGTGGCATTCTCCGGTTGGCCAGGGAAAGCAATGTAACCTCACCAACTGAAGCGGCTGTTCCCATTGCCCATATATCGAACCTCGCCTTTGATGCAGCGACATGGGAGATATACGCACCACTCCTAAACGGCGGGCAGGTGGTGTGTATTGACTACATGACAGTTTTGGATCCTGCCGCTTTGGGCCTCGCCTTTGTGAGAAATAACATTAGAGCAGCTTTCTTCTCGACCGCTTTACTAAAGCAACATTTGGGAAATAAGCCTTCTGCAGTCAGCGGGTTAGATCTCCTATTGGCCGGGGGTGAGACAATGCGACCACAAGATGCGATGGACGCAAAACAACTGGTCCGGCATACCTTTTGCCACGTTTACGGGCCTACTGAAAACACGACATTTAGTACGATCTATCGAATGCCATCAAGCGAGAAAAGTATAAACGGGGTTCCAATTGGCCGGGCTGTTAGTAACTCCGGAGCTTACATCATGGACCCACGCCAGAAGCTCGTCCCGCTCGGCATAATAGGAGAGCTTGTCGTTACTGGAGACGGGCTTGCTCGAGGCTATACCGATCCATCCCTAGATCTAGATCGCTTTATCCAGGTCGATATTGAAGGCCATCTCGTGAGAGCATACAGGACAGGTGATCGCGCACGGTACCGGCCAAAGGATGGCCAGATCGAGTTCTTTGGGCGCATGGACCAGCAGATCAAGATCCGAGGCCACCGCATCGAGCCCGCCGAAGTGGAGCATGCCATACTTAGCCACGATGCAGTTCGTGATGTGGCCGTTGTTGTCCGGAAACATGATGGTCATGACCCGGAGATGGTCGGTTTTGTCGTCGCCCAGGGTGAGGACTCCATCGAGCAGGACGTGGCTGGCGGCCAGGTAGAAGGTTGGGCAGCCTACTTTGAAACCAGCACATATGCAGACATCAAGAGCATCAGCAAAACTACTATTGGCAACGACTTTATGGGTTGGACATCTATGTACGACAAGACCGAGATCAAAAAGGCCGAGATGCAGGAATGGCTTGATGATACCATGCAGACACTCCTGAATGGCCAAGCACCTGGCCATGTACTCGAGATAGGTACCGGCACTGGTATGGTTCTTTTCAATCTCGGCGACGGGCTGCAGAGCTACGTGGGCGTCGAACCGTCGAGGTCGGCGGCCGCCTTCGTTAACAATGCCATTAAGTCAATCCCAGCTTTAGCAGGAAGGGCTGAGGTATATGTCGGCACAGCCGTAGATGTAGGTCATCGGGATAAGCTCCATCCAGACCTGGTCGTGGTCAATTCCGTGGTCCAGTATTTCCCCACGCCGGAGTATTTGATAGAAGTCGTTGACGTTCTCACTCGACTACCAGGCGTCAAGCGTCTTTTCTTTGGGGACGTACGACCATACTCTCTTAACAATGACTTCCTCGCGGGTAGAGCTATACATATGCTAGGCGGAAAGGCGACTAAAGATGAAGTACGACGGAAGATGGCAGAAATCGAAGACCGTGAAGAGGAGCTGCTAATCGATCCGGTGTTTTTCACGGGGCTGGCAGGCCGGCTACCAGGCCAAATCCAGCACGTTGAGATTCTACCCAAAAGAATGAGAGCAACGAACGAGCTTAGCTCGTACCGGTATGCGGCTGTCGTGCATGTGAGCGGTCCAGGCAAGCAAGCGCAGCCTGTGTATAGGATAGATGCAGATGCTTGGATCGATTTCAAAGCCTCCCAGATGGACCGTCAAGGCCTTCTCCAACTTTTGCAGAGCTCGCCAGACGCTCTGACTATCTCCGTTAGCAACATCCCTTATAGCAAGACTATTGTAGAGCGACATCTTAGGACGTCGCTTGATGACGACGATGACGATGACGACGCATTGGATATGGAGGCCTGGGTCGCTGCTGTCTGCCACAGGGCAGAACAGTGCGTGTCGATGTCCGCAATCGACCTCTTACAATTGGGAGAAGAGGCGGGCTTTCAAGTGGAAGTGAGCTGGGCGAGGCAACAGTCCCAGAACGGCGCACTTGATGCCGTCTTCCACCACCACACGCCTGCCGTGAATGGTCAGCGTGTTATGATTCAATTCCCAACTGACGATCAGACCCGATTGCTGGGCTCTATCACGAATCGGCCGCTACGGCGGCTACAGGGCCTTCGGGTCGAAGGACAGATCCAAGAGAGACTGCAGACGTTGCTGCCAACTTACATGATTCCGGCACAAATTGTGGTGCTAGACCAGATGCCCATCAATACAAATGGAAAGGTCGACCGGCGAGAACTTCTCCGAAAGGCCCAGATCGCGCCGAAACGAGAGGTTACATCTGCCCGCGTGGCTCCACGTAACGATGTGGAAGCCATGTTATGCGAGGAGTTTTCCGATGTTCTTGGCGTCGAGGTTGGCGTTACCGATAACTTTTTCAATCTTGGAGGCCACTCCCTCATTGCCACAAAACTTGCAGCCCGTATCAGCCGGCGACTAGACACCTATGTGTCTGTCAAACACGTGTTTGACTATCCGATACTTATTGATCTCGCAGCTACCATCCGTCGAGGCTCGAACCCACACACTCCAATCCCCTCAACAGCATACCATGGACCTGTGAAACAGTCGTTTGCCCAAGGTCGCCTATGGTTCCTGGATCAGCTCCATATTGGTGCGTCTTGGTATCTCATACCGCTTGCTGTGCGCATGCGCGGGTCTCTCTTCATTGACGCGCTCAGCGCCGCGATACTCGCTTTAGAGCAACGTCACGAGACCCTACGGACGACATTCGATGAGAAAGATGGCGTAGGAATGCAAATCATCCAGACTAGCCGCACTAAGGATCTCAGAGTGATCGATGTATCCGCCGATACAGATGACAGCTACATCCGGTTGCTAAAGAAGGAGCAGACAACTCCATTCGATCTAAAATCCGAGCCAGGATGGAGAGTTTCCCTGCTACGCTTAGGACAAGATGATCACATCATTTCAATTGTCATGCATCACATCATCTCCGACGGCTGGTCCATCGACATCCTACGCCAAGAACTAAGCCAATTCTATGCTGCCGCCCTCCGAGGCCAAGATCCATTGTCGCAGGTGGCCCCGCTCCCAATCCAGTACCGCGACTTTTCCATATGGCAGAAACATGAAGATCAAGTGGCCGAGCATCAACGACAGCTCGAGTATTGGATCACGCAGCTCACCGACAGCTCTCCCGCCGAGCTTCTTACCGACCTTCCTCGGCCGGCCCTACTATCTGGCAAGGCCGGTGTAGTGCAGCTCACCATCGAAGGCTCGTTATACGAGAGCCTCCGGGCGTTCTGTCAAGCACATCAAGTAACATCTTTCGTGGTGCTACTCGCGGTATTCCGTGCAGTACATTATCGTCTCACAGGGGCGGAAGATGCCATCATCGGCACGCCTATCGCCAACAGAAACCGTCCGGAGCTAGAAAACATGATTGGATTCTTTGTCAACACTCAGTGTATGCGGATTGTGGTTGGGGAAGATGACACATTCGAGGGATTGGTACAGCAGACACGATCAACATCGACAGCAGCGTTTGTAAACCAAGATGTGCCATTCGAACGTATCGTGTCAGCATTACTGCCCGGCTCGAGGGACACGTCGCGGAATCCGCTGGTCCAACTTATGTTTGCCCTCCACTCTCAACAGGATCTTGGGAAGCTTCAGCTAGATAGCCTGGTAGGGGAACATATAAATATCGATATATCGACTCGGTTTGATGTAGAGTTCCACCTATTCCAAGAGGTAGGAAGGCTAATTGGAAGCGTGCTCTTCTCCACAGACCTATTCGAGCCCGAGACTATCCATGGTATGGCTGCTGTGTTTCAGGAGGTCCTACGGTGGGGTCTCCAGCACCCTCAGACCCCAATCGCACTTTTGCCGCTTACCGATGGACTGGCAGGCCTTCGGACTATGGGCTTGCTTGACATCAACGTAACCGACTATCCCCGCGAGTCGAGCGTGATCGATGTCTTCCAAGAACAGGTGGTCGCTTATCCGGACGCCACAGCCGTCACTGATTCATCGTCGCAGCTGACTTACTCTGAACTGGATCGTCAATCAGACAAGCTTGCTGCCTGGCTGAGGCGGCGGCGCTTGGCGGCCGAGACACTGGTCGGAGTCTTAGCCTCACGGTCATGCCAGACAGTCGTTGCATTTATCGGTATCCTCAAGGCGAACCTCGCATATCTTCCGCTCGACGTCAATGTTCCGTCGGCACGCATCGAGGCCATCTTGTCGGGTATTTCTGGGCACAAGCTAGTTCTACTCGGCCCTGACGTTCCTGATCCGGATATACAGCTACCAGACGCGGAGATGATCCGGATTAGCGATGTTCTGAGCGACCGTGGTCTCGATGACCTTACAGCAGCGGCTGAAGGACCTTCGGCGCGAAGCCTTGCATACGTCATCTTCACGTCCGGATCGACCGGCGAGCCAAAGGGAATTATGGTACCACATCGTAGCTTGGTTAACGTTGTCAAGCAACGGCCCGCATATGGCGCTGTAGCCCACATGACAAACCTCGCTTTCGATCCGTCAATATTTGAAATATGCACGGCCTTACTAAACGGAAACAAGCTAGTTTGTATTGACACCGTGAAAGTGTTAGATGCGGTACACCTCACGCATATCTTCAAGCAGGAGGATGTTCGCGTCGCGATGATTACGCCTGCATTGCTGACCAGAGTCCTCGACCAAGCCCCTCAGGCAGTCGGCCAACTTGAGGCACTATATGTCCTCGGAGACCGGTTCCCTGCCGAAGATGCAGCCAAGGCTAGAGAACTGGTGAGAACAGCGCTGTTTAATGGCTATGGGCCAAGCGAGAACTCGATTCTAACAACTTATTTTCCCATTGCCCGCGGCGTACTTTGCACCAACGGCGTACCTGTCGGCAGAGTAATCAATAACTCAGGCGTGTATGTCATGGATTTGCAGCAGCGTTTGGTCCCTCTCGGCGTCATGGGAGAGCTGGTCGTGGCTGGCGATGGACTCGCACGAGGATATACCGACCCTGACCGGGACCGAGACCGTTTCGTACAGATTGTAGTAGACGGGGAACCGATGAATGCCTTTCGAACGGGCGACCGCGTGCGATACCGGCCGACGGATGGCCAACTAGAGTTTTATGGGCGCATGGACAATCAAGTGAAAGTTCGAGGTCACCGTGTTGAACCAGCAGAAGTGGAACGCGTCCTAATCAGACACGACGCCGTAACAGATGCAGTTGTTTTATTGAAGCGACAAAGAGACGCAGAGCAGGATGTCGAACTTGTCGGCTTTATCACAATAGGAGAGGATCGAGGCATCATCTCAGTCAGTCAAAAGCTGACCAACCACGCCAAAGACTCTGGTCAGCAGGAGGAGCAAGATGGTGGTGACGTGAAAATTGCGCAACTGGATCCGAATGTCGAGGCAAACCTGCGCTCAACATTGCAGGCCACTCTGCCGTCGTACATGGTTCCATCAAGAATTATCGTGTTGAATCAGATGCCGCTGAACACGAACGGCAAGGTTGACCGGCGGACGCTCGAAAGACTGACGCTGGGCGCGCCATTGGACAGAGACTCACGGACTGTTGTGGCTCCACGGAACGAGATCGAGGTTTTGCTGTGCGAGGAGTTTGCCAATGTACTTGGCGTCGAGGTTAGCATTACCGATAACTTTTTCAATCTCGGAGGCCACTCTCTCATGGCCATGAAACTCGCCGCCCGTATCAGCCGCCGACTTGACACTCATATGTCCGTCAAACACGTGTTTGACTATCCGGTTCTTATTGATCTCGCAGCTACCATCCGTCGAGGCTCGACCCCACACACTCCAATACCCCCAACGGCCTATCACGGACCTGTCGAGCAATCATTTGCTCAAGGACGCTTGTGGTTCCTGGATCAGTTTAATCTCAGAGCGTCTTGGTATCTCATACCGCTCGCTGTGCGCATGCGCGGGTCGCTTCGTATTGATGCACTGGCCACTGCTTTGCTTGCTTTGGAGCAGCGTCACGAGACCCTGCGGACGACATTTGAGGAGAAAGATGGCCTAGGCGTGCAAGTCATCCAGACCAGTCGCACTAAAGATCTTAGAGTAATCGATGTATTCGCCGACACGGATGACAGCTACATCCGGTTGCTAAAGAAGGAGCAGACAGCTCCGTTCGATTTAAAGTCCGAGCCAGGATGGAGGGTTTCGCTGTTACGCTTAGGACAAGACGATCACATCATTTCTATTGTCATGCATCACATCATCTCCGACGGCTGGTCCATCGACATCCTACGCCAAGAACTAAGCCAATTCTATGCTGCCGCCCTCCGAGGCCAAGATCCGTTGTCGCAGGTGGCCCCGCTCCCAATCCAGTACCGCGACTTTTCTGTATGGCAAAAACATGAAGATCAAGTGGCCGAGCATCAACGACAGCTCGAGTACTGGACAACGCAGCTCATTGACAGCTCTCCCGCCGAGCTTCTTACCGACCTTCCTCGGCCGGAACTACTCTCTGGCAAGGCCGGTGTCGTGCAAATTACCATCGAAGGCTCGTTATATGAGAACCTCCGGGCATTTTGTCAAGCACATCAAGTAACGTCTTTCGTGGTGCTACTCGCGGTATTCCGAGCTGCACACTATCGTCTTACAGGGTCGGAAGATGCCACAATCGGCACGCCTATCGCTAACAGAAACCGTCCGGAGCTAGAAAACATGATTGGATTCTTTGTCAACACTCAGTGTATGCGGATTGTGGTTGGGGAAGATGAAACATTCGAGGGATTGGTACAGCAGACACGTTCGACAGCGACGACAGCGTTTGCAAACCAAGATGTGCCATTTGAACGTATCGTGTCAGCATTACTGCCCGGCTCGAGGGACACGTCGCGGAATCCGCTGGTCCAACTTATATTTGCCCTCCACTCTCAACAGGATCTTGGGAAGCTCCAGCTACAGGACCTTACAGCAGAACCTATGGGCATCGATGTATCGACTCGGTTTGATGTAGAGTTCCACCTATTCCAGGAGGTAAGAAGGATTAGCGGCAGTGTGCTCTTCTCTACAGACCTGTTCGAGCCCGAGACCATCCAAGACATGGTTGCTGTGTTTCAGGAGGTCCTACGGCGGGGTCTCCAGCATCCTCGGGACCCAATCGCACTTTTGCCGCTTACCGATGGACTGGCAGGCCTTCGGACTATGGGCTTGCTTGACATCAACGTAACCGACTATCCCCATGAGTCGAGCGTGATCGATGTCTTCCAAGAACAGGTGGCCGCTTATCCGGACGCCACAGCCGTCACTGATTCATCGTCGCAGCTGACTTACTCTGAACTGGATCGTCAATCAGACAGGCTTGCTGCCTGGCTGCAGCGACGGCGCTTGGTGGCCGAGACACTGGTCGGAGTCTTAGCCCCACGGTCATGCCAGACAGTCGTTGCATTTATCGGTATCCTCAAGGCGAACCTTGCATATCTTCCGCTCGACGTCAATGTTCCGCCGGCACGCATCGAGGCCATCTTGTCGGGTATTTCTGGGCACAAGCTAGTTCTACTCGGCCCTGACGTTCCTGCTCCGGATATACAGCTACCAGACGCGGAGATGATCCGGATTAGCGATGTTCTGAGCGACCGTGGTCTCGGTGACCTTACAGCAGCGGCTGAAGGACCTTCGGCGCGAAGCCTTGCATACGTCATCTTCACGTCCGGATCGACTGGCCGACCCAAAGGCGTCATGGTCGAGCACCGTAGCATTTTACGACTCGTAAAGCACAGTGATGTTGTATCCAAGCTCCCGCAGAGAGTTCGCTTCGCGCACTTAACAAACATTGCCTTTGATGTAGCAGTGTGGGAGACGCTGGCAACACTGCTTAACGGAGGAACGCTGGTTTGCATCGACTATTTTACCACTTTGGACAGCAACGCACTCGAGGTTACATTTGCGCGGGAGCATGTCCGTGGAGCAATTCTCCCGCCCCCATTACTCAAGCAGTGCTTAGACAACATACCTAGCATGATTAGCGCCTTGGATGTCCTCTTTGTCGCGGGTGATCGGTTTGATAGTCACGATGCAATCAAGGCCCAAACTCTTGTCCGGGGTGGAGTTTATAATGCGTATGGTCCTACCGAGAATGGGGTTCTTAGCACTATTTACAAGATTTCCGAGCGTGAGTTGTTTGTAAACGGTGTGCCTATAGGCCGGGCTGTCAGTAACTCCGGAGCTTACATCATGGATGCACGCCAGAAGCTTGTTCCGCTCGGCATGATGGGAGAGCTTGTTGTTACCGGAGACGGGCTCGCTCGAGGTTATACCGATCCATCCCTAGATCTAGACCGCTTTATCAACGTCGATATTGAAGGCCATCTCGTGAGAGCATACAGGACAGGTGATCGCGCACGGTACCGGCCAAAGGATGGCCAGATCGAGTTCTTTGGGCGGATGGACCAGCAGATCAAGATCCGAGGCCACCGCATCGAGCCCGCCGAGGTGGAGCATGCCATGATAAGCCACGATGCAGTTCGCGACGCGGCCGTTGTTGTCCGGAAGCGTGATGGTCATGACCCGGAGATGATCGGTTTTGTCGTTTCCCGAGGTGACAGGTCGGTCGAGCAGGACGCGGCTAGCGACCAAGTAGAAGGCTGGGGGAATCATTTTGAAACCAGCACATATGGAGACATCAAGAGCATCGGCCAAACTGCTATTGGCAACGACTTTATGGGTTGGACATCTATGTACGACAAGACCGAGATCAATAAGGCCGAGATGCAGGAATGGCTTGATGATACCATGCAGACACTCCTGAATGGCCAAGAACCTGGCCATGTACTCGAGATAGGTACCGGCACTGGTATGGTTCTTTTCAATCTCGGCGACGGGCTGCAGAACTACATTGGCATCGAACCGTCCAGGTCGGCGGCTGCCTTCGTTAGCGATGCAATCAAGACCGTCCCAGCTTTAGCAGACAAGGCAGAGGTACATATCGGCACAGCCTTGGATGTGAGACGGTTTGGCGGACTCCACGCCGAACTAGTGGTGCTTAACTCCGTGGTCCAGTATTTTCCGACGCCTGAATACTTGCTAGAGGTCGTCGACACTCTTATCCAAATCCCGGGCGTCAAGCGCCTCTTCTTTGGTGACATACGACCGCACTCCCTTAATAGCGACTTTCTCGCGGCCAGGGCGTTACACGCGCTAGGTAGAACGGTGACCAAAGATGGTATGCAGCGGAAGATGGCCGAAATTGAAGAGTGCGAAGAAGAGCTCCTCGTTGATCCAGTCTTTTTTACGGGCTTAAGAAGTCGTTGGCCAGATCGAATCTACCACGTCGAAATTCTTCCGAAACGGATGCGAGCTACTAACGAGCTCAGCTCGTACCGGTATGCGGCTGTTATACATATCAGCAGTCCAGGGGAACAAGCCCAATCTATGCATGGGATCAATGAACACGCCTGGATCGACTTTACATCACGCCAGTTAGACCGTGAGTCTCTTCTCCGTCTTTTGCAGGACTCGCCAGACGCCTTGTCTATCGCCGTCAACAACATACCTCATAGTAAGACGATCATAGAGCGACATATTATGAAGTCGCTTGGTGACAATAATCACACCGAAATCACAAAAGACTCTGCAGACGGGACAACCTGGGTGTCAGCTGTCCAACGTACAGCGGAAGGCTGCACGTCTCTGTCAACAACTGATCTTATGCAACTAGGAGAAGAGGCGGGCTTCCAAGTAGAAGTCAGCTGGACAAGGCAACAGTCCCAGAACGGCGCACTTGATGCCGTCTTCCACCGCTACCCGCTTGCCGTGAATGGGCAGCGTCTTCTGATTCAATTCCCAACTGACGATCAGAGCCGACTGCCAGGCTCCGTCACGAACCGACCGCTACGGCGGCTACAGAGCCGTCGGGTCGAAGGACAGATCCAAGAGAGACTGCAGACATTGCTGCCATCATACATGATTCCGGCACGGATTGTAGTGCTAGACCAGATGCCCATCAATACAAATGGAAAGGTCGACCGGCGAGAACTTCTCCGAAAGGCCCAGATCGCGCCGAAACGAGAGGTTGTGTCTGCACGCGTGGCCCCACGTAACCACGTGGAAGCGGTGTTATGCAACGAGTTTTCCGACGTACTTGGCATCGAGGTTGGCGTTACCGATAATTTTTTCAATCTCGGAGGCCACTCCCTCATGGCCACAAAACTCGCAGCCCGTATCAGCCGGCACCTCGATACACACGTCTCCGTAAAAGATGTCTTCGACAATCCGATCCTTGTCGATCTCGCAGCTACCATCCGTCGAGGCTCGACCCCACACACTCCAATCCCCGGGGCGGTGTACGACGGGCCTGTAGAGCAGTCATTTGCCCAGGGTCGCCTATGGTTCCTAGATCAGTTCAACCTCGGAGCATCTTGGTATCTCATGCCGCTCGCTGTACGCATGCGCGGGTCTCTCCACATTGATGCACTCAGCGCCGCGATGCTCGCCCTGGAGCAGCGGCATGAGACCCTGCGGACGACATTCGAGGAGAAAGATGGCGTAGGAATGCAAGTCATACAGCCAAGCCGCACTAAGGACCTTAGAGTGATAGATATATCGAACGAGCAAGATGATGACGGCTACATCCAGTCGCTACGGATGGAACAGACTACTCCATTCGATCTGGAGTCCGAGCCAGGATGGAGGGTTTCCCTGCTACGCTTAGGACAAGATGATCACATCATTTCCATTGTCATGCACCACATCATCTCCGACGGCTGGTCCATCGACATTCTACGCCAAGAACTAAGCCAATTCTATGCTGCCGCCCTCCGAGGCCAAGATCCATTGTCGCAGGTGGCCCCGCTCCCAATCCAGTACCGCGACTTTTCCATATGGCAGAAACATGAAGATCAAGTGGCCGAGCATCAACGACAGCTCAAGTATTGGACGAAGCAGCTCACCGACAGCTCTCCCGCCGAGCTTCTTACCGACCTTCCTCGACCGGAGGTACTCTCTGGCAAGGCCGGTGTCGTGCAGCTCACCATCGAAGGCTCGTTATATGACAGCCTCCGGGCGTTTTGTCAAGCACATCAAGTAACATCTTTCGTGGTGCTACTCGCGGTATTCCGAGCTGCACACTATCGTCTTACAGGGTCGGAAGATGCCACCATCGGCACGCCTATCGCTAACAGAAACCGTCCGGAGCTAGAAAACATGATTGGATTCTTTGTCAACACTCAGTGTATGCGAGTTATTGTTGGGGACGATGACACATTCGAGGGATTGGCACAGCAGACACGCTCGACAGCGATAGCAGCGTTTGCAAATCAAGACGTCCCATTTGAACGTATCGTATCAGCATTACTGCCCGGCTCGAGGGACACGTCGCGGAATCCGCTGGTCCAACTTATATTTGCCCTCCACTCTCAACAGGATCTTGGGAAGCTCCAGCTACAGGACCTTACAGCAGAACCTATGGGCATCGATGTATCGACTCGGTTTGATGTAGAGTTCCACCTATTCCAGGAGGTAAGAAGGATTAGCGGCAGTGTGCTCTTCTCCACAGACCTATTCGAGCCCGAGACTATCCAAGGCCTGGTTGTTGCATTCACGGAGGTCCTACGTCACGGCCTCGAGCACCCTCAGACCCCAATCGCACTTTTGCCACTTACCGATGGGCTGGCAGGCCTTCGGACTATGGGCTTGCTTGACATCAACGTAACCGACTATCCCCGTGAGTCGAGCGTGATCGATGTCTTCCAAGAACAGGTGGCCGCTTATCCGGACGCCACAGCCGTCACTGATTCATCGTCGCAGCTGACTTACTCTGAACTGGATCGTCAATCAGACAGGCTTGCTGCCTGGCTGCAGCGACGGCGCTTGGTGGCCGAGACACTGGTCGGAGTCTTAGCCCCACGGTCATGCCAGACAGTCGTTGCATTTATCGGTATCCTCAAGGCGAACCTCGCATATCTTCCGCTCGACGTCAATGTTCCGCCGGCACGCATCGAGGCCATCTTGTCGGGTATTTCTGGGCACAAGCTAGTTCTACTCGGCCCTGATGTTCTTGCTCCGGATATACAGCTTCCAGATGTGGAGATGATCCGGATTAGCGATGCTCTGAGCTACTGTGGTCTCGGTGACCTTACAGCAGCGGCTGAAGGACCTTCGGCGCGAAGCCTTGCATACGTCATCTTCACGTCCGGATCGACTGGCCGACCCAAAGGCGTCATGGTCGAGCACCGTAGCATTTTACGACTCGTAAAGCACAGTGATGTTGTATCCAAGCTCCCGCAGAGAGTTCGCTTCGCGCACTTAACAAACATTGCCTTTGATGTAGCAGTGTGGGAGACGCTGGCAACACTGCTTAACGGAGGAACGCTGGTTTGCATCGACTATTTTACCACCTTGGACAGCAACGCACTCGAGGTTACATTTGCGCGGGAACATGTCCGTGGAGCAATTCTCCCGCCCCCATTACTCAAGCAGTGCTTAGACAACATGCCTAGCATGATTAGCGCCTTGGATGTCCTCTTTGTCGCGGGTGATCGGTTTGATAGTCATGATGCAATCAAGGCCCAAACTCTTGTCCGGGGTGGAGTTTATAATGCGTATGGTCCTACCGAGAATGGGGTTCTTAGCACTATTTACAAGATTTCCGAGCGTGAGTTGTTTGTAAACGGTGTGCCTATAGGCCGGGCTGTCAGTAACTCCGGGGCTTACATCATGGATGCACGCCAGAAGCTTGTTCCGCTCGGCATGATGGGAGAGCTTGTTGTTACCGGAGACGGGCTTGCTCGAGGCTATACCGATCCATCCCTGGATCTAGATCGCTTTATCCAAATCAACATTGAAGGCCAGCTTGTAAGTGCATACAGAACGGGCGATCGCGCACGGTACCGGCCGAAAGATGGCCAGATCGAGTTCTTTGGGCGGATGGACCAGCAGATCAAGATTCGAGGCCACCGTATCGAGCCCGCCGAGGTGGAGCATGCGATGCTCAGCCAGGATGCTGTGCGCGACGCGGCCGTCGTTGTCCGGAAGCGTGATGGTCATGACCCAGAGATGATTGGTTTTGTCGTCGCCCGAGGAAAGGAGTTCATCGAGCAGGACTTGGCCGGCGACAACGTTACCAAACGCCTAGGAAGCTGGAAAGAACAATTTGTCACGCAGACAGAGCAAAATATCTGCAATTCGCTCCAAGGCCTACTCCCACAGTACATGATCCCGGCACGGATTATTGAGCTGGATCAGATGCCTATTAATGCTAATGGTAAGGTCGACCGGCTTGAGCTCACCCGAATGACGATGGGAGTTACAATAGTTAAAACAGCGACGTCTACACATGTGGCGCCACGTAACGAGCTACAACTCGCGCTGTGCGAGGAGTTTGCAGATGTGCTTGGCGTAGAGGTCGGCATCAATGCCAACTTTTTCCATCTTGGAGGGCACTCGCTTATGGCCACAAAGCTTGCTGCGCGCATCAGCCGTCGACTGAGTACACGCGTCTCAGTTAAAGATGTTTTTGAGCAGCCGGTGCTCATGGATCTCGCGAACAAGATTCAGCTTAATCAGTTGCGGGACTACCCAGCGAGCAACCCTTTGCAAACGCTGGACAGCGCTCCATTCCAGCTGCTCCCTTTTGAACAACCACAAAATTTTGTGCAGCGTGAAATCTTTCCGCAACTTGACCAATCCCAAGGCAGAGTCCTAGACATATATCCTGCTACGCGGATACAGGAGCTTTTCCTTCATAATCCAGTGACGGGACAACCGCGCACCCCGTCGCTTTTCTTCATAGACTTCCCACCAGATTCGGACTGTGGTAGGCTAAAAAGAGCCTGTGAAGCTTTAGTCCAACATTTCGATATATTCAGGACGGTTTTCTTGTTGGCAGCAGGCCGATTCTACCAAGTAGTCCTAGAGCACCTTGAAGTGCCTATTGAGGCCATCGAAACGGAGGAAGATCTTAATTGTGCGACCCGTGCGTTACGAGATGCGGATCTACAACGACCTCTTCGCCTGGGACAGTCATTACTAAGAGCGGTAATTCTGAATAATCGGACATCGAAAGTGCGAATAGTATTTCAAATGTCTCATGCCTTATACGACGGCCTGAGTTTCGAGAATATTGTACGGTCTCTTCACACTCTTTACAACGGAGATCGTCTTCCAACGCCGGTCAAATTCTCTCTCTATATCCAACACATGTGCAACAGCCGCAAAGACGGTTACGAGTTCTGGCGCTCTGTTCTGCAGAACTCCTCAATGACAATTGTACAAAGCACAGGCAGTGCTCGTGAACAGTACCTAGGATTGGATGGTATCTGGGTTATGGACAAGGTCATTAATGCCCCTTTCCAGGCAAATGCAGAGGGCATTACACAGGCAACGGTGTTTACGACCGCTTGCGCTCTAATGCTCGCAAAAGAGACAGGGTCGAAGGATGTCCTTTTTGGTCGAGTCGTATCTGGACGGAACTGTTTACCGGTCAACTACCAACACATAGTCGGTCCATGCACCAACGAAGTGCCTGTGCGCGTTTACATAGACAAGGATACCGACTCGATACAGTTGCTCCACAAGGTACAAGATCAATATCTTAACAGTGTACCTTTTGAGACTTTAGGACTCAACGAACTGAAGGAAAATTGCACAAACTGGCCGGAAACTACCACAAACTATGGCTGTTGCGCCACTTACCAGAACTTTGACATGCACCCTGAAAGTCAAATTAAAGATCAGCGGATCCGGTTGGACGGTTTACCACGAGATGCTCAAACACACGAGTCAAGCGACTGCAACACCACAACAAAGATGGAAACCGTGAACGAGGTACCGTTTCACGATTTGGATATAATAGGAGTTCCTGAGCCAGATGGGCTTCACCTGCGAGTTTCCATAGGTGCGAGCCGTCGAATTTGTGAGGAGATGACGGTAGACCGTATGCTCAAAGAGCTCTGTGGGAGAATTCTCACCTTGAATTTAGCTTTACAAAACTCCGTTGACTAGGTATATGGGAGCTGTTTGATTTCTGGTAGTTTAGTGTAGTTCAAGGACGGTAAGTCCTGTCTTCATTTGGTAAATGAAGGCCTATTAAAAATTTGCACTTTTGCTTTACTTTGCGACCAAAATGCATACAGATGCTGCATTGGCAAGCTAAGTTGTCTTGATTTGTTCTCAGTGATCAACCTTTCCCTTGAGCTCTTTTTAAATACATTTATATGCTTGTTATACTTGAGGTGAGTCCTCTTAGTTACGTGGATAAAAGGAAGCTGATGATATATGCAAAATCAGGAGTGTCTACATGATATCATCGAGCCATCGCAAGGTTGTGCGGGCTTTGCTGTGCATTCCCTGACAAACTCAATCCCTTAGATATGGACACTGACCAAGGATAGGGGTTTGGCTTCAAGCAAGAAATCGGCGTTGTCTAGGACAAACATACAGGAAGCGCCGAATCCATCAATAGTCCGGTGCTGAAGACAATCTATTAGCCAATCTTGAGTTGCTACGCGTGTCTACATTACATTCGAATCAATGTGGGAGCAGACCCCTCTGCTACAAGCCATCCTTTCAAATCTTTTCGATTGTAAGGTAGGAAACCTCTACTCGTTGTGTTAACATTGCTTTTTTGGGGCCATTATCTCCTTTGTAATTATGGACAGTCTTCCTCCAGCGGTGGATCCCACATCGACATTGTAGAATGAAGAGTCATAATACAACAATGGCTTTTAATAACCTGGAACTTCACATGTGAGAAGATTAAACGGGAAATACCCTCTGATTAAATGTCTTATGCCGGAAGATGATGCGGATAACAGATATTCCCAGGAGTACACTAATACCTATTTCCAGTCTATCATATGTCTGGAATTATTACTATTGAACCTCGTATGTCGTATAGCGAAGAGCGCGTGGGAGTTTTTGAATTGGCTATTTATTGTGTAAAAGAGTTATTTAGACAAGATAAGCTGCTCGTCATGGCCGGCAAAAGGGTCTACCGAAGTGGCTACACCTTGTAACGTAAGACCGTCGTGGCCTTTGTTCGGTTGACTGGAAGGATTTGACACGGTTAATATAAACAATAATATCTCATTCCCGTTATAATCAGTCTGCGAGATTTTCCCTTCTATCAAAGCACAAAGTCTCGATGACAGTGAGCACTATATCTGGCCGGGAGCCTTGCTTGAGTACGTCAGTCTTTGCTAGTAGAGCTGTTGTCAGGGCCCAAAGGTTTGGCAGCTACATTTTGGATCAGTCCTGAGCTTTCTATGGCTAGAAAGAAACACCACTTACGCCGTCCTGGACTTTTCTCCCTCCTTCATGGACTTTCCTGTTGCCAATTCCCTTATCTGCTATACTGTACTTCGCATGTTCTTCGCTAGCAGCACTTATTAAATGCTGTGTAAGGAACGAATTCAGCTCCTCAACAAGAATATCTTCGGCGCCTAGGGTTATCTGTTCTTGGAACCCCCGCCGCTCCCACTCGCTCCAGTTCTTGGCGGCATTGTGGAGTGTGCTCAGAAACCGAGGCAGTTGCCGGTTGCGACTCATTCTCTGATCCAGACGCAGCGGAGAAGTGTCTTCAAATATCTCTGTGTAGTATGCTACGGCTGCCTCGTCGAGCGTCTCAAAGCCCACAGCTGTGGCCTGGTCCATGACATAACGGATACGGTCTTGAACGGGAGCGTTAGCGTCCACGTTCCGCTGAAAGTTCTCTTCTGACTTATATGGGGCGAAACCAGTGATGTGTTGCTGAGTTTGTTCGTTGGGCCCCAGATCATGCAGGCTCTGTGGCGAGCAGAATGCGTCCTCAAATCTAAATTCACCCGGCAAATCGGCCGCTAAACATGATGCCACCGAAGCTGGGGGTCCTTGTAATGCGTGCAACGCGTGCGACGTTTTCCGAGCACATGTAGTTGTAGCCGACGAGAGGTTTACTGTCAAATCATTAGAGCTGAGTGCGGCTGTTTGGCCGATAACTGCGGCCTCATGAGGAGGACAGTCGCCATCAACGTCACCTGTCGGCGCTAACCCATTTAGTCTACTATGTCTTACAACCCGTTTATGTGCCAGCAGCGACACAATCCACTTACTTATAAAGAAATCGACGATCATCACAGAATCATGTCGCAGCGCCGAGGTGGGGCATGTCGAGTTCACTACGGTAGGTGCCGTAGATGATGCCAAAGCCGAGCTGCCTGACTGATTTATGGTCCATTCCTCAAGATGCTGCTCGTGTACCTTCACTTTTTCCTGAAGCGCTTCGAGCTTGGCTTTCAAGCGTTGGCCTGTAAGAGCTTCTGTTATTCACTTGATTTTCTTCCTGCAGCCGAATAGTTTGAGTAAGTTCTCCACATACGATAATTTCGTTGGGCAAGGCGATTTTGGACTCGCTTCTTCTCCTTGCCATTTGGAGAACGGGTGTAATCATCTGCAATAGTACTAGTCTCGGCAGATGACATGTTGCAGTGATGCAGGTAGATGAATATGAAAGATTTCTCAGTGGGAATAATTACTAGCTCTGGATTCGAGGAGCAGCTGTGGTTTAAGAAATATGATTATGGAGAGCTGCCGGCGGCTGCCGAGCGGCCGCCGACAAGGAACGAAACGCGGAATACCCGACAACCCATGGGACAATTAAACTATAGATGTTACTTCGTACACCGGCTCAAGAAGTTCGGCACACCAGATCTGCAGTATCTGCAGTGTTCCCGTGTGCCATAAGCTGCCATAAGCTGCCACCAGCATATACCCGGCAGATATGGATCCCGATGAACTGCTTCCTATTGGCACAAATTACCCATTTGGCACATATTGCTTATTTTTGCAGGAACAGCTAGAACGGTACTTCAGAGTTAAGCAAATCAGTATGGAACGGAGCCAATGGGAGCAGGCAGCTCGCACCGGACCAAATGATACAGATACACACTACCAACAACGCTACCTTAGCGTTAGTTTCACTGGTATGAATCAACGGGCTTTAACGGGCCTTAATAGGCTATTGGTGATCTTCTACATCAATTAACATAGGGCCACACTAAATGGCCTCCAAGAATCCTTAATTGGCCTCCCAAAAAATACGTACCTTTTCCCAAATCCACCCAAAATGCCCCACCCTGCCGGGCCAATCGATTTTTGGCTGCAAACACACCCAAATTTTGATTGCCACCCCACCTTTGAGTAGTTCCCTTCGTTACTCAGAGAGGTCAACCTACTCTCAACAGCAGCAACTTGATTTTTGAGGCTATTCACAACAGCTCGAGATGGCTCCTTGCGGCCCGGGCCCTCCCTTGGGGACTGTTTATTCGAGCTTCGCAACTGCAAAGCAGGCCCTCATCGCGCACGGGGAGGCTCACGGCTACGATCTTTCTGTTTATCGCAGCCGCCCTTCAGCTGCTAATCCTGCAAAAGTCGAATTCTGCTGTGTAAAGGGACGGACTCATACGCCAAACTTGAACCCTGACGTTCATAGCAGCAAACAGCGGAAATCTTCATCTCAAAGAACCAATTACCCCTTCCGGCTTGCCCTCAAGAGACTTCCTGACGGTCAATAATATCGGCTTGAGGCTGTAGATGTGGAGGATGATGATGATCCTGCTGCTCGAGAGATTAATACTGATATCAACCCTCAATTCGAAGGCCCCGTTGATAAGGCTTACTGGCAGTTTGAAGCAGATACTACTAGGCTACAGCAGCTTGCGGTTGAGTAGGCATCAATTCAAGCAGCAGCTTGAGGGGAAACCTCATGAAACTGACGGATTCCCGGGTTTGTATGACTCTGAATAGCTTC
Source organism: Reticulascus tulasneorum (assembly GCA_001557505.1). Classification (NCBI taxonomy): domain Eukaryota; kingdom Fungi; phylum Ascomycota; class Sordariomycetes; order Glomerellales; family Reticulascaceae; genus Reticulascus; species Reticulascus tulasneorum. Next base: position 126,910 of record LSAX01000012.1, on the reverse strand, counting down.
ATTTAATTGATAATGTTAATCTATCCCTTGACATATTGCTTGTAGGAGTATAGATCAAAAATTGGGTGTGTTTGGAGCCAAAAATTGATTGGCCCGGCGGGGGGCTGCAGGTGGGGTCATGGTACGTATTTTTTGGGAGGCCAATTAAGGATTCTTGGAGGCCATTTAGTGTGCCCCTTAACATAAGGTATCCATTTAAGCAGGTTTGGGGCAAAGAACCACGTGCATGTCACTGCAGCCTGTGCTTCGGCTGCTTGGCGGTCAAATAGATGCAGAAGAGCTGGCGATGGTCAGAGACTGCGGCCGGCGTCTGACAATTTTGTGGCGAACTCAGCTGCGTGTATGTTGAGCTTCGCAGGGTAAGAGCGCTGCACGTGTGTTTCCACATGGGGCCAGGATTTCTGGAGCTTTAGTAGCGGGCAGATGTACCTAAGTATGCAAAAGTGGGGACGAGATGTCGAAGGTGCGGCCAGCGGTCGACAGTAACACGACCAAAAGAGCGCGGTGCGTGTCGAGCTTCGCAGGGCAAGAGCGCAGCGTGTGTGGCAACCTCGGGGACAATATTCGCCTTAATCACTTGCGCAGCCATAGACCAATTAATCGAGCCTTACCAACAGCAGACAGCGTTCCATTCCAGCTGCTGTCCTCCAAAACCTCGCAACAATTGGTCCAGCTTGAAGTATTCCGAAGCTCGAGCGTTCCAACAGCGCATTTCTGGATATCTATCCTACTACGCAGATACAAACCACCTTCACTCCACGATCTAGTAACTGGAAAGCCACGTACTCCACTAATTACCTTTTTCCCTAGATTTCCCGACCAACTCAGACTGCGCCAACTCAAACAGAACCTATGCGATTCTAGTTATCTCTGGGACGGTGTTCTTGCTAATAGCGGGAAATTTTGCCAAGCGGTCTCAGAATAGGTATCTTGAAGTGCCTATCGAGCTCATCGAAGTCGACGAAGATATCATCGGTGCGACTGCTGCATTACTGGGACAAACAACAACCTTTCCGCTTAGGATATTGAAGGTTATTAACGCCCCTATTCAGGCGAATGCAGACGGCCTAACATAAGCAATAAGGTGAACCACGGCTTATGCTCTAAAACTTGCTGAAAGACCGGTTCAACAGACGTCGGTCGTATTTGGTCGGGCCTACCTGACGTCGAGAATCATGGCAGCCGCAGCTGCCATCAAACGGAAGGCTGAGCGATTTGCGAAAAATCCTGCATACTGAGGACGACCAGCTTCCTTCTCACAGCTTCCTTCTAGCTATCCCGAAAAAATTAACGAAGCATAAATCGATAATCAACAGTATAAGGATTTCCAGGTCATCGGAAATGATGATGTAATTGCCGTTGGTCCTTTTACTGCAGTATCTGGTATAGGGGCGCCTCTCGGCCACGCTGACGCCGACATAGACTGCATTCTACCAAAGCAGTTCTGCACCACAGTCCGCCGACGTGGTTTGGGCGATGGTCTCTTACAATCCTCGATGGCGTCCAGACGGCTTAAAAGATTTTAGCCTTATCCTCAATCAGTCTCTGTACACCAAGGCCAGCATTCTACTCTGCACACGTCCCAGCTTCGCATGCGGGCGCTCATGTGAGCACGCAGCTTGGGCTCTGCTAGACTTTGGCATAAGGGTCATCTTGGCACTGTCCTTTGCCGACATGTTCTACAATAACTCGTCCAAGAACGGATTATTACCAGGACGCGTCAACGACCAGGATATGGCCATCCTTGAAGTCGAAGCTAGAGCTGGTCGAAGTATCACAGTCGTGCTTGCAAAGCCAGCAAATACTGGGCGGCGGGGGAAAGAAAATGCATATTTACGGTGGGTCTAAGGCGAAGGCAGATGCTCCTTGATGGTGTTGGCGAGATTGGTCTCAGTCTACTCTTTGAAGAACAGATTTGTTATTCTGAGAGAGTAAAGGCGTCAAATCGACCGTGGTTGGATGAGGCGGTAAGTAAGGGTTGGGTTCATTTGAAGTCAAGGAGTGCGCAGGTATCACAGGCTGCTGCAAATACGCACTCTGAAATAGTCAAGTCTGCAGACCTCTCGTGACGAGTTATATAGATAAGCTTCTTGCTAAGGGACACCGGTCTCCTCTGCTGAATCACTAAGCACATATTCCAGTAGGCGGTCTACGTATAATACATAGCCATAGGACATTAAACACATTTAGACGAAAAGTAGACGCTGTAATTCGCCTTCATACGGGCAGCTCATTCATGTAGCTGAAAACAGCGCCAGGGTGCATGAGTCAGCAAGCGCTGAAACCACGAGCACTCTGCAGTGTTGTATCCCACGATATTGGCGTCTACAACAGTACAGAGACCATCCCTGGCTGTGATTTGAGACTTGAACAGAAATAATACACTCTAATCCGCGCAGTGCTTGCCCTGGAACAGTTCAATAATCTCGTCAACTTCGAGTTCCCGGTGTTTGGCCTCGGACTCGGATTTTACAGTCAGGGAAAACTCCTGCAGTAGATCTTTGGGAACTTCAAGATTTAGACCGCGCTCAAGCACCCAAGCAATACCACCCCTCCCACTCTGCGAGTTTACGCGAATGACTGCTTCGTAGGAGCTGCCGATATCGCGCGGGTCCATGGGCAGATAGGGGACTTTCCACAGACGAGGATCTGCTTTCCATTTCTTGAAGCCCTTGCTAATTGCGTCCTGATGACCGCCGCTGTATGCGCGGAAGACAGAGTCCCCAGCATATGGCGCACGAGTGTGGACTGGAATCTGTGTCAACTCCTCGACTGTCTTGCGAATGCCGGGAAGGTCCGAGAGGTCAAGACCAGGGTCGATGCCTTGTGTGTACATGTTCAACGCCAGTGTTACGAGGTCTACATTACCCGTGCGCTCTCCGTTGCCAAAAAGACAACCCTCAACCCTCGATGCTCCAGCAAGCTGTGCTAGTTCGCTCGCTGCTACTGCACAGCCGCGATCATTGTGTGCGTGAATTGAGACGCAGACCGTATCGTCGTCGGCAAAGCTACGGCAGAATAATTCGACCTGGTCAGCGTATATGTTTGGCATCGAGATTTCGACAGTATTCGGGAGATTGAGGATGATGGGAACCGAAGGATTTGGCTGCCATATCTCTTTGACCGCACGGCAGATCTCAACAGCAAAGTCAGGGTCAGTGTCAGAGAAAGTCTCGGGGCTCCACATGAGGGTCCATGTCGTTTCCTTGTGTGCCGGGTCGTCCTTCGTGATGGATTTCAAGTAGGCAGCGTGCTCGACCGCGGTGCGGAGCTGGTTCTCTCGTGTAGTGTTGAAGACGGTATCGATGAAGTTATCGCTAGTCGCAATGTACAAACTGATGATAACCTTGCTAGCCCCGGCCACGCTCTCAACCGTGCGGTGGATGAAGTCCTTACGACACGGCGTCATGACCTCGAGCCACACGTCAGATGGAGCGTCGGTTGCGCATTTGCGCGTGAACTGGAAGTCAGTGTCTGATGCACCTGGAAACCCAACCTCGATCTCCTTGAACCCCATCTTGACTAGCAGCTGGAAGAAGGTCCACTTCTGGTCGACGTTCTGGAAATATATGGTTAGATCAAGGGTTGACCACAAAGGAATCACTCAGTGCACACCAACGGACAAGCCAAAGCCTGATTTCCGTCACGGAGGTCGGTTGACAGCCATCTTGGATGTTTAGTCAATTTCCTAGACGGCCAGGTTCTGTCGGGCAGATCCGGGCCGACGAAGGCTGTATATTTGCTTGAAGGATTCTTGAGCCTGTCAAAAGCATCGTCAGACCATCATGGTAATAACCCAGGGGAACGTCAAGCGAAAGGAGGAAACTGACAATGGCATGTCTAACTTAAGCCTTGGCTTTGGAGAAAAGTAGTTCATGGAGGATCGAGTCAAGCCAGAGGATTATGGGTATAGTTATGTGGGCGTATACCGTAGCCTGACTTCTGCGAGTGACGTAAAGAGACTTTCTCATACGAGTAAACTAGTGGTGGCGGTTTAACCAGTAGTCCTATAGATGTAGAGTATCGCCGTCAGCTTTCACGTGATGGCTGAATGACTTCGTAAGACCACAGACATATATCGTTTTGTTTACTATCATCGTCTGACTACAATGCAGACACATCTGCCTAAAGCAAGTGAGCCGAAGAAAACTTGAAATCTATAGAGCATATGGCATCAAGACTTTCATACGTGGGTATTTTATACGGTACCTCTGGTGACCTAGGGGGCTTCCCTTGTTGTCGTAGGGGTAAAAATGCGACAATCGACTCTGCCACTGCAGCGACCAGCAGAGCGCACGTCATGGTCTGCGCAGTCTGGTATGTCGGCCGTTTCTGGGCCGCAGTCTCACAATTGGGTTCACGGATTTCTTTTAAATCCAAGCTCCACGCTGGAGTTTTGGACTTGGTTGGGTTGAGTGCAGGGCTGATCGCCAGCTGCATCTGGCCTAATGGCATACTTCGGTAATTCGGATGACCTTTGTGCACACCCCTATAAGCTACAACGTCGGGTATTGGTAAAATGAGTAACACTCTGAACCACAACTGGCGGGCTCACTACAGCAGGCAATTGGCACAAAGCTTCCGAGGCAACGTCCAGTTTGAGGCTGTGAGCCTGGTTCCTCAAGGGTAAACGCGTGCCGGCGAAATCTCGGTTACTCCTGCACGGACCATCGATCCACCATTGATGGCCCAAGCTTTCTCGATGAGTATTAAGTTACTGTGGCATTTATATATCACTGTACCTCTGGCGACGCTAGGGGATTCCCTTTTTGTCGTAGGGGTTACAGTGCGACAGTTATGAGCCCGGGAAATCCCTAGCCAAAAATGGGAGCTTCTGCATTACCTCCACCGCCATTACTACCTTACGCCACGCCGTAGGTTCGAATCGCCTATCGTCCCGACGTTTAAGGAGCCTTCGCTGTCTTTTGAAGGAGACACCAACCGTTATGAGCCATAAGTGCTATACGATGGTATTAAAGATACGACACTAAAGAAAGAAGAACTTAATCGTTATTTTGGTTTCAGGCCTCTATTCTGTAGCCTATCGGCCTGGGGGGTGTGTGGCATTTATATATCACTGTACCTCTGGCGACGCTAGGGGATTCCCTTTTTGTCGTAGGGGTTACAGTGCGACAGTTACTAATAAGGTACTGTACCTTACCTTACCTTAAGGTAGTTTAAACAGGGATCTTGCAGCCGTTAGAGGTCTGCCACAATGGCGAGTAGATATTCACACTTACGGATCATGCGTCGATGATCTCACGTTCTTATTGTTATTATTCCATCCCAAATATCTTAGACAAGCATTCCATCATTAATGCCATTCGTAACAGCTACGCGATGGGTGATTTATGCAGCAAGTCTCTGCTTCTTACATGGTTAGTCTTTCTTGTTCTTGCTGGGAGGAATCACAATATTGATCATTCTCCCTGAAACGAACCCTTCTAGGTTAGCCTTCTGGGTACGCAGCGTGTTTTCCATCGTCCGCTTTGAGTACCATGCTATATGCGGCGAAAGCAACAAATTCGGGATCGACGGATCAAGCAACGGTGAGTTAACTTTGGTAGCTGGTTCCTCTTCATACACGTCTGTCGCAGCGCCGCCGATAAGGCCCTGCCTAAGCGCGTTTACGAGAGCGAGCTCGTCGATAATGCCGCCGCGGCCAACATTAATCAGGAGGGAAGTGGGATCCATAGCAGCGATTTCTGAGGCACCTATCATACCACGGGTGGTTTCGGTGAGAGGTGCTGTGATAATGAAGAGAGTACCTGGTTTCAGGCATTGTAAGAAAGGCATACGGCCGGGACGGGTCTCCAACGCCTCTTTGCGTTCGGCGATGAGGACTTGCATGCCTAGAGCTTTACCTAAGGATTCGATTTTCTTGCCTTTTCCACTTTTCATTAGCTCGCGGTTCGGTTTCGTTAAACTCCGCTAATGAGGCATACCTAAAGCTCCATACCCAAATACGACCATTATCTCCTCGGCATTCGTTCGAGACGGCTTTCCAATACGCTGCAGTCTGGCTTGCGTATCTCCAGACAATGTCCACGCTTTACCTTCTACTGTCACCCTGTGCATCTCCAGCAAGTTCCTCCGCAGTCCATAATACAGGGCCAAGGCGTGTTCGGTTACCGATTCAGTGCTTTGCGCAGGAACATTACACAGTGCGATACCAAGCTCACTGAGAGTGGCCTTGTCAATAGTATCGGTGCCGGTGCTATTGGTGGCCACGAGTTGAAGTCTTTTAGCAGCAAGAAGGCTCTCACGGGTAATTTGCGTGTCGGAGACGATAATAATGGTGGAGTCTTTAATGCGAGAAGGAAGCTGGTCAGGTCGGGTGGAGGTGTGATATTCAATAGTGTGGTCGAAGTCGAGAGGAAGATAGTGTGGGAAATAATTGTCCAAAACGACGATGTGATGTTTTGTCACAGTGGTGTGACGCTGGCGTTTTTGCATAAGTGTAAGTCTCTCACCTACGGTTCGATAACTGGCAAATCGTAGCATCAGTCTCCCTGTCGACCTTAAGATGGGAGGAGCCATGGGAAGGGCAGGTTAATAACGATATTTATAAACAAACTAGCACTACTTTGCCATCTGCCTATATTATATATTACTGGACATATCAAATATATAACTACAACCTCTTCCCAGTAGTTCTCTATCCTGTCCTGTCGCCTTATTGTTCTGGTGTAGGGCGGAGACGGCTGGTAAGTAAGCTGCATAAACATATCAGGTATTATATTGATAGCTATTAGGCATTTTGACAAATGTGCTAGCATATAAAGGTTTACCTGACTAAGAATATTATTCTCATACACGTTCATACTACTAATAGCTAGGCGTATATTGCTTTAGCTTCCATAATGACAAATATCAAGAAACAACCTAACATTTACACACACCTACGAACATCTGCAAACACGTTTGAATTGCAGTAAAGTATCACCTAGCAATATGGCATCAACTAACAACAAGCTCTCAGTCCGAGCTGCTACAGCATCCTTCACGACTGGAGTTGCTAACCACAACCGCAAGAACAACAACAACAACAACAACCGTAACATTCTTTCCATGCAAGCCAGTCGCCATCTTGGCTTAGACCAAAGTATGATCGAGAACATCTTGCCATGTACGCCGTTCCAACGTGACGTCATGGAGCACGCTGCCAAGGATAGGCGGCGTGCTGTCGGCCATGTCGTCTACGAGATCCCGAAGAATGTCGACATCGAGCGTTTGGCCGCCGCTTGGAAGGAGGTTGTGCGCCAGACTCCGGCCCTGAGGACTTGCATGTTTACGTTGGAATCCGGGGACCATTTACAAGTCATACTGTCGGACAGCTTTAAGTGGGTGTACTTGAGTGGTCTGGACATGAACGAGGCAGTCGCCGAAGAGGAAGAGGCCGCAGCCGCTGTGACTAGGAGCCAGTGCAACCGATATGCCGTCTACGAGAACCCCAACACAAAGCAAAGACTACTCATCTGGACATTCAGCCACGCGCTAGTGGACACCGTTTTCCAGGAGCGCATCCTTGTAAAGGTGCTCAAAGTCTACCACGGCGGAGAAATCCAACACTCTCTGGGGACAGAGTTAATAGTGAACTCCCTCGCCAAAGATCCAGAACGGATAGCCAGGTTTTGGCAGCAGCACTTTGACGGTCTGATCGCCTCTGCATTTCCTGCTCTACCGTCCCCCCTGACTGTGCCCCGCCCCGATGCGCACGCAGAACATCGCATTTCCTATCCAGGCTTGGCCCAGCAGGTATGGAACAACACGATCATTTGTCAAGCAGCGCTCGCAGTGCTCCTTGCTCGATACACCCATACTTCGGAGGCACTTTTTGGCGTTGTGGTGGAACGGCCCCCCTTATTCAATGGTCTAGAGCAACCACTCGATGGCCCAACGCGAACCATCGTGCCCACACGTGTGGTTTGCGATCCTCGCCAATCCGGATTAGATCTTATGCAAGCGATCAGTGCCCAAGATATGGCTGTACGTGAGTTTGAGCAGGCCGGTCTTCATAGCATCCGCCGTGCTGGAGACTTTGGGTCTGCCGCTTGTGGATTTGAAACCGTCCTACTAGTCACTGCGAATAATGTGCCACAAGCGCATAGTTCTAGGCTTCATCGGGCCGATACAAAATCCGATAAATTTATACCGTATACGGATCGTGCCCTTTTACTCGACTGCCAGATGGCCGATACGTCAGCATTACTTGTCGCACGATATGACCCGAGCTTAACTGATGACCGTCAAATGGCTCGTTTCCTGAAGCAACTCGGCTATTTAATACAGCAATTCCAGAGCCATGTGGTTAAACTGCCTATACGAGAACTCGATGTCGTCACGCAAGAGGATCAGGCAGAGATCCAGAAGTGGAACTCGGGACTACTCCGGGCAAGTGAGTTGTGCATCCACGATGTGATAGAGGAGAGGGCAGCTGATACGCCATATGAACCCGCTGTGCTTGCTTGGGATGGAGGATGGACATATGCTGAGCTGGATCGTCTGTCCTCGCGCCTTGCGGGGTATATTCAAACACATGATTTGGAATTAGGGCGGGTGGTACCATTATGCTTCGAGAAATCGAAATGGATCGTCGCTGCGATGCTCGCTGTGCTCAAAACTGGCCGGGCGTTCACGCTCATTGACCCAGCTTACCCGGCAGCGAGGATCGCCAAGATCTGTGAGCAAACATCCGCAACAGTTGCTCTCGCTTCCAAAGTTCAATATGAGGCTATATGTACTGTCGTACCCCAGTGCATTGCGGTGGATGATGAACTTTTTCAGTCACTGCCGCATGATGAAGATCATTTCAGAACTATTGTGAAGCCGCAAGATCTAGCGTATATTCTCTTCACTTCTGGAAGCACAGGGGAACCAAAAGGCAGTATGATTGAGCATCGAGGATTCACATCATGCTGCCTTGAGTTTGGTCCTAGAATGGGAATTAACAAACATACACGCTCTCTTCAATTTGCCTCTTATGCTTTTGGTGCGTGTCTGGTAGAAATCTTGGCAACCCTAATGCATGGCGGCTGCGTCTGCATTCCTTCCGAGAACGACCGGATGAACGATGTTCCAGGCTTCATCAACCGCGTAGGAGTTAATTGGGCCGTGTTCACTCCTTCGTTTATTGGGGCTATTCAGCCAGAAAGTGTGCTTGGACTTCAAACACTGGTTTTAGGGGGAGAACCGATGTTAGCAGAAATGAGAGACAACTGGGCCTCAAAGGTTCAGCTCATATACGTTTACGGCCAGAGTGAAAGCTCAAGTGTGTGCAGTGTTACTGAAGTCAAACAAGACACGGCTGAGTTGAATAACATTGGCGGCGCTGTAGGCGCCCGCTTCTGGATTACCGACCCTATTAACCCTGATCGATTAGCACCGATCGGCAGCGTTGGCGAGTTGGTTATTGAAAGTCCTGGAATCGCACGGGGATATGTTGTTGCTCCCCCGAAGCAGAAATCCCCCTTCCTTGTTACCGCCCCTGCTTGGTATCCCGCGAGCCAGCAGCTCGGCTCTGTCAGATTCTACAGGACCGGAGATCTCGTCCGTTACAGATCCGATGGTACTGTTGTGTACCTCGGGCGCCGAGATTCGCAAGTCAAAATCCGAGGACAACGGGTGGAGCTCGGCGACGTAGAAAGTCATTTGCGACAACAATTGCCTAGCCACGTGATGCCCGTGGTTGAAGCTGTCAGGAGATCCAACGCGTCCAACAGCACAACCTTGCTTGCGTTTCTGATAGGTCCGTTCTACGATGGAGAGGACACTCCCCATACTACGTCGGCAATGGATGTCTGCATTTTAGAGACTAGTGCTGCCAAGCGGATAAAGATAAAACTGCAAGAGGTTATTCCTCAGCATTGCATTCCATCGCACTTTATTCGTATGAAGCATCTCCCAACCACTACAACCGGAAAGACAGACCGAAGAAGACTTCGATCCATCGGCACTACGCTGCTGGATGAAATGAATGTGAATGGAAGATCCTGGCCCGAAGAGAGGTTCGCTCCAACAGCCAGTGCAGAGGTCACGCTGCAACAACTATGGTTTCGAAGTTTAAATATCGATCCCAGCTCCAACAGCCACGGTGCAAGCTTTTTCGAATTGGGCGGAGACTCTATTGCGGCGATCAAACTGGTGAATATGGCGAGGTCGCTTGGGATAGCGCTAGAAATAGCAGACATCTTGCAGAACCCTACGCTCACCGGCCTGGCAGCTACAATCCAAGGATTGTCGACTCCACATAATCCAATTGCTCAGACAAGATACCACGGACCCGTCGAGCAGTCGTTTGCCCAGGGCCGCTTGTGGTTCCTAGACCAGTTCAACCTTGGTGCCTCGTGGTATCTGATGCCGCTCGCCGTGCGCCTGCGCGGGTCGCTCCATATCAATGCGCTCGCCGTTGCACTGGCTGCTCTGGAGCAGCGGCACGAGACTCTGCGAACGACATTCCAAGAGCAGGATGGTGTAGGCGTGCAGGTCATCCAGACGAGCCGCACTGAGGAGTTAAGAGTGATTGATGTATCGGCCGGCGCGGATGATAGCAGATACATCCAGTTGCTACAGAATGAACAGACCACTCCTTTCGATCTGGCGTCTGAGCCAGGATGGAGGGTATCATTGCTACGACTGGGAGATGATGATCACATCCTCTCCATTGTCATGCACCACATCATCTCTGACGGCTGGTCCGTCGATATCCTATGCCGAGAGCTCGACCAATTCTATGCCGCAACACTCCGAGGCCAGGACCCGTTGTCACAGGTGAGCCCACTCCCGATCCAGTACCGCGACTTTGCCGTGTGGCAAAAGCAAGACGATCAAGTTGCCGAGCACGAACGGCAGCTCGAGTACTGGACCAAGCAGCTCACCGACAGCTCGCCGGCCGAATTTCTAACAGACCTACCCCGGCCGGCCGTACTCTCCAGCCAAGCGGGTGTCGTGCAGCTCACCATCGAAGGCTTGGTGTATGAGAACCTCCGAGCATTCTGCCGAGCTCATCAAGTAACATCGTTCGCGGTGCTGCTCGCGGCGTTCCGTGCAGCACACTACCGCCTCACGGGTGCAGAAGACGCGACTGTCGGTACGCCAATAGCCAACCGAAACCGTCCAGAGTTGGAAAATATGATTGGATTCTTTGTTAACACCCAGTGTATGCGTATTATCGTTGGGGAAGACGACACATTTGAGGGATTGGTACGGCAGACTCGGTCTACGACAGCAGCGGCATTCGCCAACCAAGATGTGCCTTTCGAGCGCATTGTATCCTGCCTTCTCCCCGGCTCAAGGGACACGTCGAGGAACCCGCTGGTACAGCTCATGTTCGCCTTGCACTCTCAACAAGACCTTGGCAAAATCCAGTTGAAGGGTCTGGCAGGGGAGCTGTTGCCTAGCGTCGCGACCACCAGGTTTGATGTTGAATTCCACCTGTTCCAGGAGGCTGAAAGGCTGGTAGGCAGAGTGCTATTCTCCACAGACCTGTTCGAGGCCACCACCATCGATGGTATGGTCGCTGTCTTCCAGGAGACTTTACGACGAGGTCTTGAGGAGCCTCAAGCGCCAATCGTGTCCCTGCCACTGACCGATGGTGTGGCGAAGCTTCGTAATATGGGCCTCGTTGACATTGACAGGATTGAGTACCCTCGCGAGTCTAGCGTGGTAGATGTCTTCCGCGACCAGGTGGCAGCCTGTCCTAACGCCGCAGCTGTGACAGACTCGTCGCAGCAGCTGACATACGCTCAGCTGGACCAAAAATCTGACGAGGTTGCTAGCTGGCTGCGCCAGCAGCGTATGGCGGCCGAGACACTGGTCGGGGTGCTGGCGCCGCGGTCGTGTCAGACGGTTGTTGCCTTTTTGGGCATCCTCAAAGCGAACCTAGCGTATCTCCCGCTCGACATCAATGTTCCCGCAGCTCGTATAAAAACAATCCTTTCAAGCCTACCTGGGCGCAAGTTGGTTCTTCTCGGTGCCGACGTGGCTGCTCCGGATGTTCAACTTCCGGACATGGAGCTTGTACGTATCGACGACACGCTTGGAAACCCTGGTGCAGTTGATTCTCTTACTGTCGGAAAGCAACCCTCTGCGACAAGCCTGGCATATGTCATCTTCACGTCGGGCTCAACCGGCGTGCCAAAGGGAATTATGGTCCCACATCGTAGCTTGGTTAACGTCGTCACCCAACGACCCGCATATGGCGCTGTCGCCCACATGACAAACCTCGCTTTCGATCCGTCAATATTTGAAATATGCATGGCATTACTAAATGGATACAAGCTAGTTTGTATTGACACCATGACAGTGTTAGACGGAGTACACCTCACGTATATCTTCAAGCAGGAGGATATCCGCGTCGCGATGATTACGCCTGCATTGCTGACCAGAGTCCTCGACCAAGCCCCTCAGGCGGTAGGCCAACTTGAGGCACTGTATGTCCTCGGAGACCGGTTCCCTGCCGAAGATGCAGCCAAGGCTAGAGAACTGGTGAGAACAGCCGTGTTTAATGGCTACGGGCCAAGCGAGAACTCGATCCTGACAACCTCTTTTCACATCACCCCCGGTGTAATGTGTACCAACGGCGTACCTGTTGGTCGAGTGATAAACAACTCGGGCGTGTATGTCATGGATCCGCAGCAGCGTCTGGTCTCTCTCGGTGTCATGGGCGAGCTGGTCGTGACCGGTGACGGGCTCGCACGAGGATATACCGACCCTGACCGAGACCAAGACCGTTTCGTACAGATCATAGTCGATGACAAGCCGATGAAGGCCTTTCGAACAGGCGACCGGGTGCGATACCGACCGACGGACGGTCAACTAGAGTTTTATGGCCGTATGGACAATCAGGTGAAGGTTCGAGGTCACCGTGTCGAGCCCGCAGAAATAGAACGCGTCCTAGTCAGACACAACGCCGTAAAAGATGCTGTTGTTTTATTGAAGCGCCACGGAGATACACAGCAGGATGTCGAACTTGTTGGCTTTATCACAGTAGTAGAGGACCAGAGTATGATAAGAGCTAACCAAAAGCTAACCGACCACGCAAGAGAATCCGCCCAGCTAGAGGAGGAAGAAGATGATGAGGTGAAGATGGCGCAGTTGGATCCGAATGTGGAGGCAAATCTACGCTCTGTGCTTCAAGCCACTCTACCGTCGTACATGGTTCCATCGCGGATTATTGTGTTGGACCAGATGCCGCTGAACACGAACGGCAAGGTTGACCGGCGGGTGCTAGCACGGTTGACATTGAGCGCACCAACAAACCGAGAATCACGCACCGTTGTCGCCCCACGGAACGAGATCGAAGTTTCGCTGTGTGAGGAGTTCGCCGACGTGCTCGGCGTCGAGATAAGCATCACTGATAACTTCTTCAATCTTGGAGGCCACTCCCTCATGGCCACCAAGCTCGCTGCTCGCATCAGCCGTCGACTGGATACCCGTGTGTCCGTCAAAGATCTCTTCGACAACCCTGTCCTGGTCGATCTCGCAGCTATTATACGCCGAGGCTCAACCCCACATAATTCAATCCCTCCGACAACGTACCACGGACCCGTCGAGCAGTCGTTTGCTCAGGGCCGCCTATGGTTTCTAGACCAGTTCAACCTCGGTGCATCGTGGTACCTCATGCCGCTCGCCGTGCGTCTGCGCGGGTCGCTCCACATCGACGCGCTCGCCGTTGCACTGGCTACTCTGGAGCAGCGGCACGAGACTATGCGAACGACATTCCAAGAGCAGGATGGTGTAGGCGTGCAGGTCGTCCAGACGAGCCGCACTGAGGAGTTAAGAGTGATTGATGTATCGGCCGGCGCGGATGACAGTAGCTATATCCAGTTATTACAGAATGAGCAGACCACTCCTTTCGATCTGGCGTCTGAGCCAGGATGGAGGGTATCATTGCTACGATTGGGAAATGATGATCACATCCTCTCCATTGTCATGCACCATATTATTTCTGACGGCTGGTCTATCGATATTCTTTGCCGAGAGCTCAGCCAATTCTACGCAGCAACACTCCGAGGCCAGGACCCGTTGTCGCAGGTGAGCCCACTCCCGATTCAGTATCGCGACTTTGCCGTGTGGCAAAAGCAAGACGATCAGGTAGCCGAGCACGAACGGCAGCTCGAGTACTGGACCAAGCAGCTCACCGATAGCGCCCCTGCCGAACTTCTGAAAGATCTCCCCCGGCCGGCCATACTGTCTGGCAAGGCCGGTGTCGTGCAGCTCACCATCGAGGGCTCTGTGTACGAGAGACTCCGAGCATTCTGCCGGGCTCACCAGGTAACATCCTTCGTGGTTCTGCTCGCGGTGTTCCGTGCAGCGCACTACCGTCTCACAGGTGCGGAGGACGCGACTGTTGGTACGCCAATAGCCAACCGAAACCGTCCAGAGTTGGAAAATATGATCGGCTCCTTCGTCAACACTCAGTGTATGCGGATTACGATTGGTGATGGCGATACATTTGAGGGATTGGTGCGGCAGACCCGGTCAACGGCAACGGCCGCATTTGCAAACCAGGATGTCCCGTTCGAGCGTGTCGTTTCGGCCCTCTTACCCGGCTCGAGAGATATATCACGGAATCCGCTGGTTCAGCTTATGTTCGCAGTCCACTCTCAGGAGGATCTCGGTAAAATCCAGTTATCAGGCCTGGTAGGCGAGCATATGATCCCTACTGTATCAACTCGCTTCGACGTTGAGTTCCACTTATTCCAGGAAGTGGGAAGGATGAGCGGTAGTGTGCTCTTTTCCACAGACCTGTTCGAGTCTACCACCATCCGCGGCATGGTGTCTGTCTTCCAGGAAATCTTACGACGGGGTCTTGAGGAGCCTCAAACGCCAATCGTATCCTTGCCGCTGACCGACGATCTGGCCGAGCTTCGTAGCATGGGCCTACTTGATATCGAGCGAACTGGGTACCCACGCGAGTCTAGCGTGGTGGATGCGTTTCGTGAGCAGGCAGGCGCCTGTCCTGGCGCCACAGCTGTGAAGGACTCGTCGCAGCAGCTGACCTACACTCAGCTGGACCGACAATCCGACGAGGTTGCTAGCTGGCTGCGCCAGCAGCGCATGGCTGCCGAGACACTGGTCGGGGTGCTGGCGCCGCGGTCGTGTCAGACAGTTGTTGCCTTTTTGGGCATCCTCAAAGCGAACCTAGCGTATCTCCCGCTCGACATCAATGTTCCCGCAGCTCGTATAAAAGCAATCCTTTCAATGGTATCAGGGCGCAAGTTGGTTCTTCTTGGCGCCGACGCGGCTGCTCCGGACGTTCAGCTTCCGGACGTGGAGCTTGTGCGTATCGACGACATGCTTCGTAACCCTGGTGCAGTTGATTCTGATTCTCTTACTGTCGGAAAGCAACCTTCTGCGACAAGCCTGGCATACGTCATCTTCACGTCGGGTTCAACTGGAGTGCCAAAGGGTGTTATGGCCGAGCATCGTAGCATCTTAAGGCTCGTGAAGGAGAGTAATGTCGTATCTAGGCTGCCACGCGCACCTCGCATAGCGCATCTTTCAAGTATTGCCTTTGATGCCTCGACGTGGGAGATCTATTCCGCGCTACTAAACGGTGGAACGGTGATCTGTATCGACTACTTTACAGCCTTGGACAGTAAGGCTCTCGAGGCAGTGTTCGAACAAGAACAAATCCGTGTGGCCACACTTCTCCCTGCTTTGCTCAAACAATGCTTAGCCAGCATACCTGCTACGATCGGGGCCTTAGAAGTACTTTACACCGGTGGAGATCGGCTAGACAGTCGTGATGCGACCGAGGCACGAGCGCTTGTCCAGAGTGCCGTCTACAATGTGTATGGCCCTACCGAGAATGCGGCCATCAGTACTATTTATGCCATTGAGGAGCATGATCTATTTGTTAATGGGGTTCCTATCGGCCGTGCCATCAGCAACTCTGGTGCCTACATCTTGGACTCATCTCAACAGCTTGTTTCTGTCGGTGTGATGGGAGAGCTTGTCGTCACCGGAGATGGGCTTGCCAGAGGGTACACCGATCCATCGCTGGACCTGAACCGCTTCGTCCAAGTTTCTATTGATGGCCAGCTTGTGAGGGCATATAGGACGGGCGACCGAGCACGATACCGGCCGAAGGATGGCCAGATCGAGTTCTTTGGACGTATGGACCAGCAGATCAAAATCCGAGGCCACCGCATCGAGCCGGCCGAGGTGGAGCATGCCATGCTCAGCCACAATGCAGTCAGCGACGCAGCTGTCGTCGTCCGGATGCCAGAGGGTCGAGAAAGGCAAGAGCCGGAAATGGTAGGCTTTGTAGCCGCCCGGAGCGATGAATCTATCAACCATGCTTGGGTCAGCCAAGACGGATTGGAGCATCGAAGAAGTCGAGAAAAAGGCTTCGCGGCGCAGACAGAAAACGAGATACAAATTCGTTTGCAGACCTTGCTTCCACCATACATGATCCCGACGCGTATCGTGGTGGTAGACCAGATGCCAGTCAATGCAAACGGCAAGGTTGACCGGCGGGCGCTGGCACGGTTGACATTGAGCGCACCAACAGACCAAGAATCACGCACCGTTGTCGCCCCACGGAACGAGATCGAAGTTTCGCTGTGCGAGGAATTTGCTGATGTCCTCGGTGTCGAGATAGGCATCAATGATAACTTCTTCCATCTTGGAGGCCACTCCCTCATGGCCACCAAGCTCGCTGCTCGCATCAGCCGTCGACTGGATACCCGCGTGTCCGTTAAAGATCTCTTCGACAACCCTGTCCTTGTCGATCTCGCAGCCATCATCAGCCGAACCTCAACTCCACATAGTGCAATCCTTCCGACAGCGTACCACGGACCCGTCGAGCAGTCGTTTGCTCAGGGCCGCCTATGGTTCCTAGACCAGTTCAACCTCGGTGCCTCGTGGTACCTCATGCCGCTCGCCGTGCGCCTGCGCGGGTCGCTCCACATCGACGCGCTCGCCGTTGCACTGGCTACTCTGGAGCAGCGGCATGAGACTCTGCGAACGACATTCGAAGAGCATGATGGTATAGGCGTGCAGGTCATCCAGACGAGCCGCACTGAGGAGTTAAGAGTGATTGATGTATCGGCCGGCGCGGATGATAGCAGATACATCCAGTTGCTACAGAATGAACAGACCACTCCTTTCGATCTGGCGTCTGAGCCAGGATGGAGGGTATCACTGCTACGATTTGGAGATGATGATCACATCCTCTCCATTGTCATGCACCACATCATCTCTGATGGCTGGTCCGTTGATATCCTATGCCGAGAGCTCAGCCAATTCTATGCCGCAACACTCCGAGGCCAGGACCCGTTGTCACAGGTGAGCCCACTCCCGATTCAGTATCGCGACTTTGCCGTGTGGCAAAAGCAAGACGATCAGGTAGCCGAGCACGAACGGCAGCTCGAGTACTGGACCAAGCAGCTCACCGATAGCGCTCCTGCCGAACTTCTGAACGATCTCCCCCGGCCGGCCATACTGTCTGGCAAGGCCGGTGTCGTGCAGCTCACCATTGAGGGCTCTGTGTACGAGAGACTCCGAGCATTCTGCCGGGCTCACCAGGTAACATCCTTCGTGGTTCTGCTCGCGGTGTTCCGTGCAGCGCACTACCGTCTCACAGGTGCGGAGGACGCGACTGTTGGTACGCCAATAGCCAACCGAAACCGTCCAGAACTGGAAAGCGTGATTGGTTTCTTTGTCAACACTCAGTGCATGCGGATTACGATTGGTGATGGCGATACATTTGAGGGATTGGTGCGGCAGACCCGGTCAACAGCGACGGCCGCATTTGCAAACCAGGATGTCCCGTTCGAGCGTGTCGTTTCGGCCCTCTTACCCGGCTCGAGAGATACATCACGAAATCCGCTGGTGCAGCTTATGTTCGCAGTCCACTCTCAGGAAGATCTCGGTAAAATCCAGTTATCAGGTCTGGTAGGCGAGCATATGATCCCTACTGTATCAACTCGCTTCGACGTTGAGTTCCACTTATTCCAGGAAGTGGGAAGGATGAGCGGTAGTGTGCTCTTTTCCACAGACCTATTCGAGTCCACCACCATCCGCGGCATGGTGTCTGTCTTCCAAGAAATATTACGACGGGGTCTTGAGGAGCCTCAGACGCCAATCGTGTCCCTGCCACTTACCGATGGTGTGGCGAAGCTTCGTAGTATGGGTCTCGTCGACATTGACAGGACTGAGTACCCACGCGAGTCTAGCGTGGTGGATGTGTTCCGCGACCAGGTGGCTGCTTGCCCTGACGCCACAGCTGTGAAGGACTCGTCGCAGCAGCTGACCTACACTCAGCTGGACCGACAATCCGACGAGGTTGCTAGCTGGTTGCGCCAGCAGCGTATGGCTGCCGAGACACTGGTCGGGGTGCTAGCGCCGCGGTCGTGTCAGACAGTTGTTGCCTTTTTGGGCATCCTCAAAGCGAACCTAGCATATCTCCCGCTCGACGTCAATGTCCCTGCAGCTCGTATTAAAACCATTCTTTCAAACGTACCAGGGCACAAGTTAGTTCTCATCGGTGTCGACGTGGCTGCTCCGGATCTCCAGCTTCCGGAAGTGGAGGTGGTAAGTATTGGCGACACTCTAGGCCAAGATTCTCCAGTTGATTTTCCAGTCGCCTCCTTGCAGCCTACCACAACAAGTCTTGCATACGTCATCTTCACGTCGGGTTCAACTGGAGTGCCAAAGGGTGTTATGGCCGAGCATCGTAGCATCTTAAGGCTTGTGAAGGAGAGTAATGTCGTATCTAGGCTGCCACGCGCACCTCGCATAGCGCACCTTTCTAGTATTGCCTTTGATGCCTCGACGTGGGAGATCTATTCCGCGCTACTAAACGGTGGAACGGTGATCTGTATCGACTACTTTACAACCTTGGACAGTAATGCTCTCGAGGCAGTATTCGAACAAGAACAAATCCGTGTGGCCACGCTTCTCCCTGCTTTGCTCAAACAATGCTTAGCCAGCATACCCGCTACGATCGGGGCCTTAGAAGTACTTTACACCGGTGGAGATCGGCTAGACAGTCGTGATGCGACCGAGGCGCGAGCGCTTGTCCAGAGTGCCGTCTACAATGTGTATGGCCCTACCGAGAATGCGGCCATCAGTACTATTTATGCCATTGAGGAGCATGATCTATTTGTTAATGGGGTTCCTATCGGCCGTGCCATCAGCAACTCTGGTGCCTACATCTTGGACTCATCTCAACAGCTTGTTTCTGTCGGTGTGATGGGAGAGCTTGTCGTCACCGGAGATGGGCTTGCCAGAGGGTACACCGATCCATCGCTGGACCTGAACCGCTTCTTCCAAGTTTCTATTGATGGCCAGCTTGTGAGGGCATATAGGACGGGCGACCGAGCACGATACCGGCCGAAGGATGGCCAGATCGAGTTCTTTGGACGTATGGACCAGCAGATCAAAATCCGAGGCCACCGCATCGAGCCCGCCGAGGTGGAGCATGCCATGCTCAGCCACAATGCAGTCAGCGACGCAGCTGTTGTCGTCCGGATGCCAGATGGTCAAGAGGGTCAAGAACGTCAAGAGCCGGAAATGGTTGGCTTTGTCGCCGCCCGGGGCGACGAATCCGTCGAGCAGGACGCGGCTACCGGTCACGTGGAAGGTTGGGGAGACTACTTTGAAACGAATACATATGTAGATATCGAAACCATTGGCCAGACTGCCATTGGCAGCGACTTCGTTGGCTGGACATCCATGTATGACAAGAGCGAGATTGACAAGGCTGAGATGCAGGAGTGGCTCGATGATACTATGCAGACACTCCTCAACGGCCAGGACCCTGTCCATGTATTTGAGATAGGCACCGGCACTGGTATGGTCCTATTCAATCTCGGCGACGGCCTACAGAGCTACGTTGGCGTCGAACCGTCGAGGTCTGCGGCTGCCTTCGTCAA
The DNA here is from genome assembly GCA_001557505.1 of Reticulascus tulasneorum. Classification (NCBI taxonomy): domain Eukaryota; kingdom Fungi; phylum Ascomycota; class Sordariomycetes; order Glomerellales; family Reticulascaceae; genus Reticulascus; species Reticulascus tulasneorum. The sequence goes on along the minus strand of LSAX01000012.1, from coordinate 107,024 downwards.
CGATGCCATTAAGTCAATCCCTGCTCTCGCAGGCAGGGCTGAGGTACATGTCGGCACGGCCACGGATGCAGGCCGTCTGGATGGGCTCCATCCAGACCTGGTCGTGGTCAATTCCGTGGTCCAGTATTTCCCCACGCCGGAGTATTTGATTGAAGTCGTCGACGCTCTGACTCGACTACCAGGCGTCAAACGTTTATTCTTTGGTGACATACGGCCCCACTCTCTTAACAAAGACTTCCTCGCGGCCAGGGCTCTCCATGTGCTAGGCGGAAAGGCGACTAAAGATGGAGTGCGACGGAAGATGACAGAAATCGAAGAGCGCGAAGAAGAGCTGCTAGTCGACCCGGCCTTTTTTACGAGCCTAGCAGGCCGGCTCCCAGGTCAAATCCAGCATGTCGAGATTCTACCCAAAAGAATGATAGCGACGAACGAGCTTAGCTCGTACAGGTATGCTGCTGTCGTGCACGTGGGCGATCCCGACAAGCAAATGCAGGCTGTGCATGAGATCGATGCAGATGCTTGGATCGATTTCAAAACCTCTCAGATGGACCGTCAGGCCCTACTCCGCCTTCTACAGAGCTCGCCAGACGCCTTGACTGTCTCCGTCAGCAACATCCCTTATAGCAAGACCATTGTAGAGCGACATGTTAGAATGTCGCTTGATGAAAACGATGACGATGACGACGCATTGGATAGGATCGCCTGGGTCTCTGCTGTCCACCATAGAGCGGATCGGTGCGCGTCGATGTCCGCAGCCGACCTCCTGCAAGTAGGCGAAGAGACAGGCTTCCGCGTGGAGGTCAGTTGGGCGCGACAGCAGTCCCAGAACGGCGCACTTGATGCCGTCTTCCACCACTATACACCTGCCGCGAGTAAGCAGCGCATTATGATTAGATTCCCGACTGACGACCAGACCCGGCCAGTGGGCTCTTTCACGAACAGGCCGCTACAGCGGCTACAGGGCCGGCGGATCGAGGGACAGATCCGTGAAAGATTGCAGGCTCTCCTCCCGCCGTACATGATCCCGACGCGTATTGTGGTGCTAGACCAGATGCCTGTCAACGCAAGCGGCAAGATCGACCGGCGAGAACTTACTCGAAGGGCCCAGGTTGCACCAAAAAGGAATGTAGCGTCTTCTCGCGTGGCTCCACGGAACGAGATAGAAGTCGTGTTGTGCGAGGAGTTTGCCGAGGTTCTTGGCGTCGAGGTCGGCATTACCGACAATTTCTTCCATCTCGGTGGGCATTCCCTGATGGCCACACGTGTGGCGTCCAGGATTAATCGGCGGCTGAATGCGTTGATCACGGTGAGGGATGTTTTTGTTCGCCCGGTTGTTGCCGATCTAGCGGACCTTCTCTGCCAGTTGTTCGGAGCGACCACATACGTGCCCATCCCGCGCACTCAGGTCGACGGCCCGGTTGAACAGTCGTTCGCGCAAGGCCGCCTTTGGTTCCTTGACCGCTTATACCCGCAGTCGACCTGGTATCTCATGCCGTTTGCAACGCGAATGCGAGGGCCCCTGCACCTGGATGCTCTCAGCGCGGCGCTTCAGGCGCTAGAGGAACGCCATGAACCGCTTCGGACCACATTTGAGCACCGCGATGGCGTAAATCTCCAAGTTGTGCATCCATTTGCACCGAAGAAGCCGAATTTCATCCACGTGCCTGAAGGCAGTTGGAAGATTCTTACGCAAGCCTTGCGGCAGGAGCACACTACGCCTTTCAATCTCGAGATCGAGCCTGGGTGGAGGACATCAATCTTCCGCCTAGGTGAAGAGGACCATGTGCTCTCAATTATGATGCATCACATCATCTCTGATGGGTGGTCTGTTGATATCCTCCAACGTGAACTAGCCGCGTTCTATGCCGCCACAATCCGGGCCCAAGACCCGCTGTCACTTGCGCGTCCTCTACCAATCCAATACCGGGACTTTGCCGTATGGCAGAAGCAGGAAGCGCAGAATGTTGAGCATCAACATCAACTAGATTATTGGAAACAGCAGCTGGACGGAAGCCAATCGGCTGAGTTGCTCTACGACAAGCCCCGGCCAGCCGTGCTATCCGGGAAGGCTGAAGTGCACGAAATCGTAATCAACGGCGCCCTATATCGTAATCTCCAGCAGTTTTGCAAGTCTCATCAAGTAACGCCCTTCGCAGTGCTGCTCGCCGCATTTCGGGCGACACACTACCGCCTCACCGGAGTGGAAGATGCGACAATAGGCACGCCAATCGCGAACCGGAACCGGCAGGAGCTGGAGGACCTCATTGGCTTCTTCGTCAATCTGCTGTGTATTCGTATTCATGTCCAGGACGAGACCTTTGAAGCGCTTGTGCGGCAGGTTCGGAATACGACTGCAGCAGCGTCTGCAAACCAGGACGTACCATTCGAGATGCTTGTTGCAGAACTTCGACCTGGCGCCCGCGACCTTTCTCGCAATCCTCTTGTCCAGATGACCTTCGCGCTTCACTCCCAGCGGAACATCGGCTACCTTCGCTTGGATGGGTTAGAGACACAACCTCTCGGAGAAGTGGCGACGTCAAGATTTGATCTCGAGTTCCATTTCTACGAGGAAGATGACCGCATGCGCGGCGCCGTTATATTCTCCGACGAGCTTTTCGATCCAATGTCCATCCACTCTATGACATCGGTGTTCTTTGAAGTTCTCACCCGTGGGCTCAAGGATCCGACAGCCCGTATTGCGACCATGCCCCTGACCGATGGCCTCTCCATGCTCACGGACATGGGACTCACGTGCATAGAGCCGACGGACTATCCACGGGATTCAAGCGTGCCGGTCCTCTTCCGCCAGCAGGTGGCCATTTGCGGAGAAGCGGTAGCCGTCAAAGACGGTTCCACCCAGTTGACATACGCAGAACTAAACCTCCAATCGGACCAGGTGGCCTGCTGGCTGGCCCAGCGAGGATTTGCTCCCGAGACCATGATTGGTGTGCTGGCCCCGCGCTCTTGCGAGACAGTTGTGGTCTTCCTCGGAATACTCAAGGCCAACTTGGCATACCTGCCGCTCGATGTGAACGTGCCGCCTCGCCGACTCGAGAGCATCCTGTCCGCAGTCCATGGCCACAAGCTCGTTCTCCTCGGCGCGGACGTCGCCCCTCCGACCACGGGGCTGAGTGACATCGAGTTCCTCGCCATTACGAAGATACAAGGCCAGCAAGTTGTGGGGTGGCAGGAAACTGCTGCCGCGCTCCCGATCCCTTCGCCGACGAGCCTTGCATATGTGATGTTCACATCAGGATCGACTGGCCAGCCGAAGGGTGTCATGATCGAGCATCGGGGCATCGTGCGACTGGTGAGGGAAACGAATGTAATCTCACAAACAGAAGCGGCGGTTCCCGTAGCTCACGTATCCAACCTCGCCTTCGACGCGGCAACCTGGGAGATCTATGCGCCCCTTCTGAACGGCGGCACGGTAGTGTGTATCGATTACATGACGGTGCTGGATGCCGCCGCCTTGGGCCAAGTATTGGCAGGAGAAAAAGTCCGGGCTGCCCTGTTTACGCCAGCTTTGTTGAAACAGTGCCTCAGGGATGCACCTGCGGCTCTTGCCGGATTGACAACCCTCTTGGCGTCAGGAGATCGGCTGGATTCCCGTGACGCAACCCAGGCGAGGAAGTTGTTAAACGGCGATCTTATCAATTCATGTGGACATACGGAAAACACAACATTTAGTACTATCTACCGTGTTCCACAAAACGAGAGCAGCGTTAATGGCGTGCCTATCGGCAGCGCGATCAGCCACTCTGGGGTGCTGGTGATGGACTCGCAGCAGTGTCTTGTGCCGCTCGGGGTGATGGGCGAGCTCATTCTTACGGGTGATGGGTTGGCTCGAGGGTACACTGACCCGGCACTAGACCGTGACCGGTTTATCACGGTAACGGTCAACGGGGGATCCGTTAAGGCATATCGCACTGGAGACCGCGTGCGCTACCGCCCGGTGGACGGCCAGCTCGAATTTTTCGGACGCATGGACCATCAAGTTAAGATACGTGGACATCGTGTCGAGCTGGCAGAGGTCGAGCACGCCTTGCTCCGCAACAGTTCCATCAGCGATGCCGTTGCCTTGGTCCGAGAGCCGGACGGCGAGGAGGCGGCGCTAGTCAGCTTCGTCACCATCCTTTCCGGACAGACTCTGTTCCAGCCCAAGCAGGGAGAGGAGAGCGGGGAAGGAGGCCAGGTGGAGGCATGGGCAGACCTTTTCAATTCTAACACCTATGCCGATATCAACACTATCGACACTGCCAAGCTTGGAAGAGATTTTATGGGATGGACGTCAATGTATGATGGAGAGCCGATTGACCGCGGCGAGATGAACGAGTGGCTGCACGACACGATCACAGCCATTCAAAGTGGTGGGCAGCCGGCCAACGTCTTTGAAATTGGAACAGGTACCGGCATGATTCTGTTCAACCTCAGCGATGGACTTCAGAGTTATGTCGGGCTCGACCCATCTGCATCGGCTGCCACGTGGGTTACCAAAATGTCGAAGGCAAAGCCTGGCCTGACAGAGAAGATCGATGTCCGAGTTGGCACGGCGGCAGATGTTGGCCAACTGGGGCAGGTTAATTCTCCAGAGCTAGTTGTGATCAACTCGGTGGTGCAGTACTTCCCTAGTGCAGAGTACCTGTCTACCACGGTGGAACGGCTCCTTCGGTTAAATGACCTGGACCGTATCTTCGTCGGTGATGTGCGCTCCTATCCCCTCTATCGGGACTTCGGAGCTACCAAGGGCCTGCATGTGCTCGGCGCATCGGCCACCAAGGAAACCCTCTGCCGGCAGCTAGTGGGCATGGAAGAAGCTGAGGAGGAGTTACTCGTCGACCCGGCCTTCTTTACAAGCCTGGCAAGCCGATTGCCCGATCTCGTTGAGCACGTTGAGATTCTGCCAAAAAAGATGAAGGCGACAAATGAGCTGAGCTGCTACCGCTTTGCAGCAGTGATACACGCTAGACGCAAAGGCGGGCAGGCCCGGCGGATCCTCGAGGTGGCGGAGGACGCGTGGATCGACTTCCAGGCGCATCAGCTTGACCGTGTAGGACTTGTTGGCCTCTTGCAAAACTCTCCTGCTTCGTCTATCGTAGCTGTGAGCCACATTCCTTACAGCAAAACCGTCCTAGAACGGGATCTCGTCAATTCACTGGACAGCGAAGCTGCGGAAGGGCCTACCGAAGTGACTGGGGACTGGCTTATGTCGATCCGCGATGCAGCTCACGCGTGCCCTGCGTTGTCAGCTTTTGACATAGAAGAGCTGGCTCAGGAGGCCGGGTTCCGGGTGGAGGTCAGCTGGGCGCGCCAACGGTCTCTACGGGGCGGCATGGACGCCGTCTTCCACCGTTTTCAAGGGCAGAGGCCGTTGTTTCGTTTCCCCACTGATTATCAAGGCTGCTCAAAGGATTCATTTACTAACCGGCCACTCCGGCGGCAGGAAACCCAGAAAGTCGAAGCCTACCTGCGCGCCCAGCTGCTGGTCACACTGCCATCCTACATGATCCCAGCACGGATTAGTGTGCTGGACGAGATGCCCGTCAATGCAAACGGAAAGGTCGACCGGCGAGCTCTAGCGCAGATGGCAGTGGGGCCAGCGACAATTAGAAGTGCACGAACGATAGTTCCCCCGCGGAGCGACGCGGAGCGGGCTCTCTGCGAAGAGTTTGCGCACTTACTGAGCGTCGAGGTCGGTATCACCGACAACTTCTTCCATCTTGGAGGCCACTCCCTCATGGCCACCAGGCTTGCTGCTCGAATCAGCCGTCGACTGGATACCCGTGTGTCCGTCAAAGACGTCTTCGACCACCCTGTCCTCGTTGATCTCGCAGCCATCATCCGCCGAGGCTCGACTCCACATAATCCAATCCCCGCAACAACGTACCGCGGACCTGTCGAGCAGTCGTTTGCTCAGGGCCGCCTATGGTTCCTAGACCAGTTCAACCTCGGTGCATCGTGGTACCTCATGCCGCTCGCCGTGCGCCTGCGCGGGTCGCTCCATATCAATGCGCTCGCCATCGCATTGGCTGCTCTGGAGCAGCGGCATGAGACTTTGCGAACGACATTCGAAGAGCACGATGGTGTAGGCGTGCAACTCATTCAGACGAGCCGCACTAAAGAGCTGAGGATAATTGATGCATCGGCCGGCGCGGATGACAGCAACTACATCCAGTCGCTACACAATGAACAGACAACTCCTTTCGATCTGGCGTCTGAGCCAGGATGGAGGGTATCATTACTACGATTAGGAGGTGATGATCACATCCTCTCCATTGTCATGCACCACATCATCTCCGACGGCTGGTCCGTCGATATCTTGTGCCGAGAGCTCGGCCAATTCTATGCCGCAGCACTCCGCGGCCAGGACCCGTTGTCGCAGATGAGCCCGCTCCCAATCCAGTACCGCGACTTTGCCGTGTGGCAAAAGCAAGATGATCAAGTTGCCGAGCACGAACGGCAGCTCGAGTACTGGATCAAGCAACTCGCCGACAGTGCTCCTGCCGAACTTCTGAACGATCTCCCCCGGCCAGCCGTACTGTCCGGCAAGGCCGGTGTCGTGCAGCTCACCATCGAGGGCTCTGTATATGAGAGACTCCGAGCATTCTGCCGAGCTCACCAGGTAACATCCTTCGTGGTCTTACTCGCGGCATTCCGTGCGGCACACTACCGTCTCACGGGTGCGGAAGATGCGACTGTCGGTACGCCGATCGCCAACCGAAACCGTCCAGAGCTGGAAAGCATGATTGGATTCTTCGTTAACACTCAGTGTATGCGGATTACCGTCGGAGACGATGATTCATTTGAGGGATTAGTGTTGCAGACCCGGTCAACAGCGACAGCCGCATTTGCAAACCAAGATGTCCCGTTCGAGCGTGTCGTGTCAGCCCTCTTACCTGGCTCGAGAGACACATCGAGGAACCCGCTGGTGCAGCTCATGTTCGCCTTGCACTCTCAACAGGACCTTGGCAGTATTCAGCTGCAGGGTTTGGCAGGGGAGCTGTTGCCCAGCGTCGCGACCACCAGGTTTGATGTTGAATTCCACCTGTTCCAGGAGGCTGAACGGCTAGTCGGCAGCGTGCTCTTTTCTACAGACCTATTCGAGTCCAACACCATCCACGGCGTGGTATCTGTCTTCCAGGAAGTTTTACGTCGTGGTCTAGAGGATCCCCAGACGCCAATCGTGTCCCTGCCGCTTACCGACGGTCTGGCCGAGCTTCGTAGCATGGGTCTCGTCGATATCGAGAGGACCGAGTACCCTCGCGAGTCTAGCGTAGTAGATGTCTTCCGCGACCAGGTGGCCGCCTGTCCTGACGCTACAGCTGTGATAGACTCGTCGCAGCAGCTGACTTACGCTCAGCTGGACCGAAAATCTGACGAGGTCGCTGGCTGGCTGCGCCAGCAGCGCATGGCTGCCGAGACACTGATCGCTGTGCTGGCGCCGCGGTCGTGTCAGACGGTCGTTGCCTTTTTGGGTATCCTCAAAGCGAATCTAGCATATCTCCCGCTCGACGTCAATATTCCCGCAGCTCGTATAAAAACAATCCTGTCAAACCTACCAGGGCGCAAGTTAGTTCTTCTTGGCGCCGACGTGGCTGCTCCGGATGTTCAGCTTCCGGACGTGGAGCTTGTACGTATCGACGACACGCTTGGTAACCCTGGTGCAGTTGATTCTCTTACTGATGGAAAGCAACCCTCTGCGACAAGCCTGGCATATGTCATCTTCACGTCGGGTTCAACCGGCGTGCCAAAGGGAATTATGGTCCCACATCGTAGCTTGGTTAACGTCGTCACCCAACGACCCGCATATGGCGCTGTCGCCCACATGACAAACCTCGCTTTCGATCCGTCAATATTTGAAATATGCATGGCCTTATTGAACGGATACAAGCTAGTTTGTATTGACACCATGACAGTGTTAGATGCGGTACACCTCACACATATCTTCAAGCAGGAGGATATCCGCGTCGCGATGATCACGCCTGCATTGCTGACCAGAGTCCTCGACCAAGCCCCTCAGGCGGTAGGCCAACTTGAGGCACTGTATGTCCTCGGAGACCGGTTCCCTGCCGAAGATGCAGCCAAGGCTAGAGAACTGGTGAGAACAGCCGTGTTTAATGGCTACGGGCCAAGCGAGAACTCGATCCTGACAACCTCTTTTCACATCACCCCCGGTGTAATGTGTACCAACGGCGTACCTGTTGGTCGAGTGATAAACAACTCGGGCGTGTATGTCATGGATCCGCAGCAGCGTCTGGTCTCTCTCGGTGTCATGGGCGAGCTGGTCGTGACCGGTGACGGGCTCGCACGAGGATACACCGACCCTGACCGAGACCAAGACCGTTTCGTACAGATCATAGTAGATGACAAGCCGATGAAGGCTTTTCGAACAGGCGACCGGGTGCGATACCGACCGACGGACGGTCAACTAGAGTTTTATGGCCGTATGGACAATCAGGTGAAGGTTCGAGGTCACCGTGTCGAGCCCGCAGAAATAGAACGCGTCCTAGTCAGACACAACGCCGTAAAAGATGCTGTTGTTTTATTGAAGCGCCACGGAGATATACAGCAGGATGTCGAACTTGTTGGCTTTATCACAGTAGTAGAGAACCAGAGTATGATAAGAGCTAACCAAAAGCTAACCGACCACGTAAGAGAATCCGCCCAGCTAGAGGAGGAAGATGATGAGGCGAAGATGGCGCAGCTGGATCCGAATGTTGAGGCAAATCTACGCTCTGTGCTTCAAGCCACTCTACCGTCGTACATGGTTCCATCGCGGATTATTGTGTTGGACCAGATGCCGCTGAACACGAACGGCAAGGTTGACCGGCGGGCACTGGCACGGCTGACATTGAGCGCGACAACAGACCGAGAATCACGCACCGTTGTCGCCCCCCGTAATGAGATCGAAGTTTCACTGTGCGAGGAATTTGCTGATGTCCTCGGTGTCGAGATAGGCATCACTGACAACTTCTTCAATCTTGGAGGCCACTCCCTCATGGCCACCAAGCTCGCTGCTCGCATCAGCCGTCGACTGGATACCCGTGTGTCCGTCAAAGACGTCTTCGACCACCCTGTCCTCGTCGATCTTGCAGCCATCATCCGCCGAGGCTCGACTCCACATAGTGCAATCTTTCCGACGGCGTACCACGGACCCGTCGAGCAGTCGTTTGCTCAGGGCCGCCTATGGTTTCTAGACCAGTTCAACCTCGGTGCATCGTGGTATCTCATGCCGCTCGCCGTGCGTCTGCGAGGGTCGCTACATATCGACGCGCTAACCACCGCACTGGCAGCTCTGGAGCAGCGGCACGAGACTTTGCGAACAACATTCGAAGAGCACGATGGTGTGGGCGTGCAGCTAATCCAGACGAGCCGCACTAAGGAGCTGAGGATAATTGATGTATCGGCCGGCGCGGATGACAGTAACTACATCCAGTTGCTACAGAATGAGCAGACCACTCCTTTCGATCTGGCGTCTGAGCCAGGATGGAGGGTCTCGTTGCTACGATTGGGAAATGATGATCACATCCTCTCCATTGTCATGCATCATATCATCTCCGACGGCTGGTCTATTGATATCTTATGTCAAGAGCTGGGAAAGTTCTATGCCATAGCACTCCGCGGCCAGGACCCGTTGTCGCAGATGAGCCCGCTCCCGATTCAGTACCGCGACTTTGCCGTGTGGCAAAAGCAAGCCGATCAAATAGCCGAGCACGAACGGCAGCTCGAGTACTGGACCAAGCAACTTGCCGACAGCGCTCCTGCCGAACTTCTAACCGATCTCCCCCGGCCGGCCGTACTGTCCGGCAAGGCCGGTGTCGTCCAGCTCACCATCGAGGGCTCTGTGTACGAGAGACTCCGAGCATTCTGCCGAGCTCACCAGGTAACATCCTTCGTGGTCTTACTCGCGGCATTCCGTGCAGCGCACTACCGTCTCACGGGTGCGGAAGATGCGACTGTTGGTACGCCGATCGCCAACCGAAACCGTCCAGAGTTGGAGAGCATGATTGGATTCTTCGTTAACACTCAGTGTATGCGGATTACCGTTGGAGATGACGATACATTCGAGGGGCTAGTTCTGCAGACCCGGTCAACAGCGACAGCCGCATTTGCCAACCAGGATGTCCCGTTCGAGCGCGTCGTTTCAGCCCTCTTACCAGGCTCGAGAGACACATCGAGGAACCCACTGGTGCAGCTCATGTTTGCCCTGCACTCTCAGGAAGATCTAGGCAAGATTCAGCTAGACGATCTGGTAGGTGAGCCTATACCAGCCGCAGTGACCAGCCGTTTCGACTTAGAGTTCCATCTATTTCAGCAAACCGGAAGGCTAGGGGGCAACGTACTCTTTGCCGCAGACCTGTTCGAGCCTGAGACTATCCACGGCATGGTGTCTGTGTTCCAGGAAATCTTACGTCGTGGTCTAGAGGATCCCCAGACGCCAATCGTGTCCCTACCGCTTACCGACGGTCTGGCCGAGCTTCGTAGCATGGGCCTCGTCGATATCGAGAGGACCGAGTACCCTCGCGAGTCCAGCGTGGTTGATGTCTTCCGCGACCAGGTGGCCGCCTGTCCTGACGCCACAGCTGTGAAGGACTCGTCGCAGCAGCTGACCTACACTCAGCTGGACCGACAATCTGACGAGGTTGCTAGCTGGCTGCGCCAGCAGCGCATGGCTGCCGAGACACTGGTCGGGGTGCTAGCGCCGCGGTCGTGTCAGACAGTTGTTGCCTTTTTGGGCATCCTCAAAGCGAACCTAGCGTATCTCCCGCTCGACATCAATGTTCCCGCAGCTCGTATAAAGGCAATCCTTTCGAACGTACCAGGGGACAAACTGATTCTTCTCGGCGCCGACGTGGCTGTTCCCGATATTCAGCTTCCCAACGTGGAGCTAGTACGTATCAAAAACACGCTGGGCAATCCTGATGCGTTTGATTCTCTTACTGTCGGAAAGCAACCTTCTGCAACAAGCTTAGCATACGTCATCTTTACGTCAGGTTCAACGGGCGTGCCAAAGGGTGTTATGGCCGAGCATCGTAGCATCTTAAGGCTTGTGAAGGAGAGTAATGTCGTATCTAGGCTACCACGAGCACCTCGCATAGCGCATCTTTCAAGTATTGCCTTTGATGCCTCGACGTGGGAGATTTATTCCGCCCTCCTGACCGGTGGAACGGTGATCTGTATCGACTACTTTACAACCTTGGACAGCAAGGCTCTCGAGGCAGTGTTCGAACAAGAACAAATCCGTGTGGCCACACTTCTCCCTGCTTTGCTCAAACAGTGCATAGCCAGCATACCTGCTACGATTGCGGCCTTAGAAGTACTCTATACAGGTGGAGATCGGCTAGACAGTCGTGATGCGGCCGAGGCGCGAGCGCTTGTCCAGAGTGCCGTCTACAATGTGTATGGCCCTACCGAAAATGCGGCCATCAGTACTATTTATGCCATTAAGGAGCATGATCTATTTGTTAATGGGGTTCCTATCGGCCGTGCCATCAGCAACTCTGGTGCCTACATCTTGGACTCATCTCAACAGCTTATCTCTGTTGGTGTGATGGGAGAGCTTGTTGTCACCGGAGATGGGCTTGCCAGAGGGTACACCGATCCATCGCTGGACCTGAACCGCTTCGTCCAGGTCTCTATTGACGGCCAGCTTGTGAGGGCGTATAGGACGGGCGACCGAGCACGATACCGGCCGAAGGATGGCCAGATCGAGTTCTTTGGACGTATGGACCAGCAGATCAAAATCCGAGGCCACCGCATCGAGCCGGCCGAGGTGGAGCATGCCATGCTCAGCCACGATGCGGTCAGCGACGCAGCTGTCGTCGTCCGAATGCCAGACGGTCAAGAACCGGAAATGGTTGGCTTTGTCGCCGCCCGGGGCGACGAATCCGTCGAGCAGGACGCGGCTACCGGTCACGTGGAAGGTTGGGGAGACTACTTTGAAACGAATACATATGTAGATATCGAAACCATTGGCCAGACTGCCATTGGCAGCGACTTCGTTGGCTGGACATCCATGTATGACAAGAGCGAGATTGACAAGGCTGAGATGCAGGAGTGGCTCGATGATACTATGCAGACACTCCTCAACGGTCAGGACCCTGTCCATGTATTTGAGATAGGCACCGGCACTGGTATGGTCCTATTCAATCTCGGCGACGGCCTACAGAGCTACGTTGGCGTCGAACCGTCGAGGTCTGCGGCTGCCTTCGTCAACGATGCCATTAAGTCAATCCCTGCTCTCGCAGGCAGGGCTGAGGTACATGTCGGCACGGCCACGGATGCAGGCCGTCTAGATGGGCTCCATCCAGACCTGGTCGTGGTCAATTCTGTGGTCCAGTACTTCCCCACGCCGGAGTATTTTATCGAAGTCGTCAACACGCTCACTCGACTCCCAGGAGTTAAGCGTCTATTCTTTGGTGACATACGGCCCCACTCTCTTAACAAAGACTTCCTCGCGGCCAGGGCTCTCCATGTGCTAGGCGGAAAGGCGACTAAAGATGGAGTGCGACGGAAGATGGCAGAAATCGAAGAGCGCGAAGAGGAGCTGCTAGTCGACCCGGCCTATTTCACGAGCCTAGCAGGCCGGCTCCCAGGTCAAATCCAGCATGTCGAGATTCTACCCAAAAGAATGATAGCGACGAACGAGCTTAGCTCGTACCGGTATGCTGCTGTCGTGCATGTGGGCGATCCCGACAAGCAAGTGCAGGCTGTGCATGAGATCGATGCAGATGCTTGGATCGATTTCAAAACCTCTCAGATGGACCGTCAGGCCCTACTCCGCCTTCTACAGAGCTCGCCAGACGCCTTGACTGTCTCCGTCAGCAACATCCCTTATAGCAAGACCATTGTAGAGCGACATGTTAGGATGTCGCTTGATGAAAACGATGACGATGACGACGCAATGGATGAGGTGGCCTGGGTCTCTGCTGTCCACCATAGAGCGGATCGGTGCGCGTCGATGTCCGCAACCGACCTCCTGCAAGTAGGCGAAGAGACAGGCTTCAGCGTGGAGGTCAGTTGGGCGCGACAGCAGTCCCAGAACGGCGCACTTGATGCCGTCTTCCACCACTATACACCTGCCGCGAGTGGGCAGCGCGTTATGATTAAATTCCCGACTGACGACCAGACCCGGCCAGTAGGCTCTTTCACGAACCGGCCGCTACAGCGGCTACAGGGCCGGCGGATCGAGGGACAGATCCGTGAAAGACTGCGGGCTCTCCTCCCACCGTACATGATCCCGACGCGTATTGTGGTGCTAGACCAGATGCCTGTCAACGCAAGCGGCAAGGTCGACCGGCGAGAACTTGCTCGAAGGGCCCAGGTTGCACCAATAAGGAATGTGGCGTCTTCTCGCGTGGCTCCACGGAACGAGATAGAAGTCGTGTTGTGTGAGGAGTTTGCCGATGTCCTCGGCGTCGAGATCGGCATTACCGACAATTTCTTTCATCTCGGGGGGCACTCCCTTATGGCCACCAAGCTCGCTGCTCGCATCAGCCGCCGACTGGATACCCGCGTGTCCGTGAAAGGTATTTTCGACCACCCTGTCCTCGTTGATCTCGCAGCCATCATCCGCCGAGGCTCGACCCCACATAACCCAATCCCCCCAACAGCGTACCGCGGACCTTTCGAGCAGTCGTTTGCTCAGGGACGCCTATGGTTCCTAGACCAGCTCAACCTCGATGCATCGTGGTACCTCATGCCGCTCGCCGTGCGTCTGCGAGGGTCGCTACACATCAATGCACTTGCCGTCGCACTGGCTACTGTGGAGCAGCGTCATGAGTCCTTGCGAACAACATTCGAAGAGCACGATGGTGTAGGCGTGCAGCTAATCCAGACGAGCCGCACTAAGGAGCTGAGGATAATTGATGTCACGGCCGGCGCAGATGATAGTAACTACATCCAGTCGCTGCAGATTGAGCAGACCACTCCTTTCGATCTGGCGTCTGAGCCAGGATGGAGGGTCTCGTTACTACGATTGGGAGATGATGATCATATACTCTCCATTGTCATGCACCACATCATCTCCGACGGCTGGTCCATCGATATCCTTTGCCAAGAGCTAGGGAAGTTCTATGCCGCAGCACTCCGCGGCCAGGACCCGTTGTCGCAAGTGACCCCGCTCCCGATTCAGTACCGCGACTTTGCCGTGTGGCAGAAGCAGGCCGAGCAAGCAGTCGAGCACGAACGGCAGCTCGAGTACTGGACCAAGCAACTCGCTGACAGCGCTCCTGCCGAACTTCTAACCGATCTCCCCCGGCCGGCCGTACTGTCCGGCAAGGCCGGTGTCGTCCAGCTCACCATCGAGGGCGCTGTGTACGAGAGACTCCGAGCATTCTGCCGAGCTCACCAGGTAACATCCTTCGTGGTCTTACTCGCGGCATTCCGTGCAGCGCACTACCGTCTCACGGGTGCGGAAGATGCGACTGTTGGTACGCCGATCGCCAACCGAAACCGTCCAGAGTTGGAGAGCATGATTGGATTCTTCGTTAACACTCAGTGTATGCGGATTACCGTTGGAGATGACGATACATTCGAGGGGCTAGTTCTGCAGACCCGGTCAACAGCGACAGCCGCATTTGCCAACCAGGATGTCCCGTTCGAGCGCGTCGTTTCAGCCCTCTTACCAGGCTCGAGAGACACATCGAGGAACCCACTGGTGCAGCTCATGTTTGCCCTGCACTCTCAGGAAGATCTAGGCAAGATTCAGCTAGACGATCTGGTAGGTGAGCCTATACCAGCCGCAGTGACCAGCCGTTTCGACTTAGAGTTCCACCTGTCCCAGCAGACCGGAAGACTAGGGGGCAACGTACTCTTTGCCACAGACCTGTTTGAGCCTGAGACTATCCACGGCATGGTGTCTGTATTCCAGGAAATCTTACGTCGGGGTCTAGAGGATCCCCAGACGCCAATCGTGTCCCTGCCGCTTACCGACGGTCTGGCCGAGCTTCGTAGCATGGGTCTCGTTGATATCGAGAGGACCGAGTACCCTCGCGAGTCCAGCGTGGTTGATGTCTTCCGCGGCCAGGTGGCCATCTGTCCTGACGCCACAGCTGTGATAGACTCGTCGCAGCAGCTGACTTATGCTGAGCTTGACCGACAATCCGACGAGGTTGCTAGCTGGCTGCGCCAGCAGCGTATGGCGGCCGAGACACTGATCGGGGTGCTGGCCCCGCGGTCGTGTCAGACGGTTGTTGCCTTTTTGGGCATCCTCAAAGCAAATCTAGCGTATCTCCCGCTCGACGTCAATGTTCCAGCGGCTCGTATCGAAGCGATCCTGTCAAACGTACCAGGGCACAAACTGGTTCTTCTCGGTGCCAATGTGGCTGCCCCGGATATTCAACTTCCGAACATAGAGCTGGTACGTATCAGCGACACGCTAGGCAACGATAATGTAGTTGACCTCACGGACCCCGCTGTGCAGCCTTTGGCAACAAGCCTTGCATATGTCATCTTCACGTCTGGGTCGACTGGCATACCCAAAGGCGTAATGTGCGAGCATCGTAATATCCTACGGCTTGTGAAGCAAAATACCATCATTGCTAAGCTCCCAGGGGCAGTTCGTGTTGCGCACCTGACCAACATTGCCTTCGATGTATCAGTGTGGGAGGTTTTTGCAACGCTATTGAATGGGGGAACACTCGTTTGTATTAACTATTTTACCACCTTGGACAGCAAAGCTCTTGCGGATGTATTTGAACGAGAAAAGATCCACATGGCCACACTTCCCCCAGCCTTACTAAAACAGTGCTTAGTTGACAATCCTGCTATGCTTAGCTCCCTACATGTTCTTTTGGCAGCCGGAGACCGATTCGATAGCCGCGATGCAATCGAAGCGAAAGCTCTGGTCGGAGCTGATGTCTATAACGCATACGGACCCACTGAGAACGGGATTCTTAGCACTTTATATAATGTCGGGGAGAATGAGAAACATGCAAATGGTGTCCCTATCGGTCGCGCTGTCAGGAATTCCGGCGCTTACATTATGGACTCACGCCAGCAACTCGTATCTTCTGGAGTAGTGGGAGAGCTTGTCGTCACAGGAGACGGGCTTGCTAGAGGGTACACTGATCCATCGCAGGACCTAGACCGCTTCGTTCAGGTCTCCATCGACGGCCAGCTCGTGAGGGCATACAGGACGGGCGACCGCGCGCGATATCGGCCGAAGGATGGCCAGATCGAGTTCTTTGGGCGCATGGACCGGCAGATCAAGATCCGAGGCCACCGCATCGAGCCCGCCGAGGTGGAGAATGCCATGCTCAGTCACGATGCGGTCCGCGATGCAGCTGTGGTCGTCCGGATGCCGGAGGGCCAAGAGAGTCAAGAGCCGGAAATGGTCGGTTTTGTTGCCGCACGGGGCGACGGATCTGTCAATCAGGCTTGGGTCAACCTAGACCAAACTGGGCACCGAAAACGTCGAGAAGAAAGATTCGCAGCGCAGACAGAGAGCGAGGTTCGAATTAGTCTGCAGGCATTGCTTCCACCATTTATGATCCCGACGCGTATCGTGGTGCTAGACCAGATGCCTGTCAACGCAAACGGCAAGGTCGACCGGCGAGAACTTGCTCGATGGGCCCAGGTTGCGCCAAAAAGGAATGTATCGTCTTCTCGCGTGGCTCCACGCAACGAGGTAGAAGTCGTGTTGTGCGAGGAATTTGTTGATGTCCTCGGCGTCGAGATAGGCATCACTGATAACTTCTTCAATCTCGGAGGACATTCCCTCATGGCCACCAAGCTCGCTGCTCGCATCAGCCGTCGACTGGATACCCGTGTGTCCGTCAAAGACGTCTTTGACCACCCTGTCCTCGTCGATCTTGCAGCCATCATCCGCCGAGGCTCGACCCCACATAACCCAATCCCCCCAACAGCGTACCGCGGACCTGTCGAGCAGTCGTTTGCCCAGGGCCGCCTATGGTTCTTAGACCAGCTCAACCTCGGTGCATCGTGGTATCTCATGCCGCTCGCCATGCGTCTGCGAGGGTCGCTACACATCAATGCGCTAACCGCCGCACTGGCTGCTCTAGAGCAGCGGCACGAGACTTTGCGAACGACATTCCAAGAGCAGGATGGTGTAGGCGTGCAGCTAATCCAGACGAGCCGCACTAAGGAGCTGAGGATAATTGATGTCTCGGCCGGCGCAGATGATAGTAACTACATCCAGTCGCTGCAGATTGAGCAGACCACTCCATTCGATCTGGCATCTGAGCCAGGATGGAGGGTCTCGTTACTACGATTGGGAAATGATGATCACATCCTCTCCATTGTCATGCATCATATCATCTCCGACGGCTGGTCCATCGATATCCTTTGCCAAGAGCTGGGAAAGTTCTATGCCGTAGCACTCCGAGGCCAGGATCCGCTGTCGCAAATGAGTCCGCTCCCGATCCAGTACCGCGACTTTGCCGTGTGGCAGAAGCAAGACGATCAGGTAGCCGAGCACGAACGGCAGCTCGAGTACTGGACCAAGCAACTTGCCGACAGCGCTCCTGCCGAACTTCTAACCGACCAGCCGCGACCGGCCGTACTGTCTGGCAAGGCTGGTGTTGTGCAGCTCACCATCGACGGTTCTGTGTACGAGAGACTCCGAGCATTCTGCCGAGCTCACCAGGTAACGTCCTTCGTGGTCTTACTCGCGGCATTCCGTGCAGCGCACTACCGTTGGACGGGTGCGGAAGATGCGACTGTTGGTACGCCGATCGCCAACCGAAACCGTCCAGAGCTGGAGAGCATGATTGGATTCTTCGTTAACACTCAGTGTATGCGGATTACCGTCGAAGATGACGATACATTCGAGAGGCTAGTTCTGCAGACCCGGTCAACAGCGACAGCCGCATTTGCCAACCAGGATGTCCCATTCGAGCGCGTCGTTTCAGCCCTCTTACCAGGCTCGAGAGACACATCGAGGAACCCACTGGTGCAGCTCATGTTTGCCCTGCACTCTCAGGAAGATCTAGGCAAGATTCAGCTAGACGATCTGGTAGGTGAGCCTATACCAGCCGCAGTGACCAGCCGTTTCGACTTAGAGTTCCACCTGTCCCAGCAGACCGGAAGACTAGGGGGCAACGTACTCTTTGCCACAGACCTGTTTGAGCCTGAGACTATCCACGGCATGGTGTCTGTGTTCCAGGAAATCTTACGTCGGGGTCTAGAGGATCCCCAGACGCCAATTGTGTCCCTGCCGCTTACCGACGGTCTGGCCGAGCTTCGTAGCATGGGCCTTGTTGATATCGAGAGGACCGAGTACCCTCGCGAGTCCAGCGTGGTTGATGTCTTCCGCGACCAGGTGACCGCCTGTCCTGACGCCACAGCTGTGATAGACTCGTCGCAGCAGCTGACTTATGCTGAGCTTGACCGACAATCCGACGAGGTTGCTAACTGGCTGCGCCAGCAGCGCATGGCGGCCGAGACGCTGATCGGGGTGCTGGCCCTGCGGTCGTGTCAAACGGTTGTTGCCTTTTTTGGTATCCTCAAAGCGAATCTAGCATATCTCCCGCTCGACGTCAATATTCCCGCAGCTCGTATAAAAACAATCCTGTCAAACCTACCAGGGCGCAAGTTAGTTCTTCTTGGCGCCGACGTGGCTGCTCCGGATGTTCAGCTTCCGGACGTGGAGCTTGTACGTATCGACGACACGCTTGGTAACCCTGGTGCAGTTGATTCTCTTACTGTTGGAAAGCAACCCTCTGCGACAAGCCTGGCATATGTCATCTTCACGTCGGGTTCAACCGGCGTGCCAAAGGGAATTATGGTCCCACATCGTAGCTTGGTTAACGTCGTCACCCAACGACCCGCATATGGCGCTGTCGCCCACATGACAAACCTCGCTTTCGATCCGTCAATATTTGAAATATGCATGGCCTTATTAAACGGATACAAGCTAGTTTGTATTGACACCATGACAGTGTTAGATGCGGTACACCTCACACATATCTTCAAGCAGGAGGATGTCCGCGTCGCGATGATTACGCCTGCATTGCTGACCAGAGTCCTCGACCAAGCCCCTCAGGCGGTAGGCCAACTTGAGGCACTGTATGTCCTCGGAGACCGGTTCCCTGCCGAAGATGCAGCCAAGGCTAGAGAACTGGTGAGAACAGCCGTGTTTAATGGCTACGGGCCAAGCGAGAACTCGATCCTGACAACCTCTTTTCACATCACCCCCGGTGTAATGTGTACCAACGGCGTACCTGTTGGTCGAGTGATAAACAACTCGGGCGTGTATGTCATGGATCCGCAGCAGCGTCTGGTCTCTCTCGGTGTCATGGGCGAGCTGGTCGTGACCGGTGACGGGCTCGCACGAGGATATACCGACCCTGACCGAGACCAAGACCGTTTCGTACAGATCATAGTCGATGACAAGCCGATGAAGGCCTTTCGAACAGGCGACCGGGTGCGATACCGACCGACGGACGGTCAACTAGAGTTTTATGGCCGTATGGACAATCAGGTGAAGGTTCGAGGTCACCGTGTCGAGCCCGCAGAAGTAGAACGCGTCCTAGTCAGACACAGCGCCGTAAAAGATGTTGTTGTTTTACTGAAGCGCGACGGAGATACACAGCAAGATGTCGAACTTGTTGGCTTTATCACAGTAGTAGAGGACCAGAGTATGATAAGAGCTAATCAAATGTCAACCGACCATGCAAGAGAATCCGCCCAGCTAGAGGAGGAGGACGATGAGGTGAAGATGGCGCAGCTGGATCCGAATGTTGAGGCAAATCTACGCTCTGTGCTTCAAGCCACTCTACCGTCGTACATGGTTCCATCGCGGATTATTGTGTTGGACCAGATGCCGCTGAACACGAACGGCAAGGTTGACCGGCGGGCGCTGGCACGGCTGACATTGGGCGCGACAACAGACCAAAAATCACGCACCGTTGTCGCCCCCCGTAATGAGATCGAAGTTTCACTGTGCGAGGAATTTGCTGATGTCCTCGGCGTCGAGATAGGCATCACTGATAACTTCTTCAATCTCGGAGGACATTCCCTCATGGCCACCAAGCTCGCTGCTCGCATCAGCCGTCGACTGGATACCCGTGTGTCCGTCAAAGACGTCTTTGACCACCCTGTCCTCGTCGATCTTGCAGCCATCATCCGCCGAGGCTCAACCCCACATAACCCAATCCCCGCAACAGCGTACCGCGGACCTGTCGAGCAGTCGTTTGCCCAGGGCCGCCTATGGTTCTTAGACCAGTTCAACCTCGGTGCATCGTGGTATCTCATGCCGCTCGCCATGCGCCTGCGAGGGTCGCTACACATCAATGCGCTAACCGCCGCATTGGCTGCTCTGGAGCAGCGGCACGAGACTTTGCGAACGACATTCGAAGAGCACGATGGTGTGGGCGTGCAGCTAATCCAGACGAGCCGCACTAAGGAGCTGAGGATAATTGATGTCTCGGCCGGCGCAGATGATAGTAACTACATCCAGTCGCTGCAGATTGAGCAGACCACTCCATTCGATCTGGCATCTGAGCCAGGATGGAGGGTCTCGTTGCTACGATTGGGAAATGATGATCACATCCTCTCCATTGTCATGCATCATATCATCTCCGACGGCTGGTCTATTGATATCTTATGTCAAGAGCTAGGAAAGTTCTATGCCATAGCACTCCGCGGCCAGGACCCGTTGTCGCAGGAAAGCCCGCTCCCGATTCAGTACCGCGACTTTGCCGTGTGGCAGAAGCAAGACGATCAGGTAGCCGAGCACGAACGGCAGCTCGAGTACTGGACCAAGCAACTCGCTGACAGCGCTCCTGCCGAACTTCTAACCGATCTCCCCCGGCCGGCCGTACTGTCCGGCAAGGCCGGTGTCGTCCAGCTCACCATCGAGGGCGCTGTGTACGAGAGACTCCGAGCATTCTGCCGAGCTCACCAGGTAACATCCTTCGTGGTCTTACTCGCGGCATTCCGTGCAGCGCACTACCGTCTCACGGGTGCGGAAGATGCGACTGTTGGTACGCCGATCGCCAACCGAAACCATCCAGAGCTGGAGAGCATGATTGGATTCTTCGTTAACACTCAGTGTATGCGGATTACCGTCGAAGATGACGATACATTCGAGAGGCTAGTTCTGCAGACCCGGTCAACAGCGACAGCCGCATTTGCCAACCAGGATGTCCCATTCGAGCGCGTCGTTTCAGCCCTCTTACCAGGCTCGAGAGACACGTCGAGGAACCCACTGGTGCAGCTCATGTTTGCCTTACACTCTCAAGAAGATCTTGGCAAGATTCAGCTAGAAGATCTGGTAGGTGAGCTTATGCCAACCACCGTATCCACTCGTTTCGACTTGGAGTTCCACCTGTTCCAACAAACTCGAAGACTCGAGGGCAATGTACTTTTTGCTGCAGACCTGTTTGAGCCTGAGACTATCCACGGCATGGTGTCTGTGTTCCAGGAAATCTTACGTCGGGGTCTTGAGGATCCCCAGACGCCAATTGTGTCCCTGCCGCTTACCGACGGTCTGGCCGAGCTTCGTAGCATGGGCCTCGTCGATATCGAGAGGACCGAGTACCCTCGCGAGTCCAGCGTGGTTGATGTCTTCCGCGACCAGGTGGCCATCTGTCCTGACGCCACAGCTGTGATAGATTCGTCGCAGCAGCTGACTTATGCTGACCTTGACCGGCAATCCGACGAGGTTGCTAGCTGGCTGCGCCAGCAGCGTATGCCGGCCGAGACGCTGATCGGGGTGCTGGCCCCGCGGTCGTGTCAGACGGTTGTTGCCTTTTTGGGCATCCTCAAAGCGAACCTAGCATATCTCCCGCTCGACGTCAATGTTCCAGTGGCTCGTATCGAAGCGATTCTATCAAACGTACCAGGGCACAAACTGATTCTTCTCGGTGCCAATGTGGCTGCTCCGGATATTCAACTTCCAAACGTCGAGCTGGTACGTATCAGCGACACGCTAGGCAATGATAATGTATTTGACTTTACGGACCCCGCCCTGCGGCCCGCGGCGATGAGCCTTGCGTACGTGATGTTTACATCTGGATCGACTGGCCGGCCGAAGGGTGTCATGGTCGAGCACCGCAGCATCGTGCGGCTGGTCAGGGAGACCAATTTGATCTCGCAGGCTGGAGCAGCTGTTTCTGTTGCTCATCAGGCTAACCTCGCTTTTGACGCGGCAACATGGGAGATCTATACGCCGCTTCTAAATGGCGGGACAGTGGTGTGTATCGACTACATGACGGTTTTGGACCCTATCGCTCTCGGCCGTTCCTTTTCAAAACATAGCATCAGAGCTGCTTTCTTTTCAACAGCTTTACTGAAACAGCGCCTTGATGAAATACCTTCGATAATCAGTGAGTTAGATATATTATTCGCCGGCGGAGAGATAATGCGGCCTCGAGATGCCCTCAACGCGGCACAATTAGTCCGGTACAATTTCTGTCATGTTTACGGCCCGACCGAAAACACAACCTTCAGTACAGTTTACCGCTTCCCAGTATGTGAGGATAGCGTCAATGGGGTTCCTATTGGTCATGCTATCAGCAACTCTGGCGCTTACATTATGGACTCATGTCAACAGCTTGTCTCTGTCGGTGTGATGGGAGAGCTTGTCGTCACAGGAGACGGGCTTGCCAGAGGGTATACCGATCCATCGCTGGACCTAGACCGCTTCGTCCAGGTTTCCATCGACGGCCAGCTCGTGAGGGCATACCGAACGGGCGACCGAGCACGATATCGGCCGAAGGATGGTCAGATCGAGTTCTTTGGGCGCATGGACCAGCAGATCAAGATCCGAGGCCACCGCATCGAACCGGCCGAGGTGGAGCATGCCATGCTCAGCCACAATGCGGTCAGCGGCGCAGCTGTCGTCGTCCGGATGCCAGACGGTCAAGAACCGGAAATGGTTGGCTTTGTCGCCGCCCGGGGCGACGAATCCGTCGAGCAGGACGCGGCTAGCGGTCACGTGGAAGGTTGGGGAGACTTCTTTGAAGCGAACACATATGTAGATATCAAGACCATTGGCCAGACTGCCATCGGCAGCGACTTCGTTGGCTGGACATCCATGTATGACAAGAGCGAGATTGACAAGGCTGAGATGCAGGAGTGGCTCGATGACACTATGCAGACACTCCTCAACGGTCAGGACCCTGTCCATGTATTTGAGATAGGCACCGGCACTGGTATGGTTCTATTCAATCTCGGCGACGGCCTACAGAGCTACATTGGCGTCGAACCGTCGAGATCCGCGGCTGCCTTCGTCAACGATGCCATTAAGTCAATCCCTGCTCTCGCAGGCAGGGCTGAGGTACATGTCGGCACGGCCACGGATGCAGGCCGTCTAGATGGGCTCCATCCAGACCTGGTCGTGGTCAATTCCGTGGTCCAGTACTTCCCCACGCCGGAGTATTTGATCGAAGTCGTCGACGCTCTCACTCGACTACCAGGCGTCAAGCGTCTATTCTTTGGTGACATACGACCCCACTCTCTTAACAAAGACTTCCTCGCGGCCAGGGCTTTACATATGCTAGGTAGAAAGGCGACTAGAGATGGAGTGCGACATAAGATGGCAGAAATCGAAGTGCGCGAAGAGGAGCTGCTAGTCGACCCGGCCTTTTTCACGAGCCTAGCAGGCCGGCTCCCAGGTCAAATCCAGCATGTCGAGATTCTACCCAAAAGAATGATAGCGACGAACGAGCTTAGCTCGTACAGGTATGCTGCTGTCGTGCATGTGGGCGATCCCGACAAGCAAGTGCAGGCTGTGCATGAGATCGATGCAGATGCTTGGATCGATTTCAAAACCTCTCAGATGGACCGTCAGGCCCTACTCCGCCTTCTACAGAGCTCGCCAGACGCCTTGACTGTCTCCGTCAGCAACATCCCTTATAGCAAGACCATTGTAGAGCGACATGTTAGGATGTCGCTTGATGAAAACGATGACGATGACGACGCAATGGATGAGGTGGCCTGGGTCTCTGCTGTCCACCATAGAGCGGATCGGTGCGCGTCGATGTCCGCAACCGACCTCCTGCAAGTAGGCGAAGAGACAGGCTTCAGCGTGGAGGTCAGTTGGGCGCGACAGCAGTCCCAGAACGGCGCACTTGATGCCGTCTTCCACCACTATACACCTGCCGCGAGTGGGCAGCGCGTTATGATTAAATTCCCGACTGACGACCAGACCCGGCCAGTAGGCTCTTTCACGAACCGGCCGCTACAGCGGCTACAGGGCCGGCGGATCGAGGGACAGATCCGTGAAAGACTGCGGGCTCTCCTCCCACCGTACATGATCCCGACGCGTATTGTGGTGCTAGACCAGATGCCTGTCAACGCAAACGGCAAGGTCGACCGGCGAGAACTTGCTCGAAGGGCCCAGGTTGCACCAATAAGGAATGTGGCGTCTTCTCACGTGGCTCCACGCAACGAGATAGAAGTCGTGTTGTGTGAGGAGTTTGCCGATGTCCTCGGCGTCGAGGTCGGCATTACCGACAATTTCTTTCATCTCGGGGGGCACTCGCTCTTGGCCACGAAGCTTGCAGGGCAACTCAGCCGCCGGCTGGATGTCCGAGTGTCCGTCAAAGATATATTCGACCAGCCGGTGCCCGCCGACCTCGCGAACAAGATTCAGATTAATCAATTGCGGGCCCACACAGCAAGCAATGGAGTTTTACCAACACCAGAAAGCGCTCCATTCCATCTACTTCCTTTTGAAGATCCGCGGACATTTGTGCTCCGCGAAATCTCCCCGCGACTTGAGGACTGCCATGGTAGAATCTTAGACGTCTACCCTGCAACAATGACACAAAAGACTTTCCTCCAAGATCCAGTGACGGGTCACCCACGCACTCCGGCGCTCTTTTTCATAGACTTCCCACCTAACTCGGATTGTGCTCGGCTAGTTAAAACCTGCACGGCTCTAGTCCAACATTACGACATCTTTAGGACCGTGTTCTTCATGGCGGCCGGTGCGTTCTACCAGGTAGTCCTGGAACATCTTGACGTGCCGATTGAGGTTGTCGAAATCGACGAAGATATCACCAGTGCGACCCGTCCATCATTGGGTATGGATGGACAACAGTCTCTTCGTTTAGGACAATCATTGCTACGCATCGCCATTCTGAAGAATCGGGAATCGACGGTGCGAGTAGTGCTTCGAATGTCTCATGCATTGTATGATGGCTTGAGTTTCGAGCACATTGTGCATTCACTTCATACTCTATACAACGGCAATCAGCTTCCAACACCTCCCAAATTTGCTCAATATGTTCAACATATGATTAACAGCCGCAAAGACGGTTACGAGTTCTGGCGCTCTGTTCTGCAGAATTCCTCGATGACAGTCGTCGGTAGTGCTAGCCATGGCCGTCAACCAAAACCAGGAGCTGACGGTGCATGGTTTGTGGAAAAGCTCATTAACGCTCCTTTTCAGGCCAATATAGGCGGCATCACACAGGCAACAGTGTTTACTACTGCCTGCGCTCTAATGCTTGCACAAGAGACCAGATCAAGGGATGTCCTTTTTGGTCGAGTCGTGTCTGGACGCCAGTGCTTGCCTGTCGGTTGCCAACATATCGTTGGCCCTTGCACTAATAATGTGCCTGTGCGAGTTTCCATAGATGGGGCCGCCACTCCGAGAGAATTACTCCAGGAGGTGCAAGACCAGTATATCAACAGCTTGCCTTTTGAGACTCTAGGATTCGATGAAGTGAGAGAAAACTGCACAGACTGGCCAGACACGACTATTAACTACGGTTGTTGCACGGTATATCAAAACTTTAACATTCATCCTGAAAGTCATATCCAAGACCAGCGGATTCGGCTGGAGACTTTAGCACGAGATTCTCGAGCAGGAAAATCCAGCGAGTGCGATACTGCTCTGAGCAAGGGAACTCTGGATGAGACACCGATTCACGACGTGGATATAGCAGGAGTTCCTGAGCCCGACGGACTTCGACTGCGGGTGTCTATAGTTGCCAACCGACGAATTTGTGAAGAAGAGACGGTGGACCATATGATCAAAGAGCTTTGTGAGAGAATTCTGAGCTTGAACTCAGCTTTGCAAGATCTATCCACAAGAGAGATGGAAGGTATTTGAACAATAATTAGTAGTAGAGTTATTACAGTGAATAAACGGGTTTATTCCATTCAGACAAATCATATCAAGATAGAAAAATCCAGTATACACGTATTAGGTCATTACAAACAAGGTGGAGCACGTTGAAGCTCAAGGCAGCATAATTTCGTCCATCTAATGATGGACGTCGTCCAACAGCAGAGATACGACATCAACGATATTGAACGAAAGAGCCTGTCGAATCGCGAAGGGCATGCAGGAGTTTAAGAATTAAGATATATTATATAAAATAGTTATCTTAGAAGATGAAGAGGTCGTTATATGTGTAATGTTCTGGCCAAGCAAGGCAACTGGTAGAGTAGCATACGGAATGCAAACGTAAGAAACAGCTTAGGCTTTATTAGGTTGATTTGAATGATTTCTGACGCGATTGATGTCAACAGTATTCTGTACCAGTAACAATTACGCTCTGAGAATTTCCCTCCGGTCAAAGCACTGAGTCTCGATGGCGGCAAGCACTACATCTGGTCGGGAGTTTTACTTGAAGTACATTGGTTTTTGCTTGTAGAGCTGTTGTCAGATCCCAAAGGTTTGGCAGCTACTTTTTTGGTTACTCACAAACTGCAGTTGAAAATATTACCTCGTCGTCCTGAACCTTCCTGTCTACTTGTGGACTCTCCTGTTTCCTAGTGGCTGATCTGCTATATTGTAGTTTGCGGGTTCTCCAACAGCAGACCTATTAAATGCTGTGCAACGAACGAAATCAGCGCCTCAACAAGAATGTCTTCGCTTCCATTCTCTCCGGTTTTTGGCGGCATTATGGAGGGTGCTCAGACGCTGAGGCACCTGTCGGTTGGGACTCGAACTCTGATCCAGACACAGTGGTGAAGTGTATTCAAATATTTCTGTATGCCGCAGCAGCCTCGTCGATCTTCTCTAAGCTCACAGCTGCGGCCTGATCTATAACCTGACGGATGCGGTATTGAACGGGAGCTTGTACGTTAGCGTCTATGTGCCGCTAAACGTTACGTCCTGTTGTGACTTATGGGCGGCGGAGTCACTGAAGTGTTGTTGAGCGTCTTCGTTGGTGCTCGGACCATACAGGCTTTGTGACGAGCAGAATGCGTCCTCCAATCCAAAATCCCTGGCACATCGGCCGCTGAACATGTCACAGAAGGTGCGGATTCTTACGATCAGTGCGACTCCGTGTGACGTATTCTGCGCACATGATGGTGTGGCTGACGAGAAAGCTGCCGCGGTCAAATCATTGGAGCTGAGGACGGCTGCTTGGGTTGGAAATTTTGGCCCCATGAGGAGGGCAGTCTCCATCGACATCACCTGACGGCGCTGACGAAGTTAGCATACTGTGGCTTAAAACACATACATGTGTCAGTAGCAACACGGTCCACATACATGCTCATGGAGAAAGCAACGATCACCCCACAATCATGTCGCATCGCCGGTGCAGGGCACACCGAATTCACTACGACAGCAATGAACAATCAAAGTTATCAATGACGTTATTTCGCCAGTTTAAGAAAATTGGCACGCCAGATCTGCAGTATCTGCAGAGTTCCCGTGTGCTGCGATAAGCTGCCAGAAGTTTGCCACCCTCGCATATACCCTTCACATGCGGGATATGATAAGCCCCCCCACTCTTGGCGGCATAGTCACATAATAGGCTATGGTATGGCCTATAGTGCAATTCAGCTGTAGGGACAGCGACAAAGCTACGTTCAGTAACATGGAATTGAGCACGCGATTACGGAAAGGAGCCTATGAATGTGAAAATGGGGGGGTGGCCTAAATAGATCCCTCTGGTCCGATTTCGGCAATGAGCCAACCACCAGGGGCGTTGTTAGCAATACCAATATGTAGCTGTACGTGGATCAAGCTCTACAAACCCATACGAATGTTATTCAGTCACATAGGCGATCATTCGCCAAGTGTTGGCCGTTGACTTATTTTAGGCTCTTACATGGCTACCGGCATCTCTGTATGATTTGCGAGACAAATAGAGGTTCCTACTTAAGAAGTGATGTTTTGCTTCTCCGGGCAATTAACCTAACCACCGGCTACCCTCACCTTTGGCGGCATCTCCCCCTGTTGCTATCTAACGATATGTGGTGAAATTTGCTACGATTATATACCGAAATTACTTGCGGCTTTTGATCAACTGAGTTACTGTTTCTAGGTGGACTAGCGTGATCTCTCTAAATATAGCTCCGAATGAGGCTCCTCTGTAAGTATTCCACAACGCGGCTGCTGAACCGTTCCCATCCTCTTTTTCGCCAGTGCCGATTGCTGCGTTGGAATCTGTTGTAGATAGGTATTACAAGAAAGCCGCCGAGCATTAGACGCAGTCAGGAAAGAGCCGGTCGCATTCTCCGTGCCGCATATCTGCCTGGAATGATGACGTTTTCCATAAAGATTTTGCCGTCAGACTTAAGTTGCTGGTGATCCGCAGATATGTTTGTGGCTGTCTGCCAGCAAATCCAAAATAGAAATATCAAAACGTAAGGTTCGTCAACTGTGCCATTCGAACTGCTCCTGGGAGCGTGGAAAAGACATTGCTCTGCTTCACGAGCCGTATGATGGCACGATGCTCGACCACGGCGCATTTAGGCCTGTCGGTCAACCGAGATATAAAGACGACATGTCTGAGGCTCGTTTGCCGAAGCTTGTAGAAACGCGTCGAAGTAATGACTCACACCCGTTGTGACCCAAATGTCATCTCTCCGTACCAACTCGACGTCTACCAGCTGAATATCTGGAGTAGATACGTCAGGGCAGAGGAGGACCAGCTTGTGTCCTGTAGCAGCCGACAAGATTGCTTTGAGGCGGGGAGCCGGAACATTGATATCGAGGGGTAGATATGCTAGGTTCCTGTTGAGGATGCCGAGGAAGGCGACAATTATTAAAGATGATCAAGGTGCAAGCAACCCAATGAGCGACTCAGCTGGAATATGCCGCCGGTGTAGCTAAGTAGCAACTTAGTCCGATTGCCGGTCCACCTGAGAATAGGTCAGCTACGAGGACGAGTTCGTGACAGCTGTTACGTTCGGACAAGCGGATATCTGCTCGTGGAAGGCATCAATTACGCTTGATTTACGGGGGTAGTCTATTGTCCCAATATTAAGTAGGCCCGCAGAGTGAGCTTCTGCTAACCTATCAGTGAGCGGGAGGGTGGCGATCGACGTCTGAGGCTGCTCGAGTCCCCAGCGTAAGACCTCCTGAAAGACAGCAACCACATCATGGATAGTCTCGAGCTCGAAATGGTCTGTCGCAAAGAGCACACTACCAATAAGTCATCCTAGCTCTTGCAGCATGTGGAACTCTAGATCGGATCGAGTCGACACAGCGGTCAGTATAAGACCAGCTGTTAAAACTTCTAATTTTATCTTGCTGCGAGTGAAGGGCAAGCATGAACTGCACCAGCGGGTTATGAGAGGTATCATCAAGACTCAGGTAGAATCGATGACATGACTGGCCCGTACGGGACATCCTGGTTTTCTAACACAGCTTCTGCTGTGGACCGGACCTACCGTACTAATCTGTCAAATTGTCATCGTCTCCGACGTTAGCTCGCATACAGGAAGTGTCAACAAAGAAGCCGATCAAATTCTCAGGCTCTGGCCGGTTATGGTTGGCAAAATGGCGCACTGACAGTTGCATCTTCCGCCATCGTGAGATGGTAGTGGGTCGCATGGAACGCCGCGAGCAGCACCGCATACGAGGCTACCTGGTAAGTGCGGCAGAATGCCTGAAGGCTCTCGCACACTGGATCACCGATGGTGAGCTAGACAGTTTGGCTAGATACTGTTGCTGGCCCGGACCGGTCGGTCAGAAGTTCGGCTGGTGAGCTGTCTGCTAGATTTCTGGTCCAGTACTCAAGTTGCGGCTGATACTCGGCCGCCTGGTGATCATGTTTCTTCTACACGGCAAAGTCGCGGTACTGGATAGAGACTGGAGTCACATGCGACAATTGGTCTTGGCCCCGGAACGCTGCAGCATAGAATTAGCCAAGCATTTGGTGCAAGATATGAATAGACTAGCCATCAGTGATGATGTAGTGCATGACAGTGGAGAGGCAGTGGTCATCTTCTTCTATCCGTAGTAGCGATGCTCTCCACCCCGACAGGAATGCCAGATCACATGGGGTTGCCTACTCCTGCTATTGGAGTTGGGGGTAGTTTACATCCTGATCCCCTAATACATCGACCACCCTAAGCTCCTTCGTGCGACTGGGGATGAACGATCCACACTCCCACACCGTCAAGCACTTCATATGTCGTCCGCAGAGTCTCGTGTCGCTGTCCTAAAGCCAGCAGCGCGGCGAGCGACATGATATATGACAACTCGCCAAGATTGAGCTGATCCAGGAACCACGAGCGGTTCTTAGCGTATGACCGCTCGATAGGCCAGAGGTACGGCGTTGGCTGGATAGGACATCACTCATTTCAGCGCTACGGACCACATGAGTTTAAGCGCACGAATATGATAGTAAATATCTCGCCCCCTGCGCCTTTCACCCAAACCACCGCCTGATTTTACCATACCTTCTTTCGGCATGGATGACAGAAGGTAGGGGGTATTTTGAGAAATCGATGTCAATCTCCTAGTCGAAGATCTACAGACTTGTGATAGAATGACCCTAGGTAGATCTGAAGATAAGAGTTTCAAAGATACTGACTGGTCTGTAGCGTTCATAATAATTATTGACATTATTTACAGACAAGATCCGACAAGGCAAGCGTTGTAATCGAAAGGCACCAGTTTCCTCAGGTGAAGGAAGTAGACATCGTAGAGGTAGCTACTCAGATTTCCAAGACAAATCGGGGTGATGTCAAGCCAGAGCTAATAGACCGGTAGTCAGAACGATATTTTAAATACTTACGGGCGCCCGCAGGCATAACAAAGCTACGTAGTAATAGTTTTCATGTTCATATGTAAGCATACTACGGATCCCTGTCCTTTATCAGGCCGTGTATGCAGGTATATCTGCCTTATAACGAGTAATATTCTTAGCATTATTAACCAGACATACATATCATCATATCCCGCCAAGTAGCATCCTCATCCTACTAGCCTGCTTGCCACTCCAATGAACATCTGGGATGAACGCACAATCGATCGCACTTCCATCATTAGCAATGATGGCCAATTCTCCTCACTCCTATATTATAGTTGGGGCCGGCGTCTTTGGCGCTTCCACGGCCCTCCATCTTATCCAAGAACATCCTCAGGCATCCATCATTCTGCTTGACCGCGATAGCTACACTGCCCCAATTCGTGTGGCGGCGTCATGGGATTGGAACAAAGTCATTCGTGCCGACTACATTGACCCCCTCTATATGAAACTCGCCGTCGAAGCCCAAGAGTGTTGGCGCACCAAGCCATTGTGGAAGCCATTCTATCATGAGAGGGGAAGGTTATGTGTTATGGCTGGTGATGGGGCGCAGCGTGTGCGCCGCAACTATGATGATATAGCGGTCGATATGGGAGTGAGTGTCTTGAATGTGGAGGATGCGAAAACCCGATACAACGGTGCATTTAAAGATGCTGTATACGACGGAGTAACAGAGGTGCTAGTAAACGAAAGGGGCGGCTGGGCAGAAGCGAAGGAAGCACTCAGAAGCGGCATCGAAAGTGCGGTCGACCTTGGGGTGAAATACGTCGTAGCTGAGATCAGGGAGCTGCTATTAGGCACAGAAGGGGCATGTGTAGGAGTTCGGACTAGTATGGGTGAGGAGTTGAAGGCAGACCGTATCATACTCTGCACAGGCCCCTACACGCCCAAATTGTTACTTGATAGTGATCCTGCTTGGACAGAGCTACATGCGGGAGAGCGGATTTTCGCCGCCGCAGTGGCGGAAGGGTTGGCTCGCATGAAAGATGACGAGGTGTGGCTTTGTCATGGTCCAGTTGGGAGTTCGGATGTGCCAGCAAGCCGCCCAGGTAAGCACCATAACTCGTTGCCCTAGCAGGGAGCGTGTCGTTAATCTCATACACTTATCAGGCGCATCCGCGGGAAGCACTGTGGGAAGCGTTCCGCATTCCAAGGATAAGTTCTTGAAGTTCTGGGGGGCAAAAGTCATTGGCAATATGGTCGAGGACCTTGCAACTGGGATCCGTATTTCAACGCCTCCTTCCAAGCCTGACTACGATCAATTGAATGTACCGCAGTCTTTGAAGGACGACGTTTCATCAGCCGGAGAGTACCTTTTCGGGGAGAGAGGTCGCGCCTTTCATGTTGAAAACTATAGATTATGCTGGTGAGTCAAGACTGGAAATCGAGGATGCAGGAAAGTTGTATTCACCGCTGACTTTATATGTGATGTGCTACTAGGGAAGCGGTGACGCCTAGCGATGACTTTATTATCTCGCCTCATCCAGCAAGTAAAGGACTCTACATAGCAACATGTGGCTCCTTTCATAGCTGGAAGTTCCTACCCGTGATTGGGAAATATGTGTTACAAATGTTGGAGGGCCAACTAGAAGAATCTGTTGCATCTAAGTGGGCTTGGGATCGGAAACGTCCTAGTCCTCAGTCTAGTCGAAACTGGCCCAAGTTTGAGCTCAAAGATCTCTAAGCCTAGACATAAACCTGCCAATCACTAATTATGATTTAGATAGCCTCCAAGTAGCTCTGATTCCAATCTAAAAGAATTTAGTTTCAGTAGCTAACAGTAATAACATCGACTCTCACACGTATTATTAGCACCTAGGTATATATAATAGTCTAAGTGAGCTAGAATTTATCGCGATATTATGGGAGAAATGAGAAATCTAGAAAGACGTATTCAAAGTAAATATCTTCAATTTTATATTCTCTTAACCGTAGGAAACGTTGGAGCAAGAATCTCCGAAGATCACAGTCTCTAAACTTCGTCCCAAGTAATTCGAATATAGCCAGTCCATTACTTGTGCCTAGCCTCACATAAGGTGATCTAAATTACGGAGTGAGCACTCCGCGAGAGACCCATGTTGCATTGCTCTTCACAGAGCTAGGGCGACGTGAAACCTCCACTCCACTTAGACTAGTGAAATCTCTGATCATCGGAATAACCTTCCCGATAGAAGAGCGAAGGCTAGGCTGTAACAACACAATAGGTCTGCTGTACTACTCCGTACGTTGATCTTAAGGTGTTTCTAAATTTGCATAATATATCTATGACCGGGTCATCCTTCCAAGTTCAATACAGTGCTTTCCTCATCCCAATCCTAGCTCTTAGCAACTGTCAAAACACCAATAACCGAGTGACGATTTTCGTCTGAGACAAGCGGCAGTGCAACTGCCCCGAGAGCACAACTAGGCGAAGGCATCTGCAACTTATATTCGCGGACTTAAACACATTATCCTGGGCCGGCTGCATCTATTAGGACCTTGTTGACGCTTGGGATGATTTTCATCACGGCGGAGAAAGGGATGGCTGCGGAATATGGGAGCTTGACATAGCACATTTAACAAAGTTTCCCTCAGTTATGTAGCACCCACTTCAATATAACGGCTAGTAAGGGCCAGGGGCGCGCCTGACTGCAAGGAGAGTCGTCCCTCTTAACATAGCTTATTCGGAATGGTCTTCTCGTTACGAAGCTCTGGTCGCCAACAATAGACTATACGTCTCGCCTCTACATGTAGTGCATACGAGATCCGTGGAGTCCAAGATTCATTACGTCTAAATCATTTCATAACTTGAACGCCGCCAAAATCAGACTGCCAATCTTACTTCTGCATCCATCCGGCATTAGTACTCCTGCTGTTTTATTCCAAGCTTCTTCGCTTACTCGTAGCGACTGTGCGTTGGAAACGGTTGATCTTAAACTTCCTTATTCGAGCGTCAGGAGGCCTTGCATAGGTAGTTGGACCTGCAGGTGAGGTTAACTCATGTCGTATTGTCCAAGACTTGGGACCATCTAGAGTACATTTGCAGTTCTCTCATCGCGTGTGCCGCCATTTGCAAAGCATCTAGATGATCCGGTCCCATTGCTACAGCTCCGTCCACCATGGTATTGATAATAACGGCAAGAAAAGCAGGCGAAGAGCCGCAGAGAGCAGTGCATACATCGATGATCGGTGTTTTGATGTAGAAAACAGTGCCTACCTTACGCAACGGAAGAGTGTCGGTGACACGAAACAGAGAACCTGAATGCCCGAGAATTTCATCGGCCTTCAGTGGTCGATCGCGCTAAATGCCCTGTAAAAATTGATTGACCAGCGTCCAGTAATTGATTGGTTGGGTAATATCCCTGCTTGGTACCTCAGTAAAGTCGGGCATCCGCAATCGAGGGGATGATTAGTGACGCATTGGCCTGGCCCCTTCGCCGTTAAGCGCACTGATTGGCCCTGACCGCTTATCTGTACATAATGTACCTAAGTACCTTACCTAGAATTTGCCCACTAGCAGATTGTGCGGTAATCGCTGCCTAGACGACAATCACTGCATAGACGACAATCACTGCGTACACGACAATCACTGCGTACACGACAATCATTGCATACACGACAATCACTGCATACACGACAATCATGGTACTTCCAACTACGAACGAGCTAGCATTTAAATACAGAATGCTGGAGGAAGAACGCGGCTTATTCGGACTAGATTATAGCCCTAAAGCTGGTTTTGGGGATGACTGGCGACCTGAGGTGTCGCGACATAGCGTGATGCCATGAATGTATCACAAATTACTCCAATCTGGTTCATCGACAATATGCAGAGATCGAGTTTGTGGGTAGTAATGCGATCTAGGATAATAACACGATGGACGTAGACAATATCAATGAATCGTTCAAAGCAGTGTTAGGCACTCCTCAATTAGCACAAGAGACAGTATTGCTATTATAAAATGAATAAATAAAATAGAACTGTCCGAAATTAGGCAACACAGCGAACATTTTTCTTGCATCTTTACCAGGTAAAGAGAGGCTTGGCAACAATTCTTAGCTCGAAACAACGTGTCGGTGCTGAAAATCCGATAAAATGAAAAGGGTTGTACTAACCAGGAAGGTTTGAATGGATGAAAAAGTCCACTTTGGAATAAACCACAGTTAAAATAGCCAACCTGTGAGGTCTCATCCGTCAGTCTCCAAAATGATGAAACCCATTTATCGCCCTGGGCTCACGACGTTGAGGGGTCGACATCGATCCTGTGGACCCAAGACACAAATGTCAACCTGTCCAATCAGGATTCCCTGCACAGGGTTAATTCGGCGACGAGACGCATTCGTGTCCCGCTTGGAGAACATCATTCTCAAGAACACATTACCTGATGATAGTCGTTCAGGTACCGATTTGTGACGAAGCTTGGACCATCGAGCTCGGAGTGATGGTCCGTGCTGGAATACTGGATAGGTACCTCGAGGATTCTAATAAGTAACTTTATAAAAATGATGTTACTTGGACAGGTATTTGTAGTATCCTCCGCGTCTAAATAAGTACTAAGTACATTTAACACCTATCCAATATGGTTGTTCCGCACTGGCAATGTCCATATCGCTGTGCTACTGAATTAGCCTAGCGCGGATAGCCCATCTGACTTGGATGTAGCCTAGGTACCGTACTGACCATCTCTTGTACAGCTGTAACCAGCGGCTAATCATCCGTAGCACGGGTGGGGGGAGGTCATTGCGATTTATCAATAGCATTTATTGGTAGAATCTTCATCGTCATACAGAGGCGCAGCTCTACATCGCTATAAAGCACGCTGCGTATTTAAATTCTTGGCAAAGGACAATGTACAGTGCAGGCCTCGATGTGGAGCTCCGAACCGTTCTTTGACACGGGGCGTGTCTTCGCGGATTCGATTCATCCCTCTACTGAGAGAATTCCAGCACTTAGCAGTTTGAGGGTCTTGGCCTTAATTCCATTGCTCCAGTCCTCGGATGCCTTGTAGACTCACTTGAATGGTCAGGAGCTTGTTGTTGTTCTTGTCATCGTCGCCGTCTTGGTAGTGATCAGTGGAGATTACCGCGTACCTGTTTATTCTGGCTGTTTGTGGTCTTATGGCCTCGACTGACAAGAGCTCGTGCTACGTATCAGCTTCGGTTCAACAAAGATCCAAGGTCTTTAAGCAAATAGAGCCCTGAAATATCAGAAAGCCACGGATTCTTTGATTTATGCAACCTGCTATTCTTGTGTAACATCTGTTATTCTTTGTGTAACATCTGCTATTCTTTGTGTAACATCCGTTGTACTTTGTGTAACGTTTGCTATTGTTTTGTGTAACATCCGTTATTCTATCCTCTCTATCCCGTGTTGACTTCCGATGCAACGCTGCGATTAAACGGATTCAAATATATACGCAATAGTACCCCAACGCTGGGTGCTCTTCTTGTTACCTGGCCAGAAAGTGATATATCTCTAGCGATAGCTTAGCACTTACACGTAACTAGACACAGCAACTAACCTCCAGCCACGAACTGACACTTAGCATCATGGAAGCATCCAACATCTTCGTCGCATCTGATGATGCCCACAAGGATCGCGACACTCGTTACTTGCAAGCGATTCGACAGTATGGATTAGACCCAGGCAAGATTGAGAGCATCCTACCATGCCTGCCGTTCCAACGCGACGTCATGGATTATGCTGCCAAGGATGGACGGCGGGCTGTTGGCCATGTCATCTACGAGATCCCGGAAAATGTCGACGTCGCACGCTTGGCCGCAGCTTGGAAGGAAGTTGTGCGTCGGACCCCGGCTTTGCGGACTTGCATGCTCACTTTAGAATCGGGGGACTATTTCCAGGTCGTGCTACTAGAGAGCTTCCTGTGGAAGTACGGGCCACGTCTGGACATAGACAAGACAGTCAGCGAAGATGAGGCGGCTGCCGCAGTGACTGGATCTCAGTGCAATCGATATACTGTCCTCGAGGACCCGAGCACAAAGCAGAGGCTGCTCATTTGGACATTCAGTCATATCCAAGTAGACAGCGCTTTCCAGGAGCGCATCCTTCAAAACGTACTCACAGCCTATGACGGCGGCAAAATCCAACCCTCTCCAGGGGCAGGAATACTATCGGGGCCCCTCACCGGGGATCCGGAAGTCGCGGCCCGTTTTTGGCAGCAGTACTTTGACGGCTTAGATGCCTCTGCATTTCCTCCGTTGCCGTCCCCCTCGACTGTGCCTCGTCCTGACGCGCAGGCAGAGTATCGTTTTTCATGTCCCGGCTCGGTCCAGCAGAAATGGGACAACACGGTGATTTGTCAAGCAGCGCTCGCGGTGCTCCTTGCTCGATATACGCACGCTTCCGAAGCCCTTTTTGGCATCGTGGTGGAGCGTCCTCCCTTGTTCCGGGGGCGGGAGCAGCCGATCGATGGCCCAACACGAACCGTGATACCGGCACGCGTGCGTTGCGCTCGTTATCAATCCGGGTCAGGTCTTATGCAAGAGATCACAACGCAAAACGCTGCCATGCGCGAGTTTGAACAAACTGGCCTTCAAGGCATCCGTCGCGCTGGAGACTTCGGGCCCGCCGCTTGTGGATTCCAAACGGTGCTAGTAGTCACCACTAGCGGCAATCCACAAAAGCCGAGCTCTTGGCTTCATCATGGTGTTACTGAATTAGATAGATTCGTACCCTATAACGATCGTGCTCTGTTAATCAACTGCCAGATGGCTGACGACTCAGTTAAACTGTTTGCACGACACGATCCGGGCGTGATTGACGCCCCTCAGATGGCTCGATTCCTCAGGCAGTTTGGGTGCTTGATCAAGCAATTTCGGAGCCACGAAGTCGATGGGCCTATCAAAGACTTTGACGTTATTACGGAAGAGGACCAAGCAGAAATCCAGGATTGGAATGCGGGACTGCTCCAGACACACGATGAATGCATCCACGAGGTAATAGCCAAGAGGGCTGCTGAGACGCCACGCAAGACTGCCGTGATTGCTTGGGATGGAGAGTGGACATATTCCGAGCTGGACAGCCTGTCTTCACGCCTCGCGCGGCATATCAGGTTGCTTGATTTCGAATTAGGGCAGGCGATACCGCTATGTTTTGAGAAGACGAAATGGATCGTCCCTGCAATGCTGGCGGTGCTGAAAGCTGGCCAGGCCTTTACACTCATTGACCCTTCCCAGCCGCCGGCTAGAATTGCGCAGATCTGTCATCAAACTTCTGCCAAGCTTGCTCTCACTTCTAAGCTCCAATACAGCACTATGTGTACTGTCGTGTCCCACTGCATTGTGTTCGACGACGACCTTACACAGGCTCTGTTAAATGATGAAGGTCAGCTCTCACCTATCGCGGAGCCGAAAGATTTGGCCTATATTATCTTCACCTCTGGAAGCACAGGGGAGCCAAAGGGTAGTATGATTGAGCATCGAGGATTTTCGTCATGTTCCCTCGAGTTTGGCCCCGCATTGGCGATTACCAGGCAAACGCGCGCTCTTCAATTCGCCTCGTATGCTTTCGGCGCATGTCTGGTAGAAATCTTGACTACCTTAATGCATGGTGGCTGCGTATGCATTCCTTCTGAGAACGACCGGGTGAATAGCATTCCAGCTTTTATCAATCGTGTGGGAGTCAACTGGGCGCTATTTACTCCTTCTTTTGTCGCGGCTATTGAGCCAGAAAGTGTTCATGGACTACGAACGCTAGTATTGTGTGGAGAACAAATGTCAGCAGAAATGAGAGACACTTGGGCCTCGCGGGTCCAGCTCCTGTATGCCTACGGCCAAAGTGAGAGTTCAACTGCCTGCAGCGTTAATACAGTCAATCCAGACACCGCTGAGCTAAATAATATTGGCCGCGCCGCAGGCGCGCGCTTCTGGATTACTGACCCAAACAATCCTGATCAACTGGCACCAATTGGCTGCATTGGTGAGTTGATGGTTGAAAGTCCAGGGATTGCACGAGGATATCTCGTCGTTCCGTCGCAGGACAAGTGCCCTTTCCTCGCGACGGCGCCTGGCTGGTACCCAGGAAATCACATGCCCGACTCTGTTCGTTTATTCAGGACTGGAGATCTTGTACGTTACAGATCAGATGGTACTGTTTTGTACCTTGGACGTGGAGACTTGCAGGTCAAGATTCGAGGGCAGCGGGTAGAGCTTGGGGATGTGGAAAGTCATTTGCGACAACAACTGCCCAGCCACTTGATGCCCGTGGTGGAAGCCGTCAGACGATCTGGCTCGTCAAACACCATGGTTTTACTTGCTTTCCTGACAGGCCCACTATGTAACGGAGAGAAGACTCCGCAGAGCCTATCGACCATGGGTGCCTACATAATGGAGAACAGTGCTGCGAGAGAAATAAGCACAAAGCTACAACAGGTAGTCCCTCGGTATTCCATTCCGTCGTACTATATTCGCATGACCAGTTTTCCAACTACTACGACTGGAAAGACGGACCGGAAGAGGCTGCGGTTCATCAGCCTTGAGTTATTAGATGAAATAAAAAAGCACAACACCTCTCCACAAAAAGAACAGTTCGATTCGAAAGCCAGTCCAGAAGGAAAACTGCGACAACTATGGTTCCGGAGCTTAAATCTCGATCCGAACTCCAACAGCCCCACGGCTAGCTTCATCGACTTAGGCGGTGACTCGATTGCAGCGATTAAATTAGTGAACATGGCGAGATCATCTGGAATAACCTTAAATATGATCGACATATTCCGGAACCCCACCCTTTCTAGCCTTGAAGCTACAATCATACGAGGCTGGGACCCACATAATCCAATCCGCCCGTCGCCGTACTCCGGTCCTGTGAAGCAGTCGTTTGCGCAGGGCCGCCTGTGGTTCTTAGACCAGCTAAATCTCGGAGCAACATGGTATCTCATGCCGCTCGCAGTGCGCTTGCGCGGACCCCTTCATGTCGATGCGCTTGTTACTGCCCTGCACGCTCTGGAGGAACGCCACGAGACCCTGCGCACAAGGTTTATGGAGCAAGATGGTGTTGGCATGCAAGCCATCCAAACAAGCGTCCCAAAGCAGCTCAGAGTGATCGATGTGCCTACTGGTCAGGATGGCAGCTACATCCAGGCGCTAGAGCAGGAGCAGACAACTCCGTTCGATCTGACATCCGAGCCAGGATGGAGGGTGTCACTACTACGGCTCGGGGACGACGACCATATCCTCTCCATCGTCATGCACCACATCGTTTCTGATGGCTGGTCAATCGATATTCTGCGGCAGGAGTTGGGCCAGTTCTATGCTATGGCGCTCCGAGGCCAGGACCCTCTGTCAAGCGTGGCCCCGCTCCCGATCCAGTACCGTGACTTTGCCTTGTGGCAGAAGCAAGACGAACAGGTAGCCGAGCACCAACGCCAGCTTGAGTACTGGACCAACCAGCTCGCCGACAGCTCTCCCGCCGAGCTTCTTACAGACCACGCCCGGCCGACCGTGCTCTCTAGTCAGGCTGGCGTGGTGCAGCTGGTGATCGAGGGCTCGATTTATGAGAGTCTCCGAGCGTTCTGCCGAGCTCATCAGGTAACATCGTTCGTGGCCCTGCTCGCGGCATTCCGCGCCACACATTATCGTCTCACGGGTGCGGAAGATGCCACCATTGGAACGCCTATTGCCAACCGCAACCGACCAGAGCTAGAAAACATGATAGGATTCTTCGTCAATACTCAGTGTATGCGGATTACCGTTGGCGAAGACGACACATTTGAGGGATTGGTGCGGCAGACTCGGTCCACGACAACATCATCATTCGATAACCAAGATGTGCCGTTCGAGCGCATCGTATCGGCCCTCCTTCCTGGATCTAGGGACACGTCGCGAAACCCACTGGTGCAGCTCATATTTGCCGTGCATTCTCAACAGGATCTCGGGAGAATTCAGTTAAAGGGCATGACAGGGGAGCTAATACCCACTACTGCGACCACTCGGTTTGATGTTGAGTTCCATCTATTCCAAGAGGCCGGGAGGCTAGTTGGCAACGTCGTCTTCGCTGCAGACTTGTTCGAGCTCAAGACCATCCAGGCCATGGTCGCCGTCTTCCACGAGATCCTACGTCGTGGGCTCGATAAGCCCGACTTGCCGATCTCGTCGATGCCGCTCACCGACGGGATGGCGGAGCTTCGCAGCATGGGCCTACTTGACATCGAGAGAACTGACTATCCGCGCGAGTCGAGTGTGGTTGATGTCTTCCGCGATCAGGTGGCCGCCTGCCCGGATATGATAGCTGTGACGGATACGTCGGAGCAGATGACCTATGCTCAGCTGGATCGGCGATCGGACGAGATGGCTGGCTGGCTTCGCCGGCGTGGGATGGAGGCTGAGACGCTTGTTGGCGTGCTGGCGCCGCGGTCTTGCGAGACAGTTGTTGCCTTCATGGGTATCCTCAAGGCGAACCTGGCATATTTACCGCTTGATGTAAACGTTCCCGCAGCTCGCATCGGGGCGATCTTATTGGCTGTTGATGAACATAAGCTTGTGTTGCTTGGTGGCGACGTAGCTATTCCGGATATCGAGACGCCAGACGTGGAGCTAGTGTATATCGGCGATGCCCTTGGCAATCATGAAGTGGTTGACCTTGCAGATTCCGCCCAGCAACCTACAGCTACAAGCCTCGCCTACGTAATCTTCACATCTGGCTCTACAGGCCGGCCTAAGGGCGTAATGGTCGACCACCGTGGCATTGTACGACTCGTGAAGCAAAGCAATGTTGTCTCCAAACTACCACGAGGCGCTCATGTGGCCCACTTATCGAACATTGCTTTCGATGCATCAGTATGGGAAATCTATAGCGCGCTTCTAAATGGAGGAACAGTGGTCTGCATCGACTATTTTACCACCATTGATATAAAGGCTCTCGGGGCTGTTTTCGAGCGAGAACAAGTCTGCGCAGCCATGCTTACGCCTTCGCTAATCAAGCGGTGTCTGGCTGATATGCCAACCATGCTAGGCCGTTTAGACGTCCTATTCGCCGCCGGCGATCGGTTTGATGGTCGGGACGCGAGCCAGGCGCAAACACTTGTACGGGCTGGCGTCTACAACGCATACGGTCCAACGGAGAACACAATCCTCAGCACAATATATAGTATTCGCGACCGTGAATCCTTCGCAAACGGGGTTCCAATTGGTCGGGCTGTCAGTAACTCCGGGGCTTTCATTATGGACCCACGCCAGCAGCTGGTGTCTCTTGGCGTCATGGGAGAGCTTGTCGTCACAGGGGACGGGCTTGCTCGAGGATACACGGACTCGGCGTTGGAACAAGACCGCTTCATTCAGGTAAACATCGACGGCAAGCTGGTGCGGGCGTACCGGACGGGTGATCGCGTACGCTACCGGCCAAATGACGGCCAGATCGAGTTCTTTGGCCGCATGGACCAGCAGATCAAGATCCGTGGCCACCGGATCGAGCCGGCCGAAGTGGAACATGCCATGCTCAGCTGCGATATTGTCCGTGACGCTGCTGTCATCCTTCGGAAGGAAGAAGACCAAGAGCCAGAAATGGTTGGGTTCATCCTTACCCGGGGAGACAGTTCTACTAGCCAGGACTTGGTCGGCGACAATAATAACAAGGGATTGGTAGGTCGTACAGAAAAAGAGATCCGTAATCGGTTGTATGGCATGCTCCCGTCCTATATGATCCCAGCGCGAATTGTGGTACTGAACCAGATGCCTCTTAATGCTAACGGGAAAGTTGACCGCACAGAGCTTGCTCGGAAGGCCCATATCGCTCCGTGCAGCGAGTCGCCATCCGCACGCGTGGCTCCACGTAACGAGATTGAGATACTGCTCTGCGAAGAGTTTGCTGATGTGCTCGGCGTGGAGGTCGGCATCACCGATAACTTCTTCGACCTCGGCGGCCATTCGCTCATGGCGACAAAGCTTGCCGCCCGCATCAGCCGCCAGCTTGATACTCGCGTTTCTGTCAAAGATGTATTCGACCAGCCTATACTCACCGACCTTGCAGCTACCATTATGCGAGGCTCAAATCCGCATAGTGAAATACGTTCTACTGCGTACTCCGGTCCTATAGAGCAGTCGTTTGCGCAGGGCCGCTTGTGGTTCTTGGACCAGCTGAATCTCGGAGCAACATGGTATCTCATGCCGCTCGCAGTGCGCTTGCGCGGACCCCTTCATGTCGATGCGCTTGTTACTGCCCTGCACGCTCTGGAGGAACGCCACGAGACCCTGCGCACAAGGTTTATGGAGCAAGATGGTGTTGGCATGCAAGCCATCCAAACAAGCGTCCCAAAGCAGCTCAGAGTGATCGATGTGCCTACTGGTCAGGATGGCAGCTACATCCAGGCGCTAGAGCAGGAGCAGACAACTCCGTTCGATCTGACATCCGAGCCAGGATGGAGGGTGTCACTACTACGGCTCGGGGACGACGACCATATCCTCTCCATCGTCATGCACCACATCGTTTCTGATGGCTGGTCAATCGATATTCTGCGGCAGGAGTTGGGCCAGTTCTATGCTATGGCGCTCCGAGGCCAGGACCCTCTGTCAAGCGTGGCCCCGCTCCCGATCCAGTACCGTGACTTTGCCTTGTGGCAGAAGCAAGACGAACAGGTAGCCGAGCACCAACGCCAGCTTGAGTACTGGACCAACCAGCTCGCCGACAGCTCTCCCGCCGAGCTTCTTACAGACCACGCCCGGCCGACCGTGCTCTCTAGTCAGGCTGGCGTGGTGCAGCTGGTGATCGAGGGCTCGATTTATGAGAGTCTCCGAGCGTTCTGCCGAGCTCATCAGGTAACATCGTTCGTGGCCCTGCTCGCGGCATTCCGCGCCACACATTATCGTCTCACGGGTGCGGAAGATGCCACCATTGGAACACCTATTGCCAACCGTAACCGACCAGAGCTAGAAAATATGATAGGATTCTTCGTCAATACTCAGTGTATGCGGATTACCGTCGGCGA
This sequence comes from Reticulascus tulasneorum, assembly GCA_001557505.1. Classification (NCBI taxonomy): domain Eukaryota; kingdom Fungi; phylum Ascomycota; class Sordariomycetes; order Glomerellales; family Reticulascaceae; genus Reticulascus; species Reticulascus tulasneorum. The sequence continues at coordinate 63,190 of LSAX01000012.1, read as the reverse complement.
AGATGACACATTTGAGGGATTGGTGCGTCAGACTCGGTCTACGACAACAACCGCATTCGCTAACCAAGATGTGCCATTCGAGCGCATCGTGTCTGCTGTTATCCCAGGATCTAGGGACACGTCACGAAACCCGCTGGTGCAGCTCATGTTTGCCGTGCACTCTCAACAGGATCTCGGGAGAATCCTGCTGGAAGGCCTCGCAGGGGAGCAAATACCCACTGCTGCGACCACTCGGTTCGATGTTGAGTTCCATCTGTTCCAAGAGGCCGGGAGGCTAGTTGGCAACGTCGTCTTCGCTGCAGACTTGTTCGAGCTCAAGACCATCCAGGCCATGATCGCCGTCTTCCAAGAGATCCTACGTCGTGGGCTCGATAAGCCCGAAACACCGATCACGTCGATGCCGCTCACCGACGGGATAACAGATCTTCGTAGTATGGGCCTGCTCGACATCGAGGGAACTGACTACCCGCGTGAGTCAAGCGTGGTTGACGTCTTCCGCGATCAGATGGCCGTATATCCGGATATGATAGCTGTTACGGACTCGTCAGAGCAGATGACCTATGCTCAGCTTGACCAACAATCAGACGAGATGGCTGGTTGGCTTCGCCGGCGTGGGATGGAGGCCGAGACGCTTGTTGGCGTGCTGGCTCCGCGGTCATGCCGTACGGTCGTTGCCTTCATCGGAATCCTCAAGGCGAACTTGGCATATTTACCGCTCGATGTCAATGTTCCCGCAGCTCGCATCGAGGCGATCTTGTCGGCTGTTAATGGACGTAAGCTTGTGTTGCTCGGTGGCGACGTAGCTACTCCGGCTATCGAGATGCCAGACGTGGAGCTGGTATATATCGGCGATACCCTTGGCCACCATGAATTAGTTAAACTTGCAGACACCGCCCAGCAACCTACAGCTACAAGCCTCGCGTACGTCATCTTCACCTCTGGTTCAACAGGTCGTCCGAAGGGAATTATGGTACCACATCGCAGTTTAGTCAACGTCGTCAAACAACGGCCGGCATATGGACCTGTAGCCCACATGACAAATCTCGCTTTTGACCCGTCAATATTTGAAATGTGTACCGCGCTACTCAACGGCCATAAGTTGGTCTGTATCGACACTATGACAGTGTTAGATACAGTACAGCTTACAAGCATCTTTAAGCAGGAGGGCGTCCGTGTCGGTATGATTACACCAGCCTTACTTACCAGAGTCCTCGACCAAGCCCCCCAAGCTCTAGGTCAGCTTGATGCACTTTATGTTCTCGGAGATCGCTTTCCGCCAAGTGATGCAGCAAAAGCTGGAGACTTGGTAAAAATGGCTGTGTTTAACGGTTATGGACCAAGCGAGAACTCGATCTTGACGACTTCCTTTCGCATAACTCCTAACATTTCGTATGCTAACGGCGTTCCTGTCGGCCGTGTCATTAAAAACTCAGGGGTTTATGTTATGGATTCGCAGCAGCGTCTTGTTCCACTCGGCGTTATGGGCGAGCTCGTTGTAACTGGTGACGGTCTTGCACGTGGATATACGGACCCGGAGCTTGACCATGATCGGTTTGTGCAGGTAACTATAAATGGAGAGTCTGTGAGGGCTTTTAGAACCGGCGATCGCGTCCGGTATCGGCCGAAGGACAGGTACTTAGAGTTCTATGGCCGTATGGACGTTCAAGTAAAGGTTCGAGGCCACCGCGTTGAGCCAGCAGAGGTAGAGCGTGTCTTAGTGCGGCATAACGCTGTGAGAGATGCGATTACTTTATTAAGACAAGACGAAACTGTGCAGGAGGATATGGAGCTCGTCAGTTTTATCACAATCAGAGAAAGCACTAACATCGACCACGCGAGAGAATATGTGCAACGGAAGTGGCAAAAGGATCGGGAAGTCCAGATGGTACAACTGGATCTTACGATGGAGGCCAACTTACGAACTATGTTACAGGCCGTTCTGCCATCTTATATGGTTCCCTCGCGGATCATCGCCCTGGACGAGATGCCACTCAATACGAACGGCAAGGTAGACCGCCAGGCTTTGTCAAAACTAGCCTTGGGAACGGCGAGGAACGGGGGCATACGCATGCGCATATCGCCACGCAACGAGACTGAAGTATCGCTATGCGAGGAGTTCGCTGATGTGCTCGGCGTCGAGGTTGGCATCACCGACAACTTCTTCGACCTCGGCGGCCACTCGCTCATGGCGACGAAGCTTGCGGCTCGAATCAGCCGCCGGCTCGATACCCATGTGTCCGTCAAAGACGTCTTTGACCAGCCTGTACTCGCCGACCTTGCGGCCACAATCCTGCGAGGCTCAAATCCGCATAGTGAAATCCGCTCAACTGCGTACTCAGGGCCAATCGAGCAGTCGTTTGCGCAAGGGCGCTTATGGTTCTTGGACCAGCTAAATCTTAGAGCAACGTGGTATCTCATGCCACTCGCAGTACGCTTCCGTGGACCACTTCACGTCGATGCGCTCGCTACTGCCCTGCACGCTCTGGAGCAACGCCACGAGACTCTGCGCACGAGGTTTATGGAGCAAGATGGTGTAGGTATGCAAGTCATCCAAGCAAATGGTACCAAAGAGCTTAAGGTGATCAACGTGCCGGCCGAGCAGAATGGTACCTATATAGAACAGTTGCAGCTGGAGCAGACGACTGCTTTCGATCTAACGTCAGAGCCAGGATGGAGGGTGTCACTACTACGGCTCGGGGACGACGACCATATCCTCTCCATCGTCATGCACCACATCGTTTCTGATGGTTGGTCAATCGATATTCTGCGGCAGGAGTTGGGCCAGTTCTATGCTATGGCGCTCCGAGGCCAGGACCCTCTGTCAAGCGTGGCCCCGCTCCCGATCCAGTACCGTGACTTTGCCTTGTGGCAGAAGCAAGACGAACAGGTAGCCGAGCACCAACGCCAGCTTGAGTACTGGACCAACCAGCTCGCCGACAGCTCTCCCGCCGAGCTTCTTACAGACCACGCCCGGTCGACCGTGCTCTCTAGTCAGGCTGGCGTGGTGCAGCTGGTGATCGAGGGCTCGATTTATGAGAGTCTCCGAGCGTTCTGCCGAGCTCATCAGGTAACATCGTTCGTGGCCCTGCTCGCGGCATTCCGCGCCACACATTATCGTCTCACGGGTGCGGAAGATGCCACCATTGGAACGCCTATTGCCAACCGCAACCGACCAGAGCTAGAAAATATGATAGGATTCTTCGTCAATACTCAGTGTATGCGGATTACCGTCGGCGAAGATGACACGTTTGAGGGATTGGTGCGTCAGACTCGGTCTACGACAACAACCGCATTCGCCAACCAAGATGTGCCATTCGAGCGCATCGTGTCTGCTGTTATCCCAGGATCTAGGGACACGTCACGAAACCCACTGGTGCAACTCATGTTTGCCGTGCACTCTCAACAGGATCTCGGGAAAATTCAGTTGGAGGGCCTCGCAGGGGAGCAAATACCCACTGCTGCGACCACTCGGTTCGATGTTGAGTTCCATCTGTTCCAAGAGGCCGGGAGGCTAGTCGGCAACGTCGTCTTCGCTACAGACTTGTTCGAGCTCAAGACCATCCAGGCCATGATAGCCGTCTTTCAAGAGGTCCTTCGTCGTGGGCTCGATAAGCCCGAAACACCGATCACGTCGATGCCGCTCACCGACGGGATAACATATCTTCGCAGCATGGGCCTGCTCGACATCGAGGGAACTGACTACCCGCGTGAGTCAAGCGTGGTTGACGTCTTCCGCGATCAGGTGGCCGCATATCCGGATATGATAGCTGTTACGGACTCGTCAGAGCAGATGACCTATGCTCAGCTTGACCAACAATCAGACGAGATGGCTGGTTGGCTTCGCCGGCGTGGGATGGAGGCCGAGACGCTTGTTGGCGTGCTGGCGCCGCGGTCATGCCGTACGATTGTTGCCATCATGGGAATCCTCAAGGCGAACCTGGCATATTTGCCGCTTGATGTTAATGTTCCCGACGTTCGTATCAAGGGGATCTTGTCGGCTGTTGATGGACACAAGCTTGTACTGCTCGGCGACGAGGTCGTCACTCCAGACGTACAAATGCCTGATGTGGATCTGGTCAGGATTGACGATGTTCTTAGCCATCATGCAGTGGTTGATAATGGTAAAGTTGAGCAACCTTCTGCAACAAGTCTGGCCTACGTTATCTTCACATCTGGCTCTGCAGGTTATCCTAAGGGCGTAATGGTCGACCACCGTGGCATTGTACGACTCGTGAAGGAAAGCAATGTCGTCTCCAAACTACCGCAAGGTGCTCATGTGGCCCACCTATCGAACATTGCCTTCGACGCATCAATATGGGAAATCTATAGCGCGCTTCTAAACGGAGGAACAGTAGTCTGCATCGACTATTTTACCACCATTGATATAAAGGCTCTCGGGGCTGTTTTCGAGCGAGAACAAGTCTGCGCAGCCATGCTTACGCCTTCGCTAATCAAGCGGTGTCTGGCTGATATGCCAACCGTTCTACGCTGTTTAGACGTCCTATTCGCCGCTGGCGATCGATTTGATGGTCGCGACGCGGTCCAGGCGCAAAAGCTTGTACGGGTTGGTGTTTATAACGCCTACGGTCCGACGGAGAACGCAATCCTCAGCACAATATATAGTATTCGCGACCGTGAATCCTTCGCAAACGGGGTTCCAATTGGTCGGGCTGTCAGTAACTCCGGGGCTTTCATTATGGACCCACGCCAGCAGCTGGTGTCTCTTGGCGTCATGGGAGAGCTTGTCGTCACAGGGGACGGGCTTGCTCGAGGATACACGGACTCGGCGTTGGAACAAGACCGCTTCATTCAGGTAAACATCGACGGCAAGCTGGTGCGGGCGTACCGGACGGGTGATCGCGTACGCTACCGGCCAAATGACGGCCAGATCGAGTTCTTTGGCCGCATGGACCAGCAGATCAAGATCCGTGGCCACCGGATCGAGCCGGCCGAAGTGGAACATGCCATGCTCAGCTGCGATATTGTCCGTGACGCTGCTGTCATCCTTCGGAAGGAAGAAGACCAAGAACCAGAAATGGTTGGGTTCATCTTAGTTCGGGGAGATAGTTCTACTAACCAGGAATGGGTTGATAACGATGGTGTCAACGGATTAGAGAGTCATGTGGAGAAAGTAATCCGCGATCGACTACGTACTATGCTCCCATCTTATATGATCCCGGCGCGGATTGTGGCGCTGGACAAAATGCCGCTCAATGCCAATGGCAAGGTCGACCGGCGAGAGCTTGCTCGGAAGGCTCAGACCGCGCCGATGCGTGAGGTGGCGTCTGTACACGTGGTCCCACGTAACGAGATCGAAATTTCACTATGCGAGGAATTTGCTGATATGCTCGGCGTCAAGGTTGGCATCACCGACAACTTCTTCGACCTTGGCGGCCACTCGCTCATGGCGACGAAGCTTGCGGCTCGAATCAGCCGCCGGCTCGATACCCATGTGTCCGTCAAAGACGTCTTTGACCAGCCTGTACTCGCCGACCTTGCGGCCACAATCCTGCGAGGCTCAAATCCGCATAGTGAAATCCGCTCAACTGCGTACTCAGGGCCAATCGAGCAGTCGTTTGCGCAAGGGCGCTTATGGTTCTTAGACCAGCTAAACCTTGGAGCAACATGGTATCTCATGCCGCTCGCAGTGCGCTTGCGCGGACCCCTTCATGTCGATGCGCTCGTTACTGCCCTGCACGCTCTGGAGCAACGCCACGAAACCCTGCGCACGAGATTTGAGGAGCAGGATGGTGTGGGAATGCAAATCATCCAAGCCAGCGGCACCAATCAGCTCAGAGTTCTCAACGTACTGGGCGAGCAAACTCCTAACTATTTAGAGCAGTTACAGCATGTTCAGACGACTGCTTTCGATCTAACGTCAGAGCCTGGGTGGAGGGTATCGCTCCTTCGTCTTGGGCCTGATGATCACATCCTCTCTATTGTCATGCACCATATCATTTCCGATGGCTGGTCAATTGATGTTCTGCGTGAAGAACTGGGACTATTCTATGCTGCGGCGCTCCGAGGCCAGGACCCTCTAGCAAGCGTGGCCCCGCTCCCGATCCAGTACCGCGACTTTGCCTTGTGGCAAAAACAAGACGAACAGGTAGCCGAGCACCAACGCCAGCTTGAGTTCTGGACCAAACAGCTCGCCGACAGCTCTCCCGCCGAGCTTCTTACAGACCAGGCTCGTCCAGCCGTGCTCTCAAGTGATGCCGGCGTGGTGCAGCTGGTGATAGAGGGCTCGCTGTACAAAAGTCTCCGAGCGTTCTGCCGAGCTCATCAGGTAACATCGTTCGTGGCCCTGCTCGCGGCATTCCGCGCCACACATTATCGTCTCACGGGTGCGGAAGATGCCACCATTGGAACGCCTATTGCCAACCGAAACCGACCAGAGCTAGAAAGCATGATCGGATTCTTTGTTAATACTCAGTGTATGCGGATTACCGTCGGCGAAGATGACACGTTTGAGGGATTGGTGCGTCAGACTCGGTCTACGACAACAACTGCATTTGCCAACCAAGATGTGCCATTCGAGCGCATCGTATCGGCCCTCCTTCCTGGATCAAGGGACACATCGCGAAATCCACTGGTGCAGCTCATGTTTGCCGTGCACTCTCAACAGGATCTCGGGAAAATTCAGTTAGAGGGCCTCGCAGGGGAGCAAATACCCACTGCTGCGACCACTCGGTTCGATGTTGAGTTCCATCTATTCCAGGAGGCCGGGAGGCTAGTCGGCAACGTCGTCTTTGCAGCAGACTTGTTCGAGCTTGAGACCATCCAGACCATGGTCGCCGTCTTCCAAGAGATCCTACATCGTGGGCTCAATAAGCCCGAAACATCGATCACGTCGATGCCGCTCACCGACGGGATAGCGGAGCTTCGCAGCATGGGTCTGCTCGACATCGAGAGAACTAACTATCCGCGCGAGTCGAGTGTGGTTGATGTCTTCCGCGATCAGGTGGCCGCCTGCCCGGATATGATAGCTGTGACGGACTCGTCAGAGCAGATGACCTATGCTCAGCTTGACCAACAATCAGACGAGATGGCTGGCTGGCTTCGCCGGCGTGGGATGGAGGCCGAGACGCTTGTTGGCGTGCTGGCTCCGCGATCATGCCAGACAGTCGTTGCCTTCATGGGGATTCTTAAGGCGAACTTGGCATATTTACCGCTCGATGTCAACGTTCCCGCAGCTCGCATCGGGGCGATCTTGTCGGCTGTTGATGGACGTAAGCTTGTGTTGCTCGGTGGCGACGTAGCTACTCCGGCTATCGAGATGCCAGACGTGGAGCTGGTATATATCGGCGATACCCTTGGCCACCATGAATTAGTTAAACTTACAGACACCGCCCAGCAACCTACAGCTATAAGCCTCGCGTACGTCATCTTCACCTCTGGTTCAACAGGTCGTCCGAAGGGAATTATGGTACCACATCGCAGTTTAGTCAACGTTGTCAAACAACGGCCGGCATATGGACCTGTAGCCCATATGACAAATCTCGCTTTTGACCCGTCAATATTTGAAATATGTACTGCGCTACTCAACGGCCATAAGTTGGTCTGCATCGATACTATGACAGTGTTAGATACAGTACAGCTTACAAGCATCTTTAAGCAGGAGGGCGTCCGTGTCGGTATGATTACACCAGCCTTACTTACCAGAGTTCTCGACCAAGCCCCCCAAGCTCTAGGTCAGCTTGATGCACTTTATGTTCTCGGAGATCGCTTTCCGCCAAGTGATGCAGCAAAAGCTGGAGACTTGGTAAAAATGGCTGTGTTTAACGGTTATGGACCAAGCGAGAACTCGATCTTGACGACTTCCTTTCGCATAACTCCTAACATTTCGTATGCTAACGGCGTTCCTGTCGGCCGTGTCATTAAAAACTCAGGGGTTTATGTTATGGATTCGCAGCAGCGTCTTGTTCCACTCGGCGTTATGGGCGAGCTCGTTGTAACTGGTGACGGTCTTGCACGTGGATATACGGACCCGGAGCTTGACCATGATCGGTTTGTGCAGGTAACTATAAATGGAGAGTCTGTGAGGGCTTTTAGAACCGGCGATCGCGTCCGGTATCGGCCGAAGGACAGGTACTTAGAGTTCTATGGCCGTATGGACGTTCAAGTAAAGGTTCGAGGCCACCGCGTTGAGCCAGCAGAGGTAGAGCGTGTCTTAGTGCGGCATAACGCTGTGAGAGATGCGATTACTTTATTAAGACAAGACGAAACTGTGCAGGAGGATATGGAGCTCGTCAGCTTTATCACAGTAAGAGATGGTACAGGCGTCGTGGCGCTAAATCGAAAGGGTGTCGACGACGTGAAAGAACCTACTCAGCCAGACGATCCGGAAGACGACGACGTCAAGATGGCATATCTGGAAGCTAATATCGAGGATAACTTGCGTACTGCACTACAGGCTATTCTGCCGTCATATATGATTCCGTCAAGAATCATTGTGCTTCAACAGATGCCACTTAATACAAACGGCAAGGTAGATCGTCAGGCTCTGTCGCGGCTGAGATTAGGAGCAGGGAAGAATAGGGGCACACGCACGATTATTTCTCCTCGCAACGAGATTGAAGTATCATTATGCGAGGAGTTTGCCGATGTTCTCGGAGTGGAGGTCGGCATTGAAGATAACTTCTTCAATCTCGGCGGCCACTCGCTCATGGCGACAAAGCTTGCAGCACGCATTAGTCGCCGACTTGATGCACACGTGTCTGTCAAAGAAGTCTTTGACCATCCGGTGGTTGAGAATCTCGCTGCCACAATCTTGCGAGGTTCAAATCCGCATATTGCAATCCACTCAACGGCGAACTCAGAGCCGGTCGAGCAGTCATTTGCGCAGGGCCGCCTGTGGTTCTTGGACCAGCTCAACCTCGGAGCAACGTGGTATCTCATGCCACTCGCAGTGCGCTTGCACGGGCATCTTCATGTTGACTCACTCGCTACTGCTCTGTACGCTCTAGAGCAACGCCACGAGACACTGCGTACGAGATTTATGGAGCAAGATGGTGTAGGCATTCAAGTTATCCAAGCGTGTGGCACTAAGGAGCTTAGGGTGCTCGATGTACCTACCGACCAGGACGACAGCTACCTCCAGTCGCTACGGCAGGAGCAAACAACTCTATTTGACCTGAAATCTGAGCCTGGATGGAGGGTGTCACTACTGCGGCTCGGGGACGACGACCATATCCTGTCTATTGTCATGCACCATATCATTTCCGATGGCTGGTCAATTGATGTTCTGCGTGAAGAACTGGGACTATTCTATGCTGCGGCGCTCCGAGGCCAGGACCCTCTAGCAAGCGTGGCCCCGCTCCCGATCCAGTACCGCGACTTTGCCTTGTGGCAAAAACAAGACGAACAGGTAGCCGAGCACCAACGCCAGCTTGAGTACTGGACCAACCAGCTCGCCGACAGCTCTCCCGCCGAGTTGCTTACCGACCGACTCCGGCCTACCCTGCTCTCAAGTCAAGCCGGCATTGTGCAGCTCGCTATCGAGGGCTCAGTGTACGAGAACCTTAGATCATTTTGTCGAACACATCAGATAACATCATTTGTGGCCCTGCTTGCGGCATTCCGCGCTGCACACTATCGTCTCACAGGTGCTGAAGATGCGACTATTGGCACACCTATCGCCAATCGTAATCGAGCAGAGCTAGAAAACATGATTGGATTCTTCGTCAATACTCAGTGTATGCGGATTACTGTCGGGGAAGATGACACATTCGACGGATTGGTGCGGCAGACTCGGTCTACGACAACAACTGCATTTGCCAACCAAGATGTGCCATTCGAGCGCATCGTATCGGCCCTCCTTCCTGGATCAAGGGACACATCGCGAAATCCACTGGTGCAGCTCATGTTTGCCGTGCACTCTCAACAGGATCTCGGGAGAATCCAGTTAGAGGGCCTGACAGGGGAGCTAATACCCACTGCTGCGACCACTCGGTTCGATGTTGAGTTCCATCTGTTCCAAGAGGCCGGGAGGCTAGTCGGCAACGTCATTTTTGCTGCAGACTTGTTCGAGGTCGAGACCATCCAGGCCATGGTCGCCGTCTTCCAAGAGATCCTACGTCGTGGACTCGATGAGCCCGACTTGCCGATCGCGTCGATGCCGCTCACCGACGGGGTATCGGAGCTTCGCAGCATGGGCCTACTTGACATCGAGAGAACTAACTATCCGCGCGAGTCGAGTGTCATTGATGTCTTCCACGATCAGGTGGCCGCATATCCGGATATGATAGCTGTGACGGACTCGTCAGAGCAGATGACCTATGCTCAGCTTGACCAAAAATCAGACGAGATGGCTGGCTGGCTTCACCGACGTGGAATGGAGGCCGAGACGCTTGTTGGTGTGCTGGCTCCGCGGTCATGCCAGACTATTGTTGCCTTCATGGGAATTCTCAAGGCGAACTTGGCATATTTACCGCTTGATGTCAACGTTCCCGTGGCTCGCACCAAGACCATCTTGTCGGCTGTTGCTGGACATAAGCTTGTGCTGCTTGGCGGCGACGTAGCTACTCCGGATTTCGAGATGCCGCAGGTGGAGCTAGTGCAGATTAGTGACACGCTAGGTCACTATAGTGTGATTGATTCCCCAAACATCGTTGAGCATCCGTCTGCGACAAGCCTTGCATATGCCATGTTTACATCTGGTTCAACAGGCCGGCCGAAGGGTGTCATGGTCGAGCACCGTAGCATTCTACGGATCGTGAAGGAGACAAGTGTTGTATCAAAGCTCCCGAAGGGAGTTAAGATGGCTCATTTGACGAATATTGCATTCGATGTGTCTATGTGGGAAATCTATGGAGCGCTTCTAAATGGAGGAACCTTGGTCTGCGTCGACTATTTCACCGCTCTTGACATGAAAGCTCTCGGGGCTGTGTTCGCGCGAGAACATGTATGCGCAGCCATGCTTACGCCTTCGCTAATCAAGCGGTGTCTGGCTGATATGCCAACCGTTCTACGCTGTTTAGACGTCCTATTCGCCGCTGGCGATCGATTTGATGGTCGCGACGCGGTCCAGGCGCAAAAGCTTGTACGGGTTGGTGTTTATAACGCCTACGGTCCGACGGAGAACGCAATCCTCAGCACAATATATAGTATTCGCGACCGTGAATCCTTCGCAAACGGGGTTCCAATTGGTCGGGCTGTCAGTAACTCCGGGGCTTTCATTATGGACCCACGCCAGCAGCTGGTGTCTCTTGGCGTCATGGGAGAGCTTGTCGTCACAGGGGACGGGCTTGCTCGAGGATACACGGACTCGGCGTTGGAACAAGACCGCTTCATTCAGGTAAACATCGACGGCAAGCTGGTGCGGGCGTACCGGACGGGTGATCGCGTACGCTACCGGCCAAATGACGGCCAGATCGAGTTCTTTGGCCGCATGGACCAGCAGATCAAGATCCGTGGCCACCGGATCGAGCCGGCCGAAGTGGAACATGCCATGCTCAGCTGCGATATTGTCCGTGACGCTGCTGTCATCCTTCGGAAGGAAGAAGACCAAGAACCAGAAATGGTTGGGTTCATCTTAGTTCGGGGAGATAGTTCTACTAACCAGGAATGGGTTGATAACGATGGTGTCAACGGATTAGAGAGTCATGTGGAGAAAGTAATCCGCGATCGACTACGTACTATGCTCCCATCTTATATGATCCCGGCGCGGATTGTGGCGCTGGACAAAATGCCGCTCAATGCCAATGGCAAGGTCGACCGGCGAGAGCTTGCTCGGAAGGCCCAGATCGCACCATTACATGAAATGGTGTCTATACGTGTGGCTCCACGTAATGAGATTGAAATTTCGTTATGCGAGGAATTTGCTGATCTACTAGGCGTCGAGGTCGGCGTCACAGATAACTTCTTCGACCTCGGTGGACACTCGCTCATGGCGACGAAGCTTGCGGCTCGCATCAGCCGCCGACTTGATTCCTATATCTCTGTTAAAGACATCTTCGACCAGCCAATACTTGCTGATCTTGCAGCTACCATCATGCGAGGTTCAAATCCGCATAAATCAATCCATCCGTCGGCGTACTCCGGACCTGTAGAGCAGTCGTTTGCGCAGGGCCGCTTGTGGTTCTTGGACCAGCTCAGCCTGGGAGCAACGTGGTATCTCATGCCGCTTGCGATGCGTTTGCGTGGACCACTTCAAGCTGACGCGCTCGCTACTGCTTTGCACGCTCTGGAACAGCGCCACGAGATACTGCGCACGATGTTTGAGGAGCAAGATGGTGTGGGCATGCAGATTATCCAGGCGTCGGGCACGAAAGAGCTACGAGTAATCGATGTGTCTACCGACCAGGACGACAGGCGCCTCCAGGTGCTACAGCAGGAGCAGATGACTCCATTTGATCTGACATCCGAGCCAGGATGGAGGGTGTCACTACTACGGCTCGGGAAGGACGACCATATCCTCTCAATTGTCATGCACCACATCATTTCTGATGGCTGGTCAATCGATATTCTGCGGCAGGAGTTGGGCCAGTTCTATGCTACGGCGCTCCGAGGCCAGGACCCTCTATCGCTCGTGGCCCCGCTCCCGATCCAATACCGTGACTTTGCCTTGTGGCAAAAACAAGACGAACAGGTAGCCGAGCACCAACGCCAGCTTGAGTACTGGACCAACCAGCTCGCCGACAGCTCTCCCGCCGAGCTTCTTACAGACCGGCCTCGGCCAGCCGTGCTCTCAAGTGATGCGGGCGTGGTGCAGCTGGTGATCGAGGGCTCGCTGTACAAAAGTCTCCGAGCGTTCTGCCGAGCTCATCAGGTAACATCGTTCGTAACGCTGCTCGCGGCGTTCCGCGCTGCTCACTATCGTCTTACGGGTGCGGAGGATGCCACCGTTGGCACGCCTATTGCCAACCGAAACCGACCAGAGCTAGAAAACATGATAGGATTTTTCGTCAATACTCAGTGTATGCGGATTACCGTCAGGGAAGATGACACATTCGGCGGATTGGTGCAGCAGACTCGGTCTACGACAACAGTGGCATTTGCCAACCAAGATGTGCCATTCGAGCGCATCGTATCGGCCCTCCTTCCTGGGTCTAGGGACACTTCGCGAAACCCACTGGTACAGCTTATGTTTACCTTGCATTCTCAAAAGGATCTCGGAAGAATCCAGTTAGAGGGCCTCAGTGAAGAACCCATACCAACTACTCTAGCCACTCGGTTTGATGTTGAGTTCCACTTTTTCCAGGAGGCGGGAAGGCTGGTCGGCAACGTCATCTTTGCTACAGACTTGTTCGAGGTCGAGACCATCCAGGCCATGGTCGCCGTCTTCCAAGAGATCCTACGTCGTGGACTCGATGAGCCTGACTTGCCGATCGCGTCGATGCCGCTCACCGATGGGATTGCGAAGCTTCGCAGCATGGGCCTGCTCGACATCGAGAAAACCGACTATCCGCGCGAGTCGAGTGTCATTGATGTCTTCCGCGATCAGGTGGCCACCTGCCCGGATATGATAGCTGTGACGGACTCGTCAGAGCAGCTGACTTATGCTCAGCTTGACCAAAAATCAGACGAGATGGCTGGTTGGCTTCGCCGGCGTGGGATGGAGGCCGAGACGCTTGTTGGCGTGCTGGCTCCGCGGTCATGCCAGACTATTATTGCCTTCATGGGAATTCTCAAGGCGAACCTGGCATATTTACCACTTGATGTCAACGTTCCCGCAGCTCGCATAAAGACCATCTTGTCGGCTGTCGCTGGACATAAGCTTGTGCTGCTTGGCGGCGACGTAGCTACCCTGGATGTCGATATGCAAGACTTGGAGCTGGTATGTATCGGCGATGCTCTTGGCCAGCATGGAGCGCTTCATGTCGTAGACATCGCTCAGCGACCTTCAGCGACAACTCTCGCATGCGCATTCTTTACTTCTGGATCGACGGGAAAGCCCAAAGGCGTTATGATCGAGCACCGTAGCATTCTGCGGCTCGTCAAGGAGAGTAGTGTTGTATCAAAGCTACCGAGGGCAGTCACGATGGCGCATGTGACGAATCTTGCATTCGATGTGTCGGTTTGGGAAATACTGGCAACGATCCTAAACGGAGGAACGCTGGTATGCATTGACTTTTTCACAACCTTGGACAGCAAAGCTCTCGAGGCTGTATTTATCCGAGAGAATATCCGCGCGGCCATGCTTGCGCCTGCATTGCTCAAGCAATGTTTATCGACCATGCCTGCGGCTCTCGCAGGTCTAGACGTTCTGTTCGTTGCTGGAGACCGCTTTGATGGTCGTGACGCGATCTATGCACGATCGCTTGTGCAAAACGGTGTTTACAATGCTTATGGCCCTACCGAGACTCACATTTGCACTCTCTATAGCATTAACAAGTACGAATCATTTGCGAACGGCGTCCCTATCGGTCGAGCTGTCAGTAACTCCGGCGTGTTTGTCATGGACAGGCGCCAACAAGTTGTCTCTCTCGGCGTCATGGGAGAGCTTGTCGTCATTGGGGACGGACTTGCTCGAGGGTACGCGGATTCGGTCTTGGAACAAGATCGCTTCATTCAGGTAAACATCGACGGCAAGCTGGTGCGAGCGTACCGGACGGGTGATCGCGTACGCTACCGGCCAAATGACGGCCAGATCGAGTTCTTTGGCCGCATGGACCAGCAGATCAAGATCCGTGGCCACCGGATCGAGCCGGCCGAAGTGGAACATGCCATGCTCAGCTGCGATATTGTCCGTGATGCGGCCGTTGTCGTTTGGAAGGAAGAAGACCAAGAACCAGAAATGGTTGGGTTCATCCTAGTTCGGGGAGGTAGTTCTACTAACCAGGAATGGGTTGATAACGATGGTGTTAATGGATTAGAGAATCGTCTGGAGAAAGAAATCCGCGATCGACTCCGTACTATGCTCCCATCTTATATGATCCCGGCGCGGATTGTGGCGCTGGACAAAATGCCGCTCAATGCCAATGGCAAGGTCGACCGGCGAGAGCTTGCTCGGAAGGCCCAGATCGCACCATTACATGAAATGGTGTCTATACGTGTGGCTCCACGTAATGAGATTGAAATTTCGTTATGCGAGGAATTTGCTGATCTACTAGGCGTCGAGGTCGGCGTCACAGATAACTTCTTCGACCTCGGTGGACACTCGCTCATGGCGACGAAGCTTGCGGCTCGCATCAGCCGCCGACTTGATTCCTATATCTCTGTTAAAGACATCTTCGACCAGCCAATACTTGCTGATCTTGCAGCTACCATCATGCGAGGTTCGGACCCACATAAATCAATCCATCCGTCGGTGTACTCTGGACCTGTAGAGCAGTCGTTTGCGCAGGGCCGCTTGTGGTTCTTGGACCAGCTCAACCTCGGAGCCACGTGGTATCTCATGCCACTCGCAGTGCGCTTCCGTGGACCGCTTCATGTCGACGCGCTGGCTACTGCCCTGTACGCTCTGGAGCAGCGCCACGAGACCCTGCGCACAAGGTTTATAGAGCGAGATGGGGTGGGCATGCAGGTCATCCAGGCGACCGGCCCCAAAGAGCTCAGGGTGATCAATGTGACGGCCGAGAAGAATGGCAACCATACAGAACGGTTGCAGCTGGAGCAGACGACTCCTTTTGATTTGAAGTCTGAGCCTGGGTGGAGAGTATTACTTCTTCGTCTTGGGCTTGATGATCATATCCTCTCTATTGTAATGCACCACATCATCTCTGACGGCTGGTCAATTGACGTTCTGCGTCAAGAACTGGGTCAGTTCTATGCTGCGGCGCTCCGAGGTCAAGACCCTCTATCAAGCGTGGCACCGCTCCCGATCCAGTACCGTGACTTTGCCTTGTGGCAGAAGCAAGACGAACAGGTAGCCGAGCACCAACGCCAGCTTGAGTACTGGACCAACCAGCTCGCCGACAGCTCTCCCGCCGAGCTTCTTACAGACCGGCCTCGGCCAGCCGTGCTCTCAAGTCAAGCCGGCGTGGTGCAGCTGGTGATCGAGGGCTCGGGGTACCAAAGTCTCCGAGCTTTCTGCCGAGCTCGTCAGGTAACATCATTCGTCACGCTGCTCACGGCGTTCCGCGCTGCTCACTATCGTCTTACGGGTGCGGAGGATGCCACCGTTGGCACGCCTATTGCCAACCGTAACCGACCAGAGCTAGAAGATATGATCGGATTCTTTGTCAATACTCAGTGTATGCGGATCACCGTTGGGGAAGATGACACATTTGACGGATTAGTACAGCAGACTCGGTCTACGACAACAACCGCATTTGCCAACCAAGACGTTCCGTTCGAGCGTATCGTATCAGCCTTACTTCCTGGATCGAGAGACACGTCGCGAAACCCGCTAGTACAGCTCATGTTTGCCGTGCACTCTCAAAAGGATCTTGGAAGAATCTACCTAGAGGGCGTCAATGGAGAGCCCATACCAACTGCCTTAGCCACTCGGTTTGATGTTGAGTTCCACTTTTTCCAGGAGGCGGGAAGGCTGGTCGGCAACGTCATCTTTGCTACAGACTTGTTCGAGGTCGAAACCATCCAGGCCATGGTCGCCGTCTTCCAAGAGATCCTACGTCGTGGACTCGATGAGCCCGACTTGCCGATCGCGTCGATGCCGCTCACCGACGGGGTATCGGAGCTTCGCAGCATGGGCCTGCTCGACATCGAGAGAACTAACTATCCGCGCGAGTCGAGTGTGGTTGATGTCTTCCGCGATCAGGTGGCCGCGTTCCCAGATGCAATAGCTGTGACGGACTCGTCGACGGAGCTGACATATGCTCAGCTGGACCGACAATCGGACGAGATGGCTGGCTGGCTTCGCCGGCGAGGCATGAAAGCCGAGACACTTGTCGGCGTGCTGGCTCCTCGGTCATGCCAGACTATTGTTGCATTTATGGGCATCCTCAAAGCGAATCTAGCATACTTACCGCTGGATGTCAACGTTCCCGCAGCTCGCATCAAAACGATCTTGTCGGCTGTTGCTGGAAATAAGCTTGTGCTGCTTGGCGACGTAGCTACTCTGGATCTCGAGACACCGGACGTCGAGCTGATATATATCAGCGATACTCTTGGTCATCATGAAGCGATGAATATTCCAGACACCATTGACGAGCCTTGCGCGGAAAGTCTTGCATACGTCATGTTCACTTCCGGCTCAACCGGCCGCCCGAAGGGCGTCATGATAGAGCACCGCGGCATTGTGCGGCTTGTGAAAAATACGAATGTCATCTCAAACGTTCAGGCAGTAGTCCCAGTGGCCCACATAGCGAATCTTGCCTTTGATGCGGCGACGTGGGAAATCTATACGGCACTTCTAAACGGCGGATCTCTTATATGTGTTAACCATATTTCAGTTCTAGATTTATCTTTCTTATATGAGATCTTTGAGCGAGAGGCGATTCGGGCAGCTATGTTTACACCAGCTTTCTTAAAACAATGCCTTACGGACTCGCCTGCCGTTATTGCAGGGTTGGATATTCTTTTGGCCTCTGGAGATCGTCTAGACCCCCACGACGCGATTTCAGCAGCTAGGCTAGTGAAGGGAGACGTTATCAACGTATGCGGCCATACTGAAAATAGCGTTTTTAGCACGCTTTACCGTATACATGATGGAGAGAGCTGTGTTAATGGAGTCCCTGTGGGCCACGCTATTAGCAACTCAGGTGCATTTGTAACGGACACTAAACAGAATCTGCTACCACTTGGGGTGATGGGCGAGCTTGTCTTGACTGGAGACGGAGTTGCTCGAGGGTATACAGACTCGGCGTTAGACCAAGACCGTTTTATCTCTCTCAACATCGACGGGAAGATCATGCGGGGGTACCGAACAGGTGATCGCGTGCGTTACCGACCAAAAGACGGCCAGATCGAGTTCTTTGGCCGCATGGATCAGCAGATCAAGATCCGTGGCCACCGGATCGAGCCGGCCGAGGTGGAGCATGCCATGCTCACCTGCAGTATCATCCGTGATGCGGCCGTCGTCGTGCGCAAGGAAGAAGACCAAGACCCGGAATTGGTGGCTTTTGTCGCAGCTCGAGACAACGAGTCTAACCAAAAGAACGAGGCAAGTGGGCAAGTCGAGGGGTGGGGGAACCACTTCGAAACCAGCACCTACACAGACATCAACACCATCGACCAATCCGCCATTGGTAACGACTTTATGGGCTGGACATCTATGTACGATGGTAGTAACATTGATAAGGCCGAAATGCAGGAGTGGCTTGACGACACCATTCAGACAGTCCTAGACGGCCAGGCGGCAGGCCATGTGCTAGAAATAGGAACTGGCACTGGTATGGTTCTCTTTAACCTCGGGGAAGGGCTGAAAAGCTATGTCGGTCTTGAACCTTCAAGTTCGGCCGCTATCTTTGTCAACGACGCAATCAAGGCTGCCCCATATCTAGCAGGGAAAGCTGAAGTGCATATCGGTACAGCAACAGACGTAGCTCAGCTCGACGGACTCCGCCCAGACTTAGTCATACTGAACTCAGTGGTACAATATTTCCCTACACCTGAGTACTTAGCAGACGTCGTGGATACTCTTACCCAAATACCAGGCGTCAAACGTCTATTCTTCGGCGACATACGATCTTACGCACTTAACAAAGACTTTCTCGCGAGCAGAGCACTCTATGCATTAGGTGATACAGCGACCAAGAATGAGATTCGCCAGAAGATGGCAGACATGGAAGAACGCGAAGAGGAGTTGCTCGTCGATCCAGCCTTCTTTACGGGGCTAGTAACTCGGCTATCTGGTCGAGTTAAACATGTGGAAATTCTGCCAAAACAGATGACTGCCACAAACGAGCTCAGCTCATACCGATATTCGGCTGTCATACACATGGGCGATACACAACCTATACATGTAATCGAGCCAGACGTCTGGGTTAACTTCGGAACATCTCAGTTAGATATCCAGGCCCTCCGCCGACTTTTAACAAAGTCGCCGGATGTCCTAGAGGTCGCTGTCAGCAACATCCCTTATAAGAAGAACATCTTGGAGAGACAAATGGTCAAGTCACTTGATGACGGCGACGAAGACGACGCGCTAGCCACACTGGACAGCGGAGCCTGGTTACCGACAATTCGAGCTGCAGCCAGTCGCTCTCCATCGCTTTCCGCCACCGACCTCGTACAACTCGGTCAAGAGATGGGCTTTAGCGTAGAGCTTAGCTGGGCGCGGCAGTGGTCTCAGAACGGTGCACTCGATGCTGTGTTCCACCGTTATCCGCCTGTCGGAACAAGGAGACGTGTCTTATTACAATTTCCGACTGATGAGCCTGGAAGACCATTACACCATCTCACAAACCAACCGCTCCGGCGGTTACAGAACCGTCGGATCGAGACACAGATCCGTGAACAGCTGCAGATCCTGTTACCAGCTTACATGATACCGTCGCGGATCGTGGCGTTAGACCAATTACCCGTCAACGCCAATGGCAAAGTTGACCGGACAGCGCTTGTTCGGATGGCACAGATCGCGCCACGCATCAAGTCGACGTCTGCACGCGTAGCCCCACGCAACGAGATCGAGGTATTACTCTGCTCGGAGTTTGCTGATGTGCTCGGAGTGGAGGTCGGGATCAATGATAACTTCTTCGACCTTGGCGGACACTCGCTCATGGCGACGAAGCTTGCGGCTCGCATCAGCCGTCGACTCGACACCCGCGTGTCTGTCAAAGATGTGTTCGACCAGCCGATACTTGCCGATCTTGCCGCTACCATCATGCGAGGCTCGGCCCCGCATAATCCCATCAGACCGTCAGTGTATTCTGGACCAGTAGAGCAGTCGTTTGCACAGGGCCGCCTGTGGTTCTTAGAGCAGCTGAACCTCGGAGCCACGTGGTATCTCATGCCACTCGCAGTGCGCTTCCGTGGATCGCTTCACGTCGACGCGTTGGCTACTGCACTACGAGCTCTGGAACAGCGCCACGAAACCCTGCGCACAAGGTTCGAGGATCAAGACGGTGTGGGCATGCAAATCATACAAGCGAGCGGCACCAAAGAGCTCAGAGTTCTCAACCTGCCGGCCGAGCGGAATGGTAACTATTCAGAGCAGTTGCAGCTGCACCAGACGACTCCTTTCGACCTGACATCTGAGCCGGGGTGGAGGGTGGCGCTTCATCGGCTCGGACCTGATGATCACGTCCTCTCTATTGTAATGCACCACATCATTTCCGACGGCTGGTCAATTGACGTTCTGCGTCAAGAACTAGGTCAGTTCTATGCTGCGGCGCTCCGAGGTCAAGACCCTCTATCAAGCGTGGCACCGCTCCCGATCCAGTACCGTGACTTTGCCTTGTGGCAGAAGCAAGACGAACAGGTAGCCGAGCACCAACGCCAGCTTGAGTACTGGACCAACCAGCTCGCCGACAGCTCTCCCGCCGAGCTTCTTACAGACCGGCCTCGGCCAGCCGTGCTCTCGAGTCATGCTGGTGTGGTGCAGCTGATGATTGATGGTGCGGAGCACGAGAATCTCCAGGCAATCTGTCGGGCGCATCAGGTAACGCCATTTGTGACACTGTTGGCGGCATTCCGCGCTGCCCACTACCGTCTCACGGGTGCTGAAGATGCGACTGTTGGCACACCTATTGCCAATCGTAACCGGCCAGAGCTGGAAAACATGATAGGATTCTTTGTCAATACTCAGTGTATGCGGATCACCGTTGGGGAAGATGACACATTCAACAGACTAGTACAGCAGACTCGGTCTACGACAACAGCGGCATTTGCCAACCAAGATGTGCCGTTTGAGCGCATCGTATCAGCCCTCCTTCCTGGATCAAGAGACACGTCCCGAAATCCGCTGGTGCAGCTCATGTTTGCCGTGCACTCTCAAAAGGATCTCGGGAGAATCCAGTTAGAGGGCCTGACAGGGGAGCTAATACCCACAGTGGCGACCACCCGGTTCGATGTTGAGTTCCATCTGTTCCAAGAGGCCGAGAGGCTGGTCGGAAACGTCCTCTTTGCTACAGACTTGTTCGACCTCGAGACCATCCAGGCCATGGTCGCCGTCTTCCAAGAGATCCTACGTCGTGGACTCGAAGAGCCCGACTTGCCGATCGCGTCGATGCCGCTCACCGACGGGATTGCGAAGCTTCGCAGCATGGGTCTGCTCGACATCGAGAGAACTGACTATCCGCGCGAGTCGAGCGTGGTTGATATCTTCCGCGCGCAGGTGGCCGCATTCCCGGATACGATAGCTGTAACGGACTCGTCAGAGCAGCTGACATATGCTCAGCTGGACCAAAAATCAGACAAAATCGCCGGCTGGCTTCACCAGCGAGGCATGATGGCCGAGACGCTTGTTGGCGTGCTGGCTCCACGGTCATGCCAGACTATTGTTGCCTTCATTGGTATCCTTAAGGCGAACCTGGCTTACTTACCACTTGATGTCAATGTTCCCGAAGCTCGCATCAAGGCGATCTTGTCGGCTGTTGCTGGAAAAAAGCTTTTGCTGCTCGGCCGTGATGTCGCCACTCTAGACATGGAGATGCCCAAGGTGGATCTGGTCAAGATTGACGATGTTCTTGCCCATCATGGAGCGGTTGATATTGGTGACATCGAGCAACCTTCTGCAACAAGCCTCGCCTACGTTATCTTCACATCTGGCTCTACAGGTTATCCTAAGGGCGTAATGGTCGAGCACCGTGGCATTGTACGACTCGTGAAGCAAAGCAACGTCGTCTCCAAACTGCCACGAGGCGCTCATGTGGCCCACTTATCGAACATTGCCTTCGATGCATCGATATGGGAAATTTATAGCGCGCTTCTAAACGGAGGAACAGTGGTCTGCATCGATTATTTTACCACCATTGATATGAAGGCTCTTGGGGCTGCTTTCGAGCGAGAACAAGTCTGCGCAGCTATGCTTACGCCTTCGCTAATCAAGCGGTGTCTGGCCGATATGCCAACCGTTCTACGCTGTTTAGACGTCCTATTCGCCGCTGGCGATCGGTTTGATGGTCGCGACGCGGTCCAGGCGCAAACGCTTGTGCGGGCTGGCGTCTACAACGCATACGGTCCAACGGAGAACGCAACCCTTAGCACGATATATAATATTAACGACCGTGAATCTTTTGCAAACGGGGTTCCAATTGGTCGGGCAGTCAGCAACTCCGGGGCTTTTGTCATGGACCAACGTCAGCAGCTGGTGTCTCTTGGCGTCATGGGAGAGCTTGTCGTCATAGGCGACGGGCTCGCTCGAGGGTATACGGACTCGGTGTTGGACAATGATCGTTTCATTCGGGTAAGCATCGACGGCCAGCTCGTGCGAGCGTACCGGACAGGTGATCGAGTGCGCTACCGGCCAAAAGATGGAGAGATCGAGTTCTATGCCAGAATCGACCAGCAGATCAAGATCCGTGGTCACCGGATCGAGCCGGCCGAAGTTGAGCACGCCATGCTCAACTGCAATATCGTCCGCGATGCGGCCCTTGTTGTCCGGAAGGAAGAAGACCGAGAACCAGAAATGATTGGTTTTATCACAGCCCAGTCATATAGTTCTCGTAATCAGGACTGGGTCGATAATGACAGTGTCGAAGGATTAACAAGCCAAATGGAGAAAGAGATCCGTGATCTGCTATATACCATACTCCCATCCTATATGGTGCCGGCGCGGATTGTGACGCTGGACCAAATGCCTCTCAATCCTAATGGCAAAGTCGACCGGAGAGAGCTTGCTCGGAAGGCCCAAATCACATCATTACATGAAATGGTGTCCATACGTGTGGCTCCACGTAACGAGATAGAAACTTCGCTATGCGAGGAATTTGCTGATATGCTAGGAGTCGAGGTCGGTATCACTGACAACTTTTTCGATCTCGGCGGACACTCGCTGCTAGCAACGAAGCTTGCAGCCCGCATCAGCCGTCGACTTGATACCCGCGTATCTGTCAAAGATGTTTTCGACCAGCCGATACTTGCCGATCTTGCCGCTACCATCATGAGAGGCTCAGCCCAGCATAATCCTATCTGCCCGTCAGCGTATTCTGGACCGGTTGAGCAGTCGTTCGCGCAGGGCCGACTGTGGTTCTTAGAGCAGCTGAACCTCGGAGCCACGTGGTATCTCATGCCACTCGCGGTGCGCTTCCGTGGACCGCTTCAAGTCGACGCCCTGACTACTGCACTGCGCGCTTTGGAACAGCGCCATGAGACCCTGCGCACAAGGTTTGAGGAGCAAGATGGTGTGGGCATGCAAATCATACAAGCGAGCGGCACCAAGGAGCTCAACGTTCTCGACGTGCCGGCCGAGCAGAATGGCAATTATATGGGACAATTGCATCTTGAGCAGACCACTTCTTTGGATCTGACGTCAGAGCCCGGGTGGAGGGTGTCGCTTCTTCGGCTAACACAAAATGATCACATTCTCTCCATCGTTATGCACCACATTGTTTCCGACGGCTGGTCAATTGACGTTCTGCGCAAAGAACTGGGCCAGTTCTACGCTGCGGCGCTCCGAGGTCAGGATCCTTTGTCAAGCGTCTCGCCGCTCCCGATCCAGTACCGTGACTTTGCCATCTGGCAGAAGCAAGAGGAACAGGTAGCCGAGCACCAACGCCAGCTCGAGTACTGGACAAGCCAGCTCGCCGACAGCTCTCCCGCCGAGCTTCTTACAGACCGGCCTCGGCCAGCCGTGCTCTCGAGTCATGCCGGCGTGGTGCAGCTGGCGATCGAGGGTTCAATGTACAAGGATCTCCAGGCGTTCTGTCGAGCTCATCAGGTAACGCCATTCGTGACACTGTTGGCGGCATTCCGCGCTGCCCACTACCGTCTCACGGGTGCTGAAGATGCGACTGTTGGCACACCTATTGCCAATCGTAACCGGTCAGAGCTAGAAAACATGATAGGATTCTTCGTCAATACTCAGTGCATGCGGATTACAGTCGGGGAAGATGACACATTCGACGGATTAGTACAGCAGACTCGGTCTACGACAACAGCCGCATTCGCCAACCAGGACGTTCCATTCGAGCGTATTGTGTCGGCCCTTATCCCTGGATCGAGGGACACGTCCCGGAATCCGCTGGTACAGCTCATGTTTGCCGTGCACTCTCAAAAGGATCTCGGGAAAATCCAGTTAGAGGGCCTGACAAGCGCGCTGCTACCCACCGTCGTGACCACACGATTCGATGTTGAGTTCCATCTGTTCCAAGAGGCCGGGAGGCTGGTCGGCAATGTCCTCTTTGCTACAGATTTGTTCGACCTCGAGACCATCCAGGCCATGGTCGCCGTCTTCCACGAGATCCTACGTCGTGGGCTCGCTAAGCCCGAAACACTGATAGCGTCGATGCCGCTCACCGACAGGATGGTGGAGCTTCGCAGCATGGGCATGCTCGACATCGAGAGAACTGACTATCCGCGCGACTCGAGTGTCGTTGATGTCTTCCGCGATCAGGTGGCCACCTGCCCGGATACGATAGCTGTGACGGACTCGTCAGAGCAGCTGACTTATGCTCAGCTTGACCAAAAGTCAGACGAGATGGCTGGTTGGCTTCGCAGGCGTGGGATGGAGGCCGAGACGCTTGTTGGTGTGCTGGCTCCGCGGTCATGCCAGACTATTATCGCCTTCATGGGCATCCTCAAAGCGAACCTGGCATATTTACCGCTGGATGTCAACGTTCCCGCAGCTCGCATCAAAACGATCTTGTCGGCTGTCGCTGGAAATAAGCTTGTGCTGCTAGGCGCCGACGTAGATGCTCTGAATGTCAAGATGCCGGACGTGGAGCCGGTGTATATCAGCGATGCTCTTGGCCATCGTGAAGCGTTTGATAACGCGGACACCGTCGACGAACCTTCTGCGGAAAGTCTTGCATACGTCATGTTCACTTCCGGCTCAACCGGCCGCCCGAAGGGCGTCATGATAGAGCACCGCGGCATTGTGCGGCTTGTGAAAAATACGAATGTCATCTCAAACGTTCAGGCAGTAGTCCCAGTGGCCCACATAGCGAATCTTGCCTTTGATGCGGCGACGTGGGAAATCTATACGGCACTTCTAAACGGCGGATCTCTTATATGTGTTAACCATACTTCAGTTCTAGATTTATCTTTCTTATATGAGATCTTTGAGCGAGAGGCGATTCGGGCAGCTATGTTTACACCAGCTTTCTTAAAACAATGCCTTACGGACTCGCCTGCCGTTATTACAGGGTTGGATATTCTTTTGGCCTCTGGAGATCGTCTAGACCCCCACGACGCGATTTCAGCAGCTAGGCTAGTAAGGGGAGAAATTATCAATGTGTGCGGCCACACTGAAAATACCGTTTTTAGCACGCTTTATCGTATGCATGATGGAGAGCGCTGTGTTAATGGGGTCCCTGTGGGCCACGCTATTAGCAACTCGGGTGCATTTGTAACGGACACTAAACAGAATCTGCTACCACTTGGGGTGATGGGCGAGCTTGTCTTGACTGGAGACGGAGTT
Organism: Reticulascus tulasneorum; assembly: GCA_001557505.1. NCBI lineage: Eukaryota > Fungi > Ascomycota > Sordariomycetes > Glomerellales > Reticulascaceae > Reticulascus > Reticulascus tulasneorum. The sequence goes on along the minus strand of LSAX01000012.1, from coordinate 37,824 downwards.
GCTCGAGGGTATACAGACTCGGCGTTAGACCAAGACCGTTTTATCTCGATCAGCATCGACGGGAAGATCATGCGGGGGTATCGAACAGGTGATCGCGTACGTTACCGACCAAAAGACGGCCAGATCGAGTTCTTTGGCCGCATGGACCAGCAGATCAAGATCCGCGGCCACCGGATCGAGCCGGCCGAGGTGGAGCATGCCATGCTCACCTGCAGTATCATCCGTGATGCGGCCGTCGTCGTGCGCAAGGAAGAAGACCAAGACCCGGAATTGGTGGCTTTTGTCGCAGCTCGAGACAACGAGTCTAACCAAAAGAACGAGGCCAGTGGGCAAGTCGAGGGGTGGGGGAACCACTTCGAAACCAGCACCTATACAGACATTAATACCATCGACCAATCCGCCGTTGGCAGCGACTTTATGGGCTGGACATCTATGTACGATGGTAGTACCATTGATAAGGCCGAAATGCAGGAGTGGCTTGACGACACCATTCAGACAGTCCTAGACGGCCAGGCGGCAGGCCATGTGCTAGAAATAGGAACTGGCACTGGTATGGTTCTCTTTAACCTCGGGGAAGGGCTGAAAAGCTATGTCGGTCTTGAACCTTCAAGTTCGGCCGCTATCTTTGTCAAAGACGCAATCAAGGCTGCCCCATATCTAGCAGGGAAAGCTGAAGTGCATATCGGTACAGCAACAGACGTAGCTCAGCTCGACGGACTCCGCCCAGACTTGGTCATACTGAACTCAGTGGTACAATATTTCCCTACGCCTGAGTACTTAGTAGACGTCGTCAATACTCTTACCCAAATACCAGGCGTCAAACGTCTATTCTTCGGCGACATACGATCTTACGCACTTAACAAAGACTTTCTCGCGAGCAGAGCACTCTATGCATTAGGTGATACAGCGACCAAGAATGAGATTCGCCAGAAGATGGCAGACATGGAAGAACGCGAAGAGGAGTTGCTCGTCGATCCAGCCTTCTTTACGGGGCTAGTAACTCGGCTATCTGGTCGAGTTAAACATGTGGAAATTCTGCCGAAGCAGATGACTGCCACAAATGAGCTCAGCTCATACCGATATTCGGCTGTCATACACATGGGCGATACACAACCTATGCATGTGATCGAGCCAGACGCTTGGGTTAACTTCGGAGCATCCCAGTTAGATATCCAGGCCCTCCGCCAACTTCTACAAAAGTCGCCGGATGTCCTGGAGGTGGCTGTCAGCAACATCCCTTATAAGAAGACCATCTTGGAGAGACAAATCGTCGAGGCACTTGATGACGGCGGCGAAGATGCTGCGCAAGCCACAGTGGACAGCGGAGCCTGGTTACCGACGATCCGATCTGCAGCCAGTCGCTCTACGTCGTTTTCCGCCACCGACCTCGTACAACTCGGTCAAGAGATGGGCTTTAGCGTAGAGCTTAGCTGGGCGCGGCAGTGGTCTCAGAACGGTGCACTCGATGCTGTGTTCCACCGTCATCCGCCTGGCGGAACAAAGAGATGTGTCTTACAATTCCCGACTGATGAGCCTGGAAGACCATTACACCATCTCACAAACCGACCCCTCCGGCGTTTACAGAACCGTCGGATCGAGGCACAGATCCGTGAACAGCTACAGATCCTGCTCCCAGCTTACATGATACCCGCGCGCATCATTGCCTTGGACCAACTTCCCGTCAACGCCAATGGCAAAGTTGACCGGACAGCACTTGTTCGGATGGCCCAGATCGCGCCACGCAACAAGTCGACGTCTGCACGCGTAGCCCCACGCAACGAGATCGAAGTGTTGCTCTGCTCGGAGTTTGCTGATGTGCTCGGAGTGGAGGTTGGAATCAATGATAACTTCTTCGACCTTGGCGGACACTCGCTCATGGCGACAAAGCTTGCGGCTCGCATCAGCCGTCGACTCGACACCCGCGTGTCTGTCAAAGATGTTTTCGACCAGCCGATACTTGCCGATCTTGCCGCTACCATCATGCGAGGCTCGGCCCCGCATAATCCCATCAGACCGTCAGTGTATTCTGGACCAGTAGAGCAGTCGTTTGCACAGGGTCGCCTGTGGTTCTTAGAGCAGCTGAACCTCGGAGCCACGTGGTATCTCATGCCACTCGCAGTGCGCTTCCGTGGACCGCTTCACGTCGACGCGCTGGCTACTGCTCTGCACGCTCTGGAGAACCGCCACGAGACACTACGCACGCTATTTGAGGAGCAAGCTGGTATGGGTATGCAAATAATCCAACAGAGCGGCACGAAGAAGCTCAGAGTTATCAACGTACCGGCGGGGGAGAATGCCGACTCTTTAGAGCAGCTGCAGTATGAGCAGACGACTCCCTTCAATCTAACATCTGAGCCGGGGTGGAGGGTGTCTCTTCTACGCTTAGGACATGATGATTATATCCTTTCCATTGTCATGCACCACATCATTTCCGACGGCTGGTCAATTGACGTTTTACGGAAAGAGCTCGGATTGTTTTATGCCGCCGCACTCCGTGGTCAGGACCCTCTGTCACAAGTGGCACCACTCCCGATTCAGTACCGCGACTTTGCCATGTGGCAGAAGCAAAAAGAACAAGTAACCGAGCACCAACGCCAGCTCGAGTACTGGACCAACCAGCTCGCCGGCAGCTTTCCCGCCGAGCTTCTTACAGACCGGCCTCGCCCAACCATGCTTTCAAGCCATGCTGGCATGGTCCAGCTAACGATTGATGGTGCGGATTACGAGAGTCTCCAGGCGTTCTGTAAGGCTCATCAGGTAACGCCATTCGTGACACTGCTGGCGGCGTTCCGCGCTGCCCACTACCGTCTCACGGGTGCGGAAGATGCCACCATCGGTACGCCTATTGCTAACCGCAACCGGCCAGAGTTAGAGAACATGATAGGATTCTTTGTCAATACTCAGTGTATGCGGATCACAGTCGGGGAAGATGACACATTCGACGGACTAGTACAGCAGACTCGGTCTACGACAACAGCGGCATTTGCCAACCAAGATGTGCCGTTCGAGCGCATCGTGTCTGCCCTTATCCCTGGATCAAGGGACACGTCACGGAACCCGTTGGTACAGCTCATGTTTGCCGTGCACTCTCAAAAGGACCTTGGGAGAATCCGGTTGGAGGGCCTTACTGGGGAGCCCATGCCAACTACAATAGCCACTCGGTTCGATGTTGAGTTCCATCTGTTCCAGGAGGCTGGGAGGCTGGGAGGCAACGTCCTCTTTGCTACAGACTTATTCGAGCTTGAGACCATCCAGGCCTTGGTCGCCGTCTTCCAAGAGATTCTACGTCGTGGGATCGATAAACCCGAAACTCTAATCGCGTCGATGTCACTCACTGACGGGATATCGGAGTCTCGAAGCATGGGCATGCTCGACATCGAGAGAAATGACTATCCGCGCGAGTCGAGCGTGGTTGATGTCTTCCGCGATCAAGTGGCTGCCTGCCCGGACAAGATAGCCGTCACAGACTCGTCAGATCAGTTGACTTATGCTCAGCTTGACCAAAAATCAGACGAGATGGCTGTCTGGCTGAGCCAGCGTGGGATGGAGGCCGAGACACTTGTCGGCGTGCTGGCTCCGCGGTCATGCCAGACTATCATTGCCTTCATGGGAATTCTCAAGGCGAACCTGGCATATTTACCGCTTGATGTAAATGTTCCCGCAGCTCGTATCAAGACGATCTTGTCTGCTGTTGCCGGACATAAGCTTGTGCTGGTTGGCGGCGACGTAGCTACTCCGGACGTCCAATTGCCGGACGCAGAGCTGGTGTGTATCGGCGATGCCCTTGGCCATCGTGAAATGGCTAACGTTGCAAACACCGCCCATCGACCTTCAGCAACAAGCCTCGCCTACGTCACGTTCACATCTGGTTCTACAGGGCGGCCTAAGGGCGTAATGGTCGAGCACCGTGGCATTATACGACTCGTGAAGCAAAGCAATGTTGTCTCCAAACTACCACGAGGCGCTCATGTGGCCCACTTATCGAACATTGCCTTTGACGCATCGATATGGGAAATCTACAGTGCGCTTCTAAACGGAGGAACAGTAGTCTGCATCGATTATTTTACCACCATCGACATGAAGGCTCTCGGGGCTGTTTTCGAGCGAGAACAGGTCTGCGCAGCCATGCTTACGCCATCGCTAATCAAGAGATGTCTGGCAGATATGCCAACCATACTAAGTCGTTTAGAAGTCCTATTCGCTGCTGGCGATCGGTTTGATAGTCATGACGCGGTACAGGCGAAAACACTTGTACGGGCTCACGTCTATAACGCTTACGGTCCGACGGAGAATACAACCCTTAGCACGATATATGATATTAACGGCCGTGAATCCTTCGCAAACGGGGTTCCAATTGGTCGGGCAGTCAGCAACTCCGGGGCTTTTGTCATGGACCAACGTCAGCAGCTGGTGTCTCTTGGCGTCATGGGAGAGCTTGTCGTCATAGGCGACGGGCTCGCTCGAGGGTATTCGGACTCAGAGTTAGACCAAAACCGTTTTGTTCAGGTAAGGATTGACGGCCAGCTCGTGCGAGCGTACCGAACAGGTGATCGCGTGCGCTGCCGACCACAAGACGGCCAGATCGAGTTCTTTGGCCGCATGGACCAGCAGATCAAGATCCGTGGCCACCGGATCGAGCCGGCCGAGGTGGAGCATGCCATGCTCACCTGCAGTATCATCCATGATGCGGCCATCGTCGTGCGCAAGGAAGAAGACCATGACCCGGAATTAGTCGCTTTTGTCGCAGCCCGGGATGACCGGTCTAACCAAAATAACGAGGCAAGTGGGCAAGTCGAGGGGTGGGGGAACCACTTCGAAACCAGCACCTACACAGATATCAATACCATCGACCAATCCGCCGTTGGCAGCGACTTTATGGGCTGGACATCTATGTACGATGGTAGTACCATTGATAAGGCCGAAATGCAGGAGTGGCTTGACGACACCATTCAGACAGTCCTAGACGGCCAGGCGGCAGGCCATGTGCTAGAAATAGGGACAGGTACTGGTATGGTTCTCTTTAACCTCGGGGAAGGGCTTCAAAGTTATGTCGGTCTTGAACCTTCAAGTTCGGCCACTATCTTTGTCAACGACGCAATCAAGGCTGCCCCATATCTAGCAGGGAAAGCTGAAGTGCATATCGGTACAGCAACAGACGTAGCTCAGCTCGACGGACTCCGCCCAGACTTGGTCATACTGAACTCAGTGGTACAATATTTCCCTACACCTGAGTACTTAGCAGACGTCGTGGATACTCTTACCCAAATACCAGGCGTCAAACGTCTATTCTTCGGCGACATACGATCTTACGCACTTAACAAAGACTTTCTCGCGAGCAGAGCACTCTATGCATTAGGTGATACAGCGACCAAGAATGAGATTCGCCAGAAGATGGCAGACATGGAAGAACGCGAAGAGGAGTTGCTCGTCGATCCAGCCTTCTTTACGGGGCTAGTAACTCGGCTATCTGGTCGAGTTAAACATGTGGAAATTCTGCCGAAGCAGATGACTGCTACAAATGAGCTCAGCTCATACCGATATTCAGCTGTTATACACCTGTGCGATACACAACCCATACATATAATCGAGCCAGACGTCTGGGTTAACTTCGGAGCATCCCAGTTAGACAGCCAAGCCCTCCGCCAACTTCTACAGAAGTCGCCGGATGTCCTGAAGGTCGCTGTCAGCAACATCCCTTATAAGAAGACCATTTTGGGGAGACAAATGGTCAAGTCACTTGATGACGGTGACGAAGACGACACACTAGCCACACTGGACAGCGGAGCCTGGTTACCGACAATCCGAGCTGCAGCCAGTCGCTCTACGTCGTTTTCCGCCACCGACCTCGTACAACTCGGTCAAGAGATGGGCTTTAGCGTAGAGCTTAGCTGGGCGCGGCAGTGGTCTCAGAACGGTGCACTCGATGCTGTGTTCCACCGTTATCCGCCTGTCGGAACAAGGAGACGTGTCTTATTACAATTTCCGACTGATGAGCCTGGAAGACCATTACACCATCTCACAAACCGACCCCTCCGGCGTTTACAGAACCGTCGGATCGAGGCACAGATCCGTGAACAGCTACAGATCCTGCTCCCAGCTTACATGATACCCGCGCGCATCATTGCCTTGGACCAACTTCCCGTCAACGCCAATGGCAAAGTTGACCGGACAGCACTTGTTCGGATGGCCCAGATCGCGCCACGCAACAAGTCGACGTCTGCACGCGTAGCCCCACGCAACGAGATCGAAGTGTTGCTCTGCTCGGAGTTTGCTGATGTGCTCGGAGTGGAGGTTGGAATCAATGATAACTTCTTCGACCTTGGCGGACACTCGCTCATGGCGACAAAGCTTGCGGCTCGCATCAGCCGTCGACTCGACACCCGCGTATCTGTCAAAGATGTTTTCGACCAGCCGATACTTGCCGATCTTGCCGCTACCATCATGCGAGGCTCGGCCCCGCATAATCCCATCAGACCGTCAGTGTATTCTGGACCAGTAGAGCAGTCGTTTGCACAGGGTCGCCTGTGGTTCTTAGAGCAGCTGAACCTCGGAGCCACGTGGTATCTCATGCCACTCGCAGTGCGCTTCCGTGGACCGCTTCACGTCGACGCGCTGGCTACTGCTCTGCACGCTCTTGAGCAACGCCACGAGACACTGCGCACAAGATTTGATGAGCAAGACGGTGTGGGCGTGCAAATCATACAAGCGAGCGGCACCAAGAAGCTCAACGTTCTCGACGTCCTGGACGAGCCAAATGCCAACTATTTAGAGCAGTTACAGGATGAGCAGACAACTTGTTTCGACCTGACATCTGAGCCGGGGTGGCGGGTGTCGCTTCTACGCTTAGGACATGATGATTATATCCTTTCCATTGTCATGCACCACATCATTTCCGACGGCTGGTCAATTGACGTTCTACGCAAAGAACTGGGCCAGTTCTACGCTGCGGCGCTCCGAGGTCAGGATCCTTTGTCAAGCGTCTCGCCGCTCCCGATCCAGTACCGCGACTTTGCCATCTGGCAGAAGCAAGAGGAACAGGTAGCCGAGCACCAACGCCAGCTCGAGTACTGGACCGGCCAGCTCGCCGACAGCTCTCCCGCCGAGCTTCTTACAGACCGGCCTCGGCCAGCCGTGCTCTCAAGTCAGGCTGGCGTGGTGCAGCTGGCGATCGATGGCTCAATGTACAAGGATCTCCAGGCATTCTGTCGGGTTAATCAGGTAACGCCATTCGTGACACTGTTGGCGGCATTCCGCGCTACGCACTACCGTCTCACGGGTGCTGAAGATGCGACTGTCGGCACACCTATTGCCAATCGTAACCGGCCAGAACTGGAAAATATAATCGGATTTTTTGTCAATACTCAGTGTATGCGGATTACAGTCGGGGAAGATGACACATTTGTCGGATTAGTACAGCAGACTCGGTCTACGACAACAGCCGCATTCGCCAACCAAGATGTGCCGTTCGAGCGCATCGTATCGGCCCTCCTTCCAGGATCAAGAGACACGTCCCGAAATCCGCTGGTGCAGCTCATGTTTGCCGTACACTCTCAAAAGGATCTCGGGAGAATACGGCTGGAGGGCGTGACAGGCGAGCTGATACCTACTGCCGTGACTACTCGGTTCGATGTCGAATTCCATCTGTTCCAAGACGCCGGGAGGCTGGTTGGCAACGTTCTCTTTGCTACAGACTTGTTCGAGCTTGAGACTATCCAGGCCATGGTCGCCGTATTCCAAGAGATCTTACGTCGTGGGCTCGAAGAACCAGACATGCTGATCGCGTCGATGCCGCTCACCGACGGGATATCGGAGCTTCGCAGCATGGACCTGCTCGACATCGAGACAACTGACTATCCACGCGAGTCGAGTGTCGTTGATATCTTCCGCGCGCAGGTGGCCGCATTCCCGGATACGATAGCTGTGACCGATGCCTCGGAGCAGATGACCTATGCTCAGCTGGATAGAAAATCGGACGAATTGGCTGACTGGCTTCACCGGCGAGGCATGATGGCCGAGACGCTTGTCGGCGTGCTGGCTACACGGTCATGCCAGACTATTGTTGCCTTCATTGGTATCCTCAAGGCGAACCTGGCTTACTTGCCACTTGATGTCAATGTTCCCGAAGCTCGCATCAAGGCGATCTTGTCGGCTGTTGCTGGACAAAAGCTTGTGCTGCTCGGCGGCGAGGTCGTCACTCCAGACCTGCAGATGCCCGACGTAGATCTAATGAGGATTGATGATATCCTTGACCATCATGGAGTGGTTGATATTGGTGACATCGAGCACCCTTCTGCAACGAGCCTCGCCTACGTCATTTTCACATCTGGCTCTACAGGTTATCCTAAGGGCGTAATGGTCGAGCACCGTGGCATTATACGACTCGTGAAGCAAAGCAACGTCGTCTCCAAACTGCCACGAGGCGCTCATGTGGCCCACTTATCGAACATTGCCTTCGATGCATCGATATGGGAAATTTATAGCGCGCTTCTAAACGGAGGAACAGTGGTCTGCATCGATTATTTTACCACCATTGACTTGAAGGCTCTCGGGGCTGTTTTCGAGCGCGAACAAGTCTGCGCAGCCATGCTTACACCATCGCTAATCAAGCGGTGTCTGGCAGATATGCCAACTGTTCTAGGCTGTTTAGACGTCCTATTCGCCGCTGGCGATCGGTTTGATAGTTGTGACGCAGTCCAGGCGAAAACACTTGTACAGGCTGGGGTTTATAACGCTTACGGTCCGACGGAGAATACAACCCTTAGCACGATATATAATATTAACGGCCGTGAATCCTTCGCAAACGGGGTTCCAATTGGTCGGGCAGTCAGCAACTCCGGGGCTTTTGTCATGGACCCACGCCAGCAGCTGGTGTCTCTTGGCGTCATGGGAGAGCTTGTCGTCACAGGCGATGGGCTCGCTCGAGGGTATTCGGACTCAGAGTTAGACCAAAACCGTTTTGTTCAGGTAATGATTGACGGCCAGCTCGTGCGAGCGTACCGGACAGGTGATCGTGTACGTTGCCGACCACAAGACGGCCAGATCGAGTTCTTTGGCCGCATGGACCAGCAGATTAAGATCCGCGGCCACCGGATCGAGCCGGCCGAGGTGGAGCATGCCATGCTCACCTGTAGTATCATCTATGATGCGGCCATCGTCGTGCGGAAGGAAGAAGACCATGACCCGGAATTAGTCGCTTTTGTCGCAGCCCGGGATGACCAGTCTACCCAAGAAAACGAGGCAAGCAGCCAAGTCGAGGGGTGGGGGAATCACTTCGAAACCAGCACCTACACAGACATCAATACTATCGACCAATCCGCCGTTGGTAGTGACTTTATGGGCTGGACATCTATGTACGATGGTAGTACCATTGATAAGGTAGAAATGCAGGAGTGGCTTGACGACACCATTCAGACAATCCTTGACGGTCAGGCGGCAGGCCATGTGCTAGAAATAGGAACAGGTACCGGTATGGTTCTCTTTAACCTCGGGGAAGGGCTTCAAAGTTATGTCGGGCTCGAACCTTCAAGTTCGGCCACCGACTTCGTCAACAAGACCGTCCATTTTACCCCATATCTAGCAGGGAAAGCCGTAGTACATATCGGTACAGCAACAGACGTAGCTCAGCTCGACGGACTCCGCCCAGACTTGGTCATACTGAACTCAGTGGTACAATATTTCCCTACACCTGAGTACTTAGCAGACGTCGTGGATACTCTTACCCAAATACCAGGCGTCAAACGTCTATTCTTCGGCGACATACGATCTTACGCACTTAACAAAGACTTTCTCGCGAGCAGAGCACTCTATGCATTAGGTGATACAGCGACCAAGAATGAGATTCGCCAGAAGATGGCAGACATGGAAGAACGCGAAGAGGAGTTGCTCGTCGATCCAGCCTTCTTTACGGGGCTAGTAACTCGGCTATCTGGTCGAGTTAAACATGTGGAAATTCTGCCGAAGCAGATGACTGCTACAAATGAGCTCAGCTCATACCGATATTCAGCTGTTATACACGTGGGCGATACACAACCCATACATATAATCGAGCCAGACGTCTGGGTTAACTTCGGAGCATCCCAGTTAGACAGCCAAGCCCTCCGCCGACTTCTACAGAAGTCGCCGGATGTCCTGGAGGTCGCTGTCAGCAACATCCCTTATAAGAAGACCATCTTGGAGAGACAAATCGTCGAGTCACTTGATGACGGCGACGAAGACGACGCGCTAGCCACACTGGACAGCGGAGCCTGGTTACCGACAATCCGATCTGCAGCCAGTCGCTATCCATCGCTTTCCGCCACCGACCTCGTACAACTCGGTCAAGAGATGGGCTTTAGCGTAGAGCTTAGCTGGGCGCGGCAGTGGTCTCAGAACGGTGCACTCGATGCTGTGTTCCACCGTTATCCGCCTGTCGGAACAAGGAGACGTGTCTTATTACAATTTCCGACTGATGAGCCTGGAAGACCATTGAACCAACTCACAAACCGACCGCTCCGGCGGCTACAGAGCCGTCGGATCGAAGCACAGATCCGTGAACAGCTACAGATCCTGCTCCCAGCTTACATGATACCCGCGCGTATCATGGCGTTAGATCAACTACCAGTCAACGCCAATGGCAAGGTTGACCGGACAGCGCTTGTTCGGATGGCCCAGATCGCGCCACACAATATATCAACGTCCGCACGCGTAGCCCCACGCAACGAGATCGAGGTCTTACTTTGCTCAGAGTTTGCTGATGTGCTTGGAGTGGAGGTCGGGATTACAGACAACTTCTTTGACCTCGGTGGACACTCGCTCATGGCGACGAAGCTTGCGGCTCGCATCAGCCGCCGGCTTGATACCCGAGTATCTGTCAAAGATATCTTCGACTATCCGGTGCTTGGGGATCTCGGTTCCACTATCCTTCGAGGCTCGGCCCCGCATAATCCAATCCGTCCGTCAGCGTACTCGGGGCCTATCGAGCAGTCATTTGCACAGGGCCGCCTGTGGTTCTTAGAGCAGCTGAACCTCGGAGCCACATGGTATCTCATGCCGCTCGCAGTGCGCTTCCGTGGATCGCTTCACGTCGACGCGCTCGCTACTGCCCTGCACGTCCTGGAACAGCGCCACGAGACCTTGCGCACAAGATTTGAGGACCAAGATGGTGTAGGCATGCAAATCATCCAAGCGAGCGGCAACAAGGAGCTCAGAGTTCTCAACGTCCTGGACAAGCCAAATGCCAACTATTTAGAGCAGCTAAAGATTGAGCAGACGAGTCCTTTCGATTTGACATCTGAGCCTGGGTGGAGGGTTTCACTTCTGCACCTAGGACAAGATGATCACATCCTCTCTATTGTCATGCACCATATTATTTCCGATGGTTGGTCCATAGATATCCTACGCCAAGAGCTGGGATTGTTCTACACTGCGGTGCTCCGAGGTCACGACCCTCTATCGCACGTGTCTCCGCTCCCAATCCAGTACCGCGACTTTGCTTTGTGGCAGAAGGAAGACGAACAGGTAGCCGAGCACCAACGCCAGCTCGAGTACTGGACCAGCCAACTGGCCAGCAGCTCTCCTGCGGAGCTTCTTACAGATCGGCCTCGGCCAGCCGTGCTCTCAAGTCAGGCTGGCGTGGTCCAGCTGGTAATCGGTGACTCGGTGCACGAGAGTCTCCAAGCGTTCTGTCGGGCTCATCAGATAACGCCGTTCGTGGCATTGCTGGCGGTCTTCCGCGCTACACACTATCGTCTCACAGGTGCTGAAGATGCGATTCTCGGCACACCTATTGCTAACCGTAACCGGCCAGAACTGGAAAATATAATCGGATTTTTTGTCAATACTCAGTGTATGCGGATTACAGTCGGGGAAGATGACACATTTGTCGGATTAGTACAGCAGACTCGGTCTACGACAACAGCCGCATTCTCTAACCAAGACGTGCCGTTCGAGCGCATCGTATCGGCCCTCCTTCCTGGATCAAGAGACACGTCCCGGAATCCGCTGGTGCAGCTCATGTTCGCCGTACACTCTCAAAAAGATCTCGGGAAAATTCAGTTAGAGGGCCTGACAGGCGAGCTGCTACCCACCGCCGTGACCACGCGATTTGATGTCGAGTTCCATCTGTTCCAAGACGCCGGGAAGCTGGTTGGCAACGTTCTCTTTGCTACAGACTTGTTCGAGCTTGAGACTATCCAGGCCATGGTCGCCGTATTCCAAGAGATCTTACGTCGTGGGCTCGAAGAACCAGACTTGCCGATCGCGTCGATGCCGCTCACCGACGGAATATCGGAGCTTCGCAGCATGGACCTGCTCGACATCGAGACAACTGACTATCCGCGCGAGTCGAGTGTCGTTGATATCTTCCGCGCGCAGGTGGCCGCATTGCCGGATACGATAGCTGTGACCGATGCCTCGGAGCAGATGACCTATGCTCAGCTGGATAGAAAATCGGACGAAATGGCTGACTGGCTTCGCCGGCGAGGCATGATGGCCGAGACGCTTGTCGGCGTGCTGGCTCCACGGTCATGCCAGACTATTGTTGCCTTCATTGGTATCCTCAAGGCGAACCTGGCTTACTTGCCACTTGATGTCAATGTTCCCGAAGCTCGCATCAAGGCGATCTTGTCGGCTGTTGCTGGACATAAGCTTGTGCTGATCGGTGGTGACGTCGTCACTCCAGACCTGCAGATGCCCGACGTAGATCTAATGAGGATTGATGATATCCTTGACCATCATGGAGTGGTTGATATTGGTGACATCGAGCACCCTTCTGCAACGAGCCTCGCCTACGTCATTTTCACATCTGGCTCTACAGGTTATCCTAAGGGCGTAATGGTCGAGCACCGTAGCATTGTACGACTCGTGAAGCAAAGCAACGTCGTCTCCAAACTGCCACGAGGCGCTCATGTGGCCCACTTATCGAACCTTGCCTTCGATGCATCGATATGGGAAATTTATAGCGCGCTTCTAAACGGAGGAACAGTGGTCTGTATCGATTATTTTACCACCATTGACTTGAAGGCTCTCGGGGCTGTTTTCGAGCGCGAACAAGTCTGCGCAGCCATGCTTACGCCATCGCTAATCAAGCGGTGTCTGGCAGATATGCCAACCGTTCTAGGCTGTTTAGACGTCCTATTCGCCGCTGGCGATCGGTTTGATGGTCGCGACGCGGTCCAGGCGCAAACGCTTGTGCGGGCTGGCGTCTACAACGCATACGGTCCGACGGAGAACGCAACCCTTAGCACGATATATAATATTAACGACCGTGAATCTTTTGCAAACGGGGTTCCAATTGGTCGGGCAGTTAGCAACTCCGGGGCGTTTATCATGGACCCACGCCAGCAGCTGGTGTCTCTTGGCGTCATGGGAGAGCTTGTCGTCACAGGCGACGGGCTCGCTCGAGGGTATACAGACTCAGCGTTGGACCAAGACCGATTTATATCGCTCAACATCGACGGCCAGCTCGTGCGAGGGTATCGGACGGGTGATCGCGTACGCTACCGACCAAAAGACGGCCAGATCGAGTTCTTTGGCCGCATGGACCAGCAGATTAAGATCCGCGGCCATCGGATCGAGCCTGCTGAGGTGGAGCGTGCCATGCTTAACCAAGATATAGTTCTCGACGCTGCCGTTATCCCTCGGATGGAACAAAACCATGAACCAGAAATTATTGGGTTTGTCATAGCCAGAGGTGGCAGCTCAGTTAACCAGGACCGGGTCGACCAGAATGGCATTGTTTTAGGAAGCGGTACGGAGAAAGCGATCCGCGATCGGCTACATGCTGTGCTTCCATCTTACATGATTCCGGTGCGGATTACGGTGCTAGACCAAATGCCTTTGAATGCCAACGGCAAAGTTGACCGGCACGAGCTTGCTCGGAGGAGTCAGATTGCCCCGATACGTGAGGTGGCTCCAAAACGCGTGGCACCACGGAACGAGATTGAGATCTCGCTCTGCGAGGAATTTACTGATATACTCGGCGTGGAGATCGGAATTACAGACAACTTCTTCGACCTCGGCGGCCACTCGCTCGTGGCGACGAAGCTTGCGGCCCGCATCAGTCGCCGGCTTGATACCCGAGTATCTGTCAAAGATATCTTCGACCAGCCGATTCTTCTCGATCTTGCAGCTACCATCATGCGAGGCTCAGCTCCGCATAGTGCGATCCGCCCGTCAGTGTACTCGGGGCCTATTGAGCAGTCGTTCGCACAGGGCCGCCTGTGGTTCTTAGAGCAGCTGAACCTCGGAGCCACATGGTATCTCATGCCGCTCGCTGTGCGCTTCCGTGGCCCGCTTCACGTCGACGCGCTCGCTACTGCCCTGCACGCTCTGGAACAGCGCCACGAAACCCTACGGACAAGATTTATGGATCAAGATGGCATGGGCATGCAATTCATCCAAATGAACGTCCCAAAGCAGCTCACACTGATCGATGTGCCTACCGATCAGGACGACACCTACATCCAGTTGCTACAGAAGGAGCAGACAACTCCATTCGATCTGACATCCGAGTCAGGATGGAGGGTGTCACTGCTACGTCTAGGAGCTGATGATCATATCCTCTCCATCGTCATGCACCACATAATTTCCGATGGCTGGTCAATTGATGTTCTGCGTCAGGAACTGGGCCAGTTCTATGCTACGGCGCTCCGAGGTCACGACCCTCTATCGCACGTGTCTCCGCTCCCAATCCAGTACCGCGACTTTGCTTTGTGGCAGAAGCAAGAAGACCAGGTAACCGAGCACCAACGCCAGCTTGAGTACTGGACTAGCCAGCTCGCCGACAGCTCTCCCGCCGAGTTTCTTACAGACCGGCCTCGGCCAGCCGTGCTCTCAAGTCAGGCTGGCGTGGTCCAGCTGGTAATCGATAACTCAGTGTACGAGAACCTCCAGACGTTTTGTAGAGCTCATCAAGTAACGCCATTCGTGGCATTGCTGGCGGCATTTCGCGCTGCCCACTACCGCCTCACGGGTGCTAAAGATGGGAGTGTCGGCACACCTATTGCCAATCGTAACCGGCCAGAACTGGAAAATATAATCGGATTTTTTGTCAATACTCAGTGTATGCGGATTACAGTCGGGGAAGATGACACATTTGTCGGATTAGTACAGCAGACTCGGTCTACGACAACAGCCGCATTCGCCAACCAAGATGTGCCGTTCGAGCGCATCGTATCGGCCCTCCTTCCAGGATCAAGAGACACGTCCCGAAATCCGCTGGTGCAGCTCATGTTTGCCGTACACTCTCAAAAGGATCTCGGGAGAATACGGCTGGAGGGCGTGACAGGCGAGCTGATACCTACTGCCGTGACTACTCGGTTCGATGTCGAATTCCATCTGTTCCAAGACGCCGGGAGGCTGGTTGGCAACGTTCTCTTTGCTACAGACTTGTTCGAGCTTGAGACTATCCAGGCCATGGTCGCCGTATTCCAAGAGATCTTACGTCGTGGGCTCGAAGAACCAGACATGCTGATCGCGTCGATGCCGCTCACCGACGGGATATCGGAGCTTCGCAGCATGGACCTGCTCGACATCGAGACAACTGACTATCCACGCGAGTCGAGTGTCGTTGATATCTTCCGCGCGCAGGTGGCCGCATTCCCGGATACGATAGCTGTAACGGACTCGTCAGAGCAGCTGACATATGCTCAGCTGGACCAAAAATCAGACGAAATGGCTGGCTGGCTTCGCCGGCGAGGCATGATGGCCGAGACGCTTGTCGGCGTGCTGGCTCCACGGTCATGCCAGACAGTCGTTGCCTTCATTGGTATCCTCAAGGCGAACCTGGCTTACTTGCCACTTGATGTCAATGTTCCCGAAGCTCGCATCAAGGCGATCTTGTCGGCTGTTGCTGGACATAAGCTTGTGCTGCTCGGCGGCGAGGTCGTCACTCCAGACCTGCAGATGCCCGACGTAGATCTAATGAGGATTGACGATATCCTTGACCATCATGGAGTGGTTGATATTGGTGACATCGAGCACCCTTCTGCAACGAGCCTCGCCTACGTCATTTTCACATCTGGCTCTACAGGTTATCCTAAGGGCGTAATGGTCGAGCACCGTAGCATTGTACGACTCGTGAAGCAAAGCAACGTCGTCTCTAAACTGCCACGAGGCGCTCATGTGGCCCACTTATCGAACATTGCCTTCGATGCATCGATATGGGAAATTTATAGCGCGCTTCTAAACGGAGGAACAGTGGTCTGTATCGATTATTTTACCACCATTGACTTGAAGGCTCTCGGGGCTGTTTTCGAGCGCGAACAAGTCTGCGCAGCCATGCTTACGCCATCGCTAATCAAGCGGTGTCTGGCAGATATGCCAACCGTTCTAGGCTGTTTAGACGTCCTATTCGCCGCTGGCGATCGGTTTGATAGTTGTGACGCGGTCCAAGCGAAAACACTTATACGGGGTGGCGTCTATAACGCCTATGGTCCGACGGAAAACGCAATCCTTAGCACGATATATAATATCGGCGACCATGAATCTTTTGTAAACGGCGTTCCAATTGGTCGGGCAGTCAGCAACTCCGGGGCGTTTATCATGGACCCACGCCAGCAGCTGGTGTCTCTTGGCGTCATGGGAGAGCTTGTCGTCACAGGCGACGGGCTCGCTCGAGGGTATACAGACTCAGCGTTGGACCGAGACCGATTTATATCGCTCAACATCGACGGCCAGCTCGTGCGAGGGTACCGGACGGGTGATCGCGTACGCTACCGACCAAAAGACGGCCAGATCGAGTTCTTTGGCCGCATGGACCAGCAGATCAAGATCCGCGGCCATCGGATCGAGCCGGCTGAGGTGGAACGCGCCATGCTCAGCTCTAACATCATTCGTGATGCAGCTGTCGTCATGCGGAAGGAAGAAGGCCAAGACCCGGAATTAGTCGCTTTTGTCGCAGCCCGGGATAACCAGTCTAACCAAAATAACGAGGCAAGTGGGCAAGTCGAGGGGTGGGGGAACCACTTCGAAACCAGCACCTATACAGACATCAATACTATCGACCAATCCGCCGTTGGCAGCGACTTTATGGGCTGGACATCTATGTACGATGGCAGTACCATTGATAAGGTAGAAATGCAGGAGTGGCTTGACGACACCATTCAGACAATCCTAGACGGCCAGACGGCAGGCCATGTGCTAGAAATAGGAACAGGTACCGGTATGGTTCTCTTTAACCTCGGGGAAGGGCTGCAAAGTTATGTCGGGCTCGAACCTTCAAGTTCGGCCACTATCTTTGTCAACGACGTAATCAAGGCTGCCCCATATCTAGCAGGGAAAGCCGAAGTACATATCGGTACAGCAACAGACGTAGCTCGGCTCGACGGACTTCACCCAGACTTGGTCATACTAAACTCAGTGGTACAATATTTCCCTACACCTGAGTACTTAGCAGACGTCATCGATACTCTTACCAAAATCCCAGGCGTCAAACGTCTATTCTTCGGCGATATACGATCTTATGCACTTAATAAGGACTTTCTCGCAAGCAGAGCACTCTTCACGTTAGGTGATAAAGCGACTAAGGATGAGGTTCGCCAGAAGATGGCAGAAATAGAAGAACGTGAAGAAGAGTTACTTATCGATCCAGCCTTCTTTACGGGGCTAGTAACTCAGCTATCTGGTCGAGTTAAACATGTGGAAATTCTGCCGAAGCAGATGACTGCCACAAATGAGCTCAGCTCATACCGATATTCGGCTGTCATACACCTGTCTGATGCGCAACCTGTGCATATAATCGAGCCAGACGCCTGGGTCAACTTCAGAGCATCCCAGTTAGACAGCCAAGCCCTCCGCCGACTTCTACAGAAGTCGCCGGATGTCCTGGAGGTGGCTGTCAGCAACATCCCTTATAAGAAGACCATCTTGGAGAGACAAATCGTCGAGTCACTTGAGAAAGAAGACAACGACGCGCAAACCACACAGGATATTGGAGCCTGGTTACCGACAATCCGATCTGCAGCCAGTCGCTATCCATCGCTTTCCGCCACCGACCTCGTACAACTCGGTCAAGAGATGGGCTTTAGCGTAGAGCTTAGCTGGGCGCGGCAGTGGTCTCAGAACGGTGCACTCGATGCTGTGTTCCACCGTCATCCGCCTGTCGTAACAGGAAGACGTGTCTTTCTACGGTTCCCAACTGATGAGTCTGGAAGACCATTGAACCAACTCACAAACCGACCGCTCCGGCGGCTACAGAGCCGTCGGATCGAGGCACAGATCCGTGAACAGCTACAGATCTTACTCCCAGCTTACATGATACCCGCGCGTATCATGGCGTTAGATCATCTACCCGTCAACGCCAATGGCAAAGTTGACCGGACAGCGCTTGTTCGGATGGCCCAGATCGCGCCACGCAACAAGTCGACGTCTGCACGCGTAGCCCCACGCAACGAGATCGAGTTATTGCTCTGCTCGGAGTTTGCTGATGTGCTCGGAGTGGAGGTCGGGATTACAGACAACTTCTTTGACCTCGGTGGACACTCGCTCATGGCGACGAAGCTTGCGGCTCGCATCAGCCGCCGGCTCGATACATCCCTGTCTGTCAAAGACATCTTCCATCAGCCGTCGCCTTTGGACCTCATTAGCAAAATTCGTATTAATCAGCTGGGCAGTCACAATACGAACAATCGAGCTTTAAAAAGAGCAAACCGTGCTCCATTCCAGCTGCTGCCATTTCAAGATCCGCACAACTTTGTCCAGCATGAGATCCTTCCGCAGCTTGAAAACCACCACCACGGCAGATTTCTGGACGTGTATCCGGCTACGCGCACACAACAAGTCTTTCTCCAAGACCCTGCAACTGGACACCCGCGTGCTCCGCCGCTTTTCTTTATAGAGTTTCCGCCTGACTCGGACTGTGCTAGGCTAACTGGCGCCTGTGTTGCCCTAGTCCAGCATTTCGATATCTTCAGAACAGTGTTCTTGTCAGTTCACGGTGTATTCTATCAGGTGGTTCTGGAGTATCTTGAAGTGCCTATTGAGGTTATTAATGTCGAGGAAGATGTCACCGGAGCCACTAGTGCGTTATGGGATCTGGATCGACAAGAGCCTCTCCAGCTAGGACAATCGTTACTACGCATTAACATTTTAAAGAATCGGGCATCAACCGTGCGACTTGTCCTTCGCATGTCTCATGCATTGTACGATGGCTTGAGCTTCGAGAAAATTGTGCGATCTCTTCATGCCTTTTACAATGGCAACCATGTCCCAAAAGCGCCCAAGTTTGCTCGGTATGTTCAACACATGGTCGACAGTCGCGAAGATGGTTACGAATTCTGGCGTTCTGTTCTACAGCGTTCATCGATAACAGTCTTGAAAAGCACTAGCGCTACTCTCCAAGAACAAGTCAGGCTGGGTGGCGCCTGGTTTGTGGAGAAGCTCATTAAGAACCCTTTCCAGGTGAATGCAGACGGCATCACAGAGGCAACAATATTTACCACCGCTTGCGCTCTAGTGCTTTCAACTCAAACCGGATCAAGAGATGTTCTCTTTGGTCGTGTTGTATCTGGACGGCAGTGTTTACCGCTCAGCTCCCAGGATACCGTTGGTCCTTGTACTAATGATGTGCCTGTGCGCGTTTGCGTAGATAAGGACGTCAGCCTTCAAGAGTTGCTCCGCAAGGTACAGGATCAATATGTCGACAGCCTGCCTTTTGAGACTTTGGGATTTGACGAGCTCAAGGAGAACTGCACAGATTGGTCGGATGCGACTACACGCTACGGTTGCTGTACGGCGTATCACAACTTTGCGTTACATGCTGAGAGTTCACTTCAAGATCAACGAATTCGGCTGGAGGGCTTTTCTGGAGATGTTCAAACACGCGAGCCCAGCGAGTATAATGCTGATCTTAATAGAGGATCTCTGGACGAAGCACCGCTATATGACGTGGAAATAGTAGGAGTCCCTGAACCTGATGGCCTTCACGTACGGGTTGGTATAACCGTGGCTCGACGACTTTGTGGAGAGGAGACTGTGAGTCAAATGTTTGAAGAGCTTCTCGAGAGAATTTCCAGCTTGAATTCGGCTTTACACAATCTGTAGATGGAAACTATTGCGGCAGTGTAATAAACTAGACTGATTGAAATGGGCTAGCGCGAGGCATTGGCTTGACTACAACGAGAAGCCGCAGAGTCAAGTTGCGTCTTTGCATATAGGTGGCTATTATAACAAATTTAGTTGTTGGAATGATGGTATAGTAATTAACTTCAAATGTCCGACTTCAGAAACCATACCTGGCACCCTCGTTCTTCGGATCCACAGAAGCACCAACCGTTTTTCGTCCCCAGTATCCTCTTTGTACGATATTTTCTGGCAGTTCGTAGAGCCGAAAGATTTCGTATGATCTCACGTAAAGCTGGGCAACGAGAGTTTGAGCTGCATGATCAGGTCGGGAGCGGTTGACTGGCCTGATATGTGGGCTGGAAAAGCAAGGATGTCAAATGCTCTAAAGAATACAAACGACCTAACACTCGAGCACGTGAAATAGAAGAGCTTCATCTTCTGGTCCAAGGGAAGCGTGTCCAGAATAAGCTCATTTGCTTCCCATTATTGGTCGTCTAGGTTGCGCGGCTTCGACTTCTCGTTCTGCCATCGTTTCCAAGACTACCTTGGTTCAACTGATAGATCTACGGGAACCTGTTGGGCCAATTCGTCAGCTAAATCTTCTAACTGCTTTAGTTTGATGGGTTACTGTTCATTATAAAATTTATCATTTGTTCAGGGTACTTGGGGTAATTATAACGGCATTCTCTGCTTCCCATAATTGCCAGCTCACATTGTTGTGTGTGGAGATTCCGCCTAGTTATAACTACCTCGTTAAGCTATGTTAGCTTGAAGTTGTCTTTATACGTTCCTTGTCTCTATTCTGCTTTGTCAATTTGGTGCGATATGTTCCTCATTGCTGCATTGAAAACATATAAGTCGCGGAGAGGTAGGTGTTGTTAAACGATGCAAACGTTGCCTTATTTGCCCGAACATAGCTTGGTGTCGTTCTGGAAAAGCATTATAATGGCCGAGAAAAGAGCACGCACCGCACGTTATGATAAATATTCTATCTTGTTAACACACGCTGGTAAAGTGCCGGTATTCACATTGAAAGCTTGAAGAAAAGTGATCTAGATATAAACAAAACGGCAGAAAGCCTCGCTCGCTCGCAATATTGTCCTAACTCTTCATTTTTCTCAAATAAGCACGTCCACTTGTTGAGATTCCTTCTGAAGATAACGTAACGAAATATTTGTTACCTTTGAATTTGGGCCATTTGTGTTCTCCATGGGAGGAATCACAACATTGATCATTTCCCCCGCAACAAATCCCTCAAGATTGGCCTTCTGAGCGAGTCGTGTGTTTTCGAGTGTCCGTTTCGAGTACCACGCCAAGTGCGGCGAAAGCAGCAAATTCGGGATGGACGGATCTAACAGAGGCGAATTTGCCTTCGTAGCCGGTTCTTCCGTGTAGACATCTGTCGCAGCACCACCAATCTTGCCCTGCCTGAGAGCGCTGACGAGAGCGATTTCGTCGATGATGCCGCCGCGTCCAACATTAATATAGAGGGAGCTGGGATCTCCAGCAGCGAGTTCGGAGGTGCCTATCATGCCGCGCGTGGTTTCGTTGAGAGGTACAGCGACAATAATCAAGGTACCCTGCTTCAGGCATTGCAGAAAGGGCAATCGGCCGGGACGGGCCTCGAGGGCATTTTTCCGCTCCGCGATAAGCACTTGCATACCTAGTGCTTTGCCTAAACATTCGAGATTCTTGCCTTTTCCCAACTTTCGTTAGTACAACTCGGTTTAATAAAGACGGATAAAGCCTACCCAAAGCTCCATATCCAATCACGAACATTATCTCCTCAGCATTCGTGCGAGGTGGCTTGCCAATACACTGCATTCTCGACTGACTGTCTCCAGACCACGCCCACGCATTTCCGTCCATCGTCATCCGGTGCATCCCCAACAAGTTTCTCCGTAATCCATAATACAATGCTAAGGCGTGTTCACTTACAGATTCGGTACTCTGTGCAGGCGTATTACATAGTGCGATGCCGAGGTCAAGAAGTGTATCCTTGTCAATTGTATCGGTTCCGGTAGTGTTGGTGGCCACAAGCTGAAGGTTTTTAGCCGCGAGGATGCCCTCACGAGTTACTTGTGTGTCGGAGACGATAATAATAGTAGCATCTACTACGCGAGAAGGAAGTTGGTCTGGTCGAGTGGATGAGTAAAATTCGATGGTGTAGTCGAAGTCGAAGGACGGATGGACCGGAAAACATTGATCCAAAACAACGATATGATGTTTCGAGGCGGTGGAGTTTACCCGGCGTTTCTGAGTCAGGATTAGCCTCCAACCTACCGCGTTCGATGCCTGACAATCGTAGCATTAGTCTAGTCTACCTGCATGGTTTTTGGACCTTCAATACGAGGTAAAATGAATCTAAAGGGGTTGTGACACTGAAATAAGGTAGTTTGCCGCGCACTTAAAGGCGTGTCTGTACGTCCGAACCGACGCCCCGCTGAGATCCTGGAACGAACAAGCAAGCTACCAATTCAACAAACCATAGAGGTTGCTCTCTAATAGTGCTGATTAGGCGTGGTGAGCTCCGAGCCAAGTTTATTATTTTAAGTGCCAAAAACTTATTGATTCCGATTCCGTCTGATCAACCAATGTGTCTGCTGTGTCCTGTAGGATTCGCCGCTAATGTACAGATTAGAATCCCATCAAATGGCGGGGGACAAAAGCCATTCGCCTCACTGACACACTGGCCATTAATGCTATTTACGCTGCCACCGAGCTCTAGATCCACTTGCTACGTTGCTCATGACCAGTATACTACAAGGAAAAGAAAAGAAGTTCCGCGTTGCTCCCCCTACTGGAGATCGTGTGTGTGGGGCTGATGTCCCGTTCTTGTTGGAATTACATGCCATGTCTGTGTCTTTCGCTAGGTAGGTAGCCTATCACCCGCAGGCAGCAGTTAGTCGGTACACATGCGACCATACTAACAGCCTAAAGGATGAGACGATGTATATAATACAACCTGTAGACAATCGTAGCAAATTGAACTTGGAAGGCGACTATGACCCGACCGATTTATTGACTGAGTTTCAGTTGGGGACCTATGGAGAATCTTGATGGTGGGCATAGCATTCCCTCATCACGATGTCCCGAGAGGAATGGCTTCATCACCTAAACGAAGGAGATAGACCGCGAAGGAGCTAGCGACTCCTCTTTGCCAGTATTTGACATTTTTGAGCTCTCCAAGGGTTTCTTTCCTAAGGATTTCCAAGCCAACTAACGGTATACCTGTTTTTCCTCTGGAAGATACCGTGTTTCACCTTAGAAGGAGCGTAAGGTAAGATAGGTTCTCTAGGAAACTGTACTTTTTCAGAACCTCGACAAATAAAGCTCCGACAAACTCTATAAGCTCTTATGGTAGGTGGCTTTAGATGACATTTGATCTTAGGTGGTTTGCGATATACATGATGATGGTCTATTAGTAAGAGGTATATTTAGCAGACATGCCGGACGACAGAAATTGCTAGTAATTCGAGTACCAAGGGTGGATCTGCAAAATGCAATACTCTAATTATTCGGCGGCAATGGATTTGCGGGCAAACAGTCTGAATATCCCTTCTTCACGCACCGCCATGTTTACCCAACACTTCCAACACTTCTTAGTCGTCCTCTATTTTTGGAGCTTCAATAAGTATTTTCTAGTTCCTTGTTAATAAAAAAGAACTTGTATAATGCCTTTATATACTAGGTATTTTAGGTTCAGAAAGCTTGGACCATCGACCTTAGAGCGATGGTCCGTGCTGACTGGGGGAAAAAAAACCCTCTTGAAGCTCTAATATGAAATGTGCCGGTTTTACCTACTAGTTAAGTTTAATTGGGATTAAGTTTCTTTTTTATAAAGGCTAATAAAAAGTAGAAAGACACCGAAGCCATGGCTAAACGCTAGACAACCTCACGGCCAATGTATTGTGTCA
Organism: Reticulascus tulasneorum; assembly: GCA_001557505.1. NCBI lineage: Eukaryota > Fungi > Ascomycota > Sordariomycetes > Glomerellales > Reticulascaceae > Reticulascus > Reticulascus tulasneorum. Next base: position 13,867 of record LSAX01000012.1, on the reverse strand, counting down.
ACTTCCCGCTCGCAGGATGAGACAGCCGTGTATTTGTCTAGCGCCGGCCACAGGTTAGGGCAATTGGCCGGTTTGCATGTGGAAAAGGTGGCGAGATGCCGAAGCCATGATTAAAACTGGACAATTTCGCGGCCAATATATCCGCATGCGCGTATTGATCACTTTGTGCTCGCGGGATGAGATACTGATGTAGGTGGCCTTCAGGCCAATGCCAAGCCATGCGGGCGAAGAATTTGCGGCTTCACGAACCCTTGAAATCGACTTTCCGCCTGAAAGCTGATCGCCCTTGTATAGGTGGCGCCTCACCGTGGGACAGCCTCGCTTATTTGGGCGCTTTGCAGGAATCCAAGATACCGTCCTGAGAAACTGTTTCCATCGGGCAGGTACTTGTAGTCGAATTGCTCTTACATTTTCACGCCCTTCAAGATCTCGAAGCGCTGGCTCGTGTAGTTGCATTGCCATCCTTCATCACCGGCTCGCACATGAGATCTACGAATTCCACATTGGTCCAGGCTTTAACCCACAGACCTAGCCGGCCCGCGGTTCGCGCAGCCATATTGTACATTTTATGAGTTAGTGAAAACGGTTAGCAATTTGCTGAAATCAATGCCCTGGACGGCACGATGGGCCAGACAGTCGGATGTCGCCGCGACTGATGCTATGACTGAGGTCGGGCCTGCCGACCGATCCAGGCTTTTGCGATCAAAACACGATGAGTGCATTCAAGATCTGAATGAACTCTACATGGTGAAGGTTGGATGTGAGAGCGGCCGTCGCAGAAGTTTGCCCATAGATCTGGGCAATCTTGGCCAATGAGTACGACGGGTCAATAAGTGGAACAACTGACCAGCTTTGAGCGCAGTGAGCATTGTAACGACCGTTCATTTAGAGTACTCAAAGCACAATGGTTCTGCCAGTCCTAGATCCCATTCAAGAGACAGGCAAGGCATGATGACTGACGTTCTATCTCAGCGCACGACTACTCTCCATCCTAAGCAGATACAGCAGTTTTACTAGGCGTATCTGCAGCCTTTTTGGCTATTACGTCGTGCATGCAGGTATCACTTGTTTGAAGCCGGCTTGAATTCCATTTATTAATTTCTGCTCAGTCCTATTGCGTAATGACGGTTAACTCACGTACGGGTAAATCGAACGTATGACTCTGTAATTGTTTGATCAAGTGCCCGAGTTGTCTTACAATGCGAGACCTCTGCCCATCGTCAATAACCCGCGGGTCATATTATGCCTACATCAGTGCCAAATTCGAGCAGAAGGGCATGATCGGCCCATTGCACGGCACTATTCGATCCAGCGACGATACGCAATGTTGCTGCTGCAATGGAGGCGGAAGTATAACGCTGATCTGTCAAGTAGACGAAAACCAAGAAGATCGGGTTTATTGCTGCCACCAGCGCCAGAAGCAGCTTCAAATGTTAGTACGCCTAGTCTGTCAAGGGGAAAACAAGTAAATCGCGTACGAGCTTCACTCTCAATGGCGATTTCCCTTCGTCATCTGTTGTTCTTAACTACCTAAGCAAATTTATACGCACAAAGAAGCTACTAAGGAAAGGAAGGTAGGCATCCGGTATGGCCAGGATTATGTCGTTATAGGACATCGTGAAATTGAAACCTCCCCGTCAACTTCCAGCATAGGGGCCAAAAGATACGTCCATCGATGGAGGACATAAATTAGATGCTCAGTCATCACGTGCAATGAATGCTCATCTAAGATTAAGGGAGTAAATTTAGAAGAAGTATAGTGTGTTACATTTAATCCTTACACATAAGAATACCCAAAGTTTAGAATTTTAGCCAGATTATTGTTTCCAGACAAGAAATTGCTGGAGACTGGGCTTAAGCTCAATTGTCAATGATGGTGGTGTTAGTTGCGCGCTCTCTTCCGAATTATCGTTATGTAGAGTTTCCCGTACTGAGGTATGCTCTATTTTACTCTCGCTTTTTCTGATCCTCAAATGGCTCTAATATCATTTATACAGATTTGAATGTGCGTTATCTTCGATTGGGCGGTGAGATATTATGAGTTATCCAAGCGTGCCGTCCCATCGGCTATAATAAGTAAAGAAACACGCACTAAGGAACTATGATCCTACCCAAAAGCTGCTTTGTCAACCAGAGGGAGATGGTAGGTGTACGGTACGGAACAGAAGCGACCGTCAAGGATGATCCACGCGGGGGCGAAGCAACTGACGCAGGCAGGAATCTTTACTAGCGTGCTAGCCCTGAATATTTCCATCACTCCGCCGTTAATCCTGAATATGATTACGATCGATCGAGAGATAATCGATCACATCTATAGTAATTAACACTTTCCCACATGGCCGTTTGAATGTATAGAGCTAAACTAGAGCATTGTCTCTGATGTCTTGCGTTATGTATATGCCATGAGGCCAGTCACGGCGCTGCATCCCGCTTGCGACATATGGACAGCCAGAGGAGAGCGCGGTGCCCATTTTCATGCTTGATTGACGCTGAGACCGCAGATATTCGACATCCAGATCGGTGGCGATTGTGTTTAGAATCTTAGAGCTGGTAAGACAGTAAGTTATACGCGGCTACCGCAAACAGTTGATATACGAGCCGGACCAGAAATGTGTTGGTAAAGCCAATCGAGTTGAAATATCATAAATATTTTGCCATTGTTCCCCAATTCTGATTGCTTGACCGTGTGATGGTGTGACTACGTCCGTCCCGGACTTCATCTTAGACGCTATTTAAAAACCTATAAAGCCTAAACTTTGCCAAGTCGAAAATATGATGGAAATGCCTTAGTTAGTGCTACATTTATTTAGCCCTCCTAATCCTTTCCGTCAAAGTTGCCTCTGTGTCCATGGCTATTTAGCCACATATTCGCCAGCTGAAATGGACATGAGCCCCCTAGGGGAACTCCTGATTTGTTAACTAATTCCTCTCCATGGCATACCAAGGCAAGGACATTGCACTCATGACAGCAGATCTGTTACAGGATGATTCCAAAGCGAGTTGCCATTTTTTATAGCCTACGGAAAGAATGACAACGTCATCCCAGAAGCTGAATACAAAGTTAGGTGTCCCGTCCAGTTCAACAAAGCCAACGGCTAGGTCATACTATGAACAATCAGCTTAGCACGGCCCGGGACTTTAAAAAAAGGGGGGGGGTTTAGAACCAAGAGGAACCTCTGCAACAGTCTTAACTAATAAAGATAATAGTTACGCTGAAAATGATTCAACTATACTCACATAGGCTATGGCTATCATTGGTCTATGTATTGGCCTAGTGCTGCCTGCGATAGGAGCTGTTACACAAAATGTTACTGAATTAATTAGTGTAACTCGGCCCGTTATCTGTCAGGCTCGCAGTTGCCATAGTAACACGAACAAAATAGCTCGAGATTCATAAAGTCCATGTAAGAATGATCAACTAATCTTTTCTCAAGATGCAGACTAATGGACTGGTAAAAATACGCCAAGCCACAAACAGGCTTATATCAGCGTGTTTGGACTCTCGTGGTCAACTATCTGCGCTCCGCCCTCATTTCTACAACAGAATCTAGCGTGGTCACAAGAGCTTAGTGCGATATCAAGGATCCCTATACCAATTGCAAGCCTTGTACACGCCAGCCATCTGCCTCCCCTTAACCTGGAACATATACTAGGAGAGTCCTCCCTCTTAGATATTACTATTCCAGAGAGCATAATTATCTTCTCTACAATCCCATCTTAGCCGTATGAAGCTAGGCCTTGCGTTCCCTGCTGTCAGAGATTGTGAGGGATGGACTAGAGAGACCAGCTGCGCCTAGTTGACTACGTAGCTGCTGCTCTGACTAACATGTATGGCAATGGTGTCGTAGACATAACAAGTGTAAGTCCTTCGGTGCAAGCGAGGAGCTTAGAAAAAGCAATGAAAGAGGCGTGTATGGACTCTACCATTACGACTACAGCACAAGTACAGATATAGAATGATGTTTTTATTGATTATTATTTTTGCTTTAATAATATTAAAATAATGACATGGGGCAGTCCATAATTACTAGAGACCCTGCCTGGTGATCTATGAGCGCAAGCCACAGCTTCGGGCAATTGGCCGGGATATCATTAGTGAAAAGACCAGAGACATGCAGAAGCCATGGCTAACGCTAGGCAACTTCATGGCCAGTCAATTCGCGCGTGCGTGTCGAGAACTTTGCACTCACGGATGAGATACCGGTGTGAGTGTTGAGCGCCGGCCACGGCTTTAGAAAAATTGCCGATTTTTTATATGTGAAAAAGGTGGTAAGATGCTTAAGCCCTGGCCAACGCCGGAGATCCTTTTGGCCGATGCATTTGCTTACGTAGATTGAAAACTTCGTACATACAGTTCTGGGAGCAGATCAACCTTGGCGCCATGCGGTATCTCATGCCAATGTTGCCAATTAATATCTTTGTTTATCCTAGCCTTGCGAGGCTCTAAACTATACTTACTATTGGAGTCCTGTTGTCTAGACCATGCCCCAACACCAGTCCGTTCGTCGATAGCTGCCCTGTGAACTGGAATATCGTCCGTTAAAGGCAGCTGCAGACCCGTAGATTTGCTGTCAGTTTGAGGGTCAAGTGGATCGAAAAAATCAGGCTCGGCCGTCCCCACCAAAACACCAACCAAAACACGCTCTCGTACACCCCTTTTCAACGCACCAAACACCCCCAACGAGCAAGATGGGCCATTTACCAATTGATACGCCTAAAAAGGCCCGTATTCGAGGCGCCTACGAATTCCTTGAGTTTTACGGGATCCCGTATGAGACGCAACAGCTACAAGAGTATTTTCGGAGTTCAGAATGGACTTGGCGTAGGATTCTTCGCGACCCGACTACTTCTGACCGTACACTACACAACAACGCTGAATTGCCAGAGAGACTCGAGGCCGGAAGCGAATATTAGACGATTCTGCTCTTGATAAGATCGAGGAATTATACGAGAATGAGGGGTTTGAGGCAAAGCGGATACCACTTGACACGGTGGCGGCTGCAGCCGATATTGACTTTGAAACCTACCCACATCCACATACCGTCGCAACCGCCCTTCAGAGGAGGAAAATACATAAAAGGATAACTAAAACGGTTGATTACGTTGATGAGGAAGAGGCTGTAGTTCGTGTTGAATGGTGTAAAGCTCGGCTTGTAGAGCGGCCAGGGCCTAAAGACTGGGAGCCGATTTTCTTCTCTGACGAGTGTCACTTCGGGTATGGCGACGAGGGGAGAACCTATATCGCAAAAAAGGAGAACACAAGAACAAAGCCCTCGAATCTGCAAGAGCAGAAAGAGCCTACAAAACGAGAAGAGAAGATGGCTCATTATTAGGCTGTTGTCGGAATCGTGACCTTCGACGGCGGCCGAACTGTGATAGTCAAGATTACATCACAACAAGCCTTCTCTCTGAGGCCATCCCTGGAACCGGCGCACATTGTGGGCGGCAGCACGTCAACTGTGATTAGTCGGACTTGCTCACACTGCTCCACCATGTATGGTCTCTCAAAGTTTTGGCTTGGGATTCTTGTCCTTCTGCCCGCAAGGGGTGGTGTTGTGTAGATGGCGAAATGTGCCCATGATTCGCCGTGACAACCAGCAGACGTCTGCCCGTGAATCCTCCCTCCATGTACAGAGGCCGCATAATCGTACCCTACCAGTTGCAAGACTTTATTTGAAGTGTAGAACGACATTGAATGGAACTAGCCAAAAGCAACAAATGATTTGACGGCTGCCTCGCTTCCGGAGAGCTTGAACGATAGAACCAATAACGATCCAACAACAATCCAACGAATGATGTGACGGCTGCCTTACCTCCAGATAGCTTGTCAGTGGACCCGATACATGTGATGAAGTGACCAGTGGGTGCTGGGCGATCACCTGTGCGCCACTTTGATTGAAACTGCAGTCCTGCAATGCTGCGGTGGCTCTGGCAAGTTTAATATTTGGGGTAATGAATCTTGAAGCTCGTCAAGCTAATTATAATATGTGCGACATCCCCTATGTTTGGGGTCATCACACACACACACACACACACACACATACACACACACACATACACTCAAATACCTTGGTGCATCAAGATGGCATCACCTAGCAACATGAAATCAGTTCAACAAGACTAGCCATCAAAGAATTGGTCATGGCTAGCGATGCCGACAAGTACCAGGAAGATCCTTACATGCAAGCGATGCAGCATTTTGGCTTAGACTTAGGCATGATCGAGAACATCCTGCCAAGTACTCCGTTCCAACGCGACGTGATGGATTGGGCTGCCACCGACGATCAACGTGCTGTCAGCCATGCCGTCTACAAGATCCAGAAGAATGTCGATGTCGAGCGCTTGGCGGCAGCTTGGAAGGAGGTTGTGCGTTGTACCCCGGCCTTACGAACTCACATGTTCACGTCGAAATCTGGCAATCATTTTCAAGTCGTGCTGTCGGAGAGCTTTACCTGGTTGTACTTGGAGAGTCAGGACATGTACCAGGCCGTCGCCGAAGAAGAGGTCATCGCTGCTCTTACTGGGGCTCAATGCAATCGATTCGCCGTTCTCAAGAACCCGAGCACAGAGCAAACACTACTTATCTGGATATTCATTCAAGCTTTAGTAGACAACACTTTCCAAGGGCTTATCCTTCAAAAAGTACTTATTGTCTACGACGGTGGGGAAATTCAAAGCTCTCCGTCCCTGGGAGCTGAAATACTAGCAAACCCCCTGGCTAAAGATCCAGAAGGCACAGTGAATTTTTGGCAGCAACACTTTGACGGCTTAGATGCCTCTGCATTCCCTGCTATGCCGTCTCCGTTGACTGTGCCTCGTCCCGATGCGACGGCAGAGCATTGAATATCGTATCCAGTTTCAGGTCAGCAGAACTGGGATAATACGATTATTTGTTGGGCAGCGCTCGCGCTTCTCCTTGCTCGATATACGCACGCTTCTGAAGCGCTCTTTGGCGTCATCGAAGAACGGCCCTTGTTGTTCGGGGAGCGAAAGCAGCCGATGCATGGCTCAGCACGAGTAGTCATGCCAATCCGTGTACTTTGCGATCCTCGCCAATCCAGATCAGATCTTATGCAAGCAATCACCGCCCACGACATTGCTATGCGCGAGTTTGAACGGATAGGTCTTCACAATATTCGTCGCTCGGGAGAGTTCGGTTCGCGGCTTGTGGATTCCAAACCGTGCTGGTCGTCACTACTGGTGATCTTCCACAAGTACCGTGTTCTAGGCTTCATCAAGTCGTTGCAGGATCAGATAGATTCGTACCCTGCAACGATCGTCCCCTTTTGCTCAACTACCATCTGGCCAATAACTCAGCGTTACTGCTTGCACGATATGATCCCAGGGTTCTATGGCCGCATAGATCAGCAGATCAAGATCCGAGGTGATCGAATCGAGCCAGCTGAGGAAGAGCACGCGATGCTTAGTCATGATGCTGTCTGCGATGCGGCCGTCGTCGTGCAGAAGACGCAAGATGATCAAGAGCTGGAAACGATTGCTTTTGTCACGGTCCGACGAGAGATCTCCACTACCTAGGATTGGGAACGGAGTGACAATACCAAGCACCAACGAGACTGGGAAGAACAGTTCGTAACAGAGATTGAAAAGGGAATATGGAATCGACTGCAGAGCCTCCTCCCGCGCTTCATGCTCCCGGCTCTGATCCTGGTGCTTGACCAGATGCCTTTTAATTCTAATGGCAAGGTCGATCGGCGAGAGCTTGCTCGGAGATCCAAGACTGCGCCGAGGACAAAACCGGTCTCCGTATACGTGGCCCCACGTAGCGAGATAGAAACGGCGCTATGCGAGGAGTTTGCTGATGTCCTTGGCGTCAACGCCAACGTTGACGTCGGCATCACCGACAGTTTCTTCGACCTCGGCGGCCATTCGCTCCTGGTCACAAAGCTCGCAACACGCCTCAGCCTCCGGTTGGAAATACGCGTCCCTGTCAGACAGATATTCGATTACCCTGTGCCTATTGACCTCGTGAATAAGCTTCAGCTTAATCGATTATATAGAGCGGATTGTAGACCACTACAAATGGCACATAGCGATCCATTCCAGCTACTACCTTTTGAGAATCCTTTGAACTTTGTCCAACGTGAAATCTCAACGCAAGTTGAGCATCACCACGGCAAAGTTATAGATGTCTATCCTGCAACGCAGATACAGAAAACCTACCTCCGTGATCATGTGACGGGACGACCACGTACTATATCACAATTCCTACAAGGAGCAACTAGCCGAGGACCGGCGATTGAAAACGCGGTTTAAGAGCTTTGGCCGTGAGATGTCCCTCTTGGGGCTACTGCTTGCACGAGACCGGGCCGAGCAGTGAGCCGTCTTGGGACACATCGACCGGCTTGTCCCCGATGCAGAAGCTGGCGTGGCAAGCTGGGGCAATGAGAATGACAGCGGCTTCTTTGACAGCCGCAGTGTCGCCGCAGCCATACTAATAGCGACAGGGATAGCAGCAGCAGATTTGAGAGCAAGTGTGACTACGAGAGCAAGGCTATGAACCCATGACCTGCAGCGCTAGGCCGACAGGTCATTCAGTTCTACACCGGCTTCATTATGAAGAAGCTCGGCAAAGATGTGTGCAGAAACTCGCTGCTCCATTTCGGATACCAGAAGTAAGCCTGGGAGTAGAATTTCATTTTGAAATCGCTCTGGGGTTCGCAGGTCGTCGCCGCGGCTGCCCACATATCCAGGCTTCCAGAATATCTGTTGGCCGCCCGTCGGGTTGACAAAACTGACAAAAGCCTTGCGCCACTAGAGAAGCGAAACATGGAACTCATCTATCTTGCGAACTGCGTGTACGCTTTCGTGCTGCGCACCAACGAGAAGTACACTCAGGATATTGTACGATTTATCTTTCCAGCAGCAATACACCGATACTAATAGGTTAACGCAGTATTACCCGACGGCCACGGGCAATCTCCAGATAATAACAAAGATTATATATAACATGAGGATATGTCTAATTGTTAGGAGGCAATTTAAATCTTTCTAGACGAAGAAAAGCAAGGAGACTGTGCATGACGCGCAGCTGCAAGCAGATATGTGGCGCACTAGATAGTGGCGTAGCTGGCCAATGCGAGTAGGGCGGGCACGACGGCTACGAGAGTTCCTCGCTGCTTTGATTTTCCAAGGCCACGACTGGCATTGTCGCGTCCACGAAACGACGAGGGCGCTGTTTTATGCATTTTCCTGCCCATACTGTCTCCGTGCTTTCTACCTTGTACCCCTTCTCCATTTGGTCTTCGTCGCTAACGTTCAATTACTGGGATGGGCCATATTGGTCAAACAATTACTGTATCAGGCCGACGGATCTAATTCTTGATATTTTCAACATCCTCCGGCGCTTTAATGTAACTCGATAACTGGGCTGCCGTAAACTACTGGTCGTGGATCTAGATAGAAAAATCTGGGTTTGAAAGAGTAATGGGTGTATAACGTCGCCTTTGCTATTCTTGCTTAGATACCTTGGCACAGCTATACATGAACAACCTCACACAACTAGGCCAAACTGATCAAGCTTCCATATCTCCTGTCCAGAATACTAGAAGGGGTTTCTCAGTGTCCTCGAGCCTTGTACCAGTACTTGGCTGAAAAGAGAGGTTGGACCACAAGTATATAAGTAGGGCTGCATCCGCCTGGGCATACAAATCTCGTATTAGGGCCTACGGCCTAGGAGTTGTAGCAAGAGTGAAGGGACATGACGGCTAGGTCACAGTATATTCCTAAATAATTTAAATTCTACTAATTTTAACTCTCAGGCCCCCTTTAGGTCTAAGCACTGGCCCAACTTTAATCAACTCAACATGCCTTTGCACTTCCTTGAACTTAAACTTGCTTAACAGCTCTATCAGAATCGACTTAAACTCCAAATCAGCGAGGACTCTTCCAATGCAAACCCTAGGTCCCGAGATGAAGGTGATAAGCGCCTGCGGGTCAATCCCTGGTCGGTCCCACCGATCAGGGTTGAACTCGTCGGCGTCTTCGCCCCAGATCCGATGATGCCTATGAATGACTGTAGACACGATCATGACTGTCGTATCTTTGGGAATTGTTACACCGTTAATGATAATGTCCCTTACGGTGTCCCTAGGTACGCTAATCGCTATAATTTTCGGTCAGCTGCAAATGTTTCATGTACAAGGCGGGAGTGGTCACCAACAGGGAGGATAGAAACGGAAGACCTCGCGGCAAAAGTTGTTGAGATACTTGAGGCTCTCAATCTCTTGATATCCAGGATTTGTATGGCTTCTCAACATCTCCTGGATCTCAGCGCGGAGCCGTTCTTGGATATCAGGGTAAAGCGTTAACGCATGCGTGCACCAAGTCAATGAGGTGGAAATTGTCTCATAGCCGCCTAGCAAAAAGTTCAGCATCTAATAGAGTTTTGAAATCAGCTCAATCCTACAATAATGTAAAGCCTTGGACGTACATGGTCAAGAAGATTATCTTCCGTCCATCCCTCGTTAGGGTCAAACGTCTCCTCTAGCATAAATGTCAAAAGATCGCGGCGGTCTTTTTTTTGTGCATGTTGAAGTCCTACTTCTGAAGCCATATCGCTCCTTTTCTGCCGAATGATCCCACGAGTGAGCCGATGAATAGTCGCAGTTGCATCCTTGAATCGCCTGTTCTCCCCGATTGGAATCCAGCGAACGGGGAAGAGCGTGTTCAAACCCAACAGAATCATGCCAATCGGACTTGGATCGAAAATACGACTGTAGCATTCATGGAAAGGCGTCTTGGAGTCTAGATTTCGTAGCTCTACACCGAGAGCTGCGACACCAATGATATCGAGCGTCGCACTGGCATACATTGACACGACTGCCACAGATTAGCAGGTCATCTAGGGCCTTTATCCATCATGCCATGCCCCTAGAACAAAACTCACCCTCCACAATGCCGCCATTGGCATCGGTTTGATGATCAAAGTTTACAGACAAGTCTCCAGCCTTCTCTTGAAACACCGGAATCAATTTCTTAATATTAGTAATCGAGAACGCCGCATTGGGCTTCCGGCGGATCCGCATGTGTTCCTCGCCCTCACTGAAAAGCAAACCTTTGCCAAGTATCGGCGAGAGAAGTCTGCTGAAGAAAGCCGGCTTGACAAATGCGTAGGGCTGTCGGACAAGAACCTCCTTGCAGACATCGAGGTCCGTGACGAGGATCATCTCTGAATTGAGGAAGCCGAAGTACCGGATCATTGTTGCGTCTGGCCATTTCTGCATCCAACCCAGAAAGGGCTCGTTGGGACCCACGTTGATCTGTTTCCGGAAGTGACCAAGGAGGAAGTCATGATCCTGTAGAATGTTAGTGCGAAGTTTGGGAATGCTTCGAGGATGTATGCACCTTGGGTCCCGGAAGATGGCGGAGGGGCGAGAAGGTGTAGGGATACACAAAGATGAGATATATCTTGAGGATTGTACACTCAACGCAAAAGAATACTAGAGCTGTCTTCAACCCATGTAAAGTTAGCAGTTCGGCGGGTGACGCTTTGAGAAGTGAATTAACAATGGCCAGCGACAGAAGTAAGCGAGTTTTCATGGCGGGCAACATCATAAAGCCTTCTCGCCTTGAAACCACGAGGAAGGAAGCGCTAGGAAATTTGAATCAAGTGTCGTCCGAGCGCTATCGTCGGGTCGTGATTGATATTTGTAGCTTGAATATTGCGAATATCTCAAAATCATGTGTTGCTTCCTGTGGTTCAGCCTGACGCTAGCTGACGATCCTACTGCCTGCAATGCAACCCCAAAATGACTGAGATAGGTTAGGATTGGGTTATAATTAGATGTGAGAACGGGGAAGCAGCTGCTCTTTTGCGGCGAGGGATCCCAGGATACGTGGGACCCAATCGAGTACCAGATTATGGGCATACCCTGGTAGGGTTGATTACCTGCCGCTGCTCGGAATAAAACACACTTCCAAAGAGATGCTTTTACGATTGACCCCATATGGCCATTGGACGCTAATTACTGCTCCTTGCATGCTACCCATTATGACGCTAGTGTCGGCGGTAGGTGCGCCTTCGGGTCACTCCATCTACCTCTTATCACTCTGTTCGTCAAAAGTTATTATAATGTGGAGGCATTGAAATATAATACCTTGAACACGAAGCCAAAAATTATAAAGCTCCAACATCTGAAACAAGAGTATTTGTTGAGTAGCCGGACGCGAAGCTAGACATGTCTCTCTAATACCGTAGATACCAACCTTTGCAGCAAGTGTAATTAAGGTCTGCGACTATAACAGCTTAAGTTTTGTGTGTGTTGTTGATATTCCTCCTTCTCTGAGCAGCCATGGTCGAGAACACAGAGCCCACAAAATTCGTTCTGTATTGGCACGTTGACTGACCTGCTGAGATGGGGTTCCATCCGGTTTGCCAGTCTCGGATTTCTATCGATCGATCATTGACAGCACTGAACCTACCCAACAATTATGACGGGACGGGATTTATGCTTCCGAGTCCTTCGAAAAATTTGGAGGCACAGTTATCAGTTACTTATACATCCTACACGAGAATACCCAACGTTAGCACCATTCAAATGCCGAAGTCTTATACAGCCCTTCCATTGCATGGGTGTTGTTCCATATCCTCTACCGGCTATTTTGGGTATGGCGAGGACGGTGTTTTGCGTAGCTCCGCCCACCGTGGCTGATTTCATCCCCGGATTTGTCGTTGGACAGCATTCGTCATGAGAGTCTGTAGCTTCTCAGTCGCAGTCTTCCGAGGGTGGTCTATGGCCACTAAAGCATTTATTCCTGAGAGCATGGACACATGGCAAGATTGCATAGTTTAAAGCGATAGAATGCCACAGCTGACAGCTCACTTTGACATAGTACTCGTTAAGCAAGGTATATTTAATTTCCCCACCAGATATGAAGATAAGAGACCCAACGGGAACCTACTCTAGGACAACCACAACCTCATATCAAGCTGATCTCGCATAATCTGCCATGCTTCTTTAAGGTTCTTGAGCTGGGAAACTTCGAGTTTTCTTGAGTCTTCGGCCGCAAAGCTAATATATGCATGGTTATGCGACGAGTCAATATCTCGAACCGCGTTTCATAATCGGTCTATCCAGGCCATGCATTATACACAGCCACAAACTTCTTCGACCAACTGTATATAGTATTTTATCGCTTGGTAACCGAGAAGACTTTCAAGGACTTCCAAAAATTTCGGACTTTATGTGCTGGTTGCGGTGACTGTGTAGGTAATATAAACTGGTCTCTATCATGCCCTTTAGGAAGTGGGTTTATAACTTCCCCAGGCTCACTTTGGGAGCTATATCTTGACGGGGCAGTGGTAGTTAGCGGTGTGAGGGTTGTTATCGCTCACGACAGGTTAGAGGTAGGTGACATGCCTGATACTGCAGAGTTACTATTCATAAGGCTCCTGTCGACATCTTCGTCGTTGTCCACTGCCTCTGTCTCGGTAGCATCTTCCTGTTTCGGGTCGCCTTGGTCTGGCCATCTCCAAGGGAACGTCTCGCTGCGGCCGAAGATAACGGCACCTAACATTAGTTATCGTCATAAACGTGGTTTATGGGTTTTTTTTGTATGGTGAGAATAAGGTTTGGTCCGTGCCCCAGAAACGTCGTTTATCAGTTAACCCCAACCCCACCAAACCCACACACATAGAGCCCAAAATCATTCAAAACAGGTCGAAATAACCCAGGAACCATAGCCCAACCGATCCCCCAAGCGTTAGCCCATTTGATTAGGTTAAATATTAAGTTTTATACATTGATTTGTTTGCAGTGCCAGTATACGCAGAGGGTTAGGGTTAGGGTTAGGGTTAGGGTTAGGGTTAGGGTTAGGGTTAGGGTTAGGGTTAGGGTTAGGGTTAGGG